>CM072155.1:7690255-9169789 GCA_036850595.1 Rhyacichthys aspro
TCATCTGAGCGTCTTTCTCTCTCCTAAATCAGGGCTGATAGACTGCAGTGGCACACATGTTCCTTCTCAGAGCAGTAACTACACAAATGCACAAACACAAACAGCAGACCTCTTGCATCCACACCTTTGTCAGACAGCCTATGTCATCTAAAGAAATGAAGGAATAAGGAATGGACGAAAAGTCAAAGTATAATAATAATGAGAGGCCCACTAAAAAGGTTAGACATAGAGAGGGAATGAATAATAAAAAAAGGAATGGAGGAAGAGGAATAGGCAGAGGATCCATTTTAAAGAAATTAGGTATAAAGAAACAACAATAGAAGAGAAGTGTCAGTGACATATGGGATGGTGAAAGGCAGAGTCAGGCGCTCATTTGTCCACACAAGGTAAAAGCAGGAGGGAGAGAGGGAGAGGGAGAGAGAGTGAGAGAGAGGGAGGAGTGAGCGGCAGAGGGAGGAGTGAAAGAGCGCCTCAGTGGATGTGTGTGCGAGATATTGTCATTGAGTCCTGCCACAGAACAGCAGAAGCAGCGGGAACGCGAGCAGCAACAGCAGCGGGACGGACACACGGAGCGACGGAGCGAGGAAATACTGGAATATACTCTGAGGAACAACAACAATTGAGCAGGATGGAATAACAAAAGCATCTCATTGCTTCTGACTTTTGTTTGGAGCATCCCACCAGTGAAAACACATACATATGATATATATATAAAACTCCTATACATATATATCAAATTATGCCTGTTTTCATAGAAGCTGCAGCCGGACAAGGACTGAACTGACAACAAAGCAAATTTACTGCATCAATCATAGGGAATTAATATGCAGCTTTTGCTTAAAACTGTTGCATATTAATTCTTTGATGTCTTGTCAGTTTTTCTCAGCGGAAAAAAGGTAAAAGAAATACTTGATGAAAGAAATTTGATGAAAGAGTTTTGGAATAAGCATAGCTCCCGCTGCAGTCCTAAATTTCCAAGAGGGCTTCTTTTGAAAACAGGATATTTTTGATCAGCCCCCAGTGCGCCAGTGCGCTCTGTCGCATCTCCACTTGTCTCTGTCGTCCAAATGAGCTGGGGAGTATTATTGTACATGTGTACGGCTGAAAGAGTAGAGTCCACAAGCTCTCTGATCTCCCGCTGATTTCTCCTCCACCACAGCTCACTGAGGCAGTTAGGTAAGTTATGAGAGAAAAAGGCAGGGAAATTTAGATCACAATGTAAACAAAGTGATCAAGAGCCAAAAGAAAAGCAAGCAAGTGATTAGAAGAAAGCCGTCAAATATCCGTTATGTTGGACACACCACTCCGGTTAAGTCGTCCCAGCTCTCATCTGTTTTAATTGAGTCCTAAACGCAGCAATGCAACAGCATTAAGATCAGAGAGTCTCACAGCATCAGCCCCCCCTCTCGCGTCTCATCTTTGCTGTAGCACTTGTAGGACAGAGTGACTGACAGAGCAGCCGCTCTGGTCCAGGCTCGGTAAGGGATCCGGGGATAGGAGGGCTTCAGTGGAGAGTGAGAAGCAACAGCAACAGGAGCTCTGCACTCACAGCACTGCATCCCTTCAAAAACTACAGTGACACTGACAGAGCACTGTCACCACAGGGACTCTGGAGGAGTGTGTGAGTGTGTGTGCATGTGTGTGCAAGAACGACACTTTTGGACTCTAATTACTTTAGGAATACAACCTGACCACAGCCGTGAGGATACTGCTGTCTGACAGAGCGGAGAGAATATCCAACAGGAAAAGAACTGATTATCTGGAGCTATACGCCTGAAACAAGGAGGAAGTGGACTGAGGTGGAAGTGAAAAGATGCCCACTTCAAAAATAAAAATGCTTCCTGTGAACAGTGACAGTAAGAGAAAGAGGATGATAGGTGCAAGTTAAGCTCAGAAAACAACTGGTGGAAAACCCCACTGGACACAGGTTTCCTGGATACTACTGAACTGGAGTGAGTTTGCGGAAGAAAAAGCCCTTCATAAAGGGGCCCATAACAGTCAGTGGATGAGAATCTCTTTTTCTTTTGCTCTCTGGAATACACAATTCTCACTTTTACGGATTGTTCATCCTTGGCCTCCTAAACTGGATTTGCTCAAAGGAACTGGATTTGGATCTGTCTACATACACCTCAGCTGTCTGTAGATGATATATGGCTTTATAATAGGTGACACTTTTGCAATATTTGTTTACAGCTAAACTCACATATGCACCCACACCTACACATACTGCCAGTGACTGTAACGTATCGGTGCATGTGAGTGCTGGCTCCCTGGGGACCCATTTCTTCTTGTTAAGACCATGAGAGGGGACACTGATTTCTTTGACTCATTTGCCAGGCTCCTGATGACAGTTTGGCTGTCTGTGTGCAGCCACAACTCCTCCAATGTCAAATGAATGCTTTGTTTCATACAGGCAGAACAGCAGCCTAATAGAAAAACCCCTGCATTAAGTGCTCTGCTCCTTTTTGTTTATGAATTAAACTTTAGTCAGTGACTTCACGTTAAGCTGTGAAAGAAGAGAATTGGGAGCATTTATTTGGCCTACTTCCACATCAACACTGAACTGAAACATTGCATTGCAGGAAGCCTACGATGGCCACCATCTTGCATCCTCTCCTGTTAAGCTTGAGTCTGTCCATTCTGTTTGGGTTAACCTCTCTGGGGGGGCCCAACTTTCAGAGGTCCTGGGGGGCTTTGGCTCAGACTATGACCAATAACCAAACAGAGACTTCTAGGTTACCAGAGACTGCTCTGCCAACTCCCACTCCTGAAGCAGAGGACCAAACAGCTCTGTCTAGTGCCAACCGTTGCTGGGGTTACTACGATGTCATGGGCCAGTGGGACCCTCCGTTTAACTGTAACGCAGGTATCTACATGTTCTGCTGTGGCTCCTGCTTTTATCGGTTCTGCTGTCAGTTCAAAGTGCACAGCCTAGACCAGACTTCCTGTTCCAACTATGACACGCCTGTCTGGGCAAACACTGGGCGCCCAGTGGCACCAGTCACAGAGGTCCAAGAGGAGCCGTACCGCGATCGGACCCACATGATTGTTTATATTATCTGTGGTGTGGTGGCCATCATGGTGCTGGTCGGAATATTCACCAAGCTCGGCCTGGAGAAGAGTCAGGGAGGACAGACGGACATGACCAACTCCAGGTAAGAAGTGGGACGGAAGGAAGCTGGTGACCCTTTGTTAAACTTACATCTTTATTAGAATCATATCTTTTATCTTGAAATAAGAAATAGACTGCACAAACAGGCTGCGTCATTGAAGTTACCCAAAATTAGCAGAAAAATATGGTTGTAATATTAGGACAATAAGAGGCAGTAAAAGTGTTTATTTTCTTTAGTGTTGAATCTTAAAAATCCATTTGTAAAATGAATTAAGTTTTATAAATTGTGCGACTAGTATTGCCACCAAAAACACAATCGCCTAATTGCCTTTTTTAATATATATTCACCAAAAGTGGCCACAACAACTGCATGTTGTTGTTTCTGCTGTATATAATGAACAAAGGCAGATTAACAGCACTAAACACAAGGAGCCCAAACTTACCACACTCTTCTTAGAACGCCCAAGAGAACAGTGAACAAGCCAACTTTTACAGCGCTGAGCTAACCTGTTTATGTACTTAGGTGTGATCCTCTGCCAGTGCATATTTCTCCATAATGAATGTGAGAAGGGGTCACCACAGGGGCAATGACTCAAGTGTATGAATCACACAAAGGTGATAATGGCTGTGAAGTCTTTTTCAGACAACGGTGAGCAATTACCCTGACCTTCCAAAAGGAATTCTAAATGTTTTTAATGTAGTGACTAAAGTAATGTTTTATCTTTAAAAAATTGTATATATTCAGCATTCAGAGAGAGAAAGAGAGAAAGAGAGAGAGAAAGAGAGAGTCATGTTTAGCGTTTAAAATCCTTTTAATCAGTCTCAGATTTTATTCAAGAATGGTCAAGCCAGATGCTTTATTTGCCAATCTCATATCTCGCAGTGGTCAACCATGCCCATCAGATATGAGTCTTCTGTAATGGGTTCCCTCAAGAATACGACAGAGGATTGTCTTTGCTCCACAAACATATGCCAGACATGCAATAACAGAGCTTTTCCAAAAGCAAAAAAAAAAAGGAAAAAAACAGCAAAAGAAAAGGTCCACGTAAATGACACATGCACAGTCTCATTGAAGTCTGTTTGAATTTTCACATCCAAGGTAATATGAAGTCTGCTACATTTACTGTCATGTACTGTCCAAAGGTTTTGAACAGTACATGTGTGTACTGTACTGACTGAGTGTCAATGTTCAGTATCAACCTAAATAACTAATACAATGTCAGGAACTGTCTGGAGGCTTTAACATAAATGTGATTTGTTTATCCAACAGTCACTCACTCTCAGCTGGACATGCAGCCTACAGCAATCTGCCCAGTAACCTACTACGCCTACGTTATTTGATTAAAAACTCTTTGGTTTGGACTTGAGATTTAGGAACTGACATGGTCTTGGTTAGAGGTGTCCAGCTACAACAGTACATGGATCACACAGACACTATGCTACTCTCACTAATGACACTTTGCAAAACCAAGCCATCACTGAGGTAACATCTCAAGTAATTATAAGTTGTCTTTAGCATTTATAGTCACCATTATTGAATCTGCTATTGGCGAGAAGTGTTTCAGTGAAATTGCAATTATGGCTATTTCTGACATTGTTAAAAAACTAAAACTCTTATGAAATTGATTTATCACCCAGCCTTACTACTATAAATAATATTTTGGTGTGTGTATCAGAATGACAGGTGATAAATTACTGTGATACAGTGTTTGGCCTCAAGTGACCCATGAAAAGAGAAAATGTGGTTTTTCGAAGGTGTGACTATTGAACACATTGGACTGGACTACTGCCATATCTAATTGTTGAATAGAGATGGAGGGACGATGGGTGAGTCTGTGTGAAGACAGAGACAAAGAGTGTGTGTGATTATGGCGGCTCTGGCTGGCCTATCGGGTGTTAGCAGTTGGACCTCAGGGGCTCTTTTAAAATCCTGTCATTACCAGATCTCCTCTAAACCTTTGTAGGGAGGACAAGGGGGAAAGGGGGGACTTTGTGGGGAATAAAGCACTAGACACCTGCACTCGCTGTAGGAATAATACGCAAGGGACACAGTGAAAAATGATGGCTTGTTGTAAATTCAAAGAGAAGTGTGAATTTGGATGGATTTCAAGCTTTTGTTTGTTATATTTAGGTGCACGGCTCTCTTGGCCATGCTGTCAAAAGAAATGTTTTAGCATTTGTCTGCAGGGTTCTCAGAGGTGACATGTGTATTCCCTCCAAACAGCTGGGCAGATGTTGGCGAGCAGCTGTCCCTGTGAAGTGTCCTGAAGCTACACACTCAATCTCACTTGCTTGACCATTCACTTTGACCTTCCAGGAGGAAAACACTTTGTTAGCCTGATATGGATAAGACACCACAGTTCAGTCCCAGGGAGAGTAGGTGAAGGGTTTGTAAGAAGCTTGTTTGCGTCACAGCTGAGGTTAAAGCTCACATGCGACACCTGAGCTGAGCGCTGTGGCCCGGTGATAAAGGACAGACCACTGGAGCATGAGGAACACAAGAGAAAGGACGTTGTTTTAGGACGACGACGTAGGAGGCGCCCGTGAATGAGAAATGTCTTCTTTCCAAAAGGTGATCGACTAAGTTTGTCATCAGACAAAACAGGGGCTGAAAAGACCCCAACCCCTGACCCCTGAATTAAATATTATTTAATGAGAATGAATTAAGGATGAAAACTGACTAATTACAAATTATGAATTGAGCCTTCAACAAGTTACCAGAAAGAGACATTTCCACCAAAGCAACAAATGTAGCATTATTTCCCATACATTTATGCAAGTGAGCAAATTAAAGACACAAAAAAGACACTTTATATGTGGAAAAAAACAATAGATTAATAGACTTCAGGTCTAGGTTCAAGGTTATTGGCTGCTGTGTTGTTTGCAGATGGAGCCTGCACGTGTTTTTAGATAGCCCTCAAGCTGTGTGTGTCATATAACTTACACAATATACAATATATTTCCATATAAGTCTATAGTAGTGATGTGCATCTTAAATTGTATAATTTCCATATGCTAATCTTATTGAGGCAGATCTCTGTTTAACAGGATTTAATGAGGAAGCACAAGCCCTAAGACAATCTGTATAACTCTGGGTTGTGCTGATTTGTGCTTCTGTACAAGTCCAGCAAAACGTTATCCTAAGCATCCTGAGACTACTAGCGTGTGTAGCCTTTAGTTGTAGCCTAAATGCTTGTATCTACAGTGCAACTGAATAACAGGGGGCTCACTAATGTTCTCTTCCTCACTGACAGCACAGGTGTCAGTCAGTAGCCATTTTCCAGATTTTGCGATTTATGTCCCTGCTGTTTATTGAAAAGTATTAGGCTCTATGTTACTTCAGTGAAAATGCACAAGCAGCTTATGTTGTGTTCAAACAGTAAAAGGCCTATAGTTTCTCTGTTTTGATAAGAACGTGTCTCTGTTTTGTAAACTGGTTATGATCATACCTTGGCCACATACATTAGCAGAGTATTAAATAAGCCTGCGTTGGTGAGCTCGACACTGTAACCACATGATGCTTTAAATAAATCCAGCCACTGAGCCATTAAGATGGTAATGTTGTGAAACCTGGTGTTGGACAATCACAAAAGGCACAGTGCCACACACATACATACCTCTCATTATAAATGTAGCTCCGCCTGCGTCCTAGCACCGCTCTGCTCCTCGTCTCCCAGGCGGGCGCTTGTGTTTTTGTTTTGCTCTCCGTCTGTCTACTGCAGCGTCTTCTCTGCTGAATCTACTGCAATAGGAAATTAAAAATGTATTTTAGTCTTTGATACATGATTCAGTGGTGGGAATTAGGAGGTTTAATTAATAAGAGTTGAACTCATAATATTATGTAGTAGTGCTATAATGAAGTAAGTGTGAAGTAAGTGTTTAATGAAGAGTAGAGGAGTATAAGGGAAGAAAAACGAGAAATTGCAGAACACTGCCGTTTAACATTAGATAGTCTTTTAAATGGAAAGAAATAAAACGCTGCAGTGTGCTCAGTCAGGCAGTACTATATAAAAACGTTAGATCATTTATTCAGCACATCAGTCTTTATGAAATAGGAGCAGCATTATTGAAAACACACTTGTATTAAGCATTTCAAACAATGAAAAATATGTAGCCAACTGCGTTAACAAATTAAATGTCACGTATAAATTAGCATCAAACAGAATCAATCACATATAATAAAACAATAAAAGAAGAAACTACAGTATACACTCCCACTGAACTCTTCTTTCACACAAACCAGTGTTACCCTCTCCCTATCATTCCCTTTTCCACTAGCACTTATCATAAGTTATTCCACTAAGCAGCCATGTGTTCAAGGGCACAGCAGATTGAATGACCCACTGGGGATCTCTACAACCGTTTTTATTCAGCGCTCCATTCCTTTACTGTATTGTGTGCTTTCCATTTGCTTTATTGTTGAGCCATAGAAGTGCTTTTCATCACCGGCTGTGACAGGTGTTTAGAGGCCGCAGATAAACATGTGCGATATGAGATAAACTACAGTTGAAAGCAAATCTGTGCTTTGAGCTTGACATAGAAGATTTTTTTGGTATGTAGCAGTGAATGTACATTGACAATCAACCTTTAATCAAATTTGTTGAATTAAAAAATAAGTATGGCACCGATGTGCTGCATCAAAGAACTATTAGTGATGTCAAACGAATGGAAACTGTAGTCTCACAAAAAAACCCAATGCTTATTATTATAAATATATCTTCAAGTATATGAGCTGATTTTAACACTTTTGTTAAAGTGCCAGGAAATCACATTGTGCTAATAAGCGTACTCATTTTCTGCTTGGTTACCTTTATCCCCTTGCTTAATCTGAAATCAAAAAATCCTTTGATCCTCACACCCCAAAGTGCAACAATCATTTGAGTCTTTCATTAGGCTTTGCACACATTAAGAAGAGGGATAACAAGGAGGAAGCAGAGGTAATAACTGAATATTTTCATTTTTTTCCCCTCATTCCACAGTTCATTAATGACTTCTCCTCATGCCTTGCTTTCTTGTGCATTTCAAAACAAACCACAAGGCATTTTCAATTACACACAGCTCAAGTGGCTTGGCTTTGATCCACATCTTCCCAACGGTTTTTGTATTTGTGCTTTTAATGTTGTTTATGTGCACTGCTTTCACTGTGACTGTATCCTAGAGTCCAGTGGCATTTGTTTCGTTCGTCTCACCATTGTAACTCCGCACCACACCTCAGTGCAGCAGAGCTCACTAAGACAGATTGCTGCAGAGCCTCAAAGTTCCTCCACTCAACTGTTGCTGCAGTGAAGCTATATATTTCCTGTTTGTCTCTTGTTTCCGGTTTAGTCGGTGCTACCTAAAATACATTTTCTATCTAGTTACATCATCTAATGCCCACTCTCGTTTAAATGCAGTTACATGCCAAAACATCCCGGAAAACTAGTCATGCTTCCCCCTCATCGTCCCACTTCACTTGGTTCTGTCAAAATATTTGGAGCTTTCACATTTCATTAAAGCCCACACACTGAAAAAAGAGACCACTTAAATGGGTAACACTCAGTTAAATTAGGATGATACATGTTGAAACAAAATGACTGCTTTTAGTTTTTTATTTATTATATTATTTTTTATAGTTTATTTATTAAAAATATTATTCATTTTAATGATTCTACTTTTATGCAATCTAATGTAGCCTGAGCTTTTCTAAATCAAAAAGCTCCAGAGCGAGATGTTCAAGTTATGAATGAAAAGTTGTGGCTTACACTAAACTACAGTGTTTACTAACATTAACAACACCCAATTATATTAAATTTCATTTTAGACATTACATGGGGACAAAACACTTTGATATTTTTTGCTGCCGGTGAAATATTTTTGCCGCTGTAATCAGGGGTCACAGTAGGACTCTGACGGGAAGTGCCACTGTCAAACTGTGAGAATATATGCCTCTCCGTAGTCAGCGCTCCGTGTAGTAGAATGGCGCAGACTTCTTTAAACTGTGTCTCAGTGTGAGCGTGCACATTTGACAGGGTCTGTGCACATTGGGTTTGGGAACATGCCGTCCAACAGGGGCTCCATTTTCACTCCACTGATCCTGGTAATGGTCTTGTCCCACTGAAGATTGACGCTGGTTCCAAGTTGCTCTGACAGAAAATCAACTGCTTATATGTAGCTGTTTGCTGGAGCGCGCACAGTGGCAGGCATTATCTCTGTCAGTGCGCTGTAGCTGGTTGTCTGTCCTTCTCCTGCTTTCCCAGCTCACCATTTACTTAAGTCTCACATATATGCGCATTTATTTATACAAGCTACTTTCTCCCCTCTTTCTGGGCTTACGTATATTGTCATACATTTGCAATCTCTTGTTCCCTTTCATTTCATATATTTCTGTCAGATGGAGGAATAGTAAAGAAAATTCCATCCTTCAAATCATTAATAGTGTAAAAATAGCCACTTGTTTTGGATTCATTGAGTTTGTTTACATGCACTTTTGAATAATATTATATTATATCATAATATCATATCAGATTCATTCTTACTGAAATAAACTGCATAGAGCTTAGCACTATTGTACGACAAAGCTGCTGATGGAAATTGGGTATTTACGACATTCCCAGCAACAGAGGAACCAAAAAATAATCAAATAAACATATTCTGACATTTAACTGGAGTGGACTGCCACGGCACAGGACAAGGGGCAATGGGTGGAGAAATTTCTTCAATAAGAATACGGCATCTTAGGGCTGTGCAGTCTAGCAAATGTTTAAAAGTCTGAGCCCAGTGGAGTGCCAGTTCATATTACAAAATGACTTGGTGTGGAGTTGTGTAAATGTCAGTTATAGGTTGGTTTAGTTTGTTTTGCTGTGTCTACCAAATGAGTTTGTGCATGTGCAGTCCATTGGCAGGTGTCAGAAACCAGGATCTGGTGTCTTAAGCGCCATAGTTTCTGAAATCAGTATTTGGAGGTTTACACACACAAAGAAAAAAAACTTTAAAAACTCATGAAAACCAGAACACTATTTCTCCAGTATTTCCACTTCCTCCTCATATCCAGTACAGCTCTGTGTTCACTATTCACTTGGCTTTATCTTAACACCATCATATCTACAGGAGGCACAGGCCTGACACCGCCATTAAACAAGAAAAAACAGAACCATCTCTACTGACATTCATCTTTCCCAGTGTCCATTCCACTAACCTTCACTTTCCTTTCCTATCGTGTTTTCATCACTGCTTCCTGTCTTTGCTCCTAAAAAATAATTACATCACTCACAGCCTCATAGATTCTCAGTATTGCGTAGAGGAGAGATCAGATGTAGGCTCTCTTCCTCTCCTTAATGTCACGTGATTTTTTTTTTATACTTATTTTTAGTTCCCTTCATCTTTCAGCTGCTCATTTATCAACTTCAGACAAGCTTTGATATTTTCTGACATAAGCTGGTCTTTTAAAGTGCAACTAAACAATAGTATCGCACTCAAAGTTGTTGTGGCAGGTTGCACAATGTTCCCTTTTCATGTAGAAACCAAGCTTGTCAGTAGATTCTCACCTTTTGAGCTGGGAAGCTGGGTAATTTATCTTTTTCTCTCAGGAGCTGGAAAGAGAGAAAAAAAGGAAGGAAGGTTAGAACATTTTTTATCCATGTCCCATGTCTGAAATAGTTTGTTAGTTAGGCTGAGTAACATTACAATAACAATTAGGTTCACAGATGGTTCGACATAATTTTTCATTTCAAATGTATATAGCACCAGCAAACAAAAAACAAAAAACTCACACCCAGGCTCAAGGAGAGTGTCTAGACCAGACAGAGGAGAGATGAAGAGGCAGGACAGAGAGATAAGAATTACAGTGCCACTCAAAGGAGTATCCACAGGGGATGAGCATCTAAGCATCTATTTACACCATGCTGAAATGATCTGCAAAAACACGGCGCCGCTCAGCAAATGAAAACATCTCCCGGGCTGTATTCAAAAGTGACCATTTTCATGATGTAAGAACTCTGTCCCTCTGTAAACAAATGGCCAAAGTGCAAGAGAATTGTTTTGTTTTGGGCAAAAGGCATTCTTGAGTAAATGGCCTTTAAAGCTAAGACTTGTTATGACTAGCCATGCATGGCACATGTATAAATGTCTGGCTCAGGGAATACCATAATGTTATAGAAGTTCATGCTGACTCTGATGTTTATTGTAGATGATGTTAGCTGGGCCCGCAGTTCCCCAAGTGTCTGTGATATTGGTGTGTGAATGTGCTGGTAATATAAACGCAGACCATTTAACATATTACAGTGACAAATAGCTTCAAATTATTATGTTACAAATAGATGTATCTGTGATGATGAAGTAACAGTACCGTGTTTTTTTTTCTTTTTAATTTCTGCTAATGCTGTTGTTTTTTTGAAGTAAAACTGCAGGATAAAGAATATAGATGAACAAGAGGTGCTTTATTTTCCCCGGTTTAAGCATGTTCGGCTGCAGCTAATTGGCGCTTCAGCTTGTGTGTTGGTGGTGAGCATGTAATATGATTGATGAGACCTCGGGGCTTCAGGGCCTACAATCAATAACACCACTCATTTTTTCTTCACAACTCCCATCAGCCTTATACACAGGGACCATCTTTAACAAGAAGCGCTGACAAGAACAACAAAAGGGAAGGGAAAAGATGGTTAGAAGCAGATGTGAACTTGGTTTCAAGAGGCAAGGTAAATGTTAATGGTCAGTACAGTTTTATAAGATGGACCCCCAACAGTGATACAGCCTTTAGTTATTGACAAAGTTCTGTGCTCAGCCAAAGCAACGTTTTTTAAGTAGGTTTGTTCTTCTAAAAAAAAAAACCTGTCGACTTATCAACACAGTGGCCATATACTGGATGTCCAGTATGATATCAGGTTGACAAGAATGTGAAGGATGTGGGTGTTTCATAAATGCCACAGAACTACCAGAGTATTTTATTTAGGCAAGGGTTAATAGGGGTTAATAATCCAGGTGTCACATAATTGCACAACATGCTCTTCTACTAACACTACAGTAATTACACATAAAATGGAGCTCTTTTGGTTTTGTGTCTCTGTGACATCTATGCTCTGAACACGACAGTATTTGCTCAGTGCGCTCTGGATTAATAACTGAGTGTTTGAGCTGTAGAGAAAATCAATCAGGTCTCAGCCCTGCAGTTATAAAGTATGATGACACTATCATCGTATACACTAATGCTGCTGCCAGAGAGCCAACACTATGCAGCCTTTACCTACAAAGTTTGGAACCATCTGATCAGCACTGGAGACGTGCCCGGCTCTCTAATACCCAACTGTCAACTCTTTCCAATGTTTATCTCTGTCAGCTGTTCACAATCATTTCAGTGCTGTCAGTGGAGCGCAGTAATATTTGCAAAATAATGAATAATCTAGTTTTAGTTCACTGAAGCCATTAGTTACTCTGAAGATAAACTAATGATGTACAAATGTCTCCAATATTTTAGAAAATGAGTATTAGCTACTTTAAAACAGAGCTCTGTCATTCATTTGTTTTACATGACATAAGAGTTTTGATACAAGTTTAGCCCTTACTGCTCATTACATGCACACATTATTTGCACAGTCACATTTGGCAGCAGTGCAACAGTCAATATGTGCAGCCTAATTATACCAAAGTTGAATCAACGCTTCAATGTCAGTGTGACGTAACATTGACGCTGTTCAGGGAACCCTGACACTGAGAGAAAAGCACGAGGAAACAGAGATAATCCGGAAAAAGTAGTCTTTAATAGTCCAATCGATGCAGGAGGAGTGAGAGGAAACGGGATTTTGATGCCCTGCCCTTGAGCCGGACTGAAAACAATATAATACTCCCTATGGGCAGCTGTGAAATAACACAGAGTGGATGGAAAATGACAGGGGAAGTGAGATTTCTCATCTCAACATGACAGCCATGATGGTCAAAATACAACTTACCTGATGCGGCCACTCCTCCCCTTCCCCGCTCATCTCTTTCTCCATCCATCACCTTCCTGACCATTTTACACTATACTTCTCTGCTTCCCTTTCTCTCCTGTGTAATCTGTCTCATGGCGTGTGAGCGCTGCCTGCCCCTGCTGCTCTACAACCCTGCATTTATTGTCTAGATGGAAATGTGATGCTGTTCAGTCGTGTTTAAATCTGCAGCTCAAACTGTGGCCACACTGGGGACTCCAATTTCTTCATGTTTGTAACACGTGCATGATTTTCTACTGGAACACAAACAAACTAATGGTTAGCCTGCTGATTTTTTAATGACAACTTGTGGATGATACGATGAGACTCCAGATGATAACTCTAAAATTTTGCATTGTTACATTAATAATAAAATAAAAGCAGAGAAAAAAATAAAGCGCAGACCGTTAAGAGATTGGGATACTGGGGCTCTACACTCTTTCTGAAAGTGGAGCATGAAGATACAAGCACAGTTACATAACACAAGACAGGAGAAGAGTGAGGAAGGGGGGCACTTTGGGAATAGACAGCAGAGGAATAGATAAAGTCATGGGAATGTGAAAGACAAATGAGAGGAGCTCCACACCGCAAACCAGCCTCCAAAATGACACATAATGCAAGTATAGATATGACTAGTGCACTAGCATCAGTGATGCTTAAAAAATAATTCCAACAACTCAAAAAGACAGCCCACACTTTTATTTCTGATGCAGTGCTTTAAAATAATAAAAACTTAATGATGTAATACCTATTATTTAAGCATCAAATACACTGCTATAAAACACCTAGGAGCCATATTCTTCTAGTAAATGTAACCAACTAGATCCATCCACAACAATCTCGATTTCAAAAAACATACAGATATCTACCAGAAACCTCAACTGATTTCTTAAAATAAAGTGCCTGTTTTACAGAGTTGTGATGGACTTATTTTTTCACCTCCTTTTTTGTTTCTTGTGTACCATCGTTGAAAAGAGACATTACCATTCTGGCCATAGAGCCTTGGTTTCCATCTTTGACCCCTCGTACAAATGAGTGTGATAAATCCTGAGAGAAAGGAGGATTGCTGTGCGCTGTCTGCTGAATACATAGTGGTTGCAGGCGCTGAAGCAGATGTCTGCCATTTTCTGTTGCACAACAACAGTAAACGCTCAGCTCTGGCTGAAAAACTGACAAAAAGTCTTATGGATGCCACAATCAGACATTTAAAGGTAATTTACTCACATGCCTCATAAAAAAAAAGAGCAGGATATAGACCTGAATGTCACCTCGCTTTGTGTTTTGTGCTCACTCACTGTTTACCCTTCGCTCTTCTTTCTCTGTGGCAATAGACAAACTCAAACACTCTCTTCAAAGGGACTTCCTCACTGTAGACACTACAAAGAGCTCTCTTCTCTGGGAAACACACTGCAGTGGCAGCAGACAACTCATTTGAAATATTTATTGTGATACCATGATTTGTAGTTTTGTTATAAATCTTATTTGAACACCACCCCCAGCCGGTTGCCTGTCTGCCTCTGTCCATACATCTCCCGCTCCGTCTTTCCCATTAAGTGATGAGCATCTCAGCTTAGCTCACGCTAATATCTCCAGTCATTAAGTGGATTTATGGCCTTCTTCTCCGAGAGCTATAGGAACCTTACTACGTCCAAATCAATGCTCCTTTCCTTTGTTTGTGTCCACTTGTTTTTCCTCCATGTGTGGTGTACATAAGAACAGAATTTCTTTGCCATTCAGTCAAAGTAACAAAAGGTGAAAAATAGAATTACTGTGTTGGCATTCAAAAACACCAAAGGAGTAAAACTTGACTTATACATTTATGGACAATTCTTTTCAAAATTCATGCTTGCAGCAGAGCCAGCAGAATAAAATGACCTCAATTCTTCTAGTCTTGACACTGTGTGTCTGCATAATAGGTACAATAAATATGGATGGCCGTGCATTACTCACGTTATTGTGAAAAAATGGCCTCTATGCCTCATTTGGCTGGATGTGAAGGCTCCATTTAAGGCCACACACAATTATAAATTATATTTAAATTTAGACCTCTGTTAATTTTCTTTTGCTGTTTGTTCCACTACGTCTTTGTTTGATTAAAAAGAACAACAGTTCTCATGTCCCTAAAAGGGTGTTTAAGCTATGCTATTTGTAAGAATTCAACCAAGTAAACGCTAAACAGTAAACTGAATATATATGTCCTCACCTCTACAAATAAATACAAGGCACAAGAGCAGTGCAACATTAGTCAAACCTAGGTTTACTTAATTTACTTACTGGTCTGAGAGCTACACGTTCAAAAACATTCTTCCCATTATAGTGAAATGGTGAGGTACAAGCAGAAGGCATGGCGCACAAATACATTCACCACCTCATTTTTGGAGATGTGGAATAAAAGGGACTTCCACAGTAGGAGGATTAATATAAATTCTACTTATTGTGGCTGAGTCACAGAAAAGAGCAAGCTGGGTCATGGGACAAAAGATGTTTTTTAGGAATGCGGGCCTGTCTAAGCCAGAGTCATGAACTCACCCCAACACTTCAACACAACACAAAGCTAGTGGGAGAAGCTTGGGGAGGCCAGTTGTGAAAATGCTACAAGTGTGTTTGTGTGTGTCCGTGTGCCCCTTTGTGAGTGTGTGTAAGTGAATCAGAGGGCAGTTTGTCATGCTGCAGCTCCACAGGCCTGATCCGAGCTGACAGGTGAAGCTAAGCGCAGCTAAACAGCACACGTAACTCAGGGAGGGAGGCCGTCTGGAGGTAGCACTGATAAGCAGCGGCCAATGGCGAACAAGAGAATAGGGGAGTGTGGGAAAGGAGGCTGGAGGACAGTGGCAAGAGTGAGACACAGAGGGAAAAGGGAGTTAGAGAGCCATTGGAAAGAAAAAACAAGCAGACTACATCTTACGTTTGGTCATTTGAGAAGAAGCATGGGAATTGTAACATATAAGACTAGTTGGTGAAAGACACTGGTTAAGTAGGGTTTTTATCAAATGAGAAAAATGGACAAGTGCAAGCACAGACTGTAAAGTTTTATATTTCCATAGATTACATTATGTATTATTTTCCTTCTCTGAGTTACATTTGTGTTGTTAATAACTTAAAACTAAATATCATCAGGAATAATGGGATTGTATCACATAAATGTATCATACTGTTGCCTATTATACACTTTTCTTAATAATGCCTAAACATATGTGGGCTACAGTTTATTATATTACCAGAAGAAAAAAAAAGAAAGACAAGCAGTTTTCTTATTGGCCATTTATATTAGAATTCAGTATTTTGTGGTAGAACTATGATCTTTAAAAAAAGCCCTTTGGAGCGACTTTATATGATCGAAGGGAATCGAACTCTAATACAGACTTAAGGAAAAGGCGCAAAAACATTAAAGGCACAAATTGACCTGAACTATCCAGGAGAAAAAGATCATGTTGACCTGTTTATCATAAATAAAGCATATAGGTGATAGGATGTGTGGACAGAGGCTGAGACTTGTTGGATGGAATGGGTGGTCAGGTGGGACAGGTTGATAAACTAGAGTCATTGAAGTGACCCTTTCAGAAGGTACCTACTCCATCATCAGGAGAGAGAAGCCCATGGCAGACTTACTGAATGAATGAGTGGCTGTGTTTGATTTTACGAGCAGCTCAGTGTTTGATTTGATGAAATACTATCACAGTACATCATCAGAGAGCCCTTGTGCTCTCTGCTCTAGACGTGTGAGCGTTAGCACTTGACAAACTCCATATTGTGCATGGCTTTGAGGTCTGTGCGTGAGCATGAACTTTGAGCTGAATGCGGAGTGAAGGGAATATCTGTGCAAGTGTGAGTGTGCATCATGAGCTAAACACAGGTTGACTGCTGCGCTGCAAAGCTTTGTGTGCTGTTGCATTCAGTTGCATTATGTTGTATAGCTTCAAATGGAATTACCACATCAAACACAATTGCTCTGGTCCATTTGTTCTGACACAAAAAACAGAAAAAGTACAACTGTTGTGAAGAAAACAGAAAAATATATTCATTTATATTTTACAAAGTCTGTCCTGGGGCTAGTCTGTAGCGGCCATGTAGTAATAGTCTGTAATAGTCTATCAATTACCTTACACAACAACGCATCAAAGTCCAGAGCTATCACATTAATGAAATGATCCCTTGCTTGTTATAAATTATTCTTATTTTCCCACAATACAAAAACAACTGTAGATGTGTGAGTCATTTGAGCCTCTAATCAAGTTGTTTGCATGATCACTGATAGCATTCCTTGAGTCCAGCTGCAACCCCTTGGCCATAAATAGCACCTATCTAGACGGTGCTGTCACATTTAAAAAACAGAGTCTGACAGCCATCCATCTATCCCTCCCCCCACCTCTCCTCCCACCCAGGCTGTTGTCAGTATCCCACCTTCCTGGAATAAGCACAGGGCCTTGGGTGCTTCCCCACACTGTCCATGTCAGTGCCATGTGTTGCTGCCTGTGGTCAAAGTCAAGGTCACTTCACAGGTCGCACACCTCTGTCGTCCGCTGGAGCCCGTCACACTGAACACATGACAGAGTGCTACGGCATTGCTTATTCATCAGCGTTGCCATGACCGTGACATGTTTATATGACAAGTCCAGGGTGTGTATTGGGCCCAGGTCAGCCGTCGATGACTAACTAAATTGATACCTTTAAAGTAGTGGTTCACTGTAAAAACAAACAGAAAACAACCCTTCTCTACTGCTTATTGTTGACAATTTGTCCCATTTTTTTAAAGCATTTCCAGTCAGTGTTTATAATCGTTTTAAACACATATAGATTTCTCAAAACAACAGATCAATGGAGCTCTGTCTTTCATAGTGGAGTGATTGATGATGGTGAGATCATAGCATACTAAGTACCATTATGTTGTCAATACAATAGAAAACTAGGCCAGTGGAGGAATATGCTGCTGACAGAGTGTGTACGTGTGTAGACGTATTCATGCGTGGGTTATGTGTGCGTCACACCGATGAACGCGTGAGAACAAATCCCTGGAGGAGAGTGAACGTGTGCGTTTTAAGCTTTCTAAAATAAAGACCAGATAATGAGTGCAGACGGTGACTCAGAGGCTGACATATGGTAGATTCTGTGACATCATCTTTACCAACGATGCGCTGACATCCTGCCAGCACACATTCAGCCTGAAAAGTCCAGACTGCAAGATTCAAATTTATCTCATTTTATTGCTCAGTATTTCCTCTCAGTGAGTCTGAATGAATCGTTAAATGTCATATTAAATGTATGTATATGAATCTTAGCTTAAAAATCTCAACTTTAAAGCAAATCAAAATGCTGAATCTGAAAAAGATGTTTTAAGATAAAGTCCAAGTCTGTGTCTGTTATGGATGTGAATCAGTTAGGATCCAGTCTTTTTTCTTAAATAAATACACATTTTCTTCCTCAATCATGGCCATGTAAGTACACATTCTTGAGTGACTGAGAGTCTATGCATGAACACAAACGAGGCCTGGCATGGCAAGTGCTCAGCCATGCCAAGGGACATTATTTGGCAGCTGTCAGCTCTAATAGGAGTATAGCAGGGTGGGAGACAGATTCAGGCTCTGGACCAAGCCTACAAGGGCGCATTATCTGGCAGCTATGGTATATGTGTTTGCTATGTGCAAATGTTTGTGTGTCAGAGAGGCTGCAGTATCGGAGCCCTCTGAGACAATGAATGCATCCACTTGTCTGTTTAGCCTACTGTCTGTCTGTGGAGATCTGGCAGAGGGTGACTCTTTAATCTGACAGCAGTGCAGTTCATTACTGATGAACAGAGACTTCAAACGTTGCTTTTGTCACTTCATTACAGCCTAACACTCCACACAAGGACAAGACAAGTAAAGAACACAAATGCACACTTTCTATTGTCTCTCCATCAATTGTTGAATTTTCTGGTTTAGTATCTTAGTCTTCACTAGGTACAATCAATGGCAGATTAAACTTACTCAAGATAGTGCACAGAAAAGCAGTAACTTAACTGTACGTCAGCTGAGCCAAAGGAATGAGGAAACAAGATTTAAAAGTTTTGACATGCACTTCAATCAGATTGTTGTTCGCTGATGCTGGTGTATTGTCCTCGTTACCTTGAAAGCAATTTGAAATCAAATCCCACTCACTCTAATCTCTAATCTCAGTAAATTCCCACCTGTTAGAAATAAGGAGTGAGTTATCTCCAGTGTGAGCAGCTATAATTCTGCATGTGTGTGAGCATGAGGAGTGTCTTAGTTGTAGCCGTACGGCGCTATAGGCAGCAAGTGGAATAACACCGTATTAGACCATTGTCATGTAAAATGAGAGGGTTTATATGTGTGTTCAGATCCAGGCTAGGTTCTCAGCCACTGGAATTATCTGTTGGGGTGTTGTAATATATACTAACCTGCTGTGACAGTGAGGAGTGATTCAGCCTCGAAATGTTGCAATACACACCCCGCAAAGGCAGTGCGTTTGGATACGTCTTTGGCAGAACAATACTAAACGTCTGATTTAACAACTGTGGGCTGTTTTTCTTGCTTTATTTTTAGCACAGTTTGACATGAATTAAAAACAACGAAGCACATTTAGTTATACAACCAACACTGGCCCAGTGCAAGGGTGTAACGTAAACAAAAATAAAAAATACAGATGAAATGTTTCATTGCTGTTGGCTGTGCACCCTGACCACGAACAATGAGGAAAGGAAAACGAAATGAGCAAATTCAATTCCACACAGTGCGGCAGGCTATAGTTGGTGCTGGATGCAAATGAATGAGCCAGTTAAGTGATTGGGTGAAAGACCTAATGGAACTGGACTCTGCAGCAACAAAACAATCTAACAAGCAACACAAATCTAACATGATCCTAGCATCGCAAAATGTTTTTCACTCAGCTGCTCATCAGTGCATTGCCCCAGGCTCCGTCTAGTGAGCATTTTGCTTGATTTTAGGCCTGCTTAATATCAATGTGTTAAATAGGCTATGTCAGAAGAACTGCTATGTGCAAGTGCTTCCAATTACATTTGTCAAATTTGGAATGAAAATGTACCGTAACCCAAGGCATTCATTATGTCCAAAGAATTATGGCTTCAGTATTGGTCTTGAACTGCATTCAGAGTTAGAATGGCTCATTAACCGGTCAATCCGAGTGTAAATGATGAAGAATGCAGGAAGCTATTGTGATATTAAGCTAATCATACAAATGTCCATATTTCAATAGGAATTGCTAATCGTGGGGTACATAGTGGGCCCTTTTTGTGAATAAGTTTAGCTGGACTGGCTAATTTGATTTGAGCAAGGACTTTGTGTTAGTATTCTATCCATCAGGGACCATTTTTAATTGAAGGGGCAAAAAGTGACCATGAGTTTTCACAGTGCATATCTGTACATAGGAATAATCAAGGAGCACCAATTACCAATGTGTGTGGCTAATTTGCATTATTAATAATGCGTAATTAACTCAAAAAGAGCGCATAGGCTGTGTGTCTGAGAACCACTGACTGTGTGATGGCAATAGAGAAGCAAGGGGCCACAGAAACTTAGATAAACTGTTGGCTATGTGCTATTAGCTTTTCCTTAGTTTGTTGCTAATGACTGACTATAATTTTAACTATGTGATTTATCGTATTGTCTTTTTCATCTTCTTTTGCACTTGTGGCTTATGTCCTGCCCATGCTTTGAGAGGGTATCGAAACTGGCACTGCTTCCTGCTCTGAGTGTATTCAGTCACACATGTTCGCTCCTTTATTCTTTTTTAGAGTGGGGTTGAAAATGTAAGGATTATTAGCTTATGCTGACCACTGTCCACCTTCTAATCGAAGGATTTATTTCACATCGTTATGCGCGTTCGCATTTGTTTTTCTACTGAACAAGAGACTATGTATTTTAAAATGCTCATAAATAAGGGTTTTATGAAGTTGAAAGTAAATTTCTGTACTTGAAATAGTGCTGTGTGTCCTCACATCACTGAAGATCATTTCAACAGTGCTAATATTACAAGTTGGAAGAGTTTATGTGACAGTTACCCCAGGGAGGACAACAGAAACAAGAGGATTGACTGAGAATACTAAAGGCGTCGAGAGACGTAAATAGAAAGTGGGCCAAAGGGTGAGGGGCCGAAAGGGCAAACAAGAGCAGACACAAGGATAAGAGGGAGTGAAAGTGATTGTACAAGAATCGAGAGAGGGTTGAATCTAAGTAATACAGAGAGAAATACAAGCCTACCAGCAACAACATGAAAGCAGGGGAGAGTAAGATGCATGAAGTTGAGAAGATTAGACAGAAAAGATTAGAAGAAGAGGGGGGAAAAAAGAGATGTTTCCTGGGAGATAGTGAGCATAGATAACAACGCGGCCTGAACGATAGCGCTCTTAAGCATTCTGGAGGGGTAAGAACTGGTGGGATGAGAGACAAAGAGTGATGCTTCTTGGCTTGTGGGGAAACAAGCAAAGTAAAGCAATAGGAGTGGACAGATTTTAATGAGAGCACAGAGACAAAGTGGATTGGCTTGCCAGTGTAAAATGCAAAGGGCAACTGAGATGTATGTGTTTGGGTACAGTGTGTTCCTTTTGGATCCATCGTGTTTTATAAGCAATGTCCTTGAATGTCCTTTTAAAACTTGTTCTGTCAGACAGTATACACTTTTATTAGGCGTTTCCATTAGAGCCATTGTATTCATTTAAAATATTATCACCCTTTTGCAGGGCCCTAATTACACCTTACATAATAACATATGTAATGGCCCTAAAGTGGCTTCAATGGCAGTAAATATTAGGGAGCATTTTCTTACCAAAGAGGAACTTAAAAATAGCTGCAGATTTAATGCAGGATGGCTGTGTTTAATTCATTTTATTGTGCAGGTTTTTACGCTTGCTGCTCTCATGACCATCATTTCGCAGCAGGCTAATAAAAAGACAATTGCCGTGGTGTATTTTAAAAGGCCTCAACAGTGAGATTAACGGTGGGGAAATATTCATGGCTCTCCTGATAGCAGCTCCCAGGTCAGAGCTGATTTGTTGACTGTGTTGCTCTAATGTCCTTTTGAACACTGGCACCACTGCACTGGCTTTGAGTCCTTGTTAATATGACAAATGCAGGGTATTGGGTGATAACAGTCTGATTTTTATATTTCACAGAAACAAGCAAAGACCCATGCATTGTTTCTGCTGCTTTTCAAAAGGTCCCATCTGCCAAACATCCAGAGACAACATTCATCATCCATTTTTGAGTCTTAATAGTCAAGAACCATATGTTTCAAACAGTATTAAGGCTGTATGGTTTCTCATATCGTATTTTGCTCAGTCTTTACATCTATATAACAGCTTTTATTATAGTTATTAAATGTGTTGTATTGTGTGAGTGTATGCTGTAAAAATCAATGGTAAAATGTGTTTTTCTCACCCCCATGCAGGACTTTGACTGAGTTGCTAAAGCAGCCGGGGGAGGCAGGGGCATTGGATGGAGTCGGGGTTCATCACCCAATAGGGACCAACGGTATCTCGGCGCGAGCTTTACGCTCCAATAACGGTCAGTGCCACACACTGAAGCTGCTGGACACTTACAGAAATACACATGGGCAATCCATGGCAAAGGAGCACAGAGACAGGCAGGTCGTATTTAATTAAGATGTAATTAACCGTGTTCTCGCTCAGGGAACACTGTGACCCATCTGTCTTCCTCTAGACACTTAAACCACATACAGCTCTAATATAACCCCAGTGTCTTCAGACGAAAGGGGCCTCACTATGTTTCTCACTTGTGACAAGACTAATGCTATCTCGTAAGGACAATAGTTAAACACAACAAAGAAAAACACTGGATTCTTAATCCACACAACACTTCTATATGTTTACATCTCTCACTGGTCTTTTGCCTGGTCTGGATGGGCCACATGTGTTATCTTCAGGCCTCAGGTAAAGTAAGTACACCTGGACTGTGGTAACAATGGCAGGCTGATGGTGGATGCTTGGTTTCACCCACTTTCTTGTAGCATTGTGACGGCTCATAGATCTTCACTTGAACATACTATGTTTTAAAAAACATAACAAAATGAACAAAACACTGGATTTATTAAATTGACACCAGTACCATTCCATGAACTTCTAGCCCACATTTCCACCAACAGGCCTGTTAGGCCTTGAATCAAGGAGTCATTGAAGTTATTTTGATAACAACAGATGTGCTACAGTGAGAAATGGACTGGTGATGATCTCGATACATGTTGAGTAGCTGTGTTCGCATGAAAAATAGAAGGCAAGGACTTAGGCTGAGGGAAGAATATAGTAAACTGTAGTTACCCACCAGATGTGGCCACAGAGCTACATTATATTAATAAACATGACTCTGTAAGGATGCTATCTGAACAAACATAAAAGCTCCTAGATGTTTCATATATGCTGTGTTTCATACATAAATTATTAGAGTCTTGAGTTTCCTCATCTCACGATGTTACATTGGCACACACTCACACAGACAAAAGGCAATACTTTCATCCTCTCGCATTACAATAAACAATCTTCAGCCTCTTGTTCACCCCACACTTCAATGATTAGCACCGTGCAATCCTCTAACAGCTAATGCAATTTGTGTGTATGACCTATGGCTCTGTTTTGGTTGTTATTTTCCTTTCTGAAGAACTAGAAAAATAGACAGAGAAGATAAACAGAAAGATAAAGAAAACATCAACAGAAAAATCAGTTTGAGAGGAGATATAAACATGATAGACATGAAAAATATATCTGGGATGGGTGTGGTGTCAATGGGTTGCAGGGGCTGACAGGGGTCTTGCTCCTGCTGTGTCAGCTGCCTATGGATAATGGTCCCTTAATTAAACACATTTGAACCTCCAGGTCTCACAGGCCAAAGACAGAGGAAAATGCTGGAAGAAATGAAAAGCCTGAGTGGGTCACAGCAGCCAGTGGTCCTGATCATTAATCAACAATAACAGTAAATTGGTGGTTATTAAAATGCTTAGTACTGAGATTGCCAAGTTGTAATAAATAGTATTCCCCCGTGTACGTGTACTACTAATGACAGACATACCTTAAGCATCAAAAGATTTATTAACCGTGGCCTTCAATAATGTGGTCCACTGCTTAATGAAAGTCTCAGTAAGGCCTTACCGGGCTGCAGCTGTGCAAAATAAAGGCTCTCACCTAAATGTCAAATTGTACATATTTTTGTGATACATACATAATTGTTCCACATATGCCACATTGTGGAAACTTTGAGAAAGAACTGGAATAAAACTCAATACTTAGACAGACACCCGCTGCTCTTCACCTTCATCATCTCCCTCTTCGATTGGCCCTCCTCTGTTCCACTGTGTGTCATTTCTCCTTCTTCTGATCTCTCTCCATTAAAGTGCCATGTCTCTTTTAACCTCATCTAATCCCGCTCTCCGCCTCCCCATTACACTGTTCTCTGACTTTGTCACTTGTTCTCTTCACGTCTCTCTTGACCTCTCATCCCTTCATTGTGACATGTCTTTCTTTTCCAACCATCACCGGTCTTGTGTAAAGCCACAAAACCTCTCAACTTTACCATTGCTCCCTCAGTTGTGGTAACCATTGTATAGCCTCAACTTGCCTTTTCTTTATCCTCCTCTGTTGGAGTAACCTTTCATCCTTTAGTTCTTCTGCTGCTGTGGACAAGATTTCTGCCTCCATCTTTGCATTAGCGTTAGCCTAGTCTCATCTGTCACTTTCCGAACACTTATTATACAGTTTCGTATCTTTTGAGTCAATGAAGAGACAGAAAGAAAGATTGAGCATTCACACGAGTCTTAAATGGGAGTTTGAATGGAAAAAAAAGGGAGAGATGAGAAGAAATTGAGAGAATAGATGGAAGAGACAACATGCTTCTGGCTCAGAGGAGGACAGCTGGTCAGCCACTGCTCTGCTCTGGTGTGGACAAGTACCCTCAGGACAGTCACCCGGCACTGCACATGCACATGCAGATGGTTGCATGCATACAGTATAAACAAGTGACAAAAATGTTACATCAGTCAAACACCACAAAAACCAGAGCAAACTCTGGGTCTGCCTTTTGTATAGAGACTGAAGGTGGTGTTTGAGGCAGAGTACAGAGTGGTGTAAGTCAGAAGTGAGTGATGTAGCGAGGGTTATATAAACAGTACAATATGGAGTGTGTATCATGCAATGGGATGTAAATATAAAGGAGATCTGCAGAGAGAATGAGAGGAGCAGATGGCAGGAAAAGGCTCAGAATATGAAGTTACTCACAGCTGAGTCGTGCAAACCTGCAGCTGAGAGAGTCCTCCCGCTTCACAGTCATCATATTTAGTCAGCTGCTTTCAGCACCATGGACAGAGCTACTAAAAACAGCACACTAAAGTTCTTCCTCTACTGGATTTGTGAGGATTTCCCCATATTACGTAACTCATCTGGCAAACCCTGAAATATGTTGTAGTATAGACTGAGGTTTGACATGTTCTAATGTGAAAGTATGAAAAGATGACTCATGCTCCATGAACTACATCTACTGAAGATCAGTAGGAAGTGGTGCTCCATATTCATGTTGAAATAGGAAGCCTGGACTGTCTGATTAAAGTACACATTTAGCATTTATTCAGCAGTTCTCACAGGTAACCTTCAAACAAAAGGCTCCCCTCTGTTACAGAAGGATAAGGGTTGGTGTATCTGTTCTAGGCCGACTCCATTCTCCAGTGGGGGTCTCTTGTGAGATAGGAAAGGATTTGCATTTATGGGGCATAATTTGCATGTTGTTGGCCTACGAGAGTAGGAGAGAGAAATAAAAACATCAGAGTGAGAGAAGGATAGGACTGAAGAAATTAGGTGAAAGTAGAAAAGGAAAAGAGGACTGTTTTTGAAACATGACGGGTTTGGGGGAGAGATAGGATCGGTGTGACATTGAAATCAAAACAAGGAAATGAGTGCCATGGGAGCCTGCAGGATGGGTGTTAAGTGAAAAGACGCACTACAGGCAGAGAAGGGATGAGCGTCTGTGTGAGAAAAAGTGTTTACATCTGCATGTTGCCCTTCATTTCTGTAGATCGTCACTATGGTACCACATGGGGCCAGTGCCAATTATATCCACAGTGAGGCAGACGCAGGATGCAGTGAAACTGAGCAGAGACTGGAAGCATTAGTTGGTATATATGTGAGCATATGTTTGCATGGACGTATGTTCACGAGGCATGAACACATGCACTCAGGCACGAAGCTACTGCATGTGCTGTCAGGTGGCCCACTTGTCTGTGACTACAGCTGCTTTATTCACTCTATGTGAATGACTGACAGGCTGTGGTTCATTAAAACAATGTGCGACAGAGTTTACATGTGAAGCCCAAATAGCCACTGTGGCCTTAGGATGACCCTCTACTGCTGATTACATACACTATACACTTTAGCTCTGCAGATGAACTCACATCATAGAAATGTGTTTAACCAAACATGGCAGCTGCAATACATCAACACAGATGCCAGCACATAGTATGTCTTAATGTAAGTGTAAACAAGGCGAAAGCAGCGTGGCAGAGTGCCAGAGTTAAAGCCAAGGAGCTTTAATACATCTACTGTAGCTGCTGTTGACTTACAGCTGCCCTCTATCCACAAGACACAATGCTGTTGCTGGCCAGTCACATCATGTGTGATGTTAGAGTTTTGTAATTTAACTATAAATCATTTTTGTGCCACAGTAGTTACTTGAAACATAAGTATGTTTTGACTTGTCTTAATATTACATTGACACTCAGCAATTAAATATATTTTCCTCACAGACATCCTTTTCATTACCAATTTTACTGCACTGTTTTAATGCATTAGTTAGAGATTATGCATTAATTTGTTCATCACACATGAGGAAACACACAAGGAAACACACATTTCAGGAGTTTGAACAAAATGGGATGAATTGCCAAAAACAGAAATGTTTACACTAGCTTTTTTTTCTCAAACCTAATATTGCTTAATAATGCTTTGGAGCCATTTATATGCAGTAAGGTCTGCTACAGTCTCAACACTGCCTGGCCAACAGAGTGCAATTATTAAAATGGAGGAAGCAGGTGTAAATCACTCTGGTAATTCTTTGGCACATCTCTTTAGTTTCCGACAACTTGCTTCTCCTTCTTAGTGTTTCTCTCATTAACCACTATCTCCTCTCATGCTCTGCCCTCTTTCTGTCTCACAGCCCCACTTCCCTTGAGGTGTCTTTCTCTGTCTCCCTTTTTCTGTCATCTCTCAGTTTCCTCCCCTTCCGCCCCCCTCCACCCCCACCCCCTTCTCTTCCGCTTGTTCTAAATTGTAGCCCTGGTGTCTGCGCCTTGTTCCTCGTTCTAAAGTCTAAAGTCAGTCACAATATCATCAGAGCCTCAATATAAACCCAATGTTCCTTTTGGTGGTTTGGGAAGCTAAAGAAGGCAGGATCAAGTAAATGAATGAAGAATACAAAATATATTTTTGAATGTCCTGCTACTGCAACTCCAGTCATCCCTATTTTGTCAATTTCTGTCTCAACTGCTGAAAGTCAACTAACTCAGAGCTAATCGGAACAGGCTTATTAAGAATCCGGGACAGAGACAGATTACAGCTTTAGTGAGCCGCTCAAATAATGAGTGTGACTGACAAACAGGGAGCTGCTGTCAGACCGAAACAGTCAAAAGGCAGGAGGTTGGCCACTTGATTGGAAATATTGGGTAATTAGCAGTGTTTTGCAAATCCCCGGGTCAGCAGCCAGGGTTAATGAATGATATATTGATCAAAGAATGGGGATTACAAACAGAAGAATGAAAAAGTCACAGTCCATTTTGACTGTAAGAACAATGGCTTAGTTTTCTTCCACTCTGGAGAAAATGTGTGTTCTCAAATGATTACATTATGCACATGAGACTTTTAAAAAAACTATATTGGTGTATATTTGTTCTGAGTCATTTGAAGGACACTGGACCCCACGCTGCAGCAGTCATGGACCAACACACACCTCAGCACACAGCAGCGTCAGCCGTCAGGAAAAGTGCGGGTGGACAATTCATGAAACGCAGCTCAATAGAGACAAATGGTGCCACACATTGGAAATGACACTGAGTGCATCTTGGAGGGCGGGGCAATGTGCACACGCACGTGCACTTTTACATGTGTGTGGGGCAGATGTGAGGAGAAGCTGTGGGAGGTTTTGTTGTGTCTGCTACATGCCTGACTGCAGTTATCCTGAGGGTCAGCCATTGTGGATCGACACATTTCATTCATTTGACCTCCCTCTTGACTCAGTATTTTCAAATGAGACGGTATATATTTATCAGATGCAAGCTCATAATCTGATTCTAACTATAGACATTACAGACATGCTTTTAGTGCCTTTAAGGTCTCAACAGAAATGTGTGTGAGCAAGCATAGAAGGAGCACTGAGTGGCATTGAGGCAGTTGAACTGAGGGATGTGGATTTTATGGAAGGAAAGCAGCGTGAGAATGTGTGTGCATAAGCGAGCATTTGTGTGTGTGTGTGTGTGTTGGACAGTGACATGAGCGGCTGCTGAGCCTCTGAGTGAGGTGCAGAGCGTGGCTATACATTAAATGGCCAGGATTAGCCTCAACTGCTGCAGGCTCACTGATAGTATTACTGTTATGGAGTGACTGAGCTCCATTTTGCCTCTGTTATTCTGTCATAATGAGGCATGACCCCTGTTATAGAAGACCCACTGGTTTACTGGTTAATGCATACGGCCATAGTGTTGCTGACTAGCAGGAAGCCAGATGACAGAAAGAAGAGGGAGTGGTTTGAGAAAAGCACAGGGAAAGTAGGACAAAAATATACATAAGAGTGCAGTGCACAACACATTTGATTATGAATAGAATATCATTTCACACTTTCACAACAGAATGCCTTGCTTTCAGGGATTTCAGAAGCTATTTTCTGTCATGTTCCCTGTCGACTAGTGTGACGCTTCATAAGCAAAGCAGAAATCACACACAAGCAAATTTATTATTATGGCCACTGAAATGATGACAGATAAAAGACAAGCTTGGAACAGATATTTTTTCATTTGCTTTGTCCTCACCATGAATCATTTGCTCAAATTATGCATAATTTCATCGTCATCATTTGAGTTTTGCTACAAGATTAAAGGTTGTAGGCTTCTATAAGGAATCCCATAAACAATGAATTCTATGAATAAGACAGAACTGAGGATGACATGCCTGTGGTAATCACGTCTTTCACAAGGGTAAGGGCTATTCATTCTGTGAGCTCAAACTGACATCTTCTCATCAAAGAAACTAGAGATGCATGTTGTGTGAAAAGATGCTCTTGTTCAAAGGGTTGTAAGGCTCATCCAGACCACACCCAGTGACACACAATCAGCTGGAATAGTCCCACCCAGAGCCCAGAGTGGATAACAATAGCCTACAACAAAAAAAAGTTCACAAAAACAGGCGCGTATGGAGCACACACATCAGTTTGTGTGTGTCAGTGCACCCAGAGTGCCACATCACATCAAATCATTCCAGAGAGCGTGTTTAACCTAATCACACTCAGCCATGCATGATCCTCAGAGGGAGTCCGGTCTGTTATGACAGTGCATGTGCTGTGTGACGGCTACAGGCTTCAGAGCACTCACTAGTCTGTTTTAACTACACACAAGACAACAACCTGGTCCGAATGACAGCAAAGACACTTAAAGACACACACGAGACAGCTCACACTGTGTGTGAATCTGATTGTATGTGTGTATCACAAACCTGAAAACAGTTGCACAGCAGCTGCATCTCCAGGTCCATCCACATCTGTCTATGATCTTCAGGAAGTTGGTCTGTCATGATTCAGTCTTGACTGTGGGACCTGTGGGAGACAGATCCCAAGTATATTATCAAAACTATTATCTGGATGTTACATTGATCATTTTAGTCCAGCAGACTGAATTCTTATAATAAACATGTTCATGTACCTAGAGGCTGAGTTGGATGTGTTATTGTTTCATCAATCACTTTAAACACTGTGTTTGTGACAGACAAGGTGAGACGGCCATGACAAAACTATACACCACTGTCAATGTGAGGTATAATTTATCTTTGACTTTTACTGGCCTACTCAAATACACAAACACTGCAGGACCCTGCAATTATACACCAATAACTACACTAATTGAATGATTAATCCATTAACATTAATTTAATCTCATGTTGGATGTCAGTCAGACTTCCTGCCTGCAGACTGTCATTTTTCACACCCATCATCGCGTCCCAACACACACACCATATGTCCAAACACATTGCTGCAATCCCAGTCTGCCAATTACACATCTACAACACAAGGACAAACCAAAACACCACATTCCTCACATCACACTGTCAACACACGACAATAGTGTCTTTGTTCCTTTTTGAAAATGTTTTTCATAGACTCTAACACAATCATCTTGCCTTTGTTGAAGTATGACTCCAAGAACAAAAAGATGGAGCATTTAACTTTTCATAACAAAGTCATATTTAATGTGCTCTGGGGCATTTGTGTGCCATGACTTAGTGGGTACAAGCACAGAGAGAAAGACAGCACTAAATAAATGAGAGAAACGCAGCTGACCAGACAGTGACAGAAGGTTGCAGAGAGACAGCACAAGTGACGTCTGAGAAAAAGAGGAGTGCTGGTTTGATATAGAGAGAATGAGATCATAAGATGAGCAGAGACCAACAGAGAAAACAACCCCCTCATGACACTGCGCTATTGATCTGAGCGTGTTGCTTAGAGAGAGTTTCTCTGAGATCAGCCTCAGCGCTGACACAGCTATCACAATGCATTATGGGGGATCAAAGAGAGGCCAGTGTGTTGGCCACCGCGCTGGAACCGACAGCTGACAGAGGAGCAAGAGAAGAAGAAGGAGAGAGAGAAATGAGGGTTGGAGGAGAAACAGGAGGTGGAAGAGGAAGCAGTGCTGCTAAACTGGATTTTCAATCACAGCTTGTCATTCATGGTGGCATCTCAATTGTTCAGCAGCATACAGGAGAGATGCAGACAGGGGGGTACGGCCACAGTACAGTCAGAAACACAAAATACAAACAATGAGAAAATAAAGACGAGGGAAACTGATAACTGATGGTTGGAATCTAATATTGTGGCAGGAGGGCAATATAGTAGCATGCTGTGTGAACGCTCATAGAATCTAAAGATGTGTGCGACAGATGGAACCAATGAGGCAACAATGACACCAAAATTGTGGGGGTTCAGGAAGTGAGACTTGCAAAAGAGAGAGGACTAGAGTCTGTGCTGTCTTCTTTTCTACATTTTTTATGGATTCTGTATTTATTTAATCCATTGTCACTGTCTGACTGCAGCAGCATGTGAAATGTCACGGGACAGCATACATTTGCAGTCTGCACAGTGACAGAAATGTCAAGCATGGTAAAATGTGTCTTGTGTGTGTCAACGGCAGAGCGAGGCATTACGACTGTTATCCGACATATCCGTCTATATAATACAGGTCAGGATGTTCAGCCCATGGTTAATTGTGTATTGTGAATGTAATTTACACATGCTAGATGTATGTTGAGCACAGCAGCATCACAACAGCCAATGAGAGTGTTTTATAACCCACCCCGAGGTGGTACACTTCACCAAGCCCATCTCCATCAATAACAAGCTGAATCACGTTACAAATGTCAAAGTCCTGACCTTGGCATATGAAATCACATTGCTGCCTTCATAAGCCACTCTGAAACAGTGAGTATGATGTGGTTTTGTTGTGTAGAACTGAATTAAGAATATAACATAACAGAAAAGTCATGGTTGAGAGAAGGAGGCTTGTTGGCGCTGAATGTAATACCCAGCCGTCTGCGATGGGACATTTAACCTTTACTTGTTCCAGTGAAGCTCATCTTTGAACACTGTCTGGAGCATTCTAAATGTTAGCAAGGAAATTTAGTCCAATGCTTGAGAGGATGCATGACTAGAACCTTCTCTGGGTAAAATGTCACTCTTGGGTCAACAATGAGGGGATCTGGTCACAGAGCTTAATTTGAGAGGCCTGTTTGTTCAACTGTGTCAACATAGTTTGCAATTTCCACTCACATACCTTTATGCGTGTGAAAGGTAGATAACCTTTGCATGTATACTGGTTTTCTTTAAGACAGGGACCTGACCTAGTGTGAATTGGACTGAGGAAAATTAATTACGAAGGTTAATTGTTTTGGACAAAGAGCAGAGACAAGATGCTCATTTGTCACAGCACTTTTTGACATGCCCTCGCTGAAAAGGCATGTAATTAACTGCTACATGAATTAGCTCGGTTCAGGTGAGCAAGAGTCGTGGCACTAACATTGAGCACACCTCAGACACTTCACTGATGATTAATGTAATTCCATTCACCAGAGCTCTTTGGAGAAATTCAGCTCTGAAACCTTTCAGTGGTTAGCTGGCACAATAAACAAGCTTCAACTTTTAAGAATGGGGAGTCATTCATAAAAGCAAACTATGTTCCTTGCAGCATTAGTTTCAGTATAGTGGCCTACATTTTACACCTAAAGATGACAGCGCATAAGAGAGGTGTAATTACTCAGAGGTGGCTGGACCCTCATGTATGTTCATTCTCTCTATGTTTGCACTCTCTTTCCGTCTGCCTCTTTATTCCTCTGAGAGCGGCCCAGACAGAGGAGCCAGCTGCCAGAATGTGACAGAATTCACAAATCACTGCCTTGGGGGAACAAAAAGTGGGATAAAGACAGAGTAAGGGATGTAGTATCTGATGGTAAACTAGAGCCTCGCTACATGGGCAGATTAGCAGAAAAGCGTAATGTGAGGATATGAGGATGAGTCACTAGAAGCAAGGCTTTAAAAAGTCAGATTTTCGTTTTCGTCCCATGGCTCAGTACCTCTCTGCCCCATGGTCAATCTTACAGCCTTCTTTCTCTATACTTTCCACTCCTCTCTATTGTCCATCCCCCACCTCAGGCTACAGCAGCCAATTAGCAGTCTGTGCAGGACATGGAATTCACCCGTGCCCACCCCCAACTCTACAAGCTCACGCTGTCCCAGGTGGCCTCTGAGTGACTGACCCCAGCCCACCATGTTAATGAGCAGTGCTTGAGATGGAGGCACAAACACAGGCGAGAGTCCAGAAGCTGTTGGTGGAAGTTGTTGCCGTAAAGGATGACTTGAAGGTCAAAGTCACGCATGAACACCACACGCAGAGGGTCTGTTTGTGAGTGGCTGTATGACAGAGCGTTTGTGGAGCATCAATCACCGTTAGACATGGTGGGTGGGCACAGAAGCAAGAGATTCACGCTTTAGGAAACACCGAGGGGAGCTGGCTCGTGATCAACAAGACAAAGGGACGCAGGGAGGGAGTGTAGGATATGTTGAGGGTACTGATAGATTACAAGTTTGGTGCAGTCCTCACAGGCAGGCCACATGACCACAGATTTGTAGCCTCTTAAGTACGTGGCACAGGAGTAAACCCTCTGCATGAAAAGCAGCCATTCAAGCACAAAGCATTGCAGAAGTCCTTTTACAGAAGTTGTTTGACCTCTACTGCTTTTTGTTGAATGCTACTGAAAATCTTGGTTTGGTTGGAGTGGTTTTATACAGAATGTATAATAGAAAGATGATGAGCTATTCGGATTAAGAAAGTGTTGGGCAGCATCACAATGCTCACTAACAATTATGTTTTGACTTAATTTAAATAATGGCTATTTTTTTACAGCACAAGACAGATTCAAACAAATCTAAAGCTTTACACTCTTTGTGTGTTTTGTTCCCCTCTATAGGTCCACTGTTAATATTCCTGATCAGTCACTCCTTGCCAAGTGTTGTAATGGGAGCTGTTGAGTGAAGGACAGTGCCGGCTGCAGGTTTTATGTTGCTGTCGTGTGAAGTCAGTGATTCCAGCACTACTGCAGCCGCGTCAGGAATAGGAATGAGATCTTTACCATACAGACAAGGAGACTTGCATACCTCTATATAAATGTGTGCAATTAGACACCCTGACACTGCACATGTTGTTATTCACATCAACATCCACACATTAGAGACCTGAATTAGCTAGCCAAGAGCATGTGTATAGCCAGATTACCAGAAGAATAAGACTTAACTGTACACAGAGAGTATGTGCAGCATCCAGTCTAAATAATTCAAATATCACAAACATCAGAGGAGGTGACAAGAATGAGGGCAGTGTGAGTGAAAGACAGCTGTAGTCAAATGATAAACCAGTCCACTCCACATTTCACTTTATAGCCCACTGCTCATGGTCTTCTCATACTTACTAAAGCACTTCATCTTCACAGTTTTTTCTATCAGCCTTCTCCACCTCCAATAGCCTTCCTCTGAGTCCTCTCAGCTCCATCACTTTTTCTCTCTTTCATCCTTTATTGCATTTCTTCGGCTGCATCAAAGGTCTGTTCAGTAATATTTCAGAGAGACACTAATATGCAAAGCCTATGCCCTTTCTCCATATCTGGATGCATACATAAATAATTAAACCAATGCTGAATGATCTTTTTCACAAACTCTGCCCATGACTCAAGGGTGTCCAAAGTCCTCAGTGAACAGCCCTTCACAAATCAACCTAAAAAATGTCCTTACATATCAACAACAACATCAAGGAATCAATTCAGACTAAAACCAACAGACAATTTCACTGATAATACTCTTATTAAATATAGGTATGTGTTCAGCAGCACACAATTGGCAGCAACTACTGCAACTAATAAAGGCAGCTATTGAAATTCTGCTGAAGAAATTTCAAAAGGCCTAAAGCAATATTTTTAGTATTATTGTTAGCATTATAATATCTACAAAACTCCACCGTGAAACAACTATGGCACACATGAAGTCAGAATACTACTCAAGACAAGGCTAGTGTGCCTATAAGTAAACCTGTATACGTTTTTATATTACAACACACTGGTACATTGTACACACATAATGTAAGTTCACATCAAGTGTTTAAATATTTAATCTCTCAAGTGATCTCTCTCAAGTGATGTGTAAAAATGGTTGTCAGCCTTTGGGTTGGATTTCATAGATTTGTAAGTGAAGCCCCAGGGCCTGCTTGGCCTCTATGATGGGAGGCTGTGTTCAACACTCAAGTCCTTCAATAATTCAGCAGCTCTCTAAGTACAGGAGCAGTGCTACCTGTTAGCACCCATCCACTGTACACACAAACAGCACACATTGAGACGGGTTACTAGGACTGGCTCACAGATTTACCTACAGCATATGATTATGCAGCACAGTGTAACCTTTGCTGTCACTGTTGACTCATGGCTTTCCTTTCAGTCTGCTCATAAACACACCTAGACAGAAGGGGAACAAGGTCGGACAGGTTTGGTTTCACTCGTCAAGCATTAGTCAGTTTCTTGACCTTTGTGTGACCTTTCTCCAGCACCAAAAGTCTCATGTGGAATCTAAAACAGTTGTTGGGAAACTTTGCTCATTAAAGATTAATTGAGCCAAATGAGCAGAACGCAGGACAGCCAAACAAGGTTTTCTTCTCCCCATCTTGTATCTGCAGCTGTTAGAAGCAGCTCAAGATGGTTATGCAACACACACATTCACGTACAATAATAATGAGACTCGGAATGTATTCACAAACACACAATACATGTGCTATTTCCAGGAACAGAACAGGCCCTGAACACTGTCAGTCTGTAGGCTCCTGTGTGAGACTATACAATGAGAGAAGTTAAGTGGCAATGGCCAGAGGTGTGTTTGTCCTTCCCAAAAGAACAACTATAGAAGGAGAGACAAAGAAAGAGGGACTTTGTCACTTTAAAAGGAACCAGAGAAGGTCCCTGACGCCTGTCAGGGCAGAGTAACTCTTTGAAGATAATGAAAAAGGAATAATGGAAGAAAATGATTTACTCACTCTGTTTGACTTTTAAATAACACCCAAACATACACACAAAAAGAAAGTAATTATCAGTGGCACCTAAATGCATTAAGGCTGCAGTTTGAGAAAGTCTCTATGTGCATGCATGTGTACACATGCAATTATTTTTCTGAAGTTACCCATCAGTACTCAAATTGTTCATTAAATTTGGAGCAGGCAGATTAGATGAAGGCAGTAGCAAAGGCAAATGCAAAGACAGTCAGGGGAATATTTAGATAAAGTGGAAAAAAAAAAAAAAAAGAAGTTCAGCTTTTGTAAAATGAGGCTAGAGGAGCTGTCCGTGGTGCTGAAGAACATCACCGCTGTGCTGAGCTCTTATTCCCAGCTTGCTCCCTTTCACTCGGCCTGGCTGATTCTTTATCTTTACACTCTATATTTTTACTCTGACATCTTCCTCTGACAAATGGATAAAGTAAACAACGCCCTTGCCCATGCCAAACTCTGCCAGTATGTGACTGTTTAAATGTATATCTGTCCACTGCATTATGTAAACACTAAGTGAACAGGCAGCCCAGTTCATTGCATTCAGTGTGTAGGATGGGCTAAAGGCAGAAAATAATGTGTTATCCCGGGATAAGCCCTGGTTTACCCTTCACAGGGACTGACCGAGACGGGGGAATGTGTACTGAACCAAGTCTTTTTACTCCATTGAACACAAACACACAGGAACGAGACAGAAAGAGTGCGAGTAGAAAACAGCTACTGCTCCCAGTCATTTTGTCAGACTCTCTTTATGTGCCTGTAAACATTGCCACTAAAAGTTACAGCAATCTGCCGAAGCAGACAGGAGGCCAACAGGGTAAGTTTATTACACCAGTGCAAGTGTCAACAGTCTAAGCTCTACAAAGATGTTTTTAACATGAAGGTGCAAAGAAAAAATGCATTTGTCTCATACTGCCGCACTTTGGCTCTATTAATGCCAAGGCAGAGAAAACACACCTGAAGAGCTGAAGGAAGACAGTAACTACAAGAGTTACAAATCCCACCAAAGAGATAGAAGAGTAAAAAGAAAAATGTCTTTAATAACACTATGTAGTATGCATTATTTCAAATTAAATAGAGCACATTACATTTTCTATCAGGGCCATCAACAGAACACTCAGAACTAAGCAGCTCAGGTGCTTAGTACTGCATATATTGTTTGTTTAAGAAATCGTGGTATCCATATATCTGTTTGTCACAAAGCCCCCTTTCTGCCTCCACTGACCTGCTCTTGCCTCTTAATCAGCCTCACTCATAAAAAAATGTGACATGTTTATCCAGTGAGCCCTACACTTCACTTTAGCATGCTGGACACACAGGACTTACTCCTCTGCCTGATAATTACTTTGATGCTCCCTGCATTAAACAACAGTGGTCAGTCCTCTCATTTCCTCCTGGTCTCTGCAGAGAGTGGGTGTCTGTGGCAGTAGTCGTGGCAGAGTCAGGCTGGCTCAAGGCTTCGCAGCAGTCAGCCTCTTTGATGTTGAGCCCTGCTGAATTAGGCCATCACCCAGCGGTGCTCTGCTGCCTTCACACTCACACAGACAAAGCTAGGGAGCACCCACAAACAAAAACAAATGCGTGCTGGCGTGGAGAGTGTGCACGTGAAAACCACAGATGAGCACACACAAACCAGGCCTCACCAATTATTACTCAAAACAACTTCCTTCCAGCACTTCCTCTTTCTGCCCAAGTAGAAAATCATTTAGACAACATTAGAATTAAAAACATTATATTTACACACAGAGCCCTAGGTTACTACGGCTTTTACAGTTTATTAGGTGTAAATTCTAAAATGTTAAGAATTGCTTCAATATAATTCAAAAAGTCAGTTTGAATTGACAGTTATCCTGTGTATAACAAAAAACAGAATGAACAAAACAAGAAAAGGCAAACCCAACCCACACAATCTCCTGACTGGTGGCATGGGAGCAGCCCTGTGGTCAGACTGGAGAGGGGCCATGGATCTTTCCATCAATTAGTTTTGCTCGTGTATCTGTGCCCACGAATATCTCCCGCTGTCTTTGTGCTCTTATCTTTCCCTGTCTCTTTGTCTCATTACATCTACTGTGCAACACAAGACAGCTCTGTTCCTAAGACCAGCAACAATACTCCTCATTCAAATGCTATCCAGTATTATTCAAACGCATCTGAGCTGCTGAGCCTTTTTTGAAAAGTCATTTCATCTCTGGCAGTTTGGTTGAAGGTCATGTATTGAAATATGTATTTTTGAGGTGTTGCTGGATGTATGAATGGGGAGAGCGGGTGAACGCATTAAATTACAACACACATTTGTGGCTTTCTGCGCTCTGTGGGGTACTCAGCGTGTCATCATTGCATATCAATTACACGGGGAAGTGAGGATCCATTTCTAATTCAATCAGTCAGAGCTGGTGTCATATCCCTGGCTCAGTGCTCCTCTCCGTTATTTCCCCCTCGCTTCCTTCTCACTGTTGTGTCTCAGTCGTCAGGAGTCAGACACAATGGGACGGCATTAGGTACAATAGGTATATTACTTTCACAGTTTATCATAGGATAACAAGACTATCATTTATTGCTTCAAAGTCTGAAGTTATGTAACATGCCAGTCATTGTGTTCTAAAAAAAATCTCCCATTACATTTTTGGCTTAAGAAGTGAACAAATAAGTTGAACATAATCTAATAGCTTTATTTTTATGACTTACTAGCTCTTGTTTAATGTAGAAACATTTCTCCGTGTCTGTTTTCTTCCTGCTGCAGAGCATAACCATTTGAACAATGCATCCCTGTCTCCCTTGGGTCCAGCCATGGCCTTGTCTCACCCTCACAACAACCTGGGAATGGGCTTCAATAAGTACACGTCGCTCAAGGCTATGGGTGAGTACACACACAAATCTGTATCAGAGATCAGTCCAGCAGCAGCAAACATCCTGAGTCAGGAGGGCGGATGATTAAAAAACACACTAATGCACATGCTCCTGAGCACCGAGGAGCGGGGGGCAAGCACCCATTAAGATAATGGATTTTTTATGAGTGGGGCCCTCATCAGACCGGCTTGAATCATGGCTCATGTTTGAGTACTGCTGCCAAAGTCCAGTTGAGTCTACCACCTCAACGTACACTGCAATAAGCATGACACACACATTATATCTTTTGAAGTCGTGTCCTCCTGAAAGCGGCTCAGTGCACTGACACACTTAACATCCTACACATTTCTAATGAGACACAAAAACAACTGGGGAATGGACATTTAAAGATGGATTTACAGAGCTAAGGTTACTAAACTTTTCCTTATGAAGCCTGTGCCAAGCGGCCTTCTAAGTTCACAGGTTTTTTCTACAACAAGGAGAGACTGGGACTGAAGTGGCTGTCTAATTACGTCATTTTGAAGTTAGTGTAAGTCAGTGTATGTCACAAATGTCACACATAATGGAACAAGTGTTGAAGAAAGTGCACTGTGCTGAACAGAGGTGCGCAAGTGAGTTTTGAAAGAAACTAGTAGTATCAACTATATTTATTAACAATATAGTCTCGTCCATATTGCATATGAAGATATATAAATAAATATTAAAAAAACTGGCCGTATTGCCCAGCACTGTTTGGACTCCACAGCAAAAGGACGAGCAATGAGTGGAAGACTACTGTAAACAATAGAACATGCATTATCTGATCAGTGCAGACAGATAAGGACACAGTGACGCTGATGAGGAGTGACTGGTTGACACATAGACATGAGCTGTATGCATGGACACAATATACAAGAGGAGCCAACTAACCAACTAGAAATACTGGGACAGAGAAACCTAATTAAAATGAAGACATTCTTAATATTACTGAAATGTGTCTCTAATCAGACATGCTGTTAATGAGATTGCTCAGGAAGACCCACCAAGAATGAGGGACTTTACACATTGTACAGTCCAATCATTTTTTCACACATGCTTAGCAGTTCGCTCGCTGTGCAGTAAAGTGCACCATGTCCGGACATTCCCAACTGTGTGGGCAAAGTCATGGCTAGGACACACTCAGGTTTGGATGGAAAAGCTGACCCTTTGCCAGGTAATACAGCAGGTACCAAGCTGCTGTGGAATCTTAATAAAACACATAGGGCTTAAGATGGAGTAAGCAATTTCAACATTTGAAATCATGCCAACAACACCTTCAATAACTCTGCCCTCACCCTTAAAGTGCCCTGTCCTTTGCTAAATCAATGATACAGCCGGCAAAGTGTTGCATATTTACTCAAACACATACTATTTCTCCCCACTCCAGCTTAAATCTATTAGTAATCGTCATCATTATAAAAGCATTTAGCAATAGCGTATATGTCAAAGTTTAAAATACATTATACAGACTTAGCAATAGGAATCTATAAAGAGAGCAAAATGTGAAAATGAAAAGGACAAAATGGAATTGTTGAAATGGAAGAAATGTGGAGAGAAAGAAAGAGCAGAAAGAGAAGTCAGTAGCGCTCTTCAGTTGTTTTTGTTTGTTCACAGTTCACTGACAACTGTAAATGTACTTTTACCTTAGGATACATCTCATTAATGAAAGAAATCACAATGATAATCAACAGGGGTAAGATTAAAGATGAACCGAGATACCCCACTGACAAAACATGTACTATTATTATTTGTCCCTGTTCTGTTTTTGATCCAGATACAACTACGAGAGACTACTACAAAAGTTACCCAATGCTGGATTACACCCACCGCCAGTCCCCTCCCACTTTCCAGCCAATCAACTTTCACCCAAAGGACAAGCCCTTCCTGCCGCCCCCGGACATCCACGCCCCGCTGGCCATCACCATCAACGCCTCCCAGATTCCCAAACCCAAGATCTCCAAGACCAACACCCACCCGCTCACCTCCAGCTCGGCCTTCAAAGCCTGGGACCCCAATAAGAGTCACGGCCAGCACTCGGCGGTCACTCACATGGGCCTCCAGGGGCCGCTACACCATCCCATCCCGCAGCAGCACCAAGCCCTGCACCAGCAGAACAGCCGGCGCCAGGTCTACTCCAACAAGAGGCAGTTCAGCATTGAGACGCTGCCTGAGCTCTTCTCGCAGCCGCTGGGGTACGGTCACTCGCCCCACGTGCACCCCAAGCACAAAGGACTGCCCACCAACAGCAAGACGGAGGTCACTGTGTGAACCAGGACATGCAGACAGAGAAACAGACAGTAAGTCCCAGGATGGCAGGACGGGACAAATATCTTTTATATCCTCCGCCACAAAGGCAGAAAGGGAGCAAATATCATGATTTTCTCATGTTCTGCATTTTCTTATTGTATTAACACAAACACTGGAAAAAGTCAGACACAGATGAGCTGTGCAGGAGCTGGATAACTCTTTGAACCAGGAGGCTGTGCTAAATTATTGAGTGGCCTCTCTGTGTGATGCTGCTCTCTCCTTCTCCTCTGAACCCCTCACACCTCAATGGCACTCCACACCAGTCTGTAGCGCTCTCTAAGACTACTATTTACCCAACAAAACCCCTGTTGCAGCACATGAGCACAGATGCCACTTCCAGATTGTCAGAGTGGGGGGTACTTTGGCTTCCCCTCAACAGAGCCAATGCCATTGTTTGGTCAGCTCCCTCTGGCCTCCAGCGCTCCAGGGAGTGAGATATCATACTGGCACTTTGTAACACAGTGGAGGGCAGGGTCCAGTGAGAAGGCTCTGACCATGTTCAAATATGTATTTTTATCGTGGGGCAAAAAGAAGATCTAAAGAAGTACAAACACAATACACATTTGGACCAAAAAATACACAAGGCTCCAACCAACATTAGTGACCACAGACACCTATGACTGAAAACAAAATAATCTTTGTTCATCTCTAATGATCTGGGGAATCAGGGGTAGAGAAAGATGTTTGCATTTGTGATTTGCTAATTTATAATTCTGATATTTACTAATATCAGAAGCAAATTCATTCATTTACAATTATCAGAGCAGTCCCCGCCTTTGCTCCACACCAGGCTTCTGTATAACGTATATTTGGACAAAATGACATAAGCCTTTAGAAATAAAGGCTACATGTGAAGGATGCATAACACTTCAATGACCAAGGCAGCGAGCCCAATTAACAAAAGTCCATTAAATAGCCACTGCTCTTTTTCTGTGATAGTGAGGTTTCTGTCTTTCTCTAAAGGGCTGTTGTTGTTCACACTGACGGACAGAAACATTTACATTTTAAAGCGCGCCTAATAATGTGTGTCTAGTTAGAGAAATGATAGAAATATTTATGACAATTTAAACCCTCTACCCTTAAACAAAAAATAATCCAATGAAATAATTAAAATACTGAAGTGTTTTTCTCTCAAAGTGGTTCATGGCAGCATACCTTGATTTAATAAACAGCCCACACTTGCTTCAGTGTTAGTAATAATTTTATTTTGTGTTGACTGCTAAATGTGAAAATACAAACCTAATGATCTGAAGGGCCAACATAAGTGTAATACTGTGTGAGCCAACCTGTTTCACCTTCACGTGTACAGTAGAGCAGTCCAAAGCCAGGCTTCGTTCCTGATTCAAATCACCTTCATTTGTTACCATGAGCACAGGTGCTCTGCTGCAGTGCATATGCTTGGCAAATGCTAAAGGACAGCAGACAGGTGGTGGAGCCTAATCATACAGCAGCATTTACCACTTTGCTCTCTATTTACCACATACTTCCTCCTCCACGATGACTGACCTCACTCCCTGTATATTTGTCAATAACAGTTTAAGTAATGTGTACAAACCACTTCTCTGCTTAATGCTGCCTCTTGCCCCACACTGATGTTTTCTCCTGCATAAGCAGCAGTGCCAGTATGCACCCCCAGACTGACTCCCTGGTGGACTATTACAACTCAAACACTCACTAAGCATGCTTCCAATCACACATAAAAACACACACACAAACACAACGTGCATCTGCAAACACAGGCTCGTGAATGGCCAGATGCTTCACAATATATTATTCACATCGGGAGATTTACGGCTTCCATCTGGCTCTCTAAAATGAACCCAGAGAGATTTCTATGTCAGAGGCTCACTCTGCATTTGAAGAATTTTCTTACAAACAGAAATGCCAAATTTCCAAAGGCCTCATTTAGCGTTTAGCATTTAGAGTGTTATAGAGCTGTGAATGTTCACAAGCAACAGTGTAACAATGTAATGAAAGGGAAAAAATTAGAACCAGACTATGGCTTCTGCAATTTACCCCTCTCTCTTTTAGGTTTGCTGGTAAGTCCTTATAAAGAGGTAGTAAATATAAATCCACCACATTTGGGCTTGCATTACTACCAGCGGTGCATCAATGTGTACCACGCTGCATGTATTAGAATATCATTTGGCCTCTTAAAAAGCCCTTCCAAATAATTCTGCAGCTGATATTAACAATACAGGGAGTAAACAAGCAATATGCAACAGTAAAGCAATAAGCCCAAGCCTCCATGTGCTTATTGTACATGTAGTTGTGCAAGCTGAGTCTCACAATAAGAACTGTGTAATAAAAAACTACTGTACAAGTTAAAGCCAGTAAACAGAGATGAGATATTAAGTATTCAGAAGCTCAACAAAACTATGTTTCATTTTGTCATGATACTCAAAATACTTCCTTTCAAAGGTGGGACAGTTTAAATTAATGTCACAATATCAGCCAGCTCACTGGTGCTGTCATAGAGGAAAGTGATTCTCTCTGTTTTTGAGCAAACAGCACTAAACTGGAAAAACAATATGCTTTGGGACAGTAGTGAAGTGACAGTCAACAACAGGGCCTTAAGGACAAACAAGGCCTGAAGACAGGCTACAGGCAAAATGAAAGCAGCTGACACCATTTCCTTCTGACTGGCATGTCTCACAGTGATTGGAGATTTATTGTCAGTGGTACTTTCTTTCTCTTCAGAGGTGTTAGACTGATATACATCAATAATGGTCACAGTCTTTCAGATTAATTTCCCAAGGGTCTGACATGCTGGATCCACAACATACTGTAGATTTTTTAGTGCCCTATAAATGTCTATAAACACCTCCCTTCAGACGAAGAAAAAAAAACTGTTGACAAACCCTGAATAGACTGACAGTCCAGTTTATTCTTAGCTCTGAACCATGTAAATATTCTCAAAAATACAAAATCACAGCTGCATACACAGATCTGACACTAATGATATCTTCCACTAAATGTCCACAACAAAAGGACCAAAAGCCTTGAATCAAGACCACAGATTGAGCCCACATCCAGAACAGTGAGAGCACTGAGTCTGGTTTGGACCATCAGCCCAGTGCATTTACTCTATATCTTTGGATTAATGACAGACTTTGGCGTCACTTGCTCAACCAAGAGCTACCTGACTGTTGTTTGTAAGACTTCCTCTATATAAAAGAAACAGTGCAAGTATTCTAACAGGTTATCTGAATGCGACCTGATAGACATACTTGGCTCCGTGATCTCTAGCAATATAGTTTCTGTGTATGGTTTAATTGTTTTCTGTCTTGTTTTTGTACTGTGTTTTTCAAGGATTGTGCACTTGTAAAAACAATGTTTATTTGACCAATGGAACATTTAAGTGCTTCCAGATTTTTGAGTCACGGCCCTCTTGAATCACAAGTCATCATGTATTTGAAGCTTGTGATTTTAAGTTACATTGTATGGTATACATGCACTCATGTATTAATGTTAAAATATTGCATTGTAACAAAGTGCTTTGCCAACACATAGCAGAAAGATGAATGGATGATTTGGCGATTCATGCACAGCTTTGCATCTGCAAAAATGACAAAAAAAAATAAACATGTGTTGTTCATGATAATTTGTTATGGGTGGCATTAGGCTGCCTTGGATTGCTATGTACTACTAGTGTATATATGTATGCTGTACCACTTGTCTGCTGTGAAATCTGTTGAATACTCAGCTTATATAAGGGCTTTTTATAGAGCAGACTGGGCAATCTGACGTCAATCTCTGTAAACTCTACACAAATTTCTCCAGAGGTTTTTTAAGGGTTGAAGGGATATAAACTGAATTTTCATGCATACAAAATGATAAATAAATAAATAAATAAAAGGTTTTGACTGACTGACTGACTGGCTGTCTGTTGGTACTCAGCGCTGACACTGACCAACGTTGTCTGTTTGAATACATTTTTTGAGAAACGTAACATTTGTAATTTTTTATGGTTCGTCATCATGGCTAACTAGTCTTTATTGTGTCCTGTTTTTGCCTGATCTGATAAATGACCAACTTTCAGTGTTGCCTTTTAATTTGTTCTGACATTTTCTGGGAACACGCTGGATGCTTTTCTTGTGGGTTATGAGCTGGCACTGTGTGTTTTAGAGCCCTTAAGTGTGTGATGTCATCCAACAGCACGTAAAACTTTTGCAGTAAACCACTGCCTATATGCAGCAGTCTGTCACGACATCACACCCCTGTGCACAGGAATTAGAGTATGATTAACAGAGCGAAGGCCAAAAAGAGGGCCCAAATTGAAATAAAATGAAAGATGAAACTGTAACTTTTAATTTTGTTTACTACACCTCTTCACAGGAACTAAGCCAGATGGATGTGAATAAATGTCAACAAGAATGTAAATACTCCATGCTTACACACAGTTCTGTTATCATCAGGAAAACACAAGATACAAAGAGAAAAAGAGAGAGATTTAAAATAAAGAGAAGAAAGAGATTTAAAATAAATATAAGATATGTATATCTGGTTGTTCCAGGCATAGCATTGGGCACTGTCTCCAGCTGTCACAGATGTCACAGTTCATTTGAGTGACTCAAGGGTTTGGACCAAATCCATCACAGAGAGCAAAGAGCCAAATGCCACAAACCATGTCAAACCATGTCATATATTTCTCCTCTTCCTTTGTCTTGCCCTTCAGCTCACAGCATACACTCAAAGGGTCAATGGAAGTGGTTTAAGAATACCTCAGTACAGCGCTCCTGCGCTGCCTTATCGTAATGTTTTAAAGATCCTGACTTATTTATGTCAAATGTGAGGTTAAAAAACAATTAGAGAGAATAGTGATTACAGTTATAGATTACAGTCAAATTAAATGGATACAAGGCCCAAGTTTGTAAATAAGGGAAGCTAAAACCAAAGTTACTAAGAGTGGTGGGCTGTTCCAAGGCTCCGCTGCAAGTCAAAAAGAGGCTGGAAAAAATTGAAAATCAGATAAGTCAGGGAAGAAGTAAATCAATCGACATAAAGGTTGTGCATATGGCCTGATTTACTGCACTGCTTTGATTGGTGTAAGGACCCAATGGAGTGACTATTTCTGCTACTGATTAATAAGTTTATGGCTTAATCCAAGTGCAGCACAACTCAGATCAGAACAAAATGGTGCACACAAAACAGGTGCTTCGCTTGGTGCAGGTTTATGCACAGGATGTTCAGCTAATTTACATTCCTCCCAATGTGAATTGAGACACCACTGACATTTTACCAACCTACCTCTAAATCCAGCCAAAGAATGTTTTTATAGACACCTGCCAGAAACAGATAAGGCAGGGGCAGCCACACAAAGCCTCTTAGTGCAAAGACAAGACAGAGAATCAAATGAATAAGTTATAAATATACCAATAGAAAAAAATAGGAAGAGGAAAATCTTCAATTAAAGGAAATATTGTCATAATTATTAGCACAATCACAGGTTTTTGTTTGATACCAAGCCGAGAACAAAACAAGGACAACAGAAAAGAAGGAGATGGCATTCCCATCTGCACAGGAGGGAACACTGAGAGAGTCCCACATTTTGTAAGATAATATGACCCAAGCGGAAGCCAGAGAAGTGAGCTCGTCTGAGAGAAGAACTAAAGAGGAGCTTCAAGTCGGCTGCTGTAGGAGAGAGACAAACGACCAGAGCCTCCAGCAGGAGTGTGGAGGTTAATCCCACTAATGCTGTGGATGAATGGGCAATGCACCGCTGGAAACGAGGCCATGGTGGGCTGAGGAAGTGCTGAGCCTGGACGTTTGATTGGAGATTTTTTTCTGCTTTTTTGGCCAAGCCTCTGGCCTACATCAGCTAATTTTACAATGAAGTCTTTGTCTGTTTGCTGGCAAGTGCAACTCTACTCCTTTTGCCTCCGTTTTACCAGCTGTTACCACAGTGTGCTGTTTTGCATTTGTCAATACAATATCTATTTCTGATAAATTACATGTTCTTGTTCTAGTGCACTAGTGTCTTCACAAAATGGTTCTAGTTATTTTTACAACTAACCCTTTGGTTGCATTCCTTTTATTACTTAACAACCATCAATCTGGTTGAAATCGTTATTTTTTTACCCAAAGTTTACATTTTGTTTAGGCAATAGGTGTCTAATAAACAAAATAATACAGTAGAGTGATACCTATGGATGTAATAACTATGGACGCACAGCAGAGGCATGAAGATATCTGGAGGGCAACAGTGTATATCATTAGGAACCAGCTTACACTGGGGCACATACTCCCATACTCACACATACACGTTCTCTTATTCATACAATATGGATTCATTAGCATATGATTTTCTTTTTTCACATTGCTTTGCAGCCCCAAGAGCACAGCTCTTTTTCTTCTTTACCCTCTGATGTTCAGTCAATAATCCCTCCCTCAGATTCCACACATCAGTGTGGACCTGAGGAGGCTCGGCCACAGACAGAACCATCAATCTGATCAGCTGTGAGTCTGCAGCAGCTGCCACACACAGTGCACCACAACCCTCAGCAAAGGAGCCCAGGACTGATGCACTTATGTCGATACTAACCAGCTAATTACAACAGGGGGTGATTATTCACTGATTTTTCATGTAAATTTCCAGTGGAAGATTATGAACTAGAGCAGGATGCAGGGACAGCAAGTGAGATGAACAGAGGAAGAATCCAGGAAAAGATCAGGTGAAAGATGGAGAGTGAGAGAGGAAGACAGTCCCACAGAGATTATGGTGCTATTAGATGGATGTCCCCCATCAATCTGCTCCGTCCACTGCTTCATAAACTCAATTAAAGTGCAAGCCTCCTGAGGAAGAACACTCCCTTTCCCCATCTATCTATCTAAATCTCACACTCTGCCGTTCCACTAATCTGATGGCAAACCTCCTGCTTTTAGCCAACAATGCTCTGCCCTACTCTACCTTTGTGGCCAATAGAACAAAGGGAAATTATTTAGTATCCCACTATAAACTTGACATCTGTGTATTATAGCTTCATCACACCTTCATCAGAATTAACACCATCTTATGCAACATATATGTTCCACCCAACATGAAACACAACAGGGTGTAAAGGAGAAACAGATAAGCTCCATGAGCAACTAGAAAAAACAAGAGCACAATCGATACATCTACTTTAAAGAGGAAATTATTGGAGATGGAGAGTGGGCATAGACAGCACATAAAAAGTGATGGATAGAGTGTCCTGAGACCTTCTACAGTATGAATTAAACTTAAAGTCAATTTATGGTAATTGTCACATCTATAATTATTCAGGCTTGATCTGTGAGCCTGTATAATGGTGTATTTATGTACACAGGATAAGAACACGAGCTCTAGAAGAGCACCTCATGTAGTGCATGTATCTGGCAATGTCTATTTAAATCACATCAGTAAAGACAAAGGAAAGCACTATACCTCACTCCACGTCAGTCACTCCAAACCTGTCTGTCTTCTGCGATCGAAACACTGTCTGCCAGTCAGTCACATTGACCTGGAAATAAACAACACTGATCTGTGGCTGAAAAATGCTTCACAGCATTTCAATATTATCATCAATTATGTTCAGTATTGGAGAAGAGAAAGAAGAGTCGTTCTTATGTTATTTTTTTTATGTTTTTTTTTTTTTTTTTGGCTGGTCAAAGTCTAATAACCACATTGACCTGCAAAACTATGGCTTCGCAGAATAACGACACAATGATCACAGAATTAAGGCATTTTTTTTACATTAAGCCTCCTCTAAGTCAGACTTCAATTACAAAAGTGTAAAATTATAGCATTAAGCTAATTAGCATAATAGTATTCTTTGCTTCTTCACAAATGTCTGCTGCTGCACTCAGCTAAAACCAGACTAGCAAGCGTGGAAAAAGGCATAGCATTCGTGCAATATTTTTTCATCAGGTGCACAGAACTAACCATAACAGTCCATTATAAGTAGTTACTGGAGAGCAAGTGCATACGATAGGTTACATTGAAGTATTTATGTCAATACACACATGCTAGCTGAAAAAAATGTTAACTTACCTCCGTCCGGTAAAGTTTTCTGATTAAAATTGATTTGTGTTTTCCCTCTGCCTCCTAGTGGCGAAAAGGCACGAAACGTTTAAGTGAGTGAGTAAGCTAATTTTGTTTTTCACCAAAATAAAAAGTAAAGAATTTAAAATGAGTGTAAAATAATCTGGTCGAAACTTAACAGTCCGGAGTCAATTATTGGAGCTAAGTGAAAACACCTGTGAGTTTAAGCTCTGTCCGGATTGGTTGACTGGATTTAAACTGTAACCAATCAGATTAATGTGTTCAATTTAAACTTTTAGTCATTCAACCGATTGCTTTACTTTGTTATTCAAAATTTTCAGTTACTTTTTCTGTTTTGGCTAAATATTTTATTAATATTTATTTATTTATATACAAATGTGCACATTTATTTTATTTTATTTAACTATTCTGTCTAAGTGTATTCATCTATTTGTCTATGCAATGTGGATGGATGTGAAACATTGGTTCTTTTCTATAGATACATACTCCATCCTGTTCTTAAATTTCACAAATGTTAACAAAACACTACATTTTCTTGAAAAGAGACAACAACAAAAAAATGTAAAAAATTAAAAAGTTACAAATTTAAAAACTAAAATAGGCCAAGTTTTGGAAAGTTGGCAATATTACTAAAAATTCTCTAAATTAATGTAAAAGCTATGCCCATCAGAAACACATTTCGCGTGACAAAGTTTAACAAGGATTCCAGACTACCTCTAACTGAATGTTGTCGTTGTGCTCCATCCTCCTCATTTCTTTCCACACTTTCTATTCAAAGTAGCTGCTCGCATTTAACATTGCGTCCCATTAGATTTACATTTAAGATTTACAAAGCACCTTTGTTCTGATTTCCCCCACACAGGTTTCTCCTTTTAATCAACCACACTTGGCAATACATTTGCCACATGTGAGCGGCTGCGTTAATTTATTACTCCCAGCTTATTTTACTCAGTTGGCTTGCCTCTCCCTCTGTGCCGCAAATCACGTTCACTTAAGGTTTAAAATCCGTTCAGTCCAGCTGTGTTTGTGATTTGCTGAAAGAGAAACAAAAATGCCAAGGCGTTCGATCACATTATCAACATTGTTTAGGGACAGAATTAATACCAAGCCTGGAGCTAGTGTTAAGGAAGAAGAGAATTAAATAGACAAGATTGAAAACAAGACAAATATTGAAACCATAAGAACATTTTCTACGTGTCATTTGGAGCCAATACACTGTCATGAAACTAGCTTTTTCATTCATTCCTGCCATCAGACAACTGTAAAACTATATGAAAAAAAAACGGTTTGTATACATAAACCATTGGACACAATCATTCATTCTCTCTATTGTCTTCAACATTCACTTTGTACGTCTTCCTTTCTTACATCCTGCCCCTCCTTTGTTTGCGTGGGTGGCTTTGTATCTGTTGTTTTTCGGGGTCAGGTTGGCTGCTGCTCTCAGCTTAGTTTGGCTCCAATTAAAGGAATACCACTTGACAGCAACAGAATACAAAGTCAGAAATGCTGCAGTTCAGTATTACCCTGCCAACCCGCTTCACCCTCTTGTCTTCCCGCGAAGGTATAAATCTTTCACCATCTCAGCCAGGGAAAATGTCTAATTGCAACTGCGACATGCAAAGAGTGTCAATAAAGTGCATTCAGAATAGCCTTACGTGCAACATACGTCTACAATACACCCCATTTGAGCTGTGTTTATAAATGTATCATGCTTCCCCCTGGGTCTGTTTCTTTGTCTCTAACTAATTCTCTTTGTGTCCTCCTCCCTTTTGTCTCTTGACTCAGCTCATAGTTTTTTTTTTTCTTTCAGCGTGCCTCTGTGTTTCCTTTGCTCACTGCACTGTCACTCGGTTGCTTGAGGCTAAACTCGCTTCAGCTCATCTGAAAAGTCACAGGGCCGGCTTTGCTGTAGAGTGCTGTACCTTATAAAAACCCTTCTCTGCAAGGACACACATGCTGATTTTTAAGACATTTTTTTGATCGAGGTGTAACTATAGATTGAAGGCTAGGGTTGTTCTTTTGTGGAAGCACAATGCCAGCAAATATTTATTATAAATTGACTTATCTGCCTTGTTTGCCCAGATGGTTGTACCTCAGCCTTTACTTAAAGGTGCAGTGTGTAGTTCTAGGTGACATCTAGTGGCGACATTGCAAATTGCAGTTCCACAGCTCATACACCGACCCCTCTTGTCTATGAATAAACTCAGTGAAAGTAGGTCCAATGTTGAATTCACATAAACGTCTTTGATCTTTTTTATGATTAATATTTTATTTAATTAAACAAACAGGTCATATGGTAAGACATGTAGACAAAACAAAAAATATAATGACGTTGAAATTATTTTTTCACAAGACAAAAAAATAAATTGATATGTTTGTTTTCACAAGATGGTAGCGTGTCACTTACTTTGTCTTTAAAAGAAGGGCTAGTTTCTCCTTTTTATGTCAAGGCCATTATAATGAATTTAAAGGGGATTGTCAGGTGTGAAAAAGAGCAAGGTCGGGTCGTTTGTTTTTGTGACAGCACATTTAATTATAGTTGGATTTTAGGACCAATTGCAGAAAGTGACATTAAAACACAGGTAAGTTATAGAGGTAAAAGGGCAAAACAGATATCAGTTGTGTTTAAAAATACCCTAGACTCTCAGATAATGTTTATGTTTTGTATACTTGCATTTAAAAGTTTCTGTTGTTTTATTTTCATGCTTTATCAATGATAGCATGACTTTAATAGGCCCTATTGTACTATTATTGTAGAAAACATATTTGCGGTGCGGATTTAAAAACTGTAGAGTGAAAACAACAGTTACCAACGCACCAAAGATATATAATGGAACAATTCATGATGCAGACTTCCAATGGTAACAACGCCCTAAGACAAATTATTGCACGATTTTTAGGCCCCAACATTTTGAGGTAAAAAGTTACACAGAATCGCTTTAAAGTACCGCTCGAACATCACTCTGCCTGAGTTATAAGTCATTAAACGCACCACCATGATCTCCGGTGCACGTTGCTCTGCTGACCCCAGTGAAAGTCTGTCAGCCCGAGTATTACTTGTGTCGCGCCCCTGTCTCTCCACTGGACAGGCCCCAGAAATGCTCCACTGCCCAACTGCCCATGCAAAATATTAATACTGGTCTATTTGTAACAGCCCTTGAGAGCAGACTTTGGTGAGTTAAAGTTAGGCCTTGATCGATTTATGAAGTGATTGAAGAGTATGTGCTGTAATCTGAGGATACAGTTCATAAAATGTCTCTGCTGCTTCTCTGTTTTTAATGGGACTAATAGAAACATAACTAAGACTGCCATTGTTATTATCTTTGGTCGCATTTTACATTTAATAGCTCCAATAAAATCGATTTAGAGTATTGTTTAGCGTGGTATACTTAGTTGAGATGAATAATGAAGTGTACTGTAGTGTTGTGTTCACAGGTCTGCTTCCTGAATTGTTTTTGAAGCTATTTAGGACCAGGATGAACACAATAGAATAGATGTCCCAGAGGAGACCCTGGTGTGCAGTGCAGAGATTTGCCTTCATAAGACGTGCCAGTTGGCCCAAGCTCCCCCCTTTTTCTCTTAAAACGGTCCAGACCATCTCTCTTTCCTGATGACACTGTATCTCCTGCGTGCGTCAGACCGTCCGTAGCGTTTAGGTTTTGGTTACTGTGCATTTTTTTGCAGGAAAGATACTGCAGTCAGTCCCGAGAGCGGAAAGAAATGCCGATCACAGCCTCCACCTGAATGAGCCTGTGGCATGCATGTCGATGAGTTACATTTTACGGCGAGATTGTCCACGTTTCCACATTACATTCAGGAGCATGTGTCTTAATAACAGAGCAATATGGAAATACAAAGGTGTACCAGTCTAAGGCACACTGTAAGAGAATTTAAAGTAGGGTTGGGATTGATTTTGTTCTCTGTTTAATGTAAGGTGGGAGGAAGTAAAAAGTACCCTGAATAATAACGGATAATTCCAGGCGTCTTGTTGTTATATTACCGTGAGTGCTTGTTTTCATGCTAATAAAACAAAGATTCCTGCATTTTCCCAGACAAAATATCAGAATGCACTCAAGGCAGCTATATTGTACCACTGCTGCACTGATGTTGGTGTTTAAAAGGCAGATGAATGATAGACAGGTCTTTTCTCCAGTGAGCAAAGCATGTGAAATCAAACAAGTGTATTTTTTGTAAGCCACTTTAACTAAAATAAAGTATAAGGCTATTGTGGGGTGTATCTTTTTACAGTTACTGAAGTCATCATGTGAGTGCATTTATTGTAGTCTGAATGAACAATAAAATGGAACCTTCCTGTCACTACATCAGTGCACATTATAGCCCTAGCAAAGTCTATGAGAAGAAAAAAGAAAGTGCATATCTTGTGACAGCTGTAAAATTGTTCCATTAAGCAGAAAATACCATGTTCATTTAAAAAAAACAAAAAAAAACATCTTCCCTATTTGCCATCTGTTTACTATCCAAACAAATAAAGGCAAAAAATAATATTTAAAAAACAACAGTTTAATCGCATTTGGTTTTACAAATCAACAAAACAAAGGATGTCATGTCGGTTTTGTCATCAAAGATTTGAGAAATGAGAACGCTTTGGCCAATCACATGCAGGCATGTTGTGAGGTCTTGCATTGGGAACGCTCTCATTAGTCTACACCAATGTAAACATGGAAGTAATGGCTACAGATAATACAATGTCTACTACAGCACTGGATATGTCTGTTGATAAAAAAAACTTAAAATGCTGACGCTAATCTCAGAAATAAAAATTAAACACAGTAAAACTAACTCTCTGTCAATGTGGGCGTAGAGCTGGGCTTTTTTGACAAATAAGGCACTTTACATACTCTGTCTGATATTGTACCTGTGTGGCTGTGTTGCTGTTTCTTGGGAAATTTCGGCTTCCATATTCAGATGGGCACACTCAATTGTGAGCACTTAAGGCACATGAAGCTAAGTTATGATTATACAAAGAATGTTTTACTGTCAATCGTATGTAATTTAAAAACAAATATCTGTGGACTCATTATAGCATGGGGTTACAAGCAATTGCCTGTGTATCCTGTAATTTAGAAGTAATAAGTGTCTTTGGGATGACCCCTACAAGGTTCATCAGAGTTTGGCTTGTTAGTCCTTCTCCATCTTACCTGGATTTGGGACTAGGGATTAGAACCCCCAAGCTTCTACTCCAAAGGTAGGGCTGCTAACCACTTCACAGAGAAGGAGCTTTTTATCATCTCTAAATTAAACATTTTCATTTTTTCATTTCCTCTTTTCATATTTGGCATTAGTTTTGATTATAACCCACCTGATGAGTCTCCTGTTTTTTCCACAGGTCATCAGCTCATCAGTGTCAGCTCTTCCTGAAGTGATACAAAATGGCTTTGAAAAAAGGGACTGGACTTTTACTCCAGCTTGTATTGGATACGACCCCAGATCGATTAGTCTGTGGAGATTTGTGTGCACAGACTTTGTGGAAGTAGACGCTGAATAGAAACACAAAAGCAATTTCCTCCAAAGCAATTGTTTCAGATTGTACCTGTACAAACGGAGAGAGTTGAAGGTCCTGTGTAATTAGTGTTAGTGCGTGAGAGTGCATTTAGATTGTGTACCTTTGGGGAAAAGTGATTGTAGAGTAATAGAAAAGTAACAGTGCAGGTAGAAAAACACATACAGTAAAACTGCTCAAAGACATAATGTCCAGATGGGTAACTCAAGGGCATTCTGGGAAAAGGCCAAGGATGGTGACCGGGTACAGTGCAGCAGAAGGTCTAAAGCACCGGTCACATGTCTCTGTGTATTTATTCATCAATGTATTTATGCAAGGACAGAGCAGTTATCAGGGCCTTGGCTGCTCTTGGACAAGCAGCACAAGACGGTGACCTGGCCATCTGCTCGACGGTGCTCAGCTGGAGGCCCGAGGGTCGAGCTGACAAGTTAAAGAGGGGCCATTAAGGAAGGGGTAGAGGGGTCAGAGCAGGAGCAAAGATAAAACTGGTGCTGAAGGTTTTTGAGACAGAAGAGAGTTTGATCAAGTACAAGTATGGGGCATTCTAAATAAAAGTGATTAGAAGTTTGACAGATAGTTCTGGGCCTTTTTCATAATATCTGGTGGTGAAAGTGCAGGTTCACAGTTTAGAGCATGTGAACAGCTATGGATGCTCTGCAGGGACATTCTGTTGTCTATGAACATCCAGTGGAAATAGGTCTAATGGAAAGATATAAAATCAGGTCAGTTTACAGTTATCCTAAGCATCTGTTGCAAGAATCTGTGTTCAAAAAAAGAGTGTGTGCTTCTTCTCTGATAGTGCTCAGTTTGTCCTATCACACACACACACACACCAGCTGCATTTCTTGCAACTAAAACCACTTTTCCATCTAAAAATAAAACTGCACCAAACTAGTTTTCTCCTCAGATCTGTGTCCCCAAAGTTACCAGAACTTTGTAATGGCCACAAAGTCTGGGCCCATTACAACTGCAGAGCAGAATGGATGATGGAAAATGATAGAGGTTGAAGAACAAGGTCAAGAAAGTCCGAGGAGGAGGCGAAGATAAAAATGAGCAAAGGCCTGCAAAGCGGAGGAGGTGCAGCCAAGCAAAAAACTCCCTGAGTAATTAAAGAGCAAATCAGGAAAGAGGGATGGAAAGGAGGAAATTGGGCACAAGATGAGAAAACAGAGAAGATAGAAATCTGAGATATTACTGGTGATGAACAAATAGGACGCATGCAGAGGGAGCACAGGGAAATAATATAGCATATCATTAGTGTGAAAAGAGGAGATAAAACGAGGAAATGGAAAAAGGGACAGATCCTTTCTTTTTAGAACAAACTTTTCAAAATTCTGCCGAGACAAACTGACTTTGTTATGCTTGTTAGTTTATATGTGGTTGAATTCAAATATGAGGGGTAAAGTGCACACTGTATCTATCTATGACCTGAATACTGTCAATGTGCAGTAAATGAAACATTTTGTCTCCAGGATAACCTTCAAAGGTGTTACATGAGTGCTTTAATAATGCATTTGAGTTCTAAATGAAACATTAAGCTGTTTAAGTGCAGCTCTAAAAGCATTGTCTCACCTTGTGCCCTGCTGCCAGACGCACTGTAAGTACACTGTTATGTTGTCTTCCTGAGAGAGCACGTCAGGCCACAAGCGTGAGTTTTAGGAACGCATCAGCTGCAGAGGACGAGAGGCTTGACATGAGGAAACGTTTTACATTTATGTAACCTCGGCAGGAAAAAAATAACTCAATGACTCAGCAAAATCAGAGCCTATTGAAGACACTGAGTCACATCTATGTGTCACACAGAGCTTTGTCACCACAGCAGGAGGGTCAGTGGGGGGACGTCAGAGAGGTTCCATACAAACTGGGGCCCTGCCTGCCTGGTGATGTTCTTCAAGTTAGCAAAAAGGTTAGTGGTTGTCAATGTCCCATAATACTTATAATAACTGAGCTGATTCAGCGTCATGGTGATGGGAGGGCAAGGACCAACTGTGTGCATTTATTATGAGACAAGTCTCCTGAGGCAAGGCCAAGGACCAAGTCTGATCACATCTGTGTGCTTTGCTGTCAGAATACTTGTTAGACAGAGTTCATAAAATAATTCCACAGCACATGAATTTGATCTATCATGACTGAAAACACTGTTTGCTGCTACATACAATGTGTCACAAAATCAGCCTTGTACACCAAGTGCTGAAAGTTGTAAGAGTAGGCATGCCCTGTGAGTCAGGTCCACTGTGAAGAGAGGTTATTCTTCCTTTTCCATGTTCAGAAACAATCAAAAAGTATTATTATTTTAAGCCATATGGTAAAAGATTAGATAAAGGTTAGGAAAATGAATCAAAAGGAGTGCAAACATCACATTTGGTGCAAAATACTGTTCATCCTGATAAATGAGGTTATGATAGAGGATGACAGAAATGTGAAGTGGACACTTGTACAAGAAATACTGAAGCCCTAAATACGTCACTCGCTGGACACAAAGCAACAGTGCCTCTATGTGGACACTCGGAGAAGTGCAGATTTAAGATATGGTATAGGCCAACTGAGATATTATAAGGTAAGCAGTACCTTAACAATTAAATCTAACACCTAGTGCCTCCTATAGGCCAAGAGTAAGATAAAATCAAAAACATGGCCATGTAAGCTCTGACAAACATCTCCAAAGTACAAAGGAACTAGATTAAAGTATCAGCCAACACTTGTTGGTTTGCAGTCAATGGCTTTATATATAGTTAAGTTACAATACAAAAACAATTACACAAAAAATACAAACAATATACATAAACATATCTATCATAGTAACATTTCTAAAATAAAGAATAGGAATTATCCATAAACAGTGGTCACAATGTCATTTTTATAGAATGTATTCATCAAACACGTAGGAACAACAAAGGGGTAATTTACTACATTAATACATTTCAGTGGTCAGGTTAGCATGTCAGTCAGCTGATCAGCAAAAGGCAAAATCACAGAAGCCACACACACCTGAGCTTTGACAATGTACTCTTCCAAGAAGTCATCATTTAAATGCAGTTTGGAAATGCTTGCACATTCAGTGTTCCTGTGCAGGCTCACATCTGGAGATCACGCTCGGAGTGTGAAGTGATGCTGAGAGTCGGTGCGAGGTGTAATTATTGCAGGAGACTGAGGTGAGAGTTAATGCTGGTTTTAATCACTCTTTAAGCTCTCTTGTTTTTTCGTGGTGTGCTTCTTTAATCCTTCATATTGTTAATCTGCAAAGGCTCTTGAGGTTCAGAGGATGGATATATATAACATAATCAGATAAAACAGCTATCTGTATATTTTAAATGACAAAGCCTTTGTGTATGCTCTCTCTGATGACAAAGAGCAATGCTGAATGCATTGTGCCACTTTAGAGATCAGAGTGTTACCAAACCACACTGCTGCCATTGTGAATATGAAAAATGTATGCATTGCACTGCATGAAATTAGTTAATCAGTTTTATATAATCTACACATTATAAACATAATTTTTATAAACAATTGCACACTAAAGTAAGTAGTTTCTGTTATTTCTGTAATACAACATTGGCCCCCATCAGCAGTACGACAGGACAGTAGCCAAGCAGAGACATGAAGGCACAGAGGTGTTGTGGATCTTAAACACACTCTGGTGGTTAATAAATGACTTGGTACTTGGTTAAGTGCACAAAGCGATACTCTGCATCTATCTAGTCACCTCTATTATAAAAGAATCAGCCGGTTGGCAGAAGTTGTATAAATTAACTGAGATGGCAGCTGACATAAATGCTCTCTCTGTCCTATGAGATCATAATGAACTGGTAAAGATATATTTATATAATAATCACCAACTGTCTGTCATGTGATTGCCTTATAATACATTACTAATATGAAATTAGCACAAAGGAGATATCTGAACAGAAACATATAGCATATAGCACACGTGTAGGTACAAAAGGATTGTTGGTGCTTAAAATAAAATATTACACAAAAGAATTGGGTAAAAGTGTGAATGAGAAGTCAAAAGAGCACCCACATGCACCCATCTTTTTCCATTATTCTGCATCTGTTTAAAATAGGTTTATGAAATATACTGTATCTAGAGTAATTCCACTGGAGTCGGCAGCAGATTATTCTCACTGGGTGTGGGAGAAGTGATATGTCAATAATAATTTTAAGTCTAAAAGCTATGCAAGGATTCTGTGCACTTAGTATGATATAATAAACATGAGGTATATACTGTAAATGTTCTATTGTCATTTTGAAATGTGAAATGCTACAATCAGGAAACTGTGGCTCAATACAACTTAAATTAGGTGAGTATCAGTTAAAAAGCATACTAAAGTTTGCTGGTTGAGAAGGGGTTTTTACATCTGAAATATTCTGTGAGCTAGTAAGTTATTTGTTTATGAATACGGAGGCAGAAATATGAATATAGTGTGAAGGTAATTACTGACGGATAATATTGGAAGTAACTCGGAGAACAGTTGGCTCCTCTACATATCTCTTGTTAGACGTTTCTTCCCCCATTGATGACGTTACCTCCTGGAGGGGCAATATGAATCGAGTCCAGGATGGGCCGCAGCATCTGGCCAAATGGCCTAATGAGATATAAGATGATTCATAATGAAATCACTGTCAAACAATGTTGGCATGAACAAACTTAAACATACACTTTGCCTGCATCTCTTACAGTGTGGTAACACCTAAGCAAGAAATTATACAAAGGAGAAAGTTGCTTATTTTTTGAGCTATTTCCACAAATATTAGTCTTGACTCACGTGGAAAGTACTTCAGATGGAAGGTCAGTGATATAAGAGGGTATTGTCCTGCCTGTGAGGAATTGGGCCACTTCATTTGTAAAGGTGTTGCAGTTGTGCTCAAAAAGACGATATCTGTCCCCTCTAAATTAAAAGAGATTACAGTTAGTCCAATTCAAATGCCTGATCATAGAGCCCTTAAAATAAAAAAGGCAATTTGTTAATATACGTGACCTGTATGTGCTTTCCCCCAGTGACGAGAGATAATCCATGAAGATTTCCTCAGACACTTCTGTTTCTCCCAGCTCCACAACTGTGTCAGGAGGACCCAACATGGTCCCACCCTATAAAAGACACACAGACAATAGGCAACAGGCTAAAGTCCAAAAGAGTCCTACATGACCTCTATAATTCTTTCACAAAGTTGTCTGGTAAAACTTGTGAAACTAAAAGAGTCATTTCCCTTGTTACGGACTTACAGGCGAACAGCTGGAGATTCCCTCTCCTCCAAAGAAGAATTCATCACCATATGCCACTATAGCTGTATGCCTGCAAGGGATAAAAATACAATGTTTAACAAACATTCTTTGTAAATTCTGTTTTGTGAAAATGCCGCATCTTTGTCAAGTGATAGTAATTTACTATCTCTAACACTTTATATTTGAAATATGTGCCTCATCCCAAAGTAGAGAAGATAGTAAGTTACATACCATATACCATCAAGTTGCTTTCCTGAAAAAAAAGGTCAGAAATATGAAACATTTTCATATGTAATTAAAACCGTACAACTATTAAATGGCTTATCAAGTGGCCGCATTTTTATATTTTGTTGACAACCTTTAAAAAGGACTCGTGCTGGATGTCAAAACATAAATAAATAGTAATTTTAATGTAAAATAAATAATTGTAACATTGTTTCGTAAAAGCCTTCAGTAATACAAATTTGACTCAAAAATAAAAGGTGTAAATCCGTATGATATTATTATTACTTTATTATCTCCAAGGCCAGAAAGCATCTGATTTTATCAGTAGTAACTCACCTAACATTATAGGACTCAGGCTGCGAGCCATTCCTCTAGATAAATCATAAATATACAGCTGCACATTGTATCGTGTCGGGCCTTTATCCATAACGTAAAACTAAAAGATATCGTTTTTTCTTCCCGGTAGCTAGCTAAACCTTTAACGGGACAGCTGACTGTTCGCCTTCAATGATGTCATACGCCGCAAATAAAAGTAAAGTATTTCCTGTTGTAGCCCCTTCAACATATAAGAGTGGACTCAGTGACTAACATGGACCACAGAGCACTCGCATTAAAAATAACTTTATTTTGAAGAAGTGTTGTTTTGTTTCCGATTTTAGTCCCTTATCTCAGAATGACTTGACACAATTTAATGTTTCTTGTTGTTCACTGCTGCTAATCTAGGTTGAACGTTTACACAAGTATAAAAGAAACATACCAATTAAAATGTAACGATGTAAATATTAATTGATTATTTGGTAAATTTTAAAAAGGAGCAGGCACTGTTGTAGTTTTGCATTAAAATATTCGCCGCTGGGTGGCGGCTGAAAGTCACGATTTCTGTGTCCTCTTCCGAAGCGGAAGGTGGCGGTACTGCTCCTAAAACAAGTCTGTTGGAGAGAAGAAGGCCAGAAAGTAGTTTGCTGCTGCTACCAGCCGCGGCCACAATCCACCAGCCTCCACTGGACCAAAATAGACAGACGAGCTCAGAGCAGCTGACGTCCTGCTGTAGAAATGGCTGCCACCGGAGTCCTTCCCTTTATCAGGGGGGTAGACCTCAGTGGAAATGACTTTAAGGTAACAATTGAAAGCCTGTGTGTTGATTTTTTATTCCGATTATTTCTTCCATCGACCTGCTAGCTTAAGCCAAAGATACTTAGACAATCGTAATAACAAATGCGAAAAACTGAACACTAGCTAGCTTAGCTCGTGACTAGCATTGGGCGTTAGCTAGTTGTCAGATGTTGATCATGAGCAAAGTTTTATTTTAGTTTTTCCTAAGTATGTATTATTTCTGGAAATTAATGCGTTAACTTCTAGACTAGTGTCACCAAGGGTGTGTGGAATACATGCTACATACATTGTGCTGTGGCTAACTTTTTGTTTATGACATATCTGTGCTGTCTGGTTTCTGATGATCTGAATTCTGTATTGTGACCATAACATAACAACTATAACGTAGAATTTGGGCAGTGACTATTTCTGTCGTCAATTTTTGATACATTTAGTCTTAAGGTTTGGAAGAACAGCTTTTCAGGCTACTATGACAGCTGGGGCCACTTGGGTGTGTTTTAATAGTGCCACTGAACAATTTGTCTCGTTTGTTTTTACCGTGTGTACTAGTGTGTAGTATATTTTTTGCAGTATACTATTTAAAGTGAGTGTTTATTGGTTGGAATATTGAAGTTAATTAAGTTACTTGCATTATTTAAATTTTACATTGTTACACGAATGATAGGATTCATTCCTTAAATCTATCTTTGATTAATGTAATTTTGTCAACACATTGTCAACAATGCTTGTGACCTCATATTCATATCAGGCTTAGCTCATTGAAATATTTCCAGAAGTTGCTCAGAATAGCTCCTGGAAATGATGTAATTGTTGTCTTGTTGCTATATACGGATAGAGTTTGAATTATACTTGTCTTTTTTGACCTGTGTGTTTGTCTATACAGGGTGGATATTTCCCAGAACATGTCAAGAGTATGAGCAGCTTGAGATGGCTGAAACTCAACAGAACAGGACTGTGTTACCTCCCAGAAGAGCTGGCCTCTCTGCAAAAGCTGGTAAGATTTCAGTGCTATGCAGACAATCTTTGCTTGGCACATATGTAGATGTGTCAACAAAATTCAGAGATTTAGTTTCAGTTGTTTCTACCAATGCTAAACACAAGTGATAGGTTTATCTAATCTAAACAGAAAGATGTGATCACCAGTATAATTGTGTTGCCTTTGCACCAGCTGTATTAAAATTGGATTTGTGTGTTATCATGTCTAGCAGATATAATCAGTATGGTTTACATTTGATCCTGTTTGTTGTAAAACCTTTCACCTTTCACAGGTGTAGCTACAAGAATACATATTAATGATTTCCCTAGAAAGCACATGCATTACAGATATCACTAAAATATAGTATTTTTCCCTCTTTAGGAACATCTATCAGTGAGTCACAACAGCCTCACCACTTTGCACGGAGAACTGTCCAGCCTGCCAAACTTACGGGTAACTGTCTGACTGAACCATATTTGATACTTAACCATATTTTATGTTATATTATAATAAATTGTGGTGAAGTGATGTGTGATGTTTTGATGTGAGAAATATGTCTCATCTTGTATACAGGCTGTTGTAGCCAGAGCTAACAACTTGAAAAACTCTGGAGTACCTGATGATATCTTTCAGCTCGATGACCTCTCCGTGCTGGTACACTACAATCACAGTTTTGTTAAACCTTAAAACAATCCATCTAAACTGAATTTACAAAATAACTATCCAACACATCCGTAGGACCTGAGCTACAATCAGCTGACAGAGATCCCCAGAGACCTGGAGAACAGCAGGAACATGCTGGTGCTAAACCTAAGCCACAACAGCATTGACTCTATTCCCAACCAGCTGTTTATCAACCTGACAGACCTGCTTTATCTGGACTTGAGTGACAACAAGCTGGACAGCCTGCCACCACAGATGAGACGCCTTGTCCATCTGCAGACGCTCATCCTGAACAACAACCCTCTGATGCATGCCCAGTTGCGGTATGAAATTTGCCACACAGCAGATATAGCATTGTTTTTTGCTGTTCTAATATGTTCAGTGAGTGACTGTGTGCATATGCTTGTCTGAGCAGCCAGTTGCCAGCCATGGTGGCGTTACAGACTCTCCACTTGAGGAACACCCAAAGGACTCAGAGCAACATGCCAACCAGCCTCGAGGCGCTGACACTCTTAGCAGGTAACGTTTTTGTCTCCTCATTGACTTGGCATTAATTTCTCTCTACTTTCACCTGGTAACCTACTTTTTCGAACACAAGCACATGACTCCTTGGTCCCTGTGTCTCTCTCAGATGTGGATCTGTCATGTAACGACCTGACTCGAGTCCCTGAGTGCCTCTATTCCCTGGGCAGCCTGAAGAGACTTAACCTGAGCAGCAATCAGATCTCAGAACTCTCCCTTTGCATTGATCAGTGGACACAGTTGGAGACACTTAACTTGAGCCGCAACCTGCTCACTTCACTTCCAGTAAGTGTCACATTCACAGTGGGGCCTGGTCCTGTAGAATTTTTACCTGATAGTGTTTTGCCCATCTGTCTCTATACAGTCTGCCATCTGTAAACTGGCCAAGCTGAAGAAACTGTATGTAAACTCAAATAAACTGGACTTTGATGGGGTCCCGCCTGGTGTAGGCAAACTGTCCAGTCTCACTGAGTTCATGGCCGCTAACAACAACTTGGAGCTCATTCCAGAAGGACTCTGCAGGTAGCAAAGCACATAAATACACATTTACCCATCCAAAACTTTATATCTATGTTGAGAATTGAATCAAGAATGCTTTTTTGTGGCCTAGGTGTGGAAAGCTGAAGAAACTGGTTCTTAATAAAAACCGCCTGGTAACACTTCCTGAAGCTATTCACTTCTTGACTGACTTAGAGGTATAACTAGCAAATTTAACCTCTTGGAAAAAAAAACCCATGGGAGAATTCAATCACTATTATAAATGCATTTTTGTAGGTTCTTGATGTTCGGGAAAACCCTAACCTTGTGATGCCACCTAAGCCTGTCGACAGGGGAGCTGAGTGGTACAATATTGACTTCTCTTTACAAAACCAGCTGCGCCTGGCCGGTGCCTCACCGGCAACTGTGGCAGCAGCAGGAGGAGGTATGAAGACTGAATACTTCCTCTTTATTAATGTCTTATAAAAAACTGTTTCTTATTTAAATCCTAAATTTGTTTGTTTGTCCAGGAACCAGTCCTAGAGATCACCTGGCAAGAAAGATGAGGCTGAGGAGAAGGAAAGACTGTTCTCAGGACGATCAGGCGAAACAAGTGTTGAAGGGCATGAGTGACGTTGCACAGGAGAAAAAGAATTTGGAGGTAACAAAATAAAATAGAAGTAGTACTTGCTTTAGCTTTAAGTGTAATGGTGTGAAAGATGTTGATACAAAAATGTTGCAGGAAAACGGGGATCTGAAATATGGTGACTTAAAAGTGCGCCGCTGGGATCAGAGTTTGGAGAAGCCACAGCTGGACTACTCTGAGTTCTTTATGGAGGACGTGGGGCAGGTAAAGGATTTGTCTGAGTCGTTTCATATTACATCAGACCTTTTTGCATTTTGAGCTAAATGTCTCTTGTGTTTTTGTTCCTGTAGGTTCCTGGTGTGGCTGTGTGGCAGATAGAGAATTTTATCCCAATGCAGGTGGATGAAACGTTCCATGGCAAGTTCTACGAAGCTGACTGCTACATTGTCCTCAAGGTAACGCATCATATACTGTATTTCTTGACAAATTGGTTGGTTTATTGCTCCCTCCTACTGTATTTATTTATGTATTTATTTCATTTTTAGACCTACCTGGATGATAATGGATCGCTAACCTGGCAGATCTTCTACTGGATCGGCCAGGACGCCACTCTTGACAAAAAGGCCGGCTCTGCCATCCACGCGGTCAACTTGCGGAACTTCCTCGGAGCAGAGTGCAGGACAATAAGAGAGGAAATGGGAGACGAGAGCGAGGAGTTCAGTGCTGTATGTAGACACTATACTCTGCACAAAGTTATTTCATTCTGCAGAGGTCGTAATATTCATGTTCTGTTTTTGTGTTTGCAGGTGTTTAACAATGAAATCTCGTACATTGAGGGAGGAACATCCAGCGGATTCTACACAGTGGAGGACACGCACTATACTGTCAGGTAAGATTTAATGTCTGATTTAAGAGGTTGGAGTGTGAAACTGTTTAAAGTATGTTATGTGGGTGTGTTTTTTTAGGTTGTACAGAGTTTATGGAAAGAAAAACGTCAAACTGGAGTCTGTACCAGTGAAGGGCTCCTCCCTCGACCCGCGGTAACTCTTACACTCCTTAAGATTTCCTTTCATTTATACTTTGCTTTAACTGTACATTTTGTGTTCACACCTTCCTTTTTGTCCTTTGCAGATATGTCTTCCTGTTAGACACCGGCCTGGAAATCTTTATCTGGAGAGGAGCCAATGCTACACTTAGTGGAACTACAAAGGCCAGGTAAGTCACAAATCAAGCATTAAGCGATCACACATTCCTTCTACAGCAGAGTTTCCAAAACAAAGCATTAATTATAATCTTGTGTAAACTGAAAATCTTCATATTTTTGTCAACCCTGAAGGTTATTTGCAGAAAAGATTAACAAGAACGAGCGTAAGGGCAAAGCAGAGATCATTACTTTGATGCAGAACCAAGAACCTCCGACTTTTTGGGAGGTAATGGGAGGACAGCCAGAGGAGATCAAGAAACATGTACCAGATGACTTCTCTCCTATGAGGCCTAAACTGTACAAGGTAAATCACACTAAAAGGGGGGTTCTCTCTTTGATTTAAAGGGACTTAAGGAGTGACATATTTGTTTTTGTCATCGGCCTGTAGGTGGGCCTGGGCCTGGGTTACTTGGAGCTGCCTCAGATCAACTACAAGCTGTCTGTTGAACACAAAGACCACAAAGTCAAGCTGGACACTTTGCCAGAACTCAGACTGGTATGTATATCTCTAATAAATGCATATTGTCTGTAGGTAGTAACTATCAGTACACTCATGTTTGTAATTCCTTTTGTAGCTGCAGTCATTGCTGGACACAAAGTGCGTTTACATCCTGGACTGTTGGTCCGACGTGTTCATCTGGATCGGGAGGAAGTCTCCGCGCCTCGTCCGAGCTGCCGCCTTAAAACTGGGTCAGGAGATCTGCTCCATGCTGCACCGGCCCAAACACGCCTCTGTCACCCGCAACTTAGAAGGCACAGAATGTCAGGTAACGGCTTAATACACACGGCCCTCTTTGTACATTTGAAGTCTGAAACTGACTGCTAATTCTCTGTTTTTAGGTGTTCAAGTCTAAATTTAAGAACTGGGACGATGTGCTGAAGGTGGACTACACGAGAGCAGCAGAAACAGTTCAACAGACAGACAACCTGCAGGGCAAGGTCAGTAAATTAACTTGTGTTGAGGATAAATCCAGCAGATAAAACAAAAAGCTAATTGTTGTGTATTTCGGTTTTTAGGTGAAGAAGGATGCAGAGCAGAAGGACCAGATGAAAGCTGACCTCACGGCCCTCTTCCTTCCCAGACAACCACCTATGCCCCTCACTGAGGTATTGTCCGTTCTTATTCTTGCCTCTGATTAGCAGTTAGCAGAGTATTTGACCTGCCTTGCTCTTGTTTCCAGGCTGAGCAGCTGATGGAAGAGTGGAACGAGGACCTGGACGGCATGGAGGGATTTGTGTTGGAGGGAAAGAAATTTGCTCGCCTGCCAGAAGAGGAGTTCGGACACTTCTACACTCAAGACTGCTACGTTTTCCTCTGCAGGTTAATTGTGGGACATTTCGAAGTCAGAGGAAAGAGACAGAACACATTTTGAACCTTTAAATTTCACTGCTCTGTTTTAGATATTGGGTTCCTGTGGAGTATGAGGACGAAGAGAAGGACAAGGGCAAGGAGAAGAAGGAGGGGGGCGAAGGTGGAGAGGAGGACGAGGAGGACAAACAGCCGGAGGAGGACTTCCAGTGTGTGGTGTACTTCTGGCAGGGCAGGCAGGCCTCCAACATGGGCTGGCTCACATTTACGTTCTCCTTGCAGAAGAAGTTCGAGAGCTTATTCCCTGGAAAATTAAAGGCACGTGTTTCTCCAGTTATATTTTCAGTGTTATTGGTAAGTTTATGTGTTGTAATCGTAACTCGTCTTGGCGTTTCAGGTGGTGAGGATGACCCAGCAGCAGGAGAACCTCAAGTTCCTGTCTCATTTTAAAAGGAAGTTCATCATCCACAAAGGCAAGAGGAAACAGAAGACTGACTCGGCTCAGCCTTCCCTCTATCACATCCGCACCAATGGCAGCGCACTTTGCACCAGGTTAGAGCTAGGTGGCCAGTTATTATTTACACAAACATCTGAGCATTGATAACATTTCAAAGGTCACACAAACTTTTTTTTCTCTCTCTCTTTTAGAACGATCCAGATTGGGACAGACTCGAGCAATCTCAATTCAGAGTTTTGCTTCATACTCAAGGTGGGAAAATGGATTTTAATATATGTATCCCCGAACAGGTCTATCTGTGTTTTCTATAGAGTTGAAGGTAAAATGGTTCTGGTTTTGTGCAGGTACCATTTGAGAGCACAGACAATCAGGGCATCGTTTACACTTGGGTGGGCAGAGCAGCAGACCCAGATGAAGCCAAACTGGCAGAGGACATCATGAACAGTATGTTTGATGACACATACAGCAAACAGGTAAATGTTCGCTCATCTCTTTTAGTTCTAATAATTGAGTGAAGCTTCCATCATACATTTTTGTCGCATTTTTCTACCTTCTGTGAGCTATGAATGTCCCTTTTTATGTAAACAAAAAAGCAAAGGGCAGTTGGTTTACAGATATTTTCACCTTCACGTTGTTATAATTAGCTTTCATTGCAATAAAATGGATTTATTTTGTTTTGAGAATTGATTTCTTTTAAAATACATGTTAATAGTATTATTTCACAAGTTCATTTTTTTTTATTTTTAAAGGTAATCAACGAAGGGGAGGAGCCGGAGAACTTCTTCTGGGTTGGGATTGGTTCTCAGAAAGCTTATGATGAAGATGCAGATTATATGAAATACGCCCGACTCTTTCGGTGAGCCCACATTAAAATCATTTTATTTTGAAGGGCTAAGATAACTGGTCACTTCCCACATTAACTGTTGATCTGCTCTTCACTTCCTCCAGATGTTCCAATGAGAAGGGTTATTTCTCTGTTTCTGAGAAGTGTTCGGACTTCTGTCAGGACGACCTGGCTGATGACGACATCATGTTGCTAGACAACGGCAAAGAGGTACTAAGAACAGATTATTTGTTGAGATTTGTACAGCTTATTTTGTTATGGTGCTTATGTCTGTTTTGCTTGTTTCCACAGGTGTATATGTGGGTCGGTTCACAGACAAGCCAGGTGGAGATTAAACTTAGCCTCAAAGCCTGCCAGGTTAATTGCCTTACTTTTTTTTTTCATATATGTTTTATGTTTAATTGTTCACATTTAAAACCACCTCTCCTTTTTCATTCCAGGTTTACATTCAGCACATGCGCTCTAAAGACAGCGAAAATCCCCGGAAGCTGCGTCTGGTGCGGAAGGGGAACGAGCCGCACTGCTTCACGCGCTGCTTCCACGCCTGGGGAGCGTTCAAAACACCCCCACAATAAACCCCTCCTTACGCACACGCACAAGAATGCTTACACACACACATACAACGACTGGCTGCCATGCTGTTTTTATCATAAGATGATGATGTCTATGCCGAACTTAGCTTTACCCTCCGACCCGCTCAGCTGCTGATTTTTTGAGTGAAGAAGCCCTTAACTGTATGTTTCCTGTGGGACAGAGGGAAGTATATCACTTTTTTCTAATAGCTTTTCTATCATTAAGTCTAAATACTGTTCAAAGAGAATTATGTTTTGAGTTGAAATAGGTCTAATGTATACCTGTGCTTTCTGGGAGCTGAATCCTTGAACATATCGATCTGTCGGCCGCCTTCTTGTGCTGCACGGTTGAGAAGTTTTTATTGAATGGTGGATTAGTCTGTTTAGTGCCATTTTGTGCAGCAGAACACATCATAAGCCAATGTTTTTACTGTTGTTAATGGAGGGATGGAATATAAAACAGCACTATTGGGGGTTTTTTTCTGAGGAATGTTTGATATGAATCTATTTTTCTGTTGTTTGTATTATACATGTGTTATGTAAGTGTTCGCTCAATGGCCTTTTCTGTCCTCTTCTGTTCTTACTTTTAACTTGTTCACTCAACATTTTAAAAGAGTTCAAGTTACTGGTAGTGGACATCTTGTTTCATGATTGTAGGGAACTCATGTGCAATCAGTAACGGCCAGGTGACAAGATAATGCATTACTGTGTTTTCCTGATACAGTTATCTTGAAACCAAAATAAATGTTAATGTTATTTTTTTTCTTAATTGCAAAGTGTTTCATGATTAAATGTATTACATCAAAAATTGGGAGACCTTCAGCAAATTTAGCTCCAGATCTTTATAAAAATAGGGCATGAACTAACCTCCAGTGTTTGTAATACTGTCTTTCTTCCTGGTCACTAACTCATACATTTCCAAACAGGATATGCTTTTTTTTCTAAAGGGTTACATTTGTCAAAATTCTATTTTTGGTGAACTGAGGGCCTGTTGAGTGTGTTTGAGGCCAGATGTATACAGAAATGTGCACATGCTCCTGAAGCCACCTGCAGATGCTTTATTTATGTATTTTATATTAAAGTGATATCACACACAAAATAGTTTGATTTATTGGGTAAAGGTTCATAGACTGTAAAAAGAAGATACAGGCAGAATCATGAGAGAGTAAATAATTTTATTAACATTCACAATTTTTCAGCCAAAAAGCTAAATAACTCCATTAAAATCCTACAAACTGAATGACAAAGTAGAAACAAAGTCATTGTATTGTGGAATTAAAAAAGGTAATTGTGCCAGTTGTAGCATGATCATAAGCATATGTTAATATTATATAGTCTGTGTCAACCAAACCCAAAAAGCTAACACAACGTAAACATTGAGCTACATCAGTTAGTAGTGAGGTCCCTTTTCTCATTTATTTAACCGAGGTGATTAAAAAGCTTTAATACTGGCGGTTAAGACAGGCTCTAGCACTAACGTCAACTATCATCGGCTTGGTTTTAAAACCTGTCTTTCTTCATTGCTGATAACCTACACACATACTGCAGAAATCCATTTTTACATAGTAAAAGATTTTATAAAAAAGGGGTAAAACACAGGTGATCAAAGCTGTGAATGTAATATCAATGCACAATGACTTGCTTCTCCGTACACACTTCCCTGAGTCCCATTTGAACGTTTTCTGTATTTACCATCTCTTCAGTACCAAAACATAAGATAAAAATGTACAAGTCCGACCAAACTAGAGCAGATAAAACTTTGTTCTTTCTCACTGGCCATAATCATGACAGCTCTTAAGTCTGTCTACTTTTCCTCACTCGTGTTCGCAATATTATGGCAAACGACTTCATACCTCATTCATAAAGCCTGTGTGAACCAGCCTTGTGATAAATAACCAACAGTACCTTTAGACTTAACTCGTCTTCACCAGCTGGATTCTATTGGGATTGCAGTGTTATTGCAGGCTTAAAGCTTTCCTCTTACTTATATCCGTCTTTTCTGTAAAAAAAAAAAAAAAAATGCCTCTACATTCCATGGAAAGCTAGAGAAAACGTGTTATGTTTTAACCATTGTTCAAAAGCACCTTCTGTAATCTGAAACTGAGCTAGTGTGTAGATTGAGATTCCCTACAAGGTTAAGGTGTGGGCCCCAAAACATACTGGGTATAAGGCAGTTCTTATTGGCACAGGTCGAGGGAGATGCTACAACACGTAATACTTGAAATAATCAGAGTCCTCCTCCCTTTCGAGTGAATCATGAGTCTATAGAGCCGTGGTGATGTATAAGCAGCGTGCATAAGTATCCGACACAAACCGCTAGAGTGCACGTTTGGCAGCTGACCACCGGTTGTAAAAGACCACCGGAGCGGGCCGTAAAACCTCTAGATAGAAAAATACAGGGAGGTGTTACAGTTCAGTCTCCTACATAGAAATCTATTCCACAAGTCTGTTCCAGTCAATAGCCCAGCGCCTGTAATACTTCATCCCATCGGTGTCACAAGCTCCAGGTCCGAGATGACGAAAGTAGTTATAAAAGACTTCCAGCTGTAACCGCCTCGACGTCAATAATGTTATCTTTGTCTGTTTTTTTTTTCAAAGGCTTTCCTCTCTGGAGACGAGGGCAGAATGTGGACGTGGGATCACAGCGGGCTGATGGGAGATGTCTGTGGTCCAGCACGCAATTAGTCCATCCAGATCACTTGAGTCCCGTCCTGTGATACTGTAAAAACAGTGAAAAAATAATATAAGCAAATGTACTGTTAAACTTATGCACAGATAACTGACTGCTCTAGCGTTGAACTACTGCATTGTGATGTATTTTTTATGAGGAACCACCAGAGGGCAGAAGAGAGGTAAAATTACAAGTGAAAAATAGACAAAACATTAGATCAAGTCAGCTAATATAAATCGGATTTATGACAGGGCGTAAAAGTGGCTAAATGCATGAGTAAAAGGAGGGCTCAAGAGATCATTAGACCACACAGTACCTTCCCAATGTCAAACTAAGTCACGACATTTATATCTTTAACAAAACATGGAACAAAGGCCATCAATTTTCAGAAAAACAGACTTGAGTTCCAATATAAAACAGTGTTCATCCTGCTTAAGTAAAAAGAGTTTTTTTGCTGTAGCTGCTGAAAGACACGGGAAAGAAAAACAAGAGTGGAGGCTTGTTGCTGGAATGCAGAGCCCAGACAGAATCAGCTTTGAAGTTTGCACACTCTGGATCAGCTCCATTAGAAACAGGTGTCCTCGTGGCATGTGTAACTCGGTGTTATGTCTGCACAGGTAGAAAACTCCTGGAGGGTTTCGTACTCGGGTTCGAGAAGTCACATTTCTCACCTGTTCAGTTGATGAGGATGCCGGGAGATCGTCCTTCCTCTTCTTGGATGTTCTTAAAGTTATTCTCCGCCTCATCCACAGTTCTGAAAAAACAAATACACACAGTCTTCAAAATACTACATTAAAGCGGATTAGATGAAGTGATTTAGTTTTGATCCGTACGTGAGGAAGTCCCTGACGTCCTCTGCGGTAAGTTCTCCGGTGGTGTCGAGGGTGAGGTCTGCACAGCTCAGGGGAGAGTCCAGAGGGGTGTCCAGGACCGGAGAGGACAGTCCACTTAGAGGCTCCTCTGTTTGTCCTGTGAGGGGCAAATAATGTTGCCTCAGTCATATTTAATAACTGTAAATAGGTGTAGTTTTTGTAGTCTTGTTTATTGATATGCATTGTGTATTTTGCTGGCAACCTTACATAACACTAATCCTGTGTTATCGCTCATGTCTGCTTCTCAAACTGGGGCTGTGCTGACAGTTAGATACAGAAGGGAGTACATTACTTATCTCAAAGTATCTAAAATGCCCCCTTTTACAGAATACTGGTCTGTCCATTTAAATTTCACCACAGGTTTTAAACGGTCTCTATAATACTAGATTGTAAAAGTAATTATTTGTGAAAAAAAACAGGCTGTTTATTATAGACTTCTGTTCAGGAACGGAAAACTTTCGCCAATCACGCTCGAAAAAGGAAAGCTCAGCTGTTGATAAAGTGTGTTTTCAGCACCGAATATGTCTTTTAACAGCGAAACAGCTCAAAAAAGAAAAGCATAAACAGAGCAAAGGGAGGTAATGTATAAAGCAGATAAATACTGTCAATTAAATCACATAGTGATTAATGAGGAGATAATTGCTGTAGTGACACTGAAGTCACAGCTAAGGTTATGCTTGGGGGGGGGGGGGGGGGGGGGTAATAAAAATTAAAAAAAGCAGGAGAGGTCCCTAGGCTGCTATCGGGGGAAAGTAGAGCCTGAGACAGGGACAAAAAAAGAATATCATATATATAATTTATTTATTTTTTTTACATTTAATCATTCATCCATCTGCAGTGCATTCAATTCTATTCGTCCTAATTGAGTTAATGCCATATTATTTACTGGCAAATGGGAAGTTACTGGGAATATTTGCAGCCCTTTTTCCACCACTGTACTTCAAATGGTTATTTTGTTTATTTTGTTCATTATTATGCTCAGTTGAAAGTCTTACAACAGTAAAAACAAATTTTGTGCTTTCATCGTTGACTGTTAGTGACTGGAGACATAACTCAACTCTACTCTGGTCTCCATGACAACCGTTATCCCCTGCCAGGACAGGAGGTGCTGGGCCAGAGAGGCAACTGGGTCACGCTGAATGGTTGTCATGGATACCAGAGGGGAACCCCCAACAAAGGGTGCACTGGATTTAAGAGGTACAGAAAGAGATGAGAGTGATGAAGTGGTCCTGGGTAAGACCACAAGGAATGTAGTGTGAATGTGTTTTGTTAAAGAGACAAACCCACCCTCAGCCTGACCCAACTGGTTCTTGTGGGTTCCGTTGGCCTTCGGCGGCGGCGTTTTACCGTCACTGCCAGGAGCAACCACATACAGTTAACAAAGCCCCAACAGAACAAGCATATTTACAAGGCGTATTTAAATATGAGTTACCTGGTGTATGTGAGCTCTAGTGGTCGGTCCAGCTGAACAGAGCACAGTGGTTCAGTGATGGTCTTTGCTGAGAGAGAGAACCTCTCGTACTCCGACGGAGAGATTAGATAGAACCCTGAGGAAACACAACGAAGCAGACTTAAGATTCAGATCTTAACTTGTTTTTTTGCTTTGTATTGCTTCAAAGACATGCTCCTTTTCTTTTCAATCGCTGCAGCTGTTCTAGGTTTTCCACTCACCCTGTCCATTCTTGGTGAAGACACAGGATGCAATGCCACTGATGTCTTCTTTCCGGATGCAGTCGTAGCGCACCTGTAAAAACACAAAATGAACACTTTTATATATTAGCTGTTAAACTGACAGGAATAAACGAAGGAATAACAAACGCATTCTTCTCAGAGCCTACCTGTGGTCGGAGGCCAGGGATGTTGAAGAGGTGCATGTCGCCCAGGTTGGTCAGACAGACTAGTGTGTGTTCACTGTAGTCCTCCTGAGCTATGGAACTGAAGACCACCAGAGCCACTTTCCTCACTCGACAGCCTTCATGTGCTGTCAACTTAAACTTAGTCTTGGCACTCACCTTGGGAAGAGAGAACACCTGGAGAAAGCAGAAGTTAGTCTACAACAGTTACATTGCTTAGGAGATATATTGAAGTATTAGCCTTTTAAGCTTTTACCTTTAGCTGTTCCTCTGAAGCGATGAGGACAGAGTGAGCGTTGGTCATGTCTGGTGCTATGGCGAGGTCCTGGGATGCTTCATATGGGTCTGGTAAAGGTTTACCCCGTCCGTCCAAAACACATATAGACACGACAGGAGCCCTGTGCATTAGCTGGATCTCTTTACCCAGCACAGCCTCTACACAGGCACTGTTGTCACTCGGTCCCCCTCGCTCACAGACCCGGGATGTACCGACCCCGGGCACCTCCAGGGCGTAGGCATACACACTGCCTGAGTTAGTGCCTGCCCACAGTGTAGGGCCGTGGTGCGTACCTGGAGCATGTGGGAAAGGATACTGGATAAGGATAATGTATAAAGAGCATGAATAGTCTACAGTTTCTGAAGTTGAACGTACCGTCACGCAGGAATGTGTCCGCAAAGCAGAGACACCTGACCACTCCAGTCAGAGAGTCGTCTGCTGAGCGCGGTTCAATTCTTCGTTGGACTGGAGCCACTTCCTCCTGCTCCGCTAAAGCAGCATTGGCCTCTTGAACCTGGAACAATGTCCGTATGTTCATATGTTTTATACTTTCATAAAAATAAATCAAATATATAAGATTATATACCTTGCTGGTGGGTGTGGTGATGGTGCGTTTCTTTCCAGAGACCCTGCTTTTACGAATGCGCCTGAAGCTCTGCCTTAAGGACTTCTTTAATGACTTCACTCTAGAAAGGGGGCCTTCCATTGCCAGTGAGTCATTTGGATGCAGCGTGCACCTGGTATACACAAAGGGATTTAGGAGATTTGCAGTATCGAAAAATGAAAGCAAAATCTGCACAGTCTACAGTATTAAATAAGATACACCTAGACCAGGGGTGGGCAATTACTTTTTCCCCCAAGGGCCACATCAGAACTGGGATTCTTGTTGAGAGCTGCGCCAACACGGTGAACTCACATTCAATAAAAACACATAGTTTAAAGTTTAAAGTATAAGCAAAATTATGTGAGATATATGCCACTGTTACAGCTACATCATCCTCTGTTTTAGACCCACAATTTCCATTTTGTTCTAAAACCAGGCCTGTATTGACACCAGAGAAAATGACTCAAAAACACTAAAGTTAAGTCCAGTCTCCTGCAGAAACACTAATAACAGCTCCTTCGTCTGTGTGGCAGCTTCCAAACAAGGCTTGAACTAAGGAATCAGAATTTATCCTCAATAACATTTACCAGGAACATAATACACTTTTAGCAACAGCTTGCCCTCACCAAACAAAAATACCTGCCTGACCTCAGCTGACAGAACACATGCAGTTTATGAACAGAGTGAAAAGGTGGATGTTATATTATTGTTGTTACTAATTCGCAAAGAGTCTTTGAGTGCCTTCAAAATAAAAGTATCACGTTTGTATTATGTACTCCACATGGTCTACGCTCTTGGATTAATTCCTTTTCTGACACAAGCCACCTGAGGGCCAGACAGGGGTGGGTCAAGGGCCTGATGTGGCCCCCGGGCCTTAAAATGGCCAGGTCTGACCTAGAGTATGATCAATTAAGAAAAATCTTCAAACAAAAGAGTATCTGAGTTCTTCCACTAACCTGGCGAGCACAGCGTTTCTTCGGTGGTAGTCAAACAGGCCGAAACCGTGACTCGTTCCGAAGGCAATCAGGTTCCACTCTGCGTGCAGTGCCACCGCTGTAACCGACGCTGGGGGCAAACACTGGACCAGCACCAACGGCTGAAATCCTGGAGGGAAGGGCGGAGGTTTAAGCCGCGGCTCCAGCCTGTCATGGCCTTTCCACGTGAAACCCTCTCTGTCCTGCAGCAGGTCCACCACCGACACGTCCACAAAGTGATCGGAGCGCTCGTCACTCAAACCCAGCACTATCACCTGGAGGGATAACACAACCTTTAGTACACTGATGTACTATGGATTTATCAGAAACAATGTAGAGTGTCATCTGTACCTGTCCAGCAGTTCCAGCCACCACTAGTTTGTTGCTGTATTTGCACAAACTGATTTTCTGGATGCCAAGTCTGGGGTCATCACTGTATGGGTCAAAACAGCCGACCTACAAATGCAGACAGAACATACAAACAGTTAAGATAAAACTGTAGTACATGAACTAAAACAGAAGTGCCATGACTTTGAAAGCATCATTAAATCGTGACATTCTAATTTAATGTTCCGTTCCCCAAGTATGTAAACACCTTTCACAAATTTTATTGAGGCAAACTAATTTCTTCCTGAAGCTCTTCCCTCTTCCACCACACTGCTTTTATTCTCCACCGAATGCCAGGACAGCCCCTCTCCCTCACGCTCATAAAACCTCAGCAAAACACAAGCATTAATCCGTCCCTCACACAGTAGAAATTCCTGCAGATTCCTTTCCTTCTTACACGGGAATGGGTGTATATCGGTGAAACAAGGAGCAGAAAGGCTGGTCAGTAACACGAACACAGAAAAGAGTGGGATGATGGGTCTGGTTTTCATTATGAAGGGAAAAAAAGGGAAAGGCTCTTCGTCCCATATGAGGGACGCATTCCAGAACATGCAGCTCGGTTACCGCAGGATACACGAGAAAAGGTGGGGGGAGTCAGAGGGGAATGAACGAAAGTTGGAGAGTAAAAGGGGTGGGAAAACAGGAGAATAAAACTTAATTTACTGCTAAATATTACCAGTCACAGATATTATCCAGCTTTTATAAAAATCTATATTATTACATCCTTACACCCTACATCTCAGAGGCTGTGCTCTTTAATAATCAATGCTTCATGACTCATCAACGTTATGTGTCAGCAACTACTGAAGCCGCCCAGCTCAGCTCGAAAAGTCTGCTTCCTGATGAGCATCACTTAAGTGCAATTCTGCACAGAAAGTGGGCCATAAAAAGCAGGATTTTAAATGTTAGGGGTGGGTCTGTCTGGAAAGCTCACACATGAAAACAGATGGGAGAAATCAGGCCACAGATGTAGCGTTACAATCTGTACATATTGGGTTTTTTGTTGTTATTCCCAGCCTGTGATGCAAAGGACTTGCCTGATGTTATTCGGTTGGGCTCACCTTTCTGAACGGGGGCCACTCCTCTTCTTGCTGCATGTCCGGGTCGTCACAGGGGTCATGGGGTTCGTCGCACGGGTCGCAGTCTGTGTGGAAGACGTTCGCCGTGCTCAGTTTGTACAACGGAGTGAGTGCAACCCCTGACGCGTCCCAAAAACGCACCGTACCATCCTCATGCCTGGAAGATCAGAGATAAACCATGTGTTTAGAGCTAAGGCATATGTTTTAATACAACAGATTGATTTGATTTGAAGCAAAATGAAATCAAAACCTAATCTAGATTCAGTTTATGCAGGATATCCATGTGCTTTTAATCAGAAAATTACAAAAACTTCCTGAAGCATTTAGTCATTTCCACTTTCTAACCAGCATCAAATGTGCGCCAGATTTTTACAACGAAAAAAAAACAAAACAAAAAACGTTAACTGAATCCACCTGCAAGTGTTTTTTGTTTTTTTTGTGTCTGATTGTGTGTGCAAATACCCAGTCAGCAGCAGCTCTTGTTGTTTGGGTGGAGGTGCCATGTTTTTCCCTCCACATATGGGCCAGTTCTGCACAGAAAGACGAGGTTGGGAGAAAAGTAAAGACGCTATACCTTGGGGAAAACGGTAATAGAAACATTCCACATATTGAAATTGACTAAGCAACTCCATATTTCTGAACCTTTTCCATCTTATGAGCTCAGCTTGAAATGTTCAGACCCTGACACATGCGCAACTTGTGTGAAATACAAGGAAAGCTACAGTGTTAGGCTGTGCAATGCAGGGTTCGCACTCGGAGTCATTTATTGACAATTCAGGATAGTAAATATATCACAGAGCAAGTTTTATTCTTGTGCAGACATCACTTGAAATTCTACTCAGGCCCTGGAGTTCAAACTAAAAGCACCCCAAAGTTTACAAAGCAATCCGAGTACTACTAATACTACTCGCTAAATACTCGCTAAATTCTGAGCTGTCCAGAAGGTGTGGGAATCCTGACAGCTCTTTTGTTGTGTTTGTTCTATTTGTGTGCCATCTCCCACAATCCTCCCACAGACACAGACACAAGCGCTGGTGATTTACAAGCGTACCAGCTGGATAGTGACGAGTCCGATCTGCCCCCGATCAAACAGCTGATCTAAGCTTCGCAAAGCCTTTTAACTGCCCTCACCTGCTCCTAAACTTAACACATTACCGATGGGCTGATGCTCAAATTTGTGCCAGTTTTCTCATAGTTGATGGGCTGCCAGATAGTGAGCACATATCCACTACACTCACAGTACCAATAGCCAAAATATTATACTTCAATTGTATTTTTTTAGGGCTGGTAAAATTAGAACGTTAACTTTTTGTGTAAATTTTTATGGTTTAATGTGTTTAAAAAAACAACAAAAAGACGCTTTGATGTTAATTTGATGTAGCGACCCCTCATTTCCATTTCCTGTGGCTAACGCGGCTGCATACTTGAGCTAGCAATAGAAAACAAAACAGACACTAAATGGACAATTCTGCTTTAAGAGATTACCGGATGGTTCCATGGAAAAGAGTAAAGTAATAGTGTAATTTGCAAAGCAGATTTCAATATTTTGTTCAAAAGTTCACACAAATGGACATTATAAATAGTCAAAGTTCTGAACCACACAGTGAATGTATTGGTAATGCACAATACGTTACAGTATTTTATAAAGGTTTCTCATTTAAGTTATCTGTCTGAATGTCTGTTGTGCATTCATAGACTGGGCAGTTTTTTTTTTCAATTTCAAATCTTTTCTATGCAAAACCTATTAAAATTGACATGCTATACAAGAGTTAAAGTCTGAAAACGTCAAATAATTCAAAATAAACTGAAGATTCAGTTTGTTTATTAAAAGTTGAGAAGTTGTGTGATTAATTACAGCCAGATTTCTACTTCAAATTGCCAAAGAGGACATGTATAATATTCCAAATAGAACTGCCATTGCAATGTTTTCCTAGTATTGTGTAGCCCAAATGGATATAAATCAAGGACTCTCGATTGATATCTTACTAAAGAAGTAATCTCCATTATTGGTGCTATAATACCAATCTTCCTCTCACCCTGTGTGCCTGCTGGCGGCTCTGTTGCGCTTTGCCAGCGTTAACCAGTCTCTCCCAGAGTTTTGGAGGGACACTGGAGATATGGCAGGAGCAGGTGATGGCCGAGGAGTGAAGAGGAGCCAGGTAGGGGGTGGGGAGAGTGGGCCAGCCGGGGGTCTGCAGGTCGATGACAACCAGCTCCTCTTCGAGTAACACCACCAACGCTGACGGGTCGTCGAACTCTGCAAAAGCACGAAAGTCTGTTGTTTTTTTTAATGTGATGATGTTTGAGATAATTTTGCATGAAAGCCTTGTCCTTACCCTTCTCCTGCTCTATGCTGTGGACAGTGAAGAAGTCAATGACTCTGGATGTGAAGTCCAGTGTGACGTGGTCTTTGTCCTGCTGAATGGTCAGGCAGTGGCGGTCGCCGTAGCTGGCTCTGGGCATCCCTCCGCTGTATAACACCACTGGCGACCTGCACCAAACAACAGAATACAGTCCTACTTTTACACAGTGGCAACAGCAACCATTATTTGTATTTTTAAATAAATAATGCAGCTGTAACTGAGAATAACCAATCAATTGAAAATGATAAACTGGTTTACCCTGTCTGTGTTGTCCTCCACAGGATCTTGTTAATAGCCTTGCATGGAAATGGACCTAAAGTGATAAAGACAACAAAGAAAATCCAGAGTGAGAAACTGGCCAGACTAAAACTATTATGGTCCTAAAGGGGAGAGAGAAAATGTGATGGAGAGACTTTACTATTCTTAGTCTGGATTCTTTATCACTGTCAGTCGCAGACACAAAAAAATCTAAATTTGTTGCAGCCATTACTGAAAGTGTAATTTATTCATGTGTGCCTCATGTCTGAGTTCTCACCGTATGGTATTGTGGAGGACACTGGCTGCTGGCTGCAGGGGTTGCCGCTGGTAACAGCCCAAACGGAGTAACTTCCATCGTTATGTGAACTGACAAACAAGTTACCGGACCGTTCCCACACTAAGCTCTCCAGCTGCTGCAGACATACACATACACATCTATTAGACCAGGTCACACAACAGATCATATTCAATTTGTCTTTTGACCCAGGACGACACATATATATTAACTAAATACCTGTTTTCCCAGAAAGAGCTGCTCAATTTGCCGCACACTCAGGTCCCATAGCACTACCAGGCCTCGACTGTAGCCAATAAGGATCTTCCCTGACTGCTGAGGATGTTCCTGAAGAGACTCCACTGGCCCCAATGACTTTCCACATCTGTAGTCTTCTGGAAGACTAAAAAGTGAACAATGAACTCATTAACCTCTATCTGATATCTGTAGCCTGAGACAAAAATAACAATTTATATAGTCCGACTATATGTAGGACAAGCTGACCCTGGTTTAATTGATATTATACACAACAACAACACTAGAGTCTGTCTGAACACCAGTAAGTCAATGGCCTGTGAAGAACTATAAAGCAACGGCATCCAAAGTATGAACATGATAAAAAAAAAACAACGTTTGGGATAAGTGGCCGTCAGTGACAATATAAAGACGTGAAGTGTAAATAGATGGCAACAACAAAAACAACAATATAATCAACTCCTGGAGCATGAATGAGACATTCCTCTGAGGCAGTAGAGGAATGTAGTGTGAGACACGCCCGAGAGGGTTTGGAGGATTCCCTTCAGAGATGGACAAGAGAAAAGGCAGCAATAAAAAATGATTGGAATGCTTTCAAACAAACAATTAGAGTCAAGATATTGCTGAACATTTTGCTCCAGCCAAAGAGATGGCTCCCTGCAAACCACACACAACCACACACAGCCACACACATCCACACACACACACCGATGTCTGACTGCTTTGCTCGGGTTCACTGAGGCAAGATCCTCTCCGGAAGCACAGAGGCTGAAACATTCCCAACAAAGCCTTCCATTGTCTCCGTCTCTCCGTTCACAAGTATTTTTAGGGAATCCTGCATCCTGCTACAGAGTCCCAGTGATGAGCCCCTGGCTGCGTCTGTGTGTGTGTTTGTGTGTGTGTGTACATTGGAGATTCAACTCAAACACTTCCTCAACCGGAACACCGCGTTTTGGCAAATGGTACAAAGCATCACTGTCCTCCTTTCCTCACTAAGTACAAAGCACACACAAAGTGTTATCAGGGTGCTCGTTAGGCCTCTGTTCTGCCCCCTTCTTCAACAAGCCAAGTTAATGAGAGGTTTGGCTGAAACGACAGCTGAGGCTCTATGATGCACCGCCTGTGTATCTGTGCAAGGAACAATGCTACGAATAGGTTCATCTTCAGCGTCAGATTAGGACAGCATAACTTGACATGGGAGGAATAGTTTTCATCAAAAGTCCCTCAGTGCCTGAATCTTTCTGTGGATGTGACCTGCTACGGCTGCAACAAGTGTGACCTGCTCAGCTGGAGAGGTCAAGAGAGGAAATCAGTGTTTACAGAAAGGAAGACACTGTGGTGGAGAGCAGTACAAAAAGCCTTCCTATTCTGCCTCTTCTTAGATATTAATACTGCGTTTTTAGCCTATTTAAATATATACATTTGTTTACATGTTTGTCTATTAATAAGCATATATACAGACACAAATACATCTAAAGCCTTTGGGTTAAAATGTTGAACTTTTCTAATTGACATGGTGCCTTTAAGCATATATCAGTGAGTGGTTATGGGCTGGTCTTGAAAATGATGATGCAACTTCAGCCATTTCTGGAGATAACGGTTTTTGTTTTTTTGTTTTTCAGTTGATTGTGTGTCTCTCTCAGAGGACCCAAGTGTTCTGTGAAGTCCTGATCGATGGCTCACCTCTGTACAACTTGATCCTGAAGCAAGGTCTGATTGTCCTTCAATGAGAGGCATGGAATCTCCAGTACATATACACCTCCTCCTTCTGTTCCAATGCAAAGCAAGTCACATGACCTCAACAAGAGGAGCACCGTCACCCTTGTGGCACTAAGGGGAAAAGGAAAAGTACAGCTTTTTAGCGATTTTGTCGTTTCCCTCAATCCACTCTAATGACACTGCTTATTTTTACCTGCAGCTCTCAATGCCCGGTCGTCCTGGGAGGGTGTAGCTGCCCACTTCCTGTAGGCAAACCGCACCCTGCCTCTTAACACCTCCCACTTCTTTAGGGGCTCCTGCCACAAGCTCCCATAAGTGGATTGTGTTGTCATCTAACAGTGACAGCAGACGTCCCTGACACATATCAATGCACAGAGAATTTAACATATAAAGTACGGACACAACATTTTCAAACGCCTGCAGAGCAAAAGTCAGAGTGCTCACCTGTCCTGGCAGGAAGTGGATCTGTATGACAGCAGTGGTGTCTTTGTGCAGGCCTGTGAACTCTACACCAGGAGCCCCATAGCTGAGAGGACACAGTTAAGGAAATACAAACCTTTCTATATTTTCATAGACAGACTGAACCCATAAAAATTTGAACGGCTCTAGTCGCAATCAAATTTAAAATATACTAATACAACACTCTGGACAAGATTCCACGGATAACACTTACTTTCACATTTGGCTGCACTACAATTTGATTTACTTAAAAAATAATTATTTTGACATGCAAACTGTGAATGTAACATACTATGTTTTAACTGTTGAGACCTAGTTTGAGAACCAGAGCACCTCGATAAGAAATGCTACTGGAACAAGATGGAACAGGACAAGATGCGAGAACAAGGAAGAAGGAAAATACACAATCAACACTAACGGCAAAACAACAAGTAGCTCAGTGTTCCAACATTCACAAACAAACACCCGACAAGCCCAAAACTGATTACAGAGGCTGAGTGAAGCACCAACAGAAAGTCTCCTAGAAGATGTGACAGCAGCATCAAGAATAATCCCTACAATCACCATCACCGAAACCAATGAGCTGATATACACTACAGCAGCAGTGATCCTTGAGATGCTTGGCTATCGATCGAAGGACAACCCTAAGGAGGAGGAGAAGGCTGGAGGCTGAAATCAAGGATGTAAGCCAACTGTCAGAACTTGAGAAAGGACCGTTTCTTTCACCACTTTGTAAGGGGGGACAATTATTATTTACTTAACTTTAAAAAACAAAATACATGTACTGTTAAGCAGATTAATTGTACTTATAAAATGATGCACTTCCACTTAACGCATGAAAAACAGAATTAAAAGGCTACTGAGAGATCTGAAACGAGCCTGTGAAAACAGTGATTTCGAGCCATAAACAAAGCAAACAGTGCTTGAGTGTGATAAAAGGGAAGAAATTAGAACACTGCAAGTAAGCTCACAGTAATTACCCACAGCAGATGACGCAGATACCCAAACCACTGCTGTGTATGTGTGCGTGTGTAATCATTACAGAGTCTCCCTTTTGTTAGCTTAGTAAATGAAGCTGAACTGATAAAATAAAAACTATGTTGGGAACTGTTGACGCCATTTACACAAGTAGGTTAAATTTGGACAAAGTGAACAGGAAAGCGAGCAGCTGTGCACAATCACACACCCTGCAGTAGATACACTTTAGTACACTGCTTACATAAGCCTGCAGGAATGCGGATTAAAATGCTGAAAAATAAACTCCAGGGAGCACTGCTGCAAGTGTACGACTGAGCAAAAAGATAGTTTCAGGTATTTCCACAGCAGACGAATGAAATGCCTTTTATCTTAAACTGCTCCCTGGAGACCAAGATACTGTATGTGTTATAGTGGCATTCCTCTGTGCTGTCACTTCCTTTGTCCAGTTTTATTCACCACAAGAACACATGCCTCAGACAGCTGGAGGTGGAGGTGTGACGGAACGTTCACTCATGGGTCATGAACCAGCAATGTGTCGATAAAACTGAGGCATAGAGAGTTGGACAGTGTGCACTTTTCCTATTCTTCTAAGTAGCCAAAGGGAGGTTCAAGTGAGACAAAAACTGACTGGAGAAATGTTACATAGAGATGAGAAATTTCAATCCCAGAAGACAAGGAAGCCTGCTTGACAATGGAAAAGAAACAAATAGAGTAAATTACGCAGAGGGCCTTACAATCGACACATAATGGACAGTAGTGGTTTGTAAGTGCATCTGAACAATGCACTGGTCTTCAGCTCCCATTGTGGAGAATAGCAGAGAAAGCTGTCACAACCCGGAGTAAAAAAAGACGACTAATGACTATTTAGGGCCGTGTCAGAGGGAACCTTGACATTTGGCTGGTCTGCGCTGCCTGCCGCTGACAGGAATTAGACCATTACCATCTCCAGTTTCAGTCATTTCCACATGACTCTTACAGAAAATACAGCAGTCCTAACAGGCAGCGGAGGAGCAGCTGAACACTGCAGAGACACTACAGTCGAGAGAAAAACACAAAACAAAGTGGGATAACACTATAAGCTCTACATGTGGCACACGGTCAACTCAACCCAGCGTCACACTTCCTGGTTGCGGTGATGTCAGACGACAGCTGGTGGGGGTTTCCCTGGTGATGATGTCACCTGGGAATGGAGTCCCTGTTGCTGTAAACTCCTGATAAATCGTCATCAAATCCGTCTAATCTGTGGGAGATCTAATTAGTCCTCATTGGTAATGGTCCAATAATAACGGTCAGTGGAAATTTTCACTGTATCTGGTGCTTAGTACATTTAACCCATTGCTCACCCTAAAATAGGGCCTTAAATGTGTATTAAGATAGCAGACACACATTTCTAAATCACTTTTTTTACTGTATGTTTTATTATGAGAGCATGACATTTAGAGTCTATTTAGGGCTAAGAGTCACTTCCAATAAAAATACATGTTTACACAGTTAACCATATGGGTTTTTGTAGTCAGTTTTGGAGTAGGTTAACAGATCACAAACATGTTTGGTTGGAGACAGGAGTGGGGGTGGGTACGCAGAGAGCCTTTTTTGGTGAGAAAAAAGCAATGACCTAGCTACCGAAGTGCATTGTGTGGTTTTCCGTATCCTGATTACTCAATTTGATTAACATCAGAAAGTGATGAATGCATCAGATATGCTCAAACTGAGAAGATCTGGGGAAAAACAGAAATGACAGATGAAAGGAAAGGCTGCAAATTCTCTGGATGCCTTGCCAAGAACATCAGAGGTTTCATCCACAGTTCAAACACACACTGCTACACTAAACCCTTCAGGCAGTTGGGTCAATGTTTAGCAAAGAGATCGAAACGCCAACTCAAAACATGGATCTTTAAAAATCAAAAACACCAATAGAAACTACCATTTTGAATAGATAATTCACAGTAGGAGAGCAGGAAAAGCCTGGACACACACACTCAGACACAACAAGCAAGGAGCTAGTGGATTAGCCCCAGTTTCAGTCATTCACTTCACACAAGAAGATAGAAACAGTGCTCAAATTGTCTTGTTTGAACAACCTTCATGTGTGTTCTAGTGTAAAGAGCAAAGATATGATGCAGAGCTCCCCCAGAAGAGTCTAAAAAAGCACACAATGGAGGCCTACAGTAACTTATAATCACTGAATCACTGTCTCCTTCTCCTTACACATACACACTAACACACAAGTGTGATTGCCCGCTGATGCAGAGAGAGAGCGTTAGCAAGGATAAAGCGATTTCACGGTCTGAATACAGACAAACAGAAGGCATTGTCCTCTCTGAGGACACATAGGCAGCAGCCAGCACGCCCTCCTAACACACACAGATACAAGTGTACATGAAGATAAGAGTGGACAGGAAGAGCGGATCACTGAAGATGAAAGCAGGAGATGACCACACACACACACAAAGAGAATCAGACAAGTGCAGCCAGAGAAAAGTTCAAGTGTGAGGCTTTACACAACACAAATTAATGCAGGGCTCATTCCAAACTTCAAAAGGCATCATCTGTGAGCATTTTCTTCAGCTCCCCTCTCTTCAATCAAACATAACAACACACAATAAACAAAATGCAATTTAAAACTCTTCAGACATTTGCCAGACGCAGTCCATAACAACAGCAAGCCAAACAACTCCACCCACCCACTCGAGAAACAATCCCGTCTCATTTGCATCCTCCCCCTCAGCTGGTACCTCTCCACCCCCCCACTCTCCCCCTTTCTGTCCCACTCATCCTCTGCACACTTTCTATACATTCTACATATACATCCCACCCATTTAATCCAAACACAATATAACGATGAAAAACGTAACTGAAAAAGGACGACTGACTGTCTTATGTCTTTAAATCACTTGGAGAGTAATAAACAAATTTAATACAGACTTGGTGCCATCAACAAGCGAATATGTGGTCCTGCAAATTAAGTCTGCAGAACAAGCCACAGCATTAACAAAGCCTCCAAACATATAAATGGGACTTTGTACCAAAAAAAAGGCGGTAAAAAAATGATGGAGCCAGAATAAAAGCAATAAATATAGCCACAAACTGCAAAAAGAACTGTTGACTTGGAAGATGAATCAAAAAACAAAAATAAAAAAAGTTTCCTTAAGCTCCCACCGCTGTCTGCGGGATGACGGTGTCATGTTAGTTATATTTTTAAGGCCATGAGTCACCGTGCAAAAGTCCAGATTTATACACAATGTTAACAAATTAAGTAACACCCTTGTGACACTTTGACGAACATGGAACGGTCACTTCGTCTGGAGTTTGTGACCGACAGGATGGAGACAGTGTGAGCAATCCCCTAAACACATGCTCCTTTGTGCAAATATTAGCTGTGTGTAGAAATACTGATACTAGAACTTCACAGCTCCAAAGTTTCGGTGTGATTCAGCACGTACTGCCTTGACTGGGTATGACAAAGCACATCGTTTTGTTATCCATAAACGAGGCGTTCAACATTCACACACACACACAGTAATATTAAAACTAAACATCAAGACTGATCTGCTGAGCTGTAGACTTTTTAAAATCTTTCAGTCGGGCAAGCACTTCTCATCCCAAGCGACTGTGCTGGTCGTCCTGGAAACCTACTCAAAAGCTCCCTTTTATTAAGACTAGACTCAGCAACAAAGCTCTCACTCACTCAATCTGCACATCTAGACACACGGGGAGGGTTAACCCAGGGCAGCCCGACATGCATTCCACCACAAGAGAAGACGGACTCCTCGAAAACCCCCACCCTACCCCACCATCTCTCACAACAACACACAAAACTCCACTCCACATTGTCCCCTTTCCCCTCGCCGAGCCCCAGCCTGCGGTCGAAGCCGAAACTCTCATGGCGTAATATGACTCTGCCTTTATAAACACGCACAGAGCAAAAAGAGAAATGTTAGCGGGGGAAAGATCTCATGTGAACAAGAGGAGAAAGCGAGCGTGCCAAGATCGGAGCGAAAGAAAAGGCCGCAGATTTAGCAAATTTTCCACTCTCTTTGTAACTGTGTCAATAAACTCTAGGTCACCTCTATTTGTGTGTTAACCCCAAAGTGCTCTCGCCGTACGACTGTATCGGAGTCAAGTCTGGGCACCGGCGTGAAAAGAGCTCGACCGCACATCTGGCACCACGGTCTGGAAGTGTAGTGTGCACCAAGAAACCAGCAGTTATGGTGGCAAGCAGGGGTCAAACCTACAGACAGCGAATTCAGAGTAAATGGAGAATGTAGACGCCACAGAACTGTACAATCATTTCATCATTCTTTCAACAAGAAAAGTTTTCCCCTCTCCATTCATATCCACAATGGTACAAATAAACACTTATGCCAACAACATGTAACACAAGTCCTATTTTCCTTTGTGTTAGATTAGATTAAAATGGGTAGTGGGGTTGGATGTTATTTTACAGCTTTACTAAACTCAACTGGACAAGGTGTCTGCAGATAAGTAAACATCACATTATTATGGATGATTTTCTTTTTTTGATCCATGATGTGTTCAAAAAATTGGAAATAAATTCTTATGTGTATCCCTTGGACAGTTTTGACAGTCAGGTTCAGTTACGTTTCTTGCAAAGTGCTTCATTTGCAATATTTCTGTATATTTCCTAAGGGTAGACATTTTTTTTACTTCAAGCTGACTTTTAGGAAATTCCAACCTCAGCTGAAGTCAAAGTAAAAGTAGAATGACTAGCCTAATTTGTGCTGCATCAGCTCTAGACTAGGTAAAGATGTGTAAGGAGGTTCTTTTGCCTCCTCCATCTTTTCACACTCCCTCAGTCTTTACTGCCACTGTTTATCTCCCCTCCTCCATCTGCCTTCACAGTGCCTGGTACCACCAGGCTCTCTCCTCCTCTGTCTATGCACCGCAGCCCCAGAGAGTCCATTCTCTAGTCTAATGCATCAGCACATAACACACACACAGCAACAGGACACTGATAAAAATGTACATACAGACTGTCTCCAATCTCCACACAGTTACTATGAATGTACATTTAGATAAACACTGACATGTTTGTGTTGCTGAATCCTGTTACATGCTCTGCCCTACAGTTCACACATTCCTGAGTCAAACTGGCGAGACAAACCTGAAACATGTGAGGCACATATGCAACATTAAAGCCCTAAAAGATGATCCAAATACCACTGCTTTTCAGCCTAAGCATTTCTACCACATCAGTTATCTGACAGGAAAGCCTGACAGTGAGTAAACCATCATCATACAGACTAATGGAGCCTGCTCCAATCAATAACATATCACCAGGACGTGTGGTGTGGACATTGCATGAGCTCACATAAGTTGCTGGAATTTTTGACACTAGTGACACGCTGAGCCAAATTACGGCTTTGCCGCAAAGCCAAACCAATATTCATTTCCAACACTCTAAATGTTACCCAATGTTCCAGCTCATCCTGTGTTGTTTAAAGACACAGACGTGCAGCGGGGCTTTGGTTGTCATTCCAGCGGGCCACAAACTCAACATGCATTTGTGATATTGTAACGCAAATATGTAAAGAGTTGTTTTCATGTTGCAAACTAACCCAGTCCCATCAAGAAGTTAATTGCAGTGAACAAGGGTACGTTGTTAGATGAAACTAAAACACACTGCACTGTACTGTCTAAAAAGCTACAAATACAGCCACACAATGGGGATCCCCTGCTCTTTGTTTCTCATTTTTATGTTGTATTAAACTCTGGACTCTGTATGTACTGGGTTAAACAGCTCTATTTACAGTTGTCACAATTATAAACTGATAATGATAAGAATTAGTACACACTAGTTCACCGTATCCCATATTTTTATATAGTTTAGTAACAAATACAGCACAGTAGTATTGTGTGCAGTATAGCACTGTCATCTGGAGATATATTGCTGAGATATACAGAGCGGCCAAAGTGACAAAAATGAAAGGATACACTTTGATGGCTCCTGACTTGGTGCCAATGGCCATAAGTTGCAGCTTGGGGTCAAAGGCCAAAGCACTGGGCTGATGGGGGAAACCATGCTCCACAGTCTGCGAGAGAAACAGAGACAAGCAGATGAAACTTTAACACTCAAAAAAAGTCTCACGTTTGCAGTTTGCCCCGATGTCTGCCCTGCTGTGTGCGTGTGTCGGTGCTCATCAGACTGTGTATAGTCAGCGAGGCGTCTAAAAGGGAGGACTCCTTTTAATAAAGTTAGAGGAAAGTTCTTAAAAGCACTGATGGCAGATGCGTGGCCTTGTTAAATGGGATTAACATAAATTCACAACTTCAGCTTGGGCCCACTTTAGGAGAAGGAAAAACAGCTGGGGAAGCATTCAGATAAAAAAAAAAAAAAAAAAACACGGAGAGAAATACCTACTACTCACTGTAAAACGCTTGAGGGTGTCATTAAACCTCCCTGTCACAGACCCCTAACAGGGCTCTGGGACCGAGTGAGGTTCAGGAACCAAGAGATGGACGTGAAATATTAACCCTTTCGTCCTTTAAAGTACAAATCTGAGTCTGCTATGTGCACACACAGATAAAGTCACATCAAAGTGGCACTCCTGTTGAGAGACCACCTCAGATAGTTGTGGCAGCTGGCTCCTGACCTTAAACTGCGAGTGCGTGACCTGTCACATTGCAACACGTATATCCACGGACGTTAGACACCACTAAAACAACAGCGATTCTTCCACAAATAAAGTATAAAATAAACTAAATGAACTGACACTGGTACGCATCTCTATCTTATATCAAAGATCCTGAAGTTTGAATAGGCATGCTATAACACTCTGCTCTGCTTTTGGAATGAGACAGTGTGCAGACAGACAGTAGCCTCATCTAAGTTCAAGGCCGCTGTCATTGCAGTTGTCTATGTAAGAGTAGTTATTGTTGGCTTAGAGTCTGCTCATCCCTTAAAGTTACCTGCAACTATTATTTGCCACACATCTGACTTGATAAATGACTTTTGTGGACTATATTTAGGTTCCTTACACCAGTTGGAGAAGGTGTCTAAAAAGAGGACAATGCATGAATAAAGCTGTGAGAATTAAATAATCTAACATTTGTATGAGAAAGTGTGGATTTTCTGAGGATCTGATGCAACAATTGAGATGAATGGTTTACCCTCATGAACTTTTAAATGTGGTGAGGGGACAACAGTGTTATTGGTCACTGAATGAACCTCACACTGACAGCCATCTTGATTAATTTGTGGAATATAGGTCATGATACCAACGAGGCATCAAACCTCTGCAACGCTCCTGTTTAAAGCTAATCCCGTTAAAGTGAAGCCTGGTAATCACTAAACCTAATCTGGAGCTAGTTATCTTTGCAGAGATAAGTTTGCTCTGCTGTTGGTGCTGTTCAAGAGGGACTGGGTTTGGTCAAAGACAATTAGCCCGCTGTGGAAACTAATGAGCCACACAAACACATCAACAAACACATCCAGGTTTAAGGCTAAGTGGACTTCTTAGCCCAAGTGCAGAGGAAGGCCGGGCCAAATGCTGTTACAAACTTGCTTTGAAATATAGCTGAAATATGACAAAAGAATGATTTAGGGACAACCCAGAGAGTGCAGACCCCACTGTTCCCGGCGCTGTCCCGTTACTTTACCTTGTTGAAGGCAAACAGCTCCTGCTTTATCTTCTCTCTCTGCGGGTCGGTGCCCTGCCGACGAAACCGAAACTTCATCATTTTGAAGCCAGGCAGGAGAAAGCAGTCCTGGGGGAAAAGGAAAGACCAAGCCGGAGATGGTAGAGCGGGCTCCTCGGTACAGCTCTGTGGGGCGATGCTAAGCGTGCTAACGGACTAGCCCATGCAGCTGGGAGCGGGGCTGGAGCGGGGCTGGAGCTGCAACACTAGTGCTGCCTCTGCTGCTGCTGCTGCTGCTCTGGGCTGCGGCTCACCGCCCTCCTCGGCTCCCCCTCCTAAAGCTCTTTAGGTCGCGGTGGGTTTGACCACAGCCCCCCTTCCTATCGGTTCACACGGACCCCGTCATTGTTAACCAATGAGTGTGAAGAAATCTGCGAGCAATTACTCAGTAACACCCACACAGAGAGCAACTGTGAGGAGGGCTGCTCGGTTTAAGGCAGGGGGCACACCGAATACACTTCTGAGTAGTACACTTCACACACAGGCTTTACACGGGCTTTTCTTTACATCCAATGAAACACATTCATCTGATTAAGCATATGAACTTGTTTATCTATGTGTTCAATTGAAGTACCAGAACACAAATTGTAGAATTTGTCAACTTCATCAAAAAACAGAAAAAAAACCCCAAAAACCTGACACAGCAGATATGTGCAAATTTTTAATATACATCATTATTGCATTGAATATTTACAGAATAATTATTTACAACAAAAATAGATTGCATATATGTGCGATATTCCCCTAGTGCAAACTTGTAACTGTGTGTATCCCCAAATACTTTTATACATAAGGTATGTCCAGGGTTAGGACAAGTTAAAAATGAGCGATGCCAATATCTAAAAAAAAATCCTAGCACTACTTTAAATCAAACTAAACATTACAATTTACATTTCAACCAAATATAACAACACTTTTGTTTTTGATTTAGATCAGTGCCTAATAAAAGTCTTTATTTCGTACAACTTTGAATCTTGACTGGCATTTTATTGTGACATTAAAAGCATAACTGTGCTCTTAGTTCAACGTGCCTGTCTGGTTTATTGAAGTGAAGGTTTTATGGATACATAACATAACATAGCAAATCTGGACCAAGTTTGAGATTACTAAAACTGTTGTTGGCAGAAAAAACAGTCTTTATAATGTACAAAAATACAGGTTTTGGGTGCTATATATCTCCTACATACAAGAATATGTTTACTTTAGAGGTAGTTACCAACATTTTGTGCTATAGCAGAGTGATTTCACTTGGTGGCAAAGTGAGTCTCTTTTCTCTGACTGACAGCATGTTTTCCATGTGCATAGCAATGACGCGGCACAACTCCAAGCCCTGGATGGACAAACACAAACAAGAGCATGTGTAAAAGCACAGTATAAAATTGTACAACAGTAAAAAAAATTTCTAATACGTTTGTCCTTGAAAAATACCTGCTCTAGCTGCAGCTGTGTGATCCTCTGGTTCAACAGGTCTCCAATCATGATATCAACATATGGATAACTGGAGCCTGAGGTCGGTCTCTGGGTCCTTGTTGACTGGACTTCCTTCAGAGGGAACCGTACCATGGCCTCCTAATTATACACATATATGAATTACATTTTATTGATCAAAAAGTGCACTGAACAAATATGGAAAAGAAGCAAAACACAGACAATATAAGAACAGCATAACCAGCAGGGGGAGCTAGACTTTTACCTTTAAAGTACCTCAGCAATCTCACAAACTCAACTCTAACAGGCATCAGTTGATTCTTGTAGCTTTATAAAAAATAACAATTGTGAATACATTGTGTTAATGTGTTTGAATGTGTATCTCACATGGGTGTCTTTGTGCAGAAAGTGGAGTCCGTTCAGATTTATGGCCAGGATGCACGGGGCTTGGACCGAGGCAGAGCTGGAACTCTGAATGTAGAAAAAAGAGGAGCCAAACATGGGGAAGGCACTGACCAGACCTGTAGATAAATAATGATGAGCATCAGCTTTACACAGTTTCATCAGTGTTTCACTTTGACATTGATAACAGTGAATGCTCAAAACTACTAGAACATAAATATAACGTTTACCAAGAAACTGAGCCCGGGCCTGATGGGGGTTTAAAGGCTGGACATGCTGCATATGTTGAGTGACCATGTTCAGCCACGGCTGTGACCCTTGTTTGGAGTAAAACTGTGGGGGGACAGACTCCTGCACTTCTCGACTGAATCAAACACACACAAAACAGGACAAAAGTTTATGCATGTTTTGTTCCCTGTCTAGATAGCAAGAGAATATATGACATTACATTGAATTTAAAAAAAACATCCATTATAATATGTGTTTATATTTACATGGTGGGCAGGTAGATAGTATCTTTGGCACGGTGCTGTAGGGCACAGAGTCTAGCAATCTGCTGTAGATGCTGGTCACTGGCTTTACCCTGAGGTACCACACTCAACAGAGCCTTCAAGTAATCTGGCAACACCTGGCAAAGTTGGTTAAAAGTTGTTTAGAATGAAAAAGAAGCCGCAACTGCTAATTATAGAGCGTGTGTGTATATTGTACCTGGTTGTAGTGCATGGTGACATAAAGCTCATTGTCCAACTTGAGAGGCAAACTCCATATGACTCTCCTGAACCACAGACTGTAATTGGCATCCACTATCTCCGCTTCTGTAGTAATGTCCAGGATGTACTCTCGCTTGTTCAGGGGTCGCACATTCTGACCTACACAGGGGTAAAGTTTAAAAGTGACAAAATCATCAACATGACAAAGAGAAAAAAGCCCACATTTCGTCTTTTATACCTCTGTGCGTGACCAAAAAGACGGCGTATTCATCTAAAGCTTCCTCTCTGTGAAGCTCCATCTCAAAGCAAAGTTCCTCAATAACATCCAGAGCAACCTGAATCAAACAGCTCAGTATCAATGTTAAGCTACAAATACAAATCTATGACTACAGGCTTGATTGGATAACTTACAGAGCATGTTTTGATTTTCAAGGGTCTCTCAATCCCACCCGGCAACAAGAACAGCTGCCTCTTGGAGCTCCTCCCAGCCTGCACAACAAAAATTAAACAGAAAAAGAAATGACTAACCCCAGCTAAAGTAGGTAAATTACTTAAAAGGAAACTCACTCACCAGCATGGCTTTGATTTCCATGCTGTTTGGATACTGGACACGTCCGCCATATTGAAAAGTCCTCCTCAGATTCTGCTCACACGCCTTTGCAATACCTAAAACCAATATTTCAACAATTCTCCTTTCAGAACTTGAAGCTTAAAGATACAGATTGATCCTTTGTTGATATCCCACCTTGATACTGAACTCCAGGGCCCGCACATGCGTCGAGCAGAAACTTCATTAAGAATGGTTTCATGACATCAGAGCATCGATGAAAAGCTGTCAGGATGTACAGCAGCCTCCATCCTCTCTGACAACTGTCCCTGAGCTCACAAATACAAAATCAAACCTTCGAGACACATTCAAAAGCTCTTAGTCTAAATATTCCAATGTAGAGTCTTACGGTTTGGAGCTGGTGTTGGCAGTGACTTGCTTCATTACTTGGCAATAGGCTTCATCCTTTATGAGGCCATGATCCCCACTTAACTAGGACGGTAATTTTGTAGATTTGCTTATTACCATTATATCACACTATGTAAAAACCTGATTTTAACATTTAATTTCATCATGAATTCATATAGCTTTATTTGTATACCTTCAGAATAGTGGTGACCACGTCCTGTTCAGTCAGACCTTTCTGTGGATAGTCTCCCATGAACTTCATTATGGCTGTGCAAAAGTCAGAATCAAATAACGTAAATCATCATTGCTATATTTCCGCCATTTTAAATCATACTCTCTCATACACTCACCTAAAAAGATATCAGTGGCCACTCTGTTCATTCCACTGTCTGAGAAGTCGATCAGAGATTCATGGATTGGAGACTGGAGAGAATTGGATTAAGAAAAGGTAGCTTCAAGCATTGCTCATGTTTTGGTAAAAAAATGGAACCGTGGTATTATTGTTTACCTTTGAGAATTTGACCAAGTCAGCTGGATCTCTAGCCTCCTTTCCTTTTTTGGCTTTCTGATCACTGTGGGAACAATTTTAAAGTCATTTTCTGTCAGTTTCCACTAAAAATGAGATTCCTATTATTTATTTTGCGCGTTGACTGACCTCCTGTTCCTCTGTGCCTCTCTGAAGTACTTCTTGGCAAACTCAGACATGTTATACTGACTGCTGTGCACAGGCAGATCATCCAGCTCAGTGCTTTCTCCAAACATCTCAACCTAATACAGACAAATTGAAAATGATACAAAACATTTCCCGCCAAGTATGTCAAAATATTTCCGCAAACTGACATTTTCCATTTCTGTAAACAATGGCTGTGGTGATCTGGCTTCTAAACCTGCTATTTATGCTCATTCAGGCATAAGTAATGAATATTGATGCTGCTAAATAAGCGGTCTGCACCTCTGTGGAGATGTCAAGCTCATGGGCTGCTACTGCTGAACCCATTGCTACGGCGACGGCGGCAGAAGCAGCGACTCGTCCATGTCTGTCCCGAGGCTCCACCCTTTCAGCCGGGAGGAGCAGAAAGTCTGGGGCCGCCACGGGACGCACATACTCACTGGGAAACACTCCTGACTTTCCAAAGACAGCTCCGAAGCGCCAGCCTGAAGAAAAGACACAAAACAATAATGACCACACCGTCGCAATGTATTCTATATCTGCATTTTAGATTTGTCCTGTCTAAATTCACTCCAAAAGTGCATTCAGAAGATAAAAATCTGTCCGAAGTGCATTCACACATGTAATAGTTTGTAAAAAGAGCAAACCAACGCACAGCAAAGCAAAACAAACCCTCGAAATGGCCCAGCAACCCACCAAACTCTGGAGTGTCTCTCTTTAGCTCCTCCAGAAGCATGACCTTCTTTCTTACTATGCAGCCATAATATTTGCCTGAACACATATTGATGCAAGCGTGGCATAAAGCACAGAGAAGCATAAGTGAATCACAGAAGCAAATGGCAACAGGTCAAAACATTTGAAGTATTTCAGAGAATGTGTCTCACCAGAGTCGAGGCCATCAGTGTGCTGCAGTTTAATGATGTCTCCTTTGTGGAAGCTGAGGAGGTTTCTGTCTTCTGTGATGTAGTTTCTTACTGCCACCACGTATTCGGAGTCCTGAGAAGTCATGCAAAGAAAATGCTAAAGAAACATCTTAGAATTGCAAAAATACTTCAAGAAAATGTAATTTGCAGTCAATGTCTTTTTGATTATGCTTGAAAGTCAAGTTTAAAAAAAAAAAAACATTAAAAAAGAGCACAAAAAGAATTTGACAAAACAAACTACAATAATAAATAAATAACATAGAAAAAAAAGAGGCCTCTGACCTTCTTGAGCTCTGTCAGGAAGTAGTCGATCATGTGTTTGACCTGCGGGGCTTTGGCAGAGAACAGGATAAGCTTCTCGTTGGTCAAGTTGAACTCCAACATGTTTTTAGATGGGATCGACACAAACAGGATGTCCGTGTAACTGCACAAAATCAGGAAGTATGTGAGACCCGTAAGTCTGTAAGGGCAGTAAGGTTAAAGCACTCGGACACTTGGACACAGTTCACCTGTACGGCCGCAGCACTCTGAAGTAGTCTGGGGCATTAGAGCTGCTCCTCACCATCTTCAGAAGTTTGATGCCTTTATGAGAGACAGACAGCACCTGCACTCCTGTCCCCACACTGCCCTGAAAACGCACATACAGTAGATATGCACACACATACTTCAGGTTTCTACCAACATAATTTATAGTTGTTATGTTGATATATTGCAATGACAGACTCACAGAAGCTGGGAAAAGCCGTGAGAAATAGATCTCCCAAGAATCCTTGGCCATAGTGACCACTTTCTTCTTAACACTGTCATCCTGCGCCCCTAAAGCCTGTTCTATCTTGTGTTCCGCTGTTGTCAAACAAAAAAAAAAGCAAGTCAGCCTTTAAGTTATCAATTCCTTTTGGACATCAAAATGAACCAAACAGACCTAAAATGTCCATACCAAAAAGAGCTTTCATATTCTGTCTCTCCTCCTGAGAGATACGAATGCAGGCCTCTGAGAAGGTGTCATGTACAACCTACATATATACAAACATTAAATATCCTGGAGTAACCACTGAAATTATTTGAAAATTATTTGGAAATCAACCTGTCTAAAGAGCAGATCCAGAATAAGTGGATTGTTGAAGGTCTCTTTAGGATAAAAAACCTACGAGAAACACAAAAAAATAAAAAATGATATTGTGATTTTACAAAAACATCTAACACAATGATAAAGATTTAAAAAAGCAAACAGTTGCAAAACACCTCTTTCCTCATGTAGAGTTTCCACGGTACGTTGGTGTAGGTGTAGTATTCATCACTGGTTCGGCTGTGGAGCTGAGTCTGAACGGCCTCCTCCTCTATTGGAAGCTCTCTGGAGACTAGAGGTAAAAAACACCCACATTAATAATAATCTCTGGTCTTCTATAGACTGCAGATTATGTTTTCTTAAAAGATCACCTGGAGGAGGGGCGGGGCCTACAGGCACACTAGAGAGGCCTGTAGGATGAGCTTTGGTTGATTTAGTTGCTTTTAATCCTCCATCTTCCTTCGGTTGAGATGGTGGTGGTTTTCTTGGAGTCTAAGAAGTCAAAATTCTAGGATTATTTTGGTTTGTGTTTAGACTTGTGTGGTGGGTAAAAGGATCACGTACCGGTTGTGGTGGGTTTGCCATCTGGTCCTTAAGGATCTCCATTGCTTCATCGTGAGGGTCTGGCTTTTTTGCAAACACCTTTCCATCACCTTTCCTGAAAAGAAAGGAGAAATACAAATGTTAACAAAATTCCCATCTTGATAATGTTCATATTTGACTTTTGTGGCAGACCCAGCAGAAGATGTTGAGCTCGCCGGCTGATGCTGTTTGATGATGTCTTTGATGTCGTGACTGGGCTCCATGCGCTCAGTGTTATTCACATTGGAGCGCACCACATCCTCAGAAGGAGGGCCGCGTGTCGGACCTGGAAATAACGATCAGGATTAGATTACGGTAAATACTCAAAAGCACGGGCATTACTTTGAAGTACAGAGTCAGTTTAAAGCCTACTTGTTCTCCTCTGGGAAGAGCTGGGCCTAGAGTCATCACTGTCTTTTGTCTGCACAGGAATGAAAAGTCAATGTTTACTTGTTTCCGACAGGAGAACTGTGAATAACGTGTATGTTTGTGCACTGACAGGACTGGAGGTGTGGGAGCGCTGCGGTGAGTATGTGTGATGGTGAGAGGGAGGTGACTGAGGAGCTGGTGTAGATGGAGGGAAGGATGACAACATCTGCTGCTGGATCGCAATGGCCTGCATCGTCATCTGTTGAGCCTGTAACACACAAAATCACACAGAAAAACATCTTGCTTATGTAGTATTTATTTAAGTATGTAGCAACAAACAACATAGAATTTAGTATTTCTCACAAGTGGCTGAATACTTTTTTAATTTAAACTTTTTTGTAAATATTAAAACCTTAATGACCTATCATTACAAAAGTCAGTTCATAGTCTTTAATGTAAAATCTGTGACATACCAGGATGATAGCTTGTTGATTGATGATGGCTTGCTGCTGTTGTGTCAGCACTGCTTGTTCTGGTGTATATATAAAAATAAGCTTTAGAACAAAATCGCAAAACCAGGAAATAACTGATAGTTCACTGCAAACTGTGCAAACGTTTTATGCAGGCGTGATAATAAAGTATGTTTATTTGTATTACTTTACAAAATGCAAAGTTAAAGAATAGAAGACCATTCTAAATCAAATCACTATTTGGTGTGTCTCAAAACAGCAACAGTTCTAGAGGTTCTTTAGTCTCAGTTTTTTAAGAATATGCCATTAACGCCAGGTGACTAAATAGATGAAATACTTCAATATTGAGAGTGATTCCAGATCAATGAGTCCTCCTGACGTGATGGTGTAACCCTGATCCCAACATCATGGAGTCTGGCCTGGTTCTAGCTGGCATTAAATGTTCTGTTTTAACCTAAGGTCCTTCTAACATTTGATGGTCTGGTTTAGTCCAGTTTGGCCTGGTTTTGTCTGGGATCTTGCAAATGTTTGAACAGAACCTGCACAAATCCTTTACAAACTGAGACTGTGAAACTACAACAAGTCACACCAAATATTGATTTGATTTAGAATTGTCTCCTGTTCTTTCACTTTGCATTTTGTAAACTATGAAAATATACTTTATAGTTGACTTTACATTTCGCATCCACACTTGCCTATAACGTTTGCACACAAAAACACTATGCAGCGTCTATCAAACACATATTTAAACACAATAAAGTTGGTGTTATTAAGTTTAAAGTAACTCCACCATGCCTCCAAACTTCAGGCCAAACATGCTACACACCCAAGGGTTTGTACCTGGCACACCTGTCATCACAGGCATCCCAGTAACTACAGATGTGGCCTGGAGTGAGCCCACCCCTGACAGACCGGGTACACTACTGACGTGAGCTGCCACTTCAGTGTCTCTGTCTGTTCCCTGAGCTGTGGTGGCAGTGGGTGCACGAGTAGGTGACGAAGGGGGTGCGACATGTGAGGGGTGGGTGTCAGAAGTGAGGCTCCTCTGGCGGGACGACTGTTGTGGCCGGTTGTACTGGTGGTACTGTGGCTCAGGCTGGTGTTGTTGTTGTCGTTGCTGCTGGTGTTGTTCGTGGTGGTGGTGGTGGGAGGGGATTGGCATGGTGGGGATGGGTGGCATCATTCCTCCTGCTACTGGGAGCACTGGCACAGCTTGAGGAGCCACAGGCAGGTGACAACTCACAGTTAGAGTCATTTAGCGGGACTTTGAAGGATCATTAAACAAGTTGAATACAATTGAAATAAAATGTTTGCTTATTGTGAGTATCCTCTATAGCAATTGCTGAAAGTTAACTCATAGAAAACATAATAAACTGCAAATATGAGAATCTGTTTGTGTGAAGAGACAAATAGCAACAATAGATCCTTAGAACCTTGTGGAAAATAAATCTTTGAAAGGACTGTTTGCAAACCCATCAAAATCAATGTCAAACAACAGAGCAGACACCGTTTATAAATGTGATGAATTATTTCTGAGGTTTTTGAATAAGCTTTCTACAAGTCAGTGGTGTCAAACTCAAAGTGGTGAGGGGCCGTGACAGTTAATAAGAATCCTTTCAGGTGCTGAAGACTGTGACACTTGAGAAGCTTTTATTAAATTCTGAATGGAAAGTTTCATCTACATCTTACAAATCTTACAAGTCTTACAAAAGTTATCTTTAACATTAATTTCCTCCATTTATGAAAAATGAGTTTAGTTGGATTTGAACAGATTTTGATGGATTGTAACAGGTTTTAGATGAATTATAACAGGTTTTATTTGGATTTGAACAGGTTTTATTTAGATTTGGATTTGAATAGGTTTTATTTGGATTTAATCAGGTTTTATTTGGATTTGATCAGGTTTTATTTGGATTTGAACAGGTTTTAGATGGATTTGAACAGGTTTTAGTTGGATTTGAGCAGTTTTTATTTGGATTTGAACAGGTTTTAGGAGTATTGGAAAGATTTTAGTCGGATTTGAACTGGTTTTATTTAGATTTAAGAAGATAATATAAATCTTGTACCAAAAACTGGCTTAAGATTTAATGAACAAATAAAATAATCTGATTCAAATCCAACTAAAACCTGCTCAAATCCATCTAAAACCTGTTCAAATCCAGTTAAAACCTAGTGCAAAAATATCACCTATCAAATGCATTGGTGGGCTGCATAAAACATTGCAAAGGGCCACATTTGGCCCCCAGGCCTTGAGTTTGACCTGAACTGTATTTTTCTGTATATTTATATTTCTCCTATAGGGCTCATTTTACAGTTACCTCTATTAACCCACACAACTGAACAAATTAGTTTAGACTCCAAACTACATGATCACTTTGAACGTTGCAGAGACCTGGATAAAGGGCAGTGGAGAATGAAGGAGGCAGACAATGACAGATCCCTATAGGCCAAGGTTAAATGAGTCATCTGTGGTTACAGTGAATGGCTGCCCATGCATTATGGATGCGGTCAGACTGCTCATTACAGCCTCTAAGCGACAGATTAAGGTTGGCAAGCTGTATAACTGACCCTTTACACCTCAGCACCACACTTATCGAGTGTCATTGGCAACGCTTCATGGACTATATCGTCTCACATCTATTAGTTTGAAACACCAGAACGTTTATTTGTTACTTGCCAATTTCCTGAAATTAGTGTTTCTTGTAATCATGCACTTAGTTAATTAGTTTTGAATGACTAATACATGGTTTGAGGCTGTTCAAAGTTTGGAAAAGTAGTCCCAATTTATTTATCCAGCACAGGCTTATGTGGATTTAGAACACTAAATTATTTATGGCAGTGGAGACAATGCCAGAAGGTTGGAATCAAAGAAGAAATAAAAAAATTAACCGGTTTAATCCACAAAAAACAGGAGTTGGAAGCAAAGTGTTTACCTCCGGGGTGTATTCCCGGTGGATAAGGCCGACTGGGTGCTGTGTGACCGTCTCCTCTTCCTTCGTCTGTGATGCCTATACCGCCTCCTCCTTTCATTCTTGCTGACAAAGTCCCAGTCCTTTCCATTTCCTGGAGTGCAGACATCAATAACATAAAAGCACATGAGAAAACAGCAGTGTGTATTTTATAAAGACAGTGAGAGTAAATCGTGTCGGGAGGAACTGAATACTCCCCAGGAAGTACCGTACACACTGGTAGAGATGCTCACACAAATGGAGATGAAAGGCAGCTAAAACAAACTCAAAATATCACCAATATAATATAATAAACCAACCAGAATTATATGTAAAGATTCACACTGCCACAGCACAAACAGAAGTTGAGCCTTAATCTCCATTATACTCACAAAATGCCACAGATATTACATTTTCTTCCATATCAGAAAGTACCCTCAAAAATCTCCATAAAAACTCCTTGCTTCATTAACATTTCGGCCCCCAAACTAAATCTATGAGCACACATAAGCTGCCTGCTGTTACAGTCAAATACGGTATGTGGCTCCGTAACCTAATCGTCCTTCTTGCTGGGTGATAATGTCCGCTCCATTCATACGCCAACACAGCCGAGGTCACGTGATCAACTCATCTGTCATCACTTTACTCCATTCACATTCAGCCAGCTCAAGTGGAGAGGGCATTTACGAGGAAACTAAACTGAACCCCAAACCTGCTGATTTTATAGCTTGTCTGGTTATTTTGCTGCCAGTGTGAAGCATATAGCCCATTATGTACTGCAAGTGCGATTAGTAAAAGTTAGAATTTTGGTTTTATTAGATAGTTATGGAGGTAAGCTTAAGTTTGTGCTACAGACAGGATATTTACAGATATTAGTTACTGAGAGACCTAATGTTCAGGTTCAGACAGCCTTGTGGAAGTGTTTGAATAGTGAACAGTGAGTTTGGGATTGTAAAGATGTAGGACAGACTGAACAGCAATCAAAGTAAATGCATACAAATACCTTCAATGTAACACACAATTTAACAGGTAACCAGCAAATATTCATGGTTCCCATTAGCAACCATTCATAACTCAAAGCCTGTGTTGCTCCTGTCTGCTTTGCTAAACTGAGTGTGCAGACCGTTTTATCAAATGTTGACCTGGAGCATTCAAAGCAAAAGATTTTAACATCCATTCGATTATTGAGTATTGGTTGTTTACTCACCGTGCTGCTGTCAGACAGTACAGGATCAAATAAAGAGTCCAAGTAACGGTCCATTCCTCTCTGAGTCTGACCATCACTCAAGGCGTCTGACTCTATTGAACAGTAACAGGATTATTTCACCTTGTACATTTTATCCAATGGCAGGTGTTGGTATTAAAAAAGGAGAAAGTCATAAAGCATTTACACACAAAGCGATATGATGAAGGTAAGAAAATATAGGTTATACTATTATATGACATTAAACTAAAATATACTTTCAATCACTGCATGTATATAGCTGTATATATAATATGTGTGTACCATGGCTGTAATAACCATCTGAGTCAGGCAGACTACGAGCTGGTCTGCTTCCACCTCGAGCCAGTGAAGGAGAAATTTCTTCATCCGAGTCAAAGCCACTGCCAACCATAGCACTGAGAAAGTTTAAAAAAAAAAGAAGTTTATTCTCGTTATATTTCCTCCCCGTGTGTGTGGATGCGCTGTGTGTTGTGTGTGCTTACAGGCTGGCGTTAGCTCGGACTTTAGTGGGGTCATCTGTGCTGATGATGAAGTAACTCTTTTGCTTTGGGAAGTGAGCGGGAAGCTCTAGGTCTGCAATCAGGTCCATCACATAATCGTGACCGGCCAACTCCACCCACTGGCCGTGCTCCTTCATCAGGACTGAGCTCCCCTTCCACCAGTCCGACACACCCCTTTAACGTCACAATTTGTACGCTCAGACGATCAAACAATGTACAGAAAAACATAACAAAACACGTTGACATTTGGCACCTGTGTCGCATGATGTCTCCTGCCAAGTCCTCCCCGCTTGTCCAGGAGTGAACTGGACATAAGAATGACCCTCCTAAAGAAAAGATGAGGGGGAAAAAAAGGAAAAATTGATTTATTAAAATATTTAACTTGCTAAAGGTTGAATGAAGGGAATTGTGCAGTTTAAAGTAGAGAGCAGAGTCTCTACCACCTGATGCTGACAGGCAATAAATAATCAATGATAAGGTGGAGTAACTGATCCCCACAATAAGCGCTACCAGCAAACAGAGCACTGAAGGTGAAAAAGACTCCTTACAAAATATAATGTTATTTAATATATTTGATAAAACTTATATCTTGTTACAGCACTTGTTCATAGCATTTTAGATTAACAGACAATGCTGCCCAAAAACCACAAGGCAGGGCTCACCGTCAAAACAGTGCACATGTAACGCCATGTTGGCCTTCTTCCTATTGGCCGTCCACTCCAGCAGAGACAACGGATAGGTCCGTGCGGTTTCGGTACCAGAGCTGGAGCCCAGCTGCGTCTTCTGATTGCCCTGAATCAGCCTGTGTTGCAGCATCGCCTGGTAACCAGCGGGGGCGTGGTCGGACACAAACCTGGAGAGAAAAAGATCAATCGGATACTTTCCATAACTTTGCTATACAATGTAAGCAAAGTATCTTACTTGAGCAGATATTTGTCCATCTTGGTAGAAGGGGTGAAGCTACAGACACATCCCAGCAGAAGCAGCCAGCCTCTCTCAGCGTTGTCAGTGTTTACGTTCCTCCATACCTGATTGACCACCTGAGCAAAGATCTCATCTGAAAGCCCTGGAGACACAAGACCTCTCTGGATGATGTAGTTCCCAAACATATTTTCCTGCGCCCCATTTAGATGAGGGTCCCCCATGAATCTTAAAACCTGTATAGAGAGGAATTAAACATTTTCTGTCTGACTGTAACAGAATTTAATAGAATTAGGTCACAATTTTACCATTATGAAGAGCTGCAGAGCCTCGTCTTTGAGGTCCTCTTCTACACGTGTCAATGGCTTCTCTAATGGAGCCATCAACATACCAAACTTTGGTTCCTAAAGGGAGAAACAATATATCGAAGCATGTTACATAATGTGTATAAATCTCTGCCAAAAAAGGCAAAGTAAAGTAAACTCACCCTGAAGTGTATCTGTACATAACGGTAGAAAGGGAAGTTATTGATGTCCAAAGGCAGTGTCAGTTGAGCTTGCTCCTGAATATGAGGAGCCTGAAGCACAGCCAGACAGTCTGAGTGCAACTCCCTCCTCGCTGGAGACAGGACAGAAAGAGAAAAGTCTAATAGTGTAAATAATAACAGTGACATAAATAAATAAATATGAACAATTCTCAAAAATATAGTATTGCACAACTGAATAAAATCATGTACAAATTATGTTTAAATCTATTGCATAAATCCAATTCAAAGTATGCTGTATTGTTATTGCATATTCTCAACTCATATAAATCTCGTCTCATCTGTTTGTGTAAAATACATTCAATGCTGTATAATAAAACATTACAAGGAACACAGGCATCTACATTAACCTCCTGCGGTCTGCAGTAACGCGCCCAGCTCTGCAGGGATCACCAGGTGTGTGACATTGACCACCTCCCTCTTGGTCAGTTCCTGAAAGAAGCAATGTTTTTATTTCTGTTAGAAAAATGAGATGAGAGATGAATTATATGAGTTTTTTGCCTCCGTCTTCAAATATGGTCTTCCTTTGTTACCATCTCTCTCTTCCTTCTCTCCTCTTCTGCCTTCCTTTTGGCCTCAAACCTTCTCTACAAATTGAGCAAAAATAATACACAGTTCAAATTTTAATATTTTAAAATCATTCAAGGAAAAATAATGTGTATTCATTCAAAACCGTTAGCCTTCATGTACCTTGATGTATTGTTTGCGATTGACATACATGTGAACTAGGGATCGGAAACGCACCAGACTTTCCCTCATTTTCATATAGCGCTTCCTGTAAAACAGCCATCATTTACATTTACTTTCAAGGGCTTTAAATCCAATGATCTCACTTTGAAATATATTTTTTAATAATGTTAAACAATACACACCTGGTCAGGAAGCCTCTACACTGAGCCTGGAGTCTGATGATCTTGTTGCGGAAGGCCACAAAGCGTTTTCTGACAAAGAACATGCGGGTGTAGCGCTGCAGTGTGAGAGCGGCGAGGTGACGGGAGCGCTCTCGCTTACACTCCAACAACTGGTGAATGTCTTCTTTCAGGAAGATCTGAGATTCATAAACACAAGTCCAACGATTGACATGCATCATTTAAAAGCATACATACTGTAATAAAAAAATAGATAGTGAAACCTTGCCTTTGTGACACCAACGTGGTATGTTCCCAGTCTGATTGGACAGAGTTTACTCAGCATTATAACACAGTTCTCCCCAGTGGCAGCAGGAATCTGATGTATTCCCACCAGCGACTTGTACCTTGGAATAAACACGACAACCACAGGCCAGATTAAGACCACAGAGAATTGCAGTAAATACATGTGGATTCCATTTCATAAATGTATCAGTGTATTACCTAAACAGAAAGACGTGGAATTGCATTCTGACCGGATATCCCTCTCTTCGTATCCTTATTGTCTCTAGAACACCAGAGTGTCGCAGCTGGTTGCTAACCAAGTCATCCTCAAACACACGTGGTTCCTACATAAACAAATAAAGAAAATTCACAAAAGAATTCCAAAGTAAAAATTACTCAGATATAATCAATGGAATACCTTTAAATTATTTGGCTTGATACAGCGAACAAAAAAGGGATTGCACCTGGAACAATCAAAGACAACCAAACAAGTGAAATGTTTTCTATTCAAAGCAAACAGTGACATTATTTTTCATGAAATCCTCTACCTCTCCATCTTTTCGACCAGCTCGAGCAGTGACTGCTGAAACTTGCTGCTGACTGTGGACGCTTGGTATTTTCTGGTCACTGTGCTGCTCTTCCTCTTGTGACCTTTCTGTTCACCCATTAACTCAAGGTGTGCAACAAAGAGGTTTGACACCATCTAGACACAAACACACATTTTATATATGCTACTATTCACATTTGCATAGTTTTATTTGGTGATGTTGACCCTGGCGTTTACCTTATTCTTGCTTTGAATGAACAGATCCAGAACATCTTGCCGAACCTGGTCATAGTTCTTATCAAGAAACTTATGAACCTGCATAGATAACATGAGGCGTAATGGAAGAAGATGCAATAAACTTTGTCAATATTTTCTGATTGTGTGTAAAATGGCGTAGGCACAGATCAGATAAAAAAAATGTTAACACCGCATATGAAAGACAATATGACCAATGTATGTTATGAATTGTTGCCATACCTGATAGGTAACTCGACCAGCATAGTGCTTAATGCCAAACTCTGGAAGAGGCATTTTTGGCTTCTGATACAGAGGGTTGTGGACATGGTGATAGTGACATTTTTGTAGAAACGTGTGGTCAGTTGCCTAGGAAGCAATCAGCAAGTACAGTGCCTTATTACATCAACTTTTAAACTTCCAGGGAAGTGGATTTAGATTTATTTACTGCTCTACCTGAGGAAAACAGCTCTGATCATCTAAAATCCTCAATATCCCATGAGGCTTTGCAGCTATAAGATCAATGCAGGGTTGGTTGTCACTGAATGGAATGTCCTGCCAAGGAATTTGTTCTCTGGTGTACTCCTCCTGTGTCAAATATAATCAGCATTTAGTACATTATATAAAAGATATAACTGAAATATATACACTCAGTCATAAGTCTGAAATGTGTTTTTGTTTGGAAGTAGTGTTAAGTGGATGTTCATGTACCTGTTCCTCTCTGAAAATGATCCGGTTAAAGAAAAACTGCAGATATTCATTTGCATAATTAATACATAGCTGCTCAAAGCTGTTGAAAGCCAGGTCCTGTTTTTCCATGAACACAAAAAAAAAATAGTTTAAAATTCTGAGCAGTTTAAATGAAGGAGTGGATGTCTACAGTGTCAGAAAGAGGATCATGAATAACCTCAAATCCGTAAATGTCCAGGACTGAGATGGAGAGTGCGTGTTGACGGGGATACACCTGAGAGTTAATCCTCTCTGTCAGCCAGTGGAAGAGCAGTGAGTACAATATCTTGGCAACTGCATCTCTGGAACAAAGGAAAAGAGTTGGTTCACGAATTACTAAAACGAAACACAATACAGTAGTACTTCCACACATACTGGCCATACTTCTCTCTTACCTGGCATCTATAGCACTTTCTACAGTCAGTGGTGTGAATATCCTGTCCCTCATTGTATCCTGTGAAGAAAAACACTAATAATAAACAAGAATTTGGAGGATATTGAGCTGTATAATTGCAATTAAAATAAAAATAATAATTGATTTTAGAAATTGTATCTGTGTATGTGTTGCAATATAATACTTTTGTGAACATTATTTGTAAAATAATACAAAGTTATTTTTGTGGATATTTCTGGCTCTGTGCAAGTAAAAACACTTTACCTAAAGGATGTTTGTGTGTTTTGGTTTCAAACAACATATCAGAACTGACAAGCTCTCACATGGGTAAATCCATCTGTAGTAAGTGGTAATATGAGACTGTTTTTGTTGACACAGAAACGGAATCAGGCTATGAAACATAGTAGTGCAACAACTATGCAGAGGTTGGATGGCCTTTCAAAGCATTATGAATACATAAATGATTAAAGGACCCTGGAAGGAAGTAATAAGGTAAGTGACATCCATCTCAAACCAAAACTACTTAAAACGTATATGTATTTATGTGTTTATATAACTGTAGAGCATCTCTTAAGGTAACCAGTTCAAAATTGTTATGATTGTCTTTCAATTTAGTCTCGAAGTATTAGTTTTGTGTTAAAAAGGTGGACCCCATCTCAGACTACGAATGAATGAATTTTCCTATTGTATATGTATACTGACCGTTACTTTGTATGTGATGGCTTTCTGTAGCCCCTCTGGTGAGATCTGCAGTAGTTCTGCCACCACTCTGATCTCCTGAGCACTGATAACTGTCGCCACCTCCTGGCCATCAGCCTGTGATGCAGCAGCATAGTGCCACGCCATTAATACCGGAAACAAAACAAATGTGATGAAGAAATAAAACAAATATGCAAAATTACCTCATGTCTTTGAAAGAAGATGTTTCCCAGGTGCAGTATTGAAGCCAGAACTCTAAAGATTGAAGTCTGGTCTTCAGGAGTGAAGTGAAGGATATCCATGGCAGCAGTAAGTCGGCGGTAGTCCTCTGCATCATTTTTTCCTGTTATTCCACAATCCCCTCCCTTTGTAAAAGGTGACACTATAGATTTCAGAAAGGTGTGCACAAAACTGACTGAAGATGCAGCTTCAGTGCGGTTATACCTGATTGAGGTAATAGTAGGTCTCAGCACCCTGTAGGTAGAAAGCCCGCTTCTGCTGTGATGGAAGACCTGCTAACATCTCATAAAAGATGTGATAGTTCCTCTCATCTTTGGCCTAAAATGGAATCCACATGACTTTAACATCTACATAAATTAAGGTTTAAAAAGAATAGGTTTCTTAGTATGTGTCACCTGAAAGACTATACGAGATTTCTCTAACAGATACTGAGAGGTTATGGCACCACTGATCGCACCACTGAATGCAGAAAAGAAAGAGGAGAGAGGGTGATACAAAAGTGAGATATGAGTGAGAAGTCCCTTAAACAAAATACAATAAATACAACACAAAACTTTTTTATTTCATACTAACTTCTCCAAAAATACTTCAATGTATTTCCCAAAGCGACTGGAATTATTATTTCGGACGGTTTTGGCATTTCCAAAGGATTCCATCAGAGGAGCCGCCTCAAGTATCTATCAGTCAAGTATATATCGGAAAACAAACAGAGACAGAAAATCAAGTTACAGAGTGTATGCTGCTAAAAGGCTAGAAGCTACAATGGTGTTTTTTGTCACAACTACACAGAGCAACCCCATTTAATGATACAACTATTTGATCATGATATCAGATCAGACACAGATTGATTCAAGATTGATATTTCACTTTCAAAGACAAAACTAGTCTACAGTTAGTCTACTGTCACAAAAACAGCAAAACACAGCAATCCTCTATGAATATGTAAGTACAAGTCATGCAAAGTAACCACACTACCTCAATCTGCATTCAAAGAGAGTCAGTGGAAAAAGACAAAAACATTAATAGCACATGGTATTTTAGCAGCTGGAAGTATAATGTGAGTTTGCAAAAATGTTTGGAATACTGTGAGCATGGCAGGAAGTACCTACCTGTTGTGCAACATTGCTTGTGTGATGTATTGCTGCTAGGTAGCGAAGGACTAGTTTGGTGGCCTCAGTTTTTCCAGAGCCACTCTCTCCACTGAAAACATGACATAGAAATGTAAATTTAGAGAAACTGTATTATACTAGCTCTACAGTGATCTAGGAGGCCTTTGTCCTGAAAGATTGTGGAAATATCTCAAACTTCCAAACTAATAACCAAGTTAACCTAGAGGCATTTTGGGAGTTAATCCAAATTCAGTCTGTGAGGGTATTCTGATGGATATACTGCCAATTGAAACAAAATATACACTCATGAAACAAAATATACACTCAATGATGTCAGACATTTGCAGATCATTTAGACAGTCCATTATTTGATCCTTTTCACCTTCCCACACAGAAACCAATGTGGCCACTGGTCTAAATGACTAAGTGACGCAAGATCAGGCTAATCTTGCATTAGGGATCATTTCCACTTTTACGTTAAACCGCTTGAAAGACACACTTGTGGAGTATGCTGCCAACAGCTTAACACTAAATACCATCATTATGTAAGCATAGCCAAAGAGAGGAATGGAGGTGTGTGTGTGTTTAAGGACACTGGCACCTTGACCACATTTCAGCATTAGGTTTCAACTCACGGGCTGCTAAGCTAAAAACCGGGCCATTACTGGTCACTGTACACCAGACCTCAGTTACCCCTTAACATGCACTCACTGACACGTAGCACGTGCACTCAACACACACATAACAGAAACATGATCTGATCTTGGCTTTGACCGATCTGGGCTTTCCTTACAGGTGTATCCTTGAGAACACGACTACAGCATGTGCACGCAGAGGTCCGTTTGTGGCCTAATTGAGATTGGCACGTTTGTGTACAGGCGTGTGGATGCACATGACGGTACTGTACTGTATATTATTACATGTAAGTGCAGCTCCAACATATATGTTTACAGTTTACATGTGTGTGCGTGTTACTGCTTCAAGAGATCAGTTTTGACAGACGCCTGATAGACCAAGCACGGCAGGAGTAACTCTGATGACTCTGTATTAAGTTTGCTGGCAAGTAAACCACAGACAGAAACTCATGAATTTGCAAACACTATGTCAACTGGAGATGGAAAATGTCCTGAGTTTCATGCACATGTCTACACCAAGGTTAAGCTCATCCTGCACACTTTACCAACTGTGCCTTTAGTGTGATGTAAAAGGAATTCTTTTCAAATCAAGGTTATATGCTATACATCTACATTTCTGCAAAACCTTCATAAAATAAATGTTAAGGTTAAAAGAAGAGATATTTTGCTTGACTACTTTTTCTGATAAGATACTCCAGTCAATATAATAGAAAACCACATCTTACCTGATTATTATGACCTGATTATGATTGGCATCCATCAATTTGGAATAAGCAGCATTTGCTATGGCAAACAAATGCCTATAAAAGAAAGAACTAAATGTAAGGGAAAACATGTATTTCTTTGAGCTTACAATTGTCTAATTTGGTTGCACCTTATTTAGCTGTTTTTAAATAGTACAATGCAAACATCAATCTATTATGCATATTGACAAGACAGGTTTGTTACCGTTGTATAATTCAAAGTCTAACTTACGGTGGGTTCTCCCCCAGAGCATGGCCCTTGTAGAGTAGCACCATGTCTGTTCCATAGATGTTGTACATCTTATAGGGGTTCACTGACACCAAAATACTACCTATGTATGTCTAGAAGTAAACAAAAAAGGTTACAAACTCATAACCCTTCATGTCTTTGCAGGAATGTAATTTGTACAGATAGTTACATAAATGAGCTCTCTCTGAAATCTTTTCCTTATATTCAGCAGAACAGCCCCTTCTTGCATCTCCCTGTAAAAGATATTAAAGCGTTAGGTTGATATCTGCCATAAGTCCAACCAGTGCTTTGACTATGTCTGCATTTTTGTTCCTGGTTCTAAAGTATTTTCCTAATAAATGGGCCTTTAAAAATTCAAGATTATGATAATTTTACAAAACAAACCTGATTATTGGTGTATATTAATATTATATTTAAATACTTTATTGTTGCGCTTACATTTTATGTTGTGGAGTATACAGTTATGGACTTACTCTAGCTGTGTCATATCTTCCACGCCATCTTCATCTCTTTTTTCCCGTTGAGTCACAGTTGGCAAGGTCCTGATAGAGTACATCTACAAAAATTAAAAGTCTATTAATGGTGAATACTTAGCAAAGAGACATTAAAATCATTGCATTTTTTCAGTGTCAACAATAAATTAGCAAAACTTTACAGTTTTACCGTGTATGCAGATCTGTAGATGTAGTATTTGACAAAAAAAATTAGGCAAACAGCAAAGTGTGCAAGTTTTGTATGTGATGTTAGTGCATTAGTGTGGTGCATTTAAAAATTCACTACAAGGTAAAAAATGAACGTTTAGTTATTAGTTATGATTTCACACAATTCATTTTACCTTATCATACCAGTTCCCCTGTGGTTCTCCCTCCCTGCTTAGATTCCACTCCCCTGGTTCCTGCCCCATTTGCTCCTGTCCTATGAGGCCGTGTGGGTCCAGCAGCTCCCCATCTCCATACATGGACCACTTATTAAGGTTCTGCACAGTTCCATGTGGTAAAACTCTCTCTGAACCCCACACATCACCATCTTGCATTCCCAAGCCTTCCATTCCCGAACCATGTGCCCAGTGTTGTTCAGGCCCAATTCCTTGAACCTGGGGTGAGACTATGGCATATGAAGAAGGCATACGGTAGGAGGCTCCCCGTAGGAGAGGGTTTTGCAGGGCACCTGAGAGATTAAGTGAGCGGGGTTCTGGGGTTCTCGGAGCACCAAGCCTGTTCATAATATTACCGTCAGGAAGGCGGTATTTAGCTTGACGGAGGTTTGGGTTTTTCGTCAAAGCATTTGACAGGTCAAGGGTTTGGGATGTAGAAGCTTGCTGTCTGGGATTCACAAGTGATCCATCTGGTAAACGATAGGTGGCCGATCGAAGGTTCTGATTGCGGAGAGCATTGGAAAGGTCAAGACTATGTGACTCAGATGTCTCACCAGAACCAGGCTGCCTCAATAGTGATGTGTTTGGAAGTCTGTAGGATGCCCCACGGATGCCGGTGTTAAGTAAGGCACCGGAAAGCATAGGCCCTGAGGGAGAAGGGGGAGAAGGCTCAGTTTGGTTTCGTGAAAAAAGTGATGATGCACCAGGGAGCTGAAACTTTGCCATACGCATATTAGCATTCATTAAGGCACCAGATAACCCAGATGAAGATACTGCACTCTGAGGATTCGGATCTTCTCCCCCTGGACGAGTCAGAATTGAACCATCTGGTAATCGGTAAGAGGCCGTTCGAACATTAGAATTAAGAATAGCAGAGGACAGCATGGGAGAAGAGGCAGTGAGAGGCTCGGATGCAGGCTCATTTCGTGTGACTAAAGTTCCATCTGGGAGACGATAAGTGGCTTTACGTACATTGGGGTTCAGCAGTGCAGAAGAAAGCATTGGTGACATAGGAGAAGGAGTTGGTGCGGGCTCTGTTCTGGTAACCAGTGTTCCATCAGGCAAACGATACGTGGCCTGTCGCAAACCGGGGTTAAGCAAGGCAGATGACAGCATAGGAGAGGAGAAAGTTGAAGGACCTGAAGAAGGTGCAGCAACAGGACTCTGCGGCATCCTCAAAGTGCCACCCGGAAATCTGAACATTGATCCCTGGATCTGGGAAGTCCGTAGTGCCCCAGAGAAAAGAGGAGTAGTACCATTAATGACCTCTTGTTGGGGTGTTGGAGGAGGAGCAGAAGAGGCAACAGACATGGGGGAAAGGTGACGCTGAAGAGGTGAAACAAAGGAAGCATTACGTAGCTGGGATGTAAGCATAGCTGAAGACAGTTGTGGTGAGGATGGTAGAAGGGAGGCAGGAGCGGCCGCTACCTGTGGGGGTGTAAGAACATTTGTATAGGGGTTAGCATTGCGCAGTAGAGGAGATGAGTAAGAGGCACTGTGAAGCTGGGAATTCTGCATTAACACACTGGATAGACCAAGAGAGACGTGAGGGTTCATCTCTTGGCTCACCTGTTCATTGGCTATCATCTCCAACTGCCCATCAGGAACTGGTGATATGCTTCTTTGTAGAGGTGTGGTGGTGCTGATGTTCTGCAAATAAGGGTTCTGGAGTGCACGTCCCAAATGAGGTGATAGTGGTGCAAGGGGGGATAATGGTCTAGAAAGAGGAGAAGGAGGAAAAGGAGCTGACATTGCTTGTGGGTTTGGTAAGGCATTTGTCAGCATTGGTGAAGGTCCTTGTTCCATCATTGTAAGTCCATGCTGTGTGATGTTCTGCAAAGGTGTGGGTGATCCCATAGGTAAAAGAGGCTGAGTAACAGTTGGTTGAAGTGGCTGCCCCATAATTTGGGGACTCATGCCTCTGAGGGTCAAGGGAGATGCTGGATGAGAGAATTGGTGCATGGGAGAGGCTGAACGGGAGGGCAAAGGAGATGGAGGGTGACTCTGGAGCCTACGCACTGATGGTTGTGGAGATGAAGGGCCATTTTGTTTTAAAGAAGGTTGTGGAGAAACAGGAGGCACGGAAGGATGTGCTCTAAATGACTGTCTAGATTGAAGAGAAGACTGGGTTCTAGGCATACGAACCAGTGGATGTCCCCTTCCTACTGGCCTCTGAAAGACCCCTTGAGAGGTACCAATTCGATCTGGCCCCACTAACCCTGTTGGCCGAGAGCCTGTCCTAGCGAGCATGGGAGGTCCAGTGACACCGCCCATCTGTCCCGTGGGAGGGGCTGGACCGCTGTGAATAGATGATCTAAATGGGGCTACATGTTGAGTGACAGGGGGTCCATGTCTGCTCCGTCGGTTTAAGTAGGGGTTAGCAGGAGAAGGTTTGACAGCCCCCATTGGCACCTGGCTCCGATTTGCTGCGCCACCTCTAAGTCTGCGAGTAGATGTCCTTGTGGGGAGAGGACGTCTACTCATATGTGATGGTGAAGGTGAGGATGGACGATGAGGGGAGGCTGGGCGGAAGGCACGAGGTGGTGATTGGGGTCTGTCAGGCAAAGGGGGGCTTCGTCTTTGTGGGGATGGGAGAGAAGGAGAAGACGGACGCCTCATCCTGGATGTTTGGTTTCTTCCTTTGGAGAAAGTTGGTCTGGTAGATGGGAGGGGCACTGCATCTGGAGGGGGCTGCTGTCTGAAAGAGAGTCTTGGGGAAGGAGGCCGGCTGGCTCTTTTTCTAAATGATCCTCTGGGAGACGACAGGGGGCTTGAAAGTGGCGATTTGGGTCTTTGTGTTGGAGCCCTTCGCAAGCCAGTGCCCCTTCTCCCTTGTGCCAAAGATGGCTGAGTTTTTACTGACATTCCTCGTCGTTGTTGAAGGGGAGAAGCAGGAGGACTGGGTGATCTTCGGCGCTCTCGTGGGGAAGTTGGCATTGGGCCTGCCATTGAGGCCTGAGATGTAGGTTCTCTTCTGCGCAAGCGTGGAGAAAAGCGAGGCTCAGGTTGCATGTCTGCTTGAAAATCCATATGACGTGACGAGAGGCGTGGTGAACTGGGTGCCATTGATCTCACAGACCTCGGCCTCTGTGAAAGACGTGGCGACGGAAGAGGACTCATACGTCTCCCTGGCCTTGGTGATGCCACTGGTGAATGGACCGGAGAGCGCATCAGTGGGGGCATCGGTGGCAGTGCTGGTGTGGCAACTGGCCCCATTTGATAGATCTGTGGCTCTTGAGGAAAAAATGAGGGTTGGTATAAAGGGGAAGCCATTTGTGGTGAAAAAGGAGCAGGGGGCAACTGACTAGGAGAGGCAGAGATGGGAGGGAGAGGAGCTTGAGGCGGAAGAAACTGGTTTTGCTGCATCATAGCCGTTGGTGAAGGAGATCGTCTAGAAAGAATGGGGCTTTGTTGTTGGTTTATCACAGTTGCATATTCGGGCTGTGTAGGTAGGTATGTCGGAAGTGGCTGCCCGTACTGTATATCTGGCATCATGTCTTGATTGTTTAGTGCAATTGCGGGTGAGTTAGGGGGAAACATTTGTAAAGTGGGGCTAGAATGAGGTGGAGGTGGTAGAGTTTGCACATCCAGTCTCTCTTGTCCAAACAGCCTCACCTGGGGCCTAGGGACTTTGAACTGTTCTGCTACAAATGGCTGAGGGACAGGATATGACAGCTGCTCCTGTGCATAAAACTGTTCTGTTTGAGTCGGATCAACATAGAAAGACTGCTGATAGGGATTATAAATAGCGGTAGGGTCTGTATATCCCATCATTGGATCGTTATATTGGCCTAAAAAATCATCATAACCACCAGTCATCATGTCGTATGGCTCAGAGACTGCATAATTATAACCTGCGTATGGGTCAAAGTAATCTTCATATTCATCATACTGCTCATACGGATTATAAAAACCATCCATGGCATTTCCATAGTAACCATATGGATCGGGCTCCATTGCATACAGCATTCCATTGTCACCATAGTAGTAGTCCATATCATCTTCATAGTAATCCTCATACTCATCTTCATAATAACCATAATTGTCATCAAAGTAATCATCATCATAGTAATAATCATCTTCATAATAAAAGTTACCCTCATCATCATAGTAACCATATTCATCTTCCCATTCATCACCGTCATAGTAATCCATGTCCTCTGCATAAGGGTCATACTGATCATAAGGGTCATATGGGTCATAGGTCATAGCTCGTCTGCCTCTAGGTCTCCAATCATCATAGTAATCTTCCTCATATCCATATTCATCATCATATTCATCATCATCATACTCATAGCCATCATTGTAATAGTGTGTTTGTCTCCCTCTATTGTCCCTGTGAGCAAAGGACAGCTGTTTACGGCCCCGCCCCCCAGCTCTTGCCCCCAACCTGCCCTGGCCTTTTGAAGTCAAAAATCTTCCTGTCAGCCAGTTAGTTGCTGCAACTATCTTTCCCAACAGCTTACTTTTAGTCTTAAAACCTCCCCCTGCATTCTTTTTTCCAAACATACCCTTAAACTTTCCTCCAAGTCCCTTCGCCTCGGTTGCCATTTTTGCCCCTTTCCCCGCTAAACCTGAGAGATTGAGTGTCTTTTTTTCTGGTGTCTCTTTTACTGCTTCTTTTTTACCAAACAAGCCAAACCCTGACAGGCCTGGCTTCTTGTCTGCAGATTTAGCCCCAAGTCCGGCAAAAAGCTTGTTAGCACCACCAAGAAGGGGTTTGCCACCAGCAGCTGGCTTCTTCTTCTTGGAGAGTCGAAGAAAGAGACGGGATGTGTTTTTAAGGTTTCTTTTAGGTTTAGACTTTTCGGCTGGTTTAGAGGGCAAGCTAAACGGGGAAGACTTTCCTGCGAGGCCTGAGAGAGCTTTGGATGCCCCCTTGAGCTGTGCTGTTGTTGATTGTGCTTTTGTTGCTATCACGTTCTTTTTTTGTCCTTCAACAGCAAACCCCATCATTGCCTTAGAAGCCCCTTTAATATTGACATCACCCATCTTTTTCAAGTTTACTGCCCCCATGCCCTTTTTCACCGGTGCCTTCGGCGTGTCCTCCTCCTCTTCATCTTCGTCAGACCCGGCTGCTTGTTTAGGAGGAGGCTTGAAACCCTTCACAGCCATGGCCTTTGATGCTCCTTTTAGAGCAGCTTTCCCTTTTCCTTTATCCGATTTCTTCGGTGCGATCTCTTCTTCACTCTCATCCTCACTCTTCACTTCGTCGTCCTGGTCCGATGCCTCTGACTCACTAACAGGTTTTTTACTCTTTCCTTTCTTTCCATCATCCTTCCCTTTGCTCTTGGCTGGAGGCTCCTCGGCTTTCTTAGCCCCCTTCTTCTCATCTTTGCCTCCCTTCTTCTCAGCCTTTTTAGGCTCCTCCGATTTGCTTTTCTTGGGAGCAGATTTTGAGTCACCCTTTTTGGGAGGCATGATGTTTTCCTTTTATGTCAAAACATTTTAAAATCTGTACAACCTGCTTTAGTGTCAGCTGAGTCTCAGTTTCTTTGTAAAAAAAAGTCCAAAATGTCGCAACTTTCCATCATTTCCAATCTTCTGTTCTTATTTGTGCAATGTATCCATCCTTGTAACACCACCAGAAACTCACACTACACTGAAGCACACTTTGACCCAAGTCAGTTGTCCTCTAATGCACACTGACGCAAACCACAGTCCTTCAAAACACGATCTAGTAACAGGGTCCGAACTTCAGCCATTGGTGCTCACTCGCGTTACAGTTAGTCTTCATTTCTCCGAAAAAGAGGTTGTCTTTCTCTCTTCAAAGTGTAAAGAGTGTTGTCTAAGCTCAGTTTAGTGGTGAGCACCTTTCAGGTTTGTCAGTTGCTTTAAAATATTGCATCTACTTAAGTTTTACCCACTTGTTGCCTCCATCCAGCAGAACTCTTCATAAAAATAGAATCCACCATAGTTTTCATCTCTGACTCCTCTTTGCGGTGTTGAGAGAGTAAAGAGTATTGGTAGTAAAGGTAAAGGTAAATTCCCAGGGTCACACAAAGAATAAAAGGCTGCTATCCCTTTGACAAAGTAGCTGTAGTTCTTTGTGCATCTTGCATTGTTACTGCGTCCTGTGAGTCCGAAAGAGAATCCTCATCTTGGCCGCTGCACCAACTTTGGCAGGAGGTCCCCCAGCAAGGAGGGCTTGAGTTTGTTTGCCAGTGTGAGTCTTGGCCTTCGGGGGTGTCCTCCTCTTTGTCTGAGCCTGAAGGCGTGTGTGTTTCCCATTTGTGGTTGTATCCTCCCCTCCCACACGTCAGCTTGCCTTTATGACCTCCGGCAACCTCCTGCATCTCTCTAGTTACTACGACATCACCCATCCCCTCAGCGTCTCAACTTCAGCTGCTGTCAAATACTCAGCCTGTGAGCATATGAGAGTATATGTATTGTGTTTATACATGGGAATGAGTACGCATGGTTAGAGTTGCAAAGGGCACATAAATGTACCAGCTTTGCTGGCATGGGGTAACCCTACCTGCAGGCTCATTCCCGTATCAATAATGCAGAATAGTTGAGCTGTTGCTAAACTGTGTCTGAGAGGCAAAGCCAAAACACACAAAACATACACATACACACACCAGAAACAATGCCACAAAGTAAAGAGAATTGCTGCAAACCGAAGCGCCAAAGAAAGATTGAGAATCACCTGAATGTTAAACCAACACTGACATTTCTCATCTGAATAATTTTTTCTATTGCACACTATACACTACAGTTGTCCTCAAAGGACAATAAGACTGCTCTAACTTGTCATGAACAGATGTGTGGTAGAAATGACAAGACAAAGGCAGTCTAAATATAGAATAAATACTGAATACTGAAGTGTAATTTATCTTGTCAACACACATTCTACTTTTCAAGTGCAATGCAAGCAGTGTAATGTGTGATACACCAACAGATGACCTAAGTTCATTAATGACTGTCCGATGTTGATTCATGATGTTGATTCATTGATGATCTGCTGATATTCCACTAGGTCATTTCAATGGCAGATATGAATGTTTAATGACTGCCCTGTGTTCTACCTACGCAGCATAGATAAAACATTCATCGCTTGCTGTTCTAAATATATCACAAAGGGTCATCTTTACCCTCTACTGCTCCTCAGCCAATGTATAATACATCTAGAGGCTCGTCAGAGGTCAAAAAGATCAAATCAAGGCCAGAGGGCAAAACATGAGGATAACAAGGCGAGCTGACTGACATCGCTGCAGGTTTACTCTCGAGTTTACTGATCATTTGAGCTGGATTAAATAGTCTTGACCTATGACAGCAGTTAAGAAGGAATCTGTATCATGTGTCTTGTTGAGCAGTGACTGTGACAAACTACTAAACTGTCTGTAGCCTGCACTGGAAAAAAAACACACTACAAAACTGATGTCATCAAAGTACACCGTGAGATAAGACAAGAGCATGGGAGCATAACACAGAGTTCAAAAGTTTGTAAAGTTTAGTATCGACAGTTTAATACGACACAAAGGCGCAAAGAGACTATATAATAACTGCTGATGCCTGAATTAAAACTTATAATTGTGATTCTGATGGAAAAAAGCAAGAAGCTGATCAAATTATGCGAAGTGTGTTTTGAAAGAAAGGTGAAGCAATGATATGCAGTGTCGTGAGGATGATAGGATGGAGAGAGTGAAAGATGTAGAGGAGAGTGCCTGCATCTGTGTGCCAATGCCTGACAATGTGCTTTCAGCGGGTGCACTCAGCGACACAGTATATTAAAGAAGATCACCTGAGTAGACACGGCCAACTCGCGCAGTTAATGACTTGGAGCATGGAGCCACAGCAGCGTGATCACTCATTCACATCTTGAAGTCTAACTGTCAGTATCAAGCTCAATACGTGCTACAAACGGCAATAAGATGTTGCAACAAATTGCTTTGGTGTATGACAAAAGTTAGGATAGTGTTAATATTAATATGAGACTCAGAGAAGGTGAGACTGGAGGATAAGGAGGATGGGCTCTAATTTCCTGTAAGCCGTTAAGCCCTATTCAAACTTAAACCTTCGCTGCTGGGTAATCCAGAAACCTGACAATGCACCAAGGCTTTTCAAAGACCTGACAGAAGATCAGACACCAAGACTTGGCTGTACCACGGCAGTTCAAAATAACTGTCTCTCTGTATCTGGTATCCAGTTAAGTATAATAAAAATATACTACCTAATGACTTTAACTTGGAACAAATATAAGTACAAAACATTAACAAGATGCTGTTGTTCTGAGTAGGAGTATCAACTTGAGTGTTTTGAGTTGTCAGTCGCCTGTAACAAAACATATTCAGAGTCAGGCTCATGTGCATCTTACCTTATCTGCTCTTAAATGTCTTACAATCCAAAATGAGCATCAAAACGGACCCATTTAAAGAAAACTGCAGCGGCTACAGGTCTGTGTTTGGCTGGACTGACTCCTGCTCATCCTGTGGCCCTTTGTCCATCATTTTATAGGCCTCTGCCCCCGCACACACAATCTGTTTCTAAAATAACATAGGCCATTTGGGCACACAATAGAGTATCAATCACAAACCAAATAGTGTCTTTGGCTCTCGTAAAGCATCAGTAATCCTTTGTACATTTTAGCACAACGGAGAGGAACAGAACAGATGACATGGGATTTGGTAAAACCCTGCAATTACATCCAACAAAGCATAAGAAGTGCTGTGATTAGGTTTCATAGTCAACAGGTTCATTTGTGTATGCATGTACAGTGTGTGCCTCTCGTCTCTGCAAAAGTAAACAAGGGAATGGCTCCATTGTTGGTTAATGACAGAGTGACATAAGCACATGCACGCACATCCACACACGCACTGTTTGCACTATCACCAACTCACACTGCTGTACTGATGTCAGAGCTTCGACTGATTCTCTATAAAAACCTCTGCAGGGACAAAAGATGGGCAGACGCTTGGGGGCCTTATCAGAAATGCTCACATACACACACAAAAGATGCCTTAATTAGCACTGCCTTCCAATACGTGTCTACTATTACGACCATCTGACGCATCTATGAGCATGTATTAACTTCTGTCATAGCGTAATTGTGAAGGCCATGTATGTGGTTTTGTTTGTCTAAACATTAAATGGGGCAGTTCAAAAGATGTGTATCCTGAAGCATCATTTTTTCCATCATACAACACAAAGCATGTAATTGCATATTAAGGCTACAACAATGAAAAAAAAAAAAAGACTAAAGGCAGAAAATGCGCACAGTATTCCAAAGTATACAATGTGCAAATACAAATGTATTCATCAGTTTGTTCACAAAATTTTACATTTATTACATGTAAAATGCCTCTGTGAAAATGGATGGATGATTGTATAATGATTAATTACATATAATTTTACATCGGTAAAAAGTGGTGGACATTTGATCTTTTACATCCATTTAGCTGTTGTTATAGTTCTTTTCAGCACCACACACTGTAATGTGACAGTTTCTTGTAATAGGCAGACCTTGTCACAAGAGGGCAGAAGAGACAAAAAGATGAAGAACCTGTTTTGTTGTTCTCAAACTGTGGTACAGGTACCTATGGTGGTACCTTGTCTCTCTGTGGTGGTAGAGATTTGAAATCTCTGATAACTACAAAATGTAGGACTATTGATTTCTGCAACCACTAAATGTTTGGACACTTGAGAAGTTGTGGGATTCAAATTGTAATTTCAAAAGGCATGTAAAAAAAAAAATCTCATTTTGATTTCATAACATTCATATAGGTAGAAAGGTATGTGTTCATGTAAAACTTAAAATTACAGAGATTCGTATTGGCATAAAGGTGATACTTGGAAAGACAAATATGTTCTGTGGTGGTACTTGATGTGAAGAGTTTGAGAAGCACTGGCCTAACTAGAGTTGAGAAGCATAAACATTAGTGTTTGTCTGACATAGTTAAGAACATGCATATTATAGTAACAGATATGCGTGGCTGTCATCACATACATAGTCTCTCTATTTATTCTGTTTGCTACAGTTGATTCAAATTCAACTAAGTGGGTGTATATTTGTTGGAAGATGTTAACGGTTTAGGCCTTTGTGTTATGAGACACATTGCAGTCTATTTGAATGCTAGTGATTGGCCTTTGAAGCTGGTGAAATATCACAGCAAAATTACAATAGGCTGTACAAATAAACACAAGACAAATTTTAACTCAAATAAAAATCTAAGATGTTGCAGTAGCCCTTCAGTAATTGGGGATGTGTCGTTATTATTATTAAGTAATTGTTGAGCATTGTTGAGCAATTATTGAGCATTTTCTTTTTTATGCAGTGTGCTTGTAAACATGTATTATTTATGAATCACTGACTCTAAAAACTAAGCTTTTAATGGATTGTTGGATTGTTTATTGTGAAATTAAAGGTCTTAATTAAAATGATCACAGCGATCAAGTCATTCTAATTGCTCTGTGACATAATGCAGGAAGAATAACCCCTTATTTATAGACAGTCTGGTCAGCCTACCAGTTTCCTCAACATATTCTTTGGGAGTGGGAGGCAACCCTGTAATGCAGATACATATTTTGACGAAAACCCATTATATCAACACAACACCAAATAATGTGCTGAAAAGTTTGTGCTGCTTTGAGGTCAGACACATCCTGAGAGCTTATAATATGAGTCAGTTTCACTCACTTACAGAACCAACAAACACTGCCTCAAAACACAAACTCAGCTCAAACATTTCCCACTGTATCAATATGTTTAAAAAAGGACTACATGTGATTCACACATAATTGTAGCTCATGTACAAGTAGCACAAACACATGCTAGCTTGGACCTAGCCATGCCATATGGAGCCAAGCAGCATCAAGTGTCAAGCCTCATCAACATAATACACACCTAGAGGACCGTACCTTCTTTCCTCCGCGTCTTCACAATATTCTCATCACTCCTTTCCTCCTCAGGTTATTCCAAAGCAGAAACTCTCCATCCCACTTGCACTCTGACCAGACATCTTGAGGTCATCTTTATGGCCTCTCTTCCCGTCACTCTCTCTTGTAAGCCTTGTACTCTGCCCCACTCTCCTACACCAAAGAGATGCTTGTGAATTTTTAATGACACTATTGTGCTCGTGGGCATGTGTTAGTGAATGGTGAGCGTTGGCTGGGAGCACCCACTCTCGGGAAATAAAATGATCAGGCTACCAGCGGCTACAGGGCAAGAAGGACAAACAGCTGTGCAGCAGGGATAAAGAAGGTGGGGTCAAAGGTGAATGGCTTCACCTGCTGTGGGTGGGATCAGAGGTGGGAAGATGCTCACCTGAAGGTCTGAAGTCTTACAATCTGCCCTAAAGTGAGGTAAAATATTACTCTTTGAATGAATTTTGTAGAACACTAATAATAGTACTTTTTAAAAAAATGTATATAGCTTGACAATAACAATACTGAAACAATCATCACTGATGAAGTATGAATGTAGCCGTAAGTGGTTGCAGTTAACAATGAATAAATCATTTATAAATGATACAGACATAAAGAAACATTAACATTTTTTAAGACTTTATTCTTTTTTTCTGTTACCTGAATCAGCAATTTTGTCAGTATAATCCATCAGTTAAAATACACCATTATCAATCTGCAAATAAACCACACATCTGTTCTCTTGTTTAGATATGATATACAAAATAAAAATGGTAACTGTCTTTAGTTGTTGTTTGTATTTTTTATTTCCCCAAGAAAAGCGTGGCTCTTCTGCTGAGTTGCTTCTGCCTGATCAGGCCTCATCTTTTACTTTTTAACAATCTGGATGACATCCTCATGCTCCATGATGTGTGTTAGGCCCACTCGCTGAGGACTGTACTTGGTACTGGTTCCCTGGAAAACACCAGAAAGTTAAAATCCAAAGTGAACAAAATGTGACTAAAATATAGAGTAGTTAGGTAAGACAGCACTTATAATAAGAACTAAAAAAATGCTGCAACTGTACTTACATCTGGATTTGTTGGATAAAACTGAATTTTTTGTACAGTCTTCTGCATCTGCACTACTCTGTTTTTTAAGTATACCAGCATACTAAACACAGCTCTGACAATTATATACTACATTTTTATTCCTTTTCCCTTCTATTATGATTTACACAAGTATCTTGCCATTAAACCAATAAAATCAACTGGGGGTAGGCCCCGAGCCATTCACAGAAAACACAAAGCACAGTCTTCTCAACAGCCAGTTACTCTTAAATTCTGTGAGCACTTCCTGTTTGATCAATTATTTATATTGTCGTTTCATGTGTCCGATAAAAATAGATTCAAGCCCTTAAAGAATTTAAATCAGCATCTTAATATATTTTTTGTGTTGTTGGTGGCTGTCATTATTAAAACAACAAAACATGTCTGCAAAAAAAATCAAAAAAATCAAGGTGGTCATGTTACTAAAATACCAACATTACTTACCCAAACCAGGGCGTATTTGAACTGGCTGGCTAAGGTTCTGTGGATTCGATGGCACTGTTGTGAGACAGAATAGGAATACAACTGTCACAAACCAAATAAACACATCAAGGTTTCTTCCTGTATTTTATCAGCTCACAAACATTTACTGACCACATGTTCTACAGATGCTCCTCTTCTCATAATGATGGCATCATTAAAGTCTGGCCGCTCTAATGGATGGAAAAATACATATAATTTGTATGTAATATTTTAATAAATGTTGTAAATCTCAAAAGCAAATGGCACATATACCTCCTCTCTTCTTGGTATAAATACAAATGAGGGCCAGGTATTCCCACAACGTCTCAAGAAGGTAATCCAGGTTCAACTTCATCCCACAACTGCAGAAAACAAGAACACAGGTAAACCCTGTACATTCAACACGTGAAAGACAGAAACAAACAGCTGCTCTTATTAAAGACATGGACCTGATGACTACACTATGAGGTCTGCGAGCAAGGCGGTCCACCTCCTCGATGGAGATTTGATCCACCTTATTGTACACCTGAAGAGTAACAAGCACAAAACAATACATTAGTTATATATAAAAACATTTGTAAAGGGAAGTATAAATAGTTATTACTTACATATAAACAAGGCATGTAGACTCTGTTCCCAACGATGACATCTATGAATTCATCTGGTGTACTGTCCTCCCTGAAAAGGACTTCTGCATTAAATATTTCTATAAAGAACAGTTAAAGAGAGTTCTAACAGACACAGGGAAAAAAATACATAAAAAAATACAGAGGTGGGAAACAAAAACATAATACACAGGGTGAAGGATACTGTATTCATGGAGGATGAGTTGAACAAGCTTTTCTGAGCACTGTGTGAGAGGAACTGTGGAGTTATAGGAGAGGCCACCACCTTTCTTGGGCTGTGTGGAGAAAAAGAATACATTTAAATTGCATTTTTATACAACAAAGAAAATTGCTGATATCAGAGCCCTGGATCAGTCAGTCATTAATAACACAAAATATCTGATTTATTTTTAAAAGAATTTTCACTTGATAGAATTTATGTTTACATGAACAGTTAAAGAAAACATTGTGGTAATATCACTGGTTATGTTTAAATAAAGGGAAGACAATACTACCTTGAAATAAATATTTGGTTTTGTCCTGTTGAGTCTGATGCCCACTGATTCCAACTCCTTCTCTAAAAGTGCTCTATAAAAATGAAAGTATTATATGGTGGAAATGCTTACTATGCTTCTGCATTATTTATAAATACAGTACACTCATACCTCTGAACATCTCCTTTGGTAGCGTCCAACATCATGATGACAACATCTGCAGTTCTGGCAACGGCAATAACCTGTCTACCTCTACCCTTACCTAAACAACAAAAAATTATTCTTCAAAGGTCTTGGGTTTTGGGTTAAATGTAAGTGCGTTTGTACCTTGAGCAGCTCCTTCAATGATTCCTGGTAAGTCAAGCAACTGGATATTGGCGCCCTTGTACTGAAAAGGAACAAGATATTAAGAAAATGAGCCAAGCTGGACATATCTATGAAATTTCAATGTTAGAGAATTATTAAAGTGTGTACCTCTATGACACCAGGTATGCAGGTGAGGGTAGTGAACTCATACGAAGCAGCTTCACTTGCAGTGGAGGTCATCAAACTAAGAAAGGTGGACTGAAAAATACAAGAGTCAGAAATTAAATATGCAACCAGAGAATAAACTTACTTTTTTGTTGATACAGAAATGATTAAAAATGACAAAAAAGTTTCCTGTCCATTCTGACATACCTTGCCCACAGAAGGGAAACCAATGAGAGCAACGCGAGCATCTCCAGATTTCATAACATCAAAGCCTTCTCCTTTAGCTCCTGCAGACTTGGAGGGCTCCAGAAGCTGAGATCTGTACTTTGCTAGTTTGGCCTTTAATAAACCCAGGTGGTACTCCGTGGCTGATGATAAAATGAAATTCATTCACTATTTAGCCATATATAAACTACTGTGATTTAACCTTTGTAGGCAAAGTGGAAATTTGATTTGAAGTTACAGATAATGTAATAGCAATAGCATGAGTAGTGACAGGTTCGTCCATAATGCTCAACATTTAGCCATTAAATGCCTTTCTTACCTTTGTTTTTCTGTGTTCGAGAAATTTCTTTCTCTATTTCCGCGATTTTTTCCAATATTCCCATTGTGTTGGTTCTGTTAAACAACTACTTCTATACAAAAGCTAAAAGAGAAACAGGAACGTGTCACTTCTTACTAGCTTTGTTAGACACACGCTACCCTTAACATATAAACCAACAGCAACCCGTAATAAAAGGTGTCAATAAACTCGGGGTACCTTTAATAAGCTACCGTAAAGAACGTGTATAATGTCAATTGTGTAAAATGTTAAAATATTAGAGAAATTTACACAGTTTCAGAAGCCACTCTCCAAGGCATGCACAGATATGTGACATCACAAACCGGAAACGGGTCCTGTACCCTTGAAAGTCCGGCTGACACAATCAAAGTAGGGAAAGTTTGATTCCGTGTTTCCCATTTCTTGCATCACTAACGAAATGTTTAGTCATTCCGTGGTCTTAGTAGTTCATACGCTTGAGAAAATGTCAAATAGTTAAGTTGTGTCTTTCGGGTGAATTTCAATTGTCGTCCATGGACTACTGCTGATGTAATAGATATTTACTATTGGCGCAGTAAGAGCAAATAAAGAAAGCTAACATGGCTGCGCCCACAGCACCGAGGGATTCACCAGGCTCCAGCCCGACGGCGTTTCAAGGTTTTCCTTTTCCACTGACCGCTAAACCATCTGAGGACAAGACTAGTAAAGAGCAATCCCAGAGTGGTGATGTGAAAAAGAAGCCGTGCAGAGCCTGTACGGACTTTAAAACGTGGATGAACGTCCAGAAACAGGCGACAGCAGCAACAGCAGCAGCAGCACAGGTGTGACTTAAGGTCATGTCAGGCGGCGGGCTCCAAGGCTATAGAGACCTCTAAACTCTGCTTGATTTTATATAAATAATAGTTTCTGTTTTTGCTGTGCTTGTCCCAGAGTGGGGTTTATAAGTGACATTACATAACATGGTTTAAAAAAAAAAGCAGTATGTTGCAACTGCACTTGTTTACTGCATTGACTGTACATAATATCTTGTAATTCTTGGTCCAAGGTGATGTACAATAGTGTGTTTCTGGTCATTATGCCTGTGGAGGTTCTCAGTCATCTAGGACATATTCAGGAAAGGGTTTTGATAAGGCATCTTTTCTTCTGGTCATTATGTTGCAGGTGCCCTCTGAAGAGTTGGAGCCACAACAAGAGCCAGAATGTCCACTGGACAGGCAAGAGCTGGGCCGTAACACCTGGTCTGTTTTGCACACAATGGCTGCATATTATCCAGATCAACCAACTTCCACCCAGCAGCAAGATATGGGCCAATTCATCAACCTTTTCTCCAAGTTCTTCCCTTGTGAAGAATGTGCCGAGGATCTCAGAGACAGGTCAGAGTATGATTTCGATATCACTATACAAATCCTTGGGCTTATCTCTCTTCTGTGTGATATTATTTTACCAATCATTATGTGTTATAGGTAAAAGTTGTTTGTATCTTTCCACAGATTGAAGACAAATCAGCCAGACACTAGGAATCGTCATGCTCTGTCTCAGTGGCTATGTCATCTTCATAACGACATCAATGTCCGACTTGGAAAGCCAGAGTTTGACTGCTCTCGAGTGGATGAGAGGTGGAAAGATGGATGGAAAGATGGATCGTGTGATTGATCAACTCAACTGGGATTTTTAGTTTGCTTCAAATAACTTGATGAATGAATGGATGGTTGTATGGGTTTTATGTTAAAATTTACTTATTCTGGCTCTGGTTAAAGAAATTACAGCTAAAGCTAAATAGTATTCCTCTGTTTTCCTTTTGTTGTCTAATTGTTTTAGTTTACCTGAATAGTTCTATAAATAATTATATTACCAGGTCTTTGAATTGCAAAGGTTTGTCCAAAAGTACAGCTCAAAATGTGGTGTGTAGTATGTGTGAACAACATTTATAATTGAGAGCATTCAGAAATATATTAAAAGCTCTATTTTTATATATGGTAGTATCATAATGTGTATGTGTAGTTAGAACAAATATTAACGCCAAATGTCCAATAAGTAATATTTGATAAAAGGTTATGCCATATAAGCTCATTGTCTTACAAAATACATCCTGACACCTGGACATGAACCACGGAGCAAAATTAGCAATCATTAATCAGCACTGATCTGCAGACCCATATTTCACAAATACTGATCTTAATATCACCAAACAGCGATATCTGTTCAAACTAACCCATTAAATAATAATGACCTCTAGTGGTAGGAATGTAATGTTTATTACAGCCATTTCCATAAGATACAAGCGCCTCTCATCTTTTAGTGTCTGCATGAATAATCCAGGGTAAAACAGTTTTACATTGCTGATTGAATAATATATGTCTAAAGGTAACAATGAGAGTCCAATGTGCACCCTATGTAATTAACTTAAAGCTCCAATACCTGATTTTTTTTAGCCGTCCCTCTCTCAGATTCCACTCTCCCCCAAAATCAGCCTAGGGACCTCTCCTGCTTCTCTTTTATTAAAAAAATAAAACCAAATCAATTTTCCCTCTACAAAATACTTTTTCCACAGATGATCACTTTTACAACACACTATGTGGGGTTTTAAACCATTTTCCTGAACTAGAATAAAAAACAGCGGTACTGTTTAAGTGAATAGCTTTATGTCTGATTGTCCTTAATGACCTGTGCTTCACCAAAGCTGGACCTATATATTCTACAGTCTAATTCATGATCACCATGCTTTACTTTTAATATGAGCTTGTAATAACATCAGATATACATCTCGTGCTCCCATTGGCTGATCATGTATGTATTGTGCAGAAAGTGTAATGCTCTATTCCATCACGGGCTTTAGCGCGTGGTATACAGTACGTCTGTATTGCACGCTCCCTGCTGTCCGCGTGCGTCCTCGTAGCCGCGCGCCTCTGGGTGCGCGCTAGACCCGTCCCTCTACAGCAGAGAACAGCAGCGCGTCCATCCTGTCGTGGAGCCGGGAGCGTGGAGCTGCCAGGAGCGCACAGAGAGCGAGCGACCGAAGATGGACGGAGTGGGATCGTTCGGAGCGGGCCGGACCGGGTCCTCTATCGACCCCATAACCTTCGCCAAACAACCAACGACCATCCTCAGAGTGTTTACCTGGGTAAGAGCTGCTTTTCGCCGTACTGCTGCTGTGCGTGCGTGTGTGTGTATGTGTGTGTCTGTGGATGGAGAATACTCTGTGTTGTCGTTGCTGCGCGAGATCCCGTGACGTGTTCTCACTGCAAATCCAGCCACGAGAAATCCCCATTAAACAAATGAACTGGTTGTTTAATAAATAGACGCGAATGCTGTTGTGGACTTAGAAATCTGTGCTTATAGTTAAATGTCGAAGGGTGTAGCCAAGGCCTACTGGTTATCTGACACCGTGACCATCAAACCGCTCTTACTACAGATGTGTGAGACAGGCACCGACCTATCATCAACTGCGTCGTCATTATTTCATTTTAAGCAAATAAAACAAACCTAAGATGTGCAGTCCAAATGCGGACCTGTATCGGACGTGCTCTTTACGAAAAAAAAACGTTTACATTTTCTCGTTCTTTCTCTGTTTTCCTGTAAATGTCTGAATGTGTCTGCCACATTGACCGTAGTGATATATCTCCCCGTTATCAACCATATTTTCAGCTGATTATTTTTTATGATTAACCCTAAACGGTCGTCGTCCGTCATCCCACCTGTGATTGGTCCGTGATCATCATTACGCACGCAGGGCCACGGAGACGCGTCGTGCCCTGACGTTTGATGTAGCGCATCACCTTAGGATGACACACGGAAGGTCTTTTCTTACTAGAGCTTATAGAACACCGCTGGAATGTGTACGGTCCAGGCCTGTGATCTAACACGGAAGCGTTAATGTAAGTTGATGGCACAGATTTGATGATGCTCGGCCCGTTGAGCTTATATTTATTTCAAGTCACAAAAGGCAAGGCCCGGATTAGTGCAATTAAACTGGATGTTAGTATTATAGATTATACAAAATCAATGTAGAGAGAAGAAGTGCAGCTCTGTCCAATATAGAACCATAGTGCTCTGCAGCAAAGGGAATGCTTCATTAGAGATACCTGTTTGAACTCTTGGCATATATTGATAATAACTATAACTATACTATTGTTGACTAGCATGAGGTGTAGTACTTTATACATAAGCAGATTTATGTCTTTGATTCTCTAAAAGCACCTGTGTGTCTGCCCATAGATTAAGACCCCACGTGATGAGGTTAAAATGTGCATCTGACTTTATCCCACTGTGTGTCCTCCCGCCATCATATGATCCAAACCCCTAAGTACCAGTGCGTTTAAGTGTGTGTGTGTGTGTGTGTCACATGGCCCTATTCTGCCACTGAGTGTTAGTCAGCTGATCAGTGTCAGTGTGCTGGTCCACAACAGAGAAAGGCTAATCGTAAAAAGAAAAAGCTAAAAATAATGCATTATTGTCAAAAAGACATTCTGGATTATCTGCTTGATAAAAGTTTTACACTGTGTACTATCAAAACTGCCCGTTTCCTTATTTAGTAAAAATAAATGAAAATACACATCCACAGTGCCTCAGGTCTGTGGGATTCTTGAGGGGAAGTCAAGCATCCACCTCTTCAGTCAGTCACAGAGAAAGAGGGAAATTAGGTTAATGCCTTGGGTCTGAGCACGCTCAAAAGAGACACTTTCTAGTAGCGCTTCCTGTAGCTCTGTTTGTGGACTACAGAAATACTACAGGAGCATTTCGCAAGAGAAATACATAGCATTTCCCGTACTTACATTATCTCCTTTTTCTTTTCAGATATTTTCCCTGGTGGTATTCGCCTCCATTGTGAATGAGGGTTATGTCAACTTGGGCAGTGAACGCCTCCACTGTATCTTCAACAAAAACGCAGACGCATGCAACTACGGTGTGTTTGTGGGCCTGGTGGGTTTGCTGGCGTGCTCCTTCTTCTTCCTCCTCGATTACAAGTTCTCCTCCATCAGCTCGGTCAAAGACAGGAAAAAGGCTATAATGCTCGAGATCGGCTTTTCAGGTGAGGTGGAGGACATATTCTCGAAAGTAACACATATATAACAGTGGTCAACATCAGTCTTGCTCATTTAGAATAGACTGTGCATGCCTGAGCAGAGTTTACATACTTAGCTCTCAAAATGTTCTACTTTTACTTTAGTTTAAAAAAAAAAAAAGTTTATCTTTGTCAGACACTTTGTCAACACTTAAAGAATATTTTATCTCTTCAAGTTTCTCTAAAATGTCTGGTAATAAGGTGTCACTCCCCCAACAGGTTTCTGGGCCTTCTTGTACTTTGTAAGTTTCTGCTTTCTGGCCAATCAGTGGTCTCGGACCTCAGCTGATGAGTTGCCACTGAACCAGGGGGCAGATGCGGCCCGGGCTGCCATTGCCTTCTCTTTCTTCTCCATTATTACCTGGGTAAGAGCATGAGTGTATCTGGCTTCTCTGGTCTTATTATTGATTGTTCTTCTCATGTTATAACTGTTTAGAGTGGTATTCATGGTGAGACAATAGCTGTATGCAAAGACTAATTCTCCATAGACAGGTATTTACTGTGAAGCTGTAAGTGCAGTGAATGAATTCTACTATTGTTTTTGTCACTGTAGGAGTCAGGGGTTTTGCTTGACCTAGACTGCTTTAAACGTATTCTGTACTAATAGCTTGTAATAATTCATTTAATTCTAAATTTCATGTTACTTTACATTTTTTTACAATGTAGTAAAACAATTTGGTAAAACAGTCTAAGTGATTTGTCATGACAAGGCTTATATTCTTTATTCCAAAAACATATCAGCAGAAGTTTCTTTCTTCTGATCTACGAACCATCCGATTTGAATGATGCATCTACTTACATCCTCACTGTGTTGTCCCCCAGGCTGGTCTGACCGTCCGTGCAGTGCAGAAGTACCTTCTTGGGACAGACATGTCTCTGTTCACCACAGAGCACATGGATGGCGGTGCACCCTCCCAACCATACCCATCCAATTCACCAGGAGGAGGCACCACTGAGACCACAGAGACCTACCAGAGCCCACCATTTACTGAGAACAATGCAGCACCTACATACCAGGTTCCTATTTACTAGGTACACAAAGGGTAGACCTGTTGGAGGGATATGGATTAGTGAAAGGAAGCTGCTGTCTGTCATGATACATGTGCAGTGTGTGATTGTGTTGGTTTTGACTGAGTTATTGGTGATGCTACAGTTTGGCCTCTGATCCTTTGTTTCCTCCTCTTGCCCCCTTACCTTCCTTGACATTCCAGTTTAATCTGCACTCTTTGGTGCAACACACAACATTACTTTAGCATTTCCAGTGTCTTTAAAAGTTAGACAAAAGAGACAAAATAAGAAAAGGGGAGCAAACATAGAAGTAGAGGCCACAGAAAAATCCCTGTCGAAAAACAAAAGAGAAAATGAAAGGTGGGAGACACCACCACAAAGCAGTGTTAAAGATAAAAAACATTTCTCTTTTCTTTTTATTCACTTAGCACCTTTAAAGAAGTGTCAAAACTCTCTCATGCCAAAACAGCGCAGGGAATGTTTCAGCTCTAGTACAGTCTGGTCGTCTCTTATTTTTCCCTGCTGTAGTTAAAGGTGATAACATGTAATGAATCTGCATGTAGACATCAACTAAGTGCCATGCTGTACTGTGTGTCTCAGACAGTGATTTATTTAGTAGGTTTCCACATGCTGTAACGACAAAAAACAACAAAAAAATGTTTTTGTGACCAAGTGCAATATCTCGCATTTTTATGTACAGCGATTCTAAGTGTACATTGTACTGTAGGTAGGCTAGTGACAGTAGATTCTAGGCACTGTCTCAAATGACATACAAGTCGCTGAATTGTACTGAAATCTCAGGCTCACATTTTATTTCCAATTGAAGTCAATAAAAATATACACCTAAAAGCTGTCTACAACAGCTTGTCACCATTGGAAATGAAATTAGTCTTACTAAGTCTTCTTGGTCTTCCTTTGTCATGATTCATCTTTAAACAACTTCACAAATCAAGATAGAAGTACTCCTGATCTGGTAATTCACAGCAGATAACTTTTCAGTCTAGTCTTAGATTATACAATTGTGCCATGGAATGTATGCAGTGTGTAATTTGAGACAGTGTCCCATGTTGAGTGTTGTGTGTGAAAAAATACTGGGGCGAATGGGGAGATTCTGGGTAAGTCAGGTCTTTTTATGTTTACGTTTTAGAAGCTGCCAAACTGCCCTGTGTTTTTATTACTGTCTTATGAGTAACACAGTAGTAGTATGTTCTTCTTGTTTATGTAATATTATGTAATCACATAGTATATGTGTGGGTGGGGGGCAACAGATGAGTGAGAAAGAGCTTGCTTGTTCAATGATTGAGTGCAGTCTCAGGCAAAATAAGAATCTGTTTGTGGGATGCTAAGGATGCTAGCTCAGTTCAATTCATTGATTCTGCAATCCTGTTATTGAGAGAGGATGGGTGATGAGGGTCACGAGAGGCCATGATGTAGATAGTAACCATGCCAACAGTGTCAGAGCATAGCCGAGTTTCTGTTTTATGACTCTCTCATTCTTGAAGAATTTAGTTTGTGTGTCTGAGAGTGAGTGTGGTGACCATGTGTGTTAGCAGGCTAACTTGGATAGGTCTGACTTTTTGTGTAAAATGTGTGTGCAGTCTTTTGTTTGAAAACAGACATTACATCCAACTTTGTGCTGTGTAAAGTATTCGTCATTGCTTCTAAGTGTGATAAAAGAATCACCGGTGTGTTAGACCATTAACCAAAAAATAAAAATAAGAACCAATATCTCTCTAATAATATAGCAAAACTGCAGATTTTATTTCTTTATGAAGAGAGCCAATTATAAATTTACTGATAGTGTTACCCATGACTTGTAGAACATAAAATGCATTGCCTGCTATTCTACCTGAGCCTGTGAAACAGCACCCCCTGCTGACTAGAGAAAGCTCTGCTGCTGCAGAACTTTATAGGTTTAAAGTAATTAAGATTAAAAATTAATGCATGAAGTTATTGTATAGAATCCACAATATATTTAATGTGTAATTATTGAGTTGATTTACTTCAGCAAAATGATATTGATGAACAGCCTTTCAGATGTCAGGGTTATTTTGTTTCCTATAACATTATATTGTTCAAATTGTGCAAATATTGATGGTAATTGAACCACATGACCTCGTCTGCCTTGGCCTGTGCAGACAAGTACTCAACTACAGGCAAGAGCAAAGAGCAACTAAACGCTAAGAAACTTTCAGTAGTCTGGACACAAGCCTGTATTTTTCAGTGTACGTCATAACAAGGTCATTTCCATTCTCAGTGACGATACTGCACAAGTCAGTAAAGAAAAGTTATAGATCTCTTTTTAATTTGGAAAAGGTTAGGGTTTACATCTGGTACAAATGGGAGGGATTTATCTCCATTTTATTTCCAGTGACTAACAGTATTGGTGCGGTAAAACTATACTATAGTCAAGACTGCCGGTGTAGTCTTTTAAAAATAGGATTTACTGCGCTGCTAGTAACCACTTCACTGTTGTGAAGTTGTGATATTCGGGTGGTATGATATCCTACATGGGCCCTGTTAGTTTGTTAATTAATGAGTACTGTCAGGTCAGATTGTATTATTGTTCTCAGTGCTTCAGTCTCTTCTTCAGTCAGTGTGGTAGATAAATTAAGAATACAAGCATTCTCTGTGTTTTGTGCTCTGGCCCATGTACACTACTGTGGTATTGGTTGATTGTAAAATACAGTATGTTATTGAAGTAAATGGAACCTGTGTGTGTTGCTGTCCAGGGTCTGGTTTGTCCTGTACTGATGAAAAAAACAAATATATTATTCTAATGCTGATTATTTATGACTATTATGCACTCTTTGTTAGAAATGATTTGTTTGACCACTCTTAAAGGGGCCGTTGGCACCAAAATCAATGTTTTGCTGTATGTGATCATGCTGTAGTTTTCTTAGACTGAGGTTATAAAGGGTATGACCGTATAACACTGGTGCAGTGTTTCCAGTATAATACATTGCATGGAAGTTAAAATTTGTCCCCCCTATAGTGGTGATGCTAAAACCTAAACCAATCAAAAACAAAAACACATTGATTTTGTAGCACACCACCCCTTTGATATACAGTATATTTTGGTTTCTTCCTGTTCTGAAGCTGTTCAGTCTCTTCAATGTAAAAACGCTGTGTACAGAGGTGTGTGTCACTGTCTACTACCTGAATGTCTCTGGACTGCAGTCTGACTGTCACTCTAATAAAAAAAGAAAACATATTGGAGCCTGACTCTGTGTTTTGTCCACATCAATGTATTTTTCTAATTTGACTTTGTTTTACTTTGGCACATTTCATTTGGCAAAAAAACATACTTTCTCATTTGATGACACAATCCTGAAGAAACTATCAACAAAAATGCTGACCAAACAGCTTTATTAGAGGCATAATGAAAATAGAGTAAGCTGTTGTGTGATGTACATATAGACAATCTCAAATTAGATTTATTCACCTACACTCACTTGTGCACACCTCGGTTGAGCAGCAGTGCAAGCTGAGGGTCCTGAGAAGATGAGCAGACAGATATAACCGGTCCCCATAAAAACCAGTACAGTCAATGTGTCAATGTAAAAACATCTCCAGTCTGCCTCCACATGGCAATGTACAGGGTCACAGAAAGTTCAATGCTTTCAAGTTCAATGTGTTCATATCATTCTTACATTTCTGGGAGTTACTCAACAGTAACATTGTGAATGATAAGGACAGTGACATGTAATCTGAAATGTTTAGATGTTCAAATAACTATTTTACAAAGACATTCAATAAAAAGAAAGAACACAATGTTTAGGTCACCATTTTCTCATTTTAAAATGCAGTGCAAAATGAGCCCAGAGCTATTAAATAAAGTGATTAATTAAATGCAAAAATTACCTGAAGTATTAATCTAAATTTGTTCTCTACATTTTGAAGAAACATTACACTCATGTTAAGAAATGATCTTTGCTCATTATGCCTTTCCTTTGCATTAACAATTAACAATTGCACTCAGTTAAGTATAGATGTATATAGTGGAACTGTAAACCATGTTAGTTTTTGTCCTTTGACCAAGAAGCCCTCTGAGTCTAGTATTAACAAAAGTCATTATCCTCATCTTCTTACAAAGTTAAAAGCAAAAGATAAAAAAAACTCATTTTGTACTAGTAAGCAATGAACTGCCTTGAAAGCCTTAGGTCATATTTTACTTCAAATAAATTACATATTCAGGTTAGATGTTGCCAGTGCCAGCTGGAGAGGTCCTCACAAGACAGAAAGCAGAGATGAGTTGGAGCCACCTTCTATATAGACCTACCCACCCAAACACTTTCATAAAACCCGCACCACAAATTAAACTATGAACCTTCTTTATTCACCTTCGATACCAGTCCCAACCCCCACTTGGCCAGGGCTACTGTAGGGCTTTGATAGGGCCTTGTCACCCGAGTATTAATATTAACACCAGGGGCTAGCTGATTATACGACTAATTGACTGCAGTGAAGGGAACTCCTCACTCTCCGTGATGTGCAGGGACTTGTGGGAGTTGAAGTCTTTGGGAGCCAGCACTTGTCTGCAAGTGGGACACACCTGGCAGTCCAGGTCGGCAACTACATTAGTGATTGTAGGTGTCTGCCAGGCGTTCTTTTTGTTCTTATTTTTCTTGCCTCCTCCTCCTCCCCCTGACTGTTTCTCCAGTGCCTTGCTGTCTGCGTGGGCAGTTAGGAGCTCCTGCTGTTTTCCTGTGTCTGGCAAAAGCACCAGCAGCTCATTGAAGATGCGGTTGAAGTCATCTCCAAGCAGGTCCTTGCAGCTGCGGTGGTACTGGGTTGCTGAAATGACACTCTGCAAGCACAGATTTCAGAACATTAGCTAATTTATCTACAACTAAGTAAAATAGATGGAGTTTAGCCCCACTGAGGGGCTTGTAAATACCTGTCTGAACTGTGCAGAGTAGTTTTTGAACTGGTTGAACTTTGACTCATCATTGCGAAGATATTTCTTAATTGACAGGATTAAATCCAGGTTCCTCTGCTGGAAGTCCTCTGGTACATGGTACCCTCCTGATAGCTCTGAGGGTCTTTAAGAAAATCATAATAAGCCAAAAGAAAAACTATCCAAAGATAAATAAAATTAGCTTTTAAAATTTAAAAAGACTAAAAAACTCACGTGTGAACACTGGAGGAAGGTGATTCAGGAACATTGCTGTTCAGAGGAATCCCAGTGAAGCCTGGAGGGGGCTTTGGAGCCAACATCCCCAAGCCGGGTGGAGGTGGGGGCATAGTCGTAGATGGAGGAGGATTTGATGCCTTTATAGGGAAAGAGGTCTTAAAGCCTGTAGAGAAAAACATGCAATTGCTGTGTGATGATGGTATAAATCTATTTGTCAACAAAATTACTTTTCAGAATAAAAGGTACTTGTACTGAGCTTGTTGTAACATACCTGGTGGCGGTTTATTTGCCATGAGGGCAGGAAATTCTTCTTCTTGTTCCAGTGGCTTGTCAGTGCTTATAGTAGTTACTGCAGAAGCCTTCTTGCTAGTAGATGGTGATTTATCAGGCAGGCCATTGGCTAATCCACTCTGAGGGACTGCTGTCGAAGTATTAGGAGGAGGTTTGTTCCAGGTTTTGTCAGGAACATTTTCCTTTTGGGCTGCAGTTTCCACTGGAATACAATCAGTCTCTGGTGCCTTTACTGTCCCTGAAGATCCCACTGTTGATGAAACAGATGAGTTCTTCGGCTGTTTTTTCTTCTTGGTGGTTTTAAAGGTAGGAGTAGGGTCTGTATTGTTGGTCAAGTTTGGAGAGGAAGACCTTTGAGGGTGAGGCTTGCTACTGCTTCCTTTAACAGTGAGCAGCGTGGAAATATCCAACATGGTGGGCACTGAGCGGAACTCCTGCTGAGTCAAGCCTCCACTCTCGTCATCAGAATGAGGAGGAGACCAGGCAGATGCCGCTCGGCCACTCTCCCCTACTTTCTTTTTTCTCCTTGAAGATGAAGCGTTTGAGGAAGAGAGGAGCTGAGGAACTGAAGATGAAGAGGACAGAGAAGGGGTGGGTCTAGAAGCAGAGGGGGGATTGGGTTTGGATGCAGCAGTTTGGCTGGACCAGGCAGAGTTGGTTCCTGCTGTGGATTTGAGAGGCCGGACTTTAGAGACAAGAGCAGGGAAATCCTCCTCCTGGAATGAAGAAGTCTTCTTGGACTGAGCAGAGTAAGCCGGAGCCATGGGAGCAGAAACGGTGGCAACTGACAGACTTGGGAAATCATCTTCCTTCAGATTTGCATGGATTGACACCACTTCTGTCGTAGGAACAGGCTTTACACTGAAGAGACAAAAACATAAAGGCAGATATAAAACACATTCGATACCACATCACGCTATATAATGCACTTTCAATAATGTCTTAGTATTACATTGGTGCAGTGGCAGTGGCTCCCAAAGCAGGAAAGTCAACTTCATCTCTTGGATTTGAGCTCTTCATGGTTTTTACTGTCCAAGACAAAACAAATACATTAGTACTCATTCTACTCCCAGTACATTTCAGAGTCATGTAACCAATCAAAATGTCTAGAAGTATTACCTGGTGGTTTGTTGGCAGAGGAGTTGATGTGCCCCGTCCTGGGTCTAGGTTCCTCTAGATCTGGTTTGTCTGTCCTCTCCTCTCGACACTGTTTGATAGCACCCCTCTCCTTCAGAGCCCCTCTCTCTTCCTGACGACGCATGGCCATTGATGCCCTCATTGCAGCTGCCACATCTCTGTCTTCTTCCTCTCTGTATTTCAACAAACAGACTCATAAACCAAGGAAATCTACAATATATTTCACCAGCCTCATTTTTGTAAGATGTCTGTATTTACCTAGAATACCTCCAGCTCTTCTGTGCCCCATGAGTTCTTCCTCTCCCTCCACGGTTGTGATGCATCTCCTCATAGTCTTCACCTGTTACCAGACCTACAAACACAAACACACATTCCTTTTTTAATATCTGAAGTACAAACAGTGGACAACTACTATGATTCTGACTGTGTCGTTACAAACCTTCATTTCTCCTCTGTTGTCGTGGGGCATAATTGAACTGCAAGTCAATTTGGCGGTTCTGACGGGCCTCGGCTCGGTTTTTGCTGTGCGCTGCGGCCTTATGGGCTTTGTAGTCAATCTCTGTACGAAATGCATGAGTGAATTGCTCTGTAGCACAGCGACCTTCCTCGCACAGATAGTGGCTTTCTCTGAAGTGCTCACTCAGGTATTTGTAATCACTGTTGATAACATAAAAAAAGAAATCAGTACTGTTTTAGTTTAAACACAAAATCTGCATCAATATTTGAATTGCACAGTAATCAAGAACCAGTCTACCATGTTTCTGCTGTTTGACCGTTTTTACGAACCAGTAATATTCCTGGGAACCATCAGCATCACAGAAATGGCAGAAGTAGTGATCTCTGCGCAAGTGTTTAAGCAGCTCGTCGTTGTCCAGGTAACGCTCATCACAGAACTTGCAGAGCGGGTGACCTCGGTGACTGGTGTCATCAGGGTCTCCATGCGTTCGGTGACGGGCCAGTTCTTTCCGATTATACCACTTGCGCTCAGAGGAGAAGATCTAAGAGGTGAGGCAATTTCTGAATTACCAATTATTGTTCACTTAATAAGGTAACATCTTCAGAGGTCTTCACCTCTGTTAATGTAAATCAATAAGCACATCATATAGAGTTGTTCACTTCTGAGATTCAAACATTTGACATTAAAAGAATATTTACTAACTATAAACTAATTTTAATTGCTCTTCACTTTGAACATGGCACACTTAAACATTTAAATACAGCAAAAGCCTGCTATTTTTTTCTTTAAAACCAAGTACCTTGAGATGTTTTGAGCAGAGTTTGCAACAGAAAAGCTCATGTTGCTTTCTCATGTGCTGCTCCAGTTCCTCAAACTTAGAGAAGACCTTCTGCTCTGGACAGTACAGGCACGCTGGCAGCAAAAGATGCCTAAAAAGAGGCATGTTTTACTTTACAGTCATTGTAAATTCAAATTTATTTTCCGTGTCTATGAGCACAATAGAAAATGTAGTATTACTTTACCTGTACTGTGCATAGATGTTCTCATTACTAAAATAAATGTCACGCTTCTTATCACAGGGAAAGTTCTGGTAGGGCAGAGATGAGAAGGCCTCCAGTTTCTTCACAAACACCACCTTAAAACAAGAAAGTAGATTACACCTTTGAATAAGAATTAAACTACAGTGAATAATGACAGTCACTGTATAAACATAAGTGCATTTAACACACAGCTGTATGACAACCATAATGAATAATATGATCCACGTTTTATTACAAATATCTATAACTGATCCAGTCCAACTTAGCCAAGGTATATTTAACACTGCATCTGTTGGTGGAGCACTGAGATCAATCGTAGCCCAGCACTATAAAAAGGTACGGCAATAACACAGTGGATGAAGTTCACCTGACGTTAGACATGACACATGAACTACTCACTGCATTCAGGCCTTGGACATACTGATGGATGACTTAAATCCAGTTGATCATTGTATAGCTCTGAGCTCTGAGCAAGTCACATGATTGCAACACAAAGAAGCATAAAGCCGAAGCACTTAACTGCCTAACTAGGAAGATGCTAGGCCAAGTCTACCGTCCAGTCTTTAGGTGTGACAGGGCAGAATGACAAGCTTGCTATGGTTAGCTCACGATGGCTAAGTTAGCATAAATCAGGCTAATGACAGCTAGCGTTAGCTAAAAGTGGTTGGCATCATGCGTGTTGGGTGTTTCATTTTATCCAGTGAAATATATTTATTTTAAGTGCCACAACTATATTAAGTACTTTCCCTAAAGACAGTTGTCTGAACTCTTAAGGCCCCGCCAACAACAGCAGGGTCCAACACCAGGAAACGTTAGCAAACACAGCGTACCTTGTCGAGCTCCTCTCGGCAGACCGCACAGTACTTCTGCTCACACAGCACTCTCATTTTAGTGGAGCAGCGGTAGCACACCGGGTGGTCACATTTTCCTAAAGCGAAGATATCGATGTCTTGACAGCACAGGACGCAGTTCTTCTCTGTTTCCTTTGTAACTGAGTCCATGGTAGTTAAAAGGCACAAGTCTTTCTGGGTTAAGAGCGAGCCAAGGCGGTGAAGTGCTTACGTAACTGTGAGTCTGTATACTGCCGTACGTAACTGTTGTACGTACGGTTTGTGTAAGAGACAGACCAGCCCTACAGCGCAAAAGTCACACGTGTGTGCTGGTCATCGTCACTTTTACACGTGTTCTTTCCCTGTTGTGTCTGTTATGTCCTAACATATGTGTATATGTCCATGGCTACTGGAGTCATACATTTGACCAACATCTAATTCTAAATCTATAAAAGAGAAGAAAACAAAAAACACAGAGAAAAACCCACAGGTACATTTACCCTTTAAAGTCTTCAAGTGATATTCCAGAAGGAGGAGCTTTTCCATTAGGCTAATTTATGTACTGTGAAATGTGTTTATTTACTAGTGATGTTTACCTTTTTGGTGGCACATATTAAATGTATAGTTTATTGTGTTTATTGTATTTTTTAAACCAACAATTTCAATACATCTATACAAAGGCATATGGTCTGTAGCAGTACAAAACTTTAAGATGTTTAGTCAGCGTCTCTTGTAGTGGGTATTTTGTAGGCCCATAACTCTAAAGGTAAAACTGGCAATTTTCTCATAGAGAATGAACATGAGGGCAGCAGTAAGCACTGTCTGCAACAACTTGGCCTCCAGGCCTTTAAACAGGCCCAACACGCCGTACCTCCTAAAAATGTAAATATAAAAAATGTCAATAATAATGTCTACAAATGTATATTTAAGAATCTTAAGTATACTGTATGCGTGTATGTTCAACATGTGTGCCCACCTTACTCTGTTGACCAGCAGACATTTAATAGTCCTGAGACTGGACAGAAGTTTGGACTTTTCTGTTGACTCATTAAACTGACCAAACTGTGGTAATAAAAAGAGAGACAATCTTAGATTTTATTTGTTAAAAAAAAACAAAAAAAACAACAAAGATTCTCATTTGCAGAAAAAGTGTCATGTCAATAACTAAAATAAAATTCAACTACTGCAAATCCCACTTACCCTAAGGACTGACTGTATAGTCTGGAGAGGGTATGTAACTGTAGTAGCAACAGCTTTGGCCACAGCACCAATGACAAAGACTTCAATAGATGTTAGCTGGAAGAAATAAAGAAACTTTACACTTTTAAAGAAATGTGTCATCCACATTATCAGTGAACATCACTGAGTAAGAACAACCCTCAGAATTAAACAGCCAAATGTATGGTGTGAAATCATGCAGGGACAAATGCCCAGTCAACTGTCTGTTTATGTTAGCTTCAAATGCTCTCTTATCACTACTCAAGCCTAAAAATCATGTGAACGGTTTTACCAGGTTTCAGCATGTCAAGTGTCTACTAACCCAGAAGAGTATTTTTAGAAGTATTTTGTTTGTTTATTGTACATTTTTTTAATGTTCACGTTTCTGTTGTGGAATATATATTTTGACTGTTAAATGTATTTGGGTAATAACTCAATTAACTGTGTGAATTTTGTATGTGAAATGGCACCTCTCTAGGAACTCCTTTCCTGAGCTGTCTTTTCAGGCCTTCATAAATCATGAATTGGATGGCAGGATTCATCACAAGCAGCAGGGATGGGAACGTCCCATTCCACAAGGCTCCCACACCCTCATCCCGGATGATTTGTATAAATGCATCTAGAGGAACAATGATGCAGTAGTGTAATTTACTGTGTATACAAATGTTGCTTGTGTCACTCCTGATTTAGAAACCATTTGAAAATTAGGACAAAAACAGCATTTACCCCAAATCCCTGAATAGCTGGTTGAATGAATGTTTGTATTACGAAACTTGGAACCTTGAAGCTTCAGCCTAGTGTTGACCACCCACAAAGGAGTTGTAACTAAAACATTTACAATACCTAAAAGGAGAAAAGACAATTCTGATCAATATCTACCTACATAGTGCCAACAAGAAACAAACAAGAAAAATGTGACATGAATGTGAGTGTTCTCATGAATCTGTTAGTTGGAAAATATATATATTTTTAAAATATAAGCACACCTGCTGCCATGCCTATAACTAAGTCTAAACTGGGCGTTGAAGGCTGTCCCTTCAAACAGTTGGCCTTTAGACTGTGGAAGCAGTAGAAGTAGACAAAGTTGGAACAGCACAAACTGCATATCACGGGGAACCACCCTCTGTATGGAGCCAACCTGCACAGAGACACCCACAAAATAAAGGCTTTTATTAGAGGGTATGTTTTTATTTGTATTTGTAATAAAAAATATTACAGGCTTAATAACAAATACTCACAGTCCTTCCTCTTTTATAATTTCTGCTAGAATTTCAGGAGTAGATTTAGCCACTCTACTTTCATCCACTGAAATGGGGGAAAAATATTTACACAATACTGCAAAGACAGGCAACACTACTTAAGATATTATTCTTACCTTGAAGCCTCAGTCTTGCAGAATCAAGTGGAAAAAACACTGTCATTGCAGTCACACTTCCCTAAAAATCAGTATATGAAGAATGAAAAAACATGAAACTCAAATTATCTGTAAAAGTTGTATTAGACATCAAGAGTAGCCTATCATGTTTGTTTTGACCCTTGTTATTGCAACTGCAATAGTCATTTCTAAATGAAAGTGTCGAAATAACATTTCGTACATTTATTACATGTATCGAGGGTATTGTATGAGAAATAAGCACATTTGCCAGCAATTCTGCGCATAAGTAAACCAAACCAAAGCTACACTTACCATTGCTCCTGACACAGCATGAACCAAACTTTCATACGAGAAGACGTCAAAACTCATTTTGCGTTTTTAAATTTCTATTTCATTCGTAAATATATAACACTTGCTTTACACTTTGGTGCCACACGAAAAAGGGACCGTGTTGTCTCGGCTGTTTAGTCATCACGCTTCCTAGTCGCTGACGTTCTCCAGACCAGTGGCATTCTGGGTAATGCAGTTTAACATACACGAGCCTCTAGCGGCCCAGTTTAGTAAAAAAGTTTGAATGTAAAAAAGCTTTACATCGAAAGTTAAAATACATTTAATTCACAACTGAGTAATGAGGTCATGACAGAAGTGTTTTATTGAGAGTGCAAGACTAAACATGCTTCTCAGATCCTGATTTTGTTGAAGCACAGAGAAGATCAATAGCATGTCTGATTACAGGCCATGCCAATTCAAACATCATCCTAACACATTATACCCTTAAAATTGACAAGCAAGGCACGTTTGTATTGGAGGAGTTACTAATAAAATGATCAGTCTCTCCAGCACAAAAATGGAACAGCAAAGTATGATAGGTTCAATAAATGCTTCATTTGTGTGAGAAATTTTAATTGAATACACTTACTCTCATAATTTAAGCCCACAAATTCATCATATTAGTTACATATTACATAATACTGTATATTTAAGAATTTAAAATAAATAACATCTACACACGTCCTTATAAATCTCCAGCCCATTGACTGAGCCAGTCCTGACACTGCCTTCTCTGCTCCTCATTCTCCTCAGACTCCTTCTGTTTTCTGCTTCTGTCCTCCTCCTTTAAGGCACACTGCTTCTTCTCCTCTTTGAGCGTTCTTTCCTCCTCTAGTCGGCGATCTAGCACAGCCCCGACTGTTTCCTTAAGAGTTCTTAACAACCGCTCTGGATGCCACTTAGGGTCTACAGTGGGGACGAAGGGATCTTCTGCAGACACAAGCAGAGGCAGGGGTTCTAGAGGTATGTGCAGCAGGTAGGCGTGCAGCATCATGCGGTATGGGGCATCATCTGTTCCTAAGCTGTAGGTAAAGTCTCCCACAATGGGATGTCCAATTGCACTGCAGTGGACCCTTAACTGATGCGTTCGACCTGAGGGGAAATGTATATATAAAAAGTCTGTCAAAAGAGCATGTTACTTTTACCAGATTTTATGAACAAGTGTTTAGCTAGAAGGTTTTTGCTATTATTCACTTTTGTTACCTGTCAGTGGCTGTAGTAGCACCTTTGTAACAGCGTCTCCATCATATAGTCCATACTCTAACACTGTTAGCTCAGTCGTGCAAGGCTTAGGGTTCTCACAACCTGGTGAAATGAAGATCGAAAATAGAATATTATACTGAATAAAAAACAAGAAAGCGAGAGAGCAACATGTTGAGCTCATGTTGTAGTCACAATGCATGCATGTTTTTCAGTACCTTCTGTTCCCTCAATGCACATCATATGTGTTTTGCCCTCAGAAGAATTCTTGCCAATGGAGAAGTCCAGAGTTTGTGTCTCCCTCTCCACCCAACCACGTAACTGAGGAGAAAAATTGTTTCAATTCTCTTACTAATTCCTTAAGAAGGCTTTCAGGTGTCTTGTTTACATGCTGACCATACCAGAGCCAGGTAGACTTTGGTGACAGTTCGGTCCTTGAAGCAGCGGTAGGCCTGGCCAGCTGCAGCTTTATTAAGGGCCACACAAAGAGCGCCACTGGTGGAATAATCCAACTGATGACAGAATCTACAGGGTCACAAAAAATGTAAAGGAATATCAATTACAAACTCACTGCATAACAGCACCCGTGTATGTGACTGGTTAGCATTACCACACAGAGCAAGTATAATTTACCTGAATCCATAATAGGTGTTTGGGTCTGCCAGCTCTGGAAAATGTTGCCTAAGTTGTGCCTGCACAGTCACTTTCTCATACCACATCTTGCTGTCAATGCGGATGTCCCAGTGTTTGTCTACCACCATGTAATCATCACTTTGATACAGAACCCTAAGGCTGTCCAGACTTGCTGGCTCTGTGGTCATTGTGTTTCAGAGGTGTACACACTTCCTGTAGAGAAATTACATTGATATAATTATCATCATGATACACATGCAATTAATAACGGAATAGTAACATACTGTTGGTAACATAGTCTTAGGAGATAAACAAAGGTTGTTTACAACAAGCACAAACATTACTGAAAAGTTACATCACACTTACCAGATCTCAATAAACACCTTATAGATGTTTATTTTGTTTTGTTTTTTTGCCGAGTCACTTCTTCCATAGGACTAAATGCTAAATGGTATAATTCCATCAGTACATACACATCAGACTTTTTGGTTTAAGAAAAAGCTTGGATGTATTCAGTGCTGCTTAGCATTGTTGCTAGCTGTAAGTAGTGTAAACAGGAGGAACTTTCCCTTTCAATAATTATTCAAGTGTATCTTATTATATTAACGTCAACATAAAATAAATGCGTAGATATCATAAACTACACTAACCTCTATGAAATAAAAATACATAGCCAAACCCTAAATGAAGAACCAAAATGAAGTTGGTGCAATGCGACTGCGCATTTTTATTCCTCTTCTACTGGAGACACCAACATGAAAGCACAGCCCCACCTACTGGACTGGAGTACTATACTGCAACTTGCCTTTGACTCCACAACAATAGAACTGTGCCTTTACACAGGAGTCGGCCTTTAATATGTTTTGCTTTCTCATTAGGCTATAAATTCCAAAAAAATAGAATTTATTTAATATATATTTACACTAGAAATCATGATTAGCCCACTACACTGATCTTTTTCTTTGTCAGTAAGGACTGCCCCAGGCCACTGACCCTTTGTTGAATCATCACAAATAATCCCCTAACACCAAACTCACCTTGACAGAGATCACCTGCTTTGATAATAATATCTATGCATTTGTGAGCATGACCTTCTTTGATGCCAGGCATTATTTGTTGATTTACTAATTTGTTTACCCATATATTTTATTAAATTTTTTACTGATTTAAATAGATTCTTTTACCATTGTTTTACTATTACAAAACTCTTAAAACAAAGTGCTCTCCTAAACACTATTCAGACTGTGGTAATACTGCCTTTTTCAATTTGTGCTCAATTTCAAAGTTTTCAGAATGGTAATCAGAATGGATGAACAGATTGTGCTGACTAGAATGGGCTGAAACAAGTGCATTGTATTTTATAATCCTGTATTTTGTCATAAGAAGATCAGGAATTATATCAGTGTTATTTCATAACCCTACTTAATCTGTATGTGTGCAGTAAATCTGTTAACACACTCACTCATAAAGGTAAACTTAGGTCTTTTACTTGACCAAAAAGGACAAACTGCTACTTTAAGTTAATGGAATTACCTTAAAAACATATGAAAAAACATGTTTATCTGTGTTATTGAGGCAAATGTTCTCTCAGCTTTTCAGCATCATCTGTCTGAGCTGTTTCTTGTTTCTGGTTATTGTTATATAACAATGGAGAATCTCAGAGCGGGTTGGTGTGTTCACCTGTGAGCAGTGTGGCAAGAAATCTCACTCGTACAAAACAAGATAGATGCACGTGTACAATGATTCAGTCAGATCTTGATGTGAGGACGTCGGAGCATCCATGGTTTCTGATTTTACATGACCTTTATGGACTAGTGGAAGAGCGGTATTTATGCTGCTAGAACACTTTATTTTGCTGGTTTGTACTGGCTGTCGTTTGCATATTGGATTAACGTTTTGAGTTTTTGAAGAAACAGACAATGAGATATACCTTTGTAATCCCAGCGCTGTCTGTCTCTTGTAAATTTAGTGCATTTTAGGACTACCTTTGTAACTCTTGAGCAGCTTTGATTACTTGATAGTGTGGACCATGGCTAAGTCTTTCCTGCAGGCTCGCTGTGAGGAGCCCATCATGACCACAGACTGGGGCCTTCCTCTGCTGCTGGCTCTGCTGGTCCTGGCTCTGGTCTATGCCTTCCTTTACCTGCCTGCTACAGCCCAGAGAGCTCTGCTGGAGCAGGCACTCAGCAGCAACAACACCACCTCCGCACTGACCGCAGCACCTAAGGACTAATGGAACAGAAAGAACTGACTGGCAAGTATTTCAGAGAGAAGCTTTATGGAGTGAAGTGACTTGCATTAGAGGATTTAATCTCTGGGACATATACAATGATTAACTGTATAAGAAAACTGATATCAGTAAACACAGTATGTTACATATACTGTTCTGATGAAGACAGTTTCCTGAATGAGTTGTGTGTTTGTACATATTCACATTTTGCACATGCAGAACAAATATGGAGGCGTCCCACTGTTTGTTTGCCTTTATTAAAAGATACAGGATACATATAGTTGACACTGACATTTCAAGTGTGAGGCACAGCTTACCCCATCCTGTGTCTTCAGAAGGCTTTCCCATAAGCCACTAGTGACATCCAAATTACATTTGTGTATCTTTTTATTTTTGTCACATTTAACTTTACAATAAACTTGTAAAAAGTGAGAGAACCTGACGAAACCATGCAACACCCAACAAGTCGACAATGACAGTATCTCTTTAATCACAATCGATTCCAATGTTGTTTTTATGTTCAATATGTTTATCAACAATGACAATATCATGTTCAATGATTACACAGATATTTTATTTATAAAAGGGAAGTAGCCACCTGTAATCCACCTCTCTGCAACCTATATTTGTCTATTACCTTCTATTAAAATGTACATTTAAATGCTGAAGTGTACTCATCATTACGTGTCTGGAAAAGATTTCAAAGGGCTCATAAAGTTTTATTGACGGAATAGTATCAAATTCCAACGAATGACATGCATCTTTCAACAATATACAGTACAGTGTTTCATGTATCAGGTTTTTTTAAGAGTTACAATAAGAAAAGCTTTAGAAGCAAACACTTATTCAACTTAATTTAAACTGAAAGCAAATAATTTGGTTTCACCATAACCTTTAAGCTGTCCTCCCAAATATATTCAACGTCTTCATTTGAAGCTGATTGAGTTTCATTTACTGTGTATAAAAATGAAATTGTGGAATAAACACTTAAGCCTTAATGCTTTGCAGTTGTTGAAGAAGCACAAGGTAAATCCTTTACTACAATCAAATCAACCAATGAAAGGCATTACATAATCAAAGCAATCCTGACAGCACTACATGTAACTAACTGCACTGAAGAGCAGTTAGTGTGTTTAGCATTGTACACTCATCAAATCCACTATACCCACCAAATGACTGATATGTTGTACTAGACACAGTTCTGCCCATTAAGAAATATTTACAATACAGTCTCTAAACTGACTTGTTTTCATGATCTATTGTTACTTCTGCATCAAAGAAAACCAAAAATATGTTTATGTATCTGACTGTTTATGTATGTCCCTGTGTAAAGCCAAAGAAGAGACAAAAAAAGGTGGTGGCGCCTTTTCTAAAAGTCCCATTTAGATAGTACAGACCTGATGGAGCAGAAGAAGGATTTCGCTAAGGAGAGGTATGTCTTTTTCCTCACTTTATCTCCTCTATTCTCACCAGTCCTTAGTTATGTTCAGCCCCCACTCCCATTTCAAGTGCACGTTTTCATCATCATCAATAAACTTGGCCTGGACCTTGTAGCACCCACGTGCCATCATGCCTTTGGGAGTTTCATCCACGGGGGACAGAAACTCGTGTTCCTCTGCCCTCGGGCCATAACTGCCCACCATGATCGACTCCTTATCCACTGCACACAAACAGACATTGTTTCATGAGTTACAATACTATGAACAACTCTTTTTTATTCTTAATTCAAATAACATGAAGGTTTAATATGATGATGTTTTCCTACCACTTACCGTTTATTCCTGTCCTTGAAATCACGTGATGGTATTTCAAACCAGGGACAATTTCTTTGTTCACCTGCAGAATAACAATAAAAACGTTAGGCTTGGGGTGCATCTTATGTTCTTATATCTTATATTTCACAACAAAACAAGTATCAACATTATATATGTTATTTCAGATTTGTCCAGCAGGTGTCCTCACAGTGAAGTTCAACCAGTATGAGCCCCTGAGTATTACTGCTGGCCTACACATATACACACTGACTTGATTATGATGTGAGCTCAATAATAATTACTGATAACTGCCGAATGAAACATACAAATGACACTAAATATAATACTGGTTACACTGATCAATCACTCTATTCAATCCCTCATCTTTACTGTCACCTATAATCCATAAATAGGATGCATCCATCTCACCTTGAAATGGATCTTTAGCCTGTACGGCACTCCCTCCTTTAGGGTGAGGCTCTGGTTCTTCAGAGAGCTGAGATCCTCTGGTAAACGACAACAAAAATAAAGCATTACTCAAGGTAAGAGTGACACATACATGGACATGCCGCAGTATATCAGCGGCCCCACATAGGGATGACAACATTATGACTCACAATACGAGGTCACCCTTTGTTTTCTTTGTCTAACCGGGGAGGACTTGCTATTTTACAGGAGCTTTGAGTAAGAAAGACTGTTAAACTGTATGTGTATGAGATTGTATACTATCTACCTATTTTTATTGTAAAATCAATGCTTAAGTAGTATTGAGACCAAGTACTAAAAACACTACACACACAACACTTTCTAAATGTTGCTCAATTAGCACTAAGTTTGAAGCACTTAGTGTGGCTTTTGTTACAGTGTTAGAAGGTCTTCTCTCTATTGGGATGACAATGTTTTCCAAAATGCGAGTTGAGATCTAAGAAAATGAATAACAGCTTGTAGTATTGTCCTGTCACAGATCCCTGTAGGCAGCAAAGAATAATGACACTTAAAATATTTAAAAGGGCCCTGATGGTGAACGCCAGAAGAATAAAATGAATGGAATGACATCCAATTCAGGAAGTACAATAATCAGCTGAGTTCAGAGTTTGTTTTGATTTACGTCGCGACAGGTTTGAGATTGAGACGAGATAAAATCATGAAAATACTGAGATGTTTGTCAATGAACAGGTTATTAACACATGAAATGAGTACATGTATGTAATGACAGCGCGTCGAAAGGGTTCATGGCGAAGGGCGGAGACGCATTGTAAAAACCAGCACAATCCCAAACGCATTCAGTGCCTAATCACTTTATATCTCAATTTAAAAGCACGCACCAGCCCCGGAGTGCTTCCTAATGGACGGGAGGAAGAAGAGGAAGATGAAGGACAGATAGGGGAGCGGGGTGAATACAAACAGGCCGTCGGTGATGTGTTTAGATAGAGGAGAGAGAGGCAGAGGACAGGAAGGAAGTGGCCGACAGATAAGACACGCACGTAAACGGCACGAGTCGGTCTGTGTGTGAAAGAGCCACTTCTTTCTAGGAATGGGATGATTATCACAAATCCCAGCTCCAACTACTATGAAACCTCAACAAAGTTTTATGATTTTGTAATAGCAAAATACATATAATTTTTTCCCCCAACAAATTAAACTAATCTTTTCTTTAGTTACACACACGTTACTTGGCTACAGGTGATTTCAGAGAAAGGACGCACCACCTTCGTCATGAATACACAGCCACAAACCAATCAGTCTGCTCCTAAACTTCACTGAATGTCATTATAACACCCTCTTAGAGATTAAGCTCCTTGTGGCCTGTTTGGTTGCTTTGTCCTTTTCCAGTTTTTTTAAAAGTAGCTACGATAGACTGACACTGCAAATTACAGCCCTCGAGTGTGATTTAAAAGCTATTTTGATCGTGCAAGAAGTTATGTTTAAAAGAATAAAGAATAAAAGAAGAAGTTGTTCTCTAAGAAGCTCACATTAAGAGACATAAGTCATCGTTATAGCATGATTACTGTGACATTTTGGAACAGTCGCTCTCATGTTCACTGTCATGTCCCTCCTTTTAATGAGAATCTACATTTTGCCTTTGGGCTTGGAGCTTTAACAACCACATGAAACCCTTCCAAAAGATAATAGATTAAATCAAAAATACTGAAAAAATAAAGCTGTTCCCCTTGTAGCTGACATTTAGTAGACAATGTAATCAGCTCAGGCAGTTTCCCCCTATGTAGGAATCTTGATGTACAGCTCTTGATTACTTCCTCAACTTTGTCTGATTAGGTTCCTTCATCTTGTCTCAGGAGACGTGGGGAGAGGACAGAAGTGTGGCCCCTGGGAGCGTCTGGCTCAGGAAATAGGTCAGTGTGGAGATGGACTGTCTATATAGTCTCCTCACACACAGAGAAAGACATATACAGAAGAGAAGGAATGGGGAAATGGAAAAAAACAAGAAAAGGATGTTTGGGCTCTATTCCCCTGTAGTTCTGCCCTTCAGTCAACTGCTAAAATGAATGTAGCCCTCCACATGGCAAATATCACACAATAAAGTGGTCCTTATTCTAGGCTGACAGTGTGGGAATGACTGAATAGATGTGTAGCGAGGTGCACGCTCAGCAAAACAGGCCTGGCAACATGAAAGTTTAACTAAGCTGCATTTAGGGCACTGGAGGACGGAGGAACATCAACCAGGGATAATGCTTTGTTATGTGGGCTAGATAAAAACTAACAGGCATCCATCACCAGCTTCAATATCATATGTTTGTTAATGTCTGTTGTTATTGCTATACTTTGAAAGCAACAAGGCAGCATGGGCTTTTCAAGGAAGATTGTAAACACTGACCAAACATTCTATATTGTTTGGAAGAAATACAAATAATTGGCTCCCATATTTGTAAGGGCACCCAATGTATTAGACTTCTATTTAATCACAAACAGGTGACTTACATCTCTACAGCACACTCTGGAGTGCAACAAACAGTGTAATGATCTGCAAAGACTGAGACACGGACCCAAATAAAACAGCATAAAGATCAGTTTCAGTTTCATGCTGGTCTGCTCAACGCATACTCCAGCCCCTTTTATCATCATCTCACCCACACATGCATAGCAGAGACATTAGTGCCAGTCATTACTCAGGGCACAATGCTGCGCTGGTAACAACCTATAGTGTATAATGAGGTCTCTAATGCTTTCAGCCACCAATGGAAAGCCCATTTCACATCCAGTCTGGTGCCGGCTGGACTGTCTGCCTGCAACATGATCCAGTGGTCCGACAAATGAGTACCTTATGCTTATGTAGGGATTTAGCAAAGCGGCTATTGTCTCTGTGCACTGCAACTGGATAAATGCAGCGCCGTATCGAGAGGATGTGGAAGCAATACGTTATAGATTCAGAAAAAAACCCCCCCCGACAGTGACAGTTTCCATCGTTCTGCTTAAACAGAGTTTTATTTTAGGGATCTGACTATCACCTAGCAACCAGTGACCTTCTGGATGAGAGTTAACAGTCTGTAATTCAACCAGTATGTGATCAGAGCCTGGCAAATCCTCTAAAATCATGCACACAACTCAAATATATACATGCAAAAACATTTTCTGCAGACACACCCAGCCTCAAGTAGACAATAGATAGACCTCAGCCTACACATACAGCTTATGCACACCTCACTACCCTTCCCAACATGACATTTCCCTGCACCCCTGGGAGAGTGTCAATACTGCCCAGTAAGCAAACATCAACTGTCCCCCTTTCTCTGCTCTTTTTCAGCAGAGACACACCCAATGCGGTCTCTGTGCACATCATACATACATGTTCTGGGCAGAGAAAAAAAGCACAGATACCTGTCAGGTCCATGGTGATTGGTTTTGGGGCCTCGTCGCACAACAGGGTCAGTCTGGTCACCTGCACATTCGGTAAGTCGTCGCAGTCTGTGGAATAAAGAATGCATCAGTGACTTAGGCTGTGTGATTGGAATTATGATTAGAAATTACATTTAATAAGGGAAAGAGGACGAGAAGGCTTTAACAACAAGCCTGTAGCTGATTTTATTTTCAACTAATTTAGTAAAAAGAGCTTTAGACATGACTTTCTGAACATTCAAGGGTCCTTTTTAGGTAAAGGGGTAAGGGGCATAACAGAGCATAGCAGAATGGGTGGTGTACCAACACTGGGGTTTAAATGGAAACAATATGGTAGCTTTTCTAATCAGTTGGTTTCACCTTTGTACATTAAGCAGAGAATGTTTTACTTCTTTAATTGCAATTATGTGCGAGAAATGTCCCTAAATTTGATATTCGTAAGCAGAATTAAGCACAAAATCAATCCTTAAGTCAGCATAAGGACTGAAAACTCCATAGGAAAGATGTTAGCTGTAATAAAAACGTTCAGAAGCCCTTTCAAATCTCCTTTAAACCCCTATAGTGCTCATGCAGAAGTAACCCAGTGGCCCGGAGAAGCAGCTTTTCAAATGTAAGAACAGGGATCATGTTATATTAGAATAATTATTGATTAAAATGGTCCATCTTCCACTGTATTTGTTTTCTCATCTCAGTTTGAGTATCTGATATGAGTGAGATGGTGTTGTGTTACAGCAGAGGGAGAGTCAGGGACACACTGATATCAGCTGTCCTGGAAGCGAGCGCGACGCTGAGAGATGCTGAGACAAGCAGCTTGGTTCTTATGTGTATGCATGTGGCAGGAGGAAGTTGATGACTGTGGAACTATGCACTCGGTCGTTGTAATGGGTCAATAATGTTATTAGAGCCGCAGTAACGCCGGGCAAAGGGGTAAAGCATCAGAGATAAATATTACACACACACCTGTCCAAGATGGCAAAGTCCCCAGCAGCTTATTCTTGTATTTGACCAGACTCTCATCATCTTTGTCTTGTTCTTGTATCTCCTTCACAGACTTCTGAGCCGGTGCAGTGTAGAGAGCGTCAGTCTCGACAAGCTCATCCTCATTTTCGCCAATGAGACCTATAAGAGGGAGATATAAGGAGATATTTTTACATGATACACACAATATATGGGTTTCTGTAGGTTGTTCACGTGTGTTCAGCTCAGGAAGTCCAAATTGAGTATTGAGTATAGAGTTTTACTGCTCTATAGCTAATTTATGGCAGTTTTAAATGTTTTCTGTGCCAAAATACCTGCCAAACTGGACACTCAACAATGTTAATTAATGGTTGAATGACCTGTTTGGTGTTATATATGAGCAGTGGAAAAAAAGTCTAATAAGAAAAAAAAAGAAAAAGAAAATAAAGTCTACTTATTGTGTTAGCTAAAAGGATTGGATACCCTACATTAACTAGACATCACTATTTTATAGCCTATTCCCTCACTCCATCACAATAACACCATAAGAATAAATAAACAAATAAAATCTCACTTCAACACAGCCATGTTTAACTGTTTTGATGCTTTATTCAATCTCTTAGTTATAGTCTCATAGGTAACTTTCCCAAAATGTTGTTGCATTAAAAGGCTATGCTAAAATTAAAAAACTAAATCAACAAATGCAATGATAAATTTTGTTTAAGAAGGAAAGTAATGAAATCATGTACAAACATTGCAATAAAGTGTAAAAAAAAAAAAAGAAAAAAGACTATGCTAGCGTTAAATCTGTTGCCTTTGATACCATTGATGTAGCCTACTATTAGAGCTAAAGTTAGCACCTCCTCCTCTCTGACCTGACCAGGTGAGTGCATTTTTTTTTTGGAGATTTTGCTGATCACTACGAAGACTCTCTAGTTTCTCCCATTTTCACTTTAATTTCAAGTTCATTTTTACCAGGGGTTTTGATGACTTTGTATTATCACTTTAAGTTTAAAACAAACTGGTAACACTTTAACTACCCACACTATTAAGCATTAGTTGAGTATTTGCAACAACTTAATTCATCATTTACATTTCTCTACTGACTTTAATAATGAGCTGATATACAGTGGTTTATAAATGTGATTTATCAGCATTTGTAAACTTTTTATTCATTTATTCATTAATTGCACACTATTACTGCTTTTCTTTTATAGGTTATAGTGTGTAGGCATTACAAAGGGTTACCAACAAATCCAGTCCAACTATTAGTATCATTAATATCAGTTAAGAAAAAAGGGAAATTAACAATATATTCTATTTTATTATTATTCAACTTATTTTTTAGTGGTGAATTGTGGCCTGAGCCTGAAGCAGCACAGGCCAGATTGCTTTCAGTCTGTCTGCAGGTCTATCTAGGTCAGCTCAAAACACTCCAGGAGTTGATTTCATCTGGGTTCATCTGGTTCAATATTGTATTGTACAGACATTTGATAGTGCGTTGGCCAAATCTGAATTTAATTTCAGCTCCAGCTTTCGTGCAGCCAAGATGGTAAAAGATATGCACATCTAGAGAAAAGGCTCATAAGAAGATGGACTAGCACATTTTATCATAATAATATATATGTAAAGGATGTGGAGTATTTCTTGTGACAGATTCCCGACTATTCTCCATCACACCAAACAAGTTCCTTAAGTAAACATTTATTTTCTTGGTCTGTGTTTTTAAGTCTCTCCTTTAGCTGAGTCAGATTTGGTCCAATGAGTCTTTTTGTTGTGTATAATAAAAAAATAATAATAATAATAAATAAATAATAATAAATAATAATAAAAAAGCTAGACCACTTAAGCTAGAATTGGTCGCCAAAGAAGTGTGAGAGCTTGTGTCTCAATTCAAGAAACCTAAAAGCAGGTTACTAACAATAACAAACATCGTGTAGACTATGGCAAAATGCACTGTCAACTATTCTGTTGTGGGGAACGAGATAATTAAAAAGTGCTTCCTTAACCATCATAGCTTTTTGTGTGTTTTTCTGCTTTTATTTTTTGCGTTTGAATACTATTAGCTAACTATTTTAGAGAACTATTTAAAACCAGCACCGCCATCACTTTAATACTGCAATATAGTCAGGTTTACGGTTCTGATGCGTTATTCCCCACTTGTTTTTAATGGCTAATTACTGTGTTAAAGAGATACATGAAATATCTTGCCTAACTACACATTGTTACCTAGTGTTCTGTGGTCTCAAACTCCTTTATACTTGGTGCTGTCTTGGTCTCAGATGCCAAGTCCAACCAAGACCAACCAAGACCACAAATGGTATATTTCTCCAAAATGAATGAAAACGTTAATAATTTAATATTCAATTAAAAATCACCAAAAACTAACCTCAAAGAGTCTGGTCTAAGACTGGACAGACATATCTATTATGTTGTATTGTACACTGGTTCTGGCCTTGACTTGGTCTTGACCTGGTCTTGCACTGACATCGTCTTTGTTTTCACTCAGTCTCGACATGGTCTTGGTCTTGACTCGGTCCTAATGTGCTCTAGTCTCTGATCATGACTTGGTCAAGGTCAGTGCACTTTTGATTTCAACACTATTGTAACCATATGGACCTATTTTCTAATTAAGTCAAGAGTGTTTGCAGGAAAAATAAAAAACAAATATTCAAATTATCAATATAATTTCCTACCATGATCTGTGTCGGCCATGATGATATCCAGAGGCCTACTGTAAGAGGAAAGTTGGAACCTCCTCCTTTAAACTGACCAGGCCTTTTTGGGGGATTTTGTCCAGCCCTACATAAATGCTACAAACTCAATCCAAACTATGTTATATCAATTAAAAAAATGAGCAGAAAATGTGTCAGAGTAGATGTTTTTCGGCATTTAAAAAATTCCAGGAACTCTAATCAAGATCCTGAATAAACATTTGTTTAAGCCACGCCCTTAAAGCTGAGTCAGATCTGGTCCAATGAGCCTCTAACGTAAAAACAGAAAAATCAAGACCAATGATAAAAGCGGGTCTGAAAAAAAAAAAATATTTTTTTTTTTTTTTTTTTATAAAAAAAACCTAGAACTGGAGAAATCACATGAATCCAGAAAGCTAGAATTAATTGTGTGATAGGTTTGTAACCCACCATCTTGCCAACACAACAAAAAATCAGTGAGTAAAAATGTAAAAGGTTAAAGGACACACCAGCCCTCAGAACATCCAATTTGAAACTATTCCAAAAAAGTGTGTTTTGTTTATTGTGATCTTTATAAAACTTTCTCGAGGTTTACCAGAAACCTTCAGGGCAAAATGTCTTGACTATAATATATATCTGCACTGACTATAAAGAAACAGAAATCCATCCACACCCATTCAAACACTTGAGTGAATGCCTCTGCGTACAACAGACTCCAATTACCTCAAGCGCAGGACACATAGGCTACGTACTGTGCTGTAAAAGCTTTGAGTAATAGCCTCTGCTTGTGTGTTTACTGTATATAATGAGAACAGCTCAGCATCCCTGCACCGGGCAGAGCTGTGTCTAGAGGTAATTGGATGACACAGGAAGTTCACAGCACTAATTGCACACATAAAGGAGTGGGCTCGCTTTAGTTAAAAACCCCTCTCTGCCGACGAGCACCGCTATCGATTCTGAAAACGCAAGTAAAAATCAAGAGCGTTAATCGGGACGAGGAGGGCACCATTCCTAATCGGGGCCAAACTGTGCTGCCTATGCCGTTACCATGGCGACCGCTTGAACTCTTTTTCCACTGACATCACCTTTTGTCTTGAATTTGTATTGTGTGCAATGTAAGCATTTGTTTCAAGCAACACACACACAAGCATCAATGAGATGAACTGAAAATTATAATTTGCAGAGTAATAAAAGCAGTAGTCTTATCCCACTAATACATTAAAAGCATTTCCTAAAATAAGAGCTCTCTAACAAGAAAAGACAGCCGAGAGCTACAATGCCACACTAAAATGAAAAAGATGCTACATTAAGTGTTTCAATATGATCAAAGATAAACGCAGCAACATGAAACACACATCATTCAAAAAATATTGCAGTGGATTTACATATCAAACCATGCTCATGCTGTTAATCCCATCTTCCTCTCTGGCTTCTAAAAGTCTCCTGTTTGATCTGCACACTGCTGACCTGTCACACAAACCGCATTAGTTAGCATTCATTTAAAAGCCTTCACTGCACAGGGATGTTGTATTTTATATAGTATTGGCATATCTTAACCTAAGAAAATTAGACACTCAAATGTCATTCAACAATAAAATATGCCTTTGCTCTCCAAAAGCAGATAAACGAAAGGCCTACGATCTTCCATATTGATAAAATCTAATAACTATGAATAATGTGTGTTGAATCCTGTCTGTGAAATGACATTATCTGGTACATTTGCTTTGATGCCAATAAATCTGCCTCGTTACCTCAGGGGCTTTTACAGCTATTAGTTATCACTTATTCAGTCAGAGTGGGTTTTTACACAATGTTTTATGATTCATGACATCTTGGATGTATGTCAAAGGACTCGAGGCAGACTCAGTGCACTCTGCTGGTATTAGACAACAGCCAACACGTTTAGCTTAAATCAACACAGCAATCTGTTTGGTATTGAGGGTATGATAGTAATGCTAATGAAAAACAATAGTTATTTAGGCTAAGGGCAATTAAATCTGGGATATTCTTCATGTCTTTGTTTGGTTTTGTGAAGAACCTGGTTTGTTGACATTAGGATATCTCCAGGCTCTAAGAACTAAAGAATTGTTACACAGATGTGAATCGCTCATGTAAATAAATGTTTTTAACCCAACCGATATGCATTTTGACCATTTCCTTCCACCGTTGGTTCTTCTTTATGTGTTTGATCGGCTATGACTTCTTGCGTTTGGTCCAAAAGTCTGAACTATCGCCAAATGTGCTTTCACACAAACAAACCGGACCTTAGTTTAGTTTGGTTCGGACGGAGACAACCTCTTTTTGCCGAAAAACAAAGAGCAGCTATTTGGTCTGAACCTTGGTCTGCTTGAGCTTTCACACCTGAAGATTTGGTTCAAACCAAAAGGGTAAGTCTGAAAGTCTGTAGTAAATGGTGCAGGTGTGAAAGCTCACTAAGAAAATACTAGAATATGCTTCTCCAAATGCAGTGCTCAGTTTGTCCGCTTTGGGCAGTTGTAACACATAGTAATGAAACTTCCCCTGTTTCTATGATGCTTTATCCTAGTTTTTAAGGTATGCAAAGGGTGTTACACTTAATTTTAACTGCAGTTGTTCAGGTTTATGGTTTGGGATGTTCCATTAACACTATTTACTTAACTTATTGTTGGCATAACTAGCTACATGAAGTTTCACCTGTGTCTAAATTTGTAACTTTCACACTTAGCAGTTTCCCTCAAAATCTTCCAAATGAGATTTACATACAGAGACACATTTAACTCCATGTGAACATCCTGCTACGTCATAGTCCATTGTTTTTCCTGTCTCCTCTGTCTTTCCTCATGCTACTCTGTTCTCCCTCAGCTGCATGCTCTTCTCTTAACCCAGATAACTGCTCTCTGTGAAGGAAACAGTATCTTCCTCACTCAGTAAGCGTGTGTGCCATGCCGTGAGCGTGGATTTGCAGTTTTTATAGTCCTTTGTGGCTCGCTGTCACTGCTCTGTTCTAATACTATAACGAGCCCACTGGGACTCTGAAACACACAGAGGCTCCACGCCAAAACAGACACACAGCGGTAGATAAAAGGGAATCTTTCAAAGCTCTGTAAAAAAAAACAAAAAACACACACAATAAAAGCTGTTGAAATGAAAGCAGAGGCTGTGAAATCAGAATAGTAGGAAGGGGGGGCATGACTAAGTCACCAAAAGTTCACTCAGTGTGCACTATGTAGGGGCCATACAGCAACCATAATCATCTCACAGTCAAAACATAGATATAATAGACACTTTTTACATCATTCCTAATATCCGAAAAGTGCAGCCATTGAGACACGGCCTCAAAAATTATGTAATGGAATGTATTTTAGTGCCAGTAATTAAAAAGTAATTGTTCAGACACATGGACAGGCACAGGCTGGTGGTAATGCGTCCCCAGCTGCTCTGTCAGGCCTGTTTAACTTAGTGAGACAGCAGCTCATCTAATTGACTGACTTGATTGGTCCTGTCTGTGTCTACTCGCCCACTCAACCTCATTTATCACGTCTGGGAAGAAAGAAAAAAAAAAGGTGGGAAAGAAACAAAGAGGAATGATGTGAGAAGGAAATACAGTATGGTTTCTTAAAGACTCCCATCTGACAAGCTGACGGAGTGGAGCAGATGGAGGCAATGGAGGAAATGTGAGCGAAGAGCCAGAGACTATGGGCCGTGTCGTCTGACCCGGCTGTGGGAGATAATGGGAAAGGAATGGATTAGATACAGAAGAGAGGGAATCGAACAAATGTAGACAAGCTCAGTTTTGGATTGAGGTTGATTGACTTTGACGTGTGTTCTGCCACAGTGGCCTCACCCACATGAAAACCCTGAGATGACTGATATAGGTCTGCTGGTTACATTTTTCTTTGTTTCACACAAATATGCCTCATCCATTGAGTGCAAGAATTGAATCAGATCAACGAAATTGTGCTTAACTAGTTATCAAGTAAACAGAAATAATACACGACTCGAATAAATCCTGCCACTAAAGAGCCTCTAATGGAAAAGGAAACACACACTGTAAATTATAACTAAATATTCATAAACTAGGCTTAAACAGACATCATAAGGTAAATATGTAGCTTCTAGATACATTAGTTTATGCCACAGTTGTCGAAAAGGTCTGAACTTTAAAAGGTATAGCTGCAGAAATACCAGACACAAAGCTTTGACACTTCTTGCATCCAAATGAAGCCAACAGTTTAAGACAGTGTGGAAATATCCTCGATCTCAAAACTGATTCACAATCTCCTGGAGATATCACATATCATTTTTCTTAAACATAATCGTCAGTGTGATCTGCCTCTGGTTTTCTCCTCATGCTCTCCACACACACACACCTGTCTGAGGGGAACCCCAGGTCTATTCCACCATCTGGACCTGCTCAGCATTACTGCAGTGTTCCAAACACATCGTCCATTTAAAGCATAGGTGACATCATTTGATTTCTGTTTTAGCTGTGTCATCATTCACACACACCCTTTTGTGTGATATGTATTTATGAGCAGCTAATATTCACACATACTCTCTCTCACACACTCACACACACATATGGAAATATAGTATTGATAGCTATTGATCTGCCACCTTTGGCTTGTGTTGGCAGGGAATTGTGTTAGACATAAAAATGTCCACACCCGCTCAGATGGAGACATATCGCACAATGCTGGAATCATAATATAGGCTACATGGAGGGGGTCCAACCAATATTAAACATATTTAAAATGTCCTCGATATATAAATATAATATAAATATATTGATTATTTCATACATTGAATTACAACAACAAATCAAATGTGCCATCATTCAAATGAGAAATTAACTAGATCCAATCCAAGACAATATCTAGGTCCACATCAGGACTAAACTGGGTCTAAAGCCAAGACTAAATCTGGAATTTAGAGCTAAACCAGTCCAGGACTAAAACAATGACTAAACTTATGACCAAACCTGTACTAAATCTGGATTAAACTAAAACTGAACAGAGGACTAGATCTTGGACTAAATAAGAACACAGTGCTAGACTAAACCCACATATAGATCATATAATTTAGTAGCATCTAACCATGACAATCCCATACTCCCAGCATTCATTTGGCACACATTTCTTATAACATGTAAAAATATGCATTTATTTATTACATATTCAACACCAGATCACCTCAGCCAAAACAAGTCTTCTAACTTGGATAACTTGGTTGCTCTGTCCTCACCTTTGTAGCACATGGTTATCCACAGCAGCTCCAGCACCTGCCCCCCGAACTCACACACGTCCACTCCCAGCATGGCGCTCCTGCGTGGGGCTGCTCTCTGCACGAACACCGGCTGAAGAAGAACAAGAACCGGGGAAAACCTCCACAGGTAGTACCACCACCACCTCAACAAAAAAAAAGTAAAACGGCGAGCATCCACAACAAATAGTAACAGTCAGGCGTGCATCTCTTTGACACTGGATTATTTTTTCTTTTTTTTTTGTGAGTGTGAGGAGTGGTGTGGGAGAGACAGAGGCGGTGAAGGCGGGGAGGGGGTCCGTGGGCGTGGGTGTGTGTGTTAGAGAGGATGATCAAGCGAATATTGAGAGGAGAAATAAGAAGCAGCACACAATCCGGCTCCCTGTACTTCTTCTTCTATTGTTTTCAAGCTGTAACTCTAAGATCGGGTGTTAGCTTGGATGCTAAGTGTGAAGCTAGCCGGCTAAGTTGTCTGCAGCCTCGTGTGATGTGTGCAGACCTGCTGCTTATCGACTTCCAGACCCACACCCACACCCAGCCTCCACTGTCATCAGCCCAGAGACTGCAATGAGCTCATCCTTTACCCTCCCCATCCCTCTGTTTCCTTCTTCTCCTCATGCCCCCAACCCTTCTATAGATTTGACTCTACCCCCAGTGTCCACCCTCTCCCTCCACACATCCATCCTTCTCTCAGCACCACTCATTCTTCATCTTTTTTTCCTTTATCTGTCTTTTCCTGACCACACCCTGATTCAATTGATAAGATAACACACTGGTTTCACCCAGTCTAACCTTCTACAGGAAAAAAGTCTCTTTTTTAGATTTTTAGTTGATAATAAGTGATAAAAACCAAACATAAATCCATAACTTCCAAATCCCAGTAAATGAATATAGCTATCACCCCTGTCGCTGTCAGCTCTGGATCTCTTCCCTGTCTGTCCTAAAGCAAGCACTGCCATAAAGAAATGATATGTATATTGCTTTATGGGAGTGTAAATCAGCTGCAGCATTGGCCCCTGGTGCAGTGAGTGACATGTATAAAACGCGTGCTCAAACACAGAGCCATAAAGTGTGTCTGAGTGTAAGAGCTCCCCAGAGTCCAGCGGGGCACAGCCAACATATTTTTTTGGTTTTCAAAAGAGGAAAACACTCCAGGATCAGGATCTGTAACGGAATCTGTAGACCATCAACTACTATAGGCTTGTGTTGTTTATTAAAGCTAGGGTAGGCAGTTTCACCAGACCCACAATGACACACCCACCAAAAATTTCTACATATACTTTGGCATTAGCACATATTTTGGATGAATTTTATGATGATTGGTTCAGCAGTTTTTAAATATTTTCTATATTTTCAGAAAATTAAGAAAAGATATGATTATGATTTATATGTATTATCTATTTCATAAATGTATGTTTTGTTTTGAATGAATTAAAGCTTCCCTGTTTGGAGTTCTCTCGACTTGACATGTTTATCATCAGCTTTGCAAGATCAACCAAAATAAATCATAAAGTAACTACTGCTCGATATAAAGGCTTGATATTGATTTGTAATGCATTACAGAATGGCATGGCATCTTAACTTCACAAATACAAAGGAGTTACATGATTACTAGGCTGTTTATACTAATGCCCACTGCACCTTTAAGTCAACAGTGTGTAAAATCCCTGAGCCCCTATGGCCGACACTGCTGCTGACAGCAGTTCTAATACATCAACACACCTCAAATTGAATTCCCGCACTGATATCACATGGATTTGCAAGTGTAATTGCATTGATTTGCCCAGTTATTCCATTAGGCTGCAGTACACGAGATACAGTAATTGCCTCCTCTGCCCTATGCACAGATACAGTATGTAAGCCATACAGCGGGCTCAGTGTAGGAGCAGTGGCTAAATGGTTTTCAGACAGCGTAGTGGGTGGGGAGCGTTTATCTCTGCTTATACTGTGAGGAGAATAACCCAGCTCATTTGGAGCCCATCCATCGGAGTGATTGTGTTGGACTCCCACATGCTGATTCACTCTGGACACAAACCATTATCAGAAGTCGTAAAAGGTACTCACAGGATTATATTTGATCAAGAATCATCAATGAGTGTGCCAATCAGATCATAACCACAATATTGTATAATAATAGCAGCTCTGTATGTTAGACAGACTGCAACAAAAACAAACAGGCTCATATTACATACTACATTGTAAGGACCACAATCCGTAAGTGAGTTCTCTTTGGCAGAAAACATTTGAAAACTGATGCTGCCATCTAGTGGGAGCCAACATAAAAGACAGAAACATCATCCTGCAGTAAACATGTAAATGATGTAAGATTTGTTTTTGTATTTTTTAGCTTTATTTATTCACAAAAGTTGTTATTACTGGTTATAAAATAGAGCATAGTCTTTTTTCAACAGTAGATCTGTAAAGGCAAGAGGGCATACAGAGGGATAGACTGACATTAAAAACAAAGTGCACAGACAGACCTTTACAGAGGATTGTGAACACAGTTTTGAAAATTTCCAAGAATTATCAGCATTTAATTGAGCACACAAATAAATGGATTAATTCAGTATGTTCTCAACCATACGTTAGATTTCTTGTGGGGACATTTATACAATAAAAAGATTTTCATTCTAACTGTAAACATTTAAAACAACACATTCAAAGGTATTAAAATGATATGGACAATAACTTTATAAATACACTCAGTAGTGCTGACACAACCTTGATCTGAGCCTTCTGTAGAAATCACTCAATAACCTCCAACATAGAGACACCAACCAACAAATGGTGATATTTAAATTAAAACAAAGATCCATCATCAATAAATATTTTTTTTCAGTGCAAAACTATAAATGTGCTAACACTGTCTATCAAAGTTTATGAAAAAGACTATTCAAAAATCAAATGTGTTTAAGAGTTTTTGTGATGGAGTGGGGCCAGACTGCTGGGATGAAAACAAAGTACCATTTCCGAGTTACTGGCTTTAATTGACCCTGTTGGTGAACTTAAATGTATGAACACAAAAAAAAATTCTCTACAGAAAGGCAAATTTATTATTTATGTCTTTGTTTCAAAGGTGTTTGTACCTTCTTTGTTTCTGTTTGGACTGCATAGCTGGTGGTAAACAGCACAACGGCATCGGGTGAATGTGTAAAGTTCATGAGAGTCCTGTCTGTCAGTACTACGTCTGTGCCAGCTGAAGCTCCTCCAGCCCGTGTTTACCCAGGTGATATCTGGCCAAGTCTTTTCTGGTCACGAGTCCAATCACCTTCAGAGGACAGCATTATGATTAGAATAAATAAGCTTAGGTGCTGCATTATCACAGGTATATAACAGAGTAACAAATATGGAGGTAAAATACAAGAATTACAAACTTACCCTGTTTTCATCATCTACAACCACTAGGTGTCTGAGTCCAAGAGCTCTGAATAACTTAAACACACGAGGCAAAGATGTTTCCTGGAAACAGGAAGCAACCTCCGTAAGTAGAGTTTATAAATGTATTTATTCAAAATAAAAACTTGAAAGGTATTAATTATTTTAAGTGGAAATCTATGAACCTGGTATTATTTGTGAGAAATGTGTAAAATGTTAAAGTTTCACTATGGTAAGAGTAAAAATCCTGTTGGGATTACCTGAGGTACAGTGTATGGTGTTGGATTCATGAACTCGGTGAGGTCCATCATGCACTCCCTCTCGTCCTGGGACACATGAATGCTCTGAATTGGGGGAAAGCGCGGATAAGCGTCCCTGAAGTCCTTCAACTGGAGTTTCCTCTGAGTCAGACGAGACCGCGCCAACTCCACAAATACCTGTAGGATGAACAATGACATTTGGATTAACTGTTTTTTTTAAATCACTGACTATTGTGCAGTCATGTATGACTGGTCATACCTTATGTTTGAGAAGAACAATAAGCTGAGAGCGAAGAATGAGGCCACACAGCTTTGCTGGCTATGAGAAGTGAGCAGAAAATACAGGGTGAGATTAGCAAAAACAAACATTCAAAGCCACTTTGGACTGTACATCTGGGGCAATTCACAAACAGGTCAAGCATTTATAAAGCAATGACTTGAGTTTCTTTAAAAAAAAGTAATGTCCAAATCTGGAACAGTGCCCTAAGACTTAATCTTTTCCACCCAACACTAGATTTATCCTGAAGAGGAAGTTAGCACGACTATTTTCCTTTCAAAATATAGTATGTCCAAATCATACCTCATCGTTTCCAACAATCTGTACGACAACAGGGAAGCCATTGTGATTGGTGGAGGTGTTGCTAAGGACATCCACAATGGTCCCAACTTTTTCTATCCTGTTCAGACAGGTGACTGGGGAACTCATCACTTCTCTGGTCAAAGGTTAAAGTGGGGTTATAACACTTTCAATTTAAAAATGTTGAGAAAAGCACTGCAGGGGCTGCTATAATTCAAACAGGCCTTTACCTGGCTGTCAGCCAATGTGAGGTAGCAGGAGCCTCCCAGTGCAGGAAAGGAACACTCTGCAGCTTAATGTGGATGTCATAAAGACCCTGAAGCAGAAAGAGACACAGTACAACAATCTGTCTTGTGCTGTGCCTGAACACCTTGGGACCTATAAGACATTTGTTGCCTTCTTTTTGCACAGGAGAGTAGCACAGCTAAAGAGAAAATAGACCATGACAACACAAAATGAGTCCCTGTGTATTTACTCACTTCAATAAAATAGTCGCCTACTATCTTGGCTGTCATAAGGACGAGCATGATGGGAAGGCCGTACGTGACATTTCCTGTAGCCTCCACCATGATGACAGTCAAACTTAATGTCATCCTCACAATACCACCTGCATTGAGCAATGTATTTTCATTATCAAAGTATAAAATATTCTTTGTATAATTATTTTGAGATTGACTCACCTAATTGAGCTGCAGCTCCAATCAGAGCATATTTACCAGGGTCGGCCCAAATCTATGTCAACACAAAGAGGACACACCATACAATCGTCTCATAATTTTGTATGTACAAATAATTAATAAGTACAAGGTACAAGTTAAGTCAGAGAATATGTTGTAACAAGAAAAACCTGTATATGTCACCTAAATATTTATGTGAAGACAACTATTGACCTAAATAAAGCAACAATACGTCCCTTTTAAGGCTAAACTCAATTAAACTAAACTCATTCTCACTCACTAGAATTATGGATTATGGATTATGGATCACATTATAGATTGTTTGCTCCTTTGGGGAAACTTTACGGTATCTCTGAGTACAGTGTAGCAATCAGACACTCTGAATTTAAAAACAAAAAAAATCAGAAACAAGTGGGTTTTATGTGCAAAACTGCAGTATATTTATATTTTTTATATATCTACAGTACATAAACACTTTTAGGAGCTATCACTGACTACTATGTTCTCTATTCTCTTGGTTGCTAATCCTTACTATGCACTGTTAAAATCTGACTGTTGCGTGTATTATATGAAATATTTTGTAGAAGCTATAATGTGGAGAATGTACTTCTGGTCTGGTTTTGTATTCATAGTTTATAAAAAAAAAGATTGTTAACACTGTTTTCTCATATGATGTCCAATACTAACCGATCCAGTGGCAGAAATAGAGGCCAGCAGTATGCCACAGAGTCTCCCCCAGGCGGCTCCTATCAGCAGTGAGGGGATGAAGACCCCCGCAGACACAGACAGGCCATACGTCCAACAGGCCAGGAAGAAATAGGTCAGTGTGAACAGACCCAGGGTTAAAGGGTTGTAGGAGCCTTGATGACACAGAAAGATGAGGTTACATAAGGCAAGAGAATCAATGAGGATGTTTTTCATATCATGCATTACAACCACACCTCCTCCTTTTTCGGAACTTCTAAACCACTATTGAACAATTAACATTTAATAACAGATAATGACTAGCTTATATTGTATGATGATTCACCTGGCTGATTGTGGAAGAGACTGCGGACACTTCTCTCGGGGGTGTTGAAGAAGGCAGATGCCATGGCGTTATACTCTCCATCAGCACAAAATAACTAAAGAAACAAAGGCACATCATATAATTTTAAGAACTATTAGACATAGATAACACTTTTAAAGCTTTATATGCATTAATTATTGGCAGATAGTCTTGTAAGACATTGCTGGTACATTTTAGTGAGGTGCAACAGCTTAAAGTGTAATTGTGTGAGCTTGTGCACCTGCAGTGGGTACTCTTCCTTGTTCTCTGGAGCCAGTGGTTGACAGTCATTAGAGAAGTAGATCATGGTGAATGAAACTGTTGCGGTCACTGCGGCAACCAGCATGGCCTCCATCACTTGCAAACAAGGCCTATGGACGTACCTGTTATAAAATACACGTCCTAGTTAAAAACCTCTAAATCTTTTACACAATGCTGCCAATGAACCACAAAAGTCCCATCTGATTATGTCGTGTCTGTGGACTTTCCCGAGTGCCAAACATTTCTGAGCATTAAAAAGTGTTGTGGAAAGTCTTTCTGCTAATGCCTTCGGGCACTACAGCTCTAAAAACTGAAAATCCTCTTGTGATTGTAAAATGTGTCAGATGACAGAGAGGTATATTTAGATCACGACTTCCCAGACTGGTAGGACAAAAAGGGGCCGTGGGAGAAAGTCCGTGTTAGCTAAGTAGGTTTTTCATAATGTGCCCCCAATAAAGGAGTTAGTCTGCACCACAGCAGAGTCACGTAGCACTCTGACGTCTTAGTATATATCTTATGTACATCAGAAGTGTGAAGAGTTGTGTTGATCTGGTGAAAAATGTCATTTGATGAGATGGTAAACTGTCCCGCCACTCAAGTCTTTTTAGATGTTGTTGTAAAATGTGTGCTGGAACAGGAAGTGCAAGTAACTTAAGAGAAGTCTCCACCCTAATTGGGCTCTGTCAGTCACTCTACCTGTTCTAACTCATCAATCACAACATGTTAATTCTGTGAATGTTTTAGATGTGCCATTGAAAACTTCCTTCTCCTAAACCGCACCTAGTCTTTCACAGCAGTCATCATGAGACTTGTTTTTGTTGGCACACCATGCTACACAAACAACTCTTCATATGACTCTTGTTTGAAACTTTTTCTGCATTTTCTTTCTGAACCTTACCTGATCCGGAAAATGGTAAGCCAGTAGTTGAGAAAATTAAACAAAGCTCCCAACAATCCACCTGTAAAATAAAAAGGTATAAACATGTGAAAAGGACAAGTTTGGATGCAGGAATATTTTTTTCCACACACATTTTAACTACCTATAGCTCCCATGGCGATAAACAGAGGAATCTCATAAAGGTTATAAGCCACACTCTGAAAAGCACAACAAAGTCATCATTTGGTAATATACATGCGCTGTTGATATAGGCAATAAAATATGTTTAATTACCTCGCCTTCAAAGCGGCCAAAGTTAATGAGACCAGGATTTGAGAGATCTCCTGTTTTTTTGTTATAGACACTCAAAAAGAAGTTCAGGGTGAAGGTGGAAATCATGGAAGCAAAGAACTTTAAAAGAAAAAAAAGGACGATAAGGGGCACAAAAAGAGAGGAACATTATTTCTTTGTACATTCTCTAACTACTTTTGACAGCCAATAAAAACACAGTGTATGATTTGAAACTATATAGAATGGTCTCACTTACTATCCTCCATGTTAACATCTGGTTCCAGAAAGACGCTCCCTCCTCAAGAGAGAACAGGACACCACCTGTCAATCAAAAACACTTCAGATTTAACAGGTTACATACTTAGGAACAAGGTAATGACGTTTCTGGATAGTTACCAACTGGCGCTCCAAAAGCTGCTGAAACTCCAGCTGCAGCTCCTGCTGAAACAAAGTCTCTTTTTTCTGTGTCACGTCTGAAGTACTCAAACATCTGCAAAAACACACACGATTCATCCTTCTCTTAAGAAAACCTTGTCATAACGAACAATGGGACAAAGTAATGCTTGACCCAGAAAGAGTAAATGCTTTCACAAACACTAACTGTGTGGTCAAATTGACGGACTGCTGCACATGGAACTAACCTTAAAGTCTCTCTTTAAGGACGTGCTTCTACCCTGAGACACTCCTGCAGCCACAACAGCTCCAGAGTGAATCATGGGACCTTCCTGTGAGATGTCAGGGTAAAGAAACAGGCAGGAGTCCAAATGAATTCAAAGTAGATCATACAAATTTCATATTTATCTTGATGTACTGAAAGGAACAGCTGATAAGAGTCCATTAACGTTTACCTTTCCTACAGCAAGTCCACCAACTACAGAGCTTATGACACCAAAGACCTTTACGACCAGAGTCTGTAGAACACAAAAGAACAAAAGAATATGTTAAAAATGCTTTTCCACCTTATAAAAAGTGGCTTAAAGGTCCCATATTATGCTAAATCGACTTTTCTGAGCTTTTAACCATGTTCTAACGTTGTTTCTACCTCAAACACATACCAAAAGTTGTGTTTAGTTTCATTCGCGCATGTTTGAGTAATTTATTTAGTTTGAGCTACAGTCCTTTCAATGAGCTGTTTCACGCAATGACGTCAATATGTGAAATAAACCACTCCTCTCCAGGAAGTGCTCCTCCACACTCCTCCTGCCCCTCTCTCCTGCACTGCCAACAAGTGCCGTGCTCTGCAGCTCTGACACAGAGAAGCATCGCTGCTACTGTGTTAGCTTACTTACTGTCAGCAACATGCACACATGTATTACTGCACAGCTCTACATATTGCTAGGCTACTTTATTATAGTTCTTTCAATATACTGCACACCAGCTACCTTAGGAGTCTCCAGGCAGCATACATTCTCAACTTCAGTAGGCATTGTACGGTCATTTCCACATGTGCACCGATAAACAGAAGCAGTTAACACGTGCTATGCTACGGGCTACACCATAGAAACATACACAATAAATAGTTTCTCATTTACCAAGCAGAAACGTCTTGTAGAAGCCTTCGAGGTTTTTGTGTTTGCTCATGTTCTTAAACTCAGAGTCAGACTCTGGGTCGAAGATATACGGCTCAGTTACTCTCAAAGGCATTGCTGAAAAAGTATTACTACGATGTACCGTGTTTACTTTAGTCTGTTTCCAGCGGCAGCGCGTAGCTCTAGCGTGACGTCAGGCAGGAAGTGGGCGGAGCCAACACGGAAGAGCTGAGCCTTAAAGTGACAGCGCCAAATCAGACCGTTCACTTTGGACTCATGATGAGAGCTCATTCAATCCACTTGTATAAGATAAATATTGTGTGTTTCATGTTGCAAAACGCGATATGGTAACCTAAATGTATCCAAAATACACTGTACAATGTTCAAAATAGTATAATATGGGACCTTTAAGAATATGTAATTTTTTGTTACCTTGAGTCGTACCACTCGGGGAATCTTAACTCCATTGAGGTAACATTTAATTTGAGGGATTCCACTTCCTCCAGCAATGGGCTGAAACATAAATATAAAAACATAAATGAAAGTTGATTACTATAAAAGACTGCACGTGTTTACCTTTGTAGGTTTAAGTGTATAGGAGAAATGGGTTTAAGACACAAGACACACTCCAAATAAATTACACTATTGCAAACAATTGGATCATTTGAATCAGTTTCACTTCCACATCAATTTGAGTGGCTTGTGGTGCAGACATCCAGCTTATTAGGCAAGGACTACTTCTTTAAATTTTGGTTACAGAAATATAGAAAGTGATGTCACTAGGACTCCTGGAATTCCTGACAGACCTTTGGAGCTGGCGGTATCTCAGCAGAAGTTTGTATGTTGAGATGAGATAACATGTTTTGTCCTACAGCCTTACCTCGAAGCATGCCACAAAGATAGATCCCACCATGACAATAGCCGAGTTCAGGACGGCCCAGAGGATAAGAGAGATAGAAAGGCCACCATTTTCTGTCATGTTCTCAATATCTGTGGGGGGGGTCAGAGGTCAAGGAATGTGCCTGGACACACAAGGCTGACACCCAAAAATGGTCAAACAGGATGGATTACAGATTTTAATTATCTAGAGAATTTAATTATATACTGGAGTTTATCTAGCACATATCATTAGGATACTTCGTTTAACCACTTGGTATTTGATGCCGGCTAGATTCTCCACTGCAATGTCAATGAGACAGGCGATGAGACCGGTCAGAAAGCCAATGAGGCCGCACACCACCCAGCGACTGATCTCCAGACAGCGGAAACTCTAAAGATGCAAACAAGCACAATGGATACATTAGAAGAAGTAGGAGCAGCAATAGGAGCAAGTATTCTCTTAGTAACATTGAGGTTACACACACCATGTGACTCATCCTTCTTTCCTCCTCAAGAAAGAGTTGGTTTTCAATGTTATCATAGTCCAGACTCTAAAAGGACACAAAGTATAAATCATAAGCAAAGATGAAATTCCACATTATTTGGATTTAATGTCAGTGATTGTTTACAATTGTTTACTTACTTCATACTTAAGTGAGAGCAGCTTTTCATTATGGGGGATTTCTCTGGGTTGTCCTCTAAAAGATTCCTGTAAGAGAAAAAAACAAACACACAAAACAGAGGTCACACAGTCATACATAAGACCTTTGACATTTAAACTGGAGAATCACATGGGAGACTTGTGGAGCTGAAATTTGGAACAAATCGAGTTAAGTCCAGACTACACTGGAAGGACACTTCTGTTTTTCCAACAGCATTTGAAGTTGTAGGAAACACATACAGTACATACAGTAGATAAAAGCCAGCAAGAGGCCATTTGGAAGTGCAGCAGTATTCGTGCAGTGTTTAGTATGACTTTGTGCAGATTAACAAGCATCAACTACAGCAGGGGTTCATACAACTATAATGGCATTCACTAGGCAGCACAGGAAAATAGACAAAAAATAAAGTTCATACAGCAAGTCACATGCAAAACTGAAATGAAAATGGTGGTTTGAAGATAAGATACAAGATATTTTTTGGCAAATCGTGAGGCCAACCCCTTTCTCAAATCACAGCAGCATGTTTATGAGTATTTACAAGCTTGTGATCTTTATGAATTTACCATTAGAAACACATTACGTAGCTGACAGTAAGTTTTTGTCCAATCATGTGCTTTTCATACACTGGATGAGAATTTAACGGTGATTTGAAATGCTTTTGAAATAGCTTTCCTCTAATCCCATTTGTTTTGTATGGCTACCTCACTTTTTGTTTCAACATATAGCAGTCTAAATCTAATGGAGGACCTACGGGCAGGACTACGAGCAGGAATGCTTCTAAGGGTCAGTGACTGAGTGAGGTTTTGGCGGACAGCAGACAAAAAGAGCGTGATGATGAGATGCTTCCAGTTGGGACTTTACCTCATCTGATGTTATTTCCTCCTCCAATTCCACCGTGGTCAGTCTGCCTATTTGAAATATACTGCCTCCTCCAGACTGCTACGGACCATACACACCACAAACAACCAACAAATGTATTGCATATCTCTTTGTGTAGGATTGTCCACACAGCACCATCTACTTTGGGCCTTTGGGCCAGTAATAATGTCTGTCACGGTGACTGATAATAACCTTAAAAAGCACAGAACACAGGTTAAATTACCCTATTTACACTTTGTCCAATAAAAAATAGAATAATATATGATTAATAATACATAGATAAAGATTTTGTGATTTGATCTCCAGTTTAGGTCGGTGATGAGTAGCTACTCGTGGCTGTACTAAAAAAAAAAACAGGAAGTAGGATTTTCCAAAATCTAAATCAGGTAGACAGATGTTTAAGGCTGTTAAAGTATAAAGTATTTATTATTTTTATTATTTATGTATTTTAATCATATTCTCTTTATCTACATAAGCTTAGAGTAATCTAACATGACTACATTGTGTTCATGGCTGACTGTAACTGCACGCCTTAAGAAAATCATTAGTAACACTTATTGCTGTCACTCCATAACATTCCGGCTCATCATCAATAACAGCCACAGCAGCCGGCAACGTGACATAAAACAAAACTTCAAGACATAAACGCTTTGTCTTTTCAGGCATTCATTTTGTCAACATGCACAAAGTAAAACCAACAGTAAACTTGACCAAAAAGTGTCATGAGACAGCCTGTAGTTGCTGATGCAGAGCTAACAGCTGTTCTCCATGCTAACTGTACCTGTCTGGAGAAGCGGGGCTGCTCGGAGCCGTTCAGCAGCGGAGTCACCTCCCCCGCCGCCGCCGACGCAGAATCGTCGGCTCGACTCGACCACGACACTTTCTTTGTGATATTAGCCATGGAGCTGTCCTTCTGCTCGCCAAAATATTTTTTTTTTGCTTTATAAAATCATTTATTGCAGTGGCGAGTTGCTAGCAGACTTTATTGTTATTCTTCCTCAACTCCCCATGATCATCCCCGTAACTCGTGACGCATCTAAGGCTCGCGTGAAGGGCCAAAAAAGTGTTTTCGCTTTTGATTTTGGGATTTGTAGTTTTCGATGAGTTAGCGAGTTAACGTCCTTATCATAGGTTTTATGATTTGAGACATTGGATATGTACATCTGTCTTAAAATGGTTTAGTTAGGCTACAGTGACTATTTGTTATTTTTTTCAACTGTCACATTAATTATGATAATGTAGGCTATTGTATCTCTGTTTGCTAACAAGATGCTAACAGTATGTTTGGATGCACAATAAGTCATTTGAACTGCATACATGTGGATTGTGCGCAAAACATATAAAAACACTTATATTAAAACAATAACAGATTAAAAAAATATTTTAACTGATTTTTGGATATTGTATCTTGAGTTAATAGATGTGGTGCTTTTTATCCACTCTTTTAGTAGACTATTAAGACAAAAGTATTCTAAACATTGGGTCAAAACAACTTTTCAGCAGAGATGGTGTCATGTTGTGTACATAAAAGATGACAGACAGACCTGAATCTTCAACAGAAAAATGACAAAGTGGCAGGGAAAGGTGTAGATAGAAAAAAACAAAAACACATTGCAATCATGTAGAACTAATGCATTGTCATTTATTGTCGACAGTGGTGCAGGAGATTGGCTTTGTATCCTCTCCACACCTTTTTGATTACAGTTTGAAAGTCAAAATACCAAACGGAAAAAAAAGTTGCATAAAAAGAGCTCAATTTTTTGCAAACAGCATGTGATCAAATGTGTCATTATTTTTTGTATATATACTTGTAGGCTTATTTCCCTGTATGAGTCACACTACCTTTACCAAATTTGCAGACACATGTAAAGCAAGAATAAGTGGCTAGTTTTTAGCCTTGAAGCAGTCTATTGTGCAACAGAGCTGGGATAGAGGCAAACTCTGTGCACCATCAACTTCTCACAGGCCTATGTCTCATTTTTAGGACCTGATATCAAAATGTTATTATTTTTATGAAGCACTGTTAACATTCATTTTGAAGAAGAAGGGTGTTGCCTGTTGTTGTCATCCGTCTGACTAGGTCTGAGAAGATCTGTTCTTCTGCTTTCTCATACAATGTCTCAATCCAGGAATATGTTACGTTATTTTCTATCTTCTGTTTTTCTGTTATGATCAAACGGTTACACCACTGAAGGTTTATTTAGGCCTATGTAATTTGAATAAATAATACTAAAAATTGATTTTGTTTTTGCTTAACAACTAGCTTTATTTAACTAGTCCAGTTTTAAATATAGGCTGCTAGCATTTTTTACTTAAATTTACCTTTAATAAAGAGTTTTAGTTTCAATTTCATAATGACTAACTGGAAATCACTATTGCCACATTTGATTTTGTCAGCATGGAAACACCAACAACAGTGGCATCAAGTTGAAGAACACAATTGCTCTCTTCCTTTACTGAAGCAACAGTGTATGAGCCTGGGATGGATCGATTTGATAGATATTAACATACTTTCATTGGGATTGTTTTCTATGCATTCTTTTGTGATATTTCATGGTCTTTGGACTTAACAATTTACTTGTAGTTACTTAGAAAGATCAGGAAGACTGCCAGACTGCTCTACTCCAGAAATGGAAAGAGATGAAGCAAAGCCACTGTTGAACAAAAGACAGGACAAGGTTGGAGACATTTTTTCTTTTTACCAGTAGCCTATATTTGTTAAACTGTAAGTAGGCATAAGTTAGATTAAATAAATAAGTGTAATATTTAAAATGTTTACTTCTTGACATTTTCGAAAGCATTGTCAGGGAGTTCCATTTGTTTAGCTTTTTTGTTTCAGCTGTAGGGGAGAGTTGGGTAGATTGAGACATTTTTTTGCTCAAGTGTTCTTTGTGCCAAGCCAACAGAATGCAGATGTACAGTATTAGTTGAAATGATTACAGTTCATCTCTGAGATAAGTTTTGAAAAATATGTGGTCATGTGGCTCAACTTACCCCAAGTAAATATCAGTTATTTATAAATACATATTTTAACATTTAAAGCATTATTTCATTAATTATTTTTACTAAACCTTTACTAAAAATATTATACTAAAATGTTAACACTAGCAATAGTTACTTTTGACCAATACATACCTTTACGTTTCAATATTTATTTGCCAAGGAAAATAATTTTTTCTCATCTAAGTCTCTGATTTTGTTGTGATTTTTAAATGATTTTGGAAGAAAATATGTGAGGAAACAATTGAAATCTTGAAAGTGATCATCTCTGCCCACTTTTCTGCAGCCATTATTAGCCTATAATGTAGAACACAGCATCTCCTGGTCATAATGAGGGAAAACTTTGGTAGACTTTGCCCTATCCAACTCAGAACACTAAAACTGCCATGTGATCAACTAAAAAGTTATTATAGAGAAAACCTGGGGGAAAAAAAGAAAGAATTTAGAAAGAAACTAGCTTCAGTTTCTTATGGTTCCTTAGGTTGAACGATTGGTCCAAACACTACCAACAACACTACCCTGCTAAGAGAACAAACACACAAAATACAACGCACAAGGTCACCCATTGTTTGAAAACCATGTGAACAGAACATCACTGCTGTTATGGAGATAAATGTAACGGGCATCTCATAATTAAATTAACCCTATCCAGATCCGGAACTCCAGACTGTTCCTGGCCGTCTTCTCTGCCGTCCTGGGAAACTTCAGCTTTGGTTACTCTCTGGTCTACCCCTCCCCTGTCCTGCCCAAGCTGCAGAGCCCTGACGCTGATCCTCGGCTCAGGATGAACACCGAGCAGGCCGCCTGGTTCGGCTCCATCTACACACTGGGGGCGGCGGCCGGAGGGCTGGGGGCCATGCTCCTCAACGACATGATCGGACGAAAGCTGAGCATCATGATCTCAGCCGTGCCATCGTCTATTGGGTGGGTCCAGGGGTGACTTTCTAGTTTTTATGACATCTCAAGTCATCAAGTGTGTACAACTACATCTTTTGCATGTTTTTGGTCTTAGGTACATGCTAATGGGTGGGGCGATGAATCTGTGGATGCTGCAAGTGGGACGATTCCTCACAGGTGTAGCTGGAGGAATGACTGCTGCATCCATACCTGTAGGTCATAGAAACATTTTACTGCGCATAATTTACTACAATTATAATTAAAACATGTCACTTAAAGCAAAAACTTTATTTTATAATATAATATTAAACTATTAAATAGTAGTAAAATTATAGTTAAAGCATCATATCATAGCATCGTTGTAAGTTTAAAAACATGAATAGCCAGAAAAAAGACAGCACAAGAGGCATTTAACAACATTTATATTGGATTTTTAGCAGTTTTTAGCCAAAAAAAAAAAGAAAAGAAAAAAAAAAGAATAATTCAAATGAATATGGATGCATAATTGCATAATGGGAACATCTTCAAGGATACATTTTTTCTTTTCTTTTTTAAACTGCTAAAATCCCAATATAATTGTATAATTGTAACATATTAAACTACAATGTGACTTTATAAACTCACATCACACTTTTTTCGGGCTATCCACGTTTTAAACTTCTAAACTAGAATAATAAAGCTTTATATGTAAGTAGCTGGCTTTATTTAAACTAGATCCGATCCAGGACGATAGTATCTTGGGCCTAAGACATGACTCGCCTGTTTACACTGACATTACAAATCTTATCTGAACTTTGTGTGTGCTAACAGTGTGTCTATATCACAGGTTTACATCTCAGAAATCTCCCATAAAGCAGTTCGAGGTACTTTGGGCTCCTGTCCTCAGATCACTGCAGTGTTCGGGACATTAACCCTTTACATACTGGGTAAGGACATATTTCAAACTATTTCTTCTTCATCTAGAGTAATGAATAATATTTGATCTGAAGATCCTGTACCTGTGCAGGTCTCTGGGTACACTGGCGGTGGCTGGCGGTGGCAGGGGGAATACCTGCAGTGTTGATGGTCGCACTTCTGTCCTTCATGCCTTCCTCTCCTCGAAGGCTTCTATCTTTAGGCAGAGAGGAGAAGGCTGAGAAGGCCCTGCGCTGGCTCAGGGGACCGGACTATGACCCACAACCTGAGCTGAGTGCAATACAGGTACAAAGAAAAGTGTGTTAAATGAACTGAATCCGAAACAGTTGTGTTCATATTGTTTGTTCTCTAATTCAGCACAGCATCAGCATGCAGAGCAGAGTCACGTTGTCCCAGCTGGCCACACCTGTTTATTACAAACCAATCCTCATCTCAGTTGTGATGCGTTTTCTGCAGCAGATGACGGGCATCACTCCAGTACTGGTTTACCTGGAGCCCATTTTCACCAAAAGCAAAGTCTCCCTACTGGCAAAGTAAACAATTCCTTTTTATAAATCATAAATATTTTGATCCTTTTCCCTCGACTGACATACTTCTCTGTGTTTCAGGTATGATGCTGCTCTGGTGGGAGTGGTTCGCTTGTTCTCTGTTGCCATGGCAGCGATTTTAATGGACAAAGCGGGGCGTAAAGCTTTGTTGTACACGTCGAGCATGGTCATGTTCCTCTCCTCTCTGACTCTAACTATCATCTCACACACAACGCCGTGCCCAGGCCCTCCGAACAGCACAGCCATGGACTACAGCTCCCATAATGCCCTTGGAGATGCGTTGGGTGCCAGCAGCCAAACTGGTGCGAGCCTCATCCCTGTCATAAGCACCATGGTGTTTATCTTTGGTGAGTGTTTATGTAACTTATTATTACATCTTTTCAAGGTCACCTATATTAGTCTTATGCAAAGTCCCACATACCATACCAACTTTATTCATAGAGCACCTTTAAAACTGTGCAGTCGGCCAGAGTGCTGTACACAAGCAATAAAATAAAGAAGAGAAAAATAACAAAACACAATGCAATAAAATTTTAGAGGACATATAACAAAATAAAAACAACATAAAACACACAATTATTAAATAACTCAAGTTAAAAGGACAAAAAACAACATAAAGATCTGAGGTAAAAGCCACAGAAAAAAGTGAGTTTTTAAAAACAGACAGCGAATGGGCCCACAGTTGCTTGAAGGGGAGTTTCTCTTAAAATGTTAATTTCCTCAGCTTCTAAAATAAATGTCCATATTTTGTGAGGTCACAAATTACTCCAGACCCTCACATAGTGTAACTGGTGCATGAAAAAAGTAAGAAAAAGCATTAGACCAGGAACAAGGACAGAGGCTCTGCAGCAGGTCAGTCCCAATAATAAATGGTCTAACTGATCAATCAGAGCATTCTGCCATTGGGGTTGGGGCCTTAAAGTAAAAGACCCTTATCAGATCATCTAAAATAGTTTGAAAACAATTTGATTTGATTTAAAACAAAATATGAACAAATAATAAAAATTAAATCAGCTATAGTACATCTACAAACAATATTAGTATAGATCACATACGGGGACCTTTAATATACTCAATTGGTTTCAACATGGTGGTTGTCTCCTAGGATACGCTATGGGCTGGGGCCCAATCACCTGGCTGCTGATGTCAGAGGTGTTACCGCTGGTTGCCAGGGGCGTGGCCTCAGGTTTGTGCGTGACGGTGAGCTGGCTCACAGCCTTCATGCTCACTCACGCCTTCACACACCTGGTGGACAGTTACGGCCTGTATGTGCCATACCTGGGCTTCACGGTGGTGTGTGTCTTCTGCCTGCTCTTCACCGCGGTGTGCATCCCGGAGACTCGTGGACGCTCGCTGGAGGAAATAGAAAACTACTTCAGGACCGGACGCACTTTTACCATCAACCGAAGCCCTTCTCTTCTGCAGTCCACCTGAGGCACACAGACTTTACACAGATATAAGACTGTGTATAGTGTTTTAGTCAAACCCGCATTCAATAAGACCATGGCATGGCTGAGATTAAAGGGGGCTAAGACCAAGTCCAGACTTAGACCAGAACATGATAGAGATATTTTAGAACAACTCAAAAATGCAAACATTAAAAACAGTAGTTACAAAATTAGAACTAGAAATGAGAGAAATAAGTAATCATCTGTGTTGTATTTGATGATGAACTTTCAGAAACGCCTAATACAATTAAAGTTGTTTTAGGAGCAAGGCAGGTCCAGATTACTACAACACTAATGCTTAATACAATAACACACACATGAGCAGTTGATTAATTAGACAAACATGTATCATTTAACTTTAGCCTAAACCAGTTGATCACTACTAGAAGTTGTCCAGTGTACATTACCGGCAGGTCCAACAAGCCAAGTCACATGCCCCAATGTGCTCTCACTGTCACAGGTTTAAGTGTGACTCAGAGCCATGATAACTACTCCCTGAATCCATCAATCTTGTTAATTATACCGTTACTACAGATGGACACTGAAAGTGAAGTGAGGCACATGCCGGACATGACAGGAAAAGGCACAGTGCAGAAACTGTGTGAGAACTGTATTTTAAAATATCTTAGTAAACAATCTAAAGATTTCATGCACATCCTTTATGTATGAAATCATATTGAAAACGTTTATTTTTTATTAAATTGCATGTTATGTACTCCACACTAAAAGAAAAGCATTCAAAACCTTTACAAGTTTGCACTTAAAATCAGAAAATAATCAGATCAGAAAGCCTTGCTGGAGTTATAGTAATAAGAATATCTTGCTAAGCTATGTGCAACATTAACATGACTACCCAAAATAAACATTTAACGCAATAGCATACACTAATACATTCTTACTGAACAGCTTCACACAATGTGCCTGCTTGGTCTATAACACAGTCTTTATATAGTGACCAGAGACAGACTATTTATATCTTTCTAATTTCTTTCCTCATTCTTTTTTTCTGAGCACTATGTGCTTACAGTTCCAGAAAAGATGTGGGTTTATTTGGAAGTTCTTGGTCACAGACTTGTATAAAAAGATTTTTGGAGGATCTTCAATGTTGCCTGAATGAAACAACTTACAGATAGAGATATGGGGCCGACCCAAGATACACTGGGGCGACTATGTCTGGCTGGCTTGGGAACACCATGGTATTCCTCTGGAAGAGCTGGGGAAGTGTCTGGGGAGAGGGAAAAAACAAAAATTTCAAAATGATCAAGGAGGGTAGACTGTAATACTAGGGTACAATACATATCAAAATTGTAGATATACATAGGAACAGCCTTACTTCACCCTAGTTTACTCATTTTCTTTCCAAAATAGTAGTGAAGTTGGTTTTCTAATAACTAATAGCTCTATTGAATTGTGCACTGTTTTCCAGTTGCCCTCAAAGTCCACATAAATCTTTAACTCATCAGCCTGTAATGTGATATTCAGATTCAGAAGTATAACTATTATTCTACATTATGCATATCGCCATTTAGATGCTGCGTCGATATTAAAATATTTCTCGGTGGATACAACCCACTGAGCCACCATCTGTCCTCATATGGTAAAAAAAAAAGAGGACCTCAGCCTTTCAGTGGAATGTAAAACACTGTAAGGATTGGTCTATTGTCTGGAATGTTGTTGATCTGGCCCATCGAAACACTCACTCACTCACAGACGCACACACATAAACTATGAGCTCACCTTGTTGATATCAGGCGGACAGGCAACACCCCACATGCCTTAAGCTTCTCCGCCCAAGTTTTTCGGGGTAAAGCAGTTGAGCTATGACCCACCTCATTTTCCGGCTCATCAATAACACATGGGATTATAGAGTTAGAGGAAAAGCAAAGGTTTATGGTTTATTCAGTGTTATTCAAATGGAGGAATAAATAAATAAAAATAAATGTATTAGAAAAAATATCAGATGATCATTTATGCAATAATACATGTCTGTGTATTTGTTGCAGTTTGAGAAAATATTGTCTCCAAAGGCAATACTGTTACCAAAGGTAAAATGTAGAGTAAGGAATGAGATGTTTATATTGAATATATGGAGGGGCAACAATAACCACATTTTGATGTATGTCATCATTTTAGTTGGAAATGATAGAATATGCAATAATTGTAACAACAAATTGCTTTTTCATATATGGAAAAAAGTCTGATGTGCCTTTTTAATCCAATGTTATATACCATGTTTTAACTTTATGCACTTTATGCACTTTATGCATACTTTTACCACTAACTGATTCCTTTGTTCAGAGAAATTGCCAAAAAGGAAATTAATGTTGGTTGCTAAAAGTCCTCAAACACAATTATTGTGTGATAAAACCGCACTATGTAACTTTTACACAGCAAAAATGGACACTGAAAATCACTACCACAATAGCTTTAATTTATTTGTACGGTTTCTTAACATTAAACAAAAAAAAACAAAAAACAAAACAAAACAAAAAAGAACCATCTTTTATACACAAAGTGCCCCTGGTTTGACAGATACTGCACTGTATGAGAGTGATCTATGCTAATTTACATTATTCCTGCCATTTGAAGTCGGTTCCAATGCTTTCATTCAGTACAAATAGTTTTCCTTTGGGCGACTGGTTTAAACATACTGTATGTCAGTCTGGTTACTGTTGGTTTTCGGGTAGCACTCGAGGTCTTGCCTTGGGGCAAACAATCTAGGAATACAAAGCATGATTATAAAGAAAACTGGTTAGACACACACACACAACCCCAGTAATGGCCTCGGGAGAAAGAACAAAGTAAAAAGAAGACCAATCCTCCCTTTGAGAGCTACGCCTAAGCACCTAATGACTCATGCACCGGTTGATCGCATCTCTGTCAGGTTCTGTGTGCGGGGCGGAGTTGGAGGCGTGGCCAGACTCAGGTACAGGTGAGACAAGTGAATCTGCCCGTCATTACAGCTGGTCTGGACTCTACATCAGCAGCAGCGGCAGCCGACACACAGTTCTGACACTGACTGACCACAGTGCTGACTACAAATCACCAACCAGGTAAGACCGACACTAATAATTTATATTTATGGTCATCATAGCCAGAGTAAGAGCTTTGAGAGACAATTTATCTAATGCTTAATGGATTTGAAGTTCTTAGGACACATCTGCGATAAAGAAGTCATACAGGTTTCAAACAGGATGTTAGTGATACATGAAACATATTTCACAACAACATTAAAATTTAAAGTGGACTAGCGGAGACCCAGTACAAACTTAAATTTTCAGGCTTAAAGTTAAGACTGAGAATGAAGACATCAAACCATTAACAAACTGTGTAAATGTCAAAAATGAGAAACAGCTTCCCACTATGTAATTATACCGTGGGATGTACAATATCAGAAAAATAAGTTATAGAAAAATAAGTAATGTATGTGTATATATATATATATATATATATATATATATATATATATATATAGGTTTGATTACTTCCTGAAATTATAAGAATATGTGGAGTAAGACAAAACACATATCACAAAAGCATCATAATGTTACTGAAAAGCCTGACTCTGACTGGACTAACTGGGTCAGTATCGTTGATCAGCTGATTATTATGAGTTATGAAAGCAGACAGTTACACTGGAAAACTGAGAGAGGCTGGTTTGACCAGCACAGATTTGAGGCACACCTCTAGAGATGTGTTACAGGGAGGGAACCTGTCATCAACAATTATTAGACAGATTCACTTCATAAAGTCATAGTGGGGCAGCGATGTGCTATTGTGCCAAGAGTTGTACACTATAATTCATCTCAGTGTCTATTTATTAAGGCCTTTTTAATATGTTATATTCACCCACTTGTTTGTGGTGTTCATAAGATGAATAGGATGTTGGTTTGACCTCTTAATGTCTGGATACTTCTCTAAGGCTCCATAGTGAAAATCCAGTGACATGACATGGTATTAAGAGTGAGTAAAACTGGTGCAGGATCAGGTCAGTTGGATGTAATGTTAGATCAGCAGACTCTAACTTTTCCTACATGTCTTTAAAAGTTTTTGTGTGATGTGGAGAGGAGATCTGGCAGAAGTTGCAATCGTCCTTGCTTCCATTAGCGTTACATGAGCCCTGACATTTAATTAGGCTCTCAGAGCCAATGTTACCAAAATGTCTTTGAAATCCCAGAAACCAACACATCTAGATTTTCATATAGTTATTTAAGATCCTCTGGACTTTACTGGAGATCTCGAAAACACATAATTTTCAGCTAACAGGAGAAATTATACAGTTGGACCTCAGAATGCCGTCAGTTCAAATAAATATTATAGATTAAAGTGTACGTTTAGAAAAAAGTCAGTGTACTGGATGATCGTATTGGTAGACACACCCGTCGTTGCAGAGAACCATGCAGCTCAGCTGCATTCTTCTACCAGCTTCTGGGTGTATACAGGCTCTTTGTGTGCTGGACTGTGAGACACAATGACAAAGCAGTCTGTCATCTTGTGCGAGTCCTGTCTGTGATGACAAGCCATGAGCTATGGATTCACCTCAGTGCCTGTAGTGAATGGTCAAATTGCCATTGTGAGATAAAAACAAAGCTCTGGTCAATTCTAATATGAGACAGAAACTTTCATGGTTACTTGATATTAGTTGTTTTATGTGTATATAAACAGGGGCAAAAAAGTCGTGTATGGTTTTGCAGAATATTGTGAAAGTGTTTCTGTCAAGTACTGGCATGCATTAATATTCAAAATGATATTTTCTAGTTTGCTTGCATTTATGTCATGGGAAAGACTGGCTAGAAAACAAATCCTGTTACCTTCAGGTTTTGAAAAAACTGAGTTGAGCGACCACACCTCACAGTCACACCCCAGTGGCATGACAGGAAACATCCACACACACGTAGCACAGACCCCTTGATGACAACTATGTGAACAGCATTCACCAGATCTTCATAGACATTTGATTAGACAGGCGCGGGCTCCATCTAGGCACTTGTACAAGTACAACAATCATGTTGTGAAAATGCTATGCCCTTTGTCTTTTAGTGCAGCACAATGAGTGCGGATGGAAGGAAAGACGCTCCACCTTACATGGTTCCAGGTAAGATCACATCACACATCAACAGTGTCACATTATGTAGCTTTTTACCTGACATTAATTTTCAATCATTTTCCTTCGATCTAGTGGATGGTGGTGATGGTGGAGTCAAGGTTTACCACGTCCACACACCCTTCACTCCTCCAGAGAGCTCCCATGGCCAACTGCCAGGTAAAACTCACAACTTCTACTCATTTCATCAGAAGTAAGAGCTTGGCTGCTTCCCTGTCAGCCTGTGCAGTTAGTTCATGTTTGTGTTGACTATAGCAGTAATGGTAAGGAGTGGCTGGCTTATCTCAAACATGTACTGAGTGCAGTGAAACACAACCTGACAAAAATGAAGCTGCGGCAAGTTTTTACCTACTTCACCATTGTTTGAAACACTACAATTACACACGCAGCCTGTTTGCAGGATAAAGGGAACAGAATAGCAGAAAATGTGTTTGTTGCAAAACAGAGGGACCGGCATTCTCCTGAACACTCAATGCCTAGTCATGCCTTTGGAATAAACCTTCTCTTAATTCAAGATACTTACATCTTCATTATATTGCTCAAATAACAATACTTCCTGTCTCTGTCCTCAGTGTTCACAGGCGGATTGAACTCTCAGTCACCTGACTCTGGAGATGGCAAAAACAAGTATGTCAGCTATGACACGGCACTGGGCTTCAACCCAGGCATGACCACCTGCACCTCCTGCCAACAACAGGTCATGAGTAATGTCACCTACAAGGCAGGGAGATACGCCTGGCTCATGTGCCTGCTCTTCATCTGCCTCGGGTGAGTGACTGCTGCACCTTCTTAGTTAAAGCTCCAGTAAAGATTTAAAGTTTAGATCTGTTGTGGTGTATTGTGGACCAGAAAGAACAAAGGGAGACCAGTATGAGCCGAATGAGCGGTGGTATTGATGCGTGATCTAAACAGATGTGTATTTACCACAGGTTGGTGCTGTGCTGCTGCCTGATCCCCTTCTTCATGAATAAGTTTAAGGATGCGTACCACACGTGCCCTCGTTGTAACAGAGTCCTGCACATTGAGAAGAGAAAGTGTTGTAAATGACGAACATGATGCGCCAATGGACCCATGGAAATAAGAAATGAAGCACAGCTATAACCTACAAACATTCATGTCATGTTTATTTCTATGGATAAGCCATTGCATTAGACTAAGCAAAATCAAACAGAAAGACTTGTAAGATATCCTATTGTTTAGAGACCAGGAAGTGATTTTGCTTAAATTAAGCACAGCAATGCATTTTCCCGTTCCAGCAGAAAATAAAATAAAAATCTTATGCTTTTTAACATCTATAAAACTTTTAAATGAAGGTTTGTACATAGACTTAATTACTTTTATTTCATTTTAAAATGTTCCTGCTTTGTTAGTTTTTTTTCTTTGTTCAGTTTCGATGCACTGTGATGCATCAGGCCAACAGACTAACTGTAGTTATTGCCCATTTGTTAGTATTAAATTACTATTTATAGAACAAAATAAATATTAAAATGCAAATTGATATTAATAAAACATAAGTTAGGGAATCCTTATTTATATATTTCTTGTTTTATCACAAACATTATAACTAAAAGTAACACAATAAGATTTTTATTTTTCCTTCAGTGTCCTACTCTCACTTGTCTATGATAAGCTTTACCTGTTTACTGTATAAACTATTTCATAACATTATTTCTCAAATAAAAATAATATATCACCAAGTGATTTTTCTTTTTCTTTTTTCAAGAAATCTGGCAACCTTAATATTTTTTCCAATATAATATGTACATACAGTGACATGAGAAGGTTTTATATACTTTGAGAATTTAGCTCAAAATACAGCTACGCTAACTTTAATTAAGTTGTCTCCCGCCAAATATATCACGTGGTGTCCGTCTCAGGCAGCAAAACAAAACCAAAAACACGGGGGTTACCCCAGTATAAAAAAAACCTAACTCTAAAGCTATATTTTAATCTATGCTGTGTAGATAGAAAACTGTATAATATTTTAAAGTAAAAACATAGTAGCCTAGGATATGTTAGCCAGAATAGTACAGAAACTGTGTAGGTAATATAACATGTGCCTGTCTCTACTTTTATACTCAAAATAATAAAACCGGTCGCCTAATTACCTCAGTATAATACCCTAGTTCTTACTACAGTTATAGGCTGTAATTTTACCTGTGCTTATATAGAATACATTTCTATTAAAAGAAAAACGTGCCATAGAATAGCAGTAAAAACGTGCCTGTCACTACTTTAAAAACAAATATTAAAATCAGTACTTACCTCAGTATGTTACAAGTGAAAAATAGTTTTGCCCTCATAGTTCATTGATAAAATCTGTTATTAGAGTGACACGCTGAACACGTGAACTTTAGCATGAAATACTTCCAATGTTTTAAATATTTTAATATAACTATAACCACAGGGGACACAGCCTTTCTTCTGGATGATTAATAGCTCAAATGCTCAAGATTATATTGATTAGAGGTTATGGATTTCAGTAAACTAGCTCCTAGTTGCGCCTGAGAAGAAACGATCCCATACGTTTTTTTTTTTTGTTTTTTTTTTGCCATAACAAGACTAAATCATACCACACTCACACGTTTTTGGAGCTTGGACCAATACAAACATACATTAAACAGGCCTGACCTCTGACCCTCTCAACAAAACAGTAAAAGCTATCTTGATATTAACAGAATCTCTTGTACCAGCAACTATCTCCGGAGCATTTTGACCTCACTGAGCATCCATACTAACAAGCAGCAAAATAGCTTTTAGTTTTTATAGAAAATTTTTATTCAACATACATTTTCCAGCAAAAAGGCAATATACAGGAATAGTTGTCGTACACTGCTGCTACACTGAGGATTTTTCACCGGAAAAGATCAAATTAAGGTGTGATCCTGCAGGTCATCTTTGTACTGCACTTTTTAACAAGACAAAACCAATGCAGTTAGTTTTGAAAGTAAAATCCAAATGTAACAGAAAAAAAATCATCAATGGTACATCAGGAACGCAAAAAGAAAATAAAGAAAAAAAAAACCTACACACAAGAAATATGAACACCTGGCTCCTTCTGTACCCAACAACAAAGGCGTGTGTTTCTCTTTAATTTTACACGTTAATAGTTTTAAATATACAATTCTTAAATGTTGTCTTTACAGAGCCAGCGAGAAGGGAGCATTCCATCTGTGCTTTAAAAGAAAAAAAGTAATTCATAGGGCTTTAAGTGTTTCTTACAATGCTGGTTTTTGTCTCTACACAATCCTCTGGAGGCGCTAAGTATCTGCAGCTCCCTACCAAAGCACAGCGCAGTTACCGCTCCCAACCACCAGGCGGCGACAAACTCAGAACAGAGGACGAACGGAGGAGGACATCTCTTGTGTGCGCACGTTTCGAGTTCAGAGGAGGAATGACAGAAAAGGGACATTATTCCCCAGAGAGGACAAAAAGAGCTTTTGTAAAAGGGAGTAATGTCCGTGCTTGTGTTCCTTTAAAAGTAATTAAGCAACCACACCAAGTTTACATTTGCCAGTCCTGAGAAACATTAATCCTCTGACGGTAAGTGCTAATGTGCAAGATGAAATACAGACAAGTTTCTTCCTTATTTTTCCCCATTTATTTTTAAACAGATGCTGTGGAGTTTTATTTTATAATACAAGATCTGCAGAAAGACAAAATAATCAGTTTCCTGCAACCAAACTAAGTGAGAGAACTGTGATGTGAACTTGGAAATACTGTTGTTTCACTAAAGGATTGGAGCAGAAAATAAAAAGAACCACATCCAATCAACTAGTGAGCCACAAAGAAAAAAAAAACCCTATTCAAAAATGACCATTGAGCATCCCTCCTTTGTCTGTCCTCACAAACATCCTCACAGCCAACTCTCCACACAGCAGCATAATGCCTCTTCAAAAAACTATTAAAAACAACCCCAAAAATCTGTAGGGAAAGAAGCTGGTGGAAGATGGAAAAACACTAGTCTAGAAGTTTATATATATTTATATATATTTATATTGTCACACTGTGTCCCACTTCATCTCTCCTATCGGTGCATTTTATAATAAAATCCAATTTCCTTTGTCCCGCTTCCAGACAGGCAAAAGTCAGGAGAAGCCAGGAAAAAAAACAAAAAAAAAACACAAAATGATCGAACAGCCTCAAAGAAAAGGCAGACGATTTGGGAAAGAAGACTAATCAAAATGAAGAGTAAGGAGGTGGTTGGTGCAGTTTATTTTGTGGTTGAATAATAATCCATCAGCTGCAGCAAAGATCCTTATCGCTGAAGACGGAAGTGCTGTAGAGGTGTCCAGGCGGGGTGTTAAAAGTGAAGAGCACACGCACACCGGCTCACGCAATCATTCCCACACATGCACGCCCTCTCGCGCACTTGCACGCACACACTTGGTTACAGTCTGTGGTTATGGTGCCTTAAAGAAGGTAGGGAGGAGCAGGAGGACTATGTGAGGGACAAAGGAAGGGGGGCTGCTTTAGTTGTGGATCTTGATTGCTTTCTCCAGGTAGGTGTAGCGACCTCTCTTTGGAGCTTTGTTGAAATGATCCAACCCTAGCCAAGGCCGCGGGTGGGACATGTTACCTGTGGGACAGCCACAAGTCAATGCAATAACCGTCAAATAATCTGGCAAAAACTGTCTCACAAACTAGATTACCATCAAACAGCACAATGAATTCATGAATAGAGAGTAAATCTTAGGATATTAATTAAAAGTTGAAAAACAAAACAAAAAGAACTGGGATCTGGGCCTCTGAGTGTTAAAAATAGGGGGTTCTGCAGGAATATCTGTAGGAGGTTGGCATAAGCAGTCCCCAGTTATTACATACTGGATCCTGCAAAGCTATAGGTTTGTAAGAGATCCTTGCTTTTTAAACTCTTCTACGATGTTTATCATCATCATTCATCACATCATCAACTTTTCTAACGTGTACCCACAATTCCCAGGCACCTCTTAGTTAATTTAGGGTTCTCAGCTCTCCTCACTGTCTCTCTGATACTGAATGCTTTTATTTTAAGCACTTTTATGACATGGACATCTAATATTTTGTAATCGCTGCTTCAACTGAAACTTCAAATGAGAAACTACAACCAATAAAGTGGCTGATGGGTTTATGGAAGACCATACATTTAATGTTTCATCTCCAAATGCAGAAGTTTGCTGACGCAATCTTGACAAAAGTGAGGGAAATTACAAGGAACCCTGTGATTTCCAAGCAAACACAGTTGTGTCAAATAGGATGCACTGTTCCCTGCAGTAGTCTATAGCTAGAGTGCGTTGACGAGAAAAGGGGACAAGGAAAATTGCAACATATGACCCAGCTAAAAATAAATGACTTTGCAATATCTAGTATGGCTTACAACACAGTAACAGGGCAGTCATTTATGTGTAGACATAACCACTGTCTATAGTAACTGTTATTCACAATGTTTTCAATGTTGTTCTTCTTCACAAGAAAAATGGTTTTATTTTGGAGAAAGTGATTATTCTATTTATGATATATTGCTGTTGTAACTTGATCCCTTAAGAGTTAACTCCCCTTATTAAATGTAGGCCTAATGTGTGTATAAATGAAAATAAACAGTTTTTATAATAAGCATTGTGCAAGTTGTGTAGCACAGTAAATACCTGGCTGTGGTTCAAAGTCCTTCAGGTTGACTTCGTACTCATCTTCAGTGATATACTGATGCCGTCCCATCATCACAATTGCAAACTTAAACTGAAAAACATAAAAAAAGACATTACTTTACAGCAGTACTTTGGATTAATCTGGACTACACTTACACAAAAAGAGAACTAAACTGCTTCTCAAAATTATACCTTCTCAAATTCCTTCTCCTGGATGTCTAACATGGTCTGGATCCTCCTCATTACCTCCCGAAAGGGCTCTCCCTGAAGGACAAAAGGCAGAAGACAGTTTTTAGAGAGAATAAACTACACGACAGACCAAATGTGACAGTTTATGTGACACACACCTGTCTAATCTTTAGCAAGAAGGGGATTCCAAAGGTGCCAAAGACCTCCTTGTGGAAGTGGGCGACAGGAATGAGCATTTCAGTGTCCTTGTCTAAGTCCACCTGGTCCAAAGGAATTTCCTGAGTGAAGCGAGGCAAACAAAAAAGATGGAAATTAGAAAATCATATCATTAAGAACTGTAAATGTGCAAGAAAAGACAACCTGACTATTCTTCTGTTTTGCTGACCTCTTGTGGCTAAATGATCTATACTATCATTCAAACCTTCCCCTCTTACAGCACCACTAACAAAGGCAATGTATTGGTCAAGAGCTTAATGAGATTAATGAAAGACCTACCTCTATTCTGAAGGTGCGACTTGCAGCCGGAGATAAACATTCTAGCAGCTCATCCTCCTGATGAACTCCAATGATTTTATAGCTTACTATCTCTAACAGCCTAAAGAAGAGACAGACAAATAGAACAGAATAGAGAAAGCAGAAAATGTCAATAAAAGCCTTAAACAAAAGAAAGGAAAGGATAACAAGTTCTGGTTCCTTCACAGGTCTAAATGTAAACAGTTGTTAATTCCATATTCAAGAGCTGCCTGAAAAAAGCATAAATATCACTGAAATTCCAAATAGAAACCACAGAAACAAAATCTGTTGCACACCTGAGCTTTTCAGAGCCTTTTTCTGAGAGCTCCACTGCTTTTTTACATTCTTCCAAAAGGTCCCGCACACAGCCGTGCTTGTCAGGATAGAGTGTGATCTCCTGCTTGAACAAAATCAACAGGTTACATTTTTGCTGTTTATCATGAGGTCTTGTATTCTATTAAAATTGGAGAGAAAGTGTTTTCATGAAAGATTGTATGAGTTACCTCCTCTCTGAACTGGCTGTTGAGCCATATGGATTTAAAACTCCTCCTGTTCTCAAAGTCTGTAATCTTCATCTTTAACTGCAAACGAGAAGGAGATACAAAACAGAGTGTCAAAGCTCATTCTGTGTGGAAAATAGCGCAGCAAACCAAACACAAATTTGATAAAAATACAGCAAGAGGCTGAGTTTCTTTCCTACCTGCTGATAGTAGAGTTTCTTGGGCTGCCGAGGTTTAAAGAATTGCAGCAGATCTCGTAGCGTTCCCTCATAGTTGTGTCTGAGAGGATTCCCTGGCCCGTCCCTGTACCTAGCCACCACACCACCAGGCAGGGGGGAGGAGGGCCGAGGGGTGAGGGGGAGGATGACAAAATGCCATAGGAAAAATGAGAGGGTGAAGCCAGTGGAGAAAAAAGGAAAGAGGGATGAGGAAGCCAGAGTGGGAGGAGTCAGAGGAAAACAAGAGATACAGGTGGGGGGGGACAGGTTACGTAACATTTCTACTGGCAATTTCAAGCTTGTCCTATAAACAGTAACACATTTTTCTTCTGATAGTAATCCTTCAAATGTTTAGTCAAGTAGAAAGAGATCAGTGCAAAAGCAAATAATACTACCATAATTGCAATCAAATCAATGATACTCTTGTTGGGCATTTATAAAATGAGTGCAGATGAGACAAGCCTCCTACCCCTGTGACTTGAAGAACTGCAGCAACATGGGATCCGTGTTCAACCTCTGTGCTACCGTCTTAGCCACCTGACAAACGGACAACAGCATAATCAGAGTTCTTTTGAAATCAAGTTTACTGTTGCTTTAAACGTTTACAAATACAGGAAAATGTCCTTTGAGTATGAAGATAGGTCTTACTTGAAAATAGTTCATGCGGTTAGAAAGTGTGACCACAAAGCCAGGGTCATTGTGAATGGTCTTATCACAGAAAATGACGTCCACTCGGTGGTACAGGTCTCGAAAATAGTCTTTTGCAGTAGGCAGCTCACTGCTGTCGTTCTCTGGGTCGTCCCTGTGTGAATGGAGATGATCAATAATGTGGAATAAGAAAGATACACATGTGATGGGACAGAGGTAGTATGTAGAGGAGTTTTACTTCTGGAAGACAATGATGTCCCCGTCCATGAGCTCATCCAGGGCCTTGTCTAGAGAGACATCATAGTCCTGTATCCGCTCTGTTAGATTGGGCTTTACTTCCTGAAACAGATTATGGTGTACATCATTAACTTGGGTAAATATTTGTACAAAAAAAAGGGCCCATACCCAAATGTCAAGTAAATGTTATTACTATTATCTTTATTGCCTTACAGCAGGTGTCACTGAGAAAACAGATATAGTTTGGAAGCCTGAGAAACAGAGCAGCAACATAATGACGGTATAAATGTAGCCAAGAAGGAGTGTTCATTAAACATAGCATGTGTGCTAAATGGAAGGTGTGAAAGGCAGGATGGTGAGGAATGAGAAAAAAACAAAGCACTGTGCCAGTGAGTAAGTGCTACATAGATTGATATAAATAGATCACCTCATAGAGGATAAGACTAGTTTCCTGCTGAAAGCCTGCTCTCTCACACATGACTGGCAGCAGGTCTCCTAGTTACACAAAAAGAAGACAAAATTAAAAATATTAGAAGCATTTTCCAGGGGAAAACACAACATATTTTGTAATATTAGAACTACTTACTTATTTTACAGGATATAGGTGTGTAGATATGTCCACAATAACTTAAGCTTCTGGTTTTTGGGTCATACATCTTCAAAAATAACATGACATCATCTGAAAGAATGAAGGGCAACACTGTTTATTTATTTATTTATTTTTTAACACATTTCAATTTGGAAAATAGATGCTGCAGTCAGCTGATCATAACCCGCAAAGCAACATTTCCTAGTATCTGAAGGTGCAATGTTTAAACTAAGTGAAACAACGTCAGGGATGTTCGTGAGGAGGTCATGTTGCATTATAGTTTACTTGATCTCGACTGAAAAAGCGTAGTACATACGATCTTTATCAAACTTGGGTAACGTAGCCCCGCTGGCAGCCATCTCAGGATCCACAGTCTCCAGAAATATTGTCCAGGGGTTCTCGTTGTCACTCAAGTCGATCATCTAAAAACAACCAAGTGTTAATTATGTATTTCTGGGTGTTTTTATGGCCATTAAATATCTAACCCACACAGTCACTTACAGACTTGTTGCAGTCTGCCTCATAGTCAAGCATGGCAGGCCGCTTGGTTCCATTGCTTCGGGCCTGCATGGGCCACAGCCTCATCTGGTCCTGTGGAAAACCCTGCAAAACATTAACTGATCAGTTTATATGAACAATAATTTACAGTGAAGACATTCAAATGATAGTCATACTGCAGCAAGTGAGAGGCAGGTTGCGTTAGTGTTTACATGATTACAGGCAAACAGGAAAGTCAACAATCTTATGGAAAGGGGTTGAGAGGAATGACTCTGTGTTCTTCTTTCCAGTTATCTTTGAAGCCAAGAACTATATCTGATGACATGCAGAATATGACATGTATTTGATATATTAGATTAATTACAGTGCATGAAATGCATAAATAGTCAATGCCAGCTTGAGGTATGAAATATAATTCCTCACCATGGTCTGGGACAGGTTCTGGACAAACTCTTGCAGTGTAGAGCTCTTGAGGACCTTGAAGACTGTGTACTTGACCTTCTCCTCGTCATACATGTCATTCCCCTGGTGGCCGCAGAACTGGTCTTCTGTCACCATCTTAAAAATGTAGAAACAATAAAAAAGAGCACAACTCCAGTGACTGATAAAGATAAATGGGATGACTGCTTACAACTGACACAAAATTCCATATTGGCATAATGCTTTTTGTCTATAATTACTATACAACAAGCCTGTCAATAATAAAGTCAAACAAATAAGTATTAAATATTATTATATATTATTATTATAAATATGTTGTCTATTTCCCTACCTGGACCTGCATATATAGGTGTGCCTCCTGACGCTCCTTCCTCTTCTGTGCTTCCACCCTTTTCTCCTCCTGTAGACGCTCTACTAGCTGCTGGGGGATGTCTACATCCGTCATCGGCTGCAGTACTTCACCTAACACCAAAGTGAATGTGACAATTATGAAGCAGAAAAAAAATAGTAATAATCAATTTTAGGCCGAGAGCAGGAGGCAGGGCACTTACTGAGCTTGGACTCTCTGATGTAAACCAACATGTATGCGTTGGTGCAATGGCGCACTGAAAGGTCATCATCATGGCCGCCATAGTTGTGTTCTATAGCCTCCTCCTTGGTGCAGCGTGACACCACGTCATCATCAAACTTACACCACTGCAAGAACAATGAACGAACATAGACAGGTAGGAATATAAGTGCACATAAACACATTTACAGGAACTTGTGCAAAGTGTGCCAAACCCATGATTACAATTACAAGGGTTAAATACATGTGTCAATGCAGAGGAATGCCCACTAAATGTTTATGTGAAAGATTTATATAAAAAAAAAGGTTCTCACTATTGGTTCATTGAGACTCACTTTGCCGTCTCCTTTTGGGTTAAGATAGACGACGTAGTGACCGCCATGGTTGTCCCCGCTGTGCACGAGCACTGCGTGTAGGATGTAGTTGGCTGGGTCCTTGGAGTCTGGCTTCTGAAGGAACTCATCCAGAGGCAACTGATCTGGAAACTCAAATCTGAATGATGAGAGAAGAAAGACAAAGTCAGGTAACTGGGATCAAAAATGTTGGACATGTAACAAAATGTTGGCTTTAATACACATATTACAATGAGAATGACAAGTCAATATCACCAATAGGCTTTGATTGTCCGCAGATTAATGGCTGCTGAGATAATGACTGTGACTAAACAATGAAAACAGTAGACTCCACACTTCCTACAGCAATAGCTTTTGGTCACTTATAACATTAGTGGGTATACTTTAGACAAAAGTATATCTATTAATGGTTGTCAAGACAAAAAACAACACAAAATGAGGAGAAAGATGTTTGGAGGATATCTAACATATTTGTGTAATCATTCATTACCTGTCATTGATCTTGATATTTTGGTCTGTTTGTGGGTCATACATGAACCTCATCAGCTGCAGATGAAGGATTGGAGGGAAGGTAAGAAACTTCACTCCCTTTTCTGCTTCCTGTGGAGTAAACAAGCATATGGTAAGGACATCCCATTGATATTCACTCAACACCTTCAGTATTTACCCAGCTTTCAATAAAATACAGTTTCTCCATTTGAACTTCCCCGTTTGTCTACAACACAAACATATATTTAACAATATAGACTTTCAATAAAATCTATTTACTGTTAACTCACCTGTAGTCCATGTTCTCCTGCATCATATTTGTTGTCACCATCCAACTGTTCAGTAGCAACGTAATCTTTGAAGGACTCAAAGACTGAAAATGCAGAGATCACAAGAGTATTACAAGAAAATAAAACATGGTTGGTGAAATGCATATGCTAATTTATATGTTAACTTACTGTTCTTCTTTCCTTTTATGCTGAGCTGTATGTCATAGTAGTCTTCTATTCTCTCTGATCTGTAGTCAACATGCTTACACTGGATATATGACTAAAAAGAAAAACCACAGTTAAATAATTTGACAAAAATGATTCGAGGGTTTGACACTTTTAACACATTCTGCTTTACTGGCTTTTATCTACAAGCCAGTATTACAATAACCCAGTCATCAGTAACCAATACATGAGTACAGTACTCGGTTGTGGAGCTTTTACTATGTCACAAAAAGAGTGTAAGTCGTAAAAAAAGAAACAACATACCACCATCTTTCCTCTAAAGAGCTTGGGGATTGTTCCCTCAACACAAGTGCCTTTCATTTTGTTCTCTACGTTGTCCAGGAGCTGTAAAACACATAAGCACACAGTACATGAATTATTCAGTAGGCATCTAGTGATTTACACAAACACTTTTTTAAAAGCTGTATCTGAGAACTCACCACTCTGCAGAGCTCCTGCACATCGTGTTGCATGAAGCTATCTAGTGTTTCCCACCTTCAAAGATGAACAAACTATTGGTTAGATACTTAACCCAAAAGTCAAAATTAAAAGTGAAATTTAATAAGTTAAAGGCACGTATTCAGAAAAAAACAAAAAAATTAAGTTACCCAAAGGACTTAGTGAGTTTCTTGGTGCCAACGGGTTTGTCGCTGTGTTGCAACTCATAGAAAACCCTCTGCAAGGCCAGAGGTACACTCTTGGATGAGTCATCTCCCTCTGTGGGCATCATGTACACCGCCTGAGAAGACAGGAGTCAAGGAGAGACACATGAGCTTCCCAGGTATGGATTACATTTTTTGGATTGTGACATATGCCTGAAGGTCATAATATTTTTAATAACTGTTCAGTAAAGTCAACAGTGATAACAATAAAAATAATAATAAAAAGAAGCAATTTAGATATACATTTATTGAAAGTGAATTCAGTCGACAAACAATCTGTATGCAAGTTTGTTTAAGGAAAATTAGTGAAAAGTAAAAATCATACCCGTCGCAATTGATTAGTGAAGAAGAGTGTCTGTAACAGACTATTCATATAGCAGGTAGCTCCCTGGTTCTTCAGTCCAACATAGCCGGTGTGTTTCTTTGAGTCCCAGCTGAGAAAAGAAAAACAAATCTTCATACATCTAAAACAGAAAATATACATTAACTAGGAAATTAAGAAATTGTGAGGAAAAAAATACATACGCGACTCCATGTGGAGCATCTGCCTGCACATAGACCTCAAAGGTGACTTTGTCATCTTCAATGAAGCCTCTTTCTGGGTCAGTCACATCCTGAAATGCACGACAATGCAACTTCACTTTTTTGTAGCAGTTAAACAGACACAAAGCTAAATCAGGGATATCCAGAAAGACACAAACAATGCCAACAATTTCTCTTTGCGTTCTGAACTTACACTCCAAGACATGAAGTTAGAAAAGCCCCAGTCATTCTCTTTGTGGAAGAAGAGGTGACTGATTCTGCGACTGAATGACTTTTCATCATCTTTGTAGTGAACAATCTTTAGCATGGCCTGTGCGTGGCATGACCATGACCTGAAACAATAAAATGGATTCAGGAAAATCCCATTAGCCATCCAAACTTTGACAAAAGGTATTTAATAATTCCTATTAAACACCAACAGCCATAACAATATCATCAGTCCAAATAATTTTAAACAAAATAAAAGACATTAGGATGCAAGACAAGGGACATTTAAGTAGTTTGCCATAAGAGACTTTTTTTTGCCAAGACATCTGACCAAAAGGTTCATGACTTCAAACTACCACACAACACACTTACGTGGAATCTGACTCTGCATTACACTGCAGGAAAAAGCCTACACTCTTTTGGTGCGGCCGGTCAGGATAGAAGCGTGGCATAACCATAATCTTCCATGGAAGGTTTCGGACAAAGCAGGACGGGCTGAGTACCGACTCACTTAGGCGGCTGAATCGTTCTACTACAAATCGAAAAGTTGCCTCGGACCTCCAGCTAGTGTCTGTGAGACAGAAGAGCAATAAGAATTTTCAGATTCTACTGAGATTACTATTACATTTTTACAGAACAAAATGAATTCGTCTCTTAACTTTTGTTTTTGACAAAATGCAATGAGTAAATGTTATACATGTGTCCAGTCTCCTCACCATCCTCCATGTCTTCCTCTGTGTTATTGTGTCCATCTGCCATAGCCACATTACCATTAATCACCGGGTTGGCTGGGATTCTTGGAGGCTCATCCGTGTCCCCAGCTGTGGAAGCACAAAATAGTAACTATAGTTCTCATGTGACATTATGACAGCAGACCTAGTTAAACAGCTAGACAGGTATTCTTTTCCATTCTTAACAAGAAGGAACCAAAAACATGTATACAAAGAACATTCTAGCACAAAAAATCTGTTGTCTTACTGTATTTTATCATCAATTTATGTCCTCCTAAACCATACATATGATGTTACTTTCTCCCAGTTGACAGGCTACAGGTAGCATTTCTCCCTGACTACGAGACTGACCTTGTTTCCCAAGTGGATTACACCCTGCTAATGTGAGCTGTCAGTCACTGCACTCCTACTTTTGTTTTAGTTCTAAAACCTCACTGAAGACTAGTCATTGGGAGCCAATGATCTGCTTATCTTGTGCCATGAAAAAGTAGAGGTAAAATTGGGCCCAATAGTACTGTGATGCTTCAAGGACAAACCCAAAGACCCTTACTGGCTAACCTGATATTAGTTGGGATGAGAAGTAGCTACCAAGGTACTTATTGCCAGATATAATAAAACTCATAATAGACAGTAGGTCAAAATAATACGCAGGACAAAATAACAACACTGAGATGCATATGGCCTAAAGCTAAATTCAATGTGAATGCAACAACACTGTCATGAATCAGTGAGAAGTTAAAGTACCTGGTGATGATGTGATATACAGAAAAAAAGAATCACTGTGCAGTAATACTCAAAATGATCTCAATGGGAATTGGCAATTGATTTAGTAATGCTACAATATATCAATAAACTATGCAGCTTACACAGTTAGTAATAGATACAACAGTACTACAATCAAAGTCTATATCGCTCATACATTTAGCCAAGAGTGTCTGAATCAAAAATAGTCTGGCTCACCAAAGAGGTTAGACTAGTGGGTGCACCTGCTGACAACACCAATGGTATTCAGTACTAATAGAAAAATGACTTAACAATGGTTTCGTGCTGTTCTTTTTGCGTATATCAATGGCTTGTCATATATTATTTTTTTGCACTGACTAAAATCAGGCAGTGGCAAATGTAAACTGTAAACTTAAAATTAAAATGTTTAAAAGATGCCGTCATGCTAAGGACTTTGTGAATAATCAACATTTACTAATAAGAGATAACGGTCACTTGAAAGAACTGCGTGTTAAGTATTTTGTCAGAGCAAAACATAGTCAGCTGAACTAAAACAGACTAACAAAAACACAGATCATTAAAAATGGCGAGCTCCATGCCGTTTGCCGTTCATACAATGAAGCAGCAAATCCCCGCGCTGCCACGGTGCGGGCCTGGCTCTCCGCAGCGGCGACTATCGATACATGCCAGCACTGCCACACATTGTACAACACGATGCCAAATGTCACTATAATGTTCAACTGATAAAATAGGATTAGCATTTACTATTATCGTTGTCAGCTAATTAAATAACGAAATGGTGGGTAGTGGAAAAACTAAGAAATCGGACTGATGCGTCTACGTTAGCAGTTAGCTGACCAATACTAGCCACAGACTGTTTTGTAGGCCGTTATTGGCTAACCTAACATTAGCTGGGATGACAGGTACCAGCTAACAAGTTACTTATTCCCAGAATAATTAAAACCTATCTAGATTATAATAGACAGTAGGTCATGTACGTAGGAAATAAATAACAAAAGTGATACGCGTAAGGCCTAAAATGGAGCTAACATATTCAACGTGAACGCAACAAAATACAAGCCACCATTTTGGATCGCCACACACCCCCTCACAGAGTATTAGCCGATTTGCTAACTAGCACGCTAAACAGAGAATAAACCTAACAAATAAGCCTTGTAGCTAATTACCTGGTTTAGAGTTAGCGACAAGGTTTGTCAGGTTTATATGTATCAATAAAAACATAAAGACTAAAACAACCAAAAAAAATCATCGCATATAATCAATCACATCATATTTCTTGTATAACGCTATCATTACTTTGCAGGCCCACAATAAACAAGATGAACAAGACAGTGTTCAAGCTAACAGCTAGCGTTGGATATACAAACCGTGGTGCTACTTTTCACAGCTCTGCGACTTTCAACCGAATATTAATACTAAAATTTAGATTTACACAACTCTCATCGATTTAGACACCGGACGCTAAATCAACCTGATGTGATAATGACTGTCACAATCACCCTTAAACCCGGGCTCCAAGTAGGATCCAGTTACCTAGTGTTTCTATAATTGCCATATTTACCAACCACTCTGTTTGCAAACATTCAGGCAATCAACATCAGCGGTCCTTCATTTGGTTTCTAAGGCAGCAGTCCACTCCAAAGAACGATGATATGGCAAACTGCAACTACTAACTTTTAACAGACAAAATTTAAGAACAAAGCTAAACTTCATTTACATTAACATATCCGAATTAATGGTTTTGTGTCCATTCACCAAAGGTCCACATTTATATCTTCTTTTTGTATATGATAACTAATTATTCATAACATTTCAATCGCATCAAGTGTTAAGATAAACACATTGGCACATAACGCAAAATGAGGTCAGCTCCACACAAGTATGCTGCAATGGACGCACAATCAGCAGAAATGCAGCCGGCTATCATGGCTAGCTGCAGGCCTTGTGTTTACTGTGGGCAAGACTACAAGTTAATATTATCGCACATCTTCCACAACTGCACTGTCTGCTCTAAAAGTCTGTTGCTTCCATTACAATCCTCACCTTCCATCTCCATATCCTCCGGCTCGCTCAGTTGCTGCTCGCCGGCTTTCTGCTGCTGCGTGTGGTGATGGTGGTGGTTCATGTTGGCAGCTGTTGTTGTGGTGTTGGTGCTTATGATGCGCTGCTCCCTGTTATCTCTGTTTCCCTCGGTCTTGTCCAGGGTTGGCTCTGTTGTAGACCGGTTTCTGGGCTGCTGCTGGAGAGGTGTGGTAGGGTGCGGAGGTGGGGTAGACAGGTCGAGCCTCGGCGGCCGGGCCTGCTCTGCTGCGCCCTCGGCCTTGTCCGCTGTCAGCGCCGGGGAGTGAGGAGGGGAGGTCGGCGGGGGAGCGGGTAAAGAAACGCGGACGTATTTGCTCGCTATTCGCCCAATCTCGGCGCCTTTGGTGGGTGCAAATTGCTGGTCTGACGGCGGGAGAATGCTGTAGATGAACCACGGAGGTAGGCCCGCTGAAATGAGCTAAACCAGTCAGGCTTTACCCCGGGAAATGTGGGGCAACGCGACAACTTTAAACACGACCTGCACTTAGATGAACAAATACCCTGTTTATAGCTGACGTTAAGCTACCTGACACTGGGCAGCCAATTAGTTATATAGGTACAACAACAATGAAAACAAAGGCTCATTTGCTATTGACACATTTAACAACTTTGCCTGCGATATGACCAGTCCGTGCGTTCCTCCAATTGTCCCTCGTCTGGGGCAGAGCGCAGGAAAAAGCTATCCATTCAAACCAGTTTCCAAAACGGAATAGCAATAATGTTAATGTGGAAGTTCGCGGCCTGAAATCAAACAATTCTCCAAAGCGCCCTAACACCGTAAACAAGCAAACGCGGCACCTTGTTTCATTTCGAGCCAACCTCTAGTTTCTTAGGAGGATTGTGCCCGGTCATACAGCGTTAGCATAAGCCGTGTAGCTCTCTCTCTCAACCCGCTCCTCCCGTGGTTTGTGATGTGTTGAGTCTCAAGTAAATCTCAAAATGGCGGTCGCGCTCTTCTCTGAAATGTCACATCCGCATGGAGCATGATGATCCAAACACTGGCCCATCCCCGGCTGGGTTCATATTAACCGTAAAAGATGGGCATAGATGTGAATTTGATACACGATATGATATTATAAATACATTATTATCCAATATGTATAAACTATACAGTGACCCCCCCAAAAAACAGTTGACATAATAATTCCCCATGGGCGGGAATAATATAAAAAGTACGAACATGAAATATCAATGTAATAGTAATATAAACTGGTTATCTTTTAGGACATGTATTATTTTTATACACAGGGCACCAGCAATTCAATTCACAAGCGAGAGAATTAAATTCAAATAAGATTAATATTGCTTTGTGTAAGTAAAATATATATATTTTTTAACATCGACATTCATTTATTGTTTGATATCACATCTTTGTTAGATGTGATGCAAATACAAGAACATTTTGACGAAGCAATGATGCTAGAGCTATTATAATTTGACCTGGATAAATTGTCTAAAATACTTAATGTAGACTGTACAAGAGAACATTGCCGCAAGTTTATGTCCAATGTGTTAACCCTACTGTGGAGAAAGCCTGCAGTTAGCTGCAGTACTAAATAAAGTGGACAACGCCAGAGAAATAGCCCCATCTAGTGTGTGCCAACCGTTATTGTTTTAGTCAGAATTTATCAGCGTTTCCTATTTATTATTTATTATTTTGTTTTATTTAAATATTTTGAAACATTTAATTTTCTTTAATATAACAATAAAAATAGTTACCATAATTAAGAAGAACATTATGGAAATGAAATAAAAAGAGAATATTATATTGATTAATAAATTTCTTATTTATTGTTACAATTAATTGCAATAATTAATTCATTATTATTATTATCATTATCATTATTATTATTATTATTATTATTATTATTATTATTATTATTATTATTATTATTATTATTATTATTATTATTATTATTATGGTTGTTTTAAGGGTAACACTCTAAGCAATAGCACGAAATTTTCACGGAGATTCTTTTGTGTCGATAGTGTGACTGACGTTTTAAAAAGACAGTTGTTTTGTGCGATATAGTTTTCACCCCGCCTCTTACAACGCGCTCAGCCAATCGTAGTGCCGTATCACAGAACAGTGGGCGGGCTTTAGTGCATAACAGGATAGTGTGTGTTGTATATATCCCAACGTCGGCAACTAGGAAAATAGTTTGCTAAGCTTATCTTCGGTAGGGACAGTAGCACGTCGCAAATATCTTTTGTAGTGCGAAATAGTTGCAACGTTAACAATATTTATGAATTTGATTACGTAATTTTTCCAAACGTGCACTGGTACTAACAATTTTATACAGTACAAGTTGTATCGCCGAGTTTTTGATCATTAAATGGAGGAGAAGAAGGAAGAGGGAGACTCGGAGATACAGGAACACGGACCCGAGCACTGGTTCTCAAAATGGGAGCGGCAGTGTTTGGCCGAGGCGGAGCAGAGGGAGCCCAGCGAGGAGGAGGCAGACGAGGAGCAGGATAAACTGTGGCATTTGTTTCAGAACTCAGCCACCGCCGTAGCACAGCTATACAAAGGTTCAAACAACTAATTTTGTGTATATCGCTACTGACATTTGGTGGCTCTGTAGAGGCCCATGGCAAAAGGGCCCTCTTCATATGTTATTCTCTATAGCTTTATATTTGCTTTTTCTTACCGCGTCAGACTCCCAGTCCTCTCACCATGAGCTCATGAAAACCTGGGATTGCCACGAGGCCCTAAAAAAGTATTTTTGACTGTGAGGGGTCCTAATTGGTAGATGACAGCTAGACTTGGATATTTACATATGAATACCAATTTTCATGACATATCTCATATCTTAGCGCACCTATTCAAAGGCCCAAACTATGACTTAATCTTTATGTGGGCCGCTAATGCTACTTGTATTTTCCAAATGGTCAGTATTTTGGTTAGAGTGACAATCAAAACGACCTCACTGTCCATTATGGTACAACGCTAGCTAGTTTAGCAAAAGCAACACTAGGCTAGTAACACTAGGTAGCATTTACAGCTGATTCGGGCAGCTTATGTCAAGTAGTTTTTATTGACAGGAATTGTGACTTGAAAACGTCCTTTTTGTTTTGTTTTATTACCCACGTACCACCACCTTAACAGATTATCAAAAGTCTGTGACTTAAACTTAACCTAAAATTCCAAGTTTTGTCAACAAGCTCGCCTATTGACACCAAGTTAAGACAGCGTCGAAAAGCTACCGTAGCTACAAAATGGCGAGAGTATCAACAATCGTAGCTACGCGACATTCCCAGATGACACTCTTTAGTAAACTGTCAGTGTTTTGTCGTGTATACTATGCCATATGTTAAATTTGCTTTTAAGTTATATTAGAAATTCAGAATGTAGACTTAAACTTAGATTTAAGCACCTGCTGAGTGTGCAATTTGTTAGGAAATGGGAAGCCAGCGTAAAAATACAAAATGGCGAGGATATTATGTTTGGTGCAAAATATCGCTTATTTACTTTTTGCCTTCTTTTCAGACATATTCTGTCGTATCAGGCATCTATAGGCCGATATAGGTAGACCTATAATCTCTGTCTGACATTTATGTTTGACATGGCTGTGTAACTTTACTGCTGATGGAGCACTCGAGTTGTGTGGATGCCGTCCTGCCAAACAAGCTACTGCCTTCTAGCACTGATTACTTTTATATCAAATCGTATACTGGCAGTTTAAAGTCAAAATAAGTAAAAAAAAATTGTATTCGTTTAACCCCATACCTTTACAAAACACTGTTGTATGTCCGGATATAAATATTTGTGCCTTTAAACAACTTGTTTAAAATCATTCATATGCGTGTGACCTGCGTAAAGACATGTTTTACCTTTCCTTCCACAGATAGAGTATGCCATCAGCAAGGGTTGTCGTTGTGGGTGCCATTTCAGAATGCTGCTACAGCAGTTACCAATCTCTACAAGGGTAAAAAATATTCTTACCTTTTTACACTGAATTCACAATTTATTATTTCAACACATTTTCCCAGCTTCATGTTGTTAGTTAGACAGCTTTAATTAGTGGTTGTTTTTATGTTGTTTCCCATGGTAGAAAGTGTAGAGGCTCATCAGAGGAGCTTTGATCGTGGTATTCAAATAGGCCATCAGCGTCGAAATAAGGTAAGTCTTATTGGACTTTATTATGTTAGAAGAAAAAAGTCATTGTTATTGGGTAAATTACTTCTTTATTGCAGGACATGTTAGCTTGGGTGAAAAAGCGCAGGAGAACCATCCGCAGGGAGGATCTCATCAGCTTTCTGTGCGGCAAAGCACCACCACACAGGAGTGGCAGGACCAACTCCCGTCTGACTATGGTAGCTCCCAGCCGTGCCAATTCACCAGCAGAAACTGGCTCCTCTGTTGAGGCCGATCTGCAGCCCTTCAGGGAGGCTATTGCCCTGCATGGTAAGAACCAGTTGATTTAGCATTTTGGTAAAAATCTTCACTATCAGATGGAAGTAATAGGGGTCATCTGCACCATACCAGTCTTAATTAATATGGTATGACATGCAGGTGTGAGCAGTAAAATGTTTTCTTGTAGTTGGAGATATTTGCTTATGGTATGCACCGGAATATCCTTTGTGACAACACTCTTTCAGCGATCACACTACATGTGGCTCAGAGATAAGGTTATGTTATGCTTGGGTGTACAATAATGAAAAAGGCCCTCTCTTGTGATGTATATTTTTAAAGGTACAATTTTAAAACCTTCACACATGGTACTCATAATTATTGTAGTGTAACTGCAGTTATGTTACAGAGCGTTGGTATTTTTTTGTGTTTTTGAATATTTAAATAGTGAAAATATATACATAAATTACCAAAGAGGCCATTTGAGGCAGCAGAGGTTAAGAAAGGTGATGTTAGGTATTTAGTGGTGTGAATTACAGAAAGTGGAAGTTCAGTCTGTGTCATGATGTGTCAGTGTCCTTTTTTAGCAATTAGATACTGGTTACATGTTACTGTTGGTGTTATGAAAGAGACAAGATGCATATAGCCAGCCTGTAAGAGTGTTTCAATTGATAGTTATTAGCTCTCCAAAATAGTCAGTCTAAACAGACTAGGTGTTCATATATGACAAGATTGCTGGGTTCCTGGTCTATGCCAAATGGCCTGTTTTTATGCAGTCAATAAGAATTAATTTGCCTACAATACTAAAGTGGGGATCCATGTTTTATACAAATAGAACTAGGCTGCTGCAGCGAGGTGGATTTATTGTGATCAAAGCACAGTACCAATAAACTTACACCAATATTAAGCGAAATATAGCTATTTTACTCATAAATAAAATTATTAATTGGACATATAATTGAGCAACACACATTGCCTGCAGATGGTATATAATAGTTAAGTGCTTAGTTCATTCAGGCCCCCGTTTTTTTGTGTTCTTTAACTGCTGTCTATGTTCCTTAGGTCTGAGTGGGGCAATGGCGAGTATCAGTGTGCGCTCCGGTGCTCCGGGGTCTCCAACACATGTGAGTGGGAGCAGCAGTAATGGAGCAGGGGCTGGTGGAGGTGGGTCTTCTGGCTCTGGGCCTGTGTGCCGCACCAGGCGTAATGGCCTCCAGGATGTGGACCTGAATACTTTCATCTCAGAGGAGATGGCACTGCATCTGGACTCTACAGGTTCTGCCTCTGCAGGAGGAACCAGGAAACGAAATTCCACCCAGTGCAGTGATGTCATCACAGACTCCCCAACCCATAAACGCAACAGGATGATCTGATCTGTTCTCTGGCCTCTTATGGGAAGGGGACTTCAAAGCCAAGGCCAAGATTGATGGGCTCATGTGAGACTTCTGGACTTACAGCCGCTTGGATTCTCTGCTGCGCACAAGAACATCAGCTGAAGTGAAAAACTAGAGGCTCCAAGTCCACTTTCCAAACATTGGCTGATTTTTATTCCTTGTCTTCTTTCCACACAGTATTGCTACAAATCATTAATAGGCAATGGGAACCGGCTGTGTGTGAACAGCTGCCTGAAAACATGGCATCACACACTGCTATGTCGTCATCACTTCTCAGGAAAGGAGACAACGAAGAACGTCACAGACTTGATGTGTGATGCAGATTGCTCTTAAAAGTGATATTGTGGGATTTTCAAAGTTGGATTTTATGTGGTACTTGCATATAATTATTGTATTACCTGTAGTAGATTAGTCTGTATGGATGGGACGCCGTCTGGAGAACTGGTCAGGCGTCACTTTGGCAGAGTGTGATCCATGGCTTTAGGCTGTACGTGTGTCAATACTGCCTCTAATACAGATAATCCACTATTATACACAAGTACCACACACTGCAAAAATCTTGAACTGTCACTTTAAAGGGGTTCTAATGCACTGTGCTGCTCTGAAAGTAAAAGCCACTTGATCTCTTACACACGTGTGCCCTTTCCCTCCTGTGTCTCATTCATCCTCACCCACTACCTTAACATGGAAGTGAGGGCCATAATCAAATCTGACTCTATCCTTTGATCTGTTATCTGAATTGACGCAACCACAAACAACTCAAACTATGTTCTTTTGTTACTTGATTATTGCAGCTTTTAGTTGATGTTGCCTACCCTAGAGCTATTGCACCCAGTATGAATATATTCTGGGGCAAATATCAGGCAACGGATGCTTGGACATTAAGACCTAATTTTCTTTAACAGGACTATATTGGTTGAGCCAAACTCCCCTCTTTAGTTTTGCACCTGTCAGTGTTAAATTTAGGTTTAATGCCACTGTTTGGAGCCATGTTAATTAACAGTTCTTTATCTTGTTTTCATGTTTTGTTGAGGATAATGAAAAGGAAAAAAACCTCTTTTATTCTTAAGTCCATTTGCTGACTGCCGTGCCCTTCCCCGCTCCCGCTTGTCTTACCCTAAAAGCTGCTGATTTTTGTGACTGTGGGATTATTCTGATGAGTTGCAATAAGGATTTTTGCACTTTGCTTTCACCTGTATGTCATGCAAACTAATCAGCTCTTCCATTCTCAGTTGTAGCCATGTCCACCGTAAACACCCCCTTTTTTCATTTTGAATACACCAACATTTTCAGCTGTGCTCAGCGACTATAAAATTTAAGTTGTCGGAAGATAATCGGTGCTGTAAAGAAAGCATAAATCACAAAAAGGTAATGTTTCTCAACTGATAAAATAGTAGGACACTGTCTGGTTTGGTACAACATGGATCTGTTTTGATGATTTCCATTGTTTAGTTCTTAAAAGGGCAGTTCCCTTCCATCTTTATGTACAGGAGCAGAGCTGGAGACAGTTATATCACGAGTCATGTCAACTAAAGTGAGCTGCTGTACCTGTTTTTGTAAAAAATCAATTGTCATGGTGTATGCTTTCTTTTAGCCTTGAAAGCGTAAAAAAAAGAATGATCCGATCACAACTTGTTGAATTTGTGAATGCTCTGATGTAGTATTGGTACAGTCAATCTATAGCATACAGTGAAATTCACTGTAGCGGACTTGTGACAATGTCCCCTTCTCTTCTCCCTCTGTCGTGTCTTGTTTTTTCCCTTTGCCTCCTTCAAGTTACCATTTAGTTTGTTGAAAGCATGCTGGTTTTTAACTTCTGTTACACTTTGGTCACAGATTTCATTTAGTTTGGCTTTTATATTCATTTATGATTTGCAAGTCTAGACAGTAAAAGTAAAAAAATAACTTATTTGTTGAAGTCATAATGAAGAGTTCTGTGTTTCGGATTTGGATACAAGTGAAACCATTGAAAAGGCTTAATAAAAATCTCAGTTCAAATGGAGGGAAATATATTGAGGTGGCCCTCAAAGCGCTTGATTCATGTTAAAATTGGATATACTCTCCATCAAGAGTCTTAATAATGATAAATAGAAAGATATTTTCCAAAAGGTACTTCTTTACTGCAGCCTTTTTTTTAAATTTTGAATATAAATCTTACTTGGTGTTCAGAGTGGAGTATGTTTACTGGTTGAAGCGGTCTAAAATCAAGCCCCTGCCATCATTAAAACAGAGGAATGCTTTCATTGTCTCTGTTTTACTTTCCCTGGAGATTTTAGTTTTGCTTTTAACAATCCTCATTTCTTAGTATTCTTGACCTGAACCAAATATTATCTTTAGCTACAAGTCTAGTAGCTTTCACCTTCTTGTGTTCATTTAAGTCTGAGAGGAGCACAAACGAAAACGATCATAGGATTTTTTTTCTCTCTTGAGGATCTATGACAGACTTGACAACAGTCTAGTTATGTCAAAGCTTCTGGCCCTTTGCTGTTGTCGAGCCTTAACTAGCACAAAGCAAGATTGGACCAGTTCTAAAACCACTGTTTGACCGGCAACACTCACCATTGATTGGTTGTAATAGAGGTCATCTTGTGATTTTATTTTTTTTTCTCTGAGCCATTTGTCAGCCTTCATCCACATTGTTTCAAAAAGTTGATTCAAGCCCCGTGTACCTGGAGCCAACACTATTCTCTCTGTCTCTTGACTAATTGTTTAAAAAGTAATAAATGGCTAATCTATATACTAAACATTTAATTGTTGGTATGATATGTGGTTCACATTGTAAAAGAAATAAAAACTCTTAAGTTTGATGGACTGTTTGATTAGATGGTAAACCTGAAATTACACTGTTACACATTAAATTATTATATATTAATTTTCTACAACCCACCACAAGATGGAGCCAGAGAAAAGGTAAGCAACTACTATAATGTTGTCTTTCAGTGTTAAACTGCCACTGTTCATAAGTGTGTGTGAAAATACAATGTAAGTTTTAAAGAAGTGTTTTGTTTTCTTCCATCAAATTTATTTAATCAACCTCGAAGACAGCTGACTACATCCCTCCTCCCTGTGCATTTTCCTATTTAACAGAAATAAAGAAAAAGTCCTCCCAGAGTTAAATATAATTCATGGCAGAGTTAACAAAAGTCAAAATTCTCCAATAAAAAAATGACAGATCTTCAGGAATTTCTGCTTGCTAAACTCGTTGTAAATAATAAAAACAAAACATGGACAGTCTGCCTTTTGGTCCTTCACCTTCTGTGAATCCAACTCATGGATCATCAGCCAAATGTATGCAATGATTAGAGACATCCTCCAATGATTTCTAAGTATGTTGACTAGGATGAATTGTCAGCATCTGACAGAAAGGTACATCATAGTATTGAGAAAATGAGGCTGATCTAATATTATCAGCATACATGTAAGAACACATTAAAAATCTTATCTGATAACTGTACACTGATGTTTGGAGGTAATAAGATCTCTGAATTTTACTCTGGAATGGGACTAACCCAAGCAGTGTCTGCCTTGAGTGGAAGCAGGTCCAGCAGAAAGTCTCTGTTTGCTGCTCAGATCTGGCTGAGGGGTAAGAACTTCTGGTAATAACTCTTAGTAACATCGATCATCAGATCCTGTGTGCACTCTGGAAGCTCCCCTGAAAACAAACCTGAGAGACAGGAACAAAGATAAGGACCTGAAACATAACAGGAAATGCTAATAGTTAATGTCTGTGTGTTGTGACTGACCAGGACACCCAGAGAAGACCGTAAAAGGAGGGACCACTGTCTCTGGAGGAAGTACAGTATTGTCTAAGATCTTGCAGCAGTCTTTGAGCACACATCGACGACCCTGCACACAATGGAAAGTATACACAAATGTACCACTTTAGTTGCATGTCTTTGGAAAGTTTTTTAATAAGACTGCAGTTCTGCTTAGCCTAACAGTAGTTTTTTATGCGGTGCTTCTGAGTGGTTTGAACATGACTCCCATGTGACTCTGCTAGAAAAGGAACACATTGCTTTTGAGTGTATCTTCTTGCACTGGGGCACAAAATCTCTATAAGTAGCAACTGAGGTTTGTGTGCTTCCTTCCAACTCACTATAACACAGTTCTTGCCAATGTGGACGTATGAGCCAATCTGTGCTGCATTGACTACACAGTCCTCTTCAATGAAGACGTGGTCCCCAATGTGCAGAGGGAAGAAGGCCACTCTAGGAAAACAAGAAGAGAAGAGGAAGAAGACATTTTACTTTACTAGAATTTTGATGTAAAAAAATTATAGCATATTTATTACTAACTACAAATATCGAAAAAAAAACTTACCCCTTGCTAAATTTTTTAAAAGGTGGTCGGATGACACTTCTGCTCTTCACAACACAATGTCTGCCCACCCTGACATTAGCCAGATCCCCTCTGATAATGCAGTCATTCATGACAATTGTCTAAACGAAAAGTGCACAATGGTAATGAGACATTTAACTGTACAGTGTGCATTCACAACAGATGACATCTCCTTACTTTGCCGTTCAAAACGATGTTCTGACTGCCACAAAGCACCGACTGTCTGCTCACTTTGTTGCCAGACGCCTTAAAGAAAAATAAAATTAACAAATTTTCAAACACATTTATCATTTTCGGTAATATACTATCTCTTCTAGGCGCAAAGAAGTGATATCAATAAAACAACGCCCAATGCTAAGCAGCTAGGTTAGCATCCAACAAGCTAACTATAATAGAAATCATTACCGTTTCAATGTACTCCGCTTTATTGTACAGTATTTCGGACAACTCCATGGCTGTATATATTTAAGATAGAGGGTCTATTTAGGTTATGATATCAAAAGTCATCTATTTGCAGTACTGTCACTATCCTTTTCTTTTTCTTCTTCTTCTTCTTCTTTTGCAGTAGCAGACTAGGCGCAACAATGGCGTATTGTTGCCCTCTACTGTTCGTTGTTAGAGTGGATCATATTTTTTTGTTGAGTCTAGTGTTATGCAAACAGTCCAACATTTTTTCTCATTTTACTCCAGTGTTCCAAGTTAAAGAGTACAGTGAGGATTAAGTGTGTTTGTGAAGTAATTCCTAAGTCTCTGAACAGTTTCTTTCTTTAGCTTATGTAGTTGGTGCAATGGAAGATAGATAACTCTGTCCTGAATTACATCATAAACCATTTTTTATGTTGCGACATAATGCAAGGTGTTAATTCAATTTTTACTTTATAATAAATGATCAAAAAACAGAAAACAAATTACGCCAACAGTAAAAGTAAACAACGTTTTTGTGTTCTGCGCATGCGTAGCTCGTGGCCTGCCAAGACCTCGGTTTCTTTATCGCGGTGCATGCTGGGAGCAGTCACTAGTACCCGTCATGGCGGCCCGTGTCCTGATGCAGTGTGTCCGCTCGCTTGCCCGGCCCTCGCTGAGGCTGTGTTCGGCTAACCCCGCGGTCAGAGCTGCCGCCGGGTCGACCACAGCTGTCAACCGGAGCCTGTCCTCGGCCGCAGACCGCCTCAGGACGCGGTGGCTCGGACAGACCCGGGTGAGTTCTGGTAACATTGAACAGTCGTGGCCTGTCGCTCGGCGCCGTGACCTAGCGACGCCTTTCAAAACTGTCAGGTTCACTGAGCCTGCCAAAGTTCATAACAACGTGCACGCAGTGAATTTTACACGTAAGGACAGAAATTAAGTGTGGAATCCAGGCTGAAGTTTATGGAGCATGTAATAGTTCAGACCTTAACCCTCTTGTGTTGTTTGTTGGATGGATGGTTAGCTTGCTAGCAAAGTGTGAGGGGGGTTTCTGTTGGAGCCTACTGCGGGGAAGCCACCCTATTGATGAACAACTACTGTATTTTAACGCAATTGCCCAAATCTGACCAAATTGACACGATGTGTGTTGTGCTCGGAGTTATTACAATATATCATCCAATGAAAAGCGCTTGTGGAGGATGCCATGTTTTTGTAAGCACAGTGCCTAGCGCAGCATGAACGTCAGAATCATCAGTCTATTTCCTCTATATCATTTACACGCACATCCCCCCAGCTGCTTTAACTGCTGCTTCTGTGTTCCTCAGATCTCCTCACTGAGTGTGTTGTGTAGACATTATGGGGACTTGCCACCCCTCACCTTAGAGACCATAAAAGACCGGGTTATGTATGTGCTCAAACTCTACGACAAGATCAACCCTGAAAAGGTAAAAGTTGGCGTTTACATGTTTGATTATTTTTTGGAGGGAATGCACTTAAATATGTCAATCTTATGACCCCCAGCTCCAGACAAGTTCCCACTTTATGAAAGACCTCGGTTTGGACAGCTTGGACCAGGTTGAGATCATCATGGCCATGGAGGATGAGTTTGGTGAGTAATCAGACATTATGTTGTGTGTGTGTGTATATATATAAATATAAATATATATATATATAAATATAAATATATATATATATAAATATAAATATATATATATATATATAAATAAATAAAAAATCTGCATAAATGAAGAAGGTGATGCATGCTTTGGTTGCTTTTCATTTTGCTTGCAGGCTTTGAGATTCCAGATGCAGAGGCGGAGAAACTGATGACTCCTGAGGAGATTGTACAGTATATTGCAGACAAGAAGGATGTGTATGAATAATATGTTCTATAGATTATTAGAGGCAAGTGGAATCTGTCTTCTGCTCTAACACATTGTTTATATTTATGTGGTAGCGCATGAGTTTGTGTTTTATGGTTTTGTTTTTTTTAGGGATGACAACTTTGAACCCACATAAAGTACTTGTAAAGTGAATGGATGCAAAACCGTTTACTGCTTCTCTTCAACTCTTGCCCAGAACAGCGCCATCTTGTGTCAGCTGCCATTGATTGTGTCTGACTGTATTTAACAGAACATGTCCTTCTGAAGAATTTAAATAAGGTTGTCACTTGTTTTCTTCCAGCTGTTCACCTGTGTTCAGACGTGTGATTTCTCTAGAAAATATCAATAAAGACACTGTTTCAACTGTGGAATCCAGTTTGCAGACATTTACTGAAAAGATGGTCGAAAAGTCCTGATTCAAATTAGAAATATGAATAATGGTTATTAACACAAGATTGTGCAGATATACGCTCAGATCAACTCATTTTGCCTTGTCTGATTAATTTAAAGCAAGATAAACTGAGGCTGTAGTCTTGAGTGCTTGTGCAAATAAAAAGAGAAAACGGGCAACTGCTGATAATGTTAGTCTTTTATTGAGGGTTGTACCCAAGTTATACAGCTTTGTATGCTGGCTGTAGGAGCCAGAGGGTTACAAACAGTTATCAGTGTACGAGTACAGCCAACAGAAGACCTACTACCTACTAGTCTACATCTTAGTACAGATTCTCTTAAGAGCACTAAAATCCAGAAAAGGAAAAAAAAAATACAGAACAAACCAAGCAACAAAAGGAGAATAAAAAGATTTAAATGAACCAAACAAATACAGACAGCATCAGAGGAGACATTCATTATTAGAGCACACTGGAGTTGGTTTTCTATACCTTGTAATATCAGGTGACTTCTTTTGTCAAATTTATACCCATACAAATAAAGATTGTCCTTCAAAAAGTGCAGTTCCCCCAAAGTTTAAGATAAAATCTTTTGATGACCCAAGGAAGACATGTGAAAATAAAAAAGTTACTTCCTGTTTGTTTGTAGGAAGAAACACTTCCTTCCTCATTGATTATAGACATTGTACGTTTATATTTATATATATATATTTATATTATATAGTTTCAACAGTCTCCCAAAGCTATGTGCATAATAGGTTTACAGGTGATCAAACTACACACTGTGAATTGATAGAATCTCTATAAAAAACGTTGTGTAAAATTTGCAGTTTCACCGGCCTCATTCCTCTCGCCTTATCGAGAAGACAAGCTGTGAAAGTAAAGAAATGGACTTTGCAAATCCTAACCTGTCCTCCGCTCCTGCTACAACTGGCCCAATGGCTGTTAGGTAATAAAGGTTTTTCAGTTTATTATTAGTAGTGGTACTAGTAGCACAATTCAATAATGGCACAACATGTTTGAGGAATATTGTTGGGAACCCCAACTGCTTTCTCAAATTTATGGGGGATTTTTTTTTTCTTTTTCTTTTTTTTTGAGATAAGAAAGCAAAAAAACCCAAGGTAGACATGGAATCCTGGGTTCAACACTCCACTGCATAGTCTCTCTGAGCGACTCCCACCCTCACCCCCAATACCCATCCTCCCCAAACACCCACCCACCCGCCCGCCCCACCCAAATCTTTGTGCTGGTTAGACTAAAGCTTTTCAGGGTTTGTGTGTTCATACTAAATGTAAAATGACAACAACAGACAGCAGATTATCACAGTTTTTGTATTATTTTTGTGTTTTTTTGTGATTTTTTTTTCTCTTTCATGTGTAAAGTCAAAAAAATAGCCTTAGCACTTTTGTTCAACAGTAGGAGCAGTCAGGTGTACGAGTACTGATATATTATAGCAATTTGCTCACAGGAAAGTTTAGAGAGAAACAAAGTCACATTTTTCTTAAATATTCAAAGTAGTAGAGTGTCACCAGCCAGCTTCCCTCTACCCTCCTGCCTCCCCTTGTCTGGCCCTGTTGGGAAGCTGCTTGGCAGCCCTGGGGATTGTACATTGCTCATGGTGGTTTTCCTCACATCATCCTTTTGCAAATGACATATTTCTTCAAGCATTAACATTGTCCAGCTTTTTTAAATACAGATACACACACATACACAACAACTGAAAATGCAATCCCTTTCCTTCCCTGTCACCTTCACTCCTTGATTTGGCATGATAATATGTTCAGCATTCACACACGCACCCAAAATAAACAGGTTTTCTTCCACACACACAGTAGATTGGACAAGACAAACAGAAAAATATACTGGGAACATGAACAGTAACATCAATGTGTGTCAGAGGTGTGTTACAGACGTCGTTGTCCCTTCTCTAACAGCAGACCAACACTGCTTCCTGAGCCTCTGACCGGGGCACTTCTTGGCCCACTAATGCTTACTAAGGATGGGGCCAAAACATGCTCCAAGATCAGTGCTAAAAGAGATGTACTGCCAGAACCCCAATGAATAAAGGGTACAATAAAATCATCAAAAGCAGAAGGAATATTGACTATTAGGAGTTAACTTGGCCGTGTCAGTTCTGTGGCTCCTTTCCTGTAGTTAAGTTTAGGGGTTCGAAAAGGAGGCCTGAAGCTGGATAAACCAGCAAGACACCAAGTTTAACCCAGAGTCCCTGAAAAGCCAGGAAGAAGCAGCCAATCACAAGACACATCACACTGCATGAGTCACTACGGGTCAACAGCAAGCCTCCCCTTGTTTCAGTCAAGCTCAGGGCACGAGCCACCGTCTGACACCACAACCAGACGTAGTCAAAACAGTAGTTGAATACTCATATTAAAAAAAAAAAAAAAACATTCAGCAGTAGTTGCTTTATTTCATTTTCTACGTATTGAGGCTGATCAAGGCTTCGTTATCGATTAACCGTTTGAAGCTACATTCTGGCCCAGTTCAGGCGCAATGTCGCTGCTGACTGCCCGTAAACAGGAAGGTAAACCTCACTGGGACCAACTAAGCACCAATGTCTCACAGTCACGGCACAACACTGACAACGGACACACTCACTTTACCCTGTCACAACACGCACAGACACACGCCTTCAACTCTAGACAGTCCTGGAAACTCACTACACTGTATCGACAGTCCACTCAGCTTCACTCTCCATCAATCCACCGAAGTGCAAAAAATCCAAGGCTCCTCAGTTCTATTTGTCAATTAAGTTACTCAAAAAAAATAAAAAACAAAAAAAAAATAAAAAGGTTCAAATGTTCCGCTTGATAACTTTTGTTAAAACAAGACAAAAAAAATACACGAATAAGAGTTATAGTTTAAGTAAATAGATCTGGAATTAAGTAAACTATTCTTTTGTACGACTGAATTATTTGGTAGAGAGCAGTTCAATACTGGCACACGCTAACGTCAAATCTGGCTAATACTCAAGGTCTGCCTCACTACATACCCTTTAAAGTCATTAAATGTACACGGCTAAACTTAAAAAAACACAACAAAAGCCAACAGCTGTAGTACTTTTGAAATTAAAAATCGCTGTGTTGTTTTTGCAGGGAGAAGCGAGCGTACACAGAATAATAATCACACGAGAAAAGAATTTTAAGGTCCATGGCTTCTCTAATGCTGACGTCTTGTTCGCGCACTCTCTGAAGCTTCGGTTGTCCCCACGGTTGTGCATCATAGTAACTCAACAATCACTGGTGGATGACTAAATCTATTATTCACAAGAGTACTTTGTCAAAAACACCACTGGTAGATTACATTCATGCCATTATCTCACACACACACACACACACACACACACACACACACGCACGCACGCACGCACACTCCAGCAGTACAACTCAGACACACACACACACGATTCATCAGGTCAGGAACTTCAGATGAGACCCCCCTCCCTCCCACCCAAAGGAAAAAAATAACAGTACAACAATACAATCATATTCTATTTGTAAACAGGTAAAAGCCACTTGACTTGTTGCATCTTCGGACACAGTTAGGATCAAGGCAATGAAATGTGGACGACTTTTGCACTGTTAAAATATCTTCAATCAAGCAAGGTTTTTTTTTTTTTTGTAGGTTTTTTTTTTTTTTTTTACTGTCCTTTCTCAAAACACCATTTGTGGCAATGAGAGCAATTTAAAAAAAAAAAAGCATTTTTGTTGTACTTAATGAAACATTTAAAACATTATGTGAGATATGAAGAAAAAAGCCTCTCATAGGCATGTGAGTATGTGAGAGGGTACAGTATGCATAGATACAGGTTTGCCTTTCTCTTGGTTTATAAGTCTGACGAGACTAATTTCCACTGACAATCACACACGCAATCAATAAAAACTCCACACTTTTGATTTTTACATCAGTGGAGTAGAGGAGGAGGAAGAGGAGGGGAGCACTGGGTTTTCTAAAGCCCGAGCCCCGACCCTCGACACAGGGACCGTCCCCACCTCCATCACAAGACAGCATATTCAAAGCAGTGTGGTGAGCTTCTCCAGCTTAAAGCAGTTATTTGGCAGAAGAAAAAAAACTTAGACCTATACATAGTTTTCAGTGCTAGAAGTTGGATTTTCCTTTCCTACAAGGAGTAGTAGTTTGTATTCAACTACAAGGGGGGAAAACTGGCTTAATTTCCTGAGAACCACTGCTGGTTATTTAGCAGACAAAGAGGAATAGTTCAAATAACCAACGCCATGGCCAAAAACACTGATCCGAATTCCCAGAGTTACAAAGCATTGTCTTCATCCTCAATAGGAGATTTATTTATTTTTAATTTTTTTTTTTAAGTTTTGTGAGTTTTTTTTTTAAGATTTTCTAAGGCTTTTATATATTTTTTTTTTTACAATTTAATGTTTTTAATCTTTCTTTAAAATGAAGAATGAACACACTTTTTGCCTCCTAAGTCTTGTAAACAAGAGGTTGCGGTGTGGCACCTCCAAAACATTGAAAGCCTATTCTGAAAGTGCTGTTCCCTCTGCCCATGCAGGGCAGAGGGGGCTTGCTAGACGGGCCCCACCTCCTATATTAGGATGAGTGGGGCTTGCTAGTCCCAGCTGCGGCTACAGTCCTTTGCACTGCAGAGCTCCACGTTCTTTAGTTTTAAAACAAAATTGGTGCAATACTTTTTAATGTCACTTTAACTATCACCAGATAATTCTCCTAAGTCAGCTTTTTCTTCTTTGAACTATCTGTTGATCTTGAACTCCACGACAACGCAGTAAGGTAGGCGTGCCAAGGCAGAGAGGAGCGCACACACACTCACACACAAAGTACTTCCACACACACGCGCGCACACACACACACACACACGTGTGTGCGCACACACATACATACATATGGTAAGGACCTCAATGAGTAAACAGCTACACTGGAAAAACTGGCTGCTCCCTCTATATTGCAGATTATATATACTGAGAAAAAAAACACATTCAGTGCAAAGTTAAAAAGCTCATACTCCAACATTGTCAGCAAACAAATGCAAAAAATAAAACAAAAAGAAATTTTAAAATAAAAAGAATTGGAATTCAAATAAACATGACAAATGAAACAAAAATATATAATAATAATAATGAACTTGATAGAAGCTTTTTTTCGGTCTGAAAGAGCACTACCTGGAAGCAAATATCCATCCATTCACATTATAGAATTGGCCTGCATGATTCAAGTATTTCGACTGATATGTTTTTGGGCTAAAACAAAGTGGACACATGTGCAGAGAGAAACGTAACTTGTTTTCCACAGGGGAGACCCTGCTTTGTTGAAGATCTTGTGAGAAAGAGTCCAACTAGTGCCATTGCATTTAAAACTACATTTTGGAAAATTTCTTCAGCTGATTATTGATAATTTTGTACTGACCCTTCCCCAGCTTGTTTGATTGGCAGGTGGTTCACATGGAGTCCCCACCACCTGTGAGGTGATCCACCGGGAGGAAGGAGCTGATTGGAGAAGGACTGCTCATCCTTCCTGCCTCGGTGCCACTGGCGCTCCCCCACAGGCTACTGGAATAATTGGGCCCTCCCCAGAGAGAGGAGCTGTGGAGATCGCCACTGTTCCATTGGTTTGGTTCAGAAGCGCGGCTGGGAAAGGGGTGAGACTGCTCAATTCTGCTCTGAGAAGAGCCAATGGCCTGCCAGCCAGAGGAGGGAGTGGCCATCGTCTGCCCTTGTGCAAAGAAACGGTTGATTTCCTCCTCACTGGCAAATTCAGCCAGAATAGTAGTGTTCCCCAAAACACACCTAGAAAGATATATGAACAGGTGAATGTGTGTCAGCTGATTAAACACTGTGTGAAACTAACATTGGTTCAACACTGGTATGAGACAAACATTCATTCAGTTTACAAGTCAAGAGTTTCTCAGTGGGTAGCCCACAACAATGTGCTTAACATTACATGTGCCTTACATGTGCAGGCTCTTCTGAGCCTTAGCAGCCTCTTCCTTGGAGCGATAGCATACCACGGCGTTACCGTGTGGCAGGTTGAGGTGGAATGTGTCCAAAGGGCCGTGCTGCATGCACAAAGTCTTCAGGGTGGAGCCATCAATCTTAAGGACGCAGCAAAACAAAAAACATACAAAATAAATATCCACGCTCATCATCATCAGAATTATGTATTTTTCCTCTTCTTCCCATTTGAAGTTGTTTAGCAGCCACTTAAACCTCCTCAAAACCCTTCAAAACTTGGAATAACCAAAAAAAAAAAAAAAATCTTAAATGTACAAGTACCTGAGGTGTAAGATTTTTCAGAACAAGCCACTGGGTCCTCCCTGAGCTGCTGCTGTCGCCCCAGCTGGAACCTGCCAGAGCAAACACACGTCAATGGCTAAAGCAATGGCACTTTCAGCAGAATCAGTGAGAACAGGAAACAGAAAGGATTGAGTGAGTTTTGTTCTGACCAGGTGTGAATCTGGACTCAGAAGAGCTCCAACCACCCAGCCTTAGAGAAGAACTATCCCAGCCTGAAGTGGCTGAGCTAGGCTTCTGGGTGGTGAGGCCAGGTGGTGGTCTGGAGGGGGCTGCCACAGATAGTCCTTTGGAAGGCAGGGGAACCTTCCATAGCTCATGGGCAAGTGAGGAGTTGGACACAGAACCGCCACCGGGAGACCATTTTGAGTCACTGGGTCTGGCTGTTGGAAGAAAGGTTTTTATGTTACCAGTCCCTTCACAACACAAGGGCTTATACATGTATGTAGGAAGAGCAGCAAAAAGTTGACAGGAAAAGAGAAAATGGCAGCATGGCACAAAATCAAACCTGAAGTGCTTTGTGCTGTACTGGTGAGGGAACTGCTGTGGCTGGAGGCACGAATGGATGACCAGGCACTATTAGAAGGCATCGTGGTGTTCAGTGATGAGGATGGCCCTAAATGTGGACACAACAGTTAACAGCTTTAAGAGGTGAAACTACTTTATTTGTGTTTATTACAAAATAGCACTTTGTTTCACCTATGTTGCATTTAATACACTTGATTGAGTCCTGGAAATTGTATTTTTTGATGACCTACCGTTGTTCCTGTCCCTGAGGTGGTCTGTGTCGCGGACGGTGTTGATGGAGAGGTTGTTGATGACACTCCCGGGGGTCAAATAGGGGTCTGACTGAGGGTCAATGTTAGGGTAACCTTTCCAAGGCTCCCCGGGACGAAACTCTACAATAACACAGAATTATTCAGAGAATTCTTCAAAACAAATTATTTATCTTTGTATTTCTATTTCCACCTTTAAATCGATGTGTACCTGGGGGCCAGGTTCCAGTGTTCCCATGGGGCGGGGGAGAATTGGCACGAGGTGGCCAGCTATCACCCACTGAGCCTAATGATTGGCCGGGAGGACTCAGTGGAGATGGGCCTGGAGACAGGAAGTCATAGAAGGGTGAGTCCTCCAGACGCAGCCCAGACGACATAGCACCTGTTGTGTGAAACAGAAAAAGATATGACATTATTACAAATATGATGTGATCAATTCATAATCACACCAAGTCTATCAGACTGTTGGGTCTGCCAAAAAACTAGTGCCAGAAAAAATTCCAGACAAAATGTTGAATGTGAATATGAAGCTTGAAGTTAATCAGTCTACTGTACCAGGTTTGCTGGTCTGCTCCAGAGGGTCAGTAGCCCAAAGTTTCTTCAGTCTGGACTGGGGTGGCTCTTTGTAGCTCACAGCTCCACCTCCACTACTACCACCAACACCCATGTCCATGGATACATTCAGGTTTGAGTTCACACCTGAGGAAACAATGGAAGAACAATGATATTTCATTATTTTGAATTTCAATAATCATAGATTTTGTGAGACAATGCCATGTACACACAACACAACACCATGACAAACAGTAATCATGCCTGTGAGCATGAAAAGCCACAGTAAGAATGCAACATACTTAAAGGGAAGTTGCTGAAGGGTCCAAGACTGGCAGCCTCCTTCTGCATCTCAGAGTTATTGTGGGATAAGTAATTATCCAAGTACGGCTTCATTGGTTGGGTCTGTTTCATCAGCGAAGGATCAAGGTGCCGTGGAGGCTGCATCATCAGCGGTGATGAGCCAATCGGACGTGTCTAAAAAGTGTTCAAGAAAGACATCATGAACAACTCCTTTCTTGCAAAGAAATAAAATCTGGTAACAACAAAGATAAAAAATAAAGATTTGAGGCAAAGAGTGAGAAACAAAATGCGTACCTGTTCAGACTGTCGTCCCACAGCCATGGCTCTCTGTGTCTGAGCCTTCTGTTGTTGCTGCTGCTGGAGGAGAAGACGCTGCAGAAAGGCGAGATATTTGAGAAAAAGCCATTCAAATCTACAGTCTTCCTGTTTTTTTTACTGTTTTGTTCAAATCAGCTGTTTCTCTGAATTTAATGACCTTAAGTCAAAGTATGTGTACTGCAGTGTGATACATGCAGACTCTAGTTACCTGTAACTGGCTGATCTGGTTTAGCTGTGACAGCTGATTAAACTGGGAGAGTTGGTTGAGCACAGCCACCTGCTGGGGGCCAAACAGAGGGTTCAGGCCTCCATTCCCTCCTGGGTACTTCAACAGGGACGGAGGGACCTATGCACAGGATAAACACTGGTTTAATAAGCAGTTCACACAAGACAATTTATCTAAAAAACTGAGCCTATTAAATGTAGAGTTAGTAAGTCAAATATCAAACTGAATTTTACACAACTAGGCACAAATACTTGGCCCTTGCAATGTTTCAGAAAGCTGCCATTTGTAATTGAATATTATAATGATTATGTTGATGAATACAGAGATTGTGTTTTTAGCCATATCACCCAGCTCTATTTCAGGACATAATATTCTGCATACTGTGTGCTACCTGAGAGGGTAGGATGGGTGGAGGCACTTGGTTACGAAGGTTGGGTTGGGGAGGGACCTGGGATTGAGGACCACCTCTGCCCTGTGCTATGCTGCTGCCACCCAACATAGGGTTTACATTCTAAGTAGAAACAAACACATATTTATCTAACATTTGAATCATTTCATCACATGATCATTACGCCACACAGGTAATGGGGGAACAACAAACTCATCAACATCAAGGACATCCAAAATAAAAAAAAATAAAAAAAAGAAGCAGAATAACAGGAGCCTACAATCACACAATCACTCACCTGCCGAGGAGCAACAGGACTAGAGTGGCCAGGAGAAGGCCCAGAGTCGTGAGAATGGACAGACTGAACAGAATTGGTAGTAGGAAAACTCATAATTTGATTGGTAGAGGAGAGCTCATCAGACGCTGGGTTATTGTAAGCTGATGGTGAAACAGACAACTGCAGAAGCAAGCCCAGGAGCACAGCAGAAGCACGACAAGCACAGAAGGCAGGAAGCGCGTCAGCGACCAGAAGAGTGCAGAAAGGAAGAGAGAGAGAGGAGAAAATCAAATAGTTACTTTTGAAGGTGAAAGAGAACAGGAGAAATGTTAACAAGCAAAAGGCAAAGAAATCCTAAGGCAAAAAGGAACTGATGGAAAAAAGGAAAACAGACCAGCTCAGACAGACATATAGTAAAAATAAAGAAACACAGCCTTTAAAGAGGAGCTTTTCATGACAATAAAAGGCAATAATTCATAAAACAAGTTCAATATGTGTGTGTTATGCTGGATATTAAAAAACACTACTTTAATTTATAATGAAAAGAAAGCATTAAGAGTGTCTATTGGTGTTATACATGCAGTGTGGTAGAAGAACCACTGTGGGGCACAACAGAGCTAAGAGGGACCACACAGGCTTCCACCATGCCCCACTAGACTTTCCCACTTCCACCTACCTCATGACCTGATGGCAGGGACCACCCGAAGCCTAATTCAAACTCAGCTTTTATGAACAGGGGTTAAGCTAGTTAAATATTTTAGCTTTTTAACATACCTTGTCATAATAAGGGCTGCGATCCATGGCAGACTCCTTGTGGAGCTGATGTCGAGAGCCAAGGTTCTTTCCCATCACTCCATTTAGGTCTCCAATACTGCCCATGTCCATACGCTTGTCTTGCATCATCCCAGTCTTCATGGAGTCATCAGGTGAGTCTCTCTGAAACACAAAATACATATATGTAGGAAACAATTACTTCAATTCATCATTATGAGATGAAAAATCAAACAAAAAAAGTTACTCACAGAGAGGTTCATGCTGTTGAACTGGTTGATAAAGGGTTTCATCCAGGGTTCGTCTTGTTTGGTAACTGGCTTACTCATCTGTAGGCAAACAACTTGTTGGTTGTTGGTTTTTCTCTTTATATTTCTCTTTATATTAGTATGATCATTAAACAGACAAAATGTAAAAAGATAAAACCTTGTTGGAGCTTTTGGGTTTGTAGTTCCAGGTGTTTTGGTCGTGGGACCGGGTGTCCTGCTGGCTGTTGCTCCACATTCCAATCTCTACCTCCTCTTCCTGGTCCCAGCTGTTGCCCATCGAAACTTCCTCTCCACCCCATGTCTCCATGGGCTTTGGGCCTGAAGTGACATGAGAAGTTTAATTCCACAAAAAGTCAACAAATGTACACTGGCAAACTGTGACTGAGACTTTGGTATTGCTCCGTTCCGTTGTTGACAGTATTTACTAAAAATAATTCAGTGCAATGAATTGAGCTTTCAGATTTAACCTACCTGACTTATGTTGGCTACTCCATCCAGAGCCAGACTCTCTGCCATCTCTGCTGGGATCCTCCCATCCAGAGGAGCTGTCTATAGGCTTTCCCCAGGCAGATGTTCCATTGTCCACTGTTACTGGGACAGTGGGAGCTGGCTCTCCCCAAGAAGAGGAGTCCTTCTTGGGTGGATAAGGGTCACCCCATCCTGTTGTAGAAGAAAGGAGAATAAACATTAGCATTTCAATGCGATCCCAAGGGGCTCATTTCACCAATACTACTGTTACTATGATTTTACAATATATATAGTTTATTTTTAAAGGTCACCTATTATGCTTTTCACTAAGGTACATTAGACCACATTCACCCAGATCTTCAACCTGGTTAATATTGCAGACTTCAATTAAAAGCCACAAAGCATGCACTTGTAATTGTGTGCTTTCCTTGTCTTAAAACCTTCTGTTGTGAAAATTATCCTGCTCATTTAAATAATTTGTCTTCATTACATTTTAGTGACAAAAAACAAATGTGATGAATACATTGTGCACATCTTCAGATAATCCTAGAAGATTATGTTTCACTTTCATTTTGTCTCCCTCTCCTAAAGTCAGAGCTCTGCTCATGTCCTGGAGTACCCCATTTCACTGCACTTATCTAAGTGTTGTTTGCTTTAACTTCTGTGTAGATGTTGATCTGCTTTTTCATATGACACACTTCCAAATGTGTGCATTAGATCAAATGGTTCCCGTCACAGCCAATCAAGACCTGCAACTTTGTACCTCCACAGGAGGGGTCAGGGAGATGCCAGGGATACCGCTGTAAAAATAGGACAGAACATGGTCTGACCTCAAGTTTAACTGACACTGATGTGACTTGGCAAGAATGTGAAAGTGAAGTATAAGAGCACACTTAGTATTTTGTATAACAGACATGTTTTAGGTTCATAATAAGTAATACATTTGCTATACCTTCTCTAAATGATATTCTGTACCCTACTCCGAAACATGTTATTTATTCTTTTGTCTTTGTATGTACGTTTTCTCTACTTGCATTCTTCAACACTAAGACAACTCCAGAACTCAAAAAGTTAAGCTTAAGGCCTTGCAGCAAAATTGGAAGATGAGAGGGAATTTGAGGGGAAAAAGCAAATGGGGGAAGAGAAAAATCTACGCTCTTAGCATTCCATAGAAATGACTCAACCAACTTCCCAAAAGGAACTCAACTTAGAAACCAATAGAAAAATAGAGAGCAGAGTTGTCTGTCTTCTGTGCTCCAGTCCAAATACTTTAGACCTGTATATACAAGTGTAGCCACAGACAGCTTTTCTTCAATCGTTTTTACAATACAAATGTAAATTCTTCAATCCTACCACTTGCAACCATTCCTAAAGCACACTGCTCAGCAGGACGTGCCTTTACATGCTCACATCTTTGTAGACACCACATTATATGTGGCCAAACATATTTATCGGTTCTTAGTATTTTCTAATTACTGCACCTTTAAATTATGTATATAATTATTTGTTATGTTTAGTTTCAGAAGCTACTTTTAAACAGCGGTGATAAAACAAAGTCTACTTTGTAAAAACATACCTGTCCCAGAACCTTTTTCCTGGGTTTGCATGGGCTGTGGAGGATGCATTGAGCCATGTGGGTGGGATGGGTGCTGAGTGGAGGGGCCCATGCTATCCTGATCTGTTTGGCCGGTCTTGTTCCACATGTTCACAGGTCCACCACTGTATTTACCTACAAAGCAGGTTCAAATTCAAATCTTAATCATATTTTAATAGCAAATTATAGTCACAGCCATTGCAGGTTTTTTTTTTTTTTTGTTTAATAAATATTAACTTAAGTCTGGATATATACCTGGATCTCCCCAAGCAGAAGTTCCATCATCAATTTCCATCCTTCTGCGAATAGATTCTGGAGACGGCTCTTCCCACCCTGTTGACATTTCTTCCTTTGGACCAACTGCAGGCATGGGACCACCCAGCCAGCCTTAAAGTATCAGATTGATCAGAATTAATGATACAATATTGGTATACTAAATAGTTATTTAAAAAAAAAAAAGGAGTAACTACCTGATGGCTTGTTTGGGCCTTGACCACCTCTAGATGTATTAGATTCAGGGCCTTTACCCCACTCATTGGAGGTATTACAGGGCTTAGAACTGGGTTCGCCCCAGTTCTGAAGTCCTTGGTTGTTCTTCATTGGTTCACCCCAGCCTTGATTGCTACTCTGAGGATTAGGCTTGTGGACTGGTTCACCCCAGTTTGAGCTAGGATTGGGAGTGCTCTGGTCTGGGGTGTTTGATCCTCCACTTCCAACCCAGGTATTACTGCTGCTGGTGTTGGTTCTACTTGGGTCACTCCAACATACAGAGCTAGATCGATCACTGTCACTGTCCCAACCCACAGAGCCTGCACCTTTTGGAGGATCCCCCCAGTGGTTGCTGGCTCTGGCTCTTGAAGATTCTCCATTGTTTCCCCAACCTTCACTACTATTTCCATTCCAAGTCTGCACAGTCTTGGGTGCATTAGTCCAAGTATTGGACCTAAAAAAAAAAGCATACTTGTTTTAAAGGGAATAATCCAAAATCCAAAAAAGCAGAAAAGATGTATGATTCAGAAATCATTCCTGCTATAGAAAGTGGTGCAGTCTTACTCAGACACAAAACCTAATCAATATACAGACAGCATGTTATTTTTTTTGCTTTGGTTCACTTAAGATAAGCTTAGTTGACAGCACTATTATGTCTATTATCAAATACAACTAAAGAAAATTCACAATTTCAAATTCCTCTTAAACGAGTTATAGTTATCCAGGTCAGTGAAGTAGCTGCAAGGAATGGGACAGTGGGACAGCACATCACAATAATTTTAGATAACTTGGAATTAAACAAAAATCATACAGTAACATACTGATGTGTAATTTTATGTGGAACTAGGTCTTTTGATGATAAAATTACCTATCATCTTTGTTGATGTTGTTGCTCCAGGTGTTGCTGTTGTTGGATCCATCATTCCAGCCACTCTGCCCACTTCCTCCATTTCCTGGACCTTTGCTGTCCCAACTAGAGGTGGATCTTTGTTCTCCCCAGCCTGGTTCAGGGCCTGCATTGCCCGACCCACTCCCCCAGCCTGCAGTCAAAGGAACTCACATTAATAAAGAGACATTTGTTTGTATTAAGGGTGCTCCAATGAGGATTTTTGAGGACGATAACCAATCACTCAAAGCATGGCCAACTGATAACAATCAGTGAGTTTAATGTGTAAAATTGTGAAGTTTTTTTTTTTAACTTAATCAGTAAAAACAATTTTTCTCACAATAACCACAAGAAACAAAAGCAATTTGTCTTAATATAGCTATGGCTACATCCAAGTAATAGGCACTGTTATTATTTTGTTTAAATCATAGACTTCTCAAAAATAATTAAGTATTTAAGTCTTTTTTTCTTTTAAAATAAGCATCTTTGCATTTGTGAGATTGTTCCTTTACTTATCTTTAATATTCCGTTGTGATAAAAAAGTCATTCTGTACTGACGCTCGCTCTGAGCGAGAGCAGCTTAGTCTGCACTGCTCGAACTTAGAGTTAGTAGCTTTGAGCTAGCTTCTCATATTCATTGATCCAACTTTCCTTCAAGTCAACCTGATGAGGTTTAAGGCGTTATACGTTTTCCCCCACAAGGGATTTCTTTGTGACATGCAAAATGTAAGTTCACAGTCCTGCTTAGAACCCTCATAAACCTGTCGGCCATTTGTTTGGGAAACGAAGAGTAAAAGTCTTTCACATTTTGTGTCATTACCCTTCTGAGGGGCATTATTAGCTGATTACACCGTTTTTAGCAATAATTATGGTTTTTATGTTGTGTCACAACATACATACACACAAATCCTACACTTTTTACCTGCAGAGGTCTGGGAGGACACTGCCGCTGGTGTTGATCCCCAGCCAGAATGCTTTTGATCATCTGCTTTGGGACACTGTGGCTGATTAAGGGGAGAACTGACATCCCATGCTGTGTTCTGACGTACTGGTGTCTGTCCCCATCCAGCATTAGACAGAACTCTTGGGTCCACGTTGGATCGGCACAGAGCTGATAGTAATGATGCAGTATGGGCACCCTTTCTACGGTTTCCTCCTTTCGTCTGGTTGTTATCTCTGTCTGAACTGGATCGGCCTCCAGAGCTCTCACCACTTCCTTCGCTTCCTCCAGAGCGACCCCAACCTCCAGTGCTACTTCCTAAGCCGTGCCCTCCAGCTCCTCCACTTCCCATGCCCATTGCATCGTCTTCCAGACTCTTCCAGCCATTGGAAGAGCTTCCTTTTTGATTACCGGCATCTAAGGGGTTGTTAGATGGGGTTGCTGATCCCCATTCTCCATTTGACATCTTGGACATTGAGGAGGAGGATGAGGAGGAGGAAGAGGATGATGCGCTGCTACCCCATGGGCGGGGGATGCCTGCTGGGGGGCCCATTGTAGTTTGGTTTCCATTTCCTGATTGGCCTGCAGTGCCTGGGATTTGATTGGAGCCTCCACCCCAGGACAGGGTACTCTGAGGTTGGTTTGAGTTATTGGCAGGCCCTGGGTCCCAGCGTGGGGCCCCAGTGTTATTGTGGTTATTATTACTCTTGTAAGCAGCAGAAGAGATTTGAAGGTTCCCAGCCTGCATTAAGGCAGGGTTTTGGGGGTTCACAGTGTCTACATTTTGGGGGCCCTTGTCTCCAGGATAGGTAGTTGCACCCCAAGGCGTACCGAAAGCCCCCGGACCACCCAGGTCTCCTTGGGATGGCTGGGGGGCTGATAAAGGGTTTCCATTGGCCAGTGGACCCCCATTTCCTCCTCCAATGGCACCCCAGGAACAATCCCCACTGAGTTGGGAAGATGCAATAGAGTTTGGTGGAGCAGAGGTCATTGTGGTGTTAGTAGTTGTAGTAGTAGTAGTATTCATCATAATAGTGTTATTTGGTCCATTGGATTCAGTGTTAAGGTTGGTAGGCTGACCACCATTTCCACTGCTGCTGCTTCCTATCACCTTCGTGCTTGCTGTACCATTATTCGCATCAGTGTCTTCCATCTTGTTACTGTCTGGAGCTGCCATGCCACCCCATCCCAGCAAAGGACCTTGTTGGGGAGCAATACTAAGTTTGGAACTCATCCCTTGAGCCTGAGGGGGACGTTGGTCCTGGGATGCTGGACTTGGATTTTGTGGCCAGGCACCGTGGTTGGCATTTGTTTTTAAAGTGTTTGGGTTTAACCCACCATTGATGCAGGGGTTGATTATATTACTGCCTTGGGTGCCCCATACACCAGTGTTATTGATAAGCTTGTTGTGGTTACCCATGTTATTGCTGCCAATACTGTTGGACCCGGCCACAGAGTAGTGAGAGAGCCCAGTGATGTTATTATTTCCACTGCTTCCACCACTGATGGATCCCATCTTGTTACCATTGGTGTCACCATTTACTGAGACACTGACCATCATGGCAGAAGTCACTGAAGAGGAGGAGGGAGGAGGAGAGGTTGAAGAAGACACAGAGGAAGCATTAGCTGACATCATCATGACTGTTGTCACAGCAACAGCTGGTATGTTTTTCTCTGAGCCAATTGATGAACTACAGTCAGCATCCATGCATTCTGATGATAACTCAGGATCAGATCCTGACCCACATCCAGAGGACGAAGAGGACGAGGAGCAGGAAAATGAAGAGGAGGAGGGAGGCCAGACAGAGGAGTTGTTCGAAGAGGAGTTGTTGGGTTTGTCAATACTTCCGTCCACTAGGACTTTGCTCCAGTTGGTGTTGCTATCAGTGCTGCACGGAGAACCAGAGGACCAGGGTGAAGGCTCATACTGTGAGTCCAAACCAGGATGCTCCAGACCTGCAAGGACAAAATTAATAGGTCAATAACATTGTTACACTTCAAAGAGTGTATTCTCAACATTTTTCTGTCTAAAAGGTATAAACACAACATTCAGAGAGGCAGAAGAACTGTGTGAGGCCAATAGGGTGATATAGGTCAGAGAAGAGATGCCAAATAAAGCAAGAAAGGAAGCTATTAATTAGAAACTATTAAATAGAAAAAAAAGGTTTAAAAACTGTTCTATAAACAGTTGAAATACATTACATAATTTTTTTTAAACATACTTCTTTCATTTTATTGTCAGTCTTGTGCTTCTTTATTACATTTCTGCTGCAAACAGCCGAGCAGCAAACTTCTTCACTCTCATTTACTAAAAGATAATATTGTGTCTATGTAGACCAGAAACTAACCAATCAAACCATGATTATTATGATAGAAAGGCAGAATAAACCAGACATGTGGTTAAAAGAAAAGGCACTGTGTTGTCACCTGTTTGATTAGGAGAGTGGCTGACCGAGTCCCGTATGGGAGCCATGCCTGGAAACAGAAACAGGGAAAGTCTGTCAGAGCAACTTGGAGCTAGAGGCAGGGAAGTAACAGAGAGGAGAGGTGGCAAGAGCAAACAGGAGAGGTTACAAAGAATTATTTAATAAAGTCAGAGAGGCAAAAAGGAAGGAAACAAGGTTTAGGTGAAACATGCTTGAACAGAAAGTGCAAAGATATTTCACTTTTAAAACTATACTAATTGTCTGCATATGTGTTTCATATATTACCTGTGAAAGTGGCTTGTGGCTGCAACTCCTGGCTTATCAGGTCGTCCCTGGCTTGGATAGAAAACTGGTGGCCTCTCGTTCCCAGTTCGATGAGGGGGGAGGTCAAAGATCTAAGTTCAGAGGACACAGCCTCAGGGGTCTGAGGTGAAGAGGAAGGGCTTGTCAGAGCGGGCAGTGGGCTGATCAGGCCCCCTTGGCATTGCTGAAGACTTTCTCAAAATTGTATGTGTGTTTGTGTGTGTGTGTTGAAGTGTTGGAGGGCCTGTGTGGTTCTGTTTCAGGACTGTCTGGACTTGGTATACTCTGGCACTAAAAAAACAACAACAGGAAAAACACAGAAAACACACAAAATTAGTTTAAAACATCACATGTTTAAACAAGGCAAGAATAGCTCCTCACTTAGAGTTTGTAATTGGTGGTAACAGGATACTGTTACTTATTTGGCATGTTTGGTCCTTTGCTACCAATGCGGTCGATGCAAGCAGAGTATTTGCTAGCTGAGTTAGTTATGGTAGTCAATCTGCAACTGCTATAGAAAGGCAAACAAAATCTTAATGTAAAGCAAGTAAAGGAGAAAGTGAACCCCTTTACTTAATGTAAACAAGTTTTATAGAAAATTAAATTTTTAGATGACATATAAAATGTATGATATATGACAGCAATGATGCCTTTTGACCTTTACTTGGTGCAGGCTACCAAATGTGTTCACTTACTGCCTGTTGCAGAGGTACATGAGTCTATTTATAAACCCTCAGTTCAAATAGCAACCACAGTGATCACTGGCCAATGAGATAAGAGAACAAACAAACCCATGTGTGGACAATAAGCAAGCACGTACATCTAGGATGCATTTGGAGCATATTCTGCAAATAACATAATACTAATCCAAGGCTATGCTTCAGCTAGTTGTATGAGTAGATGGATGACTGGCAGTAGTAACATTAAAGGCTAGTCTCCTTGTCCAGAAGACTGAGCTGTCTGTTACAAGTTTAAGGTTTTCCGTTCCCCTAAATCAAATACAGGTTCGCTGCTGCTTCTGAGCACAGACTGCAGTCTGTTCCACTTAAACCCCACATCTATCTGAGAATGGCTTTCATAAAGGCTCCGGGAGTTGGCAGCAACAGTACTGCTGCTATCATCTTACAAACTGTAAGGGTCCAGGGCAGGGCCGAGGGACAAGAGATGTGGACTAGGGACTGAACGGGTTTACAAATGGGACATTAACAGGAGAAGTATGAGTGAAGACAGATGTAAAATGTAACAGTAGACAAAAGAGGGGGAGCAACAAGACCTTGTCATTGAGGTTGATGAAAGAGGAATGCAAATGCAGTTTCCAACATGTATAAAGCAGACAGAGGTTAACTTCCTCAGTCACATCTGAATTCTGTACATTAAGTACCATTTAAAACAAATGTAGTATACATTATCGACCCCTAAGCTAATTTTGATCTTACTAATCAGAAGTCATTAGGGCCATTACGACATTCAAGTCAGGTGCAGAGGAGTTTGTAATAAAAGTTTTACAGGAGTATTTGCCCCAAAAGTATAGAACTTGCTTTGCACAATTTGACCTGATTTTAAAATTTACATTTTTGAGCTAAACGTTGTTTTAAATAAAAAATAAAATATAAAATAAATTATAATTAAAGACCTTTTTACTTGACTTCGACAGCATTTACTGTCAAATATGAATAAATAGTACACTTTGTTTTGTCTGTGTCTCTTGATGTTTTTATGGTAACATTCCTGAACAGTTATCCAAACACAAATCCACATATCACCATCTTGAATTAAGGGGTTCAGCAAAGGTCAGCCTAAATATTTGATACAAGAGTAAATGAAAAACAGGTGTGGCTATGTTTTTCATGTTTGGATCTTGTCCTAAGGGAGCATGCAAGACAGAAGATTGTATTAGCAGCGAGAGTGCAGAAACAGATAAGCACACACGGCCCACTCATGACATAGAGGTTCTGGGCGGGGTTTGTGGAGGGCAAACAACCAAACACTTCATTTTGCTTTATGACTTCACTAAACTGACACATTAATATACAGTCCTTGCAAGCACTGCTCTGATTATGTCTTTCAACTGACCCACGGTTCCAGCTACACTGACCGACAGGTGTAGAGCTATGACTTACACAAATACATGATTCTTACTAAATGTCAACTTCTCAATGTATGAGCTTTAGACAAAAATGAACTAAACTAATAATGATACAAACAGTTGACTTTTACAGTGAGTAAAACAAATATACACATATTGCCATATGCTTAAGGAGTTTATGAAGCCTTTTAGATGAAATGAAGACAGAGACTAGTCATCTGAAACAGTCTCAAGGTTAGAGATAGTAGCTATCAGACTTCCTGCCCCCTCTCTCCACTGCAGACACTTTAGCTGTAACAGTAGTAGCTTGTACAAAACAGGACTCAATGGAAACTGTAATAGCAATTCTAATGGAAAAAACAGTGCAAGGTCACATGCCAAAGTATATCAGCTGTGTCGCCAGTGCAAAGCACACTCCACAAGCAAACAAGGGTTAACTTCTAAGCCATGTTCAACCATCAAGAATTCCAAGATTACAATTGTGAAAAAGCAAATTGCACCCATATCAATACATTATCAAGAATAGTTCAATGAGTTATTTTTGTTCATGTAAATGTGTTAATGTAATTCTTTGGTATTGCAGAAAGCTATGCCTCACCTTTAGTCCTGTCTCATATCTTGTCCTTCCTCTGAACACTCTCTTCCATTCACAGTTCTTCCCTCTGTGGGTGAGCTCCCTGTGGGCGACACCAGGAGCAACGTTATTTCTGACCTAGTGTTGGTTCTACACACTACCTACAAGCACATAAACATGCACTTTTGACCTGCATGTGTCTTCACTGCACATTTTATTGTAAACAAAGAGTAATGTCACATGAAAGTTTTTACTAACAGTAGCTGCAAAAGGAATGTTATTGGTTGACAATGTGACAGTGGCTTCCTTCTTGGTAAACATTGTATTAGGCAGCAGTAGCCACTGTGGGTGTACCATTTACCAAGTGAAAGCTGCAAGCTGTAGTCTAATCCAATAATGGGATAACACCACAACCATCACCATGGCCACATACAGACAGACCACAAAATGATAAAACAATACAAGGATGTAGAAACAGGCGTGTTAAAAATTTTGGAAAAACTAGCAGAAGCACTTTAACCATTTACAACAAGGCTGAGGCGGTTGGTTCTTTGACAACTCAGATCAGCGCCTTTTTAATGACACTTGGCATTTTGGCAGGGCTCAGTTAATTGATCAGTTGAATAACCTTCAATAATAATCTTGACCGAATACCAGGCTTTTAATTGAAATAGATTTTACAGAATCAAAACTATCAAGAATCTAGGTGAGAATATATGGTTGCAAGATCTCACTGTCAAGTTAAAAAAAAAACTAATGTTAACTCATCAGTGTTAATGGAGTAGTGTCACTACCACCAGTCAGGGTGTCCACCCCCTCCCTCACATCTATTCCCACACTTTCACCCTCCTCTCGACCCTCCTCCACTTCTTCCAAACCATCAAGTGCTTCAGCAGATGGCTCTGGGTTCAACAACAACAACAGAGCACGGCGAGGGCCTCCTGGAGAGCACACATACACGCAGAGGACAGCATCTGTTTATGAATGGGTCAACAATCGCCCATCCCCCGACAGTTACAGCTGACAGAGGGAGGGGGCCCCCACAAGTCACCAAAAGCAAAAGGAAGGATCAAGGACAGCATGAAGACAGGGGGACATCAAAGTTTATTTGAAATATGTTTTATGGGTTGTTCAAGCCTATTGTTCTGCCAAATGGCACTAGAAAAATAAGAATAGAGGAACCTCAATGCCTCTTCCTTTAGAAACATTAAACATGAAAACTATAAATGGAATGATCTCACTTCTATTTATGCCAATAATAAAAGAAAATAAACATCTACAACCATGCACCACCCCATAGTTTAAGAGTGTGCACACTGGTAACCACTGAACAAGACAAACATTCTGACAAGTCGTGACTGGTGTCCAGCATTTCCTGCACTCTTTGAATGTCTATCTCTAAAGGACTGACAATTTAAAGTAGGTAAAACTACAAAGTATTTTTTCATACCTCAATTATAGCACAATGCTTCAAAAGGGAATACCATCCTAAAATATCTTCCACCTAAATATGGTCTTTGTTGTGTGTGAAGTGGATAAAACACCAATCTGGACAGTTGATTCCACTATTAGTCACATATTTCAGTTTTCCATTTTAAGAAATAAGCAGGGCTGAGCGGGATCAAAAGATTTAGGACATTTGTCTTCTTCAAAGACACCAGTAATGCATGTATAATTTCTATATGGTATTATTACAATATACTGACTAAGTTCTGTAAGAAACCTGCCAAACCTTTGTTTTGTTGTTACCTAGGAAAAACAGTATCTTCAGTGAAAACAGACAGCTATTGGCTACTGCTGACACACAGCAAGCACAAGAGTAATGGCAGAGAACAGATGTTTAAATAATATATGAAACACAATTGTTATATACTATGTTTTATGTTTAGACTATGTTTTAAAAAGTTCTGAACAAGGATTTTCCACTGCTCTGTAAACACTGCAGTGTCTACAGCAGCAGAGTATACAGTGCCCCTACTGGCCCGGCAAGCCTTTTCATCAGAGTTCATCTGCAACAAGGCAACTTTTGCATGGCCCCTCTCTCTACCTACTACTATGTGCTATTCTAGTTTAAAAGCTGTCGGCACCACATTCTCACCATGGTCTGTCTGTCCGTCCTTAAAAGAGCCAACTGCATGGCTAATTTGCATGTAGACAACCACATCATTTGCATCCTTTTGAATTAACATATTCTCAAAGAGGCAGTGGTGGCTCACAGATAGAAGAGCCATTACTCAGTAAGAGACAACAATGATTTTCTCATCTCAAATTACCAATTTAAAGGCTGATTGATGTAGCCTAATGACAAGAAGTCATTTTAACAGTCACAGGCAGGCCAGTTCAGTTAAGGTCATAGTACTCAGGAAAAGCAATCTGATATTTATAGACACATAAACATTACATTTCACTTCTGGCAGAACAAATTATGGCTTTTCACAATTTATAACATCATTTACCAATTAAACTGCAGCAAATAATGCAGCATTTCCAACTGTTTAACAGTTTGGTAAAGCACTAAGTGACTTCTGTCTAGTTTAATAATTGTCTTTGAATTGGATTTAATGTTTAGCTACCGTCAGAACATAAACTCCTGTTTTGACGACAGTACCACCAAAAACAAAAATGGACTTGGAGAGTTACATACACATTTTCAAGAAAACTTGCTTTATTGGAGATCTATAATAAAAGCAGAAATCCACTGACATATGGAAAGAAAAGCTAAGTGAGTAAAAAAAACAAAACAAAAAAAAAAACTTTTTGACAAAACACATGAGCTCCACCTTTTTTCAAGGCAGACAAAAATATTGTTGGCCACATACACTAATTTTGGGACCTTCTAACCATCCTCATGAAGCATTACATTTATTAACTTAAAGTGTGATAAAGCAATTATAAGAGTGTAATAACTGGTACTATGTTAATAGTAGTTTATGCCAGAGTATAACAGTATTAAAAGTCTCCAATTACATACTTCAGGGGCTGACTCTAACACTGCTGGAAACTATTTCTCAATGTGAAGGAAAATGTGAAATGTCACATCTTGCTATAGTTACAAACCCAAAACAAGCTTTCATAACAAAATACCTCACACTTGAGTCTACCGTAATCATGTTTTACTTTTGAACAATTAGAAGACAGAAATATTCAGTGAATATGGATATGTCAATGCAAATATACAATAAAACGTCAAAATTAGAGACTAGTTATAATGTGACGACAGCATTAGTGTGTTTTAGAGGCGTTCAAACTGGGGTCAGCAATTACAAACTACATTTAGCAAGCATTGTAAAATCTATGAACATATGTGGCATGTGAACACAGAGGAAAAAGCACATGTACAGGGACCTTGAAGCCGTGTGATGCTCTGGCTGTGATCGACTGCTCCATTGTGTGTCTGCACGTCGAGCCACTGTACTAGAGACAATGAGCTGCACAAACACCTCTCCACACACAAAACATTAGGACACCAGTGTCTCATTTAGTGATTTTAAAACAGCAGAGCTTACTCAGCACAACTAGTGCTAGACCAACTGGGCCATCCAATTGAATTCAAACGGAACTGCATGTGCTTGCATAAACAGCAGCTGCCCGTCCTGTGTGTCCTGTGTCCCCCTGACCCATGCACAAGCCAACCATACAGAGAAACATGGGGAATATGTCAATAAGTATACCCCTATCCCCAAGTGATTTAAGTTCAGACACTCACCTGTTAAGATGCTTCAGTTTCTTTGGTGGCAACAGCTTTCAATTCCGAATCTCTAAAACAGCAATGAGTAAATTAGTTAGGCAAAACGCATTAATAAAGCAGTGATTCATTAATTGTAGTGGTAAACTTATTTTATTGGTTTCTGGCAAAACTGAACTGAACCTGCAGTCTAAAAAAAAACTTTCTGAGGTTGGGCAAAAGTAAGGTTCGGTTGGCTCGGACAGAAATGTCTAATATTGTGCAGGTTAAAACACATTGGCCAAGCCCACATTTATGCAAAGACAATTGCAGACAAAATAAGAGGCTTCCAGTAATAGCTGTATGAAAGGAATTTTGACTCGTCTATGTGGAAATGCAGGTTGAACTGCCTGACAGGGAAGTGCATTATCAGTCTCCTGGAGTTCAAGCCCTACACAGTGACTCGAGAAAGTGTTAATGTGAGAAAGGCAGATAAAGACAGACTGAGCGTGTATAGGTCAGAGTTACGGCTCGGTCTTGATCGGCCATTATCTCAGCTGTTGCCTGACTTGCAGCTTAACCAACATGGCTTCTCCCTAACCTTGTACTTTTCCACTGTCGCTACAACCAACACAAACTAGAGGGCCTGTTGATACATTCATCGCATCAGAAATGTGAACACTAAATCCATCAACAGTACAAGAAGTCCCGTTTAAAAGTTGGCATATGCGACATGGTAAAAGCGTCGTTGTAAAAGACTACTGTCCATAGTCGACAGAGGGCGTTAAACTCTCCTAAGCAATATTCAACTCTGCAGGTTTATTTCAAGGCCAAATGTCTATCAAGGGCGACTTTTCTTTTAATATATCAACTTATCGATACAACTAAGTAGGTGGCTTTCACGAATAATTAATGTGAACGCAAATAAATCCAACGACGTTGCCATCGTTGAACCTGCGCAGTCAAATTAGCATTCATGCTAATGTTAGCTAAAAGCTAGCGTTACAAAGCGGCTACTTATCCTGCCAGTAATTTTCAGACATCAACGACACAAATTTCGCTGTAAAACGATGCAAAATTGCCAGCAATAAGAACTAAACATTCCGTATGAAAAAGCAAGACACTGCAATACAAAACAGCAGATAATACTAGTTTTTGACAGAAATCCGCACAGCTGGCTAGCTAAAGGTTAACTTGCCGCTGATGTTCGTGTACTTAGCGTTAGCACAAGATTAAGTGCATTATAATCACATATTTTTAAACTGCCTGTGTTTTGGCGTAACTTTGTTAAAGTGCAGTCGCTCTGATTTCAACAATGCATATGCAACGTACTTCATAAACTACCCTGCAAAAGAGTTTTTCGCGGACCACTAACTGTTAGCTTCCCCAGCTCAGTCATGGCTAACCAAACAACGGGGGCTGCTGCTCAACTTGTCTCGTCTCCGGTCTCCTGCTCCGAGACGCCCGTACACAAGCTCGACAACAAAATGACATATTTCTCCAATCAAACGGCGTGAAGGCAACTCACCTCATTGAAGTATAAAGTGCAACAGAGTGGAAAAGAAAGCCGGCTGTAAGGCTAAAAGACTTTTGAACGCTTTTGCAGCATCTATGAGGGGAGGCATTCGTCCTGCCTGATCGCCATTTTCTTCACTCGCTTCTGGCTAAACCTTCTTTCGCTTGAGCTCTGCTTTCCCCTCCTCTCTCTGCAAGTGTATTCACACCAGCTCAGTTTGTGTATGAAAGGCGAGACGGAGCAGGAAACACATTCACCACTTCCTCTGACTGACAAAACCATCACAACTGTAGCGAGATGTTGGTGGAGACATTATAATGAATACAATGCCTAAAATGTTGTTGTTGGACTAATTAAAAAAAGTACAAAACCCAAACCATGATAACCACTTTTTTAGTAAATCTGCCCTGCTTGCATAATTAATTATATATCATTTAATGTGTTAATTATTGTTTCATAAACTACTTTATGTTTTAATTCCTAATTAACTTGTGACCCTTTTAAATCTTGAATTCCATGTGGAGAGCCAATATGTCAGATTTCGGTCATTGTTGCCTTTATTTAATCTAATAAGTCATGTTTTTAGCTTTTTTTCTTCTTCTATAGCCTACATGCAGTTCTACCATCTGTTTAGAAAGCCTATGTCACCAATCAAAACTGTATATCCATGTTAAATATACACTAAAAATAATAGATACTAGAAATGAAGATAAAATAGACTATGCCATGTCAGATAATATGGTGTTGTGAACAACATGTAACAGCTTATCTAATGTATAGATCAAGATCAGAAATTGTTTGTAGCATCTAGACTCTTAACAGAGGATATTAGTCTCATTCGTCTGTGTGTGTACGTGCATATATGGCAAGTAGGCAAGAAAACAACCCTGAAAACAGCCAGGGAAAAATAGAGGGCCTAAACTGCAGAGAAACAAATGCTGTGGAATCTGCCAACGTTTCACCAGAAACAAAGGCTGTCACTGCTTTACAGAGGAGACGTGCAATAGTTTGTGTGGGTGGCCACCTCTACGAAGCAATGACCATTGACCTGTCAGTGGCAAAAACAACTCCCAACCTCGTGCACATATTGCCTCTCTTATCTGTGTGTGTTTGACTGTGTAGGAGAGGGAGAAAGCAGAGGCAGAGTTCATCTGCTGCCAGGTAATAATTTTAGATTAGATTAGGTTTATTTGAACAGACACGCACAGTTCACTACGAAAGAGTTAGTTATAATGAAGAGTGGAAAATGTTGTTTTATATAAGGCTTAAGTTTGTGATAAATGTGTTAAGTTTAGCCCTTAGACTTTAGTGTACTACTTTTTGCTGAAAACTAACATTATTCACAAAATGCTGCAGATTTCAATGGAATCAGCTGCAGCAGGACATAATGACATGACAACAAATTGGGACACTTTGACATACAAATGTAAACACATTCAGAGATATCAATATATCAATATCCTTTAACAATACATTCTCTACCGTTAAGCACTTGTAAAGCCATTTCAGTTCAAAGTTACCCTGAACAGATGTAATGGTATGGTTTTACTGGAAAAAGAGGGGTGTAGTGAAGTCAAAGAGTTTGCTCCAACAAAGCAGTCACCTTGACAGACAGAGCTACAGTTTAATCATTCACACAGGCACACACACACACACACACACACACACACACGAAAACACACAAAGCGATAACATTATGCAACTACAAGCATATGTGCAGCCCCTGAAGATGGTATATCACACACCAGCTTTAGCACTATTTTTACACAAGCACATACTGGCCATTTGCAGCTGTAGGAGTTGGAGAAGGCTGATACACTGAAGAGGAGCAAGGGCCATAGAAAATTGTTCTGAAATGTGAATGCTCAGGGAGGACAGGGGGACATGAGCAGGCAGGTGCTGGCAATAGAAAGTTAGTGAGGGGAGCGAGATTATGTAGCTGGGGTGAGAGTGAGTGAATGTGAAAGACACACAGACTGACAGACAGAAGAAGGTCAGGCAAGAGATTTGCATGTCAAGTAGTAATAGGCTTGTCCAGAGTACAAACACGCACACGGCTAAGCTGCAGTGCTCGTCGGCGCTGGCCCTGCGTCTGTTATGTCCGTGCCAGCTGCCATTGCACCCATCATCTCTAGTCTACTGCTGTTGTCCAAACCTATCAAGTATACACAGCTCTGTGTTGAGTCTGTGGCGATATCGCCTCTTTTCATTGAGTCCGATCCGAATCATTCATCAGTTTGTTAAAGTGCCTACCCCCATCCACTCCACACTTATCTCCCGAGCGCCTTCATTTTTCACGTTCTCCCTCTCCAGACTTATTATCCTCAGCCTGCCTCCATTCTCCATGGCACAATCAATCTGCCCAACCTCACAATGCACCGGCAGACATGTGAACCAAACAATTTGAAGTAAAAAATCAGAAGTACTGTATGGGTGGCTTTTTAAACTGTTATGATAAGAATAAATGGTGCACAATATTGAAAACATATTTGACGTTTGCATTTTCGAGCACTAGGTGAGCGTAATGTTTTTCAGTTTTGACATTCAACATTTTGCACTGTTCCTACAATGACAGAACACTGTTTTTGTGAAATCATACAGTCTAGGGTTGACTGCATTGGCTTGAGAATGAGATTTTGTCCACACTATCCATCACAAGGCTTTGAATATGCAGACAGTCCTGATAAGTCTTCGAGAATATATTCAGATGTATGCCTTTTATTCAAATTCTCCCCCATTTATATTCATACCAGCAATCCGAGGCTGGCCCCGCTCCTTTATTACCAGGGGAACTCATGCAGATCGGTGGTCACAGGTCACAGTGATTGGCTGCTCTTATTGCCATTCATCTCTGGTGTACGTACTCCTCGGTGCACAGAAAGGTGACACTGGGCCGGCGAATGAACATAGATACTGACACTGGCTTTGTGGCTGCTGTTCATTGAGTGGGAGGAGACAAAAAACATATGAAGTGAAAGAGACTTTCCCAGGAGCAGTGCATCCAAACAGCTCAAGCAATGCCGGTAAAAAAGTGTGTAAAAAAAGTTTGTCAGCCATGAAAAAGGCAGCATCGCCTTGCAACTCAAAACTTTCACAAGAGTTTCTCTTTGTAAATACAGGCGGCAGAGTTTAAGTAGTCGAGAAAAGCATGCAGCTTGAAGAGAGAATGCTGTTCTGACTTGTTGCCAGATCGGACTTGGCCGCATTTCACTCATATCTGGCCCTAAATAGAGCATCTCAGCTGTTTACATGAAACGCTGAAGCTCTCTTCTTTGGAAAATTCAAATCACTTGCCAAGTTTATCTTGGTATAGAGGACAGTTTTAAAACTTAGAGCTGGCTGAATGAGTCACAACATAGCGAGCCATCCTCCTGCACGAATAAAAAGAGTTAAATGTTTTGGCCATTATAGAGGAATGGATTGTCTGTGACTCCAAACACATGCATCATAAAAGGAGGCACTATTTAAGATTCAAATCCATCCCAACGGCGTGGGTTGGATTTTTCAGAAGTGCCAGAGTTGGCGAAGCTCAGATGATTTTCTGTCCTCGGTTCCATGATGCTTTGTGTGGTATGCGGGCCGACCTGAGAGCCATTGTCATAGACCCAGCGCTGCCGGCCTTTTGTTAACGCCAGACAGGACAACAGACCCCTTACAGAGCCAGAGCGTGTGTGGAGCTGCAATTCAAAGTGTGAATGACAAAGAGGAGAATGATGTGATGGGAGGGGGGAGTGTCAGACCCCAGAGAGGAGAGGGAGAAATAACTGAGAACTGCAGCGTAGATGAAATACTCAACACACACTCAAAGCTAATGTGGAAAAGTCCGACTGGTGCCTGAAGTGAAGCTGAACGGTTCCATTGTGTGCTCTGTGCCAAAAGGTTAATGGGGTCCAATTTCACTCCAGTCTATTATCAAGTTCAATCTTTTTTTTTTAAATATATGCTTTTCTTTTTACATTCTTCACCTTGATTCAAAAGAACTGTCCAATTGTCGCCTCTTTCACACACACTGCCCCAACCCCCTGCCCACCTCAGAATGTTCTAGTGCACGAGGGACGGGGGGAGGGGGGTATGATTGTCCTGGCACGCTGCCAGTCTCTCCGTCTCTCATTACCACTGTGTGTGTGTGTATTGTGTGTGTGTGTGTGTTCGAGCGCACAACCGGCGACTGCCAGCGTGACGGGTGTTACCATGGTAACACCAGAGCAGGTTCCAGATGAAATGCATCATATTTCTCCAGGACAGTGCACACAAATACTCACGTGCAGGCGATTGGCAGGAGACCTTTAGTGAGCCATGCAGATGAGTTTTTATCCTGATGGAGCAACTCTCATTTAAATATTCATTCTTCCTCTTATTCAGTCTTTCCTGAGACAGATGAAGGCTGTCTGGACACACGCCTCACACAAAGAAAGAAACATTTACAAAGTATTTGCATAAATACACAAAAAGCTGCACCTATCAATTTAAAATAAAGACATTTTTATAGTAACAGTATAAAGTAATTCATAATCTGAGAATCTTTGTAGCACCGAGACAGTTTACTTTCACAGTACAGTGGCCGTATGTATTATTAATCCCTGTCTCTACATTTTAGTGCCATTCATGAGTGTACACCTTGTTCCTTTCACAGTTACACCTGGCAGGTATTTGAGCACCTGCTATGTGACAAACTGGGGTGATGTTTTTGAATACAAATTTACTGAAATACCAAGTCACACTTCTTTTTTGCTTCTAATATTTCCATCCTCCTCATTTATCGTCATTGATCTATTCCTGCACGTCTTCCCTCTCACACTTTGCTCTCATAATCTCCTCATATCCTTCATTAGCTGTCCTTCCCTCCATCACATCTCACAGAATGAGTCTTTCATTAATGAGCCACTCTTACTCGCTGTTAAAACAGTGTATGTGTGTGAGACAGCGATAAATAAACGTATCAATGAGTGCTTCCACCGGAGTCCGTCGGCATGTGTTCGAGTACAGTTTCTTCCTGCATGACTTATTCATAGCAGCGTCGAGTTACAGCATGCAAATACAAACAAACATTTCCACTGCAGCCTCCTTCAGACTTACCCCCAGAACAAACTAACTAAACCACACGGGAGGAAGGCCTCAAGAGGTTTTCTATTCCAGTGCAATATCTCTGTGCAGGGCATGCAACATGTTGTAGATGGCTTTGTATCATATGTATCGTTTGTCATTTCGATCATCTTCATATAAAACTGATTGCATGGCTGTCATGGAAACAATCAAATAACACTCCTTGTATTGTGGTTACCTGATTTGTGTTGATCATGGCAGTCTTAGCTTAACAAAATTAACTTTGTTTTACTTTAAATGTTATTTTGCTTTTACTTTGTTTTTTCTTGCTAGAAATGGTTTAAAACATTTACTCTATCACTATGGAAGACCGTGCAGTGCGCTTGAGCAAAGTACGTCTCTTCCTGATTTGTGTCAGAATTTGCTATGTGCATGCTCAGACCCTAGCATACTGATATTGCAACACATTTTGAATAAACAGTATTTGATGTCTTTCTAATCTATTTTACACCTTTAATGCTTTGACATTGTAATCATAAATATAGGCTTAATGTCTTTTTTATTAACAGTTAGTAGCTACAAAATAGAGAGAACTGAGAGATGATTTTTTTTTTCACGTCCCTCTCTCAGATTCCACCCACCCTCAAAACTAGCCTAAGGACTGTAGCTACTAAAATTCCTTGAAAGACATATGACAAGCCGGTGTAGACTAGTGCTCCTTTTTCAAGCATGCGATTAGCCAAGGTTTTCCATCCCCAAAATGTCCTTATAATAAACATTTGATAGCATCATAAAGCCCGTTTTTTTTCCTCAAATGGTTGCTTTTACAATATACTATTTGGGGTTTAAACTATTTTCCTCAAGTAGAAGAAAAAAAATCAGGTACAGTCTGTTTAAGGATTTCTAGTGATAACGTCAAAGATGGAGTTGTTAGGCTAGACTAATTCCTTTTCCTGTATAGCTGGTCAGAAAGGACAAACATACAACTGCTAGAAGAGAAGTGCATTCATGTTTCTTTGCGTTTTTCTTAGATGAATGATTGAAATATTTTTGAACTTAAGTGATTTTATTTTATTTTTTAAAGTGATCCTCATCACCACTTTTTTCTTTTCTCTTTTTTTGTTCTATAGACAATAGCATATCCTTGCAGGGCTACCACAGGAGCAGCAGGAAGCTGTGTGAGGCATGGAATTGCAGTCTACTTTTTCACCACCACAAAATTACACAGTGCAACTTTAAATGGCTAAAATGCAGAAATATAAGATTTGTCCATTCTGGGCCAATGTAAATGCACACACAAAGGGAGAGTACCCACAATCGCAGTGACTAAAACCTCATTGTACCTCAATATAAAATGTTTCATTCTTTCTTGTTTCCTCTGGTTCCTGCTACTTTGATGCATTAATTTTAATCATTTTCACATGCTCTATTAGGTTTTCTGTCTCTCCCTGCATTATTACATTTCCACTGATACTGCTTTTAACCAATAAAAAATAGCAATAGTTTTAAAGCTTGAGTAGGCAGTTTGTGTGAGTTGGAGAACAGTAAAAACATATATCATAATCAGAGGTTAAAATGGTAATAATTCATAAAGTATTATTAGGCCTCGTCTTTCTATAATGTCATGTTGCCCACCCATCTTTGTATTAAGAAGGGAGGAGAGCTAAAGGAGGAAGATGTTTTGCAAAATCTTGGCACCATTGTTTGTTTTGTTGTCCTGGGGGTATTGTGTTCTGAAAAACAAATGTGAATACACCTGGCTTGCAACAAACCACTTGTCTGTAGTTGCTTGGAAACAGTAGACTCCCCTGAAGTTTACTGTTCAAAAATAAAAGGGGTCTTCAACAATGCATCCTCAGGTTATGTATGAGCATCTCTATTCAGCAGAACAAAACAAACAAAAAAACACAGCTTTTTAAGCAGAAGCCAGACAATGCTCGATCAGACAAAATGAGAAGGAAACTAATAATGGACCTAAGTGCAAAGTGCTGCGCTGCTAAAAGTTGTAGTCTATCGGAAAATGGTGTTTATTTATAACACTCACGGGTTTTTATCTTGTTTGCCACAGTGAACATCTCAGCAGATCAGAGCTGGGCACTGCGAGTGTGTGTTGTGTCTTTCTGCTGGAGCCTGGCTCAGGGCCAAACAGCAATTGGTTTCCATTCTCGCAGGAACAAAAGAGCTGCAATGACAGTCAGGGCGTGTGAGCCTGCAAGTAAGTGAGAGAGAAGGTGGCGGAGGAAAAAAGTGAAAGAATAGAAGGAGGAAGGAGTTGTCGAGATTTCACGTCTCAGTGAGCAGCGAGGACAGAGCGAGAAATGAGTGCAGATGAGAAATAGAGAGGGGAAGAGAAATGGGGGACGTGAAGGTGAAAAACTTTTTTCAGTTTATAATTAGGCTTTTAAATGGCAATGGACGCTTGGAGGGAGGACTCATTAATTTTCATTTTGATTCACTTAAACTAAATGCTGCTATAGTTTAATGTTAGAACCAAGGGCTGCAATAGTTTAGAGAAGGCCTTACTCTTTCAATTCGAAGATCACAGGATTTAGGCTTATGCTCAAAGCAACATGCACTGATCAACATTAAGCTGTTGTTTAGATATGGCATCTCAGTTTATGTATGTTTGGAGGATGAATTGAACAATTGTGTCTTTGATATTTACTTTTACTTGAGCAGAGCTACTACAGAATCCATTTCTCTGTTCTACAGTACTCTGACTCCTTGTTCTTTTGTGGCTGGAGTCCACATAAACTCAGCCACAAACACACAAAGAGTTCTTTTCTTCCTTCTCCATCTCCATATCAATGGCAGGGGGACAATCAGCGAGCTGGTTCACACACATACACGCAGCTTCCTCCGGCCTTTCCCTCTTCTCCTTCTCCTTCCTCAGGCGTTTGCTCACGGACTCGCCAACACAATTACAGGACATTCTGCAAGGAGAGTGTCACTGGGACTTTCCTTTATGAGAACTGAAGCAATATGACAATCCTGATGCAACTGTTACTAAATTATTACTATTACTGAAACAATTTAACAATGATACATGCATATGAAATTGTAATATTTATATCTGTCTTATAGAATAGCATACTATTGCAGTTACAATTGTCTTGAAAGTCTGGATAATGCAGTTGTTGTTAGTTTAGTAAAGATACATGTGTGTGCTAATCTGTAGTATAACAGTGCAACTCATTTGCAACTTTTCAGGATGTTCAGTAAAAGTAACAAAACGCAATTATCATTTATTTAATAGTTCAAATATATAATAGTTTAATAGTACGTGGTCAGCCTTTAAACTGGGACGTCTTGAAAATGTCAACATTCCTGTCCGTCAGCCCGGGTGCTTGTCTGTTTCTAACTTTAGCAGCTGTCATCATCGTGCTTCCCAGCCTCGAGTGACACACATTTAGACCAAGTGTTATATGTTTAAGCCTAATTAGTACAACACTTAATGTATCCAATCATCTTGTTTAGCATGTCATCTGCCTCCATTTTCCCTGTGACAAATATGATATGCACTGCAGGAAACTACTCCAAACGAATTAGCGAGTTTGTATAGAAACGTGTGTATGTTTGTGTGAAGGCGCATGACTACAGTGTGCGTCAGAATGCCCTGCTTTTATTTTGATGACAAGACAGCACGCCAATTTGCATGATTCCCATAACCGCCCATGTTTTCCCTCCCCTTTACGCATGTTAATAAGCTGTTGCCATGGAGATGCTAATTAAACAGTATGTTGCACACTCACCCAATCAAGAGTACAAGGGAATGTAGGCATCAGAGCTCCTCAGGAATGACCAAATTTTACACAAATCAACGTGCAAGAATATGTTAATGTGAGTAGCTACATGAGAAAAGTCAAATAACTAAGATTTAAACAAGAATACACAGAGCCACATATAAGGTGTCTAGACAGTGCAGTCGTCGGCCTGCCCTCTAGCTGAATGTGTTGATCATACAAATCAGCAATGTGCATGGCCTGCGTAACCCTGGAGGAAACACTGAATCATCCCTGAGTCTGCTGCCATGCACACATCAGCACTGCTCGCCTGTTTTCTCTCACACACACATCACAGCGGGCCAGTGTTCCGCAGTAAAACTAGATAGTCTTAAAATGAACTATGTGTGGTATTTTGGCAGTAAAATATTCAGAAGTATAATCAAAATACAAGTCAGATGGTATCTCAAAGATGTCAATATACAGAGAGAAAAGCGTAATACTTAGGGTAGGGTTGTTGTATCACTTTGTAACACTAGATGGAGTCAAGAGCAAGTGCTATGCTCAGGTCCAGATAGTGTGACAGGGGCAGGTATACACCAGTGAACAGCTTTAGGAATATATTGTAGTCATGTGGCGTTAGGGAATCAAATGTGTAATAATGAAAGTCAGGCAGCCTAAACTGAATTAAAAATAGTGATGACTTAACCTACTTGACTTGACCTATAAAAAGAAAAAAAAACCTAAATGTTGTGTCATGTTATTTGAGAGAGATTGTCAATGTTTTGCCTTTCACTAAAAGGTCTTCTATTTTTGTAACTATACATTTTTAGTTCTTTAGAGTATGTGACCTCTGAAGTCATTGAAACAACTTATTTCGACTTAAGTGTAATGTTATATAATCAAAAGGCAATGCTAAATGTATGTATAAGAATGCACATGGGATAAGGAGATGAAAGCAGCAGCAGTGAGATGAAAGGAGATTGGATTTAAATCTGCTCTTAAACCCAATAGGGCAACATTAGCCCTTGGCAAAGACCTACACTGTCTTTCCTTCTCATACACAGGCTGTGGGCAGACAGAGATGCTCATTGTTATTCTGTACACACTTGTGGTCACAGACAGGGCCAGGCAGGAGCACACACAGACACACACACATTCACACTGAGGCTCTGATGTTGTAATGACACATTACAAATGCTAAATACCATACCAGATTAAGAAATACAAAAGAGAGTCTGATTTGCATAGACACAATCACACATACAGCTGCCAGTGCTGGGGCTTGTAGAAACTCTCACATACACATTCCTTCAGTGCCAGACTAACATCTGCCACAAATAGAAGCACTCTTTTCAAAGTAAGGTCTCCTCCTGGCACTGCACAAAACAAAAAGGGCAGAGGCTGTCTGACTAACTGATGCAAATACTTGTTTGACATATACGTAATGACTCATTTAAATCCTGCATACTCACAATAGCAGCCTTTAAATCTTGGCAGCCGGAGTAACTGATTGACAAACATATTTCATTTTGACTTGTTATTTCTCTGTTCAGTCGGTTTTATCACAAATCTCCACTAGAGGTCACTACACACACGACTGACTGAGGAGCCTGCTGAGTCTGTCAAAAATCATGCTGGAGTCTCTAAGTGCAGTGTTTACCCAGCTTGGTTTGTCTTGTCGTATTTGAGTTGTTTGAGCTTGACAAAATGGCCGATAGCTTTGCACTACAGCTGACCTCTGACCCTCCACTCTGACCTCTGGTGTGTCTCCTGGACCCATATTAGCTCTGCTTTTGTTAAATGTATGTTAACCTTCTAGGGAAACTAGGGAAACAGCACAAGTATGTATTTTAAATGGATTTTAGTGCTGCATGGCATTATAAAAAGAACTATTTTATTATAATTAGTCTTTACTATTGACCCAAACTTTTTAGTGGATATGACCTTTTCAATCTAACCCCATCATATAATTATTAAAAGCACATGGTCTATTACAGATCTGTTTTTGTCGTGGCCCAAAAATAAAAGCTAGTACAATCACCTTTTAAAACCCAACCTACTATTTTAATGCACCACTAATACTCGTCTTGTAATTGCATCCATATGATTTACTTCACACAGAGTTTCCCACTCTGCTGATTAGTTGGCACACTTCACAACAAAGACTAAAGTAAGACGTGAGTTATTCAAAGGCACGCACAGACAGCAGGTCCCAGTCTGTCGGTGGCCATGAAGATGTAAAGACACACACAAGTGCTCGCAGCTGCCACCGGCTCCAAACAAGCCAATCTGCATATAGCCCCGCACCAGCAGACGAGCCAACAAACAGCTTGGTCTTCATCAGGCTGGGTTGGCACGGCGCCCTGAGACGTCGGCACACATCACGGGCACAAAGGAGGGCAGGGAACACAGAAGGAAAAGACAAAAAAAAAAAAGACTAAAGGCTAAAACAAGCACAAGAGGGAAGAAACAAAGCGCGACTGATGGCAGGACGATAGTAGATAAATAAAAGAAGGAGAAATGTGGAAAAAGCGTACCTTGGTTCTGATCGAGACTGGAGAGCAAGAGGGAATGGTGCTCCTGAGTGCTACTGAGTCCACATGTCTGTCCCTCTGCCTGTCTGGAAGTCTGGGTCTGATGTGTCTGTCTTGTCATTTTACACATGCACTTGGGTGGTACAGGCTCAGTGGGGAGGCTTTCACACCTCTGTTCTAACCATCTTTGCCTGCAGTTTTGTAAATCGCTCTCTTTTTCTGATTTCAGATTGAAAGAATTTCTTGTTCAACACTGTGGCGCCGTTTTGTTTTTGCAGCACAGTAAAAAAAAGTGAACAGTAAACTATTACCAATCTAGCTGGAAGAATTTTGAAATCGAGCCCATGAAAAAAGCGGAGGCAGGTGTGTGATCAGGAGCCCGTCAATTCTAGCAGCCATTTTGTGTAACACTTCACAGAACTCAACAATCCAAAGACAGGTCATACTTTTTTTTATTATATAAAAGGTGTCTGACTGACCGTTCATCTCGTTGTGTCTTCAAGCGAAGACGTGAGCCAAGTCCAATGTCCTGTTACCAGCAGATTTGGATGCCATCATGCCTTGGCGCGACAACAATTGACTGCAGTCACATCCCCAAAAACAGAAAAAACAGAGAAATTGGATCGCTGCCATGTCTTTCTTGTTGTGAGTTAATGAGGCAAGAAAAGCAGGGACACACTTCGAGCACAGACAAAACACGACAAAAAAACCCAACAGAGTGTGTATTGATAATATGTTTTTGAGCATTACCTCACATGTGTTTTTTGAATAGATACTATTGTTTAAGCCTTCTTACCTGGTATTTGGTTGCATGAGGGGGTCGAGAGATGTTCACACAGTGCAGAGCTGCAAAAGATGACAACCGACTGCAAACAACAGAGATTTAACGCTTGTTCCAAAATATTATATCGGAATAACTCTAAACGGAAAAATACACTTATTTCATTTATTTCCTTCAAAACAGGAAAAACTTACATTTTGTACTTTGGCAAATTATATCCATCCAGCAGCTCGGAGTTTTAAATTAAACATTTACAAAATAGTAATAAACTAAAATCAAACAAAGGATTGATATTCTTAATTTGAATATTCACATTTTCAAATGGATTGCAAATCAATAATCTGAAGAATGCACTTTAATGCCCTCGTGAGACTTGACAGTTCTCTTGTCAGATGTGTCCGAAATACATGAACCACAGCCCTGAGCAGGTCATAAGCAGGTACAAATTCTCTACTGTTTCATCATAAAGTGAAATCAAGTTTCTTTAAAAGTGCTTTTCTCAACAGTGTGATGTACATGTGATATAAGAGATTGATATAAGAGATATAAGTGGCACACAAAGAAACCATGAAACTAAGGCAAAAAACAGGCACTTGGACAGGAAAAACGTCATTCAAGTATATTTTTTTCATTGTCAGTCAAGTTGAGAATACAGTGGAGTTATAAGAGTCTCTTCACTGCAGTCCTCTTGTCTTCCATCTTTGTTTTTCTTCTTCTTAGATGTCTTTATTTCATCAGGAGTGCTGTATCTCTTCTCCCTTCTGTGTGTATTTTGTCTGTTCTTGTCTCTCCTCTGTTCATTCTTGCTGTCGAGGTGGCTTGTTGATGAACTGGTGCCACTCTCTGGATCTGCCTGTCCCTCATCTCTAGTCTGTCTGTTCAGCTCGCACTCTTCAACCATCCCTTCCTCTCTTCTGTCATTTATCATTCTTTGCTTCCTGTTCTCCGAAGTCATCCCTACGCTCGACTCTGCAGTAGGTGTGGCTGGATGCTGGCTTCTGTGGGTCCAGTTCTGTCCACTTAACCCTGGACTATCTTCTCTAGATGTTTTTTCTCTGCTCTGAGAGTGAGAATGTAGTGAAGTCCAACTTGAGTATTGGCTCAGTGTTGGATCTTTGTGACTATTTTGATGGTGATGGTGTGAATAAGCATTTGATTTGTTGGTTTTGCCGATCCACTCTATATCTAGCTCTATGTTTATGTTCCTTTGGCGCGGGTTTCTTTCTCTGCTCCTGTTCTCCTCTTGATCCCTGTCCCTGCACTTTTTCTTTACTTCTAGAATGGATGTGAATGCTTGGCTTGAACTAGATGAATATTTTCTGTAGAAAGTGCTAGATTCCCTTTCCTTGTTCTCTCCTCTCTCCTCCTTGATGCTGTCATGTTGTTTTCTGCTCTCTCTTTCTCCGTCCCTGCCTCTCTCTGTCTTTTTATTCCCCTTTCTGTCAAAGTCAAAGGTGCTGTGAGTTTGTTTGCCACTAGAGGGCACTGCAATTCTATCTGAACTGGTGCTGATTTCTAGTTCCTCGTCTTTTTCTGTCTCTACTAACCTCATCCTTTTTGGCTGGCTTCCCTTTTCTGTGTAACTTGTAGGAACTTTCGCTTGTTGTTCCGGCTCGAATGCATTCCTCTCATTTCTGGAATGGGGAACCTGGCAGACAGAAGAGTATGGATATTGTAAATATTGCGTTTAAACACAAATACTGTTTACTACAATACTGGAACAATTATGAAGCATACTGTGAATTGAAATGTTGTGATTTAACTCTATGTTGTGCTGTCAGATGACAAGGCATACAATATATTTCATCACTTAAATATGCCATGTGTTGCCAGCTTTTTCGACATTGCAACACATGGGGCAGAAAAGGAAAGTTTTGAACTATTCACATTGTGAGCTAAACATTAAACCTTTGCAAATTTGGCCATTCAAACATTAATGTAATCCAAACAAACTAACTCAGCCTTCAAGTTATCAGTTTGCAGCTCAAACATTTCAAGGATTTTACGTCGTCTGACATTCCATGACTGGAAAATGAAGTGACAATTTTCCAGCTTCTCTTGATTTTCCACAAAGAGTGAAAAATCCTGTCTTGAATTTACTCACTTTATACTCTGAAAAAATACAAAGATATTTTGAACCAGCATAATTACAGATACTATATTGAAACTGATATGTGTACACTGTAATGTCAAAGTTAAGGATATGTTTGACAAAAGGCTCTAAGATAAGCATGCTTTGAAGTCAATTTACAACATGTATAGTGAGAAGAAAAGTCTAAATCAAATGATGGGGCCACAATTTGCCTTCAGTAAGTATCAATATTTGTACATTTGAACTCAACAGCTTTAAACATATGGATGTAGGCTCCTGAAATCCTTCTGTCTCAAAGTATTCCGTCCTTACAGCGTTTCCTAACACATTCCTATAACCTTTGCACAGTAGTGTATGTATATATTACTGGGACAGACCTGTACAAGCTCATTGTGTTTCTCCAATGATCTGCTCTTCATGTATTTCTCCAGACACTTCACCCCTGTCATGCTCTTCTGGTGTTCCTCACAGCTCACACTTTGCCATCTTCCCAATTTAGAGCTGCATTCACACAGAATAAGAAGTTGAATTAAAGAAAAAAATGCAGTTATTTGCAAGAAGAAGAAAAATGGTTCTGACCTGCTGTGGTCCAAGTCTGTGTTTGGTCTCTCGTTATGGTCTCTGCTCCTTTGTGGCTCAAAAGTGCTTTTTTCTTGCTCTTCACAGTTAATTTCCTCCTCCTTCTCTTCTTCTCCTTCTTTAATGCCGTCCTCTTCCACTCCTGTAAGGGCACACTGCCATAGGTCTGAATCCTCTTCTACGCCCGCCTCATCTTCAGCAAATGTCTCCCACGAATAATTTTTCTCATCACTCATCTCTTCGTTGATTTTTTCTTTGTTTATATCATTATCTGTTTGACTGTGAACCTCTCTTTCTTCCTTTTGAATCTCAAAATCTTGAATCGTTTCATTTGATTTAGCTTCAACGGCTTGTTTATTGATAGTCTTCTGGTTCCTTTTGACGTCCAGGTTTATGTTGATGCTTATCTTTTTGTGTGGTTTCACCTTCACCCCACCTTCCCAGACATCCTCCTCTGTGACAGGTTGAGGTTTCCAAACTGCTTTCTTTTGCTTTTCTCTTTCAAACACTTTTGGGGAAAGGTCAGTTTCAAGACTTGGAGAAGTTTCAGTGAGAATATTCTCCCTTTGATTTCTCTGCATTTCCTCATTCTTTCTCTTTCTGTTCTTGCCTGACCTCGAGTCTTGCGATTTGCTGCGTCCAGTCTGTCTGCTTCTATTTGCGTCGATGCTGCCTGCCTCTTGACTGGCCTTCACTTTGTGCTGCTTCTCCTCCTTCTCCCTCCACCTTTTTCTTTCTTTCTCTTTATCTGACATCTTTGGTTCTTTCCTTTTTCTGTCGTAACCTTTACTCTTTAAATGTTTATCTGTTTTTTTGGAAGCTGGCTTTAAGATATTGCAGTTTTCAGTCTTGTGCATCTCACCTTCTCTGTCTTCATTTTGATTCTTGTCCACATTTTTGTGCTGGTAAACTTTTGACAACTCTTGGGATGGCCCTGAGCAACTCTCACTGGATGACTGTGTTGGGGTGGAATGGCTGTCGCTGTGCGATGTGGAGGGTGTGGAGCGGCTATCGCTGGACAACTGTGAAGGTGTAGAGCTGCTTTCAGAGGAAGGTGGGGAGCGGCTGTCGCTGGATGGGGGTGAATGTCCCGTATTGTGTTGGCTCGGCCAGTGATGCTGCGGAGGAGGTGGAAGAAGCGGAGGTGGCAGTTGCTGAAAGTGGTTGACGAAGCTGTTAAAATACTTATCACACCACTCTTTGTAGTCCTGCTTCCATCGCAGGTAAGTATCTAAACCCCACTCTGGGCCTTCTCTCAGGGAGCTCCCCGATGTGTAGGAGTGCTCCCCTTTTCTTCTTGAGCTGCTGCTGCTGGATGTGGACCTCTTGCTGTGATGCCGGCCATGGTGGCGATTCTTGCGCTGATCTGACGGCGACTTGGACCTGGAATGGTGACGTGACCTTGGAGAAGATGATGAAGAAGGGGTTGGGGAGTGGGAGCGCTTGTAGCCATAGCCGTAGGAATGGGAGGAGTGAGAGCGGCTGGAGAAGCCTCTGTGACTGGTGTAGGGTGAATGAGGCCTAAAAAAAAAGACACTTATTAGTGTATTTTATATCATCTTTTCAGGGTTAACCTCATTCTGAAATAGCAACAATTGAACTTAGGCTCATTAAACTTACTATTAAACTATTAAACTTAGACTGCATTGAAAAAAATTCCCTGAGCACATTGAATATGAAATAGTTTTTTTTTTTTTTATCATACATAGGATATTTTAGAAAGGAAATGCAGAGAATACCTGGATCTACTTTGGGATCTAGAGTGAGGTGATCTGCTAGACTTGGACTTGGACTTATAGGACTGAGAGGAGGTGCTGTATGATGATCCTCTGTGAGGTGTCCTGAGAAAACCAACAGTAGGAGTTATTCATTTTTTGCTGCAATAATTTTAAAAATTATTAATTGAAGTATTTAAAATTAGCCCAATAAATTATAAGAAAGCAATGTTTTTATATCCAATAAGAGATAGGACCTCAGCAAACAGGCTGTCAAGCAAAAACTAGAGGTAGTGGATAAATTGTACTTTACTCGACACCCACATGGATGTTTGTTCAGTAAATACTGTACTCAGGTTTTTTGGGGAAATTACTGTTACTGCTTTGGGGTAACAAAGCAGAGTGAAATCCAATGGTTGCAAAACACACGGAAAGTCTTATACACCTTTGTCCCCTTTAACAATATTCCCCTCTACACAACCGAGAGGCAGCCTAAGAATATTTCTTCCTGATATTGGATTAATTAAAGTGTGTGAAGTATTGGGCCATGATGCATTTTATATACCTTTCCTTGTTCCTTCTGTGATACATGAACCACTCTTTGGGGACGAGTGCAGGCACAGAGGAGGTGGAGGATGAGGTGAAAGAAGGGATGGGTGCCCTCTGGGGACTGGGCCCAGGAGTCCAGGGGGGTGTGGCAGTAGAGTAACCAGGAGGGTAACTGCCTAGAGGCAGCTGCTGCTGCACTGAGAGGTATGTTTGGATGTGGGACGGGGTAATACAAGGAGACTGAGTGGGTGAGTATGTGGATGAGATTGGATGATGTGTGCTTATTGTCGTCCAGCCTTCACTTTGAGTTGCTGAGGTGGATCTGTGGGAAACAATAGGGTGCTGAAATAACACAGTATGTGGACATATTATTAATCACACAAACAGATTTTTTCTCACCTGTCCCAGCAAGGTGTCTGCCCAGATTGTGAAGCTGAACCTGAAAACATATTTGGCATTGCAAAACAATATATTTATATAATTTTATTTAAAAAAATAATAATGAATCATTGTGTTTTTATGTTTGTCTCACTTGAATGGGAAGTATCTCCCACTGCAGTTTGTGTAACTGAGGTAACCTAAAAAGCAACATAACAGATTGTATATGTGGAAACGTATCTGCAGTGTATCGTCTGAATGTATGTTGTGTTCCTCACCAGTGGTATAGGCTGTGAGTGAGCAGCAGTGGGGTCTGTGTTTGAAACCTGAACAGAGGGGGCTGCTGCTGGAGCGCTCTTTGTCTTTATATCGGTCTCCCTGGGTAAACAACACATCTTTGTTACACATAACTCATGCACCAAATGATTAATTTACCTACATTTTAAAGCAATAAAACAGCAATGATGTGCAAGATATTTGCTATACTCTCAAGTGCTTACCTATCAGGTGTCTCATCGTGGCTTTTCACAACAACTAGGGAGGTGCTAGGTGCTAAGAGAGTTGAGTCAGAGCTTGTAACAGTAGGTATATCTGCTGCCTGAGAGAAGACATATAGTAGAAGATATATTGATCTATAGTAAGAGTTCATAGGTACCAAAAATAGTTACAGTCTTTTATTGGAAGAAGTAGCACTGAACGAACCAAAAATCATCTCTCATCATGAACAGAAAACTGTATGTGTTTGCTTGCTTCAACACATTATTAAGAAGTTTACCTGTGACTTCTGAGGTTGGCTCTGTGAGTAAACAGGCGGCGGAGTGGGTGCAGGACTTGGAGTTGAATTCTGAGACTCTGAAGTGCTAGATGTTTTTTTAAAGCTTTGTGTGTAACCTCGCTCCTTTTTAAAATTATTCACAGCCTGGATGGAAAAGATAAAGCAAAATAAACTGTAGTAGTCAGGAAATTTTTCAAACAAAGCTACATAGATAAGGGGAAAAAGTTATCAAGTCACCTGACGGAGGAATTTATTGGCTATCAGTGTATCAGGGGAGACATCTGATTGGTTACAAGTAGGGCAAACATGGTCCTCTGAATCCAGCAGAGCCGTGCGGACACCTGAGCCATAGATGTAGGAATAAATAGGAGAACTGTTGTGATGTATGTGTTTCTTTGTCACTTACAGTCATCGCAGTAGCTGTTTCCACAACAGGGTATGACCACAGCATCATTCAGCAGGTCGCGGCAGATGAGACAGAGGAGTTCATCAGGTGTTGGATTATCTGCAGGCTCTTTCGGTTGCTGCTCCTGAGAGACACTCTTCTTCTTTCTCACAGCGTATGCTTCACTAAGCAACAAAAAGTATTCAAATCACAAAAAGGTTTTCTCTGTCGAAGTTGTCTGTATTTTACAATTAAAAGACTGTTGATGATTGTTTACACTCACGCATCAATGGCAGGAATAGCGTATAATCCAGAGTTGGTTAACATGGCTCCCTTTATAGTGGGGTCATCCACTTCCACCATGAAGGAACGAGGAATACCGGTGCTCTTCTTAATCTTCAGGGAAGGCTCAGCGTTTTTATCTTGCTGTCACACACACATAAAAACAAAATTAGCCCCCAAAGGATGTTGGAAACAGCTTTCACCTGGAGGTACAGTTTATCTAGCTCTGTGCTTACATTGCTTATGGGGCAGTTTCTGATGTGGTGTCCCGTAGATCCACAGCGATAACAGGTGTAATTTGCAGGGAGAGCAGCACCACACCTCTTGTAGCTATCAAAAGATATACTATATTAGAAGCATTTAGAAAAATATAAAGGCATGAATGATGCATGACTAGGAAGGACAAAACATGAATCTTAAGGCAAGACATAAACACATTTTCAACCTTAATATTTTCTTAAGTAATTAATTTTCATTATAATAAAGCAAAGATTCCCAAAGAGTGGGCAAGGATTGAAGAAATGACTCACTTTGTGTTATCATAGCAGGACTGATTCATCATGACTTTGATCTTATCTTCCTCTGAGACATCAGCGTTAGCAAGGTTAGCCATCTGCATGCACACACAAGCATATGTATAGAAGCATAAGACGACAGGTCAAAGATGAAGAGAGGGTTTCATGAAAGTGAGCAATATATGTCTTTCTAGCACATATTTTAAATACTATCAACTGAGATCAAAGATACCTTTGAGAAAAAGGGCAAGACTCCAGGGGTTTTCTGATCATCCACCGGCTAGAATTGAACATAAGGTAATTATGAAACCTGTACATGTACACGTTTAAGAACAGGATGGAAGCTGTGTATTTAGTGAAAAGCATAAACATTGTTTAGTAGTGTCCAGAAAAATCAACATCAAAATTAACAGATGTACTAGTGCCACCTCCTCAGCACCAACTCTAAACGAACAATGTCTAAATTTTATGTTTGTGTGAAGAAAACCCATTCACCCTTACTGACAATTAGTTTAACTGTTTCTTTTTATAAGTGTACATTAAATCTGTGTTCAGTATGTGGTGTTTGTAGAAACCTGACTGCAGTGTAACTGAGAGGAAAACAGGCAGAGGAGAGCTTCAGCTGGCCTTTCAGAAAAAAACTATATAAACCAATGATCATTAACTTTGTTTTTTTTTGACATTTTTGGTATGTAAATTATGTTCCTGCAACTGAACATATTTTTGATTGAACTACAAATTAATAAGTCACATCCATTTACCAAATTAAGTCAAAAGACATACGACAAATGCATATGGAAGCTTCATACAAGCAACTTTATTGATAAAAAACACAAGTAAAACAAAACGTTTGGATAGTCCAAAATGCCAGAGTGGCAGCCCTGCTGAGAAACCAGAGAGAGAGTTAAGTCATGGACAGTCCACATTAATTCAGACTGAAGCATGCACAGGCCTGACTCTAATGTTCAGCATCAGAGACCCACAAACATTCATTTGTGCTCTTTTGTCATTAGAAACTCAAACTCTTCCTAAATAATGGTTTAAACAGACAGACTGTGGTTCGTGTAGATAACAGTTCTTTCTTGAACCTCAGATGGGGTTATCAGTAGTGAATAGCAGGCCTGGATGATAATGCTTGACCCACCCCAGTGGCTCTGACCACCCATACATCCAGCAGATAGTGAATGTTAGAACAACACTAGCTGAACATTTCTGAAGAAATGATATGATGAAGATATTTACACACGTGTTTACCTGTCTGTCTATCCTCCCATATCTATGAATAGAAAGGTCCTATATTTTCTGTTGCTTATCTTTGAATAGAGTCTAACAGTATATTTAAAGTGTATATTCAAAGAACTCAAGTATAGCTTGTTTGTAATGTGTTTGATGGTGATTTGTGATTTGGCTACATACTGATTTGAAGGCTCCAAAGCTGTATTTAAAGGCATCTGAACGATCCCTGAAACAAACAACAAAGAAAATGATTATTTACATTTAAACTTCATTTGAACATTCAACATTTCATGGTACAGCTCAAGCTGAAAAGTCATTTCATGGAGGCATGCAGTGCACTCATCTGTATGGTGCTGACGTGGTGTGTCACATGACCAATAGTTTGTTCCAGTGAGGTCTTTACAACATCCCATGAATAATACCAACAGGGCTGCTGGCTCCAGGTCTAAGCCCAACCAATATCTTTGTAATCCCTGTATTCAGTGTCATGTGATTACTATTATACTCTTCCTGTCTCACTTACAGCATTTGAAACCCTGATTAATGATCACACAATGCAGTTTTGCAACATCATTCTCTCCAAACACCTGCTTCTTCCCCAATCATAACCCGCTTTTAGTTAAAGATGAGGTGTTGCATCTGTCTGGTGGGCAATTAATAAGAACACAAAAACAATGCAAAACTGCAGTGTCCACTTACATGTTTTTGGCACTTGAGCTGGACTTGACTCCTTTGGAGGGAACTCTCCGGACAATGACAGAGGAACCTTTGGGAATGGGACTCTCATCATCGGTGTACTCTGAGGCACAAAATACAGTTTTAAATAAAAATGTTTTTTATTAAATAAAGTAGTAATCTGCAAATAACCTATGCACTGTATATTCAGCAGCATAGTAAACTTAATCTGTATGAGTCTAACTGTGCTTAGAAATGACTTAGCACAAATATTACACAACATTATGCTCATTAATCATCATATGTTTTTGAAACAATGCAACTCTAAAAATTAGGTTAGAAATATTGGCAAAAAAAGTTGCTGTCAGTTTAATCTGTGTGAATTTAAGATGATATTATATGTTTACTCATTAGTTCAAAATCCAGTGGATCTATCTAACAATAAAACGCTGTTAATCACACGTGTATAGGCAGGACTGTCTGGCCACAGTTCATCATATGGTCATGGCTGCCCTGTGCCCCAGTCATTCCTCTGCTATTTTTATCCCAGACCTTAACAGAGCTTCAACGCTGTGACCACGGTGCTTATCCAAAGCGCACATTCTGATAGATTAGAAGCATGCATCAGTGACGTGATTTATTAGCCTTCTTTATCCCGGATGAGTTTTCTGGACCCCATCATTCATTTAAAATGGTGACACAGCCCCAGACCAGACAGCTGTCAAGCCGGAGCACGTGTTTTCATCAAAAGTTGAGCAGACAGCAGACATAAAAACACATGTTAAACACCAGAACACTTCTCACCTTCTTTAGTCTGTGCGTTAGTGATTTGCAGGTCGCAAACAGTGGCTCGGAGCTTCTCTCTGGTCATTATCAGCCTCTTGAGTTCACACAGCGTGATGTTCGGACCGTCAAACACCACCGTGTTGTAGCTGAGTTTGGAGGAAAATTTATAATGAACATGAGTCATTATAAAACCAGACAAACACCTTCTCTAAACCGTTAAAGCTAACTCGACAGCTTTTCTAACTGTTGCTATGGAGTCTGAAGTTAGCCACCGGCGTTAGCAGTTCACCGCTAACAAGCTAGGTCTGCAATTAAAACTAGCTAATAAAGTGGCCTTCAGAGGATGACATCTCTCGGCGCCTCCTTCAACACTCGCAGAGGGTCGACATAAAGCCCTGGGGTGAGTCTCAACCCTAGTCTGAACTTTTATTTGTGCTAAATATTGCTACGGATTCGAATTGTTCTCTGTCAGAAACCACCAGCTGTTTCCAAAAGCAACGGCTCGTCAGCACAGAGCACGCACCGTCGCATGCGGCGTTTAATACACCCCGCACGGTCCGAGTTCAGAGTACTGCGGGTATACGCTAATCCGCCAAACGCTGTCCTGCTAATGCAATCTTTCAAATAATTTCTTATAATTCTTAAATAGTTTTATTTAATGGCACGTGTGATGTAAAATACGACGTTTGCAATGGGTGGTGTAAATCTATTTGATTTTTAGTATTTGAATATTGGATTCAAATGCATTTTGTCCGTGTACATGTGAAGGCAGCATTTTTCGATTACACTAGCACTGCACCTGTTTGAACTCTCGGAACACGAATTTTTTTTTTATGTTACTTGAGAAAAAAAATCGCCTTTATTATTTTATTATATAGCACTTACTATATAATCTTTGCATTTTACAACTTTACACGTATTATGAATGTTGAAGAAGGCTCATTTTTGCTTTTTCTATTTTTTTTCTATTTTATTTCATCTTTTTATTAAGAATACACCATTGTAAATCCATATATAGGCTATTCACCGAATATCTTAACTACCATGGAATAACTATTTAATAAAATACCGGCGTTTCAGTTATTAAAACATGATATTTAATTACAGCTGCCATGCCTGCACAACCACATTTATCCACTAGAGGGAGTCTCAGCACCATTTATGATACAACAGGCCCAAATGGCTTCTGACTGCAGTTCATGTGAAAGATTTCAACTTTATTCATCCACTTATTTTACCAGTATAGCCTACTCTCTATATATTTAACGCCAGTTTATGACAAAAGTGATCTCAAGGTGCGAAACAAGAAAACCTAGGGACAAAAACATGGGAACCCCCAGACCAAACACATCATTTTTTTGTGGGCCAAATGTTCTGTGCTTAAATGTGCTATACAACAACACACATACACATTGTTAAAGCTAAAGCTAAGAGAAGAGGGAAATGTCGGATGGAGGAAGTGTTTTGCAGCCAGCCCCTTTTTTTCCTCCGCCACTTTCTTTCTCTCCTGGCCGCTCTGCTCAGAGGAGGGATTTGCCCTATCTTCCCTGGCTTAGCTCACCATTGTGAAAGCAGTGGGAGGATGGAGGGATGTAGAAGGAAAGAGAGAAAGAGAGAGGCAGAGAGGATGAAAGGGAAACAGCTGGTGCCTTTAAACTGATGTTCTTCTTCTTCTTCTTCTTCTTCTTCTTCTTCTTATCGTGATATGATACAGGACATGGTTAGTGACTCAGCCATCAAAGAGCTCCTCGGAAACAATTATATCCTTGGCTTTGTGCGCACACATGTGGGTGTGCATGTGATAAATAGTGTTCCTGTGACAACATATGATCACTGCTGAGAAACACATGATGAGTCAAACTTTATCCATAGGCTTCTAATGTGGAAAAGTTTACATTTGGTTCATTATGAATGGATAAAAATGGCATATATTGGGCTTTTTGACATTTACTACACTATATATGGAAACAGGATAGCTCTTTTATATCACTGATGAAAATATATTACAAGTCTATTTTGAAACAGAATCATTCAAGTCTATTTGTTTCTATAGAGCTTCAGTGCAGACAGAGGTGTTGCAAGAAGCTGTTGCTAGGACCCCATTTGTAAGAATTTCAAAAGGGTGGTTCAGTGCTTTAGCAAATACAATCTTTATATATTTTTGGATGATTTGATCTTCTATGGCCATATTAAAGTTCCAGTTCCTGATTTTGTTTATGTTCCTGTCTCAGTCCCATGACTCTCCCCCAACTGCAGTGTAATAACCTTTCCTGTTGCTTTTATTAAAAAAAAAAAAAAAAAAAAAAAGGTAAAACCAGACCAATTTTTCACCACAAATAATAATACATTGCATTAAATAATTTCCTTTGTTTATTTCCTTGGTTCTTTGTTGTTGACATAAGTGTGGACCAGTGGGAGAGCTCCTTTTTGCAGGAAGTGAGCTGTGATTGGTCAAAATCCCGCTGTGAGCTAATCATTCTCATCTATTCAAATCCTTAATGATAAAGCCTAGATCACGTCTTAAGGTCTCATTTTTTCACAAATGATTGCTGTTACAATAAGCTTTAGGTGATTAAACTGTAAAAGTAAGTACAACAGTAAAAAAATCAGGTAAACCCTGTTTAATGTACTTTTGGTTTTGAAGGAGCATTTGTCAAAAGGCTGATGTGCACAAATTCATGATTAAAACAACTTATGTGCATCAAATTTAGAAAATAGAGCCCGACAGGTGCCTACAGCCTGAGCTTCTCTGTGTTTCCAGGAAGGCCTTTTGTAGATTTACATAATATAAGAGTCTTACTGTAGATTGTCTAAAATTCATCATAATAATAGATGCTCCTTTTATGTTTATAACATTAATCACTTTATAGAAAATCATCTTTGACATTTCAAAAGTTCTCTTTGCATTTGTTTTTGTTTTTTGTTTTCAACCAGAAATGGAAATGCCTTAAAGGGCACCTCAGTGGGACGTAATGTTACTTGATCACATCCACTCTGATTTGATGAGCTGGATACATTTAGTCAGTCATTATAAACCCCCACTTTGCCATGTCTGATTTTAAATGTCAGATATCTGTTACCTTTAAGACATCTGATGAGTTTATATCTTATTTGTTCCTTAATAAATTGGACTGGATGCTGCACTCGTGTCACACAACACGCTCCTCTTCGAGTTCTTACAGCAGGCTCTTCTTCCTCCTCTAATCCTCTCCTCCTCTCACTCACTCGCTCCTCGTCTTTCTGCTCGAGCAGCATTCACAGCTCCCAGGCATTTTTTTTTTCTTTTTTTCTTTCTTTTTTTCTCACACTGCAGATGGCCGTAGTGGCGCTCCTCTCAAGATGTTACGTTCACACACACACACACAGACAGGAGCACATGTGCGACTGCTCTCTTTGTCAGTGGTTCAAAGTGCTCTTCACTGTGTTTGCCCTTCTTGAAAAACTGAAGAGCCTTTTGTCTTCACACTCTCCGGGTTTTTCGAGGATGTGTCAGGCCCGCTCTGGAACACATTTGATGATTTGTGCCTCTATGAGTTCAAGTGGAGGAAAAAAAACAAAAAAGAAAAAAAAAACGTTAATTTCCGTGCGGTGCATCCGTAATGTAGCCATGTTTTCCAACAGCAAGGTAGAGGTAGTAACAGCAGGTCTATTCCCTTTGAGCCTCATTCAGTCACAAACAGCTGTTACATCTGACACTCTTTTTCAGATTTGTCTGGATGTGTCACCGGCAGGCGAACCAAAAAGTGTTTGTGTGTTTGTCTAAAATATTACTGGAGTATTGATTGAAATGTACTGGATTACTACAGAATTAAAAAGAGTTCACATTTACATGTACATGCCAAAGAACACCAAGTGGATTTTTGTGTCAGAAATCACTGTTTTCCCCCAAATGCCAGCCTAAATAATCAACAGATTGACAATGACTATATAGTTGTCATCAATTTGCAAAGTCATGTGTGTCTTTTAAGTTCACACTACCCGACTGTGTCCAGATACGACTCAAAAAAATCATGTTTAATGAGAGCAACTGAAGTCGAGTTGGGTCTGTTCTTCTCCCACAGTAACTTTTTGCGCCGACTCACCATGCCGACTGTCCCCAACTACAGCAGACTTTGCCCGAATGGGAATTGTGGGTCAAATCTGTCAACAAAATGTTTAGTCTTTATGCTCAGATTAATCTAGAATAGGATTTTAAACCTTGACATGCAACAAAATTAAATTCAGTCTTTTGTCAAACCTGGCCAGCCAGACCCATTCATTGTCTCAGAGAAGTGGGTCTGTAACCCTTCCCACCTACGTAGCTCCAAAGGCAGTTTATTCTGCAGATGTTGTTACTGACCCCTGAGTTCTGATTGGTTCTTTCTCTTTCCAATTGCCTTCAGAGGTAGTTTATTCTGCATCCATTTGTCCTGCCCCTACATACATATTGTATAATTTAGTCCAAAAGTTGTATGGAAGTGTAAAATTAAGATCAATATCAGAGTTTAATAGTATCATGTCCGACTGCCAATCAAAATGCTTCAATAAAATGTAAAAAACATTTCTACTAACCTGATATAAATGGATACAGCAGAGTAAATCTAACATGATGTGAAAATCCTCCCTGCCTCTTCTTGCATTCATTTAAATGCACCAGTTTAGTTTCACACACAGACTAACAGTGAATGCTGCAACCAAAGGAGATGTTATTTTTTGCTCTGACTCCCCCCCACTGACGTCTTCTTTACAAACCAATGTTTTATTTTTAGACTGCTCACACCAGAGGTAAGACATTACTGTCTGGTAAGGCGTTGTAAAAAATTGGATGCAGGAATCCTGCTGGGAAATGCTCAGTGTCTTTTATGGGCTATTACCATAAAGGGCCATTTTCTGTTATTGGGCCAATGGAGCTGAAGAAAGCAATTACTACAGTAGCACAGCGCTTGATGGGAGGGCGGGCTTTGGAGACAGGGATACTGACAGAGGATGCCAGAGCCAGGAGAAAAGAAAGCAGTATATAAATAAGAGGAATGATTAAAATGGTAAAAAGAAGACATAGCGGAACAAAAGACAAGTGGAAACCGATCCCAGCGTGACGTGGAAACTGGCCTAATCCCGTCATCCACTCTAATCTCTAGAACCATAACTCACTGCTCCATGGGTGACGTCAGGATATAAATATTCATCAGATGGATGTGAGCTCTTCACTCAATCCTTCCTCTCGAAGCTCAATCTCACTCTTGTCATGCGCAGAGTTCAAAAGAGGAATAAAGGCAGTAATTATACACTTCGGAACATGATGTGGGCCCAATGCTGTGCACACAAAACCAATGACGTCAATAAAAGATGGCATTGATATGATGCGTTTAGGTGTGTGATGAACTTGAAGAAGCAGTAAGCGCTCTGTGAAATGGCTGCATGTAAATCAAGTCAATGCTTCACTGTGTGCTTTCAGTTATTGGTCCTTCTTGTTCACTCCTTGTATGGGCGCTCTACTGTGAAGGGATTGGATTTATTTAGTGTTGTAATAAATGTACAGTATGAAGAAAGACAGATTATGGAAGTGGTCCTGACCAGCTTCCCTGAGGTTCTCCACAAACTAAACTTTTACAATTTGATATACTGACATTATAAAAGACAAGATAAATGTGACTCAGTGTTGTATAGAGCTGTCGATCTTTATGGCAAGAAAACGCGAGTCCAGTGCCAATGTACATCTCAAACAGATAGACTTCATTTAGAACTTTAATTCCACAATTATTAAGATAGACTTCATTAAATCAATATCCTGACACATGGATTTATTAGCTGTGGCTGCTCATTGCTGCTGTAACCCTAAGGTCACTAAAACAGACATGTTGACATTTATTAGGTGTGTACGTGTATAAATGTAAAGTAAAGAGATGTACACAAAATGAGTTGTTTTTATTTGATGTTACCTGAGTCTGAAGTGGTTGCATAGGAGTTACAGTAAGATTACATATATCCTTGTTAGGAACATGGGAAACTCAAAAAAAATAAATTTTTTCTTGGTGAACTCCAAAAAAAAATTTATTTTTTTTTCTGGGCAACTCAAAATATATATTTTTTTTCTTGGGGAACTTCAAAAAAAAATTTTTTTTTTCTGGGGAACTTCAAAAAAAAATAATTTTTTTTTCTTGGGAAACTTCAAAAAATATATATATTTTTTTTCTTGGGGAGCTTCAAAAAAAATTTGTTTTTTTTCTTGGGGAGCTTCAAAAAATTTTTTTTTTTTCTGGGGAACTTCAAAAAAAGATTTTTTTTCTGGGGAACTTCAAAAAATTTTTTTTTTTTTCTGGGGAACTCAAAAAAAAATATTTTTTTTTTCTTGGGAAACTTAAAAAAAAAACAATTTTTTTTCTTGGGGAGCTTCAAAAAAAATTTTTTTTTCTGGGGAACTTAAAAAAAAAACAATTTTTTTTTTCTTGGGGAGCTTCAAAAAATTTTTTTTTCTGGGGAACTTAAAAAAAAAATATTTTTTTTTCTGGGGAACTTCAAAAAAAATGTTTGTTTTTTTCTGGGGAACTTCAAAAAAAATTATTTATTTTTTTTCTGGGGAACTCAAAAAAAATGTATTAATTAATTTATATTAATTACAGACAGAGGGATGTTACTGGGACATGGGCCTTGGAAACAGGCTCAATGATCATCTAGAGTTTAGTTTTTAATAGTTCAAAGTACAGATGTGGCACTAATGTTGGGATGTGTAACGTCATCTCCCGGAGCATCTTTAACACCAAGTCCCAGTATCTTTTTTATGTTTTGGGTGAAGTTTGAGGAAGTTTTTAAGAGTAGTTCAACAGCCAAACAAGACCAAGCTTCAGTTCATGTAAACAATGTTGTAAAAAAGACGACACCACACACACAATGTTCGAAAAGGTGACTGTTTATTTTTTCGTTATACTGTATATAATAGTCTTTCTCTCTAGATATAGGTAATCATACTGATATCATGTAAGTAAAAGTGTGCTTTTCTTCACAGCAGGTGTCTGTGGCAGACTGCTGTTAGTCAGAGGTTTACATTAGAAAGTATACAGTGTAAGTGGCTGGCAGTGTGAGTGTGTGTGTAGGAGTGTGAGTGCCAGCACGTTTCTGCATGCACTTGTGGATAGAGGGGTAACTCACTGATGACAGGGCTCAGAGGTATAGAGTGGGGTAAAAAAAAGCTGCCCACAGATCATCCTAAACCTTTTCATTTGGACTCAGAGCCAGCCTCAGAGAAACACTGGATATTTCAGAGTTAGGATGTGACGTTTGTGATTGTATCGTTCCCAATTTGTCTCATTTTTCATCAAATCGAATCCCTACAACACTCTTCCTGAAAAAGAAAGAAATAACCGCTAAAGGTCAAAGGTCAGGGACAGAGTTAAAATGTCACTGATAATAATTCCATCTGTTCTCCTGAGTTTGTTATGTTTAACAGTCCTCCGTTTGACATGGATAAAGTCAGGTTTACACGAGACTTACCCATTACATCATGGCTCGTTGGAGATTGATGGAAATCTGTTTTGGGCATGGCTTTGGACCAATTAGAAACAAATCAAAAGGAACTGATCATTGTTGTGTGTCTCCTTACTTCACCTGAACCTGAATATACCTGTGTTGCATTTCGACTCACTCTCAAACACTTAAACATCCTGTCGTTTTGGGATTTTCATCCTTGGTCAGTCAACCGTGTCAGACTGGGATATGTTCTGCGTGTAAACAACATCGAGTGAGCGCAGGGCTCCACGCCAAACCTCGAAAAGCTGCTTTTAATTGCTCTGCCCTCCCCTGTCAAAAGTCAAATGCAAGGTACAAAAACTCTTTCTAGCTTATAATTCTATACTGCTGGTAATTCAATGGAATGGCAGCTATTTTTGGCAAAAATTATGCTTACCTCAAAAAAAAAAAAAAGATTGTAAAGCAGATTTATATATTTGATTAAATTTGATCTTTTGGTTCACTTTCTGAAGAGTTTTCTCTCCAGAAGTCACTTGAATTGGTTTTACTGTTTAAATAAGACTTCATTAGAAAGGTTTTGCAAAATCAACATTAATACTGGCTGTTGCAATAAAAGTGTGGCTATGATGAAAGTCTGACTAAGATCAGCATAAATCATTCTGAGTAGATGAGTTTCCTGCTAACCAGTCGAGTCATTTGCTTTACTTCTTGTGCAATAAATACAAAATAATACAGTGAGTAGTCTTTTCTTTAAATATTTTGTTACATTTAGGTTTTCGTTGACTACTTTTACTACTTGAGCCATTTCTATTTACTTGAGAACAGATTTTGGCTCTACCCTCAGGAACGCCATGTTTTGTGCATCAGCTGTCATAAGGGACTAAACACGACTGAATCCTAAAGCCCCCTCTGCTGATCCGAAAATAGCATCACAAACCAATGTGATAAGGTGAAAGGCCAACAGTCTAGCCAGACTTTTATGATAAAATACAAGTTCTCGTTCTATGTTTTTCACTAAACTGATTCCAGAACAGTCCCTCGTATTTAAAGTATGGCTGCATCTGCCTGGGAACACCCGGGGCATTTAGCTCTGAAACTGACCCCAGCGCGACTGTTTCAGGGTAACAGTGATGCAGTGGAGGTTACAGTGGAAGCCCCATGGCTGGTCTGGGAGCTGTCTAAAGGCAGGACAGGCAGGCACTGGGTGCACGGCTGAGGAGGGTCCCACTTCACAGACTCACATGAACAAACAGGAGACCACTCATGAGCCCAGTACCATGTTAGCATCCATGTGGTGTGTGTGGAGTGAGTTAATAAAGCCAAACTTATGGTTTCCATGTTTGTCCTAATTACTGGCTTAGCATTCTCACAGTTCCAAGGAGTGAAAAACATTCTCTCCAGTCAGTGGGCAGAGCTGAGGCTGTGAGACGAGGACTTGGTTGTGTACCTGTGTGTGGACGGCTACATTAATTACCACTCAATACTTGCTTAAAAACCTGAAAAATTAACAGCTCTAGTTTAGACTTTGGGTCAAGTTGGACTGGCTGATATTCATAGCAACCTAATAATGTGTTCTTTTGTAATTAGGGCAAAAATAATGTTTTTGAGGTTATTATTTTCATACCTTGGCTTCAGGTTGTTTTTTTTACTTCAATGCAGACAAATAAGCAACCTTGTACAGTTAAATAATTCAGCACATAAAAAAGGAAAAACAGAAAAAGCATTATTTTCAAAATGTGTAGTGTTTTTGAGGCTGTTGTTTTGTTTTGAGCCCATTGTGCACTTCTGAAGTCTTAGCCGTGCTGTGTGTGATGATGTCATGTGACGTGTCCCGTTGACCAGTCCGTCCTACATGACCCCCAGCGCCGTGAGGTCACGTCCACAGATAGTCCCAGTGCTCCACTGTATCTTTTATCACCTCTTGGGAGGATGTGATTAAAACAACACAATCTCACAAAGCACATTAAGGTATAAAATGAGTCTAGAATAATATCATATTACAAAGACTAGAGACCCCCCTGCTTCCCACCTCTGCTCCCTGCCCCCTCCAGAAATAGATTAATAACTAGAATATGTGACAGAGTCATCTCTGCACAGTGGCACCTTTAGAATAGAATAATTTTTTACTAATAATACAATTATTTGTTGTTGAAACAACAATGCTTGATGGTGGTGAAGAAGCTGAGATAAACTGTGTCAAACAGCGCCCTTCTCTATTGAGTAAACATCAGAAACACAGCACAGGCTTGGGGCCTACACAGCCTTGTAAGGCGTCAAAGAAGAACAGGCTTGTCCCAACGGGAACAGAGATCAGGGCGCTGTTTGAGACCCGCTCAGAGATACAGCCAATGACAGCACTGGAAGCAGATGGATACGGCATGCATGGTTGGAAAAGGTCAATGCTGACATGGCTCATGGATGGCAGTTCTGAACTTTGACCCCTAGGCGGTGAACCCTTAGGATCTAAGGGGCCTCTGATATGCTGACCACTAGCTACATCGCCACTACTGCTGAGTCAGTGTAATGCTGAAAACCTATGACAAAAGCTACTATCTAGCTAGCAAACCTAAGGCTAAGCTAACCCCGCTGATATAGGCTACAGTAATTATTCTGCGTAATATTTGGCACCAAGTATGATTGAGTATATTTTCTTCTACTGTAGGTTTAACACTGAAGTTATTCAAACTTTATTCTACCTTTTAAGGGAATATTTCATATTTTTCTTGACTTAATAAAGTTCTCAAACCTATAGTTAGCCAATATGCACTGCAACTACATGCTAACCTGTAGGTAAGGTAAAAGAGTACACTTTGTGTTTCTAGACCACTCACAGTCCCTTTTACACAACACGTATCATGTTGTTCAAAGCTGTTCAGCTGGTTTAAGAATGCTCTGGTGCAAATGTTCCCTCTGTGCCAACATACACTCCTAACACAACCATGTTTTGCCGCCGAACACAAAAAGCCCTTGTGTGCTCTTGTCCTTTAAAAATTAAAAGCCCTTGCTTTGGGGGAAAAAAGCTGTTTTCCCTTTTCACACCCCATGACAACTGCTGATGTTGTAGTTAGCTTGCAAAATTAATATTTAGATGTGGAGGTTAGCAGGAGATAGTGATGCACGTTTGTCTCTTGAATCTCCCTTTACGAGTCTAAGACAGTCCATAAAGTAGCAGCGTCATAAATTAAACAGTGGCGGAGGTTCAAAACATCCTTTATTTTCAGGACAATAAGAATGGTCTGCCTGTTCAAGCTCGGATTTGATTCACACAAAACAGTGCAATGGTGGTTTAAGGAAGTAACCTTCAAATGAGCTTACAATCTTACTCAGAAATACTGAACCACCTCTCACAATTGACTTTCAATTCTCTCTCCTGTCACAACCTCCTTCCCATATATGCAAGTATGTGTTTTATGATTAGCTATTAATGATCAGCGATGATAATTTCCCTCATTAAATCTCCCTAGGCCGACGGTTACACTGGAGAGAGGTAGTGACCGACTGTTAAAGAACACTGTCTATGTGCAAAATATGGCTTAATAGAGATTACATTTACATAGATAGACTACATAAATGACATGATATAAGAAAATAAAAAAGGAAGTATGCTCCAGTATGAGGAAGTGAAAAGTCAGCAATTGTAATTCAGGAGAGTGATGGCCAATTTTGCTGAAGTTTTCATGCTTAAAGTGTAAAAAGATCAAGGGCTAGGCTTAATAAACTCACAGCTTCTGGCTATGTTCTCCAAAGGAAAAAAAAAGCATGTCGGTTAACATGTTTGCTGTTTAAAATATTATATAATATTTATGGGACTACCTCTCAACCTCATCATCTATTTGGTCCTATTTCTACAAATACTTTTCATGTGCATTTCATGTGTGACTTCGAACCTCGAGGCTTACACCAGACTTCATTTTGCCGGCACATTTTACACAGTGAGTCATTTGCATCAACCAAAAAAAAGCTTGTGTTTTATCAAATACCTTTTCTCACTATGTACACGTCTCCTTGTGTAATATCCTCAGTGTAGACACATACAATGTCATTCTAAAGTGAACTCGGTTAACACTTGCAGTAAGTATATACCATTAAGTTTTCACCAAGAGGTAGAGGGCAAACACCATTTTGATTTCTGTTTTAAAAAAAAAAAAGAAAAAGTTGGCTCTTTCTCAGAGAGTACTCACAGCTCAGCGGTCTCCTCTCCACCAACAACCTCCAGACTCGCTACCGCGCTCACAAACGGAAGACTGTGCCTATACGTCGCCAAGTGTCCCTCTCGGGGTGGAGGTGTGCGAAGGATGTGGGTGAGGTGAGGTATTGCATGGGATGGGACAGAAAAATGCAGGAGATGTTAAGTGAAGACAGCTATTTGATGTAACATTTAGGTGAAAATGAAGAGACGATAAATTGGCTGAAAAGAGGAGTGATAGGAAGCACCAATGATCTAACGTCACCCTCCAAAGAGATTCATGAGTTTGTCGAGTCACACCGTCATCCCCCTTAAACTGATGATCCGCGGTCAGCGTGCCCTGTTGTGTTTTTTAAAAAATAACACTCTGTACATTTGACAGCTGACCTGGGATCAGACGAAAAAGGGGGGAAAGAAAACCAGGAATGAGCATAATTCACTTTAAGTTCAGCTGAAGTGAGCTTTCTGTGATTGATTCAAATAAAGAAATACAAGGAATATATATATATATCTACAACATGTAAAGCAAATAATAAATGTCAAAAAGTGTCACGAATGGACAAAGCCTATTTTGTTTTTGGCTGAGCTGAAAATGAACCAGTCCATATCCTGAGGTGTTAACTCACTTTTGAAGTTTGATCTGAGAAAACACTCTGGTTCTCTGCTGCTTTTATACAACTCTGCTGCTACCCGAAAGGACAGAGGTCAAAAGGTTGAGGAGCGCACAGTCTCTCACCTTTTTCCCTTTGCCCCATTTGTTCACATTATTTGAAACATTTCAGGAGAAGTTGTCCCGAACATGCCACTAGTGTTTCTTACCGTCATCTCATCTGTATGTGTCTAAAGTGGAGCTGGGAACAACTTCTCCATCAAAATTGACCCTGCTACACACTGCGACTCTCAGGGCTCAGGATTCACAGTTCAAAGGCTACAAGTTCACAGTTCACAGTCAAAGTTTATCAAACCCCACTGGCCCCGACCCACCCCTCAACCCTGTGTCACTCCCCTGTACTTGTCATCTTCCCATCTGATTGGCTGATTTCTCACACGGGCGTGGTCCTGCGGTTGGGGTCTTTGCTGTAGTCTTTGGTGAGCGTGCTACTCTGAAGGAACTCCCTCTCCGAGTTGAGCAGCCCGCCCATCCCGCCGGACGACTTGGTGCCGGCGTTGCCCGGCTCGCGCGGGTTCAGCGTGTACATGGGCATCTCGGAGGCGGCAGGCCCCGTGTATCCGCCCTTCCCCAGCGGCGAGGCGTCCCGGCTGGGCGCCTCCGAGGAGCGGACGCTGGAGCGGCGCCGGAAGCGGTAACGGTAGGACGGGATGCGGCTGAAAGCGGACTTCTTGATGAGCTCGGTGCGAGACTTCGCCCGGAGCTTGCGGTGCTTCTCTATGAACATGTGCACGGCCAGGACGCCCACCATCTCGGCCATGATGAACGACAGGGCGCCGAAGTAGAAGGACCAGCCGTACGAGTAGGACTTCTTGCTATCACTTTGGCCCGGGTCGCCTGAGTTGGCCGAGATATAGACAATAATTCCGATGATGTTGCTCAGGCCTGAAAAGGAGAACAAAAGTATGAAAACAAAGAGTGAAATAAGTGTGAAAGTGACTTCTTTAATCTGAAACGCATTATTAGTGTAATTAGTAACACTTATGTGGTAGAGATATTATTGACAGATTGCAGTGGCAACCCTTTCCTATCAAAACTAGGCCTTCTATACCACCATGTTCTTTCAAATGCTTTGTCTCTTACTATTGAACTTTTTTTCCTTTTTCCTTTTGGCTTTTCCCATTAGGGGAAAAAGGCACAGCTGAGTAATCCACATTGGTGATTTGGCAATGTTTTTCACCAGATGCCCTTCCTGACGCAACCCTCTCTATTTTACCCAGGATTGGAACTGTGGCTGGAGTTCACCAGTGTTCAACAGTGACTATTAAACATATCAACCAGTAAAATGTTTCCCTCGTCAGTTGAACGCAGATATCTCATCTATACCTCTCAAGTTCAATGTAAGTGCAATGACGGCCGGACACTCTGCACCCAGAAAAAAACTTAGCAGCCTACAACCTTAACAGCCAACAAATGATATAATTGGTAAATTTCTACCTTTACCCAAAGCTTGGGAATTGATTCATAATCTCTTTTTACGCTGTTTTGAATGTGTGTCTAGATTAGAATGAAGACAGTGTAAAAGTGATAGATTCCACAGATGGCACTAACACAGACAACATCGTAAATCTAAGTCTCTTTGTTGAAGGTATGTTATGACCCATTCATCTTTTCAGTAATTTACTACGAGTCATAAATATGTTCCCTCAAGTGCATTTAAATAAAGAGAAGCACAAAAATCTGGCTTTGTGGACAAGAACCAATCACGATAAAGTGCTCGATTCAACAAAGACACCAAAACAAGATCAGAGCGAGGGAGGGAGTGGAGTTTGACAGCAGAGTCATTGCACACAGCTGGGCTCTCTTATTCCATATCATTAGGCCCAAATACAGTACTCGTGCAGTGTGGAGGAACGCACACAATAGAAACAATTAGCCAGCTGTAATTAACCACAATCAGCCCTGCATTATTGTGGGAAATAATTACCAATTTGGCTTCATGAATTTACTACAAAACCCTACACATCCCACTGAACAGCAATTATTGGCCTTTGTGTGTGTCAAAAGCGGGGGACACGAGTGTGTGAGGGCGCTTGGTGATAGATGTGTGAGTGTGGACCATCACACCCTCACGGGACATCACAGCGCTGTTCACACGGACTGATTAATCAGACGCTGTGTCCAATTTGCACACACGGGCTCCTCGGGCGGGCTCTTCTGTGAGCTCCGAGCGCCTAGAGGGCTTCCAGATCAAATATTTGAGAGCTACATTTTCTCTGTGTAAAGAGGCCACAAACACAAATACAGGATTTGTCAGAATACACTGGGAATCTTACTTGTGAGACTAAATGAAAGAGTGGGGTTTTATTTCAGGGGACATCATTATTTTGCATTAGAAATTTAAGCTTTTACACAGTCATGGACTTGGTTTCTCACATAGACCACAATAAAAATGTCTGCTTTCACTACAATCTTCTTCTGTCTTTATGACATCACTGCACTATTGCACCTTCGAGTCCAAGAATCACAAAAAACACAGGGTGAGTAAAATGCATGATTTTTTTTGTGCCAATGAGCAACTTCAACTGAACATTCAGTTCAATTTCTTTCTTTTTTTTTTCATTTTCTACCACTTAGTGCCGTTAGGGGCTAACGGGCTGGAGCCTATCCCAGCAGCTTTGGGCCTTAGGCAGGGTACACCCTGGACAGTGGCCAGTTCGTCGCAGGGCTGACACTTATAGACAAACATTGACAGACAACCATTCACTCTCACATTCATTCACTAGGGATACTTTAGAGTTGCCAATTGACCTATACATGCATGTCTTTGGGCAGTGGGAGGAAGCCGGAGAGAACCTGGAGAGAACCCACGGTGACACAGGGAGGACATGCAGACTCCTCACAGAAAGACCTGAGTTAGCTGACAGTCACAATCAGCCAAGGATGTTTGAGTTGGCCGGGACAAAAAGCAGGAAATAGACTAACAGACTGTGCTAGACAACATCCCTTGTGCTTAGACCCTTCATCAAGGTGAGGAAAAACTCCAAAAAACACAGCCATGGGGAAAAAAGAGATACCCCAGGGAGAACCACTGAAGGAGGAATCCACTCCCAGGATCGCCAGGCTGCACAACAGATGTGTCCAGGACAGTTACATATAGTACATTGACAAATAGTCCATCATGTGTATAAATGAATCCCATGTTCATCGATTCCAGTTCAATGGATTCCCGTTTGATGCCGTTCATTATATTAGTGTGAAATTATGCTACATAAACACTATTAAAAACAACTTGAATAATTTTAGCTTTTTCACATTGAGTCAATATAAAGGGTTTAAGAAACATTTGTGTGGAAATGGTTTCTCCTACTTCTGATATGTAGGTGCTATATGGCATTTGACAAACGGAACGATAGTAATCATGGCACAGTACAATATTCTGACAAAATACTGACGAACAGTATGATAACTTTGCAAAATATAACTGTATGACGATATTATCTGTATCACAATATCCCACAATCAACTTTAAGATGGGGCTTTAAACTTACTCCTCCACTATTTTCATTGGTCTTACTGGCCTACTCATTTGGCCACATCAACAAGTGATTTGAGAGAAAGTATTTTGATCACAACTACACCAAGACCCTTCAAATCCTCAGTGCCCATCTTTGTTTTGAATATACTCCTTGAAAAATTACACTCAGTCTTCTCTCAAACTTCACCGGAAGCCATTACAGCATGTTCAATAGCTCCGCTAATTGTCCTTTTTATGTTTTTGGCTGACAAAGTTCCTGTGATTACTGAAAATTGCTATCATGCATTTGATTCAATATGTGGTGGTGCAAAGAGTGAAGAAGCTGTTTTTTTTGTGTGTGCGTGTCATTTGGTACTTCCTGCTCTTGTAACAACTTCATTTCTGCATTAAAACTTGTGAAGGTATTAGAAACAATCCTTCTCTTCGTAATAACGCGGTCAAAAGGAGTCAAAACGTACCTGCAGAGACAAAAAAGATCCCGGCGCTGAGGATGACGTTGTGTCGGCTTCGGTAAAACTCACTGGCAGCAACACACAGCCCTCCCAGGAACAGCAGACCCACACTCATGATGGGGAAGATACTGGAGGCACGCACAGCACCTGCAAGACACAAATACAAAGAAAAAGTCTCATGAGTCACATACACTTTGAATGGATTGAAAAAATAAAAGAAACGCTAGAGCTGTGAGTTAATGTGAGAAGGGAGAGTGTTGGATGGAGGAAGGGAATAAATGGACAAAAATCAGGACAGATGGAGAGTCAGACTTCCACATATGCAAAGAAAATATGATCACGAAGATGATGAATATGAAAGCGAGGCGTTAGCAAAATATTTGTCATGGCACCATATGTGTAGAGGATGTAATGACATATTGCGGGGTGTTTACAAACAGCTTGTCGTGTGGAATGTGCCGAAGTACTCCTCGACATGTTAAATAGTCTTAAATGCCATCTCAGTGAGCGTCCAATGACACCGACCGGCCCCCGTATAGGCCCCGCCCCCCCTGGCCCACACCTCTAGGCTGTTTTGAAACACGGTCACTAGGTCCCTGCGCCCAATTGGCTGAGCCGCTCGGAGGTCTGTGATCTAACTGGCTGCCTCTGGGGATCCTGAGCCGTGCTCAGTCAAGCAGCGGCTGCATCCATTTTCTCTTTTTGTTGTTGCCTTTTTTTTTCTTCGGTTCATCCATCTTTACAGCATTTACTATAAAAGAAACAAGCCTCCCATCTCTGTGTTTACTCCTCCTTTTAATATGTCTACAAATAATACAATTGTTTGTTTTTACTTTAATTTTCCCATTCTGGCAAGTTTTTTCTTTTCTTTAGCATAGCATTATTTGTCTCTCCTTTTAAGTTTTTGCGTTCAATTATCTCTCATGTTTGATGCTAATAACCACACAAACTGAGACTTTGTGACTTTTTTAAAATAGATGAGAGTAGTTGTGGGGTGGGGAAGCAGAGTAAACTTACGCAGGAGGTATTCGGCAGCATCTGCTTCGTAATCAGCATCCTCGGGAAAGTGATCAATCTTCTTGCACACACCTCGGAACGTCCCTGCCGAGAAGAAACACACATCCTTAAGAATAATTACACACCGTTTATTCTGTTTACACCTAACCTGCAGTAGTTCATTACGCTCTTTTGCAGCAAAAAGCAATAGTGATACACAACATTGTCTTGTTTCATTTCCTGTTGTTACTTGTTTAACACGTGTGGAGTGAATGGGAATGTCTGTGTCCAAGAAGAAATGCAACAGGATTACCGGCACACTCCAAGATTTCTTTTTCAAAAATGATGCATATGACAAAGTTAGACAAAGACTAATGAAAATGCTCTAATACAAATATATATGATGGTGCAGCTACCAATAGAATCTTCCAGTCTAAAATAGCACTGGAGAATCACAATATTTTCTGTCCACATTAGTTTCAAGACATTAAGCCTTTCGTTTTACTGAGTAAATGGGTCTGGAATACCTTCCCTTCACAGCTATTTTCACTTGCATGATAAACTGTCACTGTTTACCTAAAATGAGGCAGTGTTTATGTGATGCTTTGTTTCTCTGATTGGATAAAAGTCAATACCATTGTGTCCTGAGGCAGGTTATTCAGCATCTGTTGGTACTGCATCGTGGAAATCCAACTCAAACCCACAGAGACCAGACTAAATCTTTGCATAGAATAGATATGAGTTGGAATAAGATAGGTCATAAGGACATCAAACCAAATCAGAGAAGAGAATCATGTAGTAAATACTGTCCCCAGATTAGTATTTAAAATGGAGTCTGTGTTAGGGACTCCCTCTTTTAGCACTCTCAAGGTCCATGTCAAGTAAAAGTGCAGCTAAATATAATATAGTACTTTGTGGATGTTTGTCTGCCGTTATATATCATGCTACATTTGACACAGGGTGCACAATATTTTGCGCATTCAAAATATCAACGTGAGCAATATCTGTTTTGCAAAATCTGATGGAAGTGCATTCTAAAGTCTTAATAAGTCTAAATAATAGGGATATCAGAGCTTTATATATATGTGTGTGTGTGTGTGTGTCCAGTGGAAATGAGTCCACAACCTTTAATACAGTACAAGTTGAACTGTATTCAAATACTGTATTTGAAGGTCCGACTTCCCTATTTTACATGGTCACACCATAGTTTGATTTAAAGTGGAATCATGCAGTTCTTTGTGATAATATTATTCTATCTATACTGTGAAGCCCAAATACAATTACTAACCTACAGTTGATATCCCATATTTCATCTTTCGTTAAACCAGGCACTATTTTCACATTTTTTGCACCAATATCACTCCTAAAGTTGTTGTTTTTTTTGTAACTGCCAATCACTAACTGTATCTCCTGCAGCAAATCCCATTTCCAGAGGATTGAACACTGACACTTCCCGTTGGTAGATATGACTACACATCAAGAACGTAAAGTACAAGAAGAAGCGTGGAGAGAGTGGAGGGGGAAGAAGGCGGCGAGAGAGCACCAAAGACAGATGACAGATGATGCGGGACAGAGCTGTAGCCTTCGGGCGATGTGAAGGAAACACTAATGAAAAGCCTTATCACGCCCAGCACACACGCAGGTGCACACTTTCAAAGCAAAAAAAAAAAAAAAAGCATTATCGGCTCACATGTTTACCTCCGGAATACAGACGTCAGTGTACACAACGCCGAGCGGGCTCATTAAAGCGGTACACGGAGTCTATCAATCATACGCGGTCATAAAAGCCATCTGTAGATAGACTGTTTAGATCAGTGAGTTAGAGAGAGTATGGCAGTGTGCTTTGTGTCGTATTGACTCGAATGCAGCCTCCTATGAGTGTGCCATGTGCCAGGCGTCAGAGTGACTCATCCTGCCTTTGTAGCACTTTGCTCACATACAGTATCTCTTAAAGTAGGAAGCCTCTCGTATGTGTTTTACCACCCTTTATCCAGGCCCCATTCACACATGGTCAGCACCACACGGGAGGCAATGAGACAGAGGGAGGCGATCTGAGGGTACACGAAAGAGAAAAGTGGAGGATGAAGAGATGAAAGAAAGAGGAAGTGTTGGTGGAAAGATGGTGAAATGGAAAAGACACGGGTTGGTGATGAACAAACAGGCCTCTCCATCTAATTGCTTATTTGCATATGAACAGCTTCTCTCCAGTATCCACACTCCCCAAAATCATTCATAAATTGATTCATCAAGCATTTTGCAGTCTTTATTTGGAGGCCTTTTCATTATTTCTACATTAATAGACATTTGACTTAATATGCTGTCACTTGTTTTTGCAGAGGAATATCACAGTCATGCTTCTCTCCGTTTATGCAGTAACATTAAGTGATACATGAGACCTTTTGGACTGTCACATCAGAGATGATGCTAAACTGGACTAAAGATGGAGTATGCTATTCTTATTCTTATATACTGTAAAGATGAACTCAGTAGTTATTAATGGAAAAACTGCTGTTTTTATGCACTCAATAGACAAGCATCTCATATTCTGAACTGTCTGTTTCAGGTTTAGATAGTGTTGTCTTAGAGCTCTTGCATTTCCAGAGAGCAGTGTAGTTTTTGGTAGCCTGGCCAGCCAGACAGCTTTCTCTTTGTATTACATACAGAGAAAGTTAGTCTGGGATCGTTCGATTTAAACAGGATTTCAAGGCAGGATCATGGGCAGAACTAACGCTCGCTGAGTAAACCAATCAGAGAAGCCACGGATGTGACGTAAGGAAAGCGAAACTTATTCTAGTTGTCAACAAACCACAGCGTACACCAGCGTGGCTCGAGAGAGAAGATGCTTCGGTGACGGTGAATGACTTCTGTTGTTTTTCTCAGAAAAATCTGAGGACACGGGGTGTAATATCGAGTTTAGTGCTTATTTCGATCGTTGTAAGCTACCGAAAATGCTACTGTTTTCTCGCGCTCAATATGACGCGAAACAAAATCCCGCCTCCCTCGCTACGATTGGTCGGAAAGAAAGCGCCGGAGCAGAAATCGGGGGCAGATTGGGTGATCCCAGACTAACTTTCTCTGTGTGTAATACAAAGAGAAAGCTGTCTGGCTGGCCAGGCTAAGTTTTTGGTGTCATCTGGTGGCAAAAAATCCAATCCACACTTCACACTCTTTTCTAGACCATATATTTAGTGTAGCTTAGAAATGAATAAAAATGTATCTCTTATATAGTTAACTATTCAGCAAAAAAATATTTTTGTCCTTCAGTATTAGACCCTCACTGACATTATAGTATTATATGGCATATATAGTAACAATCTAACATTTTATCTAACATAACTGCTTATTCTGCAGACAACTTAGAAAAGAATCTATTAAAAGTTATTTAAAGAGACAAAGAAACAAACCAAAAAAACAGCTGTCCTCTTTGGGCTGCTGTATGAACACAAACAGTAAGTAATGAAACTTTCAGTGTTTAAATGAAGCTTTAAAGAGGCACTGTGTTGTTACAACTACCGTGCCATATTTTCGGAAGCCAATCGTTTACAAGTGGAGACTGTCCAAGCGGGAAGTTTGGAAGAAAAAAAATGTGTCTTCTGAAAAGGTAGGGTCATTTTTGCGTATTTTGTACAAATGCGACTATGCTAGGCTCCAGTCTATTGGCCTTTCTCTGCACCCTCTATTTGAATCATAAAATGCATCATTAATGTAATTTCTTGTGAAAAGTTCTAGTCCCTGTGCCAGTGAAATAAGCATGATTCTACAGATTTCATGTCTAAGAACCATCAAAATGATTATGAGAATTTGTATTTTGGGGCTAAAAGTTACACGGTGCTATTATTTTGAAGTGATTATTAAAAACATAATGTATTTTGATGTGTTTGTTCAACTGTATACAGACATTTTACTTCTTAAAACATGATTAAAACACAAACGAGTGAAAATGTAGAAAACTGGTGCAGGACTCTAGTTTTCTGTTTCAAGTGAAGAAAGATTGGAAAGAACATAAGACAATTTTCTCGGGTTTATTGCAGTAGGGTGTTGCAATAGCTCCAGCTTCTTGCATTGCTACCCACAAGAAACTGTTCATCTTTTGATTTTAATCACATATGAAAAAAACAACTTTCGAGGTGCTTGTATGACGGAACCGTTTATGCTCACTCTGTCTCGCACAAACTGCAGTCGAATCACAAGACATTTCCGGGGTAACTCATGCCAAACTATGTCGAAAGTATGAGTGATGATGCGCTTTAGGACAATGCAGCAAACTGAAAAACACTGCTCCTTCTTCTTCTTCTAAAGTGTCTTGATTGGATGCTAAAAGCTGCAGTGAAGTCACCGTAAGTGTAGCCTTAGCTGCTCCTGTTGGACGCATCAAGGTGTAAAGCCTCATCAATCAGCGGTCTGCCTTCTGTCTGCCGGTCCGGGAAATTCATTATACCTGCTGCCTTTTAAACCGACGGATTTGTATTGAACCATCCTGATGTATAGAGCGCCCAGATCTCATGCAACAAAATACCGCACACACACACACACACACACACAGTGGTGGACACGCAGGGTGGGCCAGCAAGAACAAGGAGATAGATGACTGCTTTTATTTCTGCCTAACTGTCAGAGAATCTAAATCACTACTGAATCAACAAACGCACACATATTTAATGGAGAATGATAAATAGTTCTCGGCAGACAATGACATCATACTGTCACTTTACAGAAAATAATGTTAGGCTGCCGCGAATAGGCACCAGCGTATATGCACGAACACGCACAGTGGGAGTCATTAAGACGGGGGCGGTGGGAGACCTCTGGGTCAGAGCGTTCATCATGATGATGTGTGAGGAACAAACGAGCACTGCATGGGGATCTTTAAAACTATTAAGAGCGCAGTGTCGTTGTCAGAGGAGAGGGAAGAGAAACAGGTGCACTAAGTGTTTGTCTTTGCAGGATTGTTTTTGTGATGTATACTGATGTGTTATTGCACTGTTGCTTGTGTTGACTTGATTTGGATATTCTCTCATCTGTTGGCATCATATTAACATAAAAAATACATGAATAAAACCAATACAGCGATGTCTGCCATAGACTGTAAATTATTGATAAATGCCTTTGCAGTGTTTAGTCCACTTTCCATTTTATCCTCTCATTTATATAAAATAACCCTGGACAGAGATCTCAGATGTTTTTCAAGGGATTTATTATATTATTTTTACAAAAAACATTATATAATGTTATAAAGTACATTTTAGGCCTTGCAACACATACATTGATATTTGTATAAAGTCTATAAACATTTTCCTGTGTTTGTGTCTCTTAACGCAATATTCTCGTTTTGCAGTTTTCCACCAAACTGAGGTTCAAATATCAGTGTACTATGAATGTGTATTTCCATGGCAACGACAACTATGGCAGCTGTGATCCGGATTTTATACAGTATGTTTGCTCGGCTCTCTTAGGAGTAATTATCTGTTTACAAGTGAACTTGTCATTATTAACACTTCATTATCTGTCCATACAAATGAATCCCTTTTTACTTTCTGACACCCCATAGCTGATGAAAACAGATGGATATCATGCTCCCGAAGCAATGAGAACTCACCACACATGTTCTAAATTCTTCTTCTGGGGTTTCTAGCATTGCGTTTCCAGCCATCTTGTGGTCAGGAATACTCTGAGCGTTTTTTAGATGTGCCATGGTGGAACTTAGCAAAATGCATAACTATGGACCGGGAGAAATACACACGTTACCTGTTAAATATCTGTATAGATTTAGCCTGTGTCTTTATACTTTTGCACTAGTGACTGGCTGCTATATTAACCAATTGCGGTCTGAGGCTCTACACTATCTGGCTCCAAAAATACCACATCCAGAACATGGTGGTGGGAAAAGTGCTTTATTTTCATTGAAAATCTGACTTTTTTTTACTCCAGTTTACATCAGTTGAACATGATGTCAGCTTTAATTTGTGTCCGCTGGAGGACTAAGGACATCTTCATTACACACTGAATCAAATAATCTCCACAAAACACATAATGTCATTTTAGAAAGGTCAGGTAATAAAAATCTGGTTAAATTTGGCTTGTTTGATGCCTGCGTCCTAGTTTTATAAGTTAGTCAGCAGCTGTCATCCTGTCTTTTATGTTAGCATCCAGGCCACAATCTCATAATAAAAACACAAGTCCATGCCTGGCTGTACAATTTCACTCCACCACATGTAACTCTGTGTACGTAACTCTTCATCATTAAAGGGAAGTTACAAAATACACCCGAGCTGCTGTTTAGTGCCGCAGTAGCATACACTAAACACAGAAACAAAATGGGAGCATATATCAGTACATATCTGCCTCACAAAGGTCAGGAGAGCCCGAGGGCAGCTACAGCAACACAGCCACCGCAAAGCATTGTGGGATACTAGGAACGGAGGATCATTCCGTGTGTATTTGTGTTATTTTGCTTCATTTAACATTTAGGCGTGAGCACATTTATGCATGAGGATATCCATTAATCTGACAATACTTGTAACACTGTGTGATATTAGTCCACCTGTGTACTTCATAATATGAATGGAGTAATGAGGCCTGCATACAAAACTAAATATTTCCCCAAAAAGACTGCCCCAAAACAAGGTCAAAAAGCAGACAGACACAAACAAACACAGTTGGTCCAGATGCCTCCCCACTAGTTAGTGCACGGTTTTGGTCAGGAGACGCCAGCTGTTTGTCCTTGCTACTACTCTCTCCCACACAGACATGCTCCAGAGTGGCAGTCAAACAAAATTAATGGTGATTCTTGTAATTAAGGCACTGTATCACTGCCTCATCCACAGGGCTCATTTTACCCTTAAACAACCTTAACCACATGAGAAAACATGCCTGGGAGTCAAAACTATGCTAATCCCAATCCTGCTGCTGTGAGGACCGGTAAAGTTTGGGTCCATTATCAGCACTGCAGTGGAAACAAAAGGCAAGCGTCAAATGTGCCCCAGAGTAAAGGTGCACTTTTGTAAAATGTGTAGTAGTGTTAAGTTATGAGCTAAGCTATGCTCTCTTGAGTGTTTGATCACCTCAAAATAAGTGGAAAGAGCAATTTTAGTTCCATTACTTCCTGTTTCTACAACTTCCCAGAGAGGACAAACTAAGCACTGCTGAAAGGCAAGCAGGGAAAAATACGAGGACAACTGAGAAGAGAGAAGATAAATGAATTGTTAGCAGGTCTAAGCAAACAACAGTCTGTTTTTACCCATAGCCAAGAGGTCAGTGATACACTAGTGTAGGTTAGCTACTTACAAAATAGCATTAGCATCAAAGCCATATTGTGAGGGTGAGTTTGTGTAAATTGAGCCAGTATGTCGGTCTTCAGTGAGCACAGAATTAGAACCAGCCTGCTTGTTTGCTCGGAGTCGTTCAGTGTGGGTGACTGTGCCTGTCTCTCTCCCAATGTGTCTGTATCTCGCTCGCCCTCCCTGATTACCTCTTCCCAGACGAGGCAGGGAAAGAGGGGAGAGGGGAGGAAGAGGCCAGTTTCCACGGTGATGGCTGATGAAAGAGAAGCAGACAGGTTCTGCTTGGTTGCACACCTCTTTTCTTTCTCTTCTTTTCCCCTTTTTTCGCGGTCTGTCCTTCTTCAAATGCCCTTTTGCCGAACACATCACGATACTACTACTGAAAAAATCCTGTCTCAATGCAGTGTTCTTTAATTCCAAAACATCCATTCAGTCATTTACAGGCTGTCCTTCATGTGTCCTGCTCTTATCACTTTAAGATACTCGTTAGTGGTATTAGCAGTTTTAAAAGCCTCACGCATTTAGGCAGATATAGATTTTTGGAATGCATGCTTTGGGAATGTGCCGCCATTTACCCACGAAGAGGAAAAGATGGATCTATACAAGAAGGTACATAAAAACAATAGACTAATATATTTGTAACTGTTACACTGTGAGCAACAAACAAAAAGGACAATTGCAGAGAATCCTGCTAAGATCTTTCAAAGTGGTTAGCTCAAGGGCTTATATATGCAATATCCAACATATGTTTTCCTCAAATCGTGCAAGATTATGTATTATGAGTTGTGGACTAAAGGGAACAATAACTCCCATTGTTGTTGCAATTAAACAAATGATTACGAGTGAAACTAATGGCTCGTCGGGGTTCATCTAACAAACATGCTTGGTGTATTGATTAAAAAAGAACTGTTTTAAATCCTCCATTTAACTTCTATTGCTTCACTTGTCACTTCTATAAATGTCCCAGGAACCTTCTTTTATTCTGGGGCTGGAGGTGTCCATCTTCTGCTAATGTATCCTCAGCCATTATCACCTTATACAGTTGCACATGTTGTTCAATCTACACCGTCTTCTTCGACTTGATCTCATCTTACCGCATGCTCTTCCTTCCCTCTGTTCATTCCTCTTTACCTCCTACGCACAAAAACACAGCGAAACACCGCACATCTTTAATTAATGCCTATCTCCCAGCGCTGCGACCTGGCTGTCATTTATTCCTTACCCCATCTGCCCCGATCTGCGTTCTCTCCTTACTCATGCAGCCACCTGGGGGATCATTTTTGTTCCCCTTTCCCGTTTAAAGCCCTCGTCCTTCTGTCGCTTTCTCTATTACCGGCTGATCATTTAGATCCCTGGAGTGGTCAAACGCTCCCCGGAGATTTACCTGGAACACAGGCCAAGCACAGCTCATCCATCACTCTCCATCCGCTGCTGCCGCTCTTTCATTCATAGACATTCAAGGCTGGCGGTTCATTCATGCTGTGTCCCTGTTCTCTACTTCCACAGCCCTTTACGTTTTTTTCTCTTTTGTCTCCATTCCCTGGCGTTTCCACTGCTCATTTATCACACACCTAAGACATGGACACAAACAAGACCACCACCACTTCTAGAGAGAAATAGAAAAGGGGAGTATCAGGTCAAATAAGAGCAGATACTAAATGGTTAAAGGTGTTTGTCATCTCTATATGAGTATTTGACATTGGCCATAAGCTGTGTCTAATCATGTGACACAGATATATGTGTAAACAAACACCAGTTTAACTCCGCTGAAGATGGACTTTTGCAGTTCTAAAAAAAGTAGTTTTGCAATAAGTACTGTGTCTTGACATGACTAGAACTTAGAACACTCTCTTTAAGAAAGCTACAGATCAGTACAAGCTAAAGTAAGGTAACATTAGGGATATTACAACAAAGCAACCCTACGTAACTTTTCAGGAATTGCACTTAACTGCTGCAGACACATATGAAACAGTTACATCACTATGTTTGTAGATACGTTACACTATATTATCCCCATAAGGAAATTCGTTCGCTGACCCTCTCCAGATCTTGAACAAGCATCTTGGTCATGGTTAATGACAGGAGGATTAGCCTTTAGTCTACATATATTTAAACGTTGATGGGTGAAACCAGAACACCTGGAGAAAATCCACGCGAGCATAGGGAGAATAAGCAACTTCCACCAGAATTGCCCCGCCCAGACCGGGGTTCGAACCTTCTTGCACTGTCTAGCAAGAAATGTGTAATTCAGGAGTACACTGTGCAGTATATTGAGAACTCTCTGAACTTTGCACTATTAATGAAAGAGGTTGCTCTTTCTTTTTAATGTCAAAATACTGTAATCACTGTAAGGTGCACTATATAGTGACTAGGGAGTGGTTTGGACACAGCCATGATTCAAGAAACCAACCTGCGTCTTTACCACAGGTCCCACAGATTTGAGCAAACTACTGATTGGTAGTGTCCATTCAGACTTGCATTTGATTTGCTGAAGCTAACTTTGGTTGAAGAAAGAAGAAAAGTGCTCCTCTGGTACAGCACAGCATTCAGAAAGCCTAGCTGTTGTGTCTGACGCCTATAGTAACCAAGGACAAACTGTTTACCCTTGGTATTCTTAAAAAGTCTTTTATTTGCTAAATACGGTAAGGGTCAATGATCCAAGTTAGGTCTGGCTTTTGACATATCAGTAGACAACAGCCAAAAGTTACTCTGTTGTCATTGTCATTACGGTCCACTGAGTTGATGCACTGATCACTTGAGATCTGAGATGGGACAAACAGAACTAATGCACAAAAAATGTGCTCTCCTTGCCATACCACCTGAACTCTAAGAACCCAAAAGTAACAAGGGAAATAAACATGGTTACAGCCTGCTATAAAAGACAGCATTGGACTTCTGTTATTCTTCTGTGACAACTCTTAGACAACTTTAGGTTTTGAAAGCACAAAGTTAAAATTTGTGGGGGCTAGGCTAATATTAGAATAAGACACGCTTCATCTGTGAGAAATATATGACTGTGAATTACATGGTACTCATTATTTCCTGTCAGTTTATGGGGCATATGAGTTATGGAGTTATGGAGGAATGGATAAGACCAGCTTACTATCGACAGGCAAATGGGGTGAGACAGAAGTTTGCGTGTTTGCATGAGCGGGTCTACAGTGCATGTTTGTTTGCGGCATGTGAGCCTATGACTTTGCGCTGACATTGTGTAAACTTGGCAAACTGTTCCCACAGATGTGCTTGTTTGGTGACGTGGGAATATCCCAGAATTTGTCTGTTTATTCCTTCAATTACCAGCGTCTGCGCTTTAGTTTGTATGTCAATGTGTTTGTGTGTGTGTTGACAGAAGCTTTCTACCTGCACCATCTGGCCCTGTAATCGCCTTCTATGCCCCCCAGAATGAGTTGGTCATGTCCCACTGCATCACACAGATGCATATTACACGGGGCCTCTGATAGCAATGTGCCATTTTCAATCGTAAGAGCGACTAAGGCATTTTATTATCACATCAAAAGCCAAGCTAGCTGCTATTTCAACATGCCACTGTTATAATTGAAGTTTGTTCTTATGTGAGCTTAACAAATGTACAAATACTGTCTGTAGATCTCCCTCTGGTCACTGTGAAGCCACTGATTTTTATATTTGGCTGCAACACAATTTGATCAAAGTGTGTAGTTATTAAAGTGTGGATGTCTTTCTCCATTAAATATCGTACAATTATGTTCAAGTAGTCATTGCTATCATTAATATAGCGATAACGAAACATGTGCCTATTTATTGTGCTAAAAAGGCAACTTTACATTGACATGGTGGGTAACACTATGTTGAGTTACTCCCTGCCCTATTATCCAACAAACTCCTATTGTTAAGTAGCTATTTTTGTCTATTTGGCAGCTATTTTTGTCTATAGTTGCAGGGCCACAACAGGTTTTCCATCAGGCTTCATTACTGAATGCTGGTTACTTGTAACCCTGCTGTGTGCTATTATTCCTTCTTGTTCCTTCTGGTTTCTGATGAGGACTGACATGCCACTGAGGTCAAACGATCAGAGCCAAGGTCAAAATATACACTGCAATTTAAGACGACAAACTCCACATTGCCAACCAAGATGTTCAGCAAACCCAATTCCGTCTTACATTATATCTTCAAATATATCTAGCATTAAGTCTTTAATATAGAGCCTACATTACCTTATTTAAATGATCCATCAAATATTTATCCTCCTTCTAGGCCTTTTCTTGGCCTCCCTCCAGCGTGACCCTCTCACAGAAATCACCTTTACTTATTCACCCAATTGCTTTTCCCACGTGAGACGAATGCTAAACGATACACTTACTCTAACGCCGAATAGAATATAGTTCCCAAAATGCACAAGTCTATTAAAAGATGACAACTGTTTTGTGGGCACTACCTTAAATAGATTCCTTATGTGTAGTTGATAATTTAAGCCTGTCACATTTATTGAATTTATCACACATCTGCAGCAGATATTGAATGATGTCGTATTGTCCTAGTTAAAGTAAACTGCTTTAGGCCATAATTGTATGTATACTTAAGTTTGGCAAATGAAATATAGTTCTCAGTGGGGGGATGAGCAAGAAGATGCACACATTTGGTCACTAATAAATGGAGGCTACACCTCAGCAGCCGTTTGTATTTGCCTCCTCGTAACAAGATAACAAGATTTGGAACAACACAGTGTGTAAGAGTCCACGGAACTTGTTAGCGGCCCAGCTGACTGTCTAATAACACCGCCAGCTGCCTGCGCTTGTGTCTGTGAGCGGCCCCCGAGTTCTTTATGATGACCTGGAGCTACGCAGTGTGGTGACAACGGCTCCTTACACTGAAGGGATGAGGACAAGCCACTTCAGCGCTGAGGCATCATGGGATGTTGTCAGCCTCATATAACTACAGTCAGCGCCAGTGCTTTTCAAGAGGCGGCGAGATGTGGGAGTGTTACTGGGAAAACATGCATTACACACAGCGGGGTAGAAGTAGTGGCGTTAAAATAAATCAAGTTAACCAGGCATTTGAAAATAAAAGCCTTGCAATATGAAGAATGATCACACATTACAGATCCACTGTAGATTTTTAAGCATGTACTATGTGGGATAGGAATGTGTCTATAATGAAATATTGTCAGATCATTGATAGATTCCTAGATTTTTGCACTTAGAGTGACGTTCCCAGGAGTTCTCCATAACCTTATGTCGAATTAGCGTGACCAAAACTGACCTCAACATTCATCTCAAATAATTATAGTTTTATTTTAACTTGACCTTTTCTGTGTATGGGTCACGCAAAATATTATGAGGCATATATGGATTTATGAAAGTAACATTCATCAACATTTATCTATCTTTATCATATGCAGCATTCCCAAATAAAATGCTTGGGAAACACTTTCCATGGCTTTTCCAGGGTATAGAATGATAAACAATAAACAAAACTCCATGGATCATTTCAATGACCTAATCCTGTTGACAATTGTTGCTGAAGAAGGAACTAGTGAAGTAATGAGTTTAAGGGTCACAAGGTAGAGCCCTGTGGGACACCACATGTCACAGATCTTATCAGAAGAGATATCCTCTGGGGCAAAAAAATTTGATCCACTAAATTAACACTAAAGCAGAACTGTTCCAACCAGTGGCCCAGAGTTCTCATGTTAACTACAGCAGGTTCCATGCCAGACCAACATTCATTCTGACTAATTCTGGTCTAATGCTGGGGGTATATTTTAATGATGCCTGTTGGTATGGATGTGCACACGGGAGGATACAGCAGAGACAATGGAGAAGCAGAAGGAAGAGGCTCACAAAACAGTCAGTCAGACGGAGCACGTACCTTCCAGACAGCAGGTTCGCCAGAGGCCGGAGTGCGTCATCACCTCCTCGTTCTTGCGGCTCGTGTCGTTGTCGCCGCTGCTCTTCACGCGGCAGACCCCGCGGGAGTACAGCCAGTAGTCGGTGCCGACCGCGATGGTCATGAGGCTGAAGGCGGCGAACGCGCCCACCGTCGTCACGAGCATCTGGACGCCGCGGTCACACATCAGCATCTTCATAAAGGCGGCTCCTGTTGGGCTTAATCTCTGTCCCTCCTCTCGTTAAGATTCACCCTTTAATTTCCCCTGTTTCCCGCGAGATTTGGACAAGTCACAGTGAGGCTTTAACGACAGACACTCCACAGTATCTTACACAACACACGAACATGTATTTGGGATGTTTCTGAGCGTGGCGCACAAATGAAACAGTTGGTTGGCTTCTTGGTGTTGACCAGAGGCTCGTGGCAAAGGGCGGGTATGTGGGGGGCGGCACGTCACTTTCTTGTGCATCAAAAACCGGTTTTTACCACACGACACACGCGCACACGCACAAACACAGGACGATTAACGACCACCGGTTGTCCCCGGTTAAACCGAGCTGCCTCAGTGTCTCAGAGCAGTGCCATGCCCTGGCGCCTCTCTCCTGATTCCGTTTATGAGAGAAGAGGCGAGCTGCCCATCACACACCACTGATATGTCCCTTTACTCGTCTTCTTCGCCGTGTTTTCCGCGTCGTTCCCTCTTCTCAACTTGTGCAGCCTCAGTATTAACCTCTCAGGCCAGCTCTGCATGGAAATCTGTTTTTACACAACTAATAAAGAGCTCTCATTTATTTCCCCAGCCGTGTGAAAGTACAGCCCCAGTCAAGTGCAAATATGTTTGGAGGTTTCTACTCAGCATATGGTTAAGGCGGGTCGCTCTGACTCACCGCCGTCTTTCTTTCGACGACCTCTCCTCAAAATACGAGGCAGCACCGTGCAGTTATTCTCTGGTTGTAGTGAATGAAGGCATGAAGAATTCCCAGCTAGAAGCAGAGCGTGAAGGCGGGCAGTAGAGGTCCGTCGTGTGTCTCCACACACAGCTGTTGCCTCTGTAACATGTTCTCCTCCATCCAATAAGGAAACTATTCTCCAAAGAGATATTTGTGACGAAGAGACAGAGGACGACGAGAACAGATTCAAATAGGCACAGAATTAAATCAAAACGAACATTTTCGCCTCAAAAAGCCATGTTCGGCCGTGTTCACAGTCCATTCGAGAGAAACGTGTCCATAACAGCACGCTCCAGCTGAGGACAGTAAACAGCCGCCTGGCTCTGCGCTCCACAAACGCGCCCGTTTGTACAAATGAAAAAATGACAGCCGTCGCTTCCTCCTCCTCCTCCTCTTGGTCTTCCTCCTCCTCCTCCCGGTCCAACCAACTCAAACTAAAACTAACCGCGCGTCTCCTCCAACTCCGCCTGGGGCAGAGGCGCTCTATGCCGATTGGACTCCAGTGTGATGTGACTCTGCAGGAGCCAATAATCCGGTGGGATTGTCATAAATCCCGCCTTCCGCCGCAACGCCGTCAGTATAAAGCGTGGTATGCTCCAATACTGGGGCTACACGGCAGTGGCACCCAGATGTTGTAGGAGACACGTGCGTTTCCATGGCAATACTGGGCCGTGGTCAAAAGAAACCGTGATAGTGTCTAAATATGACACCATTCAAGTAACAAGTCTATCGTGTGTTCACAGATAGTTGGGGCTAATGTCTAATGATTGCGTTTATGTGCAGCATCCCGCGCGCTCCTGACGCGCCTCGAGCCTGCGCCGCGGCGCTGGCCGTGGTGCTGATTCAAACCAAGCGTAGCGCAGCAACATTCCCCTCAGTTTTTTCAGCTCCGCGGCGCCAGCAGCCCCTGCACCGCACTGATTAGTTAGAAGAAACAGTGAGGCAGATAGAGGGAGGGAGAGGAGAGCCATGCATGAAGAATCGCGCCCGGGAGAGAAGCAGAGACGCCACTTAAAGAGCCACGGACCGTTTTAATGATTCCACTCCAGTGAGGCCCCCACACAAGGCTGTGTGAGCTCATGGTTCACTTAACGCACTGGCCGCGCGTGCGCGAATTCGTGTGAATTCAGTTTAAGACAACACACATGGACTATTTCAGTGACAGCAATGCATTTCAAATAATCTCATTTAGTTTATTGGCCCTGCACCAAAACAAACACTATTAACACAGCACTAGACGTGGTGCAGTACTGCTCTAAACCACTGGTTTAAATAATATGACTGAACTCTATTAAGTGTGTGAGATGGGCTGTCCCACAAGGCTCTATTTTAGATTCACTTTTTTAAGTCATCCACACCTCGCTACATTTTAGGACAAAGTTTACCTGAAGTGAGATGAATGTCTGTTTATCTAATGGTAGTAGTGCCTGGAATGAAACAAGAGAAGAGTAGGCATTAAAGTGATCAAAAACAAACCCAGAGGCAGGTGTTGACAGAGAGAGGGTGTAAGTAGAATTACAGATAAATAAATGCATGAACAGATCAACAGTGTGAGCAGTGACAGGTCCTATCCTCTGTTCACTTGTGTGTTTGTGTGTGTATGTGTCCAAGGCCCTGCTGCCTGTGTTATCTCACAAGGAGACTCATTAACATAGAAATGACTTTAGGAAGAAAAGTACAGTGTTTCACCTCTGGTGAGAGACAGGGGCAGCCAGAGTGGGGGAAGAATTCAGGGGAAGGAGAAGAACTAGAAATGGAGAAGCCACAAATGAGTCAGGAACAGCTGATATCATGTCAGCTAAACAAACACTTTCTTGTTTTGTTTTTTACAAGGACTATGTGTCAGTTGTTGCACTTAGTTTTGCATTTTGCAGAAATAATAGTGAACAGTAGCTTATTTTTGTCAAAGAATCATGCTGCGTGTCTGCATTAAAATCAGTTTCGGCAAACAACGCTTATTTATACATTAAAATAAAAACAAACAAATCACATTTAGACACATAGTGACCTTATATTTGATGAAAAAAAAACCCCATTTCAAGTCTCTAAGCTTCAAAACAATTTTGTTTGTTGTCTTATTTTTTGTCACTAAAGCAGGCAAGGGTATAAAGTGATAAAGCCCTCAGTGGAGACATGCATCATGGGAAATGCAGTTTAAAATCACCCAGTGCCTAGTGTTTGCCCACTCTTCATAATTCTGTGCTGTCCTCTGCGATGGGCAGCAGAGAAGGAACAGAAGAAGATGGGTGGTTTCTGAAGAGTCAAAGGAGGAGGGCTGCAGGGTTTCTGCTCACTGAGCTGGAACCTCCTCACGCCTGAGGCCAGCGCTCGCACACTCACTGAAGGAGCAGGCAGGGCGGGCCAAGGAAGTTAGACACAACAGAAACGAGGAGCTGATGGTGGCTTTGCAAGTTACATAGGCCTTTTATATGACCTACCGAGCCAATCCAAGCACTCATTACATCTGACTGTTTGTACTTTCAACAGGGAATATATTGCATGGCCACCACACATTGTGTAGGTGAGCTGCATTTGTGTTTGTATTTGTTTATCTTATGTTTAGCAGATGGGAATAACTCCGGGGCAGATGAGAGGACATATGGAGATGTGGCATGATTCTGGCGTGATCCTAATATGTCAAAACTGTGATTTATGGTTTCAGTATCACAGACACAGCCCCCGGTAATCATCTACAAATTACAGTAGTTGTTGCTGTAAGGAAAAAGATGATGGGATTTTGGAAGGGCTCTAAATTGTGGTTGGCGACATCATTACAAAACAAATTTACCAACAGTTACCGACAGTTTAGTCTTTTCTTTGTGGACGGCATTGCATGGTCAGTATTTCTTGCGTATATATTTGTACTAAAACCGTTTGAAGGCTATGGCAGACGCTGGAAGTGTGATTGATTGATTAAGACAGACAGAGGGAACAGTGAATTTAAAGCAGGCAGAGAAGTAGTGTGTATCTTAATTGCGGATCCACGTCTGATGGTGTGAAAGTGTGTCTAATATGTTTGCCTAATGAAAATGTGTGTCGGACTGAGACAGAGAGAGTGGAGAGGGAAAGATAGTGTGAGCTAAATCCAATAAGCTCCTCCGTCATGCTCCTCTCTTCGGCATATATATGATCCACTGAATAAAATAAATAAGAGGGATTTTTTTGGTCACTCTAGTGTCAGTGCACCTTCATTTGAGCCATTAAAACTATTTGTTGCATGTAGTATTATTACCAACATGTTTCTATAGATAGTTTAAATATTTCAGGTTGGTTTGGGAAGGCACTGGCTGATGAGGCTAGTGTGTAGAGCAGAATATGTTTTCAATTCTGTATTACAAGTAGTATTGGTGGGGCCAGTGAGTATGATTATTTTGCCCCTTTCCCAAAGTTTTCAAACTGAGCACAAAATATAAGTGTGAACTCTATTGTAACTTGGTGGAATTGGTGCTATAGTAATGTTTACACACTTCTCTACCATTGTGTGTACCCTCATAGGGACTGAATGTGGGTCAGTGTGTTAGATTGTGTCTAAATGTGCCAAGTGTGTAAGCTAGGGAGTATGGCACTCTTCCCTATTTCTGTTACATCACATATTGCATATCTTCATCTCTTCATCCTCAGAGATTGTTTTGTCACACAGCTCGGTCTTATTCCCTTCTCAAGTCTCTGACACATTATACTGCTATCGTGACATGTTTTTATTTCTGCAGGGAGAAGCTAATAATGACCTTATGAGGTACACAAAGGTGTGTATATAATGGCAACCTGCCAATGGAAGAGTAATATAAATGTATCCCCAGTCAGAGCTCTTAGCACAGTATAGTCAGTATGTGGCATATACATGGTACTTACCATTGGCCAATGAAATCCCATGACTATTTGATGCAGGGCTTTCAACACATAAATTATCCAACCGCTTAGTTGTGACCAGATCATGAAATTTTAAGATGAGACAATATTAAAAAGGAGGACACTATAAGTAACAAGAAGAGAGCAGCATGTGGTCTTTCAACATGATTTATTATTCTACAGTGAAAAACGCCACAGTGCACGTGTTCCTACTAATCCATGTCACAAAACACATTCTTTCTCTGTGTGCTCTGTCTGTAAAGTATTACTATAGCATGTCAGTGTGAAGGAAAAACAAAGAACAGACTGTTCCGGGTGCAGGCATCACATCAGATTTTAATTCTCTCTTTTTTTTGTGGTAGTGGAGTTCAGGGTTAAAGGTCGGGGGGAAAGAAAATAAGGAATTGGGAAAAGCTTAGAAGTAAAATGCATACCATAATAAAAAAAAATCAAGGCGGGAAAGAAGAGAAAATGGTGCACTCATGGACTGATGCTGCAAGTGCTCTGTCAACACAGGTTCTATTTGCATGGTTCTCTTATTGCCATTATTATGCTTATACATGTATGTATTAACCTATTAACACCTATGAACACGGAAGACTAAAAATATTTATATTTGTACAGACAAAGCAGAACATAACAGTTGTGTATTTAGTAAACAGCCAGCAATGACACTATAATGACACACAGGCCTACCACACTTAACAGTATAAATTCATTCATATAGAACAAGATATGAAGAGAAAAGACAAATACCATCACATGCATAGCATTTATTACAGTTATTTTACTAGTGGAAAATCTGTAACAACAATGTAACAGTGGAAGATGGCAGTGGACCTACTCATCATGTGATATATGCTGTTGTACAGTGCAATTAGAACCGAAAACAAGTAAATACAGTATCAGAATTCCAAAAGCTTTACATTAAATCATGGTGTGCAGACCGGATTTAAATACATGTTGTGTTATGCAGGCAGAGTTATAGCTGCTGAGTGCTATTGATTGCTTTAGGGTCTATGATTCTAATCCAGTCTTACAGCCTTCCTTGAACACAGGACAAACACTTCCTTATTTTAGCCATTTTTGTTGGGGACTGTAATTAATTGGTTGTTAAATTGAACTCTGCTGTGGTTGCTCGTAGTCAGTCCAGTTCACTAGGATAAGTGTGAATGCTTCCAAACAACCCTCACCCCAGGCCCTTCATCGACCTCAGAATCTTAACGGAGTACTACCAAAAACAAAGAGAGTGACCTTATGGAACGCTTAAATCATTTAACTTGAAGAGTGATGTCTGTTGAAAGTAAACAAAATGAACAGAGGCTAAATGTGTTGATAAAGGCCTTTTAAATGTAGGGTGTAAGCACAAGAGAAGATTGATTCATTGTTGAAAAAGCCCATGTAAACATAGTGAGGGCCATTTTCTGTTATAAGTACAAATGATCAGAAGTGAACATGACACTTTAAAATAGGAATGATAATTAACTGATAGTAATCTACAGCTGAGAACGGCTAGCATGACAGTTGTGCTTTATATTTTACATTACATACAGCATCTAAAAGACAAGAGATTAGAAGAACACCTATGTATAAATATGTACATATATACTGTCCGTGTTGTGCGCAAGAGTCCTATTTGAGCTCTTTACAAAATGCTAAGCCTGTGTAATGGAGCTACAGTATATGTCTTGTGTGCCTCCAGGAGCGAGCCTTTCACAGTCAGTGTCCGCCTTGTTACGCCTCACCTCCTAATTCCAACCCTCAGTCATGGATTGGACTGTATGCTAATAACAGCTAGTCGGCATTTTCGCCAGTGTCATGTGCTTTGAAGCTGAAAGGCAGATTTGCTGAATTTGAGGAGTATTTGAAATAATTGGCTTCATCTAGGACACACAAAAATGCACATATGTACATCATATTTTGCCATATGGACATCCAGCAAGGCATGAACACAGCAGTAAATGCACAAACATTTATGGGAGTGTGGAGCCCAAAAATAAATTATTGAGAGCAGCAGCATCGTTGTAGTCATTATTGCCGTTTGCGAAATTGCTTACTTGGGGTTGTCAAAGCGCTGCCTCATCCTGTGCTCGGCTGAGGACTGTCGCTCTGCCAGTCCTTGTAACACAGCGGCACATCAGGCTCCCAGTGAGGCCTTGTCATGAGTACGGATTAGAGCCAAAACACAACAAAAAGAAACAACGGGAGAATGGAGGAGGCAGGACGGAGGACACGGTAGACGGCAAGAGCCAAAAAGACCAAGAGGGAAGATTTGACAGGCTGTGAAGTTTGCTCATTAGGCAAATTCTGAGATGGCCCAGTGTGAGATGCTCAGTCAGAGTGTGTCAGCACTTTAAACTGTGCACTTCATGACAGCGTTGGAATGGGGGGCTCCGAAAGCAGTGGTCTGCACAAAATTCGGACTGTTTAAAAGTGGGGGGCCCATACAACTGACCAAATGGACAGATGAGTAAAAAGTACAGAACACATGAGTCAAATAGTTTATCATCTCATCATTATAACACTCTTTGCTTTTGTCTGTTTTGGAAAAAAATAGTAAAGCTTCATAGATCCCAATGGAAGGAGCCATTTTAGTTACTTCCTGTTTCTGTTCCTACAACTGCCCAGAGTGGAAAAACTGAGACTGTTGGAGAAGAAGCACATTCATTTGTCAATTTGGGCATCCATCATTGCATGGAGGTTTAGGACATTTAGGAACTTCATTTTAACCATTACACTTTCCATTAGTTTTCCTCAACAGCATGTCATTACAGGGAGCCATAGCTGTTAACATGCTCTAAAAAGAAGTTCAAGATGTGGAATCTGTACTTTTGCCGCCAAATATCACCAAAAAAGTGCCTGCTTTGAGAATAATTACCATACACCTTTGATTGAATACAATAATACATTTGAATCCATTACAGCTGCATCAGTGTGCAAACTGCCTCATTTTGGCCTAACAAGCTTAAATTAGCATAAGCTACTAGTTTTTACATGTCCCCTGGTGTCACTACTGAAAATTCAACATAAAACGTGTATTCTATTTTGTATTATAATACTTCATCACCATTTGAACTAACAGTCCAGAAGCGCCATGTTATTTGGAGGGACCCACATATTCGGCGTTGACGAAGGAGAAGCCCAGGAATTCGTCTTGGTCTAGATTCATGATGACCAGCTTGTCGGTAGGCGTCAGGTCCACGGGCATCTTGGTGAACTCTTTATCGAAGTTACAGGTGTCCCGGCGGTTTCTCTGCAGGTGGGATTATGAACGGGCGACAGGGGAGGGGTGATACGGGAATAGGACAAATGGGGTGAAAGGGAGACAATGGGATGAGTTTTAGGGAAAAAAGGAGAATGCAGTGTTAGATACTTGGAGCCACGTTGTCTGTAACAGGGATGAAGAAGAAGAAAACTGGTGAAAATTTGAGAAAACATGGTGTAAGTCACATCAAGCGATGGAAGTAAAATGAACTGATAAAATTGGATGTGGCAAAAGCATATTGAAAATAGACATTTACTGGTCATTATTATTATTTTTTACTTGTGATGGTAAAGTTTGGTTACCTCCGTTCATTTGTTGTTCTGTGCAACCATGGATTCATTATGAGAGCTATGTATATGTTTATTCAGCAGTTATTTCTCTGTTTGGTATGCCATTTTTAATCTAACATCACATAAAGGCTACAAAAAACTATAAACTATAAAAGTTATAAAAGAAGAACATAGATCTGAATGAAACGCCAGGGGTGCTTTGATTAATTTGCTTTGCTCGGCCCTTGCCTCACCTCTGTCTTTATGACCTCAGTTTGGCTCCAATTTAACTTAGTTAGCAATTTGAACCAATCATCCCAGACTGTAACAGTAAGTCGTAGCAGAAGACAAGTTTAGGCTACAGTCGGTGGTTTGTAGTAGCCTTGCTCACCAACTTTCAATTTGGTCGAGAACACCACCCATTGCCATTGCTTAGGTATGGTAGTTTGTTTCTCTGATTGGTTTAATCTGCATCCCTGTTGATTGATAAGGACCTCCTGTTGATAATGAATGGCTGTGGAAAGTTGATCCTGCTTAAACTGGATTGAAAACAAGACACGTCAACAGCTATCACCAAGGTGGGAGCTTGGTCGGTGTGAAAGCGCTATTTTTGCTCTAAACTGTAGCACAATCCCACCTACATGTTCCCATAATCCACTTTTATCAATTCATTTCCATTACCTCCACCTCTCACACCGAAAAGCTGGGGCGACTGTTTAAACATACGAGAAGGCAGCCCATTGTGAATGCACCGCTCGGTTCAGCACAGACCCTGAGAAGAAGAGCGAGAGGGTGCGGGGGCATGTGTTAAAGATGGAGTAGAGTATGTTAGCGAGCGGGGGGAAGGGTTGGATGTGAAAGTGCAGCCGCTGCCTTTTAGATGCGCGCGGACATGAAAAAACACGGCGCGGGATACGGGTCTTATTGTCATGTACGTCGTGTATGCGCTCGCCGTACAGTACAGGGCTCCGAGTGGAAGATCAAACACCGAAGGGATGCTGGTATTCACACACACGCACACAGGCGTATCGCTGTATGCCATACGTAGCCTGTAGGATGCTCAGCATAGGAGAGGAGCGGAGAGAGGCTGTCATGAGAAAAAAGTGGTTTGGTTGGGGGCAGCTTTTAATGTCCAGGGCACGTACATAAGAACGCATATGCTCTTCAGGGTAGCTTTAAGACTTAGAATAGAGGGGTAAGATGAGCAGAGCAAATATATACAACATTAGGAGGGCTGTGAATCATTTTAGGTCATCAAAATGTGTTTTAAGAAGGTAATGTCAAGGAGGGAATGAACAAGCTAAAGGCTGACACATACATATTCACATCAAGCTGCTGTCATACTGAAAACCAGACCAATCCACAAATACTTCACGAAAAAGGACAGAGAGGGAAGCCAAAGATTCACCAAAACAAAAGCCTTGTTTCCACTGGAATGGTACATTACAGGTTGGGTCTGTACAAGCCAGTTTGCAAAGTAAAAACAGTTAAAAAGTGTTCCAAAGAAGCAAATTGCATCCTCCTACTTTGGTAACCCCCTTCGCTTTATGGTCCTGGTACTGAAACACACCACAGTGAAAACACAAGCTCCTTCAGTGCCAAACTGTGCCGTACAAACCCGACCTGTACCCCTCAGTGTAAACATGAGTAAAATCTGACAGACATAAATACCTGAAGCCACAATCCAACAAATCACAGCTATATAAGCAGGAGAGGTGGAGGATTAAAGGAGAAAGTCTGACTTGACTGTTGAAACGCTTGGTCCAACGGCAAAAGCAAAAAAAAAATGTCCAGGTTAGACTGTTTGGAGCGAGGGATTAAGAGCCAAAAGAAGACAGGGAGGGACAGGAGAGCTTTGAAGATCACAAAACCACAATCCAACGCAGTGGGGTCCTACCTTCAGCTGCCAACAGTCCACTGGCCTGAGAGGAGCTTTGGCCATCCTCCGGGACACACCTGGGCCAGCTCCATCACATAAAGGTAGGTTCTTCAGAAGCCATTTTGATCAAATCAGTGTTTCAATTGTGCTTCACAACAAATTGAAGGCAGATTATGAAGTGATTCTTATTGCAGCTGCAGACTCACACTCGTTTTGGAATTTTATTAGAGCAAATGGACATGAGCTGGGAATCGAATCCAGGTTTGCCTTGCTTTACTTTCCAAATGTGGCACACACACAGCCACAGGTAAAACCTCCTATTCTATTTGTGTACAAGACACACATTATGGTGATCCAATATCTAGGTCCCATGTGACTCACTCATTTACCTCTTGTGTTAGCTGCAAACATTTAGGCCCTTGTCAGAATATTAATATGGATCAATATGAAATACATTTTTTTGCCATAAGACCCAACCTAAATGTAGGTCAAGTGTTGTCCATAGATGCATTTCTGTCCTAATGAAGCACCTGTGTGGCAGCAGGTGGCTTTGAAAGGCCATTCATATGAGTAGTGCTTCTGTTGACTCATGTTATGGTTGTTCCCAAAGCCATTCAGCTTGTGATTGAAAACATGCACTCACTCATACAGTTGTCTATGCAGCAGAGTGCTCCAGTGTGCTTCTACGGATGCTCACAGCAATGCACATACAAACCCACACGTGCACACACACATGCACACAGCTGCCAGCCATGTAGGCCAGCTCATAATGTGTTCATCTCAGCACGCTTCAACTGCTGTTAATGCTGTGAGGCAGAAAGACAGGGATATGGAGAGGAAAAAAGATGGCAAATGCAGCAAAGGACAGGAGGAAGATAAATATCAGTGGCCCTCGGTGTAGATGCAGCGATAGACAAATCTGAACGCACAGCAGCTTCGACAAACACACCATTATTTTCACCATTAGTGTCTTCCACAGGCGCTGCTTTTTAATAGAGAAACATGACTCTGAGTCTTTAATTTAGTCTTTGCCTCTGCACTACACCCCCCCACCCCCCCTCGCTCTTTTCAGTCACGAGAGGATTAGTGGGAGACGAGCCCATGTCGGTGGAGGATGAGGGGGTAGTGGGAGGTGAGGAGCAGACGAGGGTGAATGAAAGGCGGTATCGAACGCTGACCTGTTTTGGGCTGATAAGAGCAGGCTGCTTTGTGCCGAAGCCACTGGCTTTAATTTGGGGGCCGCAACATTTGGAATTAATTATCACACACACTCCAGCACTGCAGCAGCTTACTGTGTACACTGGCTATTACATCCACTCCAGTACAAACTTTATACAGCTTATATGCCGCTCCTTACTGTTACGCAGCAGGCTGTGTTGTCATACATTTGCATAAAATACAGAGGAAAGATGCCTCCAGAAATACTGTTCAGGTATGTTCACGCTAACACAAGGTAGAGGCTACACTCTGTAAACATTTTATGAAATTCTTAACATTTTGATGATGCTGTAGCACAACATGTAATATTTTCATTTCGATTTGGAAATAGGGTTATATATTGAGTCTCCGAGCAGAGCTAGCATCTGCTTCATACTTAACAGGCAGAGAACAACACTGATCTTATCACCGAACATTTGGCAAAAAGCATATTTCCGCCAGCTTTGAACCATTCCTTTGAGACTGCTTGATGTTAACAACACATAAAACAAACTAAATGGAAAAATTTCACAGGGTTTTGGAGTGTGGAATGACGTTGACGCTGCATAAAGCATTTTTATGTCTCGGTGCGGCAGCAGAGGTAGATGATCATAAAAAACGAGGTACTTGACTCTGTTGTAAAAGAGTCAAGCACCTGTTGTCAACAGCCTGCTGACTGATGCATGCTTTACTGCCGCTCCATATATGTGATGTATGTGCCTGTATTTACCACCAGCTAACTGCATGCCACTTTTACAGCTGCACTTGTAGCCTATAGTTTACCACCACACAACAGGCGTGTTTTGTTTTAAAGAAACTGACATGAATTTTAAAATTTTCAGACACCATACTCAGGGCTCTTAATGTGATTCATGTTCAAAATGAGTCAAGACCAAGACCAGTGGATTATAAATGGGAAGACATACCAGTTAATAATTTTAAAGTCCAATCTCACAGTAACAAACTTTTTAGTCCTCAGTATCTGAGAACAAGTAAAACAATAACTAATCTGAAGCCAAGAAAAGTGAACTTAACAATGCTTTTGAATAAACAGGTGATAGTTAAAGGTGCAGGGAGAGTGTGGATGTGTGCATTTGGAGCAGTGGTGACTACAGTGGATTCGGAGCAGCTGTAGAGGCGGCGTGCAGTGGCTGAGTGGCTCAGCGGGCCTGTGTGTATGTAGGCCGTGTTCTGCATGTTATTTCCTTGAAGTCATCAGACCTACGCTCCCCCATCAGGAAAAGGCTCTTATGATAAGTGGCAGCCATGAAATATGCACAGCCTGTCGTAGCCGCCCGCCTCGCTTCGCAGAGCTGGGCTTTGCATCCTCGTCCCCTCACATCCTCTCATCCTGCCTAATAAAGTCTCTCCTTAACTACCATTTTCTCTCTGCCTTCACTGTAGAATAACCTCGCTGATTTCATGTGTTTCAGCTGGTCCCTCCCATTGGCTCACAGACCCCCGTCTGTCACCCTTCATCGGCCTAATCTCTCATCCCACACCTCCATCTCTGTACTCATTTCTTCCTCATACTCCCCTGGCATTACAATAACTCTGCACTGGACAGCATGTGTATGAAAGGAATAAATTAAGAGAAAATAAATAATGATACAGCAACCCATTTCCTTAAAGGAGAAGTCACTCAGGCATTTTGTCGGCTTTCTGTCAGTGTTTTAGCATCACATTTTAACATTAACAAGAAGAGCTAACAGACACAAAACAATCAAGCCCTTTAAAATAGTAAATAACCCAACAACACACACCTCCTAACATCTTTCAAATCTTTTATTGTATGTTGCCTGTTGCTCTGGCAAGACAAACATTTGGCACATGGAAAGCATTGTAAAAAGCATTGTATAGATATATGTCATTATTTTTTTACTTAGTGCACACAACAGGAGCTATGGTCACACTAAGCACTGCTGACACACAAGACTAATCGCCCTAATAATGTGAATGTAAAGAAATCCCAATAATCAAAAGGTTAAGCATCACTCATGCAACGTTCATGTGCTTTCCTTCAGCAGGAAGGACTCAAAACACAAACCCTCCTTTAGAGCATTGAAATACTGACCATATATTAACATTTGACACAGATATGTATATATGTATAAGTACGGTATAGATATATGTGATTAGTACTGGAGACACTGTAATAAACAGCATTTATGGAGACAGCTTCAGGTCAAAAAACAAATCATTCCAGCAAAAAGGTAGATTTGAAAACAGGAGTGTCCTCATTTACATTTTGCCTAAAGTTGAGATTTGTACTTTATCTATCTATCCATCCATCCATTCAACAAAACACAGGCTTGAAAAAAAGAACAGGATGCACTGGCTGAGTGGCTTTGGGCCGCTGTGTGTAAATCAGATACGGGACAAGAGCACTAAAAGAGGAGATGGAAATCATCAGTGCATTTCAGTTCAAATTTCTGCTTTTATCAATAGGATCATGGCTCTGCTCCACTCTTGCACCAAAGATGGCTATAACCCTCTGAAACTCTTGCTTCATCCACGTACAGAGGCTAGTTAAGAGGATGTCTCTAATGTTTGTTCAAATCCACCAATTTATATTTACTACACGTCACAATGGTTCATCTCACAATTACTTTATATGATGAAAATGCCACGACACACTACACTAATTTTCTCCTCCTCAGACAGCCTTTGTATTTTAAATCAACTACAGACCTACGCCGTGGTCTTCTTCAGGGCTATTTCAACATTCTGTCACCAAGATTATTGCTAGAGAAAACAATATATACAAAACATACACTATTACCAACTAGTACCTCAAAAGACTGCTGGCTTTTTACTGCTAGGACAAACATTTTTTTGTGCATGTCTACTTAAAGGGATACCTCAATATTTTGTAAATGAGGTTTGATGAGATTCCTACAGATACTTCAATGTATTTTTTACAGTAGAAAACTGTCGGTCTGCTACCAATTTAAAGAAGTTAACAGGAGTATTGGCACTGGCTTTACACTTTTATCACATTTGTCTTTCACCGCGTTTTTTTTTTTTTTTTTTGGCATTTTTATGCTCATAATTTTTACAAGGCATACATACGCATCAGGTTACACCAGTGAACTGTCAGGGGCACCAAGAGGTTCAATGACAGGTAGATTAGCCAATTAAATTCATGTGTACTGGCCGCAAGAATCTGAAGTACATGGTGTTTGAGCAAAAAGAAGTTGCTGATGTTCTTATGGGTTTCATAATAAGATAAAAATTGTCAAAAGGTCATTTAACAGAGAGACTATGAACCGACAGGATGATAGAAGGCCCAGTTCTGAGTTGGTAAGAGACTGACAAGTGTTAGGAAATAAAATCGTTGAATTCCATTAACAAAATACTGAACTATTCCTTTAATATGAATAAAACACAAATCACAGTGCGTTTAGCCAAAAGGCAAAATAATACAGTAAAAAGACTGATATGAAGAGTAGTAATATGTAGCATATCAAGGATGTTAGGTCCAATTTGATATCTTTCATCACATCGCCTGACATAAACAGTACAGTACAAAACACAACACATATATTACCTTCTGCCATTAAGCCCTGTTTGTTGCTTCTATCACAACACTCGACTATCACTAACATGCAACACTCCTGCCTGGTTCCACCTTTTCCGCTCTCCGCTTGTGGAGCCACTTGTTTGGAAGTAAAGTGGATCGCACCATTAAAGTTTGATGCCAACGTGGGCGCGGGTATGAGATATTCATCATCCAAACAAACAGTAACAAAAGGCCAGGCAAAATGCTGGAAAGCCAGGCACGGACACACATACAGAAAAGTTGTTTTGTTTTTGTTTTTTTTTCATTCACAGTATATGCCAAGACACAATCGACCCGTAAATAGACAGTGTAAACAAATATCCAGGGAGCGGAATCATGCTTTCTGCACAACACTAAATGCTAGCCTCTTCAATTGCTTAAATACTAACAGAAAAGTCTAGTATAATAAACAGTATTGTCTTAACTTTGTATCTATTGAACAGCCTACTAAAGACTACATTTCCCCAAAGCATTTTTGCATTATTGATCCAAATGCACACAGTAAAAATCTGATATTTGTGGTCATCAGTGGCACAAATGAGACTTCCAGCAGCTATATAACAACTGCAGTGTTATCCCTGAAGACCTACTCTCAATGCGGATGCACAGAATGCCAAAATACCAAAAGGAGACAAGTCTAAGGCTACTTTTTGGATATAGAAACTCATGCATGTCGAACATTCCAGGTAATAATAAAGATAAATAAAAGCGTAGACAGTATACTGGCGTACTAATGCTGTGGATAAAAGCACAAGAGAATTACAGGCCTAACACTGGGACAGCACAAGGATAAAATAAGAGTAAAATAGCCGTCTATTACATCGTCCACTCAAACATAAAAAAGTCTATGAAATGCTGAAGCTATATACACTTAAAGGTATGCAGCAGTTTTATTATGTGCAGTGTATTGTGTATTTCTGAATGTATTGATATGAATCCAATATCTAAAGTGTGGCTGTATGCGTATATATCCATAATGTTTTATTTTTTATCATGTACTGCATTGGATACTGAACACAAAGAGTTCTAATGCAAAAGCTAAATAGTGCTTGAAACAATGACAACTAAAGCATAGGTTTCATTTTGGGGAATACAGTCTATTTATCTCAAAAAGTCATCATTTTTTTTGAGAGGCTGAATTGAATTAATATTAACATTTTTGCATTTTTTTCATTTTTTGCTTAATATTTTTTAGCTTCTGGGTCAGTGCTCTTGTCTCCTATTTTGACTTGATACCCAGCATATGAATAAGTAACTCATACACCTCTATTAAATAAATGCTATATATGTATTCAAGATATTTTAAAGTGGCCATTATCCATCAATCAGAAGTATGTGTGTTTGCAATGTTTCCACTGAGTGGTCCTGTACGAGTCAGTATGGTTTGATACGTGCACCAAAGAGGCCCTGAAGAGGATTGCATTTCCACTGCTGTATGTGCAGGATCTACAGTGTAAACAGTGATGTCATACCAGTGCCACATGAGCTGCCTTTCTATATGAAGTACAGATGATATTTAAAGCAAACTTTTCAAAAATGTACGTGTGTTGCCATTAATCAGAACAAAGAGAGTAAGTCCTACTGGAGGTATAATTCTGTTAGGGGTGCTCCGATTGATCGGCCACCGATCATGATCGGCCGATTATGGCTAAAAGTAGCGTGATCGGTGATCAGCTAGAACGGCCAATCAGCTATACTACAGTACTATATAACATACTATAAAAGCTAGCACTAAGATTATAGGAGCAGCTCTGCAGCACAGATGCCCCTCACTCAGCAACCATATGGCATATTCTGTTTTCTTTTCTGGTTTATGTAGCACTCCAGTGTGTTCCTGTTATTTGTTCCTTAATTTAAAGTTGAGTGAAGTAAAGCTGAGGGCTGACTTTGGATAGTTGGATGTAGTCATAATAAGGCACAACTTATTTGTTGCTTTTTTTAGGCAGTTGTAGGCTGTTGCTTGTTATTGTGAGCAAAACTTAATGTTCTTGCTGTATGAAACAAAAAAAGATAATAAAGAAAAGAAAACATTGTAATTTGAATAAACTTTAGTTTTACCACCTCCAAATAATTATTTAAAATTGGCTTCTGTGTTTTTAAGAATAGTGAATTTATTATGGTACATAATAAAATAGAACCCATGATCGGTGATAAAAAATCCTGATCGGAGCACTCTTAACTGCTGTTTTTCCAGTTGATTCCTAGCCTTCTCAACATTAAATTAAAAAAGCTGCACCATTTTTCTGCATTGTAGAGACTCACTTATTAATGGCACAAGTTATACTTACTGTAGACTAAAAATGCTAATAAATGACTAAATGCTAATAAGCACAACATTTAGCATTCATTCTTGGAATATGACTGAGGATTTTCATTTTTTTAAAAACTAATGACAGTGTTTGGCTCTATCTTTTAGCAGCCCAAAGTTTACTATGCTTTTGACAGTGGAAAAGCCTCTAATGCCATACTGACCCGACCCGTAACGTACCACTCCAGTGAAAATGTACCTATTGATGGCAACAAATATTCAGTACATGTTAATTTGTTACAGAGCAATAATAATGCATGTAGGTGTGAATGTGCGTGTAAGTGTCCATGGATGGATGTGTGATCAGGCCTGCTCTGTGGCAGTGGTGGCTTCAGGGAACTCTGGGTTGATAAAGGAGAACCCCTGGAACTCGTCCTGGTCCAGGTTCTGAATGACTTCCTCGTCCGGAGGGGTCAGCACCGGTGGGTGACGTGTAAAAAAACGGTCAAAGTTCTCGGCCTCGCGTCCACACTGTTGAAGAGGGCGGGGTTGGGGGTGGGGTGTATCGAGAACAGGAGGAGGGTAGGGACGGACCCGAATGGATGGATTGGGGTGAGGAGGGGAGGGGAGGGGGGAGAGGGGAGGAGAACAAAAGAAGGGAAATGTAGGGTTGAACCAGGATGTAAGATGACATCATCTGAATGTCTCTTTAAATATCTGAACAAGGTAGAGAACTTTGGTGAGCTTCATTCAATTTAATCACTATGTAATTCATTAATTTTTGAATGTATGTGCTTCAATAAAGCCCACCTCAGCTCTAGCAGTGCCTTCTTCAAATATTCAAAGCATATTCAATACCATTTTTAAACAAGAGAATGAGTCTCAAATGACAACAAGTCCAATGGTAGTGCACTTTGTTGTAAAAAACTAAAACGCTTCAGCTCAACGTGTTAAAAAGTTTGAATTTCTTCAGTTATGATGATCACTTGAGTTTTAGTTGAATTTCCAAGCAGGAGTAAAAGAAAAATGCTGAAAGCAATTAATTATGATACAATTATGGGTTAATTGTGGGTTAATTATATGCAGCAGCTGTGGAGACCTGCTGAGATATGATAAACCAAATCAGGCCGTCAGCTTCTCAGCAAAAAAAAAACAAAAAACCAAAACTCAAGAAACATGAGGCTGCACTTTCTGCTTCTTATGGATTATAATTTACAGTGAAGTACAGTTTTTTGGTCAAACTCAAGACATCATTCATTTTAGTCCCCTTCATTTCCTCGTCCTGACCACTGGGATGACAAAAAAATCAGTTCGCCCCAGAGATGTGTGCCGTCTAAAGTACATAAAACTAGCTATTAACTTGAAAACTATATTTCCCCGACAGAATGCCTCTGAGGGCCAGGCTATTACTCTTTTTCCATCTTCATCGCGGCACCGAGCTTTAATTAACACAACAAGGATTCGGTGTCCTCTGACAACATCACCCAGAGGAGAACTACAGACTCATTAAATCTCCGGAACTCCCAAAACCAAATGAAATGAAGCCAGATTGTTTGTAGTTTGGGGAAATATATGAAATGAGAAATGCACCAGGGTCAAAGAGTATTTGCGGCTAATTACTTGGGTTTGTTTTAACTGGTTTGGGGAAATGGGTGAAGAGAATGCCCTGTACAGGGATTTGAAAGGACTGACACTGTAGGTTCATTTTAGTGTACAGCAACTTTGGCAAAACGGTGCTAAGCATCTTTGCATGTTCCATATAAAGTAGTGCACTACAACTTGACAGGTTTCATTTGAGACAGAGCATCGGTGCATGCAAATAAACACAAACAAACAAAAAAGTCTCAACACATAGACTGGGACAAATATAAGTATGTGGCTGAAAGGACAGATGGGTCGATGCATGGATTGGTGGAAGGACAATGTGGAACTTTTATAAAGCAGATGGATTAATGGATTCACAAGACACCGGTTGATGGAGTCACGACAAATATAAGTTTTTTAACACTTCATGTCATGTTCAGGTAATGTCAGACAAAGACCAGAAATGAAGATGAGTGGTGATGGTATGAGTATTCTGTAATTGTTAGTCAGTTAGTCAAACGCACTTTTTATTGTTAGCCATTGTTGTCGAACAATTACTAATTTAGGTAAACTACTGCATCATTTTTAGGGACCATATGCAGTTCTGAAGTCTTTAAAGCTAGCAGTAGAACGTGTATCTCCTTAATGTTAACCTAGCTTGCCCCAGAACTCTGAATTACAATTTTACAAATGTGCCAAGACATTCTAAAAACTCCTTTATCCTGACTGGCATAAGGCTGTACAATCGTTCAAGCTGTGGCAGATGAAGTCTGAAAGGAGCAACACTATGACTGGGTGTTTCATCGGCTCCTGACTACTTCTAGTGGTCCAATGTGCAATAACATGCTTGGAATAGGTCTTTGATATTCCATCCAATTTATAGCAACAAGCATCTCTATTGAAATTTTTAATATATACAATAACATAGAAAACACTACATATGGCCCCTTTGAGCATTCTTTGCCAAACTGCACCAAAGAATGAAAAAGTGAGTGTACTTTCAATATTGACGGACAGATGGTCCTGCCTGACTCTTCATCGCTAAAACTTTTATACTAGCTCTAAAAACGAATCTGCTTCTCAGTCTTAAAATAGTGACTGAAAAAGGCAGAGAAAAGAGGTTAAAGACCAAAACTATTCCAAAGATCAAACAGAAAATAAAAAAAGACAGATCAGTCGACATATGTCAGCAGTTAAATCAGAGGTCTTCGACGCACACCTGAGTGTTAAAGCTGTCGAGGTATGGTCTTGAAAGGCACATGCATACAAACAGACTTCCACAGGCAGGAATATGCACATCTCCCCATTGCCATACACACACATAGAAGAATCCCAGTGGGTTAGGACAGCTGCATAAAACGCTCGACTCAGAAAAACTCTTTAGCAGCAGTGTGGCCTAAGGCTCTGTAGGTGCCTCTGTGCATATTATAGCAAGATATGACATCATTCTGACTCTACTTATGATCAAACCATTTTATATAATGCAAAATAAGGAAAAGCATAAACAAACACGCGGTTGTTAAAGGTCGCTATTGCTGATGTTGCATAGACGTACAATGTGTATTCTCTAGAGGTTTACTTTGAACTCGGTCTAACCCCAGCAGAGACACAGAGCTTTGTGTGTGCTGTGTGACTGTACCAAAGTTTTCAAAAGAACCACCCAAACGAATAAAAAAATAATCACGCTCCTCAAAGATGCCTCATTCCTGACTTACCTGTGTTCATAACAGAGAAGGGAAGAAAGAGAAAGATCACATTCAATGTAAAAAGACGGAGAAAGAGGCAGAAGAAAAATAAGTTTAAGGGAAATGTAAGGCTGTGGAATAGGTATAACCCCAACTTTGAATTATATGTTTTTAGGTAAGTACGTTGGTCACACTGGTGATTAGCAGCACCTCACTGCAACTTATTCTTTATTTATTCTAATTTATCTGGAAGGACTAAGGTTCAAAGAGTTTCAAAGTGGGGGCAATCACTAATTCCCATGACAATAAGAGTTGGAAGATGTAGTTTGTGCTGCTGTGAGTGAAATTCTCATTTGGCCTCAGTGGTATCTGACTTACGGCTCTAGGTTTGAACGGCGGCTGGACTTCCTTGTTTTCCAGTTTCTCCCAGTCCATGTAGCGGAAGAAGCTGTGCTCCCTGATGTCCCGCTCGCCCTCTGGACTGCAGCCCAGTCGCTTCGCTGGATGCTTTGTCATCAGCTGGACACAGTTAATAAGCAGATACAAGTGGTTTTAGATTCTTTTACTTTACCCTCCCATTTACTATAAAACCTGCAGCAGTAACATATGTTTTTTCCTTTTTTTTTGCACCAGCAATGAGCTAAATGCCATGATTAATGCCTTTATGAAGTATGGTGTAGCATCTGCATATGAGCAAAGCTGTAGGCATAATTGTACACAACAACAACAACACAAGTCTTTATCTGATCTATTCTCAACAGTACACTTCTGCTATGCCCCAACTTTCCCCCCTGGATTCATTAAAGTTTCATCTCATTTATGCCTGTCTCTTTCTCTTACTGTTTTCCTCGCGTGACTCCTTATATCAGGATTATTTTTATCATTTTCACCTCTTTCTCTAAACATCCATTTATGCTGCTATCTATCATCGGATGCTTCTCCCTGGAGGCAAAGAAGAAGCCACCAAACACAGCCCACAGTGAATAAGCGGTGTTGTTTTTTTCCCCCCATTTTTACTGCAGCAGTTTGTCCAGGGGCACAATTAGGGAGCATTTATAATGACTGTCCACACAAACCTCAAGAGCAGCGTCATGGCTGGTGACGTCAGCGTGTTTGTGTGTGTAGGTGGGGTGTGCCTCCCTCGGGAGAAGCAGTCATAACTCATTACATTAGAGCTAAAATAACATTTTCCACGGGTCACTCAACCTTACACTGTGTGTGCAATCACGTGCATTAACACACACAATATTAGCTCTATTACCTTCCCTTGTAGTAGTATTTCATCTAGCAACTGATATTTTGTATGAATACCTAGTCCTTTGTGAAGCATGTATAAACGTTTATAGGTATATTCTGTTTGGTCCAAGCAATAAAACTGTTGTTGTGCAAAATGTGTGTATTTAAAAGGTGCATTGAGTAAGTAGTTGTGAAGAATGATATTAAAATAATACAAATAGGCAAGTAAAGCTCCAAGAATGAAGTGGAAGGAGCCATCTGTTTCTTCCTGTTTCTACAATGTAGAGTGGATAAAATGAGCACTGCTGAAGGAGAAGCACATCCATATTTCTTTTGTGATTTATACATTCTAGTATAATATTTTGGGGCATTTACGACTTTAAGTGATTCTATTTCTTTAAAGTAACATTACCATCAGACCTAATTCTGTTTTATTCATAGTCAATAGCATGTCTCCACAGGTCACCAAAGCTATTCACATGCTCTAAACAGGTGCACGTGAATGAGGTGTGGAATTGCAATCTGCACTTTTGCCAAAAACTGCACACTGGAATACAAGGAATCAGGGTGTGCATTTTTGCAAGTTATGAACACCACAACTATTTATCATTGATAGCTTTTTATTTATATAATTGATAGATCATGAAATATCACTTAAAACACAGTCATGCCCAGTCCAATGTTTACTGTGAAGATGACTGCAGTGAAAATGACAGTTCCTTTAGCTCTTGTATGTTTAAGGACACATTTGAGCAACTCATCTTTGCTGTACATTCGTGTGAACCTGATGCTCTTTTGTGCCTGACAATACAGGACTACAGAGTATGGAGATGCTTCTGTGTGAAAGTATGTATGGTCTATTGCCGGCTATGAAATATGGATGCTGGTTCAGGAGGAAGCAAGGGAGTGGAAACGTCTCCGATCACTCCTTTTCTTTTCCACACACGTGTGCACACAGAACACACACAGCAGAAGCATGCATTTTTATGAAGCATGTACAAGTTAATGCCACTCAAGTCATGCAGAACTGGAAAAATAACAATGTGAAGTCAGGGTTTCCTTGGTTCAGAGGCTACAAAGTACGTACAATAATCCAGATATTGTGTGGAAGATTCATGAAAACAGACTATTTTGAACTATTTGAAGACGATTCAAAATAGACTGCTCAAAAACAGGAGCATTGATTGGACGAGTCTCATCATTAATTTCTGCTGCTGAAGATCAAACCCCAGTCGTGACAAGATTTGCAGAAAAGCCGTTCAGAGCATAATGGTTTAATGCGATAATTACATTTTATTTTACATGTATTTATAGCATGATTATACACTGAGCACATTGTATAAGCGGTATAAGAGGGCTTTATGTACTGTATATGTCACACAGTTTAGTTAACCAAGCCAGTGCCGGCAGGGAGCAGTGGGAGCTGTGGGGGTGGATGCAGGCGGGCTTTCATGCTCCACTGAAGATTCACTGTTGTAAAACTACAAGCCAGTAATCATCACTAATACATAACACAGCCTTGTGAGGGTCTTGAAGAGCATGAGCATACAGTATTTGTCATCAATTTGCCCATGATTGCTTTTAAATTAAGTGTGAAGATTCATGATAAAAGTTTTGGTTCTATCTGGCAAATGTTTTTAATTCCTGTGCTGTCTATAAAAATAGACCTTTAGGCATTAGCAGAGTGCATATTTTCAAAGGGCAATAGTCACCAAAAATGTCAAATTCTGCTTAAACAATATGGTTTTGGCACATACAACTGACTGACAACATATGTGTGCTGTCAGTGAGTGGGTAAAAAACTTTAGCTTAATATTTAGCAGTTTTAAATAGTACTATAAGGCTACACCAATGAAAGGCTACATTCAGTGGGCAACTATGTGAACAACTGAAGAGTCTGTGTATCTCTGGCCTTAGCGTTCTTGCTCTATCAGCTAACGCTATACAACACCACAGCCAACATACCTGTAGAACTAGCATTCACCAGAAGAACACTGAGTCCATTTTACATAAATGTAACAACAATTATGTCTAATTGAGTGCTTTTAACTTTCTAAAGGGATACAATTAACATCAATAAATCAGGTATAAAAATTAGGGGCCTTTAACATTTTAAGGATAGCAATTTTGGAGTTCATAGGAATTAGTTGAATACTACTGATGAGTATAGCATTTGACTGGATCAGTTAGTAAATGCCATATTTCTTGAATTAAAACCATCCATACTAAAATCACACTTTTATTTCAAACCCAATATGGCTCTGTAGTGAAGAACAAAGACAATTCTTGAGTACTTTTTGCTTTTTTATGTCGCTTTAAATCAATAAGGCATTGTTCTTTTCTCCATTCTCTTTGAAAACACTCCAGGTGTACCTTATCAATGAAAAATATATTTACATACTCACTTATTGATGTAACTGTGTGCATAAATGATATGAGGAGTTGTGCGAGCCTGGAGCTGCATTGTAAACATCAGAGACAAGTTGCTCTCTTTAAAGTGAGCCTGTTTGTGTGTGTGTACATCGGCAATGAGCCACCAAAGGAGAAAAGCATGTTGGAAACAATGAATCGGCATCCTGTAACCTCAAAGACACATGTCCAGTGGGAAGTATCGGAGCATTATTTGACACTGGGCGCTGAGTTCTGCAGAGGAGTTTCTACAGCCAAGTGAGCACAAGCTTAACCCATTAGAGCGGTGAGACAGAGGAGGGATATATAATGAAAAATGCCAAGCGGCAGCTTAACAATGAAGAAAAGGACGGGAGACGAGCATGAGATGGGGAACAATTTTGTTTCTTCACAATGGTTTTAATTACGCAGGCAGTTCTGAAACCCCACTGCCTCCTCTGCTCAATTCTTAGCAATTCAATACCTACTTGTGCATGTTTACGTGATTTTGTAAAGACTCACCCCTTTACAGATGGCAACAGCCTCCTTGGACATAGATTTGGGATAAGAGACATGATGCTCCATGATGGACTGGAATAACTCGTCTTCATCTTCTCCGTCAAATGGAGGCTGGCAAAAAGACAGGGTAAATGTAAGTTATTTAAGCATAGATTCAAGTAAATGAAAGGGTGTAATCACAGTTTGTAATTCACACAGACCTGTCCCGCCAGCATCTCATACAACAACACACCGAAGGCCCACCAGTCGACAGATTTGCCATAAGGTTGATACGCTATGATCTAAAATATAAGAAAAGAACGGAAGAATAGCCATCTCTCTTTGAATTAGTAGTGACTGTGTCTTGCTGCTTAGACTCACCTCAGGAGCGATGTAGTCTGGTGTCCCACAGAAGGTTTTAGTGGTTACCCCATCGAGCATGTTTTCTTTACACATGCCAAAGTCTGCTATCTTAATGTGGCCCTCGCAGTCCAGCATCACGTTGTCCAGCTTCAAGTCTCTACAGGGGCGTTCATATGGTTAGTCAGCAAAAACACAAATGCATTCTATTCTGCAAGTGCTAGGTATGTTATGATTCATTGGTTTCTTTTTCAAACAATCACCTGAATTGTTAAATGTTGGTGTCTAGTAGAGCACGTAAGATTCTCACGATATGATAACCTCGAGGGAAAATGTCACACTATGATGGTATTGAGGTAATGACATTTCTAGGTAGATGTAAATGTAATAGGAATGATGTGTGAAAAAACAAGACAGTTAGAAGCTTATCTAGACTTTATTATCAAGGATCTTAAGAGATGAGAATGTTCAGCTCATAAAGGCTCAGATACAAGAGCATCAGCTCTTATTCGAGGAAGAGATGCTCCTATTGGTTGTCGGACTACACGACTTGTCAACACTGAATCAGTTGTGGAGAAAAGTCCTTCTGGGAAAGTAATTATTTCAAAGTTTATGATTGGATGACACTAATCATGTGATTACTGTAAAATACTTTAATTCAATTTGTAGCTATTATCTATAAAATCTGCCAACAGTTAAGGAGTTCTGTTAAATATAAAAGCTGTTGTGTTAATGCAGACATGTGAAACTCAAGGCCCAGGGGCCAAATGCAAAGTTTTATATGGCCTTTCAATACATTTAATAGGTAATAATTTTGGCATTAGGTTTTAATTATATTTATATTATATTTCAGTTGGATTTGCACAGGTATTTGATCGATCTGATTTGACAAAGATAAATAAAATCTGTTCAGATCCAGCTAAAATCTGTTTAATTTCCATCCATTGGCCCCGAAAGGATCAAGGTTAATGTGTCTTCAGTGCTTTCCAGTCTTGTCAGGGGTCCTGTGGTGGTTTTCATACGGTGGCATTTTGAAAAGGCCTAGTGCCTAGAACATTTGGCATCACTTTTTATATATTTGCTAGTTGCTATTAATTTTTGTGTGCTCATATTTATGTAAGCTACAGTATATGGACCTCAGATGAGTCCAATTTCCAAGTTATGAAAATTTAAACTCAGAGAACTGAAATGATAGGGCTGTCATTTAGCTGACAATTAGTAAAATTACATTATCATTTGACAGTGCTATTTACAATTAAAAACAATTCTAAATGATAAACTTTATTGAGCAAATAGACCACAAAATAAAACTTTACATTGCTATGAAGTCCAGATCAAGCTGGACAGTTGGACATGGTTGTCTGGGTGTATATGTGTAATTTTCAACTTGTGTCCGACACCACACGCAGCAAGTTTTGTGTAAAATCACGATGAAGGTTACCTGTAGATGATGCCCTTTGAATGCAGGAAGAAGAGACCAATGGCTATCTCTGCAGCGTAGAACCTACACATACACACGTCGAGGAGAAAGCACATTAATTAGAAAGCGGTGTAGGTAAAGGACAAGGGGAAAACAGAGGATAATTTGTGTGTGCCTATTTGTGGGGTCTGTGTGTGTGTGTTGGCATAAAGGTCATTGCTGTCTCTTCGAGGCCAGAGAGCAGCTGATAAGATCAACAGCATGAGTCTTTTTCTACACTCTGAACCTTTGTGTGGAATTATGTGGCTATAAACAATCAATGTGCTGTTGTTAAAAGCATGTAAAAGACAGCCATTTTGAGAGAGGTGAGGAATATGCAGTGTGTTTTATCTGTGATCAGAAAGAAGCAGCAGGAAGCTATTGTGACACAGCGTAAAACTCCCCCAAAAAAGAAAAACACCAGAGAACAAAGGCACACAGACAAAACCATCACTATTCTTCGCACAGAATATCCTCTGGTCTAAAAAATTAATTAAACACAGCAGAACAAGCTGATGGCCTTAGATAAAAGAGTTCCTCACCCAGTTCAACTTGCCCTTCAGCAGTCTAAACCACCTGCCACGGGCTAGAAAGTCTAATTCCCACTAAAGCAGATGAAGGGCAAACTCCGGCTCGGCTCTCACTTTCCAGACAGCCCGCTTGTCAAACATGTCAGCTCGCTGCATCGCCTTGACACCAGTGATCTCCACCAGCCACCCTAATTATATTCTGCACTTTTGGAGGTATTCTACCACACACTGGAAACTCTCAGGAGCGAATGCATTACTTTCAAGTTCTTCAGAGCAGCAGCGTTCACCGACGGGAACAACATATTCCAGCTCCAGGCTTTGCCCCGATCGCACCTATCATATCTCTCACTGCGGCCAGTCAAACTGCTGATAGCTTATTCATAATAATACAAAACATGAAACATCTGCTGCTGCGTGTAAGGAGCCCTGAGATTTGGTGATATCAGATATTTGGCTGCTGCTGCTTGTGTGTGTGTTTGTGTGTACTCACACTGCATGAGGCTCTTTGAACTTGCCGACCTGCTGGATCTGATACATGAGATCTCCTCCGTTTATGTACTCCATGACAAAATACAAACGGTCCTGGGGAGAGATATCGACACAGACAGAGAAGCAAAGGTCAGAAAGGACGCGCTCATATAAGTGAGGGAGAGGTCAGGGAGAAATGAGACCATCGCAGAAAAACAAAGGATCTGCTCACAGGTAAATGAAGAGTGATGGTGGGAATGAGACCACATTAGAGGAAAAAAAGAGGGGGAGTGGATAAAAATGAAGGGATAAAGGTAAAAAAAAAAAAAGAGTGGCCAAATCGAGAGGTGACTGAACGGCCAATCAGTCTTCAACTCAGTGAAATGGCGACATCAATTTAAAGAGGCAATTCCTCTCCATTATCTACAGAAATTGCCAATAAGGTACAGTGTGTGAGCCAGAGTGGAGGGGTTGGGTGTTTGTCAGAGTGTGCTTAGAGAAAATACTGTGCTGTGTTGTTAGCTGGGGCTTTTTAAGCTGTCTGCAGTATATGTGGTGAGCCTGCCTGCGCCGCCTGATAAGTCTGAAGAACAGTCTGAGTGCACTGTGCTCTGTGAATATGAGAATAAAATGTATGTTTGGGCAGCTACAGCTAATAACAGTGTGTGTCTATTTTCCTACACCATATGTCTCATAAAATCCCTAGTAAAAAAGTCCATGTAATGCCAAAGAATTAGTACTTAAGATTAAGTTTATGTTCATAGGTCAGGCACATTTTGACACTGTGGCACTTGACCTGATCTTCATGACACTCAAATAGACTAAATGTGATTTGTTTGGTGTGAATGTAAATGGCAGTGGTAAGTATGGAGCCACAGAGCTATATTTACTCAGTGTTGACTCATCTTGAGTGTAATATGGATTAGACGTCAGAAGACGAGCATGAATCAAACAGAGCTGTGTATTCCAGCTGCGAGCTGTTCAGACCGCAGTGCTCACCAGCAGAGCTGCTGTGCCCTTCAGCAGGACGCTGCTCCGTGTCGCACACAACACTAGATGTGCCTACCAACAGTGTCGCCAAATAGTCAGCTATTTTTAGTTTAGTGACATCATAACAAACCAACATGATTCAGACAAATATTTTACAGATTTTGAGTTACATGTGTTGTGGCTCTTCCCTTTAAAGCATAGTGTGTAAGTTTACATGTCTGGCACGTAAACACGGTCACTTCATCAACTGCAGTCATGTCATGTATGTATAAAGTTCAACCATTCTCTATGGACTAGAGTCGGCTGTTTCTGACAAGAACTCACAAGCTCCAGTGTCCCTCCTCTTTCTACTTCCTATGTCTTTGTCCTTTGTCCCCTAACTTCCACTGATCTTGTCAGATGGCCCAGATGGTCTGAGCCTGTGCCTGTGAGTTTTTTCCCCTCCACTTTTGTTTGAGGGAGATTTGTTGGGTTTTCTTGTTAAGAACTTTGAGATTCATTTTGTATACTTTCAACCAGCGTATACTTTTAATGTGCTGAAATGTCACATTTAAGTTAAGCCCTAATTTTAACACAGCTGGATACATTTCCTTGTTGCAAAATGTTGAACATACAACACTGTTCATGTTCAAAGGAAAGTGCTCGCAATACAGTCATATTTTACACAGTGACGTGGGAATATTTTTCCACTGACTTTGCAACACACACATTTACAAAAGGCTGCTTGAAATGTAATAAATGCTGTTATTCCATGTGCCAGACATTCACCCCTTGCATGTGAACACATAGGAAGATATTTAATAAATCAAAAGTACCCAAAGCAAAAGTTCATAGCAATATTACACAACATTATCCACTTTCGTACCATAGTCTGAAAGGTGGAGTGCAGTGCTGTTAGGAACGGAGGCTTCCCAGACAATGCTAACACTCTCTTCTCCACCATGGTGCACTCCACGTCATCGTCCTGAATGACCACGTCCTTCTTCAAGATCTTTATGGCATAGAGCTCCTCTGTCCCTTTACGTTCTGCCAGCATCACCTGCAACACAAGACACGAGCAAGGACTTCATAACTGCTTTACCTTTAAGAGACAAGAAAAAGTTGAGAAAAGGATTATTTCACTTGACTTTTGGGGATCTTTTGGGGGACACAGTATGGGGCCAGGTGCAGATAAGGTAAGGTGGATGGGTGACGAGAGTGGGATTATAAAAAGTGTAGTAAAAAGAAAAGAAAAGAATGACAGGAAGCCAAGGGCAGGGAAAGAGGAAGGACAGACGGAGTGATGGAGAAAGAGATTGGCAGCAGTCAGGCAATTCAGTCAAATCTGCTGAATCACACGCTAAAAATATGGAAAAAGCATTGTCTTTTATCCAAGGTTAGGCTCCTGCTGTGTACAGTTTCTGAAAGTGAGGCTGAAATATTTCTGTCTAGTCTCAGATGTATTCGATCCTGGTCTGTTCTCCTTTTGTATCTTTCTTGTATCTGCATTTCAACAGTGTTGACTTTCCTGTATCAAATAGCAAACTAAATGTAGGTCAGCTCACGGGTCAATATGGACTCAGATGTATATGGATTGTCTCTAAGCGTTAGCGCTGCGATTAACTAATAATTGTCCATACTGTACCACCTCTCATGTCCTAATAAGCTGGGATAGGCTTTAGGTTGTAGGACTGTAACATAAAATGATACCGTTAACTTTGTTAATTACAGACATTTTGGATCTATGCTCAGTTTATTATGCTCAGGATTTATCACTACTAACTCTCCCAACTGGCTCTTGAAGTGATAACATGCTTTCAATTTTTATCTTAAAAGAAACCAGCTGAGAAGAATGTGAGAGAAAAATAGTGAAGCTTTTCATCAAACGTGTCGTGTTTGTAGTTCTCGAGGGGCTAATTGAGTTTAGGACCTCGACAAAGATCCTTTCATCCAATTGTATTTTATATTGAAGTCTTTTTTTCCACACTGGCTCATTTGCATAAACAAAGAGTGAGCAAAGACTAAATTGTAGCACAATGTGCTAGAGATTTAAACTGAAGAGTGATTAATGAAATACTCTGAAGCAAAAAGGAGCATTGTGCAAATCTTTGTAGTATACACTTTATCTAAATGGAACATAACAGTCAGCATTATGTTTTCAATTGTTTATAATGTGTCAAAATAACAGTCCTTGCATTTTTATTTATTAAAAAATAGATATGAAACGCTCCATAGAACCAAGAGGAAGTGCCACGACTTTCTACTCTTCATCTTGTACAACTGCCCAGAGAAGACAAACTGAAAATTTTGTTTTTAAATCTATAAAGTGAAATTCTTATCTGAATCATTGCTATGAGATCTGTTCATACACAAAAAAGAGGGACGTGTAGTGTGGAATTGCAGTACACAATATCATCAATAGATGGACAATGCACCTTAGAAGTAAAGTAGCGATAAATAATCACTGATTTCTCGCTAATAAAGTCTGAATGAGACACTATTAGCCAGAAACCTGAAAACCATTATACTGTAGACTGAAAGTGACATGAGTTTCAAAAAGTTGCAATTAATTATGTATGTGTAATGTAATGAAAGCCCGTCACAGTTATTATTGGAAGTACACTTGTGAATGAAAGAGCCCTAAAAGTGACCTTATATCCACTTTTGCCCCTCAGAGACTAAAAACTTTGATACTTAGAAGCTTGTTCCTTATAAATATTCAGGTATGATAATCACAAAGAGGTTATTGGGTTTGGGATTCCACAGGGACTAAGCACAGATGGACAGTTTATGCAGTATGTGTATATTGGAAAGATCAAAATTACACTTTAAGATATGATGTGTTTGAAAGGAGATGAGTTGTCATCATGACTAGGGGAATATATAATCCATGAAGTTGAAACAGACAAGAAGGACACCATCTGGACTCTCTTTTATATCACTGCGTGGACAAGGACAAGGCCAGCACAACAAAAATGATGCAGAAAGCCAGGCCTGGGGAAAATTACAAAGGACAAGCTTTTGGGCTACATTTTACATTGAGCTAATGTGGAAAAAATTTAAAGAGTCAGTCTGATGCAAGGTCATTAAGGTCTGGGTGTTATTCATGAAACGGCTAACGCTGCTGTGAATTGTGGCGTGTCTTTATTGGCAACGCTGTTTATTCCAAGACAGTTGTTCAGGGTCATTTGACAGGAAAGCAGTCCTGCGGATATTAACTGTCATATGTCGTAAATGATGCCACTGTGTTTCCTCTGCTGACCTTGCAGAGTGAATTTACCCAGGGAAAACAAATGAAACCACACTCCGCTGCACCGTGTCGCGCTGTGTCGTGGAGTGTTGCATAATTTTAAGCTGTCATATATCATGCCTATGATTTTTTCAATATATGAGTGGACAGGATAGTTTAATTTATTCACTATATGCATAAAGCGTCTGTCGAACAATACTTGGCGGTAGTAAATAAGGCTGGTCAACTTACTGAAAATAAATTAAAGCCACACAGAATCTTTCTGGGGGGTAGGGGTTTCAATTTCTCAATACTGTGATTGACTGCACTTTCTGGGTTGACAATGCCTGGTTCAGTAAAGTATTAGAAAGGGGCACAGGTTGTTGTGAATGCATATTTTGAAGAAAAGTAAAAATATGCTATATAAAATACATAAAAAATGCAGACTTAAATTCACTCCAAGAACCAAGACATTGGACCTTGAAACTTGCATGTATGTGCTCTGTGGAGCTAGCAGTTGTTACCAATGTTGTAACTTAAGTATATTTAAATTTAGAACTGCATGGCTTTAAACCACTCCACAAACTACAACAGCCTCAAAGGATCAAAACTCAAACTTCCCAATATTTTCCCAATTTCAAGACACAGTTAAGTTTCAAACTTTGAGGACAAAATACATTATTTCAGGACATATTAATTCTTCTTCTTCAAACTGGTGTGCTGAAAATGTCCTACTGTAGGGAATAACTTACCTGTCCTTAAAAATCTATCTATAGATCTTTTTCAGAATGCTCAAATAGATGTCTATGACTAATAGAAAATAGAGAATATGGGTGCAGCTTAAATGTTTTTGATGTTCATTTATTTGATTGTTTCTTCTCCATGTGAGACAGAGCTGGAAGAGCGTCCGCAGAGCAGCTTTAGTGTGATGCAGATGCCCTCAGACACTGAGCCAGAAAAAGCTGCTGTGAAGGTACCAGTCACCCACGCAAAACTCACCAGGCTTTACAGTGACACGCAGCACGTGAGCGCATGTTTGTGCATTTTACATGTGTGTGTCCCTAAATCTAATGTGTCTTTATAGCTCAGTGCCCTCGACCTGTTTGTCTGATTGTGTAATGCATTTTCCTGTATGTGTTCATGTTGCTAAAGAAGCGCTCATGCTTATCGCTGTGTGTTTAAGGAATCTCTGTGCGTAGCATATTCCAGTAACGATTGACCCTCGGCTCTCCACATTGACGAATCCGTGTTGCTTTAAATGCCTGTTACCATGGAAACAGGCAGCCGGTACCTAGGTCTACTCCGCACACAATGCTGCCTCCCTGTCGTTTTCTGTCACTTTCTCTTGTTCCATCCCCACTGTGCTCTATCCACCACTTACCCAATTTTCCCCCCTCTTTCTCCTCTTCTCATTCTCTCCGTCTTGTACCTCCATTTTCATTCATTCATGTCAGCTGCACTCCCCCATCCCGCCCTCCCCCGGCGCGCTGCTTTTTTCACTCTTCCCCTTCTCATTCAGGCTGACGTTTTTACCTCTCTCAATTCATTCATGTCAACCTTGCCGCTACTCTGTCACATCTCTGTCTCTCTGTCTTTTCATCACTCCCAACGCTTGTCACGTCATCCTTTTTTTTTCTATCGGTTCATCTATCTTTGTCCAACAGCCCTTCACCTTCTCTAACTCTTTATTCTTTGTGGGAGGATCAAACTCAAATTGATAAAAGGCCACAGATGCAAATAGAAACCATATCAGGAGCCAAGGGTTGCCCAAGTAGAGTGAATTAGACTAGTGAGAAAAGCTATTTGTAAACATCTGTATTGGATTTAATGCAGTCAGGTATATATGAGTAGGTCTTTTTTTTTTTTATCAATGTTTAGACTTATAAATTGTGTTGAACGCTAATAAGTTAAACTAATTGTTGAGTCGTTTTGTGAACAGTGGCATTAACGTTCTAAATTACCCAGTTGAAAGAGCATTACACAACAATTACCTTTTAACTTTTAAATGGGACCATTCGAGGAGCACAGGAATGCTGGAAATTAATTTATTTTGCGTCTTATGAAGCCCTATTGAATCCACTGATCTTTATAGTTTTTAGTTTAGTGTAAATTAGCCATTGTACAGTAACCTAGTGTCAGTGTGGATGCAATCTGGTGAACTAACAAGGCTAAGAAAGCATTGCACATTGTACATAAGCAGTCTATGGTGTCAATCAAAAAGAAAACGTTCCTAATTGTAGTATGCTTCTAAACATATGAATGTCTTTCTCACAGTACTTTAGTTTTCCATGAGACAGGCATTATTGTGGCAGAGGGATCCATGGCTGTAGGTCTGCTGGGTGGAAGAGAACCAGATAATACTGGAAAACTGACAGACCTGGCTCCCTCTATGTCTCTCATCAGACATGAGAAAGACTTGCTATTCCCCTGGAAGAGGATGGATGGACTTACAGACCTATACATCTGTCTCAAAATGATAACAGTGTAATGTAATCATGCTCTCTGTAGAGTACTTCAAACAGACATGTTAAAAAAAGACCCTAACACCATAGACTGCTTATATACAGCTGCACACTACAGGTTTGTTGACAACACACATTTACTCTACTCGACCTTGTGACACACACATATATTATATAAGACTCTATTGTGCTTTGTGATTCATTTTATGTTGCTATCCCCATTTTCTTGTCTTATTTCTTATTATATAATTTTTTTTTATTGCATTTCAGTTATATATCGTTTCCCGTAGCATTGTTCAGTTCCTTTTAGTCTCACTTCACTGTGGCCTATAAATGGTCAGATTTACATAGGCCTACAGAAGCACAGCTGATATAGAAAACAGGTGCGGCGTCACATTGTGGCCTCACCTTGCCGAAGCTGCCCTTTCCCAGCACCATCAGGAAGTTGAAGTCGGCCAGCTTCACGCGATCCTGGTTGCCATTTGAGTCGAACCGAGATGCCGCGTTGGCTGCCTTGCCTTCTGTGTTCTTGCCTGGACCAATCTTGGCTCTCTGAAAGATGAACAAAAAAAATCTGATTATATTTTAAAAGCAGAAAGTTATTAGCCATCGCGCTTGTTCTAAAATAGGACTTCAATCTCCCATACTTTCCCTAACCAATATGGCCTCCTGTGCCACTCATTTCATTCAAGTCCATCTCTTCATTTGTTTCTGTCCTTCATCCACTCCCCAACCTTAACTTTAAAAGGCTCTGCACCTTTCAATACTTCACGTTAAATATAATAAACCTACTGTAGGTCATAGTCACCATTAATTCATGTCTGTCACTACCACTTCCCCATCTTCCACCTTTCATTTTAACTCAATTTATTCATCTCTGCTTCAGCTTGCTCTCTTGTCCTACCTCTGTCATAAAAAACTATTCCTCATTTAACTTCACAATGACCTTCAACCACACTCTTGTATTAACACAAAAGAAAAAGTAGCATTAAATGGAACTGCATATTTTCTTATAAATCTTTTCTTGCTGATCCAGCTAATGCTCTGTTCATTTCCTGTGCCCTGCGCTGCTCGCTGCAGTAATTGCTCCCGTCCCTTACAATCTGACAGAGTGAAGCGTCTCACTGCTGTTTGTTTGTGTGTGCGCCGTGTGTGATGCAACCCTTACACTCGTCAATGGATAAAATGCTCTATCTTTCTCCATCTGTTCTGACATAAACACATTCACAGTGTGCAGTGGAGGAGGTATTTGTGGGCAGTGGACCATGCTGAGGGCAATGCTTTCACAGAAAAATGCACCTCTCTATGTATCTTTTTTCTCTTTGTTACACAAAATATAAACAAACAGGCTTCAGTGAAGACATTGTAGAATTAGCATTGTAGGAATGCGCTGCAATAAGTGACGAGACAGCAAAATATCTTCTGCCTAATCCAGCGACAAAGAACCATACACCACTAATATGTGCATAATTATTTACTGTGAATGACCATGCTAAAGGGATTATATAGTAATGTTTTGTAACTATTTATGTATTTATTGTACATTTTAGAAAAGAACCCAAAGAGAGGAATTCTATGAGTTTACTTTAATTTGTCAAACTATCAACTAAACCAACAGACTTTAATCAATCTTCACATTAGAAATGAACGTCCCATTGGTACCAGGATGACGGCAACTGAGGCTCAGAACTGCAGTGGCACATGACTCCATCTAGTGGCAAAAAGTGATATAACAGGCTTCCCGGAGTGGCACTTTTTGAGTTTTCTGCCTATAACTATGTACAAAGTATAATAACACACTTTTCTAATATAATATCTTTAAAGACAAACAACACTCCTTTAGGATATTTAAAAACAAATACAAAACAGTTAAAGCATACATTATTACAAAAATACATTCATTTATTTTTTCTGCCACAACTTAGATATTCCGTCTTCATGAAAAAACAGTATTATAAATACAACTGCATAATGGGCATTAAATATGGATTTCCTGAATGCACTGAATTAAACAAGGACAATTCTGACATGAAGAAGGTACAGATGTCCTGTTACCAGAGAAGAATCTCTCAGTCTGTCTGTATCTGTGTCTATGTCTTTCGACTGTCGCACTCACATCTCTCAGGGCCAATCGCCCCAGAGGTTGTGTGTGTACAAATGTGCGTGAAAGGCTGTCCCCAGAGAGTGAGTTTCAATGAACGTCTGAGGACCATGACCTTGAGGAGACGGAAAGAGAGAAAACAGACCGAGAAAGCGAAAAACACAGGGGGCATAGAAGGTGACATTGGGACAAAACTGAAATAAAAGAGAGACAAGGAAGGGACACCAGACACTTTAATGAACAGACCGGAATTACAATCACGCAGCTTTTAGTGAATATAAATGAAAAAGCAGATTTACACATGCTGGAAATCTGTCATTGGTCCAGGTCGAATCTGTCATTAAAATTGTCTTGTGTGATCAGATCACAGTGGCCAGACTTAATGCCAAATGTGGACATCCTCAGTGAGTCATAAATGCTGCCTTTGATCTGATCGGTCAGGATGAGTTAGGACACCTGAACCAAATCCCAGTGTGACTTGATAGTTATTCCGCTTTAACTAAAACAAAATTAAAGCCATTAACCATATTACGTACTGAGGGAGACACTGCCACCACCAATACTCATACTCACATATCAATATCAATAAAATGTCTCATAGTAAGACGACCTTTTTCTGTCCTCTTTACTGTGTTCAGTGAAGGGATCACCTGAACATGGCTAATATGAGGCCTGCATGAAGATGGTAAAAGTAGACCAGAGGTGTATTGGTAGGAAATGCAGCATCTGTCAAGTGAAGTATTTCATGAGATGGTCACTGACAAAAAGATTCCCGGTAGAAATAAAAGTTGTGTTTCCTCATCTTCATCCCACATCCCAACGTTGCCATGTAACTGTGAATAACTGTTGCCATGCAGCTTGGTGTACACAAGCAAGAAGGAATGGAAAAGGAAGGAAAATGGGGAGGCTGAGAGCTAGGTTTTCTTTCCTCTGCCAAGTGTGTTAATGAGTGGCCTACTGGTCAGCCACACACACATACACCCTTACGCACACACGTGTGGACCTGTGGAGTGCCAGACCGGATGGCACTATAAGAGCGCCTGCCAACTGCTAACAGCTCTCCCAGAGAGGCTCTCACACTCACATTGAGAAGTACAGAGCCTTGACACATTTACATACACTTTCACACAGGAAACACATAAACACACACCTCAAATTTCTGCCGGAACTCCTCGTTGCCCTCTTCTCCCTCTGCAGGGACAGGAACGTTGAAATACTCGCCCTCTTCCTGGGAGAGCAGCTTAAACCTAAAGAGAGACAATATTCACAGTTTAATCGATTCTCACTGAGCTCATATAGTTTAACTTCGGCCATTAGCTCAATAAAGTGTGCAGTTAGTGCAACAATTTAAAGTCATAAAGAATAACCATTATCAACTAATGTACTCCTCTTCATGGTAATACAGTCAAACTTGGCAGAGATAGGCCCAGCATGGAAGCCTCCCTTTTGCATAATCAATATAGTATACTGTAATTTATATTCATATAAACTCCATATGAGGCTTCATCAACATACTTTATCTGCAGAATATGCCATGTTAGCATTTCATTTAAAAAAAAGTCAACGTATTCTCCCCAACATTTGTTCAAAACTACTGAACTAAGTAGGGTTGAGGTGCATTGAACACAACTGCACTTTAAGGATAAAACTAAAGTTCATAATGGCATTTCTCCACCTCATACACTGGCATCTCTTTAAAAGCCTTGACAGGGCAGCGTCAGCAAAAAGACGGCAAGAGAGGAAGATAGGACAATGTAGAGCCTGATTAGAAAAAGAAAGAGCAGAGATAAAGAAGCTGAGATAAAGAGACATGACGTGCATTTGCTTTGGCGTAAAAGTCTCAAATGTTTTTTAGTGCAGTAATGTTCAAGGTCACCTTCAGTCTCCTCCACTTTTTTCTACTCTTTTGCATTGTTTTTTAAACATGGTCTGCTTTCACCTCACCATCCATCCACTCCCTGTTTGTGGAGCTCCGAGATGCCAAAGGACAGAGATCCCATGAAGTCGTTGCGGCTCGTCAAGTCCCAGTCCCACACCTCCACAGACAGACGCCGGTCCTTGTCGTGCTCTTTCAGGTGGCTGTGACATAAAAAAGCACAGTCAGGGTAAAGTAATGGCTCAGACTGATTTTCATAGAGCACATATTGGACATAGGAAAACTCACAAGGAAATGATCTATGCACTAAAGCAATAATTGTTAAAGGATGCCAATACGTTTTGTCGTCATGAGGCTGAAGTTCATGCTGTTGATTTGGAAATAACTTGTTGTCATGGATACATACAGTTTTTCGAAAGACGAGAAGGCAGCAAACACTGGTGTGTGGGTCATTAGCTTCAGAAGTATCAGAGGTACAACACAACCCATGCAATTTAGAACTAGAAGAGGCTCTGCAGCTTTTTCAAGTGTCCATTAAGTCTTTCCAAAACAACAGAGTAGCATAAATGACACAGGAAAATGAAACACATGTGTAGGTGGTCTGTAAGTAGCTCTAGTAACTCCAAACTTTCTATTTTTGGCGCTTAATGATATCACACAAAAACTGAGGTGGAAAAAGGTGGCCTTATTGGTAGGCTGTTGTAAGTTTGAAATGGTTTATTTAATAGTATGCTTCATTTTATGTAGAGATAATATCATTTGCACTGCTTCCTGTCATGATCTTAGATGCTCAAAAATGCAAATCTCCATCTTCCCCCAAACAAACACTGATGCGGCCTATTAAGCACGTAAATGGAGCCAAGAGCAGGAAACGACCCCAAAAGCAAGGTTTTATAAATATAAGGAGCCAGATGTTTTTATCTGAGTGCCAGCGGTTACACATGCTTGGAAGACCAGGCATAATGTGACGCTCTGAAGACACCGCAACGAGAGAGAGGAAAAGAACACAGGCAGTCGAGATGAAAGAAACAGAGATAAACCGGGGAAGTAAAGGGGGGAAGAGAAAAGCAGTGTTTAATTATTAACAAAACACAAATCCACTAAACATGGTGTGAAAAGAGCTTACAATTTAAAGGTCTCGTTCCAGGTGGGGTTGAGGCAGCACTTGACGGTCTTGGTCTTCTGTTTGGTCTCATTGCGTGGGTCTGGGATCAGTTTGAGCTTCACATAGGGGTCTGAGAGTCCGTTGGGGTCCATAGGGACAAGGTTCCTGGCCTCTTTGACTGGAGGAAAAGAGAAAGGAGAAAATTTGCATAATTAAAACAGAGTAAACAAAAAACTGTGTTTTCAGTGTATAATCACACCTCTATTCATTTAAAGCCCCATAGAATTCTGTGTAAAGAATCATTAGTTTCTTTACTTCTTGTTCTGGTTCAAGTACAACAGAGTGGATAAACTGAACACTGCTGATAAAGACACAATCATTTTTTAAAAACATATTGTTGCAACAAATACTTCGGATATTTATGAACTAAATTATTGACCCTGCAGAATGCCACAGCTGTTCACATCTTTGCCAAAAACATCAGAAAACAGACCCCAAACTCCAGGGTAAAAACAGCTGATCATCGGAAAAATTCAAAATACTGCAGCATTTCTTTCTGGTGTACAGTGGTCCCTCGTTTATCGCGGGGGTTACGTTCTAAAAATAACCTGCAATAGGTGAAATCCACGAAGTAGTCAGCTTTATTTTTTACAATGATTATATATGTTTTAAGGCTGTAAAACCCCTCACCACACACTTTATACACTTTTCTCAGACAGGCATTAACATTTTCTTACATTTCTCTCTTGTTTAAACACTCTCAAAGTTCAAACCTTAGCATCTTCCTCTGCCTTTTGGGTGCGACCGCAGGTGCCTTTGTCGGTGCAGAACGTTTCGTCGACATTGTGGGTTTTGTCGGGGAGAAAACTTACAAACATACAGCACTTCAGAGTCACACTGCTAGCGATCGAACATTTATGTCAATTTGGCAAACCGAACGCATTACTGTACAGGAGACACGGCACGGAGGAGATTCATTGACAATGGTCTACAGTCCTTTAGCCAATCAGGACGCAGAACACAATGCGCGAGTTCTCCCTTAGCCAATCAGGATGCAGAACACAATGCGCGAGTTCTCCCTTAGCCAATCAGGACGCAGAACACAATGTGTGTTGTAAAAAAAAAAGCATGCAAAATTGCACTAAAAAAATTCCGCGAAACAGCGAGGCCGCGAAAGGTGAACCGCGTTATAGTGAGGGACAACTGTATTTCTACTTAGGAATACTACTGTATTACTAATCTGTTGTTGAATTTGTTAAATATAACAGTATCCCATTATAGAGTGTGTGTCTATTCTATATTCTCTGTTCTATTATGTCAATAATGCAGCAGGGCCAAAATTATTTTAGGGCCCTCTTCTGCTCATTTTGACAATAAAAATACAAGTGTGTTACATGAAATTGAATTGTACCAATTGTACCATCAAAGCTATATGTCCATCTTAGACCTTTTGTACTAAACTCATGCCCCTTAAAACGTTTAAGAGGATTAATATGCAAAATCATTATTATAAAGCGACAAACAACCTAGCACAGTCAACCTTATGTCAATGCACACACTTAACCCCTGGAAGTCTACGAGGGGCCGCCACTTCTGTCCATAATGACCATGTAGACAGATGAAGGTTGCCAGTTGCAACACTAATCCTCCTTTTGTGGCCGTCCGTTATTGGGCTGTAATTGTATTCCGCTGGCATCAAATCCCCTGTGATTGCATTCGGAGTGTGTGTAAATGCTGTGCGTATGTGTGCAATTATTGTTGCTGGTCAAGTTGTGAGGTCACATCCAATTACCAGAGGCAGGATTGGGGTGGTGCTGCTGCGTGTTATGCCGCGTGTCGGGAAAAACATTCAAGAACAACACACAAAAGAATAATTCAATAACACAGACGCGGTGTTAAATGTTACTGCTGTGACACAATAAAGTGTAATGCAGCTGTTTTTAGGCAGGAGTTGCAATGAATTTGACGGATGGGGCTATGATTACTGAAGGATAATCACAGTATATATAATGCAAAAATAAGCTGAGATGGCAACATATTTTCTTCTTTGTCCCGGCTTATTGTAGTAGACGATTTAAAATAAGCAATATTGTGGGATAGTATCGTAGCTATAAATATACATAGAATTACACCATCCTCACACTTCTTTTCTGTAACAGCCAGGCCAGTTTCCAAAGTATCAAATGTTATTTTACTTGCCACTCAGATCCCCTTCAGACCTTGCATTTCAACCTATCTTCTCTAAATCCGGACACACACCTTCCCATTTCATATGCATTCATAAGACAGATAGATTTATCTTCACTGTCCTATCTCTCATGTAAAATGATCTATTATGTTGCATAGATGCCACTGCTTTACTGATGTTTTACTGTTACTAATGTTAACAACATGGCATTGCTCTGATTGGATAAAACTGTGGTTCCTCACAGATGTTAAAACCAATCACCAGCCAGTACCTGCTCTTTGCAATGGTTATCTATGGAAGCCCTCCCAGGTGGTACTGTGGAACAGACCATCTGTCTTGTCAGGTTAATGAGTGATCCAATGTGGCGTCTCTCAGTGCAAGCCATCATCCATTCACATCTCCACAGAGATCTGAATACTTAAGTTCTGACTACTCTTTCTGGCCTTTAATGCTACATCTGAAGCGGGTCATAGAGTCTGAAAAGAAAATGTACAATTGGAAAAGTGAATAACTATGTAACATTAGTTAAATAAGTGATATTTCTTCCATGATGCGCATTCGTTAAGAGCACAAGCTTACGTATGTACACTTGCAAATACTGCTATATGCTGTATACTATCTACGATGGTTTACCTTACTTACTATTCTATTTTACAACAAAAGAGGGACTGATCGGCCTGAAGTACTTAAGTAGAATCTCTGAGTTTTAGTTTTAGGGGATCTTGCAGTGTGAGAAAACCCCCATGAAGTGAGCTCATGCTGTTAAACGGGCTACGCTACGGTAAGCTCAGAGAGGTTAACCACAGCACAGACCCGAGGACCAGCCGTAAACCCTCTGTGGAGCAGGTCAATAAATATTAGATGACGCCTGTTAAAGTGACCATCAAATGCTGGTTGAGCGGGAGCTATATAGAGGGTAGCATGCCAAATAGTCTCACAGGACACATGCGAGAAAGAAGACAAGTGAACATTTTTGTGTTTGTGTGTAAGCAGTGGTGATGCTTTTTTGTCTAAGCCTGGGGATGCATGTGTGAAGTTCTTCACGGGTGCATTCAGTAGGTGCTAATTGTACTAAGGGCTGTGGTCGGAACGTGTGTATGTAAGACAGAGAATGAAAGATAACGAGTATATTTAAGTCTACAGGGAGGCCGGGTGGAGATAAGAGTGCAGTAACAGCAGAATACTCTATGTGCAGAGCAGCAGCAGCGGCGGCGGCGGTGCTTTAGCGTGGGTGTAGGCACAGCGCCTTCCTCGTGTGAAATGCTCTCCGGAGCCTTCAGACCCAGGCTCTTATGGTCCGCACATGTGATTAAAACCACAAGAAAATAGCTGCATTAGCACACGACCAGTAACAAAGGCAATAAGTATAGGTGCGACAATCAATGTTTTATTCTGTGCTATTTGGTCATGCACTGTATCTACAGTGTTGCAACAGTTGAGAGTGACGCTGACTGTTGAAGCTGTTCAGACCTGGCACTAAAATGCATCCTCATTGATTGCATAATAAGTGGTCAGTGTTAATAGTAAATGTTAACACGGTCAATGAGTCCTGAATGAAGCTAATTAATCAGTCAATCTAAGAATGCATTCGGAGGCAGCCTTGGACATTTATGATTGATGATCTCTGCAGGAGTGATAATAGGAAGTATCATATAATTATATGAGTAACACGTTTTATATGAAATGTTTGGCACATTGTTTTGGCATTAATAAATGTGTGTTAGTGACATGACAGTAATATATGGCCATTGTTTTCCTGGTCGAGAACTTTAAGTACATTGATGTTATTTACACTAATAATATCAAAATACATGAATGAGTAAAAGTTACACTCATAATTTATCACTGGCATGATGAGTGGCAATGTCACCTCACAGGCAGAAGTTGGACCCAAAGTCACAGTTGAACTTAATAGTAGATGTGTCCATTAAATCAAGAGCACTTTGTTTCTGAGGTGTCACTTTTGATGTTTGTGTTGAGTAAAATTATTTTAAAGTAACTGTATTTTTACTATTACTGATTTGGCTTAATGATGTCAATGGTTAGTTATGCGTTAGTTTAAGTGACTTCAAATAGCTCCACTGGTCACACATGCAAAGTCTAAATGTCTGAAACATGAAGCAGCTCTTAATGAAGTAACCAACACCTTCAAATCCCTACAACTGGAATTTACAGCATTGATTTAAAAAAGCTGCAATAATAGTTCATTATGATTGTGTCAGTGACAGTTTTATCCAGGTGAACTTGTTTATTTGCATAATCAAGAAAGAATGAGCCATAAGAACCTCCGCAAATTAGTACTGCATAATTTATCACTCATACATCATTATACCAATATGATCAAGCACAATATCTATGTCTCAAAGGCTGCTTGAATTACAATAATGGTACAGTATGATATTCCTTGTACCAGGCACTTTGCATGTCAAGTGTCCATCTTTAAATGCTTCCAATCAGATAAAACAAGTGGAGCTGACAGCTTGTGCCGGCTAAATATACTGCAGGGATAGTACTACTAAAACGTTTGTGTCATTGAACTCTGTCGTCGTAACATTTAATAACAATTTACAGCGCGCCGAGAAAAACTTAAGACAACGGTAAACCAGCGAGAGTCACCATTCAAAGTACTAGTCCTTGAGCCAAACTGCTGACTCCTCATACAGGCCCAAGGGTGCTGTTTTCCACTAACCTCTGATCTCCAGTTAATGTGGAGGGTTGTGACTTACTATTGATCAGTATATTAGCGGTGAGCGTGCTCCGCAGCTTTGTGAATGACTAATTGTAGCAGCCATTTTTTACCAGCTCCTGCTACGTTTCACTAATCGTTCCCAACGGTTCCACAGTTCAACCTCTGTGCTGCATTTTTCTCTTCCTCCTGTTGTAACCGAGCTGAAGACGGCTACACACTGACCCCTGTGGAACAAAATAAGTACTGCACATTTTGCTGCATCTCACCATTGACTGTCAACCATGAAAAAACGAGGACGATTTTATTACATGCTGCTAAAGATATCATATTTTTTAGGTTGGAGGAGCCGTGCTGCATTCTTCCATACTGCGCTGTTACATTTGCCTCCGCTGCGAGTGTGTGATAAGTCAACTTGCTTATCATTTCCCACAGTAAGTCCCAGCTAATGAGAAGTGCACAAGCGTGGGAACCAAAACGTGAGAAGAAAGTAGAAAGGAGTGAAAAAGATAAGAGGCATACAGACATGAAACATTCATAAATGGCACTCGTCTCTTCTCTCTAATTTAAATATATAAATCTTTTGTGTGCTGAGTCTGTAAATTAAGCCTCAAAATGTAATCTAATAGCAATTTTAGGCTCAAGAATTTGCAACGTAAATGTATTTAAGCCTGCCTGTTTTGTAAATGTGTTAAGTGTAGTGTTAGAGTACAAAAGTTAGGCAAATGAGCCCAGATTTGTTTAAGGCATTATCTACGCATGGATGCATGACTTCTCAACTGTATGGCTGAATAAGTACGATACAGCGTTTTGCTTTCTGGGTGTGGAAGTACAAAACCATCATAAATCAAAGGTGACTTGGGAAATGATGTAACCTGTTTGTGTCGAAAAGCATCATATAGGTAAGGTTCAGTAAATCGGTTATTTTTTAGCATATTATCTTGATTTGCACAAAACAACAGTAAAAGGATGAGAGGATAGGTATAGAGTGTTGGAAAGACTAGAGGTGTAACCAAGTTTACAAAGCAGACCTCTGATGCCATCTAGAGATAAAAGATGAATTACAACAAAAGAGGCTACAGCTGACACTAATTCTTTTCTCTTTTTCATGTAACTGGCATTTAATTCTACACTACATTAAACAAATTTGTCAAACATAACACTACAAGTTCAGTGGCAGTACAGGAAATGGGTGGTACGTGGTAAGCATATAATATATTAAATATGCACTGTGTGACTGATGTTTTCAATCTCATGAGACAAATATTGGATTCCCCAAGTCATTACCAGAAACGCACAGCGAGTTTAATGCATGCATTACGCAGCATAGAAGCAGCAAGGACTTCTAAACACTGTGTAAATGATTTAGGCAGGTATGAAGAAACGCTGTTACAGAAGAGGATGAGCCACTGTTAAAAATCTACATTAATAAAACATGTTTCTGATAAGCAGAAAGTTTGTGTTGTGCAGCTGAAGAACTAAGATCTAGTGAAGATGATAAAAGAAAGTTTCTGGAAGGGGTTTCAGTCAGAGCTGGGTTAATTTAGTTCAACTTATTAAGGACTAGTTCAAGTGCTTAGTATCTTAATAAAGGTTCAAAATTAGTATTCTTCAATCACAACTCTTGTACTGAAGTTGATTGCTTACAGATACTCAATATTCTGACTTTAATTTCAGCATTCTGTTTTTTTCCCCATACTGACTTTATTCTCAAATTCTGACTTTATTCTTAAATGTATGACTTTTCTTAGAATTGACTTTTCTTAGAATTGACCCCCCCGAAATCTGACTCTTTTGTCTGAATTCTGACTTTATATTCAGACTTATAACTTTAAGCCAAAATAAGCAACCCCAAATATACAGCCAATGTCATTAGAAATTATCTTGATGCCACTGATCACAGACACTGCTACATTCTAGGTTTAGATTTTGTGAATCTGTGGTTGTATAGTAATACCTAACACTGTTTAATCCATCTGTCACCTCTGTAGGTCTAGCAGCAGAGGGAGACAAACGACTGCTCTACTCCAACACACAGTGTACCAGTGTGTACATGTGGTGTGCCTCTAATACAGACTTACTGGTAACAGTGAGAACATTAGTCTTGATATCGGCAGTGATTTGGATGCGTCCTCTCCTCTCGGTGTGGTCTGTCCCGCACAGGCTCGGCACATTGGCCACACAGCGCTTGTGGATGTTCATCATACAGTCTGGACAATAATGAGAGGGGCATTAAGGAAACAGTGTCAGTGCCAATATACAGTGTGTGTAGGTGTTAGCGAACAGGCTGGGTACATACGGTCACATCTCATGCCCTGGTGGATGAGGCCGTACAGCAGAGAGCCACAGTGGTCGCAAAACGTCGGGCTTGAGTAGGTGTGGATCTTGAACTTGTGCTTGGCTCTCGGGTCCTGGGAACAAATAAACAAAATACATCATATTCACCACACATTTTTCTTTTCACTCTTATCAATCATATACTATAAATTAGACAAATGTATTTTCATTTATTTCAGCGTGTAAGAAAATAATACATGATTTTAGAAATCACAATAGTATATTCTAATAAGAAATAAAGATAAAGTTCAATGATTTGAAAAGAGACTGCTAGTCAAGGACACCATAGTGTTTTCCTATGAGAACCAAGATGAGCACAGAATTCTTATTTTTTTATTAGCTAAGGTACCTGACTGTTTCGGATATTGTAATAATCATTTGTAACAATTTCAGGTCATTCTTACGTAATAGAGAACTCATAGCAATCCCCCATCACCCACATGTTGTTTAGGCGTTTAGGAGTCGATGTGTAATACTCAAATTAATAAAAAATGACCATGTTGCCGCCTTGTCAATGATGCATATGACATCAGGAAGTTCAGTTCCTTTATCAACTTAAGCAGGCAATCATGTGCATTTTTCAAGTGGGAAAAACATTTCTCTGAAGAACACATGAATGCAGCAGTGACAGACAACCACAATAGGCAATTTACTCTAATTCACCTTTATATTCATAACAAAATGAATAAAATGAAACAATTTTGGTTGAATTTATGGACTGTGCCATGGCCCTGCATTGTAATCGAACAAACAAAGACATCTTTTCAGAGTCAGTCTTGCACGACAACAGTAATTTCCCTGTCAACTGAAGCGAAGCAATAACACAAGGTGAAGCGAGGATAAATTTCTGTTCTTCTGTTCACATGTTCAACGTTTGCTCCAATTCGGTGCTCAGTTTAAATTGTGTACTAATTCTCCTTTTCAGGATCATCTATAACCGAGGCATAACTAGAGCAGAAAGGCAGACTATTTGCGTCGCGGGCGTGGGTGCATGTGAGTGACACCTGCACCCATGGCTCAGTGCACACAGACCTACATCACTGCACTCCACATAGACATGAGCGCTAATTATGTAATTAACACTTGTCTGTTACCGCAAGCTATAGGTACATTATGGCACATAAATAAACACTAGTACGTAAAGGCTAAAGCTGATTAGTATGTTTCATATCCTCCTCTTCTCAGCACCTGTCTTGGAAAATATATTTTAATTTAGACTGCCACTTCCCACAATTATCTTTGTCTGCGTATTCTGGAAAGTTGTTGTGTGTTCAAAACAACGTGTGTGCTTTCTCAAGGACAAGACTACCTCCTACTTTGGAGCGTTCCTAAAAAAACAAAAAACAAGAGAACACTGTGCTCCTCAGGCTCCGCTAAGAACAACAACATACAGCCGGCGCTACTGATTAAAAAGCACACCCGCCTGGAAATTTCAAAGAATACATCAAAAATAATAAGGCCCCAAAAAAATGAGGCAGGAAAACAATGTTCATCCTGCAGTTTTTTACACTGATAAAGTGCAATTTTTGAACTTCTTATGACGGCTGATCAGTCAAATCAGAGCAACAATACATACGGTGCCATTTCATCTGTCACTCTTACTGTGCCATGTACAACTGTTACAATTAATATTCTTCTCTCTTTGTAAAGGAAACTTCATGCCTTGCCAACTTCACTTTCAGTCTTTCATATTAGTCTGCTTTACAAACTGGGACCACCTTACTAAAAGCAGATGGTGCTGAGTGGGTCTCCTTACACTCCAAAGTGAGTGCTTGTCGTGGCATATGCTGCGTGGCTGTTGTGTAAACTGAATGTTCACCATGCCAGGACGGTGAAGATAAGTCTTGTTGTTTGGTGCTTCCTCAGTTCCCACTGTTTGGCAAACTGTTGATAGTGACGTCAAGCACGGCAGATGGCTGTAGTTAGAGTCACTCGCAGATCAAGTAGTCAAAACACTTTTAATTCTTTTGGTCTAAGGTCTATAATCGAGATTTCTCGATAATGATTCTCATTCCTAAGACAAAGTAGAATTTGTTGAATTTGTTTGGCAATCTTGTCTCATATTCTCAAGGATAGTATTCAAGAAATTGTATTTTTACCAAAAGACATTTATATCTCATATAGAAACACAACTTTTGTAGTACTAGTCTGACGTCACTGTTTATGTAGCATATGTAGCGCTCCTGGACCTAGAACAGTGGAAATGCAAGCCTATTTGGAGTTAAACATACCAGACTATGCAGGAAACAAGGCTTTATTTCACAACTATAGGCCTTGAAAACAGAATGGCTGTGAATTTGCACACCGTCAGCCCTTTGCCTGTACTCCAATGTTTACATAGTGTTTTTATAGATAGCAGCTACATAAAGCATGGCTCTGGAGCAAACATCAACAGTAAATATGGCTTTTGCCTGCTAATTGCTTTTTACATCATACACTAAACATGACTATTTTAAGCAGTTTAGACTCAAAGCTGGAATATTTTTCACACTGAACAAAAGTTTATTGATATGATATATGCTAATTGGGAATGCAGTGTTGTAATAATACTTTACGGATTCTTTTTCAATATAAATACATAATGCAGACTGAATAAAGGATGCTGGGAGGCGATATTAGTGGCACTTGTCATTCCTCACAAGAAAAATGTAATCCAAATGCTACGTTCCAGTCTCTGTAATCCAATAAAAGAGCCATTCTCTCTAGGACAAAAGTTGTAATATTGAAGTGGCGGCTCCTCTGATCAATAAAAAAACACATTATTCCACTCTGTTTATCCCCATCACGATTGTAATGCCCCCACTGGGAATGTTAAAGTGTTTTCTGTGAGAGACTATTCAAAGGATTTCCTGCTGATTGCAGACGATATGGAAGCAATTGTTCTTTGAAAAACATCACTTATGTCATCAAAGAGCAATGGAGAGAGAGGGATAAATGAGAACGCTCCATTGGTTGTAGTTTTACTTGTATACAACTTGAGTTATGTCTTTGTCTTACACGGCAGTAGGAAGCAGAGACATTAACTGGTATTCATGATAAAATTCCTATAATGTCTTTGCAGATGTATTGCTCACATGATTATCCTCCAACATGCCTTTCATATGTGTTTCCTGAAGACACTATTTCTCTCAACATGTCTCCAAAGGGACACTACAGTAAGACTTCTATCTTCTTTGAAGTTACAGGAACATTAATGAAATGTCTTAATGAGCTCTTTGCAGTGCCCCAAATAGCTGCTACAAATGCTTTATAATCAATAATCAAATCCTGTTAACACAGTCAAATGGATTTGATGTCTTTGTCTAAATGTAGCTTTGAAATAATGTTTAACAGTGCCGACAATAAGGCGAATATTCAATACAGAAGAGAGGAAGAAAGGTCTATCCTTAGCCACTTAGCTGCTATGAATATATAAATACACAACGTTAATCAAAATGTTTGCCTGTGGCATCTATGAATTTAATCTAAACCTCTGTACTATTTAACTATGAGTTTATGGAGCTGGAAATGACTACCATATTTGGAAACAAAAGAGAAAGGTAGCCTATGTCACAAGTTGACGCTAAAGGCACTAAAATTAGTTCTTTTCATGTTTATTTGTAAACCACCATGCTATAGTAGCTGGATTTTGATAAAATATAAGGAGAGTGTAAAAAGAAAATTGTTAAATGCCTGCCTGTTTTTTACTGTAAATCCATTTTGACCTGTTGTTAGCTTTAGCATGACACTAGTGCAAAGAATGTAGCTGTAGTGAAACTAGACAACAAGTGGATAAAGCATATTCATTAATCTGAGTAAATCTTGACTTTTAACAAGCTTTTTTAGTTGGCGCTAGTGCCATATATTGCATTGAAAATGATGTCAAATACAGCTTTACATACTTTACAAACAGCATTTAAGGGATCACCATTCCGTTCCCTTTTCTGCAATAAAACAATCAAGCCTCTAGCAGTAGCCTATACCATGTTCATTTCTCTTCATTTGCTTAATCATAGAACTATTTTTGCAGTTTTTTGTGCAAAGCTCCTTTGAAGACGTTCATAAATCTCAGCTTAACACCTCACTCTTCCATTTGAAGCATCAGTGAGTAAGGGCCTCAAATGTAGGTTTCATTAGAGGATTTCATCCCTCGACCTCTCCCATGGGGAACCCATTCTATTAACCCAGATCTATAATTGACTTCTTCTTTTAAACCTATACAGCTGACAACGGCGCGGTGAGGAGGGACCAGCACGGGGTAAAAGGAGGCTGCTGCAGACATGTGTATGCAATATATCCTCTTACCTAACACCATATTTCTTCATTTATGTAAGACAGGCATAATCAGCAGAGTACACTGAGAGAAAGGCTCAATAGGCAAGTGCCAAGCATATTCCTAGCACATATGCTCTGAGAATCATTAGACAAAGTGTCCAAACCTAATTTGATATAAGATATACTGAAAAAATCTGAGAGTAACACTGACAAACATGATTTGAACAGTGTGTTTTACTACAAATGAAAAGTTATAACTTCAAAATGCAGATTCTGTCAAGTTGTGTGTGGGTGGTAACATCAAACTGTATCAAGCTGTGTACCAAGTGTAGTGTGTCCATATGCTTTAAAGTCTTTCCTTAAGTCAAATATGTGCACTGGGAATTCAAGGGAAATCCTATTTTCCACCTCACCTCTGCGATCATTAGAGCAGGTTACAGCCTCAAATGACGTCTCCTATATTTAAATGTGCAGGAGCAGAACTGCCTCATGTCCCTACTGTGCAGGAGCTGAGGTCGGAAGGCCGTGAACTCATTAAAGAAATGACATGGCGGGGGTGCTCAGGCCCCGTAATTAAGAGCAGGAGCCCCTGGGGTGGAGTGGCATTTAAATAGAGTAAGATCCGGAAGAACAAAAGGTAAGGAGAGACCAACATGGAGGAACTGCCATATTTAGAAAAGAAGATGGTGTCAACAGGAGTTCAACAAGGAGTCACAAGGAGATTACATAATAAAGAATAAAAGAAGTACAGACCCTTACAAATTCCTACAAATAACATCATACCACAGCAACAAAAGCAAAAGTATTTTCCATTGATCCATACAAATGCTGAAGTTAAGACACTAAATTAGCTGAAAAAGATTGCTGTCTCATGAGTTTAAAAGTCAAACTTTACCCATGTACTCCTATTAACTGCTGTGTTATTTGCCATTAGCAGATGGAGTAAGAATGCTAAAGAGAAATAGGGTCTGATCTTGTGGTTGACAAATGGCATTCTGGTCCTCAACAAATAGTGGTCAGGTGCATTTGCTGGAGAACTCAGACAGACTGGGCCAAAGACCAAATGGGACCTGGAACACTGATGTATTAAGAGACATGGAAGCAGCCTGCAGTTCAAGATTTATACTTTGACAGATTAAGATTAAGAAGAATGTATCCATTTAAAAAATTATTTGATATAGTATTTTTATGACATTAACCACATCAGTGACTTAAAAACAACGTGTTAATACTCACTGTTATATGTGAAATACAGGTTATTTGGCATCTTGGTGATACATGCCTCTTGAGCTCACAGGTGAAATTAGGCTTGAAAACATCTATAATGACAAAATATCTGCTCTGTGCTTCCTCTATGGCTCCTCCCAATTGCGCCATATTTAAACAATGCACCAGGTTTTGGTCACTCCCTGAAAAATTGTGCTCTTTACAGCTGTTGCCTTCCACTATAGATGGTGAAAATCTGGCCCAGAGTTCCCAGAGTTCCCAGCGTTAGTGATGTGTATTCTAATCTTGTCAGCCTTGATTTAACAGTCTTTAATGAGGAAGCACAGGTCCTAACACAATCTGTGTTTAACTTTGGGTTCTCCATGCAGTCTTACTAGGCTTCCTGCGCCTGTCTGACATTACACACTCATTTGTATCCAGTGACTTGTAGCTTGTAGCCTTTACCTTGTGTAACCTGAATGCTCCTACATAAGAGCAGCTAAATGTTGTGGAATGATATTTGCACACTATTTCTGACAACCTGTAGATATGATGTCTATGACTGTGATGAATAAAGGCCATTAAAGACGAAAGAGCTATTTGTGGCACTAAAGAAAGACGTCTGAGACATAAGTGTCACGCAGGAAACATAGGGGGACAAACAGCAGCATTTCTTCTGGTGGCAGCCGCTCACTAAGTGTACTTGTCACAGTGAAATGGCACTCCGGGAGGAGGTAAGGACATGGCCGGGCCACTTAAGATAGGCTCTTAAGACGAGATGGATAATTAATATTGTCGCCTTGAAAAGAGAATAGTTTTGCATATTAAACAGTGAAATAAAAGAAGATAAAGACATTCATCTCTTCCATTTGAGAGCCCACAAAGAATATCATAAAAGTTAAAGTTTAATAGCTATATAATTTAATATTTTAAAGCTAAAGACGAGAATTCATTTAGCAATCAAATTTACAAGAACTCATGATATGCCACTTCCAGCTGGGTTTACATTAGTTTGACAATTTGACATTTATAGGAGAGTAATGGTAATGCACATCAATTCAGTTTGATAGTGGATGTGTGTGTACACTACATCTTTGATTTAATGTGAAAGGCTTAGGCAGCTAACTTCATCTATTACAGGGCATAATTACCTTCTATAGATCTAATCCAAGGTCTAAGTTAAAACGGAAGGAGTGCCTCAGTGGCACCTTTTAATTCCTGGCTTGTTTTACTTAGCTCCATATCATTCTCTTACTTTTTCACCCTCCGATTACTGTCTAACAACTCTCACTATAAATAAAGATAAAAGGAAATTAATATACACGACACAATGCATCCACTTATTTGTTTAGTTGTTGTTTACTGAGAGCACATTAAGCTAGCAGCGACGCCTGAATGAGCTAATGCTGAGGCAATTTATTTTTAGTTTGTTAGCAGCCCCTTATTAACTGTTCGGGATAAGCAGCATTAGCTTAAATATACATTTGGAACATTTACAAAGGTTATTATTGTATCATTTTTGCATTTGTCTTTCTTTTGCGACCAAATTATTTTCATATATATAGTAGCTCATAATTTGTCCTTCATAGCTTACACTTGTAACGAGAATAACTTCTGGAAAATACTAGCATAATGCCCCCACTGTGTATTTAAGAATGTGGTCTAATTGTGAAGTCAGTAAATGGAAAACGGAAAGAGAGAAAATCTGGGGGCTGCTGAAGCGTAACCATGATTCTGACAGGGAAAGGGGGCTTGTACGTCCGATTTGCCTGCACAGTCTGCTATGTCTCGTCAGTACTCACTCCGTATGCCAGCGTGCAGTTTGACATGACTCGCTTCCTTTACTTACATCTGATGAAGGTCCCTTATCCGCACCTGGACAGGAGAAAGTGACGAACTCATGGCAACGCTTGTGCACGACGAAACAACACACTGTGGACAGAAAAGGACAAGGATAGGGTTAACCAGGCAAATAAGAGAGGCAAAAGCTTTGTTCCATTTAAATGGTGTAGTGTGATTGGTACAACAAGCTGCATGCTGTCCCCAAAGTGTTAAAATCAACTCACTGAACTTACGGAAGCGTTTAACACTGTTAAATGTACAGAGCCATCCTGTGCTTATTTCTTAACACCCACACACTCTTATTGTCACTGTTGACTCATTGTCAGCCTCTATCCGATCAGTCTAAATGTCTAGGATCTAAACCTAACCTCATTTATTTTACAGTAATCAACAAAATGACTTTTATTAACCATACCAGGTAGTTTACTTTCAACAACACTGAAAGAAAGCCAAGGTTATGTTTTTCTTCGAAACTATACAAAACAATCACATCAAAGAAACAATACAATCAAAATCTTGCAGATGAAAGGAATAACTTTAAATTTCAAGGCTGGGAAGAAGTAGTGATGCACAAACATGCGAACGCCTCATATCTTCACACAGATCAATGTCAGCTGCACAGACAAGCAAGACAAACACAGCAGGCTAAAAATAAACACATACTGTATGCAGCCTTTAAGATTCTAGCCTGTTGTGCGTGTGTGAAATTCAACGAGGGACAAACATTTCAAGAGATAACCACAGGACATATAAAAGAAGAAACAAAATGTGTGTGTTAATGCAATGTTAATACACCTGTCTTCACTTCAGTAAGAACTTGTGTAATGTACAGTATGTATCCCCAAAAACACTTCCACTTTCCAGGTGGAGCTAAGACCTGCAATATTTTTTTTTTTAGATAATCCCAAAAGTAAGAACTAATCAGTATAGACAGCAGCTTAATTTTTGGCAGCCATTTTTACAGCCACTATGGCAGTCTGTTTACTATTCTGTGTGTATTTTTCAGTTTTCAGTTCAAACACACTATTATATACCACACCTATAGAGCTTACATCAAACACAAGAGTTCTAATTACTAGTACATACACACAAATGGCCGTTGTGCACCTCAATGGTACTTCACTCCTACGCCATATCCTCTCTTTAGTCACACCACCCACTCACCGCCATGATACACACACACACACACTGAAGCCTCCCACTCAATTGCAGCACTATCGCAAATTCAATCCATGAAGGATCGAGGCCGAGATTGAAATGGAGAGATGTGTGTGTGTTTGCACATATTGCTTCAAGGCAACTGCTCTTTTCGAGTCCTGCTATTGCCAAATCCCAAACCAAAACATAGGCAAAAATAGAATGGTATGTTTTCCAGTGAAATGACCCTTAGGCCAAAACAAACAATACCTTACTGTAAAAAAAACAAACAAAAAAAAAACAAAAAAGAAAAGCATTGTATTAGCAATGATGTGTGACCCCAATTTTCCACTCATTTAGACCTGTAATTATCTCTATTTACACTTCTGCAAACAGTGATTCATTGCACTAGGGATTCCAAAAGACAGCTGACAATAATATAATTCACAGTGCATAGTTGGGCCAACACAACTCAGACAAACACTAGTTAGTAGGTAAGTAAAGTTCTGCATGTCTTAAATCAGTTTGAATCCATCTCCCCTTCATTCTCTGGCCTCACAGTGCCCTTCAGGCGCCGGTCTAGTGACTGTTGTGCAGCTGGCACCCTGCCTATGCGCCTCCATTATTTATCGCATACATTAAATATCCATGGAAAACAAACACACACCTTTTCTGGTATAATGCCCACGGTTAAACTACTTCTACTTCTTCATCTTTAATCTCATTTCCAGTTGTGTTCATCTCGTTCTGTTGCTGTGTTACATCACCGCAGCTGGAACCTGGTCTGTCAGACTACGAACACACACACACTCTGAATACCGCACAGGCGAGGAGCTGTGTAGTGTCCCTGGATTGCCTGTCTGTGATACTTGCTAAGCATTATGTTACACTACAGGCAACAGTTAACACCTTATGAATCACTTTGCTGCCACAACACCCTAACCCTCATTAAAGGATAAGTCCAGAAATAATTTATTCATTCCACATCAGAGAAACTCTCAACACAAAAATCCATTCAAATCTGAAAATATTAAAGGCCAGATTGTGCAGAGTGAGCCCATGGTCCAGACCGGTTGCATGTTTATTATTAAATATTTTGTTAAATTGAGCCAAAACTAAGGAGAAAATTTTAGATCTGAAAAGATATTGTTTTTAAGTAAAGACCTTTCTTAGTGTTTAAAAGCTTTTTTCCTGACACTAAAGACCATTCGTACACAGCTTTAACACTGAGCACTGTTACATACATCATATCTGTGCCACTACAGTGCACAAAACCCAGGCAATTAAAGGGTCATTCCCAACCTTAAAGTCTCCTTAAACTGACTGTTTTGTAGCAAATCCAATATTAATAGTTACTATAGTTAATAAAAGAGCCATTGTAACCAGTTGTAACCTTGATAATCCATTGTTGGGTCAGTAAATGTTCACTCACTCCTCATTTAATTACTCTAATTTACATGAGCCTGTGCATGTTTTAACTTGTAGTCCAAAAAGCGACATTTTTTACAAGCTAATGTTCCCATGAAAAGGCAAGCCACAGCATGTCACTGCATTTGCACTCACGGTTCTCTCTATTTAGATCTCTATAGGCTTTATCATAAACAGCTTTAAAGACTGTTCTGCAGTGTCCATGTGGCAAAACCTTTACAAACTCGTCACATGATACTATTATATAACAAAAGCTGTCAATAAAATCTTTCTGTAAATCAATACAGCATCAAGATAGTGTCACTCCATTGTTACAGTGTAAAATTATACATAATTTTTCAGTGAAGAAAGTTTGTCTTATCCCACTACAGTAAGTGCTTAATAGGAAACCCTGACAGGACACCGTTTATGCAGTTTGCAGATAGCTGCTCTAATGAACTGCCAGAGTGTGCGTCTGGGTGTGTGAATGTGTGAAGCAGTTGCGTGCAGTACAGTGATGTCCCAGATTCTGATGCTGCCACCCTCACTGGCCAGTGTAACAACACTTGCACTGTCTGTAGCTCTTAGGCTAATCAGCAGCTACAGTAGCACAGCGGTTACATCTAATCACATTGACATACATGTTAAGCACAACTGACTGAAATGACTGCCCATCTGGTTATATGGAATTTTATATACTGTGCTGACAGACACCCTATTTAAGGTGTTAGACTGAATAATTCACTGTAATTGGTCTTAACTGGTGCATGTCATCTGTCATCTGAACGTGTTGTCTGCCATTGAAAGACACTCTTCTTTTTAACCTTTGACATTTTTACATGTCACTGGATGATCAGTTATACTACTTTTCACGATGCTAATACTCTGAATGTACTGCAGTGTAAGTAAACCACACATTTAGATAACACACTGCACAGGCACTAGTGTATAGGAGTAAATGGGATTCTGGGTTCTTGGAGCCAGCCCTCGCTTATTCTTAAGTAAATGATCCTTTGATCCACCATTTCTACTGTCTAAGGCACTAACACAATAACTAGGACTGAGCTGATGCTCACTTGTTATGAATTCAGAACCAGAAGTAACAGTGCAATATTTCCACTGCTTTATAATAGTAGCAAGATTCTCCATTGAAAGCTCTTTGAGTTTGCTCTGGCTTTGATACCATCTTGTGAGACTCACACAGAGAGAATATAACAGGCCAGGGAGGTCTGACAGCCCCAGATTCTGATTAGCCTCTCGTATATCATATGCTGGTTGTCAGAAGAATCAGGGCAGAACAGAAAACTGTGGCTCACATCCCGTAAGAATATAAAGCGATACACAGCTATAAAAATACAGTAATGACCTTGCAATTACTTGAGCTGAAAGCAGTTTAATGCTAACCACAAAAAGAGACATGAGCTTGTTTGGGTTCCGCATTGACCTGTGTTCTGGGTAGCAGACTGACTGAGAATAGGTGTCTCCATGTTCTCCTGTTGCTGAGCAGACCTGGCACACCATTCAAACAGTGCACTGGAAGATCTGGGCGAGCCAGACTACTCCTCTCGTTTCAAGCCCTACCTACTGTCTCCGCGAAGATGAAGAAGCCAGAAATGACTGCTACAACATAAACACTAAAAAGATTATAAAAGCATAAGGCAGAAAGGGAGAAAGTCAATAAACCGAACTAAACATGCCATTCACCTTGGGCACCCCCATTGTGTGTGTGTAATGGCTTATATAAGGGGGCTGCACAGCCTACGCCAATGTATAAATACCCACGATGCCGCTGGTAAGGCACACAAAAGGGTCAGTGTGAGTCAGCACACCCATATCACTCCTCTTCTTCCTCTCTGTCCTTCCATAATTCCTTTGTTTTTCTCAATTTTTCTCCTCTGACATCCATCGTTTTTTTGTTGCTGCTCTGTCCTTTCATGAGGAAACCCACAGAGGATTTCACTTGGCAGGAAAAGTGTAACCTCTGCTTCGCGATGAGCGGAAACAACAGCAAAACAAAACGAAGCAAAGCTGCCAATTGCACTTTTACAAAAGCCCTCTCATGTTGCAGCTCTTAGATCTGCCACTGCAAATTGTTATAAAAAACATTTCAAGTTATAAAAGAGTCCTTTGATATTTTTTTCCTTCGTTTTTAAAGTGGTCAAAATGTTCATTTGAGCTCTGAATTACCCGACACCGCAACAAACAATTGGTCACTTCAAGACACTGCCAGCAAAACTTACTCTCTCACTTGCTAGCATTACAAGAAATGTAATTTAAGTGTGCAATTGATTCCCATTTGGGAAACTTAAGTAATTTATGTAAAGAATTGACTGGTGTGAATGACATTTTGTGTGTCTGCCACTAGCTTTAAAGAAATATCCTGTTGGGGTTTAATGACGCATCAATACACATTGATTCAATGATCAATGGTGCAATCACAATGATGCAAAACGTAAACATCAGTCAAACATTCTGCATGTTTGTATGACACCCCTTTATGTTGAAATTAACACATATAACACATCTGTCCATCTCCTGCTGAGTGTGCCACTGAACTGAAAATAAACAAAGCCATGCTGTGGTAAGTGTCAAGAGTTCTAGATTAAAGATGGGTCATTGATTTTCGTCTGCATAATGCTCATGCTGTTTTGTGTTAATGCTTATTAATACTACATTTGTAATCATAATATTGTTTTTCCTTCAGGCTAAATATTTCTTTAAATAAGCACATAAGAATAATATATAAACCAGTGACCTCAGTTTTTGCAGTTTTGGGCTTACCACCAAACTAAAAGCAGCCGTTCTGGAGTGGACCATGGTCTAACTGTGGACAGGGATCAGTGGTTAGTCCTCAGAGTCCTTCTAGAATTTCCAGCAAAGGAAAACAAGACATTGTAAACTCTTAAGTGACATTTTACTTATTATCCAGCTAAGCTTAAGTACACAATGGCTATATTGTGTAAATCTGTAATGACTAAGGTTTCATGTGCTTACATAGTGAACAGGTGCATTAACAGTCCATCTTCTCTCTTTCTGTTTGTGTGGAGTGCTCTCTGCTTCCTCTCACTGCACAAGCACAGCGCTACCAACCTCCACAACATGACCTTAACCGCGCCGCCGACCATGTCCAGCCACATACACACACTTATTCTTCTGTATTATAGATCAACTTGTCTCCTTTAGCGCTCCTTCCACCTCCGCAAAGACTACCTGCTGTTTTGGGCCAGACAGAGAGAAAACAATCTTGGCAAAGTCTACATTATGAGAAGAGATCCTGTTGGTTTGATGGAATTTACCGATGAAGTGTTTAATCGAGATTGAAGTGCTGTGAAGAGGACGAGGGACAGAGAGCGGAAAACAAAGAACAGACGGTAACAGTGGAAAGTGCCAAACTCTAATGAGTTGATGAGGATTCAAAAATAATCACTAAATAAAGGTTTGAGACTCTTATCAATATTAAACATTTGCATCAGTTACAATTTAATAACTTTGTTTTTTTGCCATAGTCCACAGTGTTCATTTAATGAGAATAACAACTCTTAATAACAACTGCTTTAATATCTCTGCTCCATAATCTATCATGCTGCAAATGACTTGAAGAATGCTGATAAATTTGAGGACAATCTGACAATTTATACCAAGCAATATGAGTATAATTTATCAGATTTTAGAGCATCGCCATGGCAACAAGGTTTAGATAGCTCATAGGTCCCAGGGACTTTTTGTTCAGGGTCACATAACTAATGGGTATTTCAAATTTACAACTAACAAAAATGTTGGGGGCCCAATAATGTTTTGTTTTTTTACTCGGATACAATGTATGTTAGTTATAATAATGATGTGTCTGATGATGGCAATGGACCCTGAATTAAAAGCCATCGGATGAGTGCAAGGAGGGTACATGATCAGTCCAAGATGGCTTAATTCCCACTGGAGTCAAGACCACATTAATTGAGACCAAAAGGCAATTTACTTGGCACAACTGTTGATTAAAAATGACAAATTGGCCATTTGGTTCCATTTATTCCAGCTAAAAAATGTATGTATGTATAAAAACTGAATGTATACATCCATTTGTGGCAAAATGCAGGACATTTTGGTACAGAAACATAACAAACCACTGCCCCCTGAATGAACACTGCCAGAGTTGTGCTAAAGTTTATATCTCTAACATAATCTGTGTCACGCTTTAAAAAAAAATCTAATATAATATAGCTATACCACTTCATTTACTTATAAAAGGACAGAGTCTCTGATAGTCGCATTTAGCATATGCTCCTGCATATTTTAGTGTAAAGTGGGAAAAGGTTGCATGGAAGATCGCATTAAAATATGCCAAATCTTTTGACTATTTGTTTGGCCACTGAAAAAAGTACAGTTCCAAAAGCATTGAATTGAGTGTATTTCATCTCATCTTCATCTCTAATAAGAAATGAAATTGGCCTTGATATAAATTCCATGACTAACAAAGGAACTACTTAAAAATGTAAATTATGGATTGAGAAATTCAGCTCAAGTAAACACTGTACTAATAATACAGTATAACAATGACCCTACAGCCTACTACAAATTATGTATCTGTAAATTGTGTTTTTTTGTGTGGGTGCATGTGAGAACAAAACAGGTCATAGACTGAATGTTACAAAGTCTATAAGTGTAGTGCTGGCGAACACAAGATGCAAACATTTGCATTAAAACACACTAAGTAATCACCATCAAAAACAATTTCTCTTCTTTGAGTATGTCTGTATGTTTTAATTCATGTTTGCATTACTGACCTAAAAATAAATAATGGTGATTTATGTTGCTACACAATGAAGATGAGGGAAAGTCAGAATTCTGGGATGGCTGAACTTGAGTTGTCTCGTGATGCTGTTGCTAGGTTACAATCCTCGACCGACTGGGTTAAAGTATCTCAGGAGCACCAGTGACATAGTTTACTGGTCTGTATCTGAAAACACACAGAGCACAGACCCACTATGTGATAAGCAGATAGATATACAAGCACCGGAAACCAAACAAAGCACTTATTGATGCATGTTTACAAGAAATAAGCTGCGTTACTGGCAACAACGCTCATTAAAAGTCCTCTAAAACCGCATATGTTATGGGAGAAGAAAGAATCGGTTATGAAACGGAGAGTATTATATCATCAGTTATCAAATGGTGCTTCTCGCTTTGGGACAAACTAGTCATAAAACACAACCGTTTTCAAAGTACTCTTCCAAACCTACAGCTGTGGATGAGCAGCTTCTGTACTGGCCCAATGGTTAGTAATCCAGGTGGGTCATCACACCTACACAACGTGAATCACATTTTAGATAAAGACACATTTGGCCAGATGTGCAACTGGTCATGTTCAGTTCGTAAAGTGCTTTTTAAAATGATACTTGACTTTATAGGATTAATAAAAATTTAGATACATTTTGCTGTCTTTTCAATAGGGTCTATATGAGGCATTGAAACCTGGTGGCTGCTGAAATACGATCAGGACCCTATTTGTGTTGGTGAGATGCTGCTATTGATAGAGTTAATAGTACTCTATGGGAGTGACACACTTTTACAACTAACAACTGAATGTGGATTAAAAATCAATTTTCTACATATTTTAGGGGAAAACAATGTGTAAATATTTATTAGAAGACTACAAGCCATATCACTGGCTTACCCAGATTTAGGCTATGTCTGTGCCACTACCATATGCATATGTGGTGCAAATTTACATTATTATTATTATAATACATAGCCACAAGCAATAATGATCGCCCCCACCCGTTGTTATCCAGTCCTGGTGCCAAGGTTGAACTCTCTTGCCATTTAAAAAGAGGCCATTTAAGATGGATGAAATGGATGGATAATCAGACAAAGTATGTGTTAGTTGTACCAATTTTGTATTTGATGGTGGAGGAATGGCCGAACAAAACCCAAAATGGCATTCACACTGTAATACATTACTAATTGATGTTGACCAATTTTGAGGTCCCTCAATTAAAGGCTTGATGGGCTTGTTAGAGTATGAAGGGTGGAGGGAGGTCACATAATCATTCCACACATTTCACATGAATTGAGACCACACTTTTCATTATCAATGAATATTGTTGTTGATTTGGCCATTCGTTTACGTTTGTTCTACATTCTACATGACCCACAAATTTAAATCTGTTTTAGAGGTTATCAGAGCTGCTTGAGAAAATTGGAGATTTAAAAGTCCTCTGTTTTGGAGTTGCAGAGAGGACACTACTAGCAGAGCATATCTGTGTAACCGCAGATTATTTTAAATATGCTACAGGCCCCACGCCCCCTAAATCATGACATGACCAAGAAGTCTGAGTCCATGATACAAACTTTAGTCTCACTCAAATGACTACCTTCAAGCTTTAGACCTCAAGATAAGATCCTACTTCTGGAACGACTACTCTCAAATCCCTTGTCAAGTACATCCACACTTATCTAACTGATACCACGGAAATGTATACTGTATATTTCAATTCAAGTCAAGGCAAATTTACATTAATTTCAGTATTCTGGCACAGGAAGTGTTTGGCCTTCTATTTCAACAGCACTATGTCAGCTGTGTTTACCCATTTAAGTTGACAGAAGATCATTTGACATTCTGTTATGACAAGTAAAGGAGTTAATTGTAGACACTGATAACACAGTGTCCATTTCTCTGTGTGTGTCTAGGCAGTGATGTCAAACAAGCTTGACCCACATTGGCCGTCTGATCTGCCCTGATATGTCTCCAAGGTGTCGCCCTGGCAACGGGTGTACAATTGCCACAAATGTCAGCAGCAAGGACAACCTAGGCCTGAAGGAGATTGTCTGTCAATCTGTAACTGAAAGCACACAGTGTCTTTAGAAGTGTGAAAGTGGATCAGAGTGAAAACAGACGGATTCAAGCTCACCTGTGGAACATCAGACAGACGGTAAGGCACTAATAGTAACTGATCATGTTTAAGATGTGGAGTCTGACAGTCAATTATTTTTTGCAGGCGGGGTGCACACGGATGAGCAGACTTTAACACATAAAGCAGCTTTTTAACAGCGTTCATCTGAGAAGAGGAAGTATGGGAGGAAACTCACTGGTGTTAGGAGTAAAAACAGTAGTAACAGTCAATGCAAAACTGCAAGATAAACAGCCAAAATAAGACTTCTCATTTCAAGTTTCTATGGTCATTTTAAAGTAGCATCAGACAAATCCATAGCAACAAACCAACTATTATAATAACAGAGCCTTCCCACCTAAAGCATATGATTCACTCTATGCATGCCATGGTTAGTTTAGGATGCAAGTTTGTTGTGTCTGCAAAAGCATCAAGGGAGCTAAGGAAAAATCAATACACTATAATGCTGTAATATTTTTGGCTCTATCAATAAGCTCAGCCAGGCTCTATCCAGCACTGTCACATAAGGATGAGATTGTGCCGTTGTATCATACAAACTTCCATGCTTTGGAGTACTATATAAATGTACATGTACAACAAACTTTTATCTACACATTTGAGAAATGTGAGCACTTTCTTAATTGCAGTAACAACACACTTTATATTTCAACAACCAACTTTGTAAAGTTTCATCATCTCAAAAAATATTGCTTCTTCATGTTTATGTTTAAATCTTTTACTGAGCATCTCAATCTAGGAATGCTCTAAAGGCCCAAGATATCTTATGAATACATATATTTTTTATCTGTAGCAGCATCTGTTCTCAACTCTCATTTCTGCAATTTCTTCCTCTCAGTTGCACACAGTTCCAAAGGAGCTCTGTACAGTCTAACTTTGCGCTACACTGTTTAATGTAATAAGAAAAAGTTCATTCAAAAAGTATGTCTACAAGCTGGACCAGACTTTTATCAGAAGACTGGAGGTTTCAACTTCCCATACAGATTTCAAGTGTTACATAATCCTTGGCTTGACTACACAAAGACATTTCCGTTTTATGAAGTATACATTCTAACAACTAGTGATTCAGCAAATACAGTGTCTCTATGCCTTACTTTTTACAAGTGTTCAAAATACAGCTGAACAATGCTTGGGACACATGCCAGTAAAATAACTGAAGCAGCTGAAAACTCCTGCCATCATCCTTCCAGCCACTGCTTACAAGAACATGGCAACCTGCTGACTTTTATTTTATTTAAAATACTTTCAATACTTTACTACTTTTTCTCCACAACATTGAGACCTGTGTAGACCAATGGAGTGTCCCTTATTTGAGCCCCTTGTGTGCTAACGTGTGATTGGCTAGAGCTTGCCAGTACACACTGAACGTTCTTATCCCCTTCATATTAAAGCTTAGAAAAAAAATGAGTACTGTACATTTACAAATTTTTCACAGATTAATTGTATTACAATATGCTACTGATTAAGTGATGATTAAGTATGTTATTTTCTTGTACACTGTACTTCATTCAAGTCATCTTTTGAGATATGCATATTGTAAATGTTAAAATTTCACAATGTGTTTATGGTTCTTGTGTTGATGCTAGGGCCTCACAGTATCAGGTAAAAATGTAATCTGTGATAAATGAATTGAATATCGCAATAATGATATCTCATATGGCAGAGCAAATAGTAAAATATTTTTATCATAAGTAACTTCGACTGCTTTCACTGAAAACTCTGTTTGGTGACCACTGTTTGGCTTAAAGCTCTCTTTGACCAATTATTCTGTCAAGCAAAAGTGACCACAGAACTAAAACATTACTGCAATACAGTTACTGAGACAATGATAAATTTGAGATATACTGACACTACATAAAAATACAGCTCAGGGTATGCTGTTAAAGCTGAACTAGTACCGACCAAGACATGACGGACATTGAAAACTACTGCAAAATACTACTATAGCAACCTGTAGCATTCTTTTTGTGTGTGGCTTTTTGATCCCTTCCCTCTGCTTTCCAATGCTCAACCAATCACACCTACCTAGTGCCCCTCCCCACTCCCCCGGCCCACCTATCTATCCATCCATCCATCCCATTTGGAGGTACTCTCAGCGGAACACTTAAGCTATTTATAAAAGCATCAAAGCCCACAGCTTCCAACAGAAAGCCACTAGAGAAAACCAGGGGAAGATGTAGAGGGGGACGTGGGGAGGAACAGAGGCAAAGAACGAGAGAACCTGAAAGGAAATAAAATCAGGTGAGTGTGAATGGAAAGAGAGAAAAAAACAGTCAAGTAGGGCACTATAAAATGGGGCAAAGAAAAAGAGATCTAGATATGCGCTTCCTGTACGAGGTTCTTACAGAGCTCTGTACAGAATGAGATTGTTTAATGTGTTGTGCCTGGTTTTCTGTTTTGTCAGTGAGTGGGAGGCAGGTTTGGATCTGGAGAACCTCTCGTAGGTTGGAGTCGCAGAGGCACCTCAGCTGCGTTGGGCGCTGCCAGGAGACTCATTCGGATGGGATCGCAGTGTTTCATGTGCATCCAGAACGATGGCACAGGGCCAAACTGCAGCGTGAAGAATTTGAGTGAAAACACCCAGAACCATGACTCCATTGGTCTTTTATAGAGACATTCTTGCACAAGAGTTTTAAAAGCTGCAGAATGCTACATGATGAGACTGTTTTTAGACTCAATGACAGTCTGTACCAACACTATTATCTCTCTTGTCTACCTCTTCTTCCCGTCCATTATCTTCCCTGGCACCCACCACCTCTCAGCTCAAGTATTTCTGCAGTGCACTCTTTTGGGCTCAGACATCACATTTTCATTTTTGAGGAGTGGAAACTTGCTCTGTGTGGTAGCATTAAAACCTCAGTGGGTATTAGGGTTAAAAGCTAAAAAATAACTTTGGGGGTGCTCAACACTGTACCAAAGAGGAGCCTTTAATATACCACTTCCACTTGTATAAAATCCCTGTCTCAGCCTCACCACTCTCCTCAAACAGCAGCGTAGTAACCTTTCCTGATTCTTTTATTAAAAAACAAAAAGGTAAAACCAGACCAGTTCACCTCCACAAAATACTAATACGTTACATTTAAAAAAAGTTAAAATTAAGTTTAAAACTTATCTGAAACTTTTAGCTTTGGAGTTTACTGTTGTAGACTGTAGCGACCCTGTAATTATCTCCATCTCGTTAAACACTGCATGGAAGCACTGCCAACATTTGTTTCATTTGCTGCCAGTTTCTCTATTTTTATCTTTTTTGGGCTGTTTCGCTGTAAAATAAGATGTATTTTGCAATGGAATAACCCATTTCTTTGGTTTACTTTGTTGGTCCTTCAGTGTTTAACATCAGTGTCGACCAATGGGAGCGCTTCTTTTTACTGGAAGCGAGCTGTGATTGGCCAAAATCTATTAAAATCCTTAATTCTAAAACCTAGATTCCGTTTTAAGGTCTCATTTTGTCACAGATGATTCTTATTACAATAAGCTTTGGGTGATTAAACTGTAAAACTAAATGCAACAGTAACAAAATTAGGTAATGGACCTCTGTCAGACTGTCAGATACTTGTTAGAGTTAATTTTTGTTATATGACTGTGAGATTGCTCTTCTTAGATTCTGTCTCAAAGCGAGATGTATGTCTTTAATGAAGATAAGTTTCAGGCGAAGAAACACACACTTCAAACCTGCCTCATCCTGTCAAAGCATAATCAATAGCATCCACTGTCATCCAACTGTTTTTTTTTTATTTTTTGCCAATCCACATGACAACTGTAGGCCTAAAATTTCAAACAAAAAAGGTTGCTTTGATAAATCGCTGTTATTGATTTGCTACGGCTGTACTGTATGAACATGAAAACCCAGGATGAGTTATGCATTTGAAGCTATTTTAATGTAGAAGCAGTCCTCCTGAATGCTCTTGATATAGAACAGGCATGAATCATCCCAAATCACACCAACATACGTCCACTCTATACATCTGTGAAACAAGAGGTCTCATATATGGAGTGGATTATATTTAGGATTCTCAACAGTGTGGGGGCCTGAATAGATTATGAACAACCTGTCTATTTCTGCTCTAATGTATTCCAGCCTATAGTCTCCAGTACAGTTTGTAATTACATTCTGCAGTCACATTAAAGCACACAAAACTTCAAAATCTAACATTTCTTTGTTGTTTTCCATTCCCCTTCTCAAGCTTTTGAACTTTCAGGGCAATCACACGTAATCCTCCTTCCCACTCACTCTTCCCGGTTTGTGTCCACCCCCACTTTCCTCTCTGTCCTCCGTCACCTTTCCGTCTATCTGTTCTTGACTCGGTTGCACTTGACACCTTTGCCATACTTCCATGTCAGCCAGTCTCCGCCAGTCCGTCCCTCCGGAGTGATCATTTGTGCATTAAATCTGCCAGGAGGACACTTGACGGCCTGTAACACACTGAAACCCACCTCGTTATTAACGCGCTCGTTACCGACTGCGCGCGCACACACATCCGATCCCGTGGAAGCATTAGAGCGGCACAAGCAGCCATTAAGGAAATAAGTGTCCTCTGGCTCGTTGGTGGAATATAAGCACTCGCAACCGCATATGTACACACTCCTGACCAAAGGAATATAAATGTGCTGAAAACTCAAAAGCGTCACATTACATAAGACTAGCTGCTGTTGCTCTCTCTAGTCTTGTGCATGGAAAACCTTACGGCAGATGCCCATGAGAATATGTAATTTGTGTTTACAGTAACAACACTGATGCAAGTCCACATTAATATTGTACAGAACTGTATACAACACTCAGCCAAATGAACACTAGAAAAACATGTGTGTTACACAATTGAACACTTTGTACTTACTCATTTTTTTGACAATACTTTGTTTGTGTTTTTCAGTCTTGTTTTGATAAACATGCTGTTTGTTAGCCCTGACTCATTTCTATTTTAATTATGGAAGCGTGTTTTAGGATGAATTTGCATTACTGATTTAGCTGATGATGCTGTGTGGCCAACCTCTCTGTGCAAATCAAAAACCGTATGCTATAAAATGGGTCTGTACAATATATCACAAGCTCAATGTTATTGTTATATCAAAATTTGTGATTTTCATATCATAAAGAACTGCTTTTATTGCATTATGTTTTTAATTATGACACAGAGTGATATGGATGCCAAATTAATAGTTTAAATGAAAATGTGGTGCAGCCAAATAAATGTTGGTGGCACCGGTGAAAATAGACTCTAGATCTCTATATATACCTGAATCTTTTTACTACATCTTAATTATCACAATATTCAGCATAGTTATTGCATACTGCTTGTTTTCCTCAAAGACAGTTCTTTGGAAGTTGCAGGTTACTAAATCAGTTATCTAAGCAAACATGGTCAAATGAAATACAGGCAAGATACACATCTCGCCACATCCCTCATTGGGTGAGTGTGTGAAAGTTCTACAGAAGGCAGCTCTCTGTTATTGCTATCTATTTATCTTTGTGAACTAAAGCACTGAAAACAAATAGGAAATTATATCTGACTGATAGGGCAAGTTTATTACACAACATTAGTTATGTAGTGTTACATTAATAGCAATATACTAGACTAGAATTGAATTAACTTCTGAAGTAATGGTGAAAGGTTAGATAGAAAGAGGTCAATATAAGGAACCCACCTTACAGCATCTACACATTTAAAATTCTCCTGCAGTGCACCTCCTAAGGCGTCTTCTGACTGTTATGGCTGACACAAGACACCTTGTATTTAGTTAGCTCAAAAACCACAACATCAGGGTGGAAAGTTAACAGACACATATATCAGTGTGTGTGACTTTGCAGAGGAATTCCCTTTCTCCCCAAGCTCTGGGGAAGTGATACTCTGCTCTAGACGGGCAAATGGGTCGAAGAGCATCTCAGGACATGCACCATCTTAAGTAACCACCTGAGGAAGCTCGGCACATCCGCACACAGAGGAAAAGCAGTGCTGTGTCAGAAAAATAGCTCACATGCCACAATGCTACTAAACAGGCTAAAACACAAATGTTTACAATATAGTGATTTATAAATTAAACTAACGACTTGTTCAACACTTTACAGATTCAGTGCAGCGCCGCAAACATGCACTCTGCAATTAATGTGAATAGCGCTATCCGAGTTTGCATCACCTCCAGGGCCGTGGCGCGATGGACACGTCTGCTAAAGCCACACGACCAATGGGCTAATTACAGCTAAGTCACTGCTGAACAGCACTTCTCCAGCCCGCAGCAGCATATAGATGGTTATCACTGAATGCTCAATGTTTCACTGTTGCTAGGAGACAAAAAATCCTTGGACACACTCAGCTGGCTGTTAATACGAGTAGAAAAAGACAGTGAAAATTGATTTGAAAAAATACAAAACCCACCGGACCTGAACTCTTTCATCGGGTTGCTATTTTTCTCTCATGCTTTATGCTTCTTGTTGCTGCAATAACTACCCAGAATACTGCTCAGTGTGGACAGTTTATGTTGTAGCCTCGGGACATCTATCTATCACTACTGTTTGGGGAAGTAAACACTACACTAGTTACCTTTCATCATTCAACTGATTTATCCAAATAGATCCAAGCAGGTCCACGAAATCAGATTCCATTGTCGATACTGTATCAGATTTTATCCTCACTCTAAACTAGAGGAACTTCTCAAATTCACATTCACTTCATCCAAAATACAAAAGAGTATTTCCCATTGTTCTATGATTGCTTTTACAGTCTTCAATCACTGTCAGATAAAGCAAATTTGCATCAACATACCATTATTTTAAAGCAAAAACAGAATAGAAGAATAGCTGGTGGTGTTTGTTCCCGCAGGAGTTTTAAGGCTTTTGAAAAATGTGTGACACTCTGAATTGATTGCACATCAGGGAGACTGAACGTCACGTCAATCAAGTCCTGTGTGTTCTTTTACTTTTAGACTGAAGCCTGTGTTTGATTAAAGCCTACGCTGACTAAATAAACAATGGCATATCTCATTTATAATGTGGTAATAAGATAAAGGGGAGGTGGAGGAGAAGAGTGGAAAGGCTGATATGTTGATTGTGTAATCTCGGGATGTAAGCCACAGAAGAAAGACGTTATAAACAAAGCTGCTGTGAGAGGATGAATAGAAGAAGGCTACATACTGTACTGAAGTAAATGTGTGCGCGTGTCTTTTATACACCTACCTTGACACTGGAATCCCTGCTTCCCGAAACCCCTGTGGAGAGAACATATAGGAAATAAGTTGAAGAGTGAGCGTGCACAGGCAAGAATACTCTCAAAATGGAATTTCTATAAACCTCTCTTTTTGCCTCAGGACATTAGCATAAAAGCAAATGTCAAATGCTGTCTGACTCTCGTCCTGCGGTGCTAAAGCTTTCCCTGGAAAAGATTACACATAAAAGTCACACACAGTCTAGCGCACCTGCTGAGGAGTGTGGGCAGCAAGGGTTTTTGATTATTGCTAGAACAATACAATACACTGAGGTCAATAAAGGACCACAAAACCTATGAGCACTGCTGGACATTGTGCGAGGGGGCCACACCCACTCACAGGTATTCTTATGGAGACTGCTGCACATCCAAAATCTCAGCTAGCTTTGTTTTAATGAACTGGCCAAAAATACACAATTCCACTGAGTGTGAAATCACTCCATGCAGCCCTTTTTCATAATATGGGCATAGATGGATAGTCTAAACAGGTCAGGCCATTACACAGAGTGCACACTGCTCATTATTTGGGAACATTTACAGTAAGACCCATTAGGCCATAATTACATGATGTTATACACATGCACATTTCAGGTCAAACCATTTAGCCATTCACAAATTAAAAAGCCCATAGCAGGACTTAAATAAAGGCCATTTTGGGAATAGTGCAAAGCAGATAATAATAAACGGATCAAATTAGGCCAACCTAGAGCCGGAACCTCATTTAATAACCAAAGAGCCGAGCTGTATCTCTGTTGAGAAAGCCCAGCAGGCTTTTGGCATGTCTGTGCAAGTGCTGGAAGGGGAAATATACAGAGGTCACATTTTATCGTCAGGGGTGTCAGAATTGGACAAATTTCAACAGGAAAATAAAAATATAGTAACTTGCATGCATTTTTGAGTTCCACTGCCTACTTATTACTGTTGAGAACATCTTTTTTGTTGATAAAACCTTTCTCTTCCTTTCCTACTTTTCTAAATCAACCCTATCCTATAGCATCAACAAACCGGTGTTTGCACTTTGCACTTTGGGCTAGGCTACTTCATGGACAGTACTTCTCTTCCTGTTACTGATTGAACTCCCCCCAATTGTTTTAGTTTTTTGCATGACACTTTAGTGGGACATTGCACATTCAGATCAAACTATGTTAAGTCTCACCAGATAAAGTCCGTGCAGTGGCTGCAGAAGGTGGGCTGCTTAAAGAAGCGCGCGATGAACTTATGGTCCTTGACCTCGTGCACGTTCTTCTGACGCAGCGCTCCTTGGCGCGCGAAGCCCCTCATTGGCTGCTGCGGTCCGTCCTCGCCGTCGCTGTTGGCCGCCGCTGAATCTGCCATGGTCGGAGCGGGAGTACTACCTGTGCCGGCGGAAGTTTGTGCAGACTCCTCTGAAGCGGCCAAAGTGGCTCCCCGATCGTTGTTCCAGGAAGGAGAGTTTCGGAGCGATGTGGTGATGAAACCAGGTGTAGTTTTCAGGAGTTTGGACAGGTTGTAGCGGTCTTCTTCGATGACGGAACGGTCCAGTCGCACCGCTGCTTTCACTGAGCTTCCTCGTTTTCTTGTGAGCGCTCAGAGAGCTGCAGACTGATACAGAGAGACTACAGAGAGGGAGGGGTCCACAGAGGATCACTCAGACCGCTTCTCTCATCGATGCTAAACCACACTGGAAAAAATACCTTTACGATAGAAAACTACTCTTTTTCCCCACTTACAATCATCAGTGTGCTCTCTATAAAAGGAAGTAACCCAATTATGTTGAATTTATTACATCCCCATAATGCAGAGTAATATAACCTCAAGGCTAATGTAGGCTATTCCTTGCATGTGGCACACTGTGAGCAATAAAGCAGTGTGAAATGAGGACATTTTCTTTGTACATGAACCTTTTAACCAAAGGCAAGCACACCTACACCACAAAAGATAATAAAGAGATTTTTTAAGTCAAGAAAATACATTGTCTTTTGATATAACTGAATTTTGAAGCTATATATTTTAAAGAAAATTGTTACATAATGTTTCTTCCATCAGCACTTATTACTTGTTATGTATTAGTATGTTATATTTGTGCTGTTGAGGAGCAAACAATTCAATATATAAATTAAAATGATAACCTAAGATGTTTTAATTATCAAAAGGGGATTTTAAATCTACATATATAGATTTACCACCTGTTTTAAGGTCACAATAGATCATGGCAGGACATTGACTGCCACAGACTACACGCTTGCTCATAATGTGTCAGTCAGCTGCCAGTAAATGACCTAGATGAGATTGATTTAGCTGCGGGACACATAACAGTGGTGCAGCTCGCCCCAGTCTCAAAACCAGGTTTAGTGTAGACTTAGCTCACACCTAAAACCTTCACACATTGTAATCCTCTTACATCGGAGCCACCTCGATTGTTTTACATTGGCCTGTCTTGTTAGTCCTAGACTGTATGATTAATTCTGCAATGGTAACAGGTCTCAAGAGACCTGGTGACACGAGCGAGCCATGTCAAAGCCTGAATGGGCCCGTGCAGAAGTATAGACGTTGACACTGTGACTCATCATTTCACACAAGCTTTTGATCTTTTTCAATTTCATCAATACGCAGGATCTGATGTAACCGTTCCCATGAGGTAACCAAGTAGGGCAACTGTATCTGGGCAAGTTAAGTGTCCATAAAATGTGGATGAGATGAGACGCATATATAACTCACTGAAAGAGCAACCCCAAATCATTTACATTCATCTACATTCGATATTAGTGCCAAACATATCAAAAAGGGATCATCAGGCCGCTATATTGCAAAAAATCCATGTACTTCTATTATGTAATGGGTTTCCATATCATAGGCTTGCATATCAATATGTTTGACCAATGAGAGCCTTACTATCTTAGATGTCCATGTCATTAACCCAGAAATGCATACTAATTGCATAAAATTCCTAGTAAATGAATGGATAGTCTAAAAAAACTGACTGCTGTTGTCTCCAGAAACAGACACAGCATGTAAATAGTAGGTCATTGAACACATCTAGTAGCTTTGATTTCATTCTTATTCACTTTGGTGCTATTGTCACAACAATATTCAAAAATACACAGCAATCTGGTTTGGACCATGGTTTACTGTGAACATCCGGGATCAACTGTTAGCCTTTAGCAACACTCCTAGTTTCACAAAGAAAGGAGAGCAAAACAGGGAGGCCATGTTTCCTGGGATATTTGAGATTTCTTTCCCAAAGGGATATCAAAGATGGTGGGCCCTAGTGTCAACACTCAACAAGTGGTGCAATGAGCTAATGCACAATCACTGCTAACCCCAGATGCTAACATCTACGACTGTTAAGTTTCACCTGTTGTGGTGAACTAGACAAGCTTTTCTAATGCACTTCAAGTTAACAAGTTAACACAATCTTTTCTGGTGATAAGTGTCTGTTTGGTGAATGGCAGTTGCCTGGTTGTTACTGAATGGACATTGAATTCGGTGTATTGCATGTGCAGTACATTAGAGATGCTTTTGTCACATCAAAGTAAAAGTTCTAGTGCAACCTTGCCCTGCAGAAAAGGTCGACAAGTGGTACTCAACCTTTAGTGAGTGCTTCAACCTTTAACCATGACTCTGACTGATGGGTATGCCCCTTTCTGCCACTTCTCCCAACCTGACTTTTATAAGCAGTTTCCAAATTGGACAAACACCCAGTATATTTTATGGCCCCTCATAATGGTACTACACAAATTTACACCAATGCTCCATAGTCACAATCAGAGAATTACCATGGTTGCCCTGCTTTTCTCAAGGACCTCAGTTTATTATGGTTATCATAAAATATACTAAACAAGAGCCATATTGTAAACTGTGCCATCTGGACAGTGCAGTATCCCATTTGGTGTTCTCCACTGGCCAGTGTTTTTCAGACAATATATTTGCGTCTTCCCTAATCGTATTCCTTACTTTTTTATATTAATTTACAATGTTATATTTTATGAACTCGCTTTTCAGTCTCTTTCTTTCACAAAATAAGCGATTTGTTACATAAACGACTGATTAAAACAGCACTCTCTGACAAGCCCCTTTGCTCTACTGCACAATTTTGCTGCAAGAATATGTTGCCGTATTCTCACTTCCCTCTTTACTCAGTGCTATTTTTTTCCTTCATTCAATTCCCAAACATAATGCTTTGATCTGTCACGTCTTAGCCTCAGGTAAAGCAAGTGTCAAACCCACGCTTACATGAACCATTACTCCTTTTTTTGTAACTCTGCACTTTTAAATGTCCCTATTGATTTATCAACTCCCATGTCTGTATTCTACTCAGCTTAAATACGTTGTAAACAATTGAACTGAATGCACAGATTCTTGTTTTGGCTGAGTGAAGCTTACATACTCCTTCTAATGCAAATGAATTGATTCAAAAATAAAGTGAAAGTAGCCGTACAAACAGAGCCAATGTTGAAATCCTTGCTTCTGGTTACTGACAGACTGACAGATCAGATATTTTCCTGGAAAAGTAAAAGCACACATTGTAAAAACTTGTGACGAGCACAAAAGGTCAGTTTTAAAAAGCAGTAGATTTGAGCACAAGCAAGAATCTGAAATGTACTGCAGGACATTTCAGATTCATTATGGTATTCTCCCCTCAGACTGTTGTTCTAGTGGTTGCTGCCTCCCACTGCTGTGCTCACGGGGAGAGTGTAAACAACACTTCTCCTCTGAAGCACATGGACCAGAGCCAGCAGATTTGTTTTACCTGTCAGCGAGGATCACATGTACACATCTCAGTGCAGGTTCAGCTGAAGTAGTAAGAGCTGTTACGATTACTGTTCTTTTTGCTTCGTTGTTGCTGCTATCCCTCAGCCTTGGGACAAAATGTTGTCTCTGCAAGGAAATAGAAGAATTTTCCCATCGAGGGCATAGAATTACAAAGTGATAGTGAGACAGGTGTGAGCTCTATGTTTTGTAGGTTGTTTAGCAGGAGATATCTAATTCCCACAGCATATTGTAGTCTGTAAAACATTTACTACATGACTAAGTGATTGACGTCATTAAGTAATTGGCAAATAGCAGTCTTATATTGCTATTTTATTATTACACTCAAAACACTGACAATAATTACTGAGGTCTTCAAGAACTCAGTTACATCCATTGTTCTAAAGAAACACCAAACACGTAACGTAGTTTTTTAGTTGTTTTGGCAACATCTAGTGGTGAAACTTCACACTGCTATTTCACACCTCACCCTTCCTCCTTTTAGAGCGCTATGATGGACTTGTTTATGAACAAATAAATTGAAACAAAGTCAAATAAATTCATAAATGGTCTAAACTAGGGGTGCCAAACATGAAGCCCACATGGCAAAACCGGCCCAGAGGGTACAATCTGACCGGAAGATATTAACTTAAACTTAATTTTTTTTTAAAAAAAGAACTGCTATTTCTATTTTGTCCACTGAGGATTGCACTGTTTTAGTAAGAGTAGCAAAGAAAACACAACACTGATACCCAAAACTGAACAGCAGATGGCAGCAGTGTGGTTCCACAAATATTGATTTTGCTTTGCTGATAACCCTCTGTGGTTACTCTCATTACCCAAGGGGCAAATAAATTAAAAGGAAAAAAGGAAAATAAATTAGTTGTTATTGGGTCTACAGAAATAACTATTTTTTTACCCACAGTCAAGAGGTCAGTGATGCAGCAGTGAAGGTCAGCTACGTATTTGCTAGCCAAATACCATTAGCATCAAAACCATAATGTGAGGGTGAGCTCATGAAAGCATACGTGCAGAAAACTGCAAAAATTGAGCCTGAGAACCGACAGGCTTTTGCCAACATTAGCCTTTTTCAGTTGCGATTCATGAGAGCACTGACATTATAGTTATGCCTCACTGCACCAACAGAAAGGAGAAAGAATTGGAGCTGTTATTGTTTATAGATCAAATTGGGCGATGTGTGGCCCCTGAACTAAAATGAGTTTAACACCCCACTCTCGACCTTTATGTGTCCTTCTCCTCCAGCAGTGCTCAGTTTGTCTGGGCTCGGCTGCTGTAACAGGAAGTAATGGAACTATAAAGAAGAGTGTTACGTAATGTGAAAGTACACTAATAAAAACATAAATGTGTTCCTTTGGCCACAAGTAGAATCAAAGAGTTACAATAGCATTCTAGGTTTTACATGTGAGCCTGGCATTCATCTAGCTGCATTAATATTTCTTTCTTTTTTTTCTTTTTCTCCAGTGCAGGCCTACAGCATCTCCACGACCCCTCTCTGTCTCCATCACTGCCTGACTCTTCCATTCATGTTCATTACGGCTAAAAGCAAAAACTGAACAGATAAAAGCCTGGTGAAGAAATGGGGCTCTCTTGTGGTTAACAGTAGTACTTTTCCTGAATTTTTCCACTAGAGGGCGACATTACTACACACTTGGTTACATGTTTCTGGCTTCAGTGGCTGTAACCAATGAACAAATTGAATTATTATTGTTTATTTTAATGTGTTTTCTTTCTCTCTCGTGACGACTGAACACAGTTTGCAACAGGAATGCTCTCTCATTTAAATTTGACAGATGTCATGAAAACCTTTTCGCTAATGTTCGCATCATAATGAGAATGACTCCTTTTGACCTTTTAGTTTCACATTTTGGCTCTTCCTAAGAATGTTCTGTGTCTTTTCAATGTCTCTGCTGTCAGACCGAAGCAATGACTCAGAATACATAGGAATAATTATATCACTGTTTTCGCAGCAATTATTTAAAACAATTATACAACCTAGATCACACTAAAAACCTGTTCTCTTGTTATCGGTTTCATTTTGAGCTTACCATGTGTCTACCTCTACACTGTATTGTGGCCCAGTACTTTCTAGTTTACAGAACCTGCTTACAGAATTACACCAGACCTCAAGCTGGACTATGACTGCACAGGGCAGATGGCCTCGGAGTTGCTTTTCTTATAAATCTCATGAATAAAATGTTTTTGACCGAATAAGGAAGAAGTAGTCATTTAAAGATGACACATCATGTGCTTTAGCAGATGATTTCAGGCTTCTTTAACTTGGCTTTGTGTTTATTTTGCAGTGAAATGTGGATAATGGTGAAAAATGAAAAGTTTTTAATCATAAGTGAAGTGTTCAAACATTTTTAAACGGTCAAAGCGATCCAGAATTAAACATATGATGAACATTTTACGTCATAAAAATGCAGTGCCCTCACAATCATTTAAAGTGACCCATCATATTACAAATAATTAACAATAAACTGATTTGTATCCTTCCCGGTTGTGATGTTAATAATCTGCCATCTTTTCTGAGTTTCTGAGACAAATTTCTTGTAAACAACATTGATGGACATATTCCAATTCCACATATCCACACTTTTACTTTCAGAACTCAGAACACTTCCAGTAATTTACTTCTCACACCTCAAAGAATAATCATAAAATATGTACAATACACAATGTATTATCAGTGCAATGACCATAACCTTGTCTTGTTTTTTCATGTTATTGCAGGACTTCCTGGTTGAGAATTTTTTTGGATTGAGTAATACTGGATGGGACTCGTTTGACCAATCCTCATTTTGTCCTCTAAAAACACAGCTTTAGTGCCTGATGAGCTGTGACCCTCCTGTCACCACACTGTCTCTGTTGCTTCTCACCAAAACACAAGCAAAACAATCACATCTCACTGAGAAATCAAAACTCATGTTCTTCATTGGCCTGTTACTGTAAATGCATTACGCATATCCTCTTCTTCTGAAATCTTTGATAATTATTGATAAGTTCTATTTCCCTATTTTTATGGTTTTACTGAGCAACACTAACCCAAACACAGACACATGCTTTTCATTTCTTTGTAATAACCCTAGCACCATTGTTCCTCATAGCCAATTCTGTTTTAGTTTAAAATACTTTCATATCCACTTTTTATTTCATTTTAACTGAAACTGGACATTTTCCCTGGAGCTGTGGCTAAGCATGACTGCTTGTGTGTTATATAGGTTAATCTAATAAGGCTATGTACAATGTAGTGTAGTGTAGAAGTAGTACAGTAGTAGTACAATAGTATTGTATTGTATAAACTAAAAGATAATGAGAAACTATGTATGTGCAGAAGATAACCTACTATAGCAAACTACAAATGAATAAACACTATCACAAAAATAGCATGGTATATACCTTAGTACAGCGTATAGTATGGTGCAGTATAGCAAAGCAAAGCATTGTTCAGCTCAGAATACAATATGTCTTAGCATTGAAAATTGATATATATATATATATATGATATTGATATGATACAGTATTGTATATAATAATATATTATATTATAGCCTAGTATAACAGAGCAGAGCATAGTATGATATGGTACAGCCTAGTATAGTATAATAGCAACATAGTATAATATAGAGTAACATGGTATACTGTGGTGTAGAATGTCATGGTTTAGCATTCAATAAAGCAGACAATAGTGAACTCATGAATGGTTCCATTTGCTCTTACTTTGACCTCTAACAAAACATATAATAAAACTAATTTCATTAAAAGAGCAGAACAGTGATCAGATGTCATTTGAGCATTTGTGTATGAGACCTAACAAAACGGTTTGGTTAGCAATACCAACTGCCACATATTGCTATCTTTACAGGAGGTCATGTGACTGCATTAAAGTAAGTGAGTTTGTGATACAGGGGCTGACCACAGAGCTGTGGTGAGTGGGTGTTTGTCTGTGTGTGTGTGGGGGGAGTGTGTGGTTGTGCTATGGATGACTGTGCTTAGTGTAAAGATAAGAAGTGTGTGTTATAGACGGTAAGCACAAAACAGTGTCATTGCTAAACAATGTTCACTCATAACTTGACTGTAGAAATACATAAAAAAGGGGCAGCAGCAACTGATGAGATGAGAACATGGCCATTAAACAAAGTAAAGCCCCTGAATTACACTCATTCTACAAAGCCCTCTGATTAGATACAATCCATGCTCATGTTTAATGCATAATTATGGGGAAAGGTCCAGAATAAAACACTGAAGAGGTCCTAAACAGTAAACTGTACATGGTGACACTGCATTAAATCAAAATCCTGTTTGTTTTCAAACATGTAATTTAATTGTTACTGTAAGTAATAATGATATCTGATTTATTTCACTCATGAAAGCATAAACAGCAAGTGCAAATATGATGAAGTAAATGCACATAGAGAATATGATGTGCATTTAAGGTAAGTATGAAAGATTTAGTGTCAGACGTGTAAGGATTCTATGTTGTGATAAACATTGTATAAAAAATACGTTTCAGAAGTTATAGCATCGATGAGCTCACTGATCAAATAATACAAGCATTTTACTATAAAGTAGAAGGGCAACTGATAATTAAATGAAATGGAGAAGCTAAAACTTCCCATTGGTTACTGGCCTTTCTCTTTGCATAAACTTAACAAATTTCCCAAAGCTATCTCAGTATCACTTTTCCAGGGAACTACTCTCCAGAAAAGAGATGAAAAATAGCCCCTGTTAACACAATGAACAAGTGTAAGAGTGGCATTTCTAATCTACCAAAGGTTCCTTAAGGCAACATCAATAAAACAGCCAATAGAAAACGTCCACAGAGCGCGCTTCAACCGTTGCCATGCAAACCCCACGAGGGCGCTGCACACTTTCACTTTCGTATTCCCAGAAAACGCATGGCTTCTGAAGCAGACTCTGTGGAGCAGGCTTGACTGCAGACACCGGTCATGTTACGGCTTGTATCAACTTCATGTTTTGTTTGCTCTTTCGTCTAAAACCTTTCACAGTAAAGGACAGAATGGATGTTAATTTAGATGCTTTCATTTCAACATTTAGTTCTGTTTTCTTAGCTGCTAAGTTAAAAAGAAGCTCTTGGACATCCTGATAAATTTCTACTAAAATACCCCTCCTCTTTTCATTTGACCACTTTTGGTCTTAAAGTGCATTCTCTTTTCCCAGAAAGAAGAGGGAGAACAGGAAACGATAACTCACCAGGAACAGGCTTTATTTGAACAAAATGAGGAAGTATGATCCACTTGGAGAGGTCTTTAGATTTCAGTTTTACTTTGACTCATCACTACTTTTACAGTAAAAGCTCATTTATAGTACTGTACATCTGTCAGCTGCTGTCTGGCCATTCTCTTGCGAATTTCTGGAATTAAACAGCTGTTTCGTATAAAATAAACATGTTAGTCACTTTTAGTCAGTGCGCTAATCATGTCCCCAGCACCAATCACGTCCTTTGCAGTTGTTTTTTGACAAATAACTTGGATAGTTGCCACCAGGCTGGGATTCCACTCAGTGTTAACTCACCAGTTGGGCTTACATTTGCCGTATTGTGAGCCACAGAGAAATTAATTGTTGGATGTGGCTTTTGACTTTAAAGATATTATATTACATTGCTCCATTGCACAAAAAGAAACTGCGTCTTCATAAAGTGACATAAATACTCACAAATGGGATCACAGTGCTTGAAAAAATTTAGACTTAAATTTAGATCCTGAAGAATTGTTGATTTGGCAGCAATTGGAAGAATATCAGATTTCAGAACATACAAGGACAAACTTAAAGGACAGTGTAAAACAGAAACTTGGCCTGTTCGACGTTAGATAAGCTCAGCCCAGGATTAGTGCTGTTGAAATCTTGACCCGGGCTGAAGTGCAGGGAGTGCTAAATGACACTGCCCTTGAATATACAAGGTGCTGAGGGAACCATTGAGAATACTGTGTGCAATAGGATTAGAAGGACTCTTTCATGGATGGTTAAGAAAACTTGTATAGCTTCCCGCCAACAACTGCTTCATTCTATAGGGAGTTTCCTGGCCTAATGTTGTGTTAAACATCCTTAATTATTGCTTATTGTTCAGCATAAAGACAGTATTTAAGTGGGTGAAAAGGAAGGGCTTACACTCGTAAGGCTACATAAATGTAAATTGTACAAACCTATATGATGAACCAGAAAACTGAAGTAAAGCCACTGCAATACAGTTTTGATGGCTGAATTAGCATTAGCCAATTGCAAAGCGAGAAAATACATAATACTCGTGAAAGAACATTCAGCTAGGTGCTCAATATTTAGCTGTTTATTTAAATAGGGGCAATTAGTGCTAGATATGCTAAAGGCTACACACCAAAAGTTATTGATCCTACTTTAATAAGTTAACTTTGGATGATGGAAACTAACTACCATAAACATTAAGTCTCAAATGTGTACTGCAGATACTCTTAGAAATATGACATATATTTGCAATGACTATAATGTGCAATGAGAGAGGGCTCTTCTCAGGATGGGGGCCATGTCCCTTACTGTCCCTTAGATTTTTTTTTTGTGTATGTCTTTTTCTTAGGGGTTTAATAAGCCCACTGATTTGCCCAGAAATTAATTGCGCTCTAACTATACAAAGTAAACTTCTATGCTTATGCTCCATTGTACTGAAAATGAACAGTCGTCTTTCTGAAAAACCCTTCTGTCACATAGCCAACTGGCTTGTCAGAACAGCAGTTCAACTTGCTTGTCCAAGACATGCTCTTCGTGTAAACCTGCTCTTTAACTCTAGTATTTACTATAAGTGGTTCTTCTTGCCAAGTGACCTTAGTGACAGAACAGGTAGTAGGTCATGCTCATGGCTCTGTAAAATTCTGTCAATGATACATTTCTAACACAACAACAGCCCACTCTTCAAGGCATGTGAGCTATGTTGTCTTGTGAGGGGAGGAACAAACACCCTTCAGTTTGTTCGTAACTTTTCAGGGATAACAAGCTGGATGAGCGTTCCATTTTTACTTTCAAACTGACAAATGGCACGATGAGAGTAGAGGTCACTTACGTTACGTTCACACTGACTATTGCTTTACAGACAGGCCTGACTTCTTGTAAACTGGAAAACAATAAAAGCAGAATGAACTGCCTTTTTATCAATTTGGATTCAGAGGTTCTCTTTTCATGTTGACTGCACTTCCATTTTCTCATTCATTCAATTTTCAGGAATTACCAGCTGGATCCAGAATCACTACTGGATTAGAAGTCGCTGCCAAGACTTGTCACTTAGTGTCCTGAACTGGAGACATAAAAAGATACTGTTATAATGGTTGAGAGCAGGTGAGGTGTGCCAATTGTCACAAAAAGAAAGATAAAAGTCATTTTACACAAACCTTTATAAAATAATCAATCTTAAAGACATACCAGTCCTACTTAAGTATCTTTGATTATAGGTTTTTATTCCAACCCCATTTTCTGCACCTTTTCTTTTCAAGAACTTGAACTCAATCTAATATTAAAACATCAATAACAATAACCACATTTAGACTTGATTTTAAAGCAGAGTGGTGGACAAATGAACAATATACAAGGCTCTTCACAAGCAGTGAGACATTAATTTCCCTTCAGTAAACTCCCCCCGGCAACAGTGCAGTGCTCATCAATAGCAAACTATAATGGTGGTGTAATGATAGTACAGTCATAATAAATGTTCCTGTTATTTCGCCGAAAGGGAAGTGAATATTTCTTTATTGTAACAAGGTGGTGTTTCACATAAAACCCTGCTGTAATCAAAACACCTCAGGGAAAAGACGGAATAGACAGGGACACACCCCACATTATTTCATTCATTCTGGCCTATTTCACTTGATAAAATGTACCCTATCTGTGATTTTAAATGGATTCTGATTCTCCACCAAAAGCATTTTTTTGTTTTTAACAGAAAAAGACACCAGACACTCCTTTTCATTGTTATTCATTTGGCACATCTTTTTATAGCAGCAGCAAAACTCTGGACAGGCCCTGGCAAATAAAAGCCAAGTCAATTTGCACAACAGTGCTTCCCATTGTCCACAATTTGGTCTTTCACTGTTATTTTATGAATGCACACTTACTGGTAAATGCATATGGATCACATGAATGCAATTATCAATGCAATATGCCGTAGTCTGCACCAATCTTCAGTGAGACCATAATACACACAAGACGCACTCACATGGTTTATGTTTCAGTCTCTAAACTCCCTGTTTCATAGAAATGAAACTCAGGGAGCACACCATGAAAACAAAAAACAAGGACGTATTGTTTGCGTTTGTGCAAAACGCACAAAATGATGCCTGCTGAAAACATGCACAGATTTGAACAGTAATGTGCATGCGTGGCACTGAGCAGCGTTACAGTAGTTCTCTTGCTGACACTGCAGATAAGCAAAGGCTGTGTGTGTTTCTGATTACACTCCTTAACCCATTAGTGTGTCAACAACAGAGCTCAGGGCTGATAAAAAGGGTAGAAAACATGACTTATCACTTCACTCCACACTTTGTGTTTTATCTGCAGCAGGCCGCACTGTTTTGACTGTAATCTGCTGCTGCCCTAAAAGGTTCACTTTAGGTTTCTGGGTATCATTGAGGATTCTTAATACCACCCACAAAATGCACAGAAGCAGGCAGAGCGTTTACTCAGAAAGATGAGTGAGGAGGTAGTGTGACGTGACATGGTTGTACATATGCTTTGACAGAAAGGAAAAATAATATATCAAACATTTAACTTGTTCCATAGTTGTATACAAACAAGGGTGTATCTGAAATGGTCATAGCGGGGAAGAGGATTATGTTGCCATGTAATCATCATGATGCAGCAGCAGGATAAAATGAAACTAACCGGGAGGCGGTGCAGGCAGCAACTGCCCAGGCACTCACCTGATTGTCTAATGGGCAACTGAAGAGTAACTTATCCTTTCCTTAACTTTCTGTTTGTGTGAGTAGCTCTTTTGCAAGCTGGGCCACCTTTTAACTCTTTGCTGTCAGCTGCTACATTGACCATATACTAAGTTTCTGTGTGAAGCTTTCTTTTGCAGCTTTACCTTGAGGTTCAGATTCTTACACAGGAAAGAGGGTGTCACATTAGTATGTATTCTGATAATGTCCCCAAACATGGTGAAAGGTTAGGACAACCACAGACACAGAAGCGCTGAAAAAGTGCACCCACTATATGTGCTATTACTAAATTATAGCTGATAAGATAACATTAAACCTTGCTTTTACATCCATTTCACTAACTGCACTGTGCATATGCATTTTGTATTCATAATGCTCAGCACAGACAAGAGACACACACAATGAAACAACTGGGATTTACTCAAAAGTTCCTAATTTGTCATTTTACTTTCACTACCCAATTTTTTGGTATTTTCATTTTCTGACATGGTTGTATTGTAACTGATTTTTTTTTTTTATTATTAAATTCCTTGCTCATACTTGGCTGATTTTTTTTTTTCAAAGAGCATAATGCAATGACATATATGATTGATTTGGAGACATACAAAATAGGCCCAAATATGATCAAATCCAGGTTAAAACGGTTCAGTGAACAACAAATGCAAATTATTTCATGAAGAAGTGTGTCTGTGACAAAACAGCTGATTTTATTAAAGCAGTCGTCACATCATAGGGCTTACAGTTTCTCTTTATGTCATTCCTTTGGTACATAATACATTCAATAACATTACACTGAGGTCGCTGGTAGTAGCCATTACTGTCATCTGCAGGATTTCTGTAAATCTCGCTCTCGTGTGGGTTTCGCGGTTTGTTATTCTTTTAATAATATCTCAGTTGAATTGAAACGCTTCAGCTTCACAGTTTCACTTTCGATTACTAGAAAAGCTCTGGTTGACACTAAACACTGAGGGTAGTGGCTCCGGTTAGCTGTGGGCGGGGCTACAGCACAGCCTTTATAGCACACGAAGGTCGCTGGGACTCTCAGAAACTTTTGAGGAGCACACAGACGCCTCACGCACAGCTCATTTGGTGAAATTAGGCAGCCTTGCTTGACTACGTCACCTGCAGGATAACCCCACTTCTCTGCGTCCTGCACTTTGGGAATACATTATGGTCTAATGCACGCTGCGTCTGCAAAAACAAAACGGTAAGATAACAGAGAATACACACGTGTACCTTGCACTGTTTAAAGGGTTTAACACACAGGCACTAACTAGGTTTAATGTGTGCTGAACCTTTGGAACATCTAAAACCTGGATAATGTCATGACTGTTCAAATTTAAGCTGGCTTTACAGTTACTCAGCTGGTTTTACTCAAGTTTTAAGTCAGAATATGGATGAATATTTAACTAAACGGTGTTATTTTTCGCTTTTATTAATTGAAATGGAACACATTGCCTCTAGTTAATAGTTAACGTTTCCTGGAATGTTTTAATTTAATGAAAATACTGAAAAATACCTTGTGATGTGAAAAAAAAATCTTTTGGTATATGCTTAAACAAGACAAGACTGTCAAAGTTCATTCGGACTGGTGTTTACCTTATAAAACCAAACTAAATCATTTTTGGATTCACTTTTTCATCCAAAATAATTTAGTTCCTTTTATTTGTATAGAACTTCTAAAAATAAAAGTAACTTTTATTCCAGCCTTTCTTCTATCTCCAAGGCTGAAATAATGTATCATGAGCAGGACTTGCCTGTTCATATGTAATAAAACATGATGTGGACCATTTTAGGTTTTTATAAATGTATACTATATACTATGCTAGACTATACTATATAGCTATTACAGTTATCCCTAAAATCACACACTTATACATTATTTTACAATTTGCCGGTGGATGCAAAGTAAGCTTTAGCTGATTGCATGAAACCACTCATATCTAAGCTACTTCCGCTCCATCAAAACTATTTTTAACTTACTCTCAGAGCTTTTCCCAAATCTGTGGATCAATATGATGATATTTTGAGTCAGGTTATGATTTAAGCTTGCTCCTTGTCCTGACTAAATGCTGTCTCTCGTGTCTTCCAGGATGTCAGTGGGGTGGTCAGAGATGGGAGAGGGTCTGGAGTACCTGTCTCCTGTAGGATGGTAGCCAACAGCACCGTGGAAGGTCATGACAAGACGCACTTGTCAAGCTCCTCATCGTCCTCGTCGTCATCCTCTTCCTCCTCATCTTTGTCCCTGTCTTCGTCATCCTCTCTGTCATCCTCTTCATCGGAGGCTGTGAGTCCCATTGGCTGGGAGGAACTTCAGCGCTGCCCTCCTCCAGCTCCGATCCAGAGAACGGTGCCTTGTGTTTATCTCACCCACTTCCCGGTCTTTGCCTGCAAAGAGGACTGTGAAATCATTACGGACACAGCAACCAAGCTTGAGCGCAGCGGCTTCTACTGGGGTCCTCTGGGAGTAGAGGAGGCTCATCGTATGCTAAAAGACTCCCCTCTGGGCAGCTTTCTGATCCGTGACAGCCGCCAGAAAGACGTCTTCTTCACGCTCTCTTATCACTCCAAGAGCGGTCCGGTCAGCGTCCGCATCGAATACAAGAAGCAGAAGTTTTCACTGGCTGGAAACGAACGCTCCTTTCCATCACTTTTTGCCCTTTTGGAACATTACATCAATTCTTCAAAGAAGAGTTTAAGCACCCCGTACAGGAAATGGGAGCCAACTCTGCAGGAATTATGCAGAAAGCGTGTTTTGGAGCTATGTGGTGGGATAAACCATATTTCAAGGCTGCCAGTCAATGCAGTTGTCAAAGATTTTCTGCAGGAATTTCCTTACAAATTATGACATTCTTATACATAGCACAACTATGTTTACCTTGTCTGACTGCAGTGTCACAGAAAACCAGTTCTCCTTTTTGTGAGTTAAAATGCTGTGAAATGTTTCAAGAACATTACTGGACTAAGCAGCACAATTCAACACAAGTAGTTTTCTCCTCCCTTTTGACAAACAGTTCTCTGCATATTAAAAATGAGTTGGAAGCTGCTGCATTAAGACAAAACTACAGAGACAACAGAGTGAAGGTACAAACAGCTCTGCTGGAAACTAAAGGAGCTCTTCTTACCCATGTGTGTCCACTGGAGCCTTACTGTAGTTCACATGAGACTCTTAGAAAAATCCAAACAAGGTGGAGAGTACGGTTAAAATCACAGTCAGCAGAACTTTGTAATACAATGCTGTAGTCAAATGCAATACTCTAATGTGAAAGTTTACATTGCATATGAATGTTTGCCAACACTTATGGCTCAATAGCACAAAGAAGATTTGACCTTATGCCTGCTTTGTTAAGTCTCGCAGCATAGTCACCTCATTAATGGTCAGGGAGGTATTGGAGTTATTGGGTCTATTGTACTGTATCCAGAGACATCTTGTCTCTTGTTCAAAATGTTGAAGTTGGTGGTGTGTCAATGCTACAACAAATGCATGAAATTATTCACTTTTTTAAAAGTTTTATTTACTTATAATTTTATAAAATAAAATATATTGACATGAGTCCTGCTGTTGTTATCTTTGAGATCGAGTGGTAGGAGTATGCTTGGGTGGAAACAGGGCGGGACAAACACACACAGTACTTCAGATCCAGTCAGACAATAAGGCAGACAGGAGGCGTGACGGAGTAACATACTGTATCATCACCTCAATGATTCATCTGTGGAGGCCAGAGAGACTAGTGGGTGGGGTTACTATGGTAGTGAATGGCCTTTTACCAGAAACAGGGGCAGAGGTGATATACAAAGTGAAGTGCGGGTGTGAGTAGTAGTAAAATGATGAGGACACAGTGCACATTGAAATTTCCTCAGCGGAAGTGGGAATTTTTTTGTTAGGTTAGTGGTTAGACAGTGGCAAGTTACATTAAGGTCAGGGTTAGTCTATATTTACATTTGGGAAAATCATATGTAAAACTGAACGTCCACATTTCTAACAGACACCATACAAAGCAGTAAAGTGAAACGTTTATTCTTACCACTGCCATTGTTCACAGACTATAGTAATATCTGTTATGGGTGGGGCAAGGGTGAAGCAGACTTACTCCATGCTCTATCACCCAATGCGGCGTCTGTCAATCATATATAATATACAATGGTTAATATTCCTTTCATACGCCGTCTGTGATTATAGGGCAAGCCCATACATGTTTTTCTTTTGTAATTAAGTGTGAACCTTACACACTGACAGCAAGCAGTAAAAACTGTTATGCTACATTAATCTGGCGTAAAGTCATAGATAACTGCATACACTGCTCATTTTAGATACATAATCCTCACTCTTTAGTATAGCAGTTGTGTCATGTTTAAGTATATTCTGCTAAAAGGCTATAAAGGAACTGAAAGACTTTCTGAACAATGAATACCTTAAAGGTTAGGTCACTCTCTAGTCTGCGTTAGTATCGGTTTGTCTTCTGCAAACTGAACCATCTCTTCCTCATGCCAAACCAAGAACCAAAGCAATGCTGAATCATACCAAATGGTTAGATTTTATGATAAGGAAGTGTGGGTGGATATGAATGCTTATGTCAATGTTAGGTCTTTATATGTCAGTGATGTCAAGCCTCACCTACTGATTTTAAATGTCTCTTTACTTAGAAATGCCTCTGATGAGACAAGGGGACAGTCATGATTTATTAATAGTGGATTCTCAGTTCTCAGGACATTCCCGACTATTTTGAAAAAGTAAGTGAGTTTTTTCGGGTCATGTGTGCACCTCAGCTAATTTCTGTGGCGTTCACAATTTCACCCTAACCCTCTTTCCTAATAGATAATCAAAAAAATAAAAAATACTACAAAGCATAACCCTCTACTTCATGTCAGTTTATCGTGGTACTACCGGGAACAAATTCATGTTAACGCACACGCACAGAGACTTCCCTGAAGAGAGGAACTGTGATAAAAGCGACACGTTCAGACCACAAGATGACAGAGGGCTCCTGCACCAGACACACAGAAACACTGCAAAGGTAGAAAGTGTCATTTACAGGTTCAAAACAAACACAACACTAGTGTGAACACAAAGCAGTTAACGAGAAGATTGTGACAATAACAGGACTGGTTGGTGTAGCGGTTGTTTAGTAGAATAATTTATTGCAGTTCTTTGTTGACTCCTCTGTTTCTGTTCATTAACAATAATTACAGAGTTTGAAGCATTTACAGGGCGTACAAACACATACACACTACAATCAGAGACTAATAATGGAAGCGAGTCATGGTTTGTAAGCCTCTTCAGCACATCAGTGATCACCACTAACATTCTGCTGCTATTTACAGTCGCAATATGGAAATACTAAGAGAAAGACTCAAAAAGAGAGTATTGCTCTGAATTTCTCATTTATAAAGTTGATGACTGTACAGTATTAGAAAGAACCCATCGAACATTAAGACTTTAGCTGTACATGAATGGCACAGAAAAGGAATAGGATACAGCTGGATAAAGGCAAGTGCCAGGAAAATATTACAGAGAGATGAAGCATTATGTGCTTTGTTTCACTGGGAGTATAGGATAAACAAACTGATCCCTAGTATTTAAGCTTAACTTCTGTGTTACATTCATCTCTCCTCTTGTGGAGCTCCTTTCATTATTGCAGTAGTAAAGCTTTAATTAGTTCATTAGGCAGAGTGAGAAGGGGGTTTTCTGACCTCTCAACATGTGTTTAGTCATGACTCAAATAAACGGCTTTTTTCCCCGGTTGTTTTCTATATAATCTGTATATGTTTTCAGTATTACAACTTAAACTGCAGAGAAACAAAGTACAGTGTCTGAGGAGCAGTCAAATGTACATTCAACCCAGGGCTCAGCAAAGAGGAACTGAACTCATGAGGCCACATTGTTCATTTAGTTGATTTGCTCAATATTCTTCAGTTCTATTCTAATCTAATACCTTGTATTTGTTATCTAATACAGGCTGTGGACTTTTGAATGATTTCTATTAAAAAGAATATGGATAGAATTACTCACAGTTTCAAACAGATACTCAAATAAAACTACTTGGCTGAGGTTAAAGTTTTCTGTGAAGAAAATGATTTACACTCAAGAAGATCTGTACAAAACAAGCAAGTTCACTTACAACAGAAATGATCTTAGAATATGCGTCTGTTTAACACTATAGTTTTTGTCTCATTATATTTAATGGGATATTGTGCAGTTTAATAAAATGCAGCTTGTGTAAAGCTTATTGCACTTTTGTTGTGTTGTCGTATTACTGATCAGCACTAATTTAGACTGTGATGCCTGCTTTTCTAAAGGTTTGTTTCAATAATTTATATAAAATTAAACCCCATTTGTAAATGGGTTTTGAATTGACTATTTAAGCTCACATATGGAACCCTGGGAAAATTACTGAATGTAGAACACAGATTATAACTCAGTGTTTGGTGCCATATATAGACATAAGCAGCCACACAAGTCTTGCTGCAAGACAGCAGCTGTGGGTGTCAGTGGCATGCACTGAGTAAGATTGAGTGACCTATGTTTAGCAAAAACACATTGGGTAATTTTTTTATGTGAACGAAGGACACATAAATAGAATAAATCCATTAAAACCCTTTTGGAAGTGAAACAGCCCTCACAACATCATTATCTAAGGCTGTGTCTTGAAGCAAAATCACAATCAAGTAGAATGAGTAGAAAACATTGCTGGTTGTGCGCATTGACACGTGCTAAAAACACTTGCATACACACGACACAATTGAGTGAATAAAAACCCAAATGTGCTTTGAGCCTTGTGGTCGACCTGGTCTTCTCTTCTCAGAGTTTGTTTTCTTTATGTGCAAACATACTTGTGAGAAGTCTGCAGCAGCACAGGTCGCATCATGAAGATATACTGCAGCCAAGTTGATCGTTTCACAAAAACACTTTCAGACACATGTTGCCTAATCCAGTTCAGGGGAGTCTGGTGTTTCAGACTCGGCTGGTTGTTGCAGCTCTGGAGCAGACTCTGGGTCTGTCCCTGGGTCTGTCTGCTCCTCAGGGGGATCTTCCGGAGCTTCATCAGTAGGTGTCATTAACTCTGTTGTTGTGGTGTCTTCTTTCACTGTTGCATCTGTCTCTGTCTCGTCGTCGTCCTCGGCCCTTTGCCCTGCATCCTTTATTTCTTCCTCATGCTCTTCCTCCACCTCAGTAATGGTGGCGTCTTCTTGTTTTAGAGAGTGGGTCGCTGGGATGTGACTGGTGCAGGGGTGTAGGTGCGGGGAGTCAGCAGGGGGCAGCAGTGTGAGTGACTCGACGCTGAGGCTCTCCGTGCCATTGTCTGTAAGGAGGGAAATGGTGGGCTGTGAGGCTGGCGTCAGGGTCGGGGCCAGCACTGGACAGTGACCTGAGGATGGAGGACTTGCTCCGTCTGCTTCTCCACCTGAGCATGGCGGTGGTGTGTGCTCCAATAACATGCTTTCATCTGGAGAGGAGAGGGAACATGCCCGCACTAATTTAGGCATCGGCAGTTTCACTCAAGTATAAAGTGATCATTCAATTCATCACTTAAACAGCAACAAAAAGCAACAGCAGCAACAGCAGCAGAGCCATTAATGTAACAGGTTTAATGGCTACAATGCTTCTATCCTTAAGGCATGCATGCTGCAAATCTTTCAGAATGATTGTCATTCAAGCAACAATGTCATCATTTATGTTCAGAGAAAGAGCAAGTATAAACATGAAGATCCATGTGCTGTTTATGTAGCACTAGCTCAACTGATGTCAGAGCGACACTGTGGTTTTGGTTTGGGTTTCCCAGTGCAGAACAACAATAACATTACACCCTTCATATGAATCACATATATCAACACCCTACACTCTATAGGAGTGCAGACCTCAGCTTCCTACACACTGTCTTGTTATTGTATTGAAATGCATGTGTTTGCCTTTGCATAAGAGCACTGTACCTGTGGGGCTCTGTGCAGATGCAGTGCTGGCAGTAACAGAATCACATCGCCCTGTGCTCCCACTGCCACTGGAGGGAGGGGAGGGGGACGACAGGGGGGATGGACTGTGCTGTGCCATACAGTGAGCCACCGCAAACCCTGAGTATGAAAAACACACAATCATCATCATCATCATTCTCTCTCTCTTCATTTGTTGTGGTTGTTACATTTATCAGTCTTTTCTGTCCGTGGAGGGTTCTGTGTGAATAAACACGTACTGGCACATAATCATGTTAATGTATAAAGAGAGCATCACCTGGTACTTTGTCCACAGAGGCAAATACTGATCTGGCTGTTGGGTCATTGGGTGCCCGCCTAGACTGCTCGTAAAAACGAAAAGGCAGGCCACTTGGTGAAGTGTTGGCTGTCTGACCGAAACCCAGCACCTCTATAGCACTAGGCTGCACAGGAAGGTCTAAAAGAGCTGCATATACACAGATAAGAAGTCAAATGAAATACAGCCCAGTTGATAACTCTAACCCTTGGTCCAGTTCTCACCTGCGATTCTTTGCATCTTCATGCGTCGTGCCTGGATGCGCCCTTTGGCTAGCCTCTGTTTGGCTATAATGCAGCGGATGTGGTCGGCAAAAATGAAGTTTGCCTGCAGAATAGGCAGGGGCTTGGCATGGGGGTTGGAGCTGGGTTTATGGATCACAATGTTTAATGCTCTACTGTCATCCTCAACACCAGATACTTGCATGTCCTGGTAATAGTAAAAGAAAAATAAGTTACGAAAATTAATGCAACTTGACATTTTGTTGGTATTTTCCAGTTATTTTTTCCAGTTACTGTTTCTATAATGGGTCATGCATTTATAATCAATTGTGTGCTGGGTCAAGAACAGATTGTACCAAGTACAGACTGCACAAAAGCATATAATAAAAGACAAAAATACAAAAGACTCTGCGTACTTGCAAAAGACCTGCAAATTTGACCACACCCCACCCGAGGCGTTTAGTTTCAGGTTCTACAAGACTCATCTGATAGATGTCCACAGCAAGAAACCTCTGGGCTTGGACCCCATCTTTACTTACAACCATACAGGCAATAAGGTCGCTGTTATCTGAAACAGACATTTTGTGTTCAGGAGCAAAGAAACATTCAAATGACACATATATAGAAGGCACAGAACTCATGAAGGGATTAAAATGCTATACAGAAGACAAGATGTATGCCAAATAAATGCCCAAAATACTAAAATCACCTTTAAAATAACACCAACAAAACTAAGTCACTTAATAAACTTGCTTCACTAAACTGGACATAAACAACATTTTCATGTTACCACCATCTGCCAAGAGCCTTCTTGATAGGTTTCACATTACTTTCTTCAAGTTTTACTTGAAGAAAGTAATCAAAAGTTTAACAAGTTTAAAAAGTTTAAGTTTTTTGCTCAATTACTATGTGACATCTTGAATAAACTTCACAATTAAATAAGTTAGAACAGAAGAAAGACTTCATTTGTCTCTCTTCATTGTATTTCCTTTGGGCTTCACGCTTTGCCCTCTTTTACCAAATATGCATATACATTTATATGGTATACCTGGACACCTCCTCTCAGGATAATAAAGCATGCAAGGATCACCATTTCATATATCCTAATACACTTTAGAGTCTTTTCCACTTTTTAGTGACAAGAAACAAAAACACATGCAAGTGCATATTAATGGCCTTCCTCTGTTCCAAGAAAATGCTATCTTAAAACAGATGGGCATCATTCTGAGAGCTCCGACATAATTGTCAATTCTCAGTAAACAACTTCTAGCAGAAGAAACTACAGTCTCTGAGTTTAGCTGGAAAAAGGCCAGTGATACACAGTATTTATATGAGCTAATAGTGAACTTTTCATATTGTGAGTCACAGTTTTCCTCTGTGTCTTACTAAGATCTAAGACGTCATCTGTCTTTATTAGGTCTTCAGGTCTGGTCAGAGGCAACTGTGTTTCCGGTTCTCCCTGAAGCTGAAGTGATAATGAGCGCAACATGAAAAACACACGGATTGCCTGTGTGAACAAAGAAGAGGAGGGAGATAGACCTAATTAGTCACAAAAATGTCAAACTGTTATTGCACAAAAAGTTCAAGACGTTTTTTCATAAAAGTCAAATCAGCTATATTTTGGGGGTAATAAAATTTTAAGTTTCTATGCAACTGTACATACTCTTCTTGTTTTCTCCACGTCCCCACAGGGCATTCTCTTGACAAAGTCGATGCCAGTCAGTGGTGTGCCAGTTGGAGGCAGCAGAATCGAGGCATCCATCATTAGATACTCAACATTAAGGGGTTTACTCTGCAACAAAGAGCACACCATACAGAGATGTACTGATAGTATATTCTCCCATATTTTGGAGATTAAATGAAGACCAACTAACCGTCATGCTCCTGTACTCATCTTCAAACATATCAAGAAAGATTTCCTCACCCTGGAATGGGACAAAACAAAAAAAACAGTATTCCTTAGTGTGATTGTTTGGGTTGTAAGTTGGGGCACTTGTCTGAGACCCACCTTGTAAAATGTACGCAACAAGTGCAGGCTTTCCTCTCTTGCGCCCTGCAAATGTTTGAGATGAAATGATATGAACCATGTTTTAAAGAAAGAAACAAGTGGACAAGGCACTGACAGTTGGCAGCTTAATCAACTAATAAAATCATTTGTTGGAAAACTCAAATGAGATTAGATTCACAAAACAGGGGTACTTTCAACAAGAGTTAAATCGTACACAGACAAAAAGCACAGCGAAAAAAGGAAACGAACATGTGTTAATATAGGTTATGTTGTTTGTGCAATACCTCGAGGCAGGCTAGATGAACGTCTTTTATTATGCAGTTGATGCCAGACAGCACGGACTGCTTTAATAAAAGGCAGCTCAGTTCCAGAGTAGCAAGGCGCACTTTTCCATCTGTGCAAACACAGTACAGCACAGACTCGGTTAGCTTTAAGGTATTTCTCAAACATGAACCACTATTTGTAAGATTGTTATTAAAATGTGCATGTAACCTGGTTGTGCCGACTGACTCATAATACGGATCAGTCTCTCTACCAGCACCACACTGTAGGAGCTCTTCTCCTGATCAGGAACAGGAAGCTGCAGCCTCTCCAGAAGATCTCGGTTAATTCCTGCAGACAAATGAGCAAGTAATACTATAATGCAGCTGTAAATTAAACTATATTAAACTCAGTATTTATTGTGCTTGGACTGACCTTTGCTGTGGGAGATGGCATAAAGCAGACACAGGACGAACAGGGCCTGATAGTCGTCATTTGTGCATTCAAGGGCACTATACACCATGTCTAAAAATGGTCTGCAGAAAAACAGATCATACACTTTTCTCAATCCTAATCATTTTTGGCGGCACAGCTTTTTTTTCAGCCATGTCTTACCTGCTTCTGTGTGTGTGCATGCAGGTAGCTGCTGCTGTCTTCTCCTCATCAGTAATATTCTGTTCAGCGAGTTCGGAGACTTTTGACTTCTCCATTACAACCATCTCAATTTCTGTGCATAACAAAGGACAATTATAATTACCTATTGACATTTAAAAAAACAAAATCTGCGTTATTTAACACACACTTCACAGATATGTCGTGGATGAATGGGTTTGTCACCAATGAGGAGGCTTTCTGAAATGATTCCTTCTTGACACTTTTGACAAATGGCATCGTTCAGCCAAACTAACTACCAGTAAAGTTTTGTTTTTTTTATTATTATTTATCATTCAAATAATGTGAGTCTCGTTAGGTATCATTTCAGATAAGTAAAAGCGACTTTTAAAAACACACATGCACACTGAGCTGGAGTGAGAGACAGACGGAAAGGTGAGGAGCACAGGTGGAATGGTGTCGTCACTGTGAAAACTGAGGGCTGGATTAACCAATAACCGTAAGTGAAAAAAAGTGGCAAACAAGAGAGCACCAGTGGGAGGGTAGGCCCTTCTACTGACTGAAAAAATGACTTCACTTTGTTTAAAAAATGTTACAAATGTTATGTATGGTTTTTAAGACATTGGGACAGTTAAAATACACAGTATATGCTTTTAGTGAAGGCTTTTATTTTGTTGAACTAATAGGTATCAAATGAAAAAATATGAATTTCAATATGTTTGGGTTGAAAAAAATAATAAATGAGGTTATTGTAAGATTTTAGGAGCCAAGGGTTGCTGTATGGTACCAGTGGGTAATCAGGGTGAATGGTGAGGTTTGATCAATGGTGGTAAAGACAAAGTCACAAACATAGTCCTGTATGGCTGTGTCTGATGAGACGCACACTCACCTTCCGCTGTCTCCCCACTCGCTCTGCTTCCCTTAGAGCTCCCACCTCCTACTCCCTCAGTACCTTTTCCCTTCTCCCGGCCCCCCTCCCTCTCTCCTGCTCTGCTGCTGTCGTCCCAGCCGTCTTCTGCCTCACCACCACCTCCTCCTCCTAACCCCGCTCGCTCGTCGTCCTCATCCTCGCCCAGGTTTTTGTAGTTAGGCCTCTTCTGAGTTTTTTTACGGCCGCGATGGCGGGACATTTCGAGGGAGCGCTCCAGTGACTCTGGGGGCTTGATGAAACGACGCATCCCTCCTGCACTGACCTGGTGAGAAGATGAGAGAAGCCTAAGAGAGAGTATATACATCAACAATACTTCTACTGAAACCCACAAAGCAATTTACCAGTGAGTTTTTGCTTTACCTAGTCTGTCTGAATGTAGTGTTTTACCACTTTTTCAGCAAAAGGCACAATGCACATTTACACTAAATAACCAAACAGCACTTAATTCAAAGAAGAGCCTGGTTTGTAGCTATTTCACACTTTTTGTAAAGAGTTGTTTTTATGTCTAATTTTGCTTGAAGAACAAGTTTAATGGCCGTGCATGGTTCCTAAATAATAGAAGAAAATATATGTAACAATTAGGGTGTGTTGACTAGTTTTTTCCTATTTTCTGTTACACATACTAAATTTTTAGAGTATATGAAATTCATGACACAAACATAAACAAGTCTTTACACATTACAGATAATTGTACACTTACACACACATCTCGTGACAGAATAAACACGTCACTAGTGTACATCAAGTGCATCGATCTGAACTGCATTTGCTAAGAAGAAGTTACACTTCAGACTGTCAGCCATAAACCACACACTAGTATCAGCATGTGTTGCACCTGTTAGCTGACTGTGTTCTGGTAAACTGCTCACACTCTGAGCCGATGCTGAGAAATTAATGGAGGTCAGAGAGCAACACACACACACACACACATCTGCGTGCACATCAAACCCATCTGCTGAGAAAAGTACAGATGCAAAAGGCGAAAATAAAGATTTCACAAATGCAAATGATCTACAGTATGTACAGTATGAAATGGGTGCACTAGCATGGCACCGAAACATGATACAGAGTAACAAAAAAATACACATTCTTCCAGGAAAAAGATCTGGGTTAGGTGAGTCCGCTCTGTCAGGGTACTGTCATGTGTCCTAATTTCCTGCCACATCAAAAACAGACAGGAAGTATCATTCGACCACCTGTACGGAAAGAGGGCCCTACCCCTCATATGCTCCAAATTCTTTAAAAAGACTACAGCTTTTTGACAGGTCAGATTTTAGAAAGGCTGCTGTGTTAGATCCATACAAAATAGACACAAATAATAAAACATTAAAAAAATTATGTCAAACTATTCTTCTATCAATAACAAATGATCTGAAGAGACACACAAGGTACACACACAAGTTAAGTTTGTGAAGTAGGCTATCCTAGTTTAAGTCTGATAGTCTCATGTTGCGGTAGACCGATATTGTGAGTGCATTACACCTAGACTCATGTTCACTGAAAAGGTGGGCTGCTTCTTACAAAAGCCACAAGTCTAGCACGCGGAAACACACACACACACACACACACACACACACACAAACAGCGCGGAGAATAACCACAGGAGTTCTGAGAAACGCTCAGCTAGCTAAAAACACACCACGTGGGTTTACAGATGGTCAAGAGACTAAGGAGGGGGCAAAGACATGAAAGGCAATCTGTACCACAGGAGAAAAGAAAGTAAGAGTAGGAACAAAACATAAAGCAAGATATGAGGGGAAGTAGTGTGGGTAGAGGGGGAGGTTTGGGGAAATAACATGACGAAAGGGCAGGGCATGAGGAGAATCAAAAACAGATCAAAGAGAACGATAAGAGGAATCTGTCACCAACTCTCATATGTATTTTTGTAGTGTCATATGTACAACTTAGTATACATACATGATTGTAATAAGTATTTTTCAGTCAGTGCAGTTTAAGTCACTGTTATTTTTTAAAAAGTGAAGTGCTGGGGAGTGTTACCGTATTCTTGTGTGCACTGTGCATGTCAGTCGGTGGGGTAAAGACAGACAGGTCGCCATTAAGAATAACATCGGCCAGAGAGTGGACTAGGGGCTGGTAGTGGATGATCAAAAACACCTGGAATACAGAATATGAATAAGATAAATTAGAAGTTTCATCACATTCAATTTAGGGTGTGTGCAGTTGGCTCACTTGAGACAGCAGGTAGAGGGAGACTTGAGGGTTGATTTTTCGCTCCTCGTGCTAAAAATAAAAAAAAAATAAAAATAAATCCGACACTCAAAGTGCAGTAGTAAGTGGTGCAGGACTATGGTAACTTACTATTTCAGGGTTGACCAAAGAGTAGACGTAGAGTGGGAGGAAGAGGCGATTGAGCAGGTGATCAGTGAGGACGTCATTAAGGAATTCACAGTTGATGATGAGGATGTCGTTCAGGTAGTGGAGGTGGTCGAGGTGCTCTGCCACCAGGTCGCTTAACTTTCCTCGGTTTTTATGTCTGTGATTTAAACAGACATCGGAATAAACATGAGAGAATGCTGTGTACGACTGTGGTGTTATTAGTATAGGTCTACTAAACTCATTTTTTTTTTTTTTTTAGTGTTGTTTCTCAATAATCAACAGCAGGCCAATGATTACACATCAGAAGCAGGACTGACCTCTAGAGGTGAGAGTGAGAATGACACACATTTAAAAGGTTTGCACTTACTCTTCATCCGTCTGAACACATTTGTCCAGTTCGATCACGTGGCTGCCAATAAACCACACCAAGTTGCTGAAATAGGGCACTGCTGTCTTATCTCGTATATAGTGGAGCATGTGCTGGTTGTCCACTGCAGAAAGTGACATCAAACACAGCATGTGACAATCAAATATTCTAAATAGAGCAGACACATGTGGGTAATTAACAACAAACAAAAAAGCTCAAATTAAATGTTTTAAAAGCACCACAATAATGGTGAATTGAATAGCTCAACTGGAAAATACAGTACACATACAGTATACTGGGGCTAACAACAACTAAATTCTCTGGCTGTGATCAGAGCTTATTCTATGATTTTATGTTAAGATGTATGTCGTGTGCTCAGATTAAGATAAAACATAACACACAAAAAAACAAAAGATATTTCTTTGAATGAGATAACCAAATACAGAATTATAGCTCATTTGCATTGACCTAAATTAAAAAAGAAGCTGAATGTGATTTCACAAAGCAATTTCACATGGTCAAATTAAGACAAGTAATGAATGAACAGCCAAGTGAAACCAACATTACATACTAGAGGAAAACAAAAAGGCAAATTACAAGATTTTTTTTGGCTTTGTCTGTTCAGAGTTGTCTTTAAAAGTGAGGTATTAACCAAATTACTGACAAAACCCATCACCAAAACAAAAAACAGTGTGTATTTGGCTGAAAATATGGATGTGTTAGAAACAAACCTGATAACACAATTAAACGCATGCAGGTAAGGGCATGAAAATAGAGAGGTTGATACAGAAGAAAAAAAAAACATGTAGCATAGAAGAGCAGGGCTGGATATCAGCATGATAATGTAATATGTGAAAGAAATTAATTCATTTGTAAAAGAGCCATAACGTACAGCACTGCATTAGACATCAGTGTCCTGCATTATTTAAAACCCGTACATACGAAGAATAGAAACAACAGAGCATGCTCAACATACCCAGCCCTGAGAAAGACTTAATGAATGGATCAACCAACTTACATGAAACTGCAGTTAGGCAGATGGGGCGCGCAGAGGAACGAGGGACAGGAGAGAGAGACAAGGAGAGGAGGAGGAGTGAGGGGGGGAAACAGACACAGGGTTAATGTGAGTAAAAGGGGCGGCTGTGGACGGGCAAATGTTTGAGAAACCGCTCGGGCATCCCAAAAAAACTACTGACAACGACACACTGGACACAGGGGTATTGAATTCTGCAGAGAAAAAAGAATTAAGCAAAAAAGACAACCTATAAACTAATCCAGGTTGTCATTTTGTCTCAAGGAATCAATAGCATCAGACAAGGAATGTAAAGTCACTGCAAAATCCAAACAATACCTTCATTTAAAGAGAGTTTGTTGTCAGTGCTGATGCCTCCATTTTAACAGATCCCTAAGACCAGCTAATGGACAAAGTTACTTTCTAGGTTTTAGGCTCGACATTATGAGACATAGTAATGTTACAGAAGTTATCACATTCTCTTTTATCACATTCAACAGTGCAGGATGAATGCTGCATGCAGAAAAAGACCGGTGAAGGGACGGAGATGAACCCTTGGTCTGGTAAGATGCGGTGACTGTAGGTTGAAACAATGCTATGTACAGAGAAGACAAGCAAGATTTGTAGAGGAAAGCCAAATGCACCAGCCATCTCTTTCTGAGGACCTCTGAGGAAGTGGCACAGACAGGTGCAGAAAGCATGACCCTGGAAAAAAATTCTGCTCCTTTTGATTTCATTTGTTCTGTAATACTGCTAAACTTGCATAAGCTTCATTTTGAAAAAGCTGCATGCTGAGTTTTGCTGTTCCTTTGTGTTATATAACAGTATAACATGAAATCAGATTTTTTTTAACCATATGTACTTACAATGTGTCGCTTTTACAATGTAGTGATAAATGCTGTTATAAGGAGATTTGTCACCAATTAGTGAAGCTCATGCACCAGAAGCAGCAGCAGAAACAGGATACAGAGACAGAAAAGCGGTAGACCACAGGCTCCCACCGTCCCAGTAGAAGCTTTGTGTTTGTGTACCGTTTGTCATGTGTCGATTCCTCCACTCACCTTTGTAAACGTTGAGCGTGATGGTCCGGACTGCGATGCGGACCATGCTTTCGGGGTGGTTGAAAAACTTAATGGCCTCGGTGTACAGGGCAAAGTCATTAGTGTGCTGTGTGTGGGAGACAAAAAGGGGGTGCTAGTAAGCCAGGTACTGCAAGGCACCGACAAGCTCAGGCGACAAAGACCATAGAGAGAGTCACTCAACATACGACGATGACATATTTACTGAAAAGCCTATTGCTGCAAGAGACCAGAGTTAGATAGTTGTTTTAAAACGCATCTTATTATATTCTATATCTCAACAAAAGGTAAATGTTTTTGTAAATGTGGCATCTCTCTGCATCTCAGCGCCTGATGCTTTCTCAACGTTCTTCTGATGCGGTGACCTAAATGTTTAGATTTATACATGACACCCTCAGGTCACAGCAAAAGAAGACATCTGACCCTGACCCCAAAACCAAACTAAAGTAACAAAAGAGGAACTGTGTAGAGCTGATAGAAGCAAAGGATACAAATAGAAGTGAAAATCTAAAAACTATTTATATTATACTACATGCAGGGCTGATTGAAATCGACTAAAACATAATAACCAGTCTCTGATGTGTACATTTGCTCTCAAATCCACACAAGGAGTCTGGTTTTGGTTTCAGGGTTTCGCTACCATCCACAGTACACCGATAACTTTCCCCAGAACGTACAGGCTCAGACTGCTGAAACGATGTAGGGTCACAACATAAAAGTTATTAAATCAGACTCTAAATGACATATGACAAGAACTTAAGCTAATTCAATCAATATAACATAAAGTTTTATATTTTTCATGGCTGCAGGAAAGGCCTCTAGTGCATGAGAAGCTTCCTTTGACAGAAAAAAAATTGTTTATTAAAATGTGCTGATAAAGCTATATGACAAAAAGTAAAGCACTTAGAGCCAAGGACATGCCAGTAAATGACTGCAATTTGAAGTTGTTCCAGCAAGAGTTTCTGCCCTCTAGCTTTCTACATCCCCACTATTCTGCGGCCTCACCTCATTGTAGAAGAAGTGTACAGTATGGTTGTTTAGTTTGAGTGAAAGTGTCTTGAGGAAGGAGATGTAGTACGCCATGATTTCCTCATCAGAAAAGTCAAACTTGTGGACAATGATGGAGTTCACATGGTTGTTTGATAAGAGGTAATCTAAACAGAAGAGAAGTGTTAACAGGTTTCTTGAACAATCATCGATAGGCAAGTGTTTTTTCAATCATTAGTGAATATACAACAATAAAAAATACATACATTAACGGCATAATTTTAGAATGTCTGGCCAGTCAGCGTAAACGTTAACACTTACATAATGACGTCTCATGGCTGATGTTCTCAAACAGTATATTTAGAGTCTGAAGGAGCTGCACACAAACGTAACGGCCAGACTTTTGTCGGAGGATGTTCAGGAAGAAGGCAAACATGTTCTTCTCCAGGAAGAAGCTGAAGACATGCAACAAATGATGTTTACATTGTACTAAAGGTATACAGCAATATAACACCTATAGGTAACAAGAAAAACGTGTTTCTAAATGTAGAAAACTTGTATTGATATATACATGATAGCCTCAAGAGATCATCTGAAAGAGTCAGTCACAGTTTAAATGTCAGATTGTATGTAACCATTGTGTTATAGTGAAAGTGACAGACTTAATTCTTAGATTTAAAACTTGAATTTTGCGAAGACACAGTCTGAGACTTACTCAAACAAAGAGCTGTCATTCTGGTCTCCCCAGATGAGATTCTCTGTGATAGAGCGTATGGTCTCCACCAGCAGGTTCCTGTTATGGTCTGTCACTGTGGTGTTTTTAGTCAGGACATGGTACAAATACCTAGAAGATGATTAACAACAATAACAACAGAGATATGAACATAGTGTTTGTTTCTACGCGTTCAATAATGAGACAATTTCTTTATTATTAAAACAGATTCCTTCTTTTTGTATATGCTAGCGACTTAGCTTAATGTTTAATTTTACCTAAATCCAAAGATCTATAATGGAAACCTACACGTACCGGCTTGTTCTTAATTAACTGCAGTTAACAACAACTGTTAATTTGTCTTCTATCATTCTTATTGATAATTTAGTCTTTAAACAGGCGCATAGCTCCTCAGCACGAATAAAAAAACACTTGCGTCTTAAACCGAGGAGGTGTGTTTTTACACTGGGTTGTCTTTTACATGGCCATGGAACTAGCTCAGTGTTAAAAATGTCAGACAAAATAGCAACAAAAATATCAAAATCACTAAAAGACGATATCTGGTTCAGTGGACTTCTTGCCAGCACAGTGTACTGAACCGTTGTTTGGTGGTTATTAGCGGCACAAAGTGATTATAACAGGTTGTTCCCGAGGCTACCTTTAGCTTATCCGGTAGCTACTCACTTTAACTGGTCCAAGGAGTGGATGTTTTTTGCTTTTCCTTGTCCAACCCAGCTCCGGGACCGACCGAACATGGTGGTTTTAAGGTAGGCTGTACTGTGCCAGACAGATTATTTCGCTAATATCAATGTCCTCTCCTATCCATTACACGCACTTTCCTTTCCCACAGATAGCCACTTAGCAAACAGAAGGTGAGAGGCGGCGATAACTGCGTTCATGGGTCACTACGTTTTTGTGTCCGTGCGTGGGTTAGTGGGATTTGGAGTTTTTTTTTACTCAAACAACAGTGGACGAGACACTCAGAAAAACTACAAAGTGTTTTTCCTGTATTGATAGTGACGCTTTTGGCACGCGACATCCATGTTGTTTTGACTGACACCTAAATGGACCAATCAGGAAAGAGACAACAATGCAGACGGTGAACTGCCGAAGTATCAGGTTTCATTTTTGGTCAGCACTGTTTTGACACTTACAGCTGCTTAAAATGTGAAAGACAGTTGGCTCTTTATTCATCGACAGATCATCATATTTGTAATGATTTTGAATTTTCGGTACGGGCGTGCATGCAAATATTTTACTTTACACACGTTTGTCTTTGCTTGCATTACATGCTACTGTTTTTAGCATGAAAGCTAGTTGGCATGGTGTGAATTCCTCTAACATGAGAGACGGATAAAAATGTTTCCCGTTGGCTAAGACGATATTTTGATACTGTGCGTGGGATATTATTAGCTATGAAGGCGATACCCTTAACTTCAGCTGTGTTAAATGGCCGCGTAGATAACATAACATTTTAAAGCTGCCTTTCACTGTTGCAGGTCAACACGAGCAGAAATGGACTCAGCTCGGTCACCGCTGGCAGGACTCTAGCGGTGACACCAGTCAGCTTCTACTTCGGCCCGTAAACACTAGACCCAGCAGTCTGGATTTTCTATGACACACCCAATTTATGCCCAGCTAGATTCGGTGGAATCGCTCTTGGACAACCTCCCATATATGTTTTATCTAGGCCTGTTCTTTGTGAACGTCCTAATCCTCTACTATGCCTTCCTGATGGAGTACATTGTCCTCAATGTAGGGATAGTATTTTTGCCTGAGGACATGGACCAGGCACTGGTGGACCTTGGAGTGCTGTCCGACCCGGCCTCTATGCCATACGACACAGACACAGAGCTGGATGTATTTGAAGGATATCTGGAGTAACAAGGCTGCCATGGAAACAAGCTCTCTTCAGTTGGTGGTGATGCAGACTGGGACAGGTTCTCTGTTGGATCAGTGGAGGAAACTGGTGCTGCTGTCATGTTCACACACTAACAATTCTGTGAAACCGTAAGCTCATTTCAAATTATGTGTTTATGTCTTACATTGTGTCATAAAAACAATGATTTTGAAAGCTGTGAAGTTGTAATTGAAATTGAAATGTTTTATCTTCTGTCATAGGTTGTCTCGGCTCAACAGAAGGTAACTAGAAAGAACATGCAGTCAGCTGTGAATGGCAGTTATCCCTATGGAAGAACATGCAGCAAAGCATAAGCTATTAGTCTGTTTGGATTCCCTTTAAACCACGTGACTGTGTTCCAGGATCGGTATTACCTGCCATTTTGGATGCAAAGACCAACTTAAAGGAAGCTGTGAGTTGGCAATGGGAAGAAAAATTGTCCAAAAGACTTTAAATAAATGCTGTCAGAAACCTGGAATGTTTGACATTGTTTTTCCACTTAGCGCAGCCTGTGGATGTTCTGCAACATGAAGTTAAACAGACAACACTGCTGTGGAAGAAGATGTGACTGTCTCATAGTTTTTTAATTTATATTTTAATGCAAAAAAAGGATTGCTGCTTGCAAGCAACATGTGTATAAGATATTTATTTTCTCATCAGGGTAGAAAACACAGGGAGCACAGTTAGGAACTCATATACACACTAACACTGGGCACAGGTTATGAAACTTTAGAATGTAGGCAGAGCCCTATCAGTATCTCTTATACCAATATGGCTGACACGTGCTGCTGTGCCAATACAGTTTATATCCAGCAAGACCTCTTCTATAAAGTTTGTTTTTTGACAGCTGGGTGAAATTGAATAAAGCCCAGAAGTTAAAAACTTGAAAACAACATCAAAAAGTGTTCTGTTATTTGACTGTCAGCTGTTGCTTTCAAGCATTATTTTATGATAATCTTATTTTATAGCATTTCTGTTTTATAGCACATCCTGAAATGTATATTCTTGTCAGCACTGATTGGTAATTTCAGTTGTTTAAACAAAAGAATCATAGGACAGAATGAAGGCTGTCCTTTTCATAAAATAACTTTTATGTGACAATGTCTATATAAGATCAAGGCAATGTACAGCAACTTGAACAGCTGAAAGCATAGATATCAGTCATTACATGCATGTTTTATATCATTTAGTAATGCTTTAGTCCATTAGTTGGCTATTTGTGTTGGCTTACACCAACAAGGTTCTGCTGCCCTCAAATGTCCTTTTGAACAGCTCTGTGCCATTCTCCTATGTGCAATGAATTTGACAGAAAGCCATACTTAAACATAAACGGGTAAAAATGATTGCAAACTTTAAAAATATTGTTTCTTTTTTCCAGTGCATTGGTAAAGAAACAACTTAAAATAGTGATTTGACAGTATTTAAATAGATCTTAAAGAGGATGGTTATGTGATACAATCATTAATCCAATTTAATTTATGACTGTGGCCTTTGCTGGTATTGATTACTTTCAAACTTTGTTTGATGTCAGTAAATAAGAGCAATAGTCTTTGATGAGCAGCTTTATTCAGCTGCTTCCATTCAGCTGCTTCCATTCAGCAGTTCTTATCCTTCCACATCTGCGTCTGTTCAGGTATGCACATGCTACAGTTGTAGCATATTTAATTGTACCAGACTGTTGTCAAAGTGAATTTAATAAAGTGAGCTGATTCCAATGCCAATCTTATCTAATTGTTTTCTCCCCATCGTAACACAAAAGATGATTGAATGTGTGCCAGTGTCATGTAACATGTTGTCCGCTAGAGAGCAGCAGTGCAGCAGGGAACGCTGCATGTTGACAATCTTCGCACAGGCTATTTATTTTACTGGAAATGCTTGAGTTCTAGTAAAAAAGATAGAAAATTATTTCATTTCGTTACTTAATATATATGTAACGTAGTGGTCATTCAAAAAGGTACAGAATAAAACTAGCTTCTGTGGACAGTTTTAATTAACCCACAAGAAAAAAAAGCATTTACTGTTTGTATGTATGGTACAATTCTACACATATCACTATGGCTTTATATGGCTTTATCAGACGGGCAAGGGGCAAGGCTTGATTACAGCCCATCAGTAATGCTTTTACTCAGATAAATGGCATTTACACCAAACAGAACCGAAACCTGTTAATAAGGAAGTGTGCCTTTATACACTTGTCTAAATCAAAAAGGGAAATTACAATTACTGCCCGGTGACAAAAAGTGCTAATGCATGAAATCACAGTAATAGTAATTTATTAACTGCAGAAACACAGTAAAATACCCGAACAGTCGAAGCAGGACAATTTTCAAAGTGCAAATGTGCATCCCTTTTATTATCAACACCCACACATTAACAGCTGTGGGTGCTTTTGTAGCTGTGCCATGTATAAAGTGTAAACTGCTCTAAGTCTACATGATCCGAGGGTCCTGCTGCTGTAGTCTCTCGAACACACCATATGGAATACACTGGCTCCACATCCTATGGATAAATAGAGAGATAGAGATTAGTTTGTTATTTAAACTCATGATACACACCAAGAGGCTTTTCTCACCTCAGAGACTTAATCTGTTCACAGTGTCTCAGGCTGGCCCCCAAACTTTGTGCTCCAACGTCTGTTAGCTTGTTGTACGCTACACTGTGAAACAAAAAGAAAAAGACTTTTACTAGACATGAGTAGACATGACTTTTACCCTGAGCTGCTATGTTTGCCAGATACAGTAAATACCAAATGTGTTCTTACTCTAATTCAGTGAGTGCAGCCATATGAGGGAGAATAGCTGCTAAACTCTCGGCCCCTTCGTCACAAATCACATTACTGTAGAGACTGGGAAAAAAAGTTAAAGTGAAGTGAAACACATAGATTGACAGTAATACTCTGTCCCTCACATTTGCAGTAAATTCAGTGTATTTTTTAATGCAAATTGGTGTATTTAACATGTGTCAGTTCTACATTTTGTCAAAAGAGACATCTTCATATTGCATGTGTTTGCTTGGGTTCTATTGTGAACTACAGTAAGTAAAACATGGGACCTGTTTGTTCATTACTAGTTTGTTGCTGACATGGCTTATGAGTGTATTTGTGCATTATTTTATGCTTTTATAGTTAAAACACTTATGTACTTTGTTTGCATTTGTCTTTGTTCCAGTTTAACAGAAAAAGAAAAGTGAAATCAGTAAAGTCTGAAGATACCACACTCTCCTGTCATGGCTGGATCCTTTTATGTTTAGCTCGCTGTCTAAGTTAGGTCTCAACACTTAACTGAGGGCAGAAGAGTACTGTACATTACTCTCTCCAGCTTTTACCTTAAGCGATGTAGTTTGGGCAGTTGCCACAGAGCTGTTGCCAGTTCCTTTGCTCCGTGATTGCCAATGCAGTTCTGTGACAGACTGAACAAAACAAAACAGACCACTCACTTACTCTACGGTCGCAAACACTTAATATGAAAATCCTAATATGTCACACTCACTTGAGGATCTGCAGGGAACTGAGTGACACCAAAGCTTCAGCCAAATTCTCAGCTCCGATATCTCCGACTTTACTATTCTCCAGACTAGAAGACGAAAAATGAGGCATTAAATATGGCACTATTTGACATTAACAAAAAGAGTGAGGCGTGGTCTACTTACTCTAAGTGCGCCAGGTTGTGTAGACCTGGCAACACCTCCCACAGCTTTGGAAGAGCAAGTGGGCCATTCTCAGGACCAAGCCTAAAGTGGAAGTTATTTTTGTGTATATTATTAAAATGGACAAAACATTCGATTCAATCACTCCGTCTGGACTATGACACAAGGTCTGAAGGGAGTCAAAAACTTGTCTTATGCTTACTATTCCATGTCATAAAAGCCACTCACTCAAACTCCAGCTTGCGTAGGTCTTCGACTGCAGGTACTCCCTCGGACAAGACCGAATTCGATTGGCTAGAGGAAACAGATCAAAGTGAGAGAGGCAAATGACAGCTTATTTGAGCATATTTATGTGTATTACCTGTTTGAAAATGCCTTGAATGTGTGGATGTGCACCAGCCTGGCCAGATGTTCAACTTGACAAACCCGCGTTGCTTTAAAAGGATGGATCTCAAACTTGGACACAGAGTCAGCCAAAAGGTGCTCTTGTTTGTCCCGTTGTAGCTCCTCCCACACCGTAATAACATCAGCAATGCAGGCCCTAGAAAACAACTGATGTCAGTGCTGTGTAGTAAAATATCAGAAATAGAAACGATCAGAACCAGTACCTGTATTTGTTTATATTATTGAGTCCAACTAGAGATCTTATTCCAGAGATCTGTATTCCACAATCTTCAATGTCTAAACAAAAACTTGTCTCTTTACTTCCCTGTTCAAGAATATTTTTTATTGTGAAGACATCTGCTGGACAAAGTGGTATGCTGTTAAAAGTCAGAAGCTGTGGAAGGTTGTGTACCAAGGTGGCGGCCAATTGAAAACAACCAGAGTCTTCAGGAGTTCCAGCATGTGTAAAACATCCCTCGTAAACAAAGTGACAAATATCCAGGATCTGAGTGGGGCTAAGGTTGCTAAAGGAAAGAGATTCAAGATGTTTGATGGCAGCGTTCTGCTTCCTGACCACTGCGTCTCTAAATGTCGTGTAGGAGTGAAAACATTGAAGTTCTGCCTGGTTGTGGAACAGTAGGCCCATTGCAAAGCGCTGGGTCAGCTCCAGTTCTTCTCTCTGAGGTCGGCGTCGGACCCTGGATCCGGTCTGGAAAAAGAGCGTCTGCAGGAATGCACGGTCTGACACAGTTCTGGAGGAGCAAAATAAAGGACAATGTGAGGGCAAAGAAAAGGTGTATGGTCTTGAAGGTGTGAACCCATCTTACTCTAACTTCCTCGTTCCATCCAAAGATAAGAATAGTAGTCTGTCACTGTATGTCTCTAATTTTTAGATTAGCAATTGACTGGCAATCATTCAGGGTGTACCAAGCCTCACGCCCAAAGGACCTTTGATAGGTCCAGCTAGCCACAAGATAAGCACTAGAAATGATTAAATCAATTTTATATATATTCAGAGGTGGCAAAAACATTCACATTCTGTATTTAAGTAGAAGTACAGATACCTGTGTTAAAAACGAGAAAAGGTAATGTATTTTTGCTGTCAGTGATACACAGTACATCTGTGATAATTCTGCAATAACTGTTTTATTAACAATCTGCAAGTTGGTGTCAGTTCGTTGTTTCAGTTTAGGTTTCAGACAGAATAATCAAAACTGAACTAGGATTGCAATTGTAATTTGTTATGCAATTGTTTTTATCCTGCATTATTTACCACACAATCACACAAACACCAAACAATACAACAAAATGAGTTTATATGAATTATTTTATGAATTTATTTTTGGCGCTTGACTTTTCGTCTCTTGTTACTTACATCTTTTATGTCATGTGATCGTCCGCGGAGGTTGCAAAAGTAACAAAGCTGTTTTGACAATGTAAGGAGTAGAAAGTACAGATCTATTTCTGTTCTAAAGTCACCAGATAAAGTACAGTAACAAAGTACAATTACTACCTCTGTATATATTGCAATATATTGTTAAACACACAAACAAGTTTCTTCTGTCTGCTAAAGACTTAACTTAATCTTGAGTCCACGTGTCAAGATTATAAATGAAGCCCAACCCAGACCACAACTCCTTATATTTGTCCATATCATTCTTGTGTCTAAATGAAATGTATTATTATTTTAGTGTTATCAAAAATTCCAACTCTAACTGTGCCTCCTTGACCAAATGCTAACACCCTTCCTGTTTCCTGGTATCTCAAATAATGTATTATCTCACACTGGGGTCGGCCTTGGTCTAGGATCAGTCTCGAGCCCACAAAACACGTACTATAACATTGTCTCGGTTATGGCAGACTGGACTACAACACAACAGAGAAAAGGGATGAGTCTACCTTATCAAAACTACAGCAATGTGAAAACCTTCTTCCAAAAATCTTGCCAAACCAGTAATGACGCAAGTTTCCAGATAAATGATGTATGATTACCTTGACAGAGACAGATGGACAGCTGCCAGGTAACTCTGAAGAAAAGGATTGGCCCAAGAAAGAATGCGGTCCTCAGCATGATTTTCACTGTCCATAACGGCTGTTCTATTTGTGTCTGTTTTCTCTGTGTCCTCTTTCTCTTTTTCAGTGTGTGGTAAATACTCTCCTTGTCCCACTGGGCTGCAGCATATCAGCCCACTCCTGAGGCCGATGGCTCTGATTTTGGCAGATATTGTCCATCCGCTGGGAAGCATGGACGAATTAGTTTTGACTGACTCCCAAGCCAAACAACTCAGCTCAGACAACAGCTTGTTCTCTTCTGTTCTATCTAATTCACTTTTCACCTCTTGACCCTTTGTTTTTTTCTTCCTCTCTTGTCTTCTTGATGCCCGTCGCCCATAAGACTGAGCGCTAGCGTTGAGGCATCCACGTTTTGCTTTGGAGACATGTATTTCCTCAGACAACTGCTTGGACGATTGAGGTTCTTCTTGCGCAGTCTTGAACTCAGCCTCCATTTTCAGACGTAACACTTGATGGCAAAGCCCAGTTAAAGTTCTAGGTAGTATCTCCAGATTCTTTTGCTGTTCCAAAATCGTGCACACCAGCCGACACAACCCAGGATTCCAGCAGAGAAGATTAAGATAGCTACAGTTTTGTAAGCAGTTTAAAGCAGATTCCCTGAGGTCCGGATCTGGAAAGTAATGTTTCATATAAGTCTCTACATCTTGATTAGAGAATCCACATACTTCCAGGAGATTGTCCACCCGTCGCAGTAACTGACTCGCACCGCCTCTCGGTCTGGACGAGAGGAGAAGAGAACATCCCGGAAGCACCAGTCTTTGAAGAATAGCAGCGTATAACTGTCTGAGGTGAAATGCCTTTGCTTTGCTGTCCTTTTGCAATGACGTGACTGTATCCTTCTCTAGAGGTTGAAGGAGTGTTTCGTATTGTTTCAAGCCTTCAAATCCGTCAAAAACGATGAGGACACGTTTGGGAGCGGCAAGGATTTGTGCAAAAACGGCCTCGGAGTCGGAACAAAACGGAGCCAAGGAGGAGATATTGAGGAGGAGACTCTGAAGGCTATGTGTTGGTTCTGTTAAAGTCAGTGATTTACCATCTAATAAGAAAATAAAATCGAACTGAGGGATGCAGTCTCGAGCCCAGTCAAGACACAGTTTCCTGATGCACGTAGTCTTTCCCATGCCGGCTTTTCCCACTAGCAGTGAGTAACTTTTGGATTTGCCGCCACTGGATTGCTCAAAGATCTGCATAACAAAGGAAGCGAATCAATCAAGAGTTGCTACCTGTTAAATTGAACATGAACTTTATTAATTTACCTGATTCAGCCCGACCATGCTTCTCTTCCGCTCTGTCTCCCCGATGACGAGAAGCTCTTTATCAAAGGATTTATTTGTGTTCTTTCCCAATCGCAGAATGTTGCGCTGAATCACTTTTAAATCCATGTAATTGGAGCTCAGGGTAAGACCATCTCCTAGATTATCACAGGTTTGACTCATGTGGGCTTTGCTTTCCTGAATATAGGCCTTTACCGTCTCTGGAAAGGAACACAGCACAGTCAAGATTGTTAGTTGATAAATGACAGGAAGAAAAGATTCTAAATGCACAGTATCAACACTTACGTGGAATATCATGAACAATAGTTTGCCGAGAAGGGGGCGACTCACTGATTGGAAACTTCTCTGAAATGTAGTAATATACAATAATTAATACAACATAAATACACCCAGTGTTGGGCAAGCTACTTGGAAAATGTAGTGAGCTAAGTTACATAAAGCTTCACTACACTAAAGCTACCCTGTAGAGAAACGTAGCAAGCTAAGCTACAGCATCATGGCAAAAGTAGTTTACTACATTCAAGCTATTTTTTGGAAAGCTTATGTATTCAGCTTTCAGATTACGTATAAATCTCAAATTCCTAAAATTGACCCATGTGACATTTGAGCAATATCAGTCATTAAACAGTTTAAACATGGGCAAAACTGATTGGGAAAAAAAAGCTTTATTCATATTGTCCAGATAACAGTCTTTTGTTTAGAACTTGACACAGACAGAGCTCCGAACACCTGATTTACGTTAGTGAATTAATAATAATAGTTATATTTGGTATAAATAGTAATAGTGGTCTCAAAGACAACTCTTCAGGATTACCAGAAACTACTAAGCAGCTGTGAGATGGAGCTGGTTGAAGCTAAACTGTGCAGAGCTGTGGACCTCCAGGAGTTGAGCTTGAGACCACTGGTATAAATACTGGGGAGGTTGTACTTGATAGTTTTGATTATTGGGGAATATCCCCTGGCCTGTAAACCATTAAAGGTTATTATAATTAAACAATGGAACTTTCATAGTAAGCGAACAGTGTAAAATCCCCGCTAATGTCCTTCAAACACTTTTGTTTTCGTTTTGTTAATGTGTCGAATCATGGATGTATTTGCGTCGGCCGCTCTAGTCGAGTCAAATCAAAAACAGGGCGTGCGTAAAGGCGCACGGATGCGAGCGTTTATTAGCCGTCGCCAGTTTTGGTTGTGATGTAAAAAGAGGCGATGCACTACAGGACGCCTAATTTCCTTATTGAAATAGCGAGTAGAAGCCAAAAATAATAATAATAACAATAATAATACGTGTGCAGCGTCGAACACCTACTTATCTAAAAGGAATAGCGCACAAAAGCCGAAAACTCTGCTGAGTGAATATGCAGCAGTGTCACACTGTCAGCGTCTTGCGGAGGCTGTGGAGCAAGTCTGAATCTCTTTCATCCATTCTTTCATTCATCCGAAAACCCCCAGACAAAGTGCGTAGGCTGCATCGGGCGGTGGCTGTGAGGGAGGGAATGAGGATGCCTGGGAAAACGCAGCTTGGGCGGAGGCTACTGCACTAGTTAAGAAACAAAAGAGCTTCGCTACCAAAAAGCTATTCGATTCAGAAAACAGCGAAGGCAACAACCACGCTACTGAGGACTGTAGTTAAACTAGTCGCTACTGCCCAACACTGAATGCTCCTACTAAGATCTGAAAGACACTGTAGGGTTGAACATTACCAGTGCAGCTAGTGGCGTCTGACAGAGATCCCGATAGCGTGGGGCTGGGTTTATCTGGTGCCACTGTCCCGTTCACTACAAACACCAACAACACATAAGTCTAACAGATTTATAATGCTTCAACTCTGAATAGAGATCCTCAATGATGTCGCACTGACCTGGTGAGAGGGGTGGTATTTTGCCGTTAAAGTGAGGAGGGGAAGTAGACACTGTATCAAACAGAAAATACAATGTAAAGCTATAACAGCTGCAGAAGGATAAGTGCATTAAACATTACTCTGTATGCGCATTAGGAGTTGAAAATGCTTGCTACGCTTTCTGTTATTAATCACATTATACTGAAGCAAATGACAAAATCTAGGTTATAAAAATTGACAAAAAGTGTAAGGGTGTCATGTAGTATTTACTTATTATGAATGCGGGTGGAGTGGCTGTGTTAGGGAGTCTGATAAGTGGAGAAAACCCCAATGTCGGGACCATCTGAGATCTCCAACTGTCCGGAACGGTGATGAACTGGACACGGGAAAGGGACGGGACAGGCTGACTGGGTGATGGGACATCCAAGATTTCTGCAGGGCTCCAGTTAGGATCACTTGCTGCTGAATAAAAAATAACTAACATTTTACTTTGTTCCATTAACTTCAAGTAGAACTATTGAAGTAAACACACCTGGAGTGACAGCAGCTTCAGTCTGAAATTCTTTGGTCTTCTCTTTAGCTGCAGAAATTAGGGTAGTGTGTAAATATATGAGCTTAAAAGTATACATCCTTGTATGTGTCCTTATAAGTATGCACCCTTGTAAGTATGAATCCTTATAAGTATGTATCCTTATAAGTATACATCCTTAAAAGTATACATCCTTGTATGTGTCCTTATAAGTATGCACCCTTGTAAGTATGAATCCTTATAAGTATGTATCCTTATAAGTATACATCCTTATGAGTATACATCCTTGTATGTGTCCTTATAAGTATGCACCCTTGTAAGTATGTATCCTTGTAAGTATACATCCTTATGAGTATACATCCTTATGAGTATACATCCTTGTATGTGTAAGTATGCACCCTTGTAAGTATGTATCCTTATAAGTATACATCCTTATGAGTATACATCCTTATAAGTATACGTCCTTGTAAGTATACATCCTTGTAAGTATACATCCTTGTAAATGTACATTCTTTAAGTATGTATCCTTGTAAGTATATATGATAAGACTGTGTGGTTGTATGAATGCTTGTATGTATCCTTATAAGTACAGTATTTACCCGTATGTATGCTTCTAAGTATGTATGCTTAAATTAGTGTATGGTTGTATGTAAGTATGGTATAGTAAGTACACATCTGTAAGTATGTATGGTTATATGCACCCTTATAAGTATGGCATGTAACCTTGTTTGTATGCTTATAAGAATGTGTGGCATGTATGCTTGTATGTACCCATAATAGTACTGCATGTCTCCTTTTAAGTATGTATGCTTATGTGAATGTATGGTTGCAAGTATGTATGCTTAAAATATGTATGTACATATTTATTTTTGATCAAATGTAAAATATAATGTACTTATACAGTTTGTTCTAAAGTACTTGTGCATATAAGTTCACATATACAAGATCTAAATGTTACTGTGTGGTCAGAAGTTTTACACTGTCATATCATTTAGACAGAAGAAGCATGTGAAATATAGAAACGGTGCAGTTCACCTGTTGCTCTTTGCCGTTTAGGTCTTGATGGTGTGTTCTCAACATCACTATTAATGACTAGAGTGGAATTTAAAAAAAAAGAATATGCCTTGAGTTTATTGAACCATCACGTTTGCAAAGAGCAGCTGATCATGTGTAAGTTAGCAGCTGGTCATTCACCTTGTCTTTTTTGACTATAATTTCTTTTGCTTGCTATGTTCTCCTTGTCTGCCTGCTGCTGAGAGTCTGTTACAACAGGAACTTCACCTGATTGACATAAAAGAGGAAGGAAACATTCACTACGCAGCACACTGTTATTCTTATTACTTTTCACTTAAAATAAACCAACTCAGCTGCACTCTAGTACTGAAATCTTAGAGTCAAGGGCTTTTAAATAAAGTCCTTACTGTTGTTCTCAACGTCATCCTCACATGTGGGCAAGCGGTCCCCAAAGAAAATGTCCAACTTATCCAGTAGTTCATCATTTAAGAATTCTGTTAAATCATCTAAAAAAAAAACAAAAAAAAAAAACTGTATGAGCCACATCTGTTTCCCACTGAGCCATCCATTTATAGTAAACATCACCCTTGTGTATGGGACAGTATTTGGGATAATGGTATTACCTGGTAGACATAGATCAGGACACATGAACAAACCCTGATCCACGTCCTGCATCTTGCTACCTGTTTTAACACATGCACATATTAAAAAAATCATATGAAGTTTATGAAATACACCAATGAGCTTGTTTATTTAGATTTTTGTTGAGGCATGTTGGAATGGATTTAGAGCATATCTCACAGAAATAGATTGAGCAACATTTACAACAAGCAGGTTAGATGCAAATAAATGAAAAAAACCACAGTGCTGTTTCTGAAGAAAGATGTGTTATCACACCCCATTTATTTTTATCATTGAATAACACTGGTATGGAACATGCATTCAAGCAACAGAACTTAATTGCTGACCCTCTCAAAAATGTAACCCATTTTGTATTCTCTATTGGATATTTCAATCCCATCAAAGTTGTGGGTTCCATTGTTAAATTGTTACAACAACACTAACCCATCTGTTAATGTGTTACAAGGCGAGTTTTGGTGAAGCCAGGAAACATGGCTGCACTTCTAACAAGTATTGAGGCATTAAAAAACTCATAGGCTACCTGCAAATGCTAAAAAGCTAAAAAAAACCAAAAACAACCCAAAACAAAAAACAAAACGACTAAAGTTATTGGTTCGGTGTTTCTAGCCTTATAATAGCACTGACAAAACAACAAACTATAACAACTATATTTAAAGCGTGACCATAATGCGCCATCACACGGGCTAAGAACTTTTACGGTTTAGTGAAGTTAATAAAGCAAGTTTTTTTTTAATTTTATCTCGTCAACAATTAAAAAAGCCTCAAACTGAGCCAAGAAATCACATCAGACGTCCCTGTCCTCCATTACGATCATTACATCGGTTAAATGAAAAGACGCGCGCGTTTTGACAGTAGCCCTCTTTACCTGTATCATGGGTCTTGTGGACGACGATGATGCTGTATTCTAGTCCGTTCAAACTCTATTTCTACACATGTGTCCAACTCCTCCGCGCTCTTTGGCTTCATCTACAGCCTCCTCTGTTCGAATGGCATGCACCAACGCACTCAAGCTGCCCTGTGCGCACTCTTACTTTCACTTTTACTTAGACCCCCAAACCAAGTGTTGAGGAGGCTGTTTTGGGTGGGTATCAAACAGCACTCAACTGACAAAAGCAAGTTTCACTGACAAGCCTCAACTTTACATTTTGCTAAAAAAAAAAAAAAAAAAGCACTGCACATACTGATGCTGCAGCTTGGATTTGGCTATGCTCACTTGCATATTTGAGTTTTCCTCATTTACACAGAACAAGGATGCAGTACAGCCAACACATGACTTAATGTTAACCTATGTATTTTATGGTTTGATATAAGCAGAAATATTATAAGAACTGGACAACACATGCTTGCACATCATAATGATGGTGGACTCAAACAAAAGGCTGTGGTTCCTGTCAGGTTCCCATAAACACAGAAACCATGTAGAATGATATATCATTTAAACAGCAGCTTTTCTTGTGATGCAATTGTTATAACTATAATTGTATTGGCTGCAACTTTTGACCCTTTAAGCCAATAATATCCTCTTTTCCACAAATCTGGCCTTTGCATTCTAAGTGCTTTTAGGAAATCCTTTTGTCTACTACAGGATGGTCCGGTGCACATTTTAGTTTGATATGACCAGAAATCACTGGGTTATAAGGCTTGGATACATTTGGTTTTGAAAATGTCACTCATAATAATGGTGGACACAAACAAAAGGCTGTGGTTCACCTATCAGGTAACAAGGAAACCAAGGGAGTTTTGGTGCAGAGGTGGAAAGTACCGGCTTTACCTGTTCATCAATGTAGTCATGTAATGAAAAAACTGCCTCAACAATCAAATCACCACCAGCATAATCATCACTATTATTATCTGTTTGGCATTCATTTGGAAGGAAGTGGGCAGAAAGAAAAATGTTTGCAAAGTGTAGGCCAATATTTATTCCGCCCTAACAACACAAAGATGAATACAGAGCTTCACCAAATCTCAGCCAAAGGGATTTGTCAAAATGAAACCGAAAGCATAACACACCCTTAACCTAAATTCTCCAGACCAGAGGAATTATCCTGAGTCTGGCATCAATAATTAAAGTGGGTTTGTTGGACTTACGTTTGTCGTTTGACATTTCCTGGTGGGCTGCCGTGTCATTAGTATTGCACATGTTTTTATTATAAACATTTTCCATAATTTCTTCCAGAATGTCAAGCGTTTCCTTTTGAGCGTTGGAATAAGAGCACTCCTCTCTTGGTGATCCACAGTACAGGTTGGGAAGTGTCCTGTCAGTGGTACAAACAGACACACTCTCCAGTTGGCCACCATTACTGCAATCCCACGTCCTCCTTGCCATGTCTTTTCCTTCTTCTCTGTCAAACCACATTTTAATCTAGCCCCAGGTTGATGTTTGTTTGGTAAGAAAACAGCTCCAATATTATAGTAATCACCTTGCTGGTACAACACTGCCACAGTTCACAGTTCTGCAAGCCATGTCCTCTGCCTTCTTAAACCACTCCTTCCCATTCTCAAAATCCCCTAATCTAACCACAGTGCCATTTGCCAGTTTTTACTTCAACAAATCTCGTCAATTTATAATTAACTAGTTGTTTCACTAGTTCACCTCACTGGCTTCTTGTTCATGTTTTTTTATAGGATATTTAAAAGGTAATAGCTGTAATCAAGCAGAATACATTATAGTCAAAAGAGACATTCAAGGGCAAGAATATACTTCACTTTTTATGTTTCCTTACATGGCAGTAGTAATTTAGCTAATCGTTAATAATAACAATTTTTAGGTGCAGTTCCACATTTGATTTTCTTAGAAAACATTGGAGGGCAATGATAATGTAACGTGGCACATCCAACCAAGGCAACAACTCAATAAGAGTCAATAGCAAACAATATATATGTCATAAATATATGTTCTCATCTACAATACACAGATACATATAAATAGAAGTAAGATGGAGATAAATCGAGATATTAAATGTTTATTTTAATAGAGATTTAACACTTGTAAGCACAAGTAGAATGATATTTAATTTAAAGCGTGCTTTCACTATATTTTCTTGTGATACAATTGTTCAAACTGAGATCAATAATGTGGGTACGATCACACTGTAATTACGCTAGCTGGAAGGTTTGACCCAAAAATATCTTTTTCCCACTCAGATTTACTAATTTGGTCTTTGCTCAGTGCATTTTAAGTGCATTTAGGAAATCCTGACGTCTACAGGATGATCCTTATGTCCGTCACTATTGGAGTAGGATCATGTTGTATTCTGCTCAGTTACTCGATTGGAGCAGTAGTCATGGACACCTGTAAAGACAAATACAAAGATCAGCACTTTTAAACTGTTGATACTACAGAATAAAAATGATCTTTCCCGTTTATTTGGTTACTTCCTAATTCCAAGAACCACTTCTTTTATCAAGAATTTGTTTTCTATTTAACTTCCTCAATGTAATATAGTCGAATTTGTTTTGTAAGGATTTCATTAAAAGAAAGCAAATGATCACTGGGTTGAGTTTGGGTTCTGCAAATACTAACTCTGAACAATACGTTGGTAAACTTGAGCAGCTGGTGAGTCTGGTATTTCGTTGAGGAAGGAGCGGCCTTCGTCACAGCTCCGTGCTATCCTCGGGTCGAGAGGAACTTTACCCAGCAGGGGTAAATTCAGATCGGCACACATTTTCTCGGCCCCTCCACTTGTGGGTGGGAAAATCTGTGATGTGTTCTACAAGACAGAAAACCAACTCATACATACACATATCATATCAAAGCAAATACGTGAGCTTGGCCATCGTGATATATAAATTCAAAGAGGCACTGTGGCGGTAATTTAAATGGATACATACAGGAGCTATGACAGTACTGACTACAAAAGAAATCAACATTGTTTATTTCAGTGTCTGCCTGCATTTTGTATGCATCATTAACCAACCTTGCATTTGGGGCACACAAAGCCACTCATGTTTTCCACCACGCCAATGATGGGCAGCTTGACCTTTTGACAGAATCTGATCTCTTTACGCACATCCTGCAGTGACACCTCCTACAATAAGAGAAAAACAGAAGAATATTAAAGAGGATGTATCGGATTATTGCACAGAATTAGGGAACAAAAAAACAAACACAAACGCATAACATAATGCATAAATGCATAACGTAACATAAATGTTTTTTATTTTTTTATTTTATATATTTATTTTATAGGTTTATTGGAAAACAGTCTGGGTAAGTCCCATCTCTGTGTGGTGTTCTCTTTGGCTAAATAAACTAGTGAAGAATGAGGAAGTTGAACCTACTGCCGTCTAACTCTGCCTAATTTAAGAATGAGGAAATTATCACTCACAAAACATTGTTGATATGAAAGTGCTATGTTTTTGTTTCATATGTTTTTAGGGTAAAACTTAACTTATATAACTGGGCATCTAATTAATCAGGCAGTATCTGAAAACTGGCAGTGCCAAATGGAAAAATCCAATATACAAAAGCAACAAAGCCATTATAGCAACACAATAATATAACACACCTAAAGGTATGCCCTTGTTACACAAAACAGTAACTAATAACAGACTTCATGAAAGCATCTATTAAAGGAAGTGCACAAGAAGAGCCTTTCAGATTTACAAACCTGTATTCAATGTTGTTGCGTTCACTTTACAGTTTTTGTGGGTTTCAAATAAACTAAGAGCAGATTACATTAGAGGAATGTTTCTTGTGACTGATTGCATTATTTTCTGCCTATTTTATTACTTTGCCTGAACCTTTCTTCAATCATTCATCAGATCGTAATAAGCTAGAGCCAACTTAATTGCATTACAAACAGTAAAATAAGTAACTTTAACACTTTATATTACACATTGTTTGCATTGGCATGAATGTGCTACCTGTGGTGTTGTAATAATGACAGCTCCGTCTACACTGGTTGCGCTCAGATACTGCACAATTGACAGGTGCTCATCAGAAGTGCCGGGGGGAGTGTCCATAATGAGGTAATCCAGTTCCCCCCAATCAACATCCCTTAGAAACTGCTTAATCATACCTGGGCAAAAAGACATCATCAGGACATCATCATCATCAAGTAAAAATGATAACATGTCGACAGAGATAACAAACTACAAACACACCATTCTTCTTGGGACCTCTCCAGATCACAGCATCATCAGGGCTGCTGAGAAGGAAGCCAATGGACATCACTGCCAGATTGTCTTCCACGTACTGATAAAAGATAAGATAATATAAATTTTATGATAAACTGGAACTAAAAAAAATAAATGTGTAGTATTGTTTAAATTGACTTACCACAGGAGACCACCCTGAACCACTCTGATGAACCTGCACACATGTTTAAGAACACATATATATAATTTGATAGCATTTAATATTGAAAGATGTATGTTAACGGCACACTTACCTGCTCTCCCTCTAAACCCATGATCCTAGGAATAGATGGACCACATATGTCTACATCCAACAGGGCAACCTAAATGGAAACATTATAGATAGGGCTGGACGATTAATCGCATTTGCGATATAATCGCGCAAAAAAAAGCTATTTCCAAATTGCAGAGGAACGCGATTTTTGGTCACATAACATTAGCGAGAGTTGCACTTCTATTATTCCCTTTCTAATAAGACTCGTCCTTTCTCACAGCCCTTTAGGTGGCGGTAATACGCTTAATGTGGGTTTGCCGTCACACGGAAGGGAAGCGTGACCCCGGGGTACCACTGCATGCGTTGAGGCTCCGCTCCGCTGCGGAACACCACCGACCGACATCGCACACCCGAGCCTACTGGATGCGTTTCAGATCCGCTGCGGAGCGGAGCCCCGGGCAGCTCGAAAAAGCATGCTTGAGAAATACGAGATGGCGCAATAAAAGCAATTGATAAAGACGTGTGCAGGACCCATACAACTGTTTATCCAGAAGAAGGAGGACGAGAAAACAAGTTTAGTTTGCAATCACTTTCACTTCACGGAGATTTTCCTCATTAAATTGGGTACAAAAAAGCTTTGTTTTTGCAGATTTGACTGCATTTAATGCTTACTCGTGTATATAAACGTATAAATATTCGAAATAAGAAACCTAAGTGCGTATATTTTTGTATTACTTTGAAAATCCGGATGCTGCGCTTGTTTGTTTTCCGTTCTGGTGTGATCCGATCTGTGTATGTTGATGCGGACTAGCTCAGCCGTCGAAGAAAATAGAACTGCTACGTATCTCCTTCGCTGCGCACTGTCGGATCTGAGCCGCAACGCAGCGGATGCAGTGGAAATGCTCTCATTGAAAACAACGGATGCGTATTTGCTGCGGAATACGTGGCGGAGCGGAGCCGCAACGCATGCAGTGGAATCTGGGGGTGAGAGTTGCAGATAGCGGACAGACCCATGCTTGTTGGCTAGAAGTAAGCTTGCAGTTTTCCACATAAACTTATAAGCCTCTAAAACAAAGCAGAGGGTTGCTCATTTTGCTCTAAAGTCTGTGTGGTTCTTTTTTACTAGAATATTATTTTGTTAATACTGGTGTGAAGTATTTAATAATTTATTTAATGTATTATAAGTATTTAATTTTATTTCATTTTTATTAGTAGTTTTATGTCCTGAGGGAGAGTTTTATTTTCAAGTTCACTCAATGTTACCAATAAGTACTTCAGTTCAGTTTTTACTGATTGAAGATCAGTGAAATAATTTAAGCCTATCACTTGGTTTAGAGTTTATTATATCAATACTTCATTAACAGAAACATTCACAAATTTTACCATAGCATTAAGTACCAGTAAAACTGTTTAATACACAGACTTGTTACAGTAGCTGCACTCTGCACTTTTATGTTCAATAAGGAAGATTGATGTTCAACTCAAGCGCTTCTCTTGAATAAAAGTATTCTGATTGATAAAAACTGTACTGTTTCTATTTTTAAATAGACCTTCTCTACAAACTTGTATATTTATAGGTCATTTTTGTTGCTTTTGGTCAATGCAGAGAAAAATCGAAATAAAATCGCTGGTTAAAAAAAAATTCGCAATTTTGACTTTTGGCAAAATCGCACAGCCCTAATTATAGATAAGTATAAGATAAAGTGTGCTTCACGATTTGTTTACGAAATTCCAAGCATTACCTCCTTTGTGCCATCACTCGCCAGAGCATGAGCCAGATGTGCGCTGAAAGTACTCTTCCCCACTCCTCCTTTACCAGACAACACCAGGATCTTGTGCTTGACGGTTGACAGCTTCGCTCCTATCTCTGCTATTGCTGTGAGTAAACAGGCATCAGATAGAATTAAAAGATTTTACTGAGAGAAGAACTAGTATAAATAACCAGAGCCAGATTTACTGCACTTCACTGGGAATTCCATTTAAGAATAGGAGAAAACATTCCTACCTGGATCAGGGGCCTTTGTCTGTCCTGAGGCACACAGCTTTTGATTGGGACAACCCTGACATGATGATGCTTTCCCCGCTTGTTCACTTTGAGTACCTGGGCAGTCTGAAATAATTGAAGGGATAGTCAAGTATTTAAAAAAAATAGTCCTTTAGATACTACTTGGGAAAAGGTTATCCAAAAATTAACAAGGCTTCTAAAAGCTTTTTACTAATTTGCTAATTTATAAAACCTCAGAACTTAGTATTCATTTGTACAAGCTCCTCAGTGTGGCCAGCTGAACCAAAATGTGAGCATTTTTCAGCAACATGTACCAGACAAGGCATTTAAATGGATAAAGTAGTTCAAATTTTACAGGATTACATAGTGGTGTTACAAACTGAAGGTGTGTTAACAGCTTAAATCCAACAGAATCATGTTTACAATAAACTAAACTCCTTTAAAAGATGAATGATATATGAATATATTACCAAAGGTTAATCCTACTATTAATGTATAATTATTCTTAAAGCTCCAGTCTGTGTACACAACTGCAAAAAACAGAGCCTACAGCATTACTAATGCTACTAATAAGGATATTTTTTGCTAAAATACAGCGCATGGCTTATGGAAGGGAAGGGATGGAAGAAAAATAGACAAAAGAAATACCCTAAAATGTTATCGGTTTATAACGGTCTTTCAGCGTAAAATACAGATTTTTAGTCTTTCACGACACACAGTTGTGAGAGATGTTAAAAAAACATTCATTTTTATCTAACGGTCCGTGTCACCATGACGCAGCAAATTTTAAGGGAAAAACCCCCGACAACAACTGTTTTTTATACTTAATACGTAAAATGACAAGTAAACCTAGCACCTTGGTAACACAAAGCTTTTTTAAAATGTCTTTATTAACCTTATATTATGGGTTACTGTGAAAGCGTCACTGAATGAACACAAATGTTGTTAGTGACAGAGTTGTGACAAACATACAAAGAGGGCCAAAGTGAGTAAAAAGCAGTCACCCTGAAATAGACAAGAATTTTACATGAAGCTACTAGAATACGATCAGAATAACATCATACAAAAGTTATAAAACTCACGCTCAGGTGCATTATCTGGTACGTCTGTCATATTTGCTCAGTGTCCGTCCAATAATTCCTTCCCCTATCGAAGGTTCCGCAAACAAAGCGAGCTTCTTCTTCTTCTGTTTTGTCGGGTCACAACCAGCTTTTAACGTTGCATACATCCATCTACTGTACCGGAGTGAATATTAGCTAGATTTATAGTATTAGGTCTTTCCTGTAAGTTTCTTTTACATTTAAGGGAGTTTATTTCTGCGGCTGAATCTGAACAAACACAGCCTTCTGAAACTGAAACCAAAGCAACACCTTGGGAACAACCCTTACATATTAATAAAGTTAATAAATATAGAACCATAAAATAATACGTTTTAACTAAATGTACTATATGCACTTGTGCTGCAAAGAGAAACCTCATGACAACAAAAAACGTTCCCAAATGGTTATTATTAAAAAAACAAAAAACCCAAAAAACAAAAACACGTGTTCCACATAAATCTAAAATACACTCTTCTGTCAGGCAACATTTGAATTGGCCTAGACAAAATTGAACCACTAGATGGAAGTGTTGACACACAACAGCAGACCTTTTGTTGCAGTGCCCAGAATTCCCACAATACGTCATTGCCTAAACTTTATCATAAACCACTTCACTATTATCAACTGCATTTGTGTGTGTTTTTTTAAAAAGCTAAAATCATCTGAAAAGATAACTAAAAATGAAAGTAGTTTACAAGTGAAAATAGCGGTGTTGGTGATTATTGGCTGCTTATAGCTCTTGTCTTACTGTTCTGACTCAGACCCTATAGAACTGTCTATGGAAAGCCTCACATAGATAACCATTTGTTTAACATTTCCCTGGGCGAACAAAAGATTAAGGTGTGTTTAAGTCATTTAAAGTGCAAACAGTATTTGAAAGTGCCACAATAAGCATATGATCTACACAGCATAGGTTCCTGTGTACTTTGTAATGTATTTAGTTTGCAAATGTCTGCATGTTTCTGGATGTGTGCCCTCCCTTCCCCCAACCGTTTGCCCAGTTGAGAGTGTGTAACATGATATTTTCTTTGTGTCAGCCCATTTGTCACAACCTGGCAAACATATTCTTCACTCTCTGTTCTCCTTTAAGACTGACAAACTAGCATGAACGTGAATATTTGCCTAATAGTTATCACAAAATACCTAAAACAATCAAATTATGCTATAAAAGGAAATGTATTTTGACAATGACCGATAAATGCTGGAACTTAAGCAATTAAGAAAGCTTCATTCCCTGGGGCTGAGTTTACAATGGAACATAGTTTGGATAAGTCGTTTGTGCAACAGCTTTAATATCCTTCCTCTTTTCACTTTTCAATCCACCCCTCCCTTGCCACACCCTTTAATGGAAGTGCTAGAGTGGGGTATTATGCAGGGTGCAATCACCAGCTGCATCTTTTAACAAGAAAAAGACAAGTTGTAGGCTATTTCACCCAGACTACATGTTTATACAGATGTGCTCTGGTTTGATTTTTTAGGGCTCCAGACTCTGGATATAAATAGTTAAACGAATTACTGAAACTATGCATGACGATATATTTTCATTGGAGATAACAGTGATTCAAATGGAAAGTCTCAAGTTGTTTATTATTTCAAATGAAATGATAAAACTGATTTTTAGTAGATGGTGGGTCAAATCCCTGTCACATTTTTTGACGTGCACACAATGCTAGGACAGCCTGTCATGAAGTCACCAAACTAACGGTCTCGGGTCAGATAATGGTCAGAGTTACTCAGCACAAAAGTTAAGCCACGGCCGTACAAGCAGTCATCACACCAGGAACAATGCCACGCACACAGATGCAAGGACATATACTGGCCTGAGCTTTTGTGTTGGATTAACATCGGGACTATGAGTGTGTGTGTGTGTTGGCGTGAGACAGGGAAGAGCTGTCACGCAGCAGAGGAAAGAGGAAGTAGGCTGTTTATGGAAAAAAGGATGGGTGTGTGAACTTGACATGTTGCTGTTAAATAAACCATTCGAGTATTACTGTTCTAATCTTGAATCATTAAAGGGACCATAGGCTTTTTCTGAATTTGAAAGACTTTTGAACATACGATATACAGTATATAAAGACTCTTTAAAAAATATCAGCCTTGACAGCATGCAAAGGATTACAATATATAACTTATTCCTAGTCTCAGAAAGTGCCATCCTGGGCCTATCACAGTGTTAATTTTGACAGCAACATTTAAGTATAAGTTTTAGTCTAGTTTTAGTCGACTATATATCATGAGAATATTTTACTATAACTTCAATAGATTTAGTCAATGAAAATATAAAGGATAATGCATTTTCAGTGATTTTTTTTATTTTTCTGAAATACTAATTTCTGCCTGATTGAAATGAAACTACTACTAACCTGTTATGGCTGGTATTGAGGCCCCAAGCTTTAATATAGTTTATTATTTAAAAGCCATTCTCTTTTCATCACCTGTCGTCTTCCCGTGGCTCTAACAAATGTTTGCGTCTAACATCACTTCTGCGATGCTCAAAAAATGTGTCTCTTCTGAACTCATTCTGTCTCCTGCTACTTTTGATTGGATTTTGCGTCTGTCAGTTCATTTTCATTTTTGTTCCTCCACAAAAGTCGATAGATTTAGTCAAACTTTTCATTCTCATTAATCACTTTTCAGTTTTCGGATGCAAAAATATGTTGTTGACGAAAACTTTAACGAAAACACTGGCCTGGTCTTGAGCTGAAGGGTAGACATTCTTTGCCACCGAGACAATTAGAATGTTTTTGGTTTTCTGGAACATTTTTTTAACAATACTGTAGCTATCATCTGTAGTTAATACCACGCTGTGTAACTTTTAGCCCCAAAATGTATATTCTCATTTTAATGGTTCTTAGACATGAGATCGGTAGAATCATGTCACAGAGAGTCTAAAGAGGGGTCTGTGCCCTTTACTGGCCAAAAGTTTCTCACGGTGGCTTTAAGAAGTTTTTAAGAGCACCAGAGCATCAATTAAACAGCAGTGGTGTTCCACAGGGCATCTCTTTGGCTCCTCTATATTTTTCCCTCTTCCCTGCTTCTCTCTGGCCGTAGTAAGAAATTCTCAGCTGCTTCTGCCATGTGGGGTCATCCCCTTGGAGACTATTTTAACTACACCTTGTTGGCTTCAACTCTGGTGTCTAATCACTTGCTATTTACACACCAGCAGGGGACATATTGTGTCTCATATCCAACAGTTAGATAGCTTAAGATTCTTTTACATTTGCACTATGGAATGGGAATATTTATCACCAACACTTCCCATATACTGCAAAACAACATTATAAAAATGTACAGCAGTGCACATATTTGATACACCTACGCAAATAAGGAGATGGCAGATCTCCCTTGACTCTTCTGTTAATACATAGCAGCAGTGTTTGGAGGACTAACCTGAACTTGAAATTTAAAAAAATCAAACTGGATTTTAAATTTCTTCGTTTGTAGGATGCCTATTCCCACCTGGGCTGTAAAGGAACGACAAAGGTCACACACAAACTGGCAGTCCTAGAAAATTTCAGATGTTTCTCACGGTTATTCTAGTCGGGCCTCTGCTTAAGGAATCCCAGACATCAACTCTCCAAGTCTCCATCTCTAACTGTGCACCACACCTGTTCTGTGAGCTAATTAACAAGACGGCCTTGACTCCAAAACACAAATGATACCAAGTTTATCACGAGTTAATCACATTTATTGTTATTATGGAACTCTAACTGTTATCTACGCACTTTCAGGTTATTCTAAAGACAAAATCACTCCAACAGCTGTGGGTGTAAATATGATCGAGCGTCCGTGAATGGTAGCATCCTTACTTGACCTTTGACCTGACCGCTACATTGACACTTCAAACAGTCCCCCTTGCCACGCTGAAGGTATGAGGGCCCACATAGCGTTAAAAGCAGGGCAAAGGTCAGAGGGGAGAGGAGGTCACGACGGCTGATGGAGATTCGAGCCATCCTTCCTCCCAGCTGTCCGCACTCGCCGCCTGCCTAAAACTAAAGCTTATCTCTCTGTCTGTGCTCATTGTTGCCAAGTATATGTCTGTGTGGATATGTCTAAATACAGCAGTCGAGGGGACAGTTTTGATGACAGTGAAAATGTCTTTGTTTCAAGGAAGGGAAGCCAGTTGTGTGCGTATCGTCAAATGTCAGAGTTTGTGTAAAGGAAGGAAGATTAGTAGGGTCAGCGGCCTATTTTTGGATGCATTGTGACAGAAATGTTTCCATTCTAGGCACATATACTTCTTATACGTGATAGAGTTGTGTTGTTTTAAAAGTGCTTCATTTATTTTGCTGAAATCTAATTTTTTCCTTGTGGTCCTTGGAAACTTGGGATATCCATCAGGAAGTTGTTCTTCCGACTTCGGTGTGTTCACATGAATTCAGCTCGAAAAGTCAGAACATTCTAAACCTCATGTTATTTTTAAATGAGTTCAATGAGTACAATCAGAATAGCTACTATTAGCCAATTAGTAGCGGCTGAAAAAAAAAGGTAGCCTATTCAAAACATAAGAAGGAAACATATGTTGAAACCTCTAAATACCGGACATAAATAAATATATAACTTTGTATATAGTCTAAATAAGCCTATATGGACAAAAAAGAAGAACTGTCAAATTATGAAGTTATTAATGTGCAAAACAGTTGTCATGAAATATTTTTAAATTACTTAAATGTTTGCTCTCCTCTGCCACTTTGATGATGAAATTAAAGTCAAAGTTAAATCTCGGGTGTTGTTCCGACTTGAGGAGGCGTTCATGTACATTTTTCAACTCAGAAAAAGACCTTTTTTCTAAGGAAAAGACCTTTTTTCCGAGTTCCCAAGGACCACATGAATGCACCATATGAGTATGTATAAGTGGAATAGTGGCAAAAGTGCAAAATGGAATTTCACATCTCACATTCCTCCTAAAAGCTCCTCTAGAGCATGTGAACAGCCATGGCACCCTAGAGAAACATGTTATCGTCTATGAATAAACCCATTGGATATAGGTCTTACTGTGATTGCACTTGGAACAAACTTGGAACAAAATTGATTAAGTTCATTAATGCTCTGAATGTTTGTTCACATAGAAACATTAGTGTGTTTTTCTTCCTACAATGCTCAGTTTGTCCCCTCTCGGCAGCCATAGGACCCAGAAGAAGTAATTGGACGGGGCACTTTGCAGCTTTAATGTCTGTTTTTCCATCAAAGACAAGTGCAAAAACAGTAATTTCCAAGAAACATAATTTCTATTCCTTTTTTGGATATATTACATATTTATACACAAGACCACCATGTGTTTATGAAACCTCTATGGACGCTGGCCACACCCTAACTCTAACCTATTATTGCATTCATTGCCTTTATAAAAAAAAAAAATTTGACTTAGCCAGTGTATGCTTACAGTGGGTGTGTCGGTGTGCCAATGCGCTAATCGAGCCCGATGATTACATGACAACTGTTTAAACTGTGAGTTCTTTGCAGCCTTCTTATCAGTGTTGTGCTAGTGCCAGTGGTCATTTCCTTGTTGACTTGTGGATGGCTCTACCCTCTTGAAAGGACAAACCCAGACATGCTTGGAACATCTCTCTTGCTGCAGTAGCTCTTCTGTCCACCTCCACCTGGTGCTTAGGCAAATAAATGAAAATCTGCACATGCAAATGGGATGGAAAGTGTCGTGCTCTCTTCTGACTGTATCCGAGTCAATGTGTGTGATGTTTTATATTGAACATACTACACGGGGACTTACTCTTGTCCTTTAAAACAGTTTGCTGAGAACACATATCTCACCCGAGCACCAAAACCTTTCACACATCTTACAAATGTAAATATGCAGAAGTGCAGACTAATCCAGTGACATCTATTCCACATCTACCACACTAACTGAGGGGCGATGAAATCAACCCATTAATGCTTTCCTGTCCACATGTACTGTTCCTCTTAATGCGTAGCACTTTTTGTTCTCTATGATGTAAATGTAGGTGTTAGTGTATATTTTCTTTCTTTCTTTCTTTAGCATTCTTATGTATTGAGTGTATTTTCAGTATCTATCTATGTGTCTGTCCAACTGTGGTGTTTTCAAACTGCCCTAATGTCCCTTGCATTTCCAAATTTGGTACACAGTCCATAAAGACTCAATAGAAGCTTTGTTATATTGTTTAAGCAAATGCAATTCTTACCCTTCTGATGTAAACAATGTGAACATATTTCTGCATTACTGTAAACAACACAAGGACTGCTCCCTGGAAGCATCTCCACTTCTCCGAGCATCTCTATTGTTTTTATGGTTGATTATGTTTCTCCGTTCGTCCACACTGCTGTATCTCATGAGTTTACGCAGAGCTTTCCTGTGCTGCTTCCATGTGCCTCCTGCTGATTGCCTACAGTAGCAGGCCTCTTCAGAGTCAACACACACACACACACACAGGACCACTTAGAAGAAACAGGAAGGTGACGACTGGGGGTGGGGTGGTTCCTGTTCTGTAGAAGTGCAATGGAGAAGGACAAAGTTTGGGGAATTCTGTACATACTAAATATTAAATAAATACATCTTGAAATAAAACTGTATGATATTAATTCTGTGTTGTATTTCGGTGCTATTGTCTTTCTGTAAATCAGTTGAAGTTGCTGTAAAAAGTGTGACTAAATATGGAGAAGTCTCTGTCTATATACACCCAACAATTGGATGTAAGGGATATGTCTCTGGTCGAATGTTTGTGTGGCAAATCAGTGGCAGTAGACACCTGACACCTATAAAGAAGTTAAACCTGCTCCCCTCCCACTCAGTGCTTTAAGTGTGTTTGGGTTGAATGGGAATGGCCGGCCTGAGGGGCTGAGGAAGCTTTGTTATTAATGAATGACACAGTGTTGATGAACAACAGGCAGCAGAAAAAAACAGAAACAGTAAATCAAGTCCAGCCAAAATGGACTCTTACATTAGCACCAGTGTTCCCATGCAGAAAGCATGGAAGGTTTTTTTTTTAATTGTCCAAAAATAAGCTTATACTTGACACGAAACTGAATGCACTCTAGCTTCTGTTGGATTTTTCAGTTCCATTACAGCTGCAACAGTGCACCAAAACTAGCTTGTTTTAGCTTAAATGAAAGTGTAATTAAAGCAACACTACCAAACTTTGAGGCATATGCACCCACCACACAGCTGTGACTGGAATGCACCACTGTAAAGCCACATGGGACTGTTATGATTCACTATACAGTATATTTTGAATATGAGAGTAGTTTTCAACTATTTTTTTGGGACAAAATTTGTAAAAAAAAAAAAGTGAGATACAGTGAGTGCTTTTAGACAGATTCGATTTCGAGGAGTGAAAGGGGTTAGACAATCAAGATGACTTTAAAGACACATATTTTAGTAATATCATAACTATATAGGGTTCTGCTGTGATTATTTTTGGGAAGCTAACATTTGCCTGGCAACAACAATGCCCCATGATGCTATGCTGGTCTAAAGATGTTTTGAAATTGCAATTAAAGAACCTAAGATGGCAATTTTAAACGTTTTTGGTATAAACTCAAGTCACGCCAAACAGGTGTATTTTAAACTCTCCTCATGAAACTGATAGATTCCTCGGGTTGGGCAGTCACGGCAGGATTATACTACGGCTGCCTGGAAAATGCCAAGAATTATGTGGCTCATAATAAGCCTGACAATAGCCTCTTCACTGCCTCATGCCTGTCCACGCTAATCGTCTCCTTATGACTCCACAAAAGAATCCCATCTCTGTGTTAGCGCCAGAGTCGGACCACCGAGCCCACGGGACCATCCATCAAACAATATAAGCACATTCTAACGCTCTGGTGTCACTTTGTCACGCACAGAGCACATGTCAGGATGGGACAGATTTTTGAAAAGGTCAAATGGAGAGTGACCTTTATTAGAAAAGATTCAAATGACCAGCCAAAACAAAATATTCCTTTAGTTTTTTTTTTTTAAATATTTCTAACAGTTTGTGACTCGATCAAATATAAAACCGAAGCTGAAACCAAAGTCTAGATTAAAGATTTTTCATTATCTTCTGAACTTGCTTTTGTGCTTGGAGCAAATAGTCTGTGAAAAGAAAATTTAGTGCAGCAGCTGCACTTGACAGGAGAGAATTTAAGATTGAAACAACTTTTGAAAACCTTTGTTAGAATCTTCGTTATTCGTCCAAATGGAATAGTTGGCTTTGATAGATTTTTTTATTTATTTTAGTACATATTTCCCAGTGTTCTCATGCCTTGTGGGTGTGTGGTGCAAATAAAATAAAGAAGGAAAAAGGAGTTCCCTCAGGAGAATGTAATTAGGAAGACAGAAGTCAGAGGTTATTCAAATACAGGAAAGTGACTACTACAAGACTTGAATGCAACATCAGTAAACTGTCCAAATAATGTGGCCAGCCATTTGTCAAAAAACTACTTTGTCAACTAACTACTTTCATCTTTTTTTTTTTTTTTTATTTCCTTCTGACCTCCTCCTTCCTGTCATTTTCTTCCTTCTTTTTGTGGGACTCCTTAAATTACCCCTTCTGCTCCCACAATGACTTTTATAGACGCCTTTCCCGCCTAAAACTAGAACTATAAACTCCTGTCAGCCCACTTCTCACGTATCACGCACGCACACTTCCACACATCCACATTCAGGGCTGTGTCCACGCTCCCAGACCCCACCCATCTCCTGCCCCGCCCCCTCCCTCTCTTGCGCGCTCACGACCCAGCAGGACAACTTGCTATTCGAACTTTTTTTTTTGCTGGAGCTTGGAGTGCACTATTGTCACATCTGTGGACGTTAAAACTTACTTGTAACATATATATACCTCTGGAAATTCCGCTGTGTCTCCTCTTCTCCACTTTGGTCCAAACTTGGTGAGTAGCCTGCGCTCTGGTTTGCATAAGTTTGAATCTTTGCATGAAAATTGTCTGCCTTTCTTATTTGTTTTCTGGTAATTTTTGGATTTTTTTTCGTTTTTGTGCATTTTCATGATTAATTGGAGACGTGCATCACTTTTTATTGCATAGGAGTCCGTGGTTTTGTCACACAACCCTCAGTAAAGTTGTAAAGTCGCTGCTGGTGGGTATTTTTACGCACGTTGCTAAGTCCAGGTTTGAGGCGATGGAAATGAAAGGGGCGTTGTCAGCTCTCAGTGTGTGCGTGTGTGAGGTGTATTAGTGCAGTGAATGAGTGTTTGCACTGTCGAGGGGGAGGATAAACGGCTCCAGAGCATGTTTTTTCTTTTCTTTTTTTTTACTTTAGACGCAGGAAATACGTTCTTAAAATGTGAAGCAGGCTGTTTATATATTTTTTCTGGTCCTGTAGCATTTATTACATGCCATCTATCAACTTGGCTCAGTTTGCATGTAGCCCATTGACCAGTGGTTCTCCAACTGTACTGTACAAGTACCACTGTTGGTACTTTGGCTTTTTTAACTGGTACTCCGCAACCCTCAGAAGTTTTATTTTTCAGACCGAAATTAAAAATAATAATCCGAACTGCTATCCTCCACTAGACAGAGCCCATTCTGATCATAATCCATTGTATTATATTGAAATAAAACACAATTATAACTACTTGAAGTAATTAAAGTCCAGCTAAAATAGTTAAAATCGATTCATGTCTAACTGAAGCCATTTAGAACCTGTTAAAGTCCAACTAAACTCAATGAAAACCTTTCAAAGACCAATTTAAACACCATAAAGCTTGTTATAATCAACTAAAACTGCCCTAGACCCATTCAAGACCAACAAGAAGCGCTTATAAATTGAACTCCACTCACTTTAGACGTCTTTTATGTCCATAATCATTATTGTATATGTTGTTGCTGCTTATATTTGGTGAGTAAAGTTTGAGAATCACTGCTATAAAGCACCTGTAACTATTGTTAGGAAAAAGTCCACAGAACTGCAGAGACAAGAGGCTTAGGGACAAAAACTCTTTGCACCTGAAAAGTTATGTTACTCAGTTGATTAATTGTTTTCAGGGCAAAATGCAAAACAGTGAGTGTTTAAAAAACCCCCACCTCATTCTACGATTGATATCATTCATTTGTATCAGGTTCCTTAACACTGAAGCCCTTTTGTTGAATTACTAAGATCTTTACGTGATGCAATAGCATGTGACAAGGCTGTATGTAACAGATTAATTTTTAAATTCAACAAAACCCAATAATATATTTATATCTTTGGCCTTTGATATGAGTGTCATTCAGTGCGGCCCTGTGAAATCTGCCACTAATATAACTTGTCGGTGAATCAGTGGGTGGCACAAATGTCATTCTGAAGTAGTACCACTTGTAAATCCGAACAGATTGCCACGGTAAAACTTCAAACGTGCCTCGAATTGAATACAGCTGAGGTTTGTGTAATCTGATTGGAGTTGTGTTGTAGTGTAAAAAGGCTCTGACAGATGATAAAGGGAGGATAAACACATACAGTGGATGTGCGCCTCTGTTTTAGATGTCGTCTGCCATGTGGGAGTCATTACTCAGCGCTCTCACAGTAGGAATGTGTGTGGAAACGGACACGCACGCCACCAAAAACTGCTCAACATGAAAGAATTCCTGTGTCAGAGGGATGTCTTTAAATGGTAGCAGTTATAAATCTATATATGTTTGCTGCATGGCTTGAGCTTTGGAAGAACCCTCGAAGTGAAGTGTGTGTGCCTTTTTTTTATTTATTTTTTTTTATCTCTGACTGACTCTCTTTTGTGTTTTCTCTAAAAATAAGTCTTGGCTTTGTTATTGTTGTGATGAAATGGAGACACAGGACTCTAGAGACAGAGTGAGATATCTGGACTGATAGCCCCCTCAGTGACGCAGGAGATATTATTGAGTACCAGGACAACAGATGTAGTGATTACATTTTAATACAACCCAACTGACTTTATTATACAGTCATGTGCACTTCTGATCATGTTCAAGATCTTATAACCCATCAAAATGGTATAATCTGAATATGAAGTTGTTTAAATCTGCTACAGAAGAAGTGTGCATTATCACAGACTTGGAGAAAGGCATCAAAGGGGCAAAAAATGACCCAATACTTGTTTATAGCCAGTTACTATAGTCTTTGTAGCCAGATTTTTTTAGTGACATTTGCATAGGGGATCATTTCTAATTATTGTATCTGTTCCCTGGAAAAAAACAAACAAACTACATCTCTGTATTAAGTGACATTGACAGGTGTCTGCATCCTTCTTTTCCCAAGTGTAAAGTATAATATATATATATATATATATATATATATATTATAGTCAGAGGAGGGACAATATATTGCTGTATCTTGATAGTATTGTTATTCTGGGTAGTGTGTTGGAAATGGTATTGTATCGTGTGGTATAAAGTCATTCCAACCCCTGTTTATAATGTGTTTGGTAATAGGATCACACCCTCCATAATGGCAGTTGGAAGAATGGATTATGTACCTCATTTATGTTTCTATGATTCTATATATGCAACTCAGAAATTATACAGGTTTTCTTTTAAACACTTCTTGTTGGATTTGAACCCTAAGTAATATATCGTACAAGCAATCATCTACTGCTTATTATAAGAGATTTTAAGAGATGAGAACCTCTGTTCATAAACAATCAACCATGGCCAATTGCATGCTTGAAAAAGAAGTGCTTGTCTTATGACGTTCCAGGAAGTTTAAAAGGTGCCGATTAAAGTGTATTTTCGGTGTTGTATATGTCTTTTAACACAGCATAACACTTTAAAATAGAAAAGCATCAACAGAGAAAAGAGAGGCATTGTATTTTGTGGAGGAAAAATTGGTTGGGTTTTATTTTTTTAATAAAAGATGAGCAGGTTTCTTTTGCGGCTGAGACAGAGACGGCATACAGAAAACCAGGTAGTGAAGCTGTAAATGTGCTTTATTAACCATAGCTATTAACATAATTTGGTTTGGTCTGGCCAGATATTTCTGTGTTGGTGATGCCTGTTGGCAAAAGTGTAGATTGCATATCCACACCTTGCACTCCTTGTTTTTAAAGCATGTGAACAGCCATGGTGCTCTGCAGGGACACGCCTTTGTGAACAGTGGAAATACTGTAGGTCTAAATCACTTTGTTTAAAAGCCAATTTAGTTCATAAGTGTTTGAAACAACCACAAGGTTCGAATGAAGAACGTGTGCTCAAAAACCCATGAGCGTGCTTCTCTTCCAGCAGTGCTCAGTTTGTTGTTTGGAACTTCTAGTAATGGAACTTCTTCTGGCTTTTGTTCTCCAAGACAGACAAATACAAAGAATGTAATTTTGCTGTGATTGCAGACTATGGACTACACGATGCACCTTTGATGTGACAGTGTAAAGTTACAATGTTCTCACTGTTGTCTTTAGAATGAGAATGCAAAGTGAAACTTGAGACATCAGGCCATAAAACGTCTTAAGTCCTGCACTTTGCAACTTGACGAGGGGCCAGAAGCCTCTTGAAAGTCTTCTCTCAATGAGTTTTCCATAAGCAGGTCGAAATGGCAGTGAGAGTACAGTGTCGGAGAGCCAAACAGACAGGGCAGCGAGATTCAGAGGCCCAGTTAAGTCTGTGGCTTTGTGTTTTATGAAAGAGTAAAAAAAGACATTAAAAGTCAGCATTTTCCACCAAGGGAACGGCTCGACACACACACATGCACTTACCCCGGGAGCCCCCAGCCTCCCATTATAAGGCTGAATGGAGAAGAGGAATGGCAGTGTTAGTGTTAGTGTCAGGGGAGGTGTGTGATGGACCAGGACTAGACTTTTACTTACTGTCTTCTGCTGTTTGTTGTGTTTGCAGAGCTTCAATAGACACTCACTTCTTCAGTACTATACGTTTTTTTCAGAAAATGCAGTCCTTTTTCTTATGACGTGTTTGATCTCTCCACTGATTGACACCGCACAGCTGTGACTTTACAATACATGCATGTCTTTATGAAAGATAAGGTGTGACATGTGTGAAATGTCCGTGTTATGCGTACCAGCAGCGAGGCTAATGTTTACAGCACACATGTGGAGGAGATTGGGTCTTTTGTAGGTGTGTGTCTGTGTGTGTCTTAGTGTGTGTGTGTGGATCAGCTGTTGCCCTGTGTCAAAGGTCAGCATCGGTGTTTTCACACTTCACTATTAGCGCTGAGAGACAAATCCAACATTCCCAAAGTTTCTTGAGAAAAGTCCATATTTAGATGAGTGGCTTAGACAGAGAGCTCACTGGTGTAGGTCGTTTAAATGTCTATATGACCTACAGACTTGAGAATCTCTGCAACAAACAAACTGATTTCTGCTACAGCTTTTTTATGAGACCACTAAAAGTTTGGACTCTTTTATTTTATTTTATTTACCAAATGTGTTTTCAGTTTGAGTTAACAACTGCATAACTATTATGTTGGAATTTAATTTGTTTCTTTTCTCTCTGTTTGTTTTAACCATATGTTCGAAATAAATATATATTCATATTTATATTCATATTCACACAGATATTCATATACATAGATAGGTATTTGTTCACATAAAACATAAAATGGCTTTTGAAAGTCAAATTCTACTTTTCTACTAAAGCAGCGGCTTATGTATTAAAAAGTATTAATTGCTGCAGAATGAATATACACACTGTACATGGTCACTTCCTATAGATGCCTAGATTGTGGTTCAGTGGCTGGGCATAGAATCCCTGTTTAACTCTGTCTGACACTAACACCTAATATAACTATTGTAGAAATCACATATTGCATGTTTGGGAAGGTTTTTCCTTTTTAGACGCCAACTGTAACTGAACTGGCTATATTCATCCAAGACTTAGAACTGCATGCTGTACTATACTACAATATGTATGTAATTACCCTTGTTTCAAGTCCAATTGTAGTTTTGACGCAAGAATAAAAAATCCCTTGTGGTCCAAAAGGATTTTCCCCAAAGACCGCAATGTAAAAAGATCCATCTGTTAAACTAAGAGCAGTGTAGTACCTCTGAGCTGATTGGTCAAAAAGGGGAAATGACTAAACATAGTCTGCAAAGGCCATAGTAAACATGGTCTGTAGGTTAAAGAATATGCAAATATGAACATAAACCTTAAGATAAGTTTTAGCTCCTAAGGTCACACTACTGTCAGCTACTCCAAAGTGGACGTAAGTACAGATAATGAGTCTCAGCACTACGTTACAGCAATAAATCTTTCCATAAAAGCTTGAATGACTGTGTGTATATATATCCTTTTACTCTCGTGTTTGTGTTTCTTTCTTCCCTCCTTTTCTACCCGACCCCTGTCTTTCGCTCCGTCTCCTCCCTCCGTCTTCCTCTCGTCTCGCTGCGATGAGAGGGCAGCTGTGGACGCAATGAAATCCAGCTGTGTGTGTATTTGTCTACATGTCTCGGAGATTATGGGCTGCTCCCAAGAATGCCGGTGCAGGTTGGAGTAGAGTAGACTTTGGGATGTTTAGCCACGGAGGCGCTGAATTTGCTCATTGGCTTAAACTTGGACCTGCTGGTTTATCTTCCACTTCTTGTAGAATCAAAACAATCTTTTCTTTGCTTTTTTATAAATCCAAAACTCATATGGCACAATTTGGAACATCTGAAAGTATCTATTTTATATTTTATATTTAAGCAACCAAAGCCATCTCGTGTAGCTTACTTTTGATGTCACCTCTTCCCCCACCACTCCCAGTTCACCCCTAACCCTCGCCTCACTCGAGAAGGAACCAATCCCCACGCAGCCCGCGGCCACATGTTTACACGCCCAAAAAACTGCAGCCAAACTGCTTCCTGTCTGCACGCTGGGGCTGTTTTTACTGCGACTCCGTTCTGGCAGAGGGGGCTAATTCCTTTGCTGTCTGGCTTTGTTTATGTGTGTTTGGGTCTACAGTATGCACATGCGCCTACTCTTGTGTGTTCTTAAGCGTGTTCAGCCCACACTTTGTAGAAATGACAATCCCGTGGATGTGTAAGCCAGAGTTTAGTGTATGTGCATGATTCTCAGGACAGTTGTTCTCAAACAGTGGTCAAATCTCTGAGAAAATGTATCTATTAAATGTAGGACTATTTGTTTTTGCTGCAGTTTTTCTATAATATACTTTTCTATACCCAAAGTTGAGGCATTCAAAAAAGCATTTATTCTCAGTTAGCGGCAGCACAGCAAACAAAACTGAACTCTTGACACTCATAGAAGTAGATAGGTATGGTGTTCATAGAGCTGGAACTTAAATACGCCTAGACTTTTGTGTTTTATTGCCATAAAAGAGAAATATTTTCTGGGATGGTACTTGATGTGAAGAGTTCGAGAACCACTGCCACAGAAGCATTCTTTTCAAAAAGTGTCGTAGTGTCTCCTTAATAGCATCTGACTAACATGCATACATATTGTGAATAACAACGACAAAGCACACAACCCTTTTATCACTGAATAAACATTGTTTTGGGCAAACGTTAGGAATTTTTTTTATCGGATCTTTCCTTTCTTTTTCCTGTTAAGACTTGTATTTGTTATGACTGTCAATAGGACCTGTCTAGCTTTTATCCTAGTATCAAAATTCAAAGTCTGACAGAACAGCAGCCATTACCACAAACAAAAAAGCCACATGCTGTATTAAAATATATGAGATTTCTTCCCCCGCACAGACTAGGGGACATACGGAGGCTCACTCAACAACATCTTAGGTCTATAGTCTGAGTAAACAACACACTCCTACATACACTAATTGTGCGTATAGACATAACATAAGCGATTCCTCCAGTGCATTTACCCTAATTTGTGGCAAGGAAAAATATTTCTGTAACTGTACTTCGGTAATTGGTCACAGATGTTGTTCCTGCATTTAAACCTTATTCCGATGAGGAAACTTTATATGTGTTGGCGTAAAATGATCAAATAAGAATGAATGAATACTAGAGTAAAAACAATCCAATGGCAAAAACTCTGTGTGCTTCCCAACAGACCCATGCGAGAGACTGTCAGACTGCACACACTGACGACATCCTGCAGCAGTATAGTTTTGAACAGACTTGACCAAGAGGAAGGCCACCATGCTGATCATCTTAGTGCTCATCATCCTCTTCCACGTAGCCTCGGCCGCTCTGCTTTTTGTGGCCACCATACATAACGTAAGTCCCGGAAGTCATCGCATCGCCCGAACGTTACACTGTGTTGTTTTGATTACGTACTGAGGTGGATTTGTGTGCTGCAGGCGTGGTGGGTGGTGTCGCCGACGGGACGTGATGTGATCTACACTGACCTGTGGTATTCCTGCAACAGCACCTGCTTCCCAGTGGAGAACAGCCACACCACTGATGCAGGTAAGGCAATGGTTATCGGTTATGTAAGTAGTGGCAGGGTTTGGGAGTCTAATTCAGGTTTATTCATGAATATATTAAAAAGAAGACTTCAATACAAGCTTGTAGAAAATGTTCACAAAAAATGACACTGAAAGCTATTTAAACAAACACAGATGAAAACTCAGAGACTGTCACTCGCTGTCACAATTGGAGATTTTGATGGAGAGAAATTGCAACCAGACGAAATACCAATAAGAAATATGCATCACAAGACAAACTATTTAAATTCTCACTGCATTAATTCCTCCACAGAAGCACATTAACCAAAAAAAAACTGTATACAGTCAAATATAGTAGCTTTTTGACAAAACTATAACTGATATGAAGCAAATCAAATCCAACTATGGGCCTCATTCATGAAGCTTCTTATGCAGAAATTTCTTCTTAAGCCCTTCTTAAGGCGATGTTTTCTTAAATGAAAAAAGTTCTTCTGGAAGAACAAATCCCCAAAACAGGGTGAAACTTCCTTACACATACCTCAACCTTGAAAATAACTTTTTATATTATTAGACTTACATTACAACAAAATATTATGACTAAAACATGATTGCTTCCCCTCGCAACTTATTTCAAAACACTTGTTAGCTCTATTGAGTATTTAAACTATACTTTAACTGTGTGTGTTGTTTTTAGGCATTTTTTTCACAGACCTTTATTAAGCTTCAGTCTTAAGGGCGTTTCCTATGTCAATGCCATGTTCTTATACTATGTGTGTTTATACTATGTGCATGAGTGAGCGACATGGACTTACGCACGCAGCAGAGATGAATCCCTCTGTCTGAGAATTATTTCATGAATCGAACAACAGCCTTCTTAGACATTCTTCCAGAAAGAACTTTTAAGAAGCGTAAACAACTTTGTGGATTGTGTGAGCGAATATACCAACACCTTTCTCTTCTCTCCTCAGCGTATCTGCAGACGGTCCAGGCCACCATGATCCTCGCCACCATTTTATGCTGCGTCAGCTTCCTCGTCTTCATTCTCCAACTCTTCCGGCTCAAGCAGGGCGAGAGATTTGTTTTCACTGCTATTATCCAGCTCTTGGCCTGTAAGTGACACATTGACATACAGTAGATTCACTTCCGTTAATCTCACTCTGCTTTCCATTCAACCCGATGTGCTCCTTGTTTCCAGCTTTGTGCGTGATGATCGCCGCGTCGGTGTACACGGCCCAGAAAGAAAGCTTCCACGTTCCCAGTCTTCGGGAAGGCTCCTACGGCTCGTCCTACATCCTGGCCTGGGTCTCCTTCCCCATGATTCTCTTCAGCGGCCTAATGTATCTAGTACTGAGGAAACGCAAATAGGACAAGAGTGCGGATAGACGATATAATAGGAATACTTAATTGCTTTTACAATTTTTGTATCATTCTTTTCGTGGTGCACTGCTGTCGGTAAATGTGCCAAAGATAAACTAGATCCTGAACAACTGAATTTGACCCAGATTAAGCTGCCCCTTTTCTGTGCTTCGGATGATTTTTGTTTTATTGTGCTCTACAGCAGGGGTGTCAAACTCAAAGTGGTGAGGGGCCGCAATAGTTCATAAGAATCCTTTCAGGGTGACATTTGGAAAGCTTTTGTGAAATTTTGAATGTAAGGTTTTTCATTTGAGCCTTACAAAAGTAATCTTTAAAATTGTTTTCCCACTCTAACATGTTTTATTTGGATTTGAACAGGTTTAAGTTGGATTTGATCAGGTTTTAGATGGATTTGAACTGGTTTTAGATGTATTTGAACTGGTTTTATTTGGATTTGAGCAGATTATATATATCTCAGTACCCTAAACTGGCTTAAGATTTCATAAACAAATAAAATTAATCTGATTTAAATCCATCTAAAACCTGTTCGAATCCAGTTACAACCAAGTGCCAAAAAGATCACCTACTAAACACTAAATGTATTGCAGGGCCACATAAAAGATTGCAAAGGGCCGCATTGGCCCCTAGGCCTTGAGTTTGACATATGTGCTCTACAGTAAAATAACCAACCAACTAACCAAGCGCTATAAGTCAATCTTTTTATGTGTTAGTTGTAAATAGAGCTCTAGTAGATGACTGTATATGCACTCCTAGTCTTGACTACAGCGCAGCATTGTACAAGCTAAATTGGAGTAACAAAAAAAAGCACATTTTTAAATACCGATCCATCAGTTCACAGTGAATCAGCTGAGGGTCACATTCCCGAATAGACAATGGGAAATGTATGGCTGTAGAACAACTCTTAGTACATAATAACAGTTGCTCCACAGTGAAAAAGATGTCTCTCTTCTCGTCAAGTTCTTTTTTTCCCATAGGGTCCATATTTTTTTGTGAAGGTAAACTGATTTGTACATATTTGCCGTGTATGTCTAGTTCAGGTTCAAGCTATTTCTCCGAGACTCAAACACTGAACTATCTTATGTTAACCCTAGAAGTGTAATGTAGTGATGCGCTAGTATAGACGTAATATGTAGAATTTTAACCCATTGTTTGTATCTTGTTACTGACTTTTAATGTTTTTTTTGTTTTTATGCGGTTAATGACACGCTGTGACCTTTGGGATGTCATGTCACAACATCGAAACATGCAACTTGAAGCAAGAAGGAAAATCTTTATGGACAAAAAAATCTATTTATTTGAAACCACTGTAGTGTATTTTCATGTCATGTGACCGATGGTGCATTGCGAGAAAGTATTTTCTTTACTGTGTTTAGATTGAAGCTCTTTGTTTGCTAGTATAATCGTTGTAGTAATATAAAGTGCTTTAAAATGGAATTGGTGCTGGTTTTAGCTCGAAAGAAGGAATTGAAATTTCACTCGAAAACCAGTGATAAGAATACATTTGGAGTTAATTTTAGCCCAGGATGGTTTTGTGATGGGAGTAGATTTCTGTTATACTATATCACAGTGTAAAACCATCAATAAATAAAATTCAGGGAAGAAAAAAGGTGACATTTTTGCTCTGCTTCTAAATGTGATACTTGAAAATAATCAACATATCGAAGGCTGAAGTTTGTAATCTCTGTAATTTAGTTTTGGTAATTATGCCATCATAAGAGTATTCCATAAATGGATAAGCCTCCTGTGTACATGCATGTTCTTCAGTGGATTCCTTTAACTTATATCCAATGACATGACATTAATGAGTTATTGTAGGCTTTTTTTTTTGTGAAGTACTGTTTTATTACATATTTGATGTTGTTTGTATGCATTTGGCTTAGCTTCATTGATTTTAAGACAAATGGTAAGTTACATTTTGAATAAAACGATTATTTAAACAACTTTTGTCTCAAAACATTTAGCATTAAGTCTTTTTATTTCTATCTGGTTTGGAGCCATTTCTTTGTGAGGGAATGCTGCCCTCTTGTGATGAACCAAACTCAAGTGTGTGGAATCAAGTGTTAAAACAATACATTATTTATAAAAAAATACAAATGTTGCTCATTTCTGTTCTGATTTAGTTAGGTTATTTTTAAAATGATAAATAAGGGTATAGAGGATTTTGAACACAATTGAAAGGATTCCTGTTATAAACCACTTTTATTTTTAAATTTTAAATTAGACTTAAAAAGCTGGCTGTTATTAAGGGTTAAGTGTAACTGATTGACCCTCTTTGACATGAAATATTATTTATAAAACGTGTTTTACCTGTTTTTATCACCTAAAATTGCTTACATAACTGACATACAACAACATGCAATTGTGGAAAGTAAAATAAAATCAACATTTGTGGAAAAAAAGTAGTATGGATTGGAATGTATGGTAATAATAACCTATAATAAAACTATCTCTGATAACTCTGCCCTGTTCTCTTTCCCACGAAAGAAGCTGGGTTGCATCCTTTATGGAGGAAATGAAACGAGGTAGGAGGAACATATTTCCATGAGGAAAAAGGACAGACAGAATGTCCTGGTCATGTGAAAAAACTCAAATTCTTAAAAATAGTACCAATTTGACAAACAATCAAATAAATCAAAGAAACATCTTAAAAATATAAACATAAAAAAATAATTCTTTAAAAATACCATAATTAAAATTCATAAAATTTAAACATAACAAAAATCCAAAAAAAAATGAAAATAAGAAAAAACTAAAAAACCTTATAATATTTAAATATCGCCACCTGGTGTCAAAATGGCAAATTACGCAAAGGCTTTACATCTTCGCCTTTCTATTAAGTTACTGTATACTGTTTTGGTCGAGTCTCTCTTATTGAAATTCTTTGTTTTGACAGAAGGTGGGGTGTGTGCATTGTGGGCTGCCTTGGGAGCTTAATAGGGCTGGATTTATGCAAATAAGTAAACTACCCCCTAAAAAGCATAGTATATGTATATTGTATATGGTATTCTGGGCTTATTTTACATAGAATTTGTTTGAAATGTGTAGCGTTAGCATGACATTTAAGTCTCTATTGAATTACATATTTGTTCATATTACTCCAACAAGACAAATAAACAACAAATCTTTAAGATATCAACTGGTTTTCCCAACACAACAAATCAAATGTGGACCACAAGAGACTTCTTTAATTTTTCAACCAATTGGCCTGGACCTATCCATTCTTGGCAGAGCACAAAGATGCACATGAGCTAAAGCAAGTCCACTCCAGTGTTCACCAGTTTCCCACCATGCCTTGCTTCTGGTCCTCCTCCGATGTCTCCTTCTCTCGGTTCCTCTCTGCTCTTGGCTGCAGATCTCACCACATCTCTCGATGTTGTCTGTCTGTTTGGCTGAAATGGAGAAACATAAAGGTGGGTAAATGGTAAATAAAGTTTTTGTTTTGGACTCTATCAGTCATATTTACCAGGGTTCCCCACACATGCATGTTTTTTCAGTATTCAAAATGACCTGGAAATTGATTTAAAAGTCCAAATGTTCTAGAAATAATGTGTATTTTCCTGGAATATTTCTTATTAATAAATTATTGAATTATAATTTTATAAATGCATGTGTGTTAGCTGTCCTCTTTTGTGTTGAAGGGGTTAAAGTCCTTACAGCTCCTGCCAGTGTCACTGCACAGTTCACAGAGGGGCTTCTGACGGCAACACATGAAGAACAAGTGTCAGGTTGGTTCCAGTGAGCACACTAAAGAAACACTTCAACTGGTTTCTTTGATGAGGCTCCTCCACATTAATGACAACTGCCTAAGACAGTTCAGACAGTAGTAAGGCCCCACATAGTGAGGTATTGGTGATATTTTTTAAATAAATTGATTGAAGTAAATTGATTTGACAGCTCTTTTCATTGCCATTGCCTTGAAATAAACCAAAATCAGTCAGAAAACACAGTGCATTAGTAAAAAGCGCCACACATACAGCACAGTCATGTACAGTGTTAAATAAATAATGTGAACAAAAACTTATGATTTATGGTAATGTGCTCAGTTACTTTCAGTTGAATTATGCACAGTTAAAGTGATGACTATACTATAAAGTGGGGCTTCACGTTTTGGCATTGAAATAAATAGACATGTAACATCACAATGTCATAAAGAGCTCAAAATAACACTTACTTGCATTTGTGTGTCAGCTTCATAAAATGAACCATTACTTCTGGTTTTGTTGTTACAAGAGCCCAGCGCAGAGAAACTGGACAAATGCAACAACTTTGTTAAAGAAAATATTAGTTTACATTTTCTATTGCAGTTGAGTCATTGTTGAGTTAGATGTTAGTAGTGAGTAGTGGAAAAGTTTTCCTCCCGCCTCTTTTTTATTCACGTGAGGATCATGTGCACCTGAGCCACTCAGGAAAAAAAATATAGGGCTACACTTTATTTTTGATAAAGAGTGACCTTTATTCTTTGACTCTTCCTCTGCATTTATTTGTATTATATACATTTTGGATGATTATTAGCAGTTAATTAACACTAGAATGATATAAGAGCCCTAATCTCAACAGCAGACACACCTCCTGCTCAGGTGATAAAACCACAGTAACAAGCCACCAAGTACTTTAGCTCCAGACCTCACACAGACACCACGCCTGACGTTAACTGGACAGTCTCCTGTCAGTCCTGAAACACACTCAACTACAACACAGCATTACAAACAATGAAACCACACAGAGATCAACTGGACCTGCACAGTCACTGGAATAAACTTCCCTTCTTTCTTTAGACTTGGATCAAAAAGCTCAATAAACACAAAACACGACACACAAAACAGACACCAATAAAACAGGTGACTTTAAACGATTTTCTGTGCATTCCTTTATCCCTCCTCCTATACAACTTTTAATTGATGACGTGACACATAGCCTTTTCTTTAAGAATAAACATCTATAGTTCTAATCGTTTTGGCTATTTTAAAGAGACACACTCATTAAGTTAACTGTTTGTGTATGGTAGCACATGCTTGTAAATTTATTGTTGATAGGGAATTTTGTGATTGCCCATGAGCTGAATGGAATTAAAGCAAATGCATCTGCTATGACAGATTTATCTGTGCATAGATTATGGCAATAAAGACCTACTGCAGGATCCAGAGATATAATCAGCCATTGTTTGCTTGATGATTTGATAACACTTTTTATTGAGCCAGTTACAATATCAGAGATAATTCTTTTATCCTGGTTGTATCAAACATGAATTTAACCATATGATCTGCGATCTGTGTTTTTTGAAACAGAAAGCTTAACCAGGAGTGAATGGCCTCTTTTAAGAGACAGGAGGCCTTTTGTTTTAAATAATCTACATACAAAAAATCAGTTGTAAATATAGGTATTGTCTTTTTTGAAATGGCTATAATTTAATAATACACTTGTATTCCACAACACATCCTTTGAAGGAGTTTATAATAAACACATTGTCCAGTCTGCATTAGCATTATCATCAGAGACACTGGGGTAGAGCCTTTTCTTTAATGACCTCCTCCATTCAGAACAGGTTTCCTGTTATTATCAGGAGAACAGACACCAACGCATTATTTATGTTCACATTCAAAACTCATTTACTCTTTTTATTTCACTTTCAAGAGCAAGCAATTGGATTTTTGTGTACACCACAATATTGTGCATGTATATCTACAATAGGTAGGACCACCTCATGGTAGGTGATACTATGAAAAAACACATTTTTATCTTAAATACAAGAAATATATCATTTTCTGAACAGTTATAGTGGTCCCGCAGAGCCCCACATCTTCACAAAGTTTTCTTGGCTTTGCAGTTTGGCATTGCCTATTTATATCTTATTTATCAGATTAGTCTGAAATATGTAAAGTTTTTCCTGCCATTGTAGCAGTATGCAGGGCTGAAGGTAAAAAAGGAGAAGCATGGAACCACAAGGCGGCAGCATTTAGCAATTCCACACTGAAAATAGCGGTCCCACATAGAATGTATTAGTGTAATACAGGTTGAGACATTAGTACTCCCGTCCTGAAGGTGGCAGTAGTACATGTGTTAGGTACTTGAAAAACCCACCTGGAAAGAACAGACAAGAGACAGGACCGCGGACGAGTGGAAGAACAGTAACGTTTTTTAAAATCTCTAAGGTATAACACATGCAAAGCTATTAGTTATTTTATTAGTTTTGTGGTTCGCTAAATCATTGCTCTTTGTCAATTAAACGTGTTTTTCTGTTACGAGCTGATCTCTGCTGATGTTCACACCGCTGTCAGCAGCATACGCTATGAAAACACATTAGCAATGAAAACCATCATCAAACAACGACTTTATGCATGTCCAGTGGGTGTTTTTGTCATGATATAGCACACATCTTAGCTTAACCAAACACTGTTTATCTAATGAAAAGGTACTGGATCATTTTAGAGTTGATCACATGGTATAAAGTAGAGTTTCACTAGCTAAGATGCTGAAATGCCGACAGTGTTACTGACTTATTATGTATTAGGAGCCTTTTGATGTGTCCAATCAACAGACATGAGCTATTTAAAACTATTTTTTCATAAATTGACATAAAACAACACTTTGACTTACCCGTCAACTAGGGCTAAAAGTTTCTATTTGTATTTAAATCTTGTTACTGAGATTGTACTGATGTCAGACTACTCTTGCTAATTTTTAGTCTGACGGCAGCTCTATATTACAAGTTAACAGGATTTAGAAGATTTATAAATCACTTGTTTACATGTTCCGTGCACCCTTCATTCTTGTAATTAGCCTTGGCCTGTGCATTTTACTTCATTTAGCCTTTATGAGTGTCTAACTTCACTCTTATTGGCAGTCACATGTTACACCAGTTTACCTTCTGTGTGATCTTGTTGCATTTCCAGAATGAAGAGTGTTCCGTCCAGGTCGGCTTCCCCTGCAGCCAAGGAAGACAAAGTCAAAATCTCAAAACAAGAGGTAAGTGCTATCATCTCATCATATTTTTTAGACAAACAGTAATATGTAGGTGATGTCTAATAGAAATGTGCGTCTTGTTGTCCACAGCTGGAGAAAATGATTGAGCAAGAAGTTCACAGTGCAATGAAAAAGAAGGAAAGCAGGCTTGATGCTTTAATAGACATGATTCAGCAGCAACTAGAACATGGGAGCAACTACGAGAGCTCTATCAAAATACTGGAGGTTAATAAAGAGTTGAATAGAATAATAATAGATTCAACACACATTTTTTCTCATTTAAATGCATGTTTGCTTCCTCAGGCCCGAATGATGACGGTGATCAAGAGAGCAGAAGCAGCTTGTGCTCATATGGCAAAGACAAATGTGAAGGTTTGACAAACTGCTTTTGCTTTTTAGATATGTTTGCCATGTAATGGGAAAAAATACAACTCCTATGATTAAGTTTGTGTCTTAAAAATGTTGTCTTGATTATTTCTTTCAGAATCCTGTGCCGTCTCTTGATAATATCAAAATGACCAGGTCTGTCATTTATTTCCCCTCTGTAAATGTGGGTTATTTTTCTATTTAAATTGAGAAGTTTATGTTGTTGTTTTTTTGTATGTAGGTCGCATTCTGAGGAGGACAGTACAAAAAATGTATCACAAAGTAAGTGCTCCACATACATGTCTACATTCTGTACACAGTCACTGAGAGTCTAATTAAAGCTGTGTGTTTAATAGGTTCAGTCAGTACGGACTTGAGAGCTGGAACTGGAGAACTCATGGTTGAATTCATGGTAATGCTTTTTCACAATACACATACTTTTTGAAATAAATGTGGAGGGAAGCTCTGTTTAATTATGTTGGGCCACACTGCTGGGGTTACAGATTACTAACCATAGCTTGTTGGTACTTTGTTTATGAAAATATGAAGAAAGAGCTCGAGAGACTTCGTGCAGACAATGCAGGTAACGTGATTTCATACAACCTTCAATATTTTCTCAGTAGTTTAATGTTACATTGTATTAAACAGATTAATGTGCATTACAGCCTTGAAAGCTGCTGTTGAAGATTTAACTCGGGAGCGTTCTACTCCTTCTCCATCTTTTCCTTCTAATAACCATCCTCAGAATCGGGTGGGTACCTCATCTTTAAAAAACACAGCAAACGTAATGTATGAGGTTAAACTGAAAGCGTTAGTAAAAATAATACACTGAACATCCCAAACAAAGCAACTCGAAGCAAAGGTAATACTAACATACAGACATGTTTTTAACACTTGAGTGTATATTTTTATTTAGTACCTATCTCCAGTGGCCATTGGGATTTAAATTCACAAAATGTCTTCTTTGTGATGCTATGCCTTCTGCTTGTTCGTAGGTCACTGTGCCCTTAGTTTTGATTTTACTAAAAAGTCTAAACTCCCTACAATACAAACTACCCATCAGCACTGAAAATAATATACACACATTCATGACTACATGTCCTTCTCCATGTTCTCCTTAGACGTATCAGTTTCATATCTTTGTTTTGGAGTAAGTTTGTCTTTTCAAACTTTAAATGATGTTAGCACAGTGTCGTTAGCATGTTATAAACTGTCCACATGGTGTCTCCTGCTGGTTTTTATTTTTGTCCCCTTCACTTACATTGATGCCTTCTTTAATTATTGCTAAATATACAATGAAGCAACAAAATACTGACATAGTCCTACTACATACATCAAAGGTAGTTGCACTTAGCTTATTATTAGATATAGGTTTCTTATCTGTACATCTAAACTGACCTGTCTCTTACTTTAATTGATTCAATCAAAATATTTTACTAATTCAGGTGATTGAGGGTTTGGCCAGGCTAATAAAGAAGGAAGAAGTAGATCATCAAGAAGATTCACACACTCCCACACCATCAATGTCATTAAAAAGGCCTCAAGTGGAAGACCCCACTCCTGAAGATGACAGGAGCTGCAAACGAATCAAGTCGGAGCCGGTAATACACTCACACACAACAATTTTGATGTGATTTGTCTCTGTTGGTCCAAATGTAACCTGCTTGCAAAGTAATCTGTGGAAATGCAATTTAGCTTCCAGCAACAAAAAAGTAGAGTAAAATGTATGTTTTGCTAATTGTCATTTATATTTTTGCATAACAAATGTTTCTCTCTATTGAATTTCCACTACAGGAAGAGTTGCCATATCCTCCACTACCCGAGATACCGTTTACCAACTCTTTGTCCCCAGAGGCAGCCTCTTATAGCATCCCTCCGAAGCTCAAGGTTGAGGTAGTACTTATTAAGAACCCCCCTCAGCTGTCAGTATTCTGGAGGGAGGATGAGGAGGACCCCCAGGCTCCACCAATGGAAAGTTACAGGTAAAAAAAACTGTGGCTTACACAAGTAACAAAAAGAAATTTAGAAAGAATTTGCTATACATGGTCATGTACAGCACACTAGTAGGTTATTATTTTAAGCCACTATTGTTTATTATGTGGGACATCAAAATCCCTTAACCCTATGTCTTGAGCTGTTGTAATCTGTATGTTTTTGTCTACAAAAATAACTGGACACTAAGCCTATTTTCAAACTGTATCTCTCTGTCTGCAGAGTATTGTTTACCACAGAGCAGGCTAAGGACAGCGGCGTCTTCCAGGACTGGCAAAACTTTGGCGAGTTTCCAGCTGCTCCCCTTCCCATGTTCTCAGTTATCACCAAATTCAGGCTTGGCCACAAGATTTGTGTCACCGTGGTGGGTAAAGACAAATTTGGACGCTATGGACCCTATGCCAAAGTGGCCTGTCATATGACGTGAAGCTGCTACATTCATGTCATATGTTGTCATGTTTTTGTTTTTAATATGTATATATTAATGTTTTTTCTTATTTGAGCAAATAAATGTGAATGTATTTTACATTTGAGCAGCCCTTTTGATTTTTTGGCATTAGCATTTGTTGATGAAAGACACAAAACGTGTTTGAACAATTTTGAATGAATTAGGTTTATATATCAGTTGACTTGATTGTAGAGTATCGGCATTTTCCCAGCAAAATCTTAGTCTTTATTAATAGCTATGTTGCTGGTGTATTTTGTTGTGATAGCTCTTTATTTAGATACGTGTGGCTAAAGAGAAAAATATTTATTTTGTCAAAACAAGATAATTCTGGGCTTTGTAATGAGAAATAACTAAACTGTAATAAGAACCTGCTGTATAACTGCAAGTAAAATAACAATAACATTCAACAGGGGACAGTAATACAACATATGCAGCGAATAGCAGCAGTTAAACAAAATATCAAAGAAGAAAAGGAGACAGCTGCAGCACAACATGACGTTTAAAATCACTTCTGAGCAGAGAAAAATAAAACAAAACACGTGAAATATGCACCCATTTAAAGTTCAGTGATGGCTGAAACATTAAATCCTAGCACCCAGAAAGTTCTACGTGCAGAGGTAGGCTGTATGGTGAGCACCACATAAGAGTAGAGTAGTAGTAGTAAATAGGGCATTAGTAAAATAGGGAATCAATTCAATGCCAAACCATTTGAACAACTGTTTTAAACTTTTTTAAACGAAATGAGTTGAATTGAAATGTATGTGGGACTGTCTAACTATACTTTAGTATATGAGCAGATTCATGTTTTATAAATCACTTTTTCTTTTACCAACTTGTAGGCTACATTACTCCTGTCTGGTGGATCAACATGATATCAATAAACGGTCAAAAATCAATCTAAATTACAAAATAAATAAAATAGATGAGTCATTTTAGTTTTTGCCTTGTCCGTCTGCTCGCTACGCAGAGTCATGCTTAGCTTGGCAGGGCAAAATATATGAAAATGGCTGACATTGTAGAGTAAGAGATATGGCCAAAAAGCTCTATAATCCATATATTTGTGCATGTGTCAGCTGCAGAGAACTAATTGGAGTAGGTCTATAAAGGTGACAAAGTTGGATCTAAGGTGAATTCACTCCAGAATGATTTTTGCATGGAAAGAAATCTTTGGATGTTGTTTTGACTACTTACGATTATTACTACTGTAGTGTTTTACAGTAAAATCAGCAAATGAACAGTCAGGTCCAGCGTCAGGTAATATGATTTCAAAGCATGTCAACACTGATGTTATTATGTTTTAACTGTGAATGTTATTTGGGATTGTGTGGAACCCAGCTTTGAGAAGGCCACGTCAAATCATCTCAGCATCAAACAGAACACACCTTAATCAGGCCTCGATTCAGCTGGAGTGGATTGGTACAGGTCGGGCTGGTACTGGTAAGAGAGCAGAGGAAGAAAGACCTGAAGTGAATTGTCCCGCTCCTGTTTATGGCAGCAGTCCCAAGAGAATCAAGACAGAGCTGGTAATGCATATTGTATTCATCCACAGTACATTAAAAACATTTATATGTTCTTATCTTCTTCCCCTGTCCTTATACCCAGAGGCAGCCTCATACAACATGCCCCAGAGGCCATCAGTACATCTAAAGTTTTTTAATAGCCCACCTCAACTCGAACGTGAAGGAGGAAGACTGCTTGGCCCCTCCGATGCAGAGTTATAGGTGAAACGACCAAAATCTGAAATCTTACCCAAGTATATTATTGATAAACTTGAGGTATTCTTAGTGTATAGCCAACTGAAACTATCAATAGCTATGTATTTAACCACCTTATTTATTTCTCACCAACTTATAGTTTATATTTCCACTCAGTCAGGTCAGGTTGGTAAGGCATGCTTTGGGACCGTTCACTCCTGAAATCCTTGTGTTTCCTTTGTAGGGTGTGCAGCAATAGTGACATCAGTTGTGTCTCTATAAAAAGCATGAATCATAATGAAATGTGACAATACAGTATCACCCAATCAATGAGTTGTTGTCTATGATTATTTGTGAGCTCTTTTGAGAAGGGAAATGCATCTGAAAGCATGCTGTAAATTAGAGTTGTTATGTGAACTTGGCTTTTTTGGGTCAGATTTGGCTTAATTAAAAAAAAAAAAAAAAAAGAATCAAGTGTTCCAACCTGAGTTTAAACTGGCCTCCTTAATGGTGTGATTACATTTTCAGTATTTGTAGGAGGTATATGTCTATTTCTGTTATTTTAGTTGATTAGTATTTACATTTTGTCTACTTACATTAATTCTATTTAGTATTTAGCTTAAAGTATCTTTGTTTATGGTTTTGGTTTTGTAGATTAGTTTTGAAGTATTTCTCTTTACGTTATTTGGATAAACTATGGGCACCTTATAAGGAATATAAGTATGGCACACACTCACCGGACCAGAATGCACCTGTGTGGGCCTATGTTTTTTTTTTTGTTTTTTTCAGGAGATGCAAAATTTGTTTGCACATGGCATGGACAGTGCATTATTTTGACTGTGTACCACAACCAGTGGTGCATTTTAGTGACTATTTGAGTTATAAGTTTAAGTTTGATTCATTTTTGATTTAGTTTGATTTTGATGAATAGTCACCACAGTATTACACAATGTCTTCTAAATCTGTGTGAAAACAATCTAGTCTAGTGAAGATAAAAACACAACTGAATATATTAATTGCAAAAACTGTCTGTCTGCAGTGTATTTGCCATCACAGAAAAGATTAATGACTGCGGCTTCATTGAACCCTGGGAAATATAAGCCTAAAGGCGAGAAGCATGTGTGTCCAAGCTGCTCTGTCAGTAAACTATTAGAGGCTAAACAAAGCACCAGCTCTGGATAACAAAAAAAACAACAACAAAAAAGATTATTTACTGTGTTGTGATTATTTGCTGCATGGGACACTTTTTCATTGTTATGTTTGTAACTGTATAAAAAAACCCCAGTGAGAAACATGTATTCTTTGTGTTAATGGTGCACTGTGTAAACCTTTGTAGCATTTACAATGGTACATATTGGTTAAAACTACATGCTCCACATGAAAATTTGCATTTGTCCAATGAACACAATGTCATAGATGTCAGTTTTTGTGTGCCCTTATTTTTGTGTGAAACTACTGACACTCATTACTTTGATGCCGCAGATCTCCTTTCATCACCGGCATCAGTCCGTGGATACGTGTCTGTCCCCTATCAACCGGCAGGACTCAGCACCGGAGCGATAGGCCTCCTCAGAGCACTTAGAACGCACCGAAAACAGGCACGCACTTTGGCTTTATTAGAGCTGACAGCGAAGGAGAGGGAGAGCTTATGTATGTGAGGGCTGGAGGAGATATAAAAAGAACGGGCCACGGAATTTAAATTGGAAAAGCAGAGGTGGAGCATAGAGAGCGATTATCAGAAGCAATTGTCTTTAAAGTGAGACGTTGGCAGAATGGTGTCCTGTTTTTTCCTGTCCCTTCTGGCTTTTAAAAGGGATGCATGCCACTCAGCAGCATTACACTCTTTTAGCTGGATGAATACTCTTTTCCAGAATGAATTTCCACCAATTTAAACATGATCTATGAGTGAATCGATACAAAACTTGCACATATTTTGAGCTGAGGGCAGATTATTAAGTAAAAATGACTAAAATGTTGATGTCTTTCTGTAGGATGTCATTCTCCAAAACAACAGCAGATGGATGTTCTTCCCTTGGCTCCACTTTGATGTGCTTTCACTGCAGTCTCAGGGGGTTTTCTTTTGGCCACCATCTCACTGACCAGAAAATGTGGATCCATTCTGCAGCCTGGACACCTCAGGTACAGTCACAGAATGGGAAATCATGAACTGTATTCTGGAAATAAGGCTCAGCGCGTGGTTTATTTTGAGAATAAGTAAGAAAGTCATAATGCTATGGAAAAGTACACTCAGAGCCTAAATCCTCAGAATGAAAATGTGAAGTATGGATTTAAGTGTGAGTGCATTCTCCTAAGGTAACACTAGATGGGGATGTGTCACAGGATATGATCAGCACATTTGTTGATTTCTTAATTTTTTTGCAAGAAAAGACGCCCTTGATGCACCATTTACAAGAGACAGGTCAAAAGCCTCGATGCTAGAGTTATATTTTGAATTATTTCTTCATATTTATCCAAACTGACTAGGTCTAAATCTTCTGAACTGTATGACTGGAGAAAACGAGTGAAAAGTACTAGTTCAAGGAATATTTTTACATTTGTCTATAAACCTTTTCATGTGGACTTTTATATGTACTTCAGTTCAGTAGCATATGTCTCACTCAAAGCCTAGTCTCTACAATCTTGCTATCAGAAAAAAAAAGTACTAAAACATTTTTATTTGTGCAATGGGGCATACAGTGCACATTTATAAGTCTTGCATATGATTCACTTGCATTGTTTAGGCCGAACGTGTGTTGAAATGACAGTGGTGCATGTTTGTGTGTGTATTCGAGGTTGATATCGGAAGTGACAGGTCGTGCTGACAGTGCTGTGCGGCAACTGGAGCTACAATTGTGTGGAAATACAAAAATGCACAACGTAATACTCCATATAGCCTTACATACATACAACGTTCCACCTCTCATACTTTTACATTATGAATTTATCGTTACATAGAGTATTTTGCCAGCACGAGCGTTAGTTAACTGCTTCGAGTGCCTATTTTGTTTTATAATGTGCCGAAGTTGTGAGTGTTTGGTGAATTATTCAGGCCTTTCTGCGTCGTTGCTATTCCTGAATCCTTCAGCGCTTTGAAATGCCATTCTTTGAAGGCCACGGGGAATGATTTGGGGAAGCATTTGAACTCCCCTTTTTCCCTACCTGCTTTCGACAAACAACTCCAACCATAAGCATGCTAATGCACCGTCCTTGTTTGACAAGAATCTCACATAAATATTTGAAAAACGTGAGCTTTCAGAAGGAAAATGTTCCAATGTCAAAAAGCCTAGACATTAAACTTTGAGTATTTCGTGCGGATAGAACTGCACTAATTGCTGTAATTGAATTGTTTGATATTACACACTGAGCTGCTGTGTACTTCGACAAGAATCTGTGGTTACAGTGTGGTTCTGGAAGTAAGGCTGTAGAGGTTGATGCTTCCTTTCTTTTGTGATCATGAATAATTAATAATTCAGTGTGCTGGCCCCAGAAGGTACGAAAAATAACAGCATCAACAACAACTACAGGAAAAAAGCCAGGCACCAGCTGTGGGAACATACAAACGGTCACTCAGGTACATCTGAACACACAGGAATGAACATTTCCTCTCGATTGGCCTAGATTAAGGAGACCGTGGCCCCCTTCAGACATTGCATTTGATTCTGTCTCTGTATGGCCAGAGCAAAACAACTCTAGCTTTTGACTGCTGTCTTAACGACTTACTTGCTTCCCCAGATCTCAGAATGCATCTATGGTGCATTTGGTCACAGACCCCCTTTAGACCTGACAATAAAATCCAGATAAAGTGATGTCATCTAACGTGGTCAGCCTTATCGCATATTAGATGTATAATAATGCCAGGCCTGAAGGGGGCTTTGACTACCCCCAACTACCTACTAGCACATACACATTTTCTCTGAAGGTTTCTCAAGCTGGTAAAGCTAGGGACACGCTACACAACTTTCAAAGTCTTTACAGATTTTGAAAAGACACACTTACAGACTGGTTTCAGCAGATTTTTATAAGACAACAATCACACACTGCACCTGAAGCCAACTGAACGCATCAAAATCTCAGGAAGGCGACAGTTTGAAGAGTAAACAAACACACTAGTTGGTGGCGCAGTTCTTAATCGTTGTTTTGATGTTCCTGCTACTTCCTGTCAACTTCTGACACTATTTCCTGTGTCCCACCCTCTCTTTTTCATTGGCTGTTGGCAGCACATGTTTGCAGTTGGGTCAGTAGTGAATTCACACTACCCGACTGCATCCAGATTCGACTCACAAAATTCAAACATGTTTGATCGAGTGCGTCTGAGCTCGGGTCAGGTCTGTTCCCCTCACACACATCAACAGATTTTTGTGCTAACTAGCCATGCCGACTGCCCCAACTAGAGCAGACTGGTGCAGACTTTGCCCGACTGGGAATCATGGCAAAAAATCTTGTAGTGTGTACTCAGCTTAAGTATTTGAGATTATTTTGCATTAGTATCCCAAGTTATTAAGTCACTAGAGAATTAACAATGGTTTACTGGAATAATTAATGGATACCAAGTTATCATAAATGAACTTTATCATCAGATGGGCAAAGTAAACCATGTCGGATCATTTCTTGACACTAACAAGCAGGAACCGAAAGTTTTTGCTAGTTTTCAGATCCAAATGGCTGAAATCTGTTGGTCCATGGTTTTAATATGGGGCTCCATTATTCATGCAGCCCGCAGCAGTGCTAGACTATATTTGTCAGAAAATTCTTAAAAGTCTGTTTTATTATTTATTCATTCACTTGAAATAATTTATGTTTTGCACTATAAAGATACTTTGAATAAAAGTCTGGTTGTATGATACTTATTTAATGCAGTTAAAGTCTTGCTGAAAGCTTTCTCATATCAGCCTAGTGGTGTGTTTCAGACGCTTGCCTGAGGAATGGGGCTTGTTTACACAGGTAGAATAAGTAGTAGTAGATTAGGGCGATAAAGATAGCTCATTCATGAGACTGAATAAAGAAAAAAATATCTATATATACAGTAAATATAGTGTACACTCTGGTAAATCACAGGGCTAACTAGAGACAGATACCGACAACTGTTCATGCTCACATTCATTTCATATGGATAATTTAGAGTCACCAGTTCACCTCTACATGTCTTCGGCCTGGGGGGAGCCTGCTGCATGTGGAAGGTGGACCTGGGGATCAAACCCATGACTTACTCAGGTGCACTGTCAGGATACAGTACAATTTCCCTACATAAAATGAAAAGTTAGATCCATTTTCATATCCGTTTTTGAAGCATATCGGTTGTAATTATGTGGCAGGGTAGATTAGAAAATACCTCATTCTGCCGTCTTCTAATGGACCAGTTCTACACTTGAACCCCATAAAAGCTTGAACCAGGTTAATACGACTCTGCTAAGTATGTGTGAGAGCGTTCGTGCTAATGTGTACTTACTGCACTGTCCTAGTTTTGCCTCGGAGTCTTTGAGGTCACACAAAGAGCAAACTTTCCACATGGCCTACAGAAGAATCATAGCCAAGGGGCGCACAAGCACACACACACACACACACACACAAGCACACACACACAGTTTTGGTTCTGATTTCAGATTGGTCATGCTGTCAGGATACATTTTCATAAATGCAATTAAAGCGACATCATCATCTGCATAATCAATGACAAGCACAAAACAAACAGTGCCGTTCCCTCAGGCTTAGACGCTGCACCCACCAGAAGACAGTTTACACATAATAAAGTGCTCACAATTGGATGGAAACACACACAATTTAATGAAAAGGAAGTCTTGCCCCACTGTTGATTTCACATTAAACAAAGACACAAGCGAAAAGGAAGACGGGTGTCACATACAATCACCGTAGACAGGTCAGCAAAGCATGACACAGCAAAGATGGACACCACAGCCGGCAGCCATATTGTCCCCCCAACGTACACACACTCACTCAAGAACAATTTACTGCGACTGGAGCCGAGACATCATGGGACCTGACGTGGGCCGGGGGTTTTGGTCTGATTGGCCGTCACATGCACTTTGGTTGTCGTGACAACAGCTGTCCCTGCAGGACACTGGCAGCCCGGACTCGGCACGGAACCGAGCGGCGACACTGATGAGGGTGTCGGGATTTTTATAAGGATCTGCATAGATTTCACAGCAAGGGATTTATTTTTAGCCTTTACTTCTTTTTAATGAATCTTGACTCTATTGTTGACACTGGCTTGGCGACACATTTCTGAGTGAAAGAGAAATAAACAAAAACGGGAACAATTTCATGATAGTTGCTGAATGAATGAAGGAGGAGGGTTTTTATTTTATTTAATTTCTCAGAACTCAAATGTAGAATACTGAAGAGCTGCTATTATGCAAATTATGTAAAGACAATGAGCAGAAAAGAGAGTGTTTAAAATGAGGCTGCCACCATTACTCGTCTACATGGCTGTTTCTTACATTAACTGAATATAATCCTTAATCAATATAATGTCCTCATAAACTATAGAGAGCCTATATAGAGTCATGCACCATTCCCGAAGACCCCATTAGTTCCCAAGATGAAAAAAAGTGTGAATGGATGTCATTGTGAAGTTTTATGCTGAAATTGAGATAAACAAATGAGTTTTCCAGAACAATGGCGGTCAGTTTTATTCTATTCTTTGTCTTGTGTAATTTGTCATTATCATTTGCATCACAGATTTTCACCAAACAATGGCTTTCAGGTATTGTTTATGTCGCTGGCACCTCTCAGTACTAACAGAGGAACGTTTTGTCTTTGATGTGTTGGGAGCAGGAAAATGAGCCAGTGTAATGATCTTTAACGAGGGCTCCATTTTGGCGAGACAACTGGGTCTGGCGTTGTTGTGCACATTGTAAAACCACTGTTTACTTCTATTCTGTGTACATTATTTTCACTGGACAGCTTGATGATATTCTCGGCCATTAGTTGCCTCCATAAAAAGCGTGTGCATTGTGTTGCAGTAAGCTGACGTGGAATGTAACAAAGTAAAAATACTCCAATACTGTACTTAAGGACAATCTGTACTTTACTTAAATAGATTTATAAGAGGGTAATTTGATTTTTACTCCACTACATTAGTACACTGGCATTACAAGTACAAGTAAATGTGTTTGTAAGTTGTTGTTTGTGAGTTTAAAGTGCTGCAAAGTTATTTACCTTAACCTATAGCACTGAGTTTTACAAAGCACACATGAACGCAGCATCTCTCTCGGATCTGTCAAACTAACAATCAGACACATACAGTTGAACTTTACCTTAATTAGTAGCATAATCCAAGTCATAAAGGATACTCTGAACGTGTCAGTGCCCAGTTTGCACCTCCCTGTGTGGAGTGAGCTGGAGGATACACACAGTTTTTTGCCATAAAATGCATTATTACGCACTACCATGAAAGCATAATTGAACACTGCAGCTGAGGATCTTATCTAAACCAGTGTATATTTGGCTTTTGCACAAGTTCGTGGACATACATGGATCAGAGTGATTAAGGAACAAGACTTTCACTCATATTCTGTTGAGCTGCAAGGATACAGTCCTCATGTGACTCTGATATTAATGAGTCATTCTTGTTATCCAACCCACCTTTTTTTATTAATTAAATAAATCAATTTATACTGATTAGTTTTTATCACATTTAAAAGCAAGTACTTTCATTTTATAATCTGAATGTGATACTTTTACTTGAGCACACTTCTACCCCTGTATCTGTGCTTATACTTAAGTAGAGAAATTGAGTACTTCCTCCACCACTGACAGCAACATACCTGTGCCATTCAGTATATCCACACTGACGTCACAAAAGTTGTCCTGCCCAAAGTTAAGTCGTCACAGTCTCACGGCCAACTTTACATGTCCACTTTTGCCCGTGTGAAAATCTGTGTTTTCTTATCTCATCCCTCCCCGTTTTTTTCTTCTTCTTTTTTCACTGGAAATAGTCCCATTAAAAGGTGATTCTGCCGCCTCACTGTGCGATTCTCCATCTCGGATAATGAAGCCGCAGGAGACGTGCACATTCAGAGCGCCACTTAAATCATCTCGCGCGCCTTTTTTCTCCTCTCCCTCTTAACGCGCGCACACACATAGACACACACTTCGGAGACACCCAGTCTGCCGTTGGAGTTAAATCACTTGACCTCTGACCCCTCCCCGGACCAATGAGAGGCGCGTCGACACTGGGCGCACCCTGGATGACGGCCTATAAATAGCAGGCAATTTAGAACCAGGGAAGAAAGGGGCATCTCAAAGATTAATGACTCCATTCTACATGCATTTTACTACTTTTTGTTCTCCCTGCCTTATCTTACCTCCTGACTGCTCCATTTTACTATCATCACTCTTTCTTTTTACCCATTGTCTTCATCTCCAATAGTCTTACAGTGCATGCATTTCCAGTCACAGTTCCCCACATACTGGCTGTATTTGTCTCCTCTATAAGGTTGCACTCAGGGGGGGCCTCTGTTGCTGATTGCGAGGACAAATAACACTTTAATCCTCCCCTTTACCGTCTCGCACACATTTCCCCACTGGAGTTTTTCTTTCTTTTTTAAAAAATTGGACTTACTTTCAGGGAAAGGTTTGCTAAGGCGGTTTTTCGCACTCGCAGACACGCTCACCTGGGAGGTACACTGTTAATAACAAGCACATCAGTCCGAGCAGATAAGTACTCGACTCAAATGTACCTGAATGGCGGCGAAGAGTGGATTCACAATGGAAAACTCATCAAAAGTTTACTTGCGTGCTCATTATTTTATTGAAATCTGTGCAATGAACAAAACATAATGGAAGATGTCTAGAGAAATAAATTGAAACAAATAACCTCCTGAGGGTTTTGTTTGATCAAGAAAAATATGTGAGTAATTTATCCATTATTATAACAACTCAATGTTGCATATATTCCAAAATAGATTGCAGTGCCCTATAGTAAGTGCAGCATTGACAACTTTAGACTCAATAACTTGGATAAATAAACTACAGTACTGTGCGAAAGTTTCAGCCAGCAGAAAACTAGCGCACAGTACTGTACATGTAGAATTATAGCTTATGATGTGTATTCAGTTGTATATAAGACCCCTGTATTGCTAGATGGAGTCATGTACTATGGCTGCAATCAATTCAAGTCGCCCCCAGTCCAGCACAAATGGGAGGTTCCTTTACTACAAGGCCTATTAGGTCATATTGTCTCTGGTGTCAAAGAAAAAATAATCACAATTGTTTTAATTTGACACTGTACACTCCTGCCACAGGTTGCAGGTGATTAAAAAAAAAAAAAAAATGTGTACATGAGATTCAATGAAGTGCATGACAAAATGAGATGGAACAAGATGGCTTAAGCCCAAAAAAGTACGCACAAGTCTGAGTTTAATATGCCACACTTGTGTTTATTTTTAGTGAGGGCCAATGTGGACTTTAAACGGTGTCACTTTGTTGTATTTACTGCAACATGAGGATAAAAATAGTAGCATCAGTTTACAACAGAAACCTCAGAAACACTGACCCAAAAGTGAAACCGAGCTAGCCAAACAAGCTAACTTTATTACATATAAGACTAAAAACTTCTAAGATTAAGAAAACTGTAACTGTTATTTAAGCAAATTAGCCATTTGGGTTTTTAATTCACATTCACAGTGCCTATAAAATGGGACATTGACTCACCTGTTGAGCATAAATGGGGCACAAGGTTGATTGAGCCAGGATATTGGTCGGCTAATATCACAGAAAGGAGAAAGAGACCCCTTATATGGATACAGCAGAATACACAGTGATACGATTTCTAATATGATTATGAAAATGCATAATAAACTGACCTTACTCAATATCTGTAAGTGAGATTAAACAACCTAAGTTACCATCAGTGGTCTTTTCAGAGCAGTATGTTACAGTACAGTGCTTATTTTGACCACCTTAAAAAACTTTGCTCAGTCTTGCTTCTAAGTCACCTTGTAAGAAAATGCACTGAGCACAAAAACTTTTAAGTTACACAATTGACTCTAAGTGCTGCGAATACCAGAAACCACCAGAAAACAAAGACATATTTACAGTCTTACGTCGATCCCCTCCCTTCAGGGCTACGGCTCCACTATTGATTGTCCTTCATGGGCCTAACATTGCATCTAAAGGCCCCTAAATGCTTTAGAGCCCTCATGTCTGTGGGGTTGTGCTTTTTATGAAGGAGAATCTGACGCTGCAGTCTGCTACAGCCTCCGGGAGTGGGATGAGAAATATTCCAATTAATCAGCGCAAAGGGGGAAAAAAATAAAGCCTTGAGTCAGGTCCACTCTGTGTCCCCTTTAATCAAATCCACCCCAACTTGGCTTTAATCACAGCACTTTCCTCTAATGCTAAATACTAAATAAAGCCTGTGGGGCATGAGGGGCCGAGGGGGTGAGAAAATCCCCCCAGAGATGGTTTGTCATCAGTTGAGCATGTAACTGGAGTGGAAAATTAACCTCTTCAGAGACACCTGGAGTAAGGAAGAGGTACAGTACGGTTCGGCACAACTCGGAACAGAACGTGCTCATCTAGCTTGTGTTTCTAATGTTTGGAGAGGAGGCAGCTACGACAACAGTCACATCAATCAGCTTCAGGAATAACTAAATGATAAATCAGAACACTGCTAAAATACAATCTACCACTGCCAGATGTCATAGGAACAAATACAATATACATATCATTTTTAGGTGGCAGTAGAAGAAGTAGAAGAACTGATTCAACTTCTTTGCTCAAGTAAAAGTTAAAAAAAAAGTGCATTCTGTGAAATGTACTTAAGTAAAAAGTAAAAATGTATTTTGCCGTCAATGATACACAATACATTTGTGATACCTCTGCAGTAACTCTTAAATTGTTGTCAGTTTTCTGTTTCAGTTTAGTTTTAGTTAGGTTTCCGACAGAATAATCAAGACTGAACCAGAGTTGCAATTGCGATTTTTTTATGCAATTATTTTCATTGTGCATCATCACACAGTCACCAAACAATATTACATGTATGAGTTTATAAGAATAACATATTTTGCAACATGCAGCAATCATAGAAACAAAGCAGTGACAAAACTATTTTTGTCTTTAACTCAGTGTTTAAATAGTAGTATGTAACATGAACACAAAGTTTTGCTCACTTTCTTTATCCATATTGCTGCTGAAAATGCTGACCAGACACCTTTTCTTATATTCATGCTTGACTTTACCTCTCTTGTTAGTTACGTCTTTTACATCAGAGGTTGTAAAAGTAATGAGGCTGTTTTGACAATGCAAGCAGGAGAAAGTACAGGTAATTGTGTTCAAAAGTGGGTTTAAAAGAAAAAGGCGCCAGATAAATAAATACTCAAGTAAAGTACAGATACCTGAAAAATCTGCAGTACAGTAACAAAGTACAAATACTTCCCACCTCTTTTTTTGACAATACAACCTTTACAGTAAATGACAGAATGGGTTGTGCCTATACGTAGCCCATTTTTGTTCTTAAACGCACCAAAATCAATCATTTTATTCAACCTGCTGCCAGTTCGGACCAATGGTGTTGCAGTATTGGCAGTTATGGGTTTGTTCTTGGTTTCATGATGAAGCGACTGGTGTTTACTAATGTAAATGAGGTTGTCTGTAACTAAGGATGTGTTCACTACCGTGTTTGGTGTGGTTCAAACGGACTCTGGTGCGGTTGCTTCATTAGCGCGGTTCACTTGGACAAATGTGAATGCTGCATATGAACCTCCGAGACTCCTTCAAAACAGGTCTCGGAGCGCTTCCAAGTGAACTCTGGTCCGGTTTAATTGAAATGTGAATGCCAAGCTGAGCATAGACAAGCGCGAACAGGAAGAACGTCAAAAATTGTAACTTAACTTATGCTTTACCGAGAGCATAAAAAACAAATCAAAATATTGACCGTCAACAGAACTAAATGAGCAGAGGGCGAACATGGAGCAATGAGGAGGTACCTTAACAAACCTTTGCCTAAAGTATTACCACCACCAAACCATAGGCAATTTTTTAATTTTTTTATTTTTATTTTCACATAATAAATACTGAATTTTACAGAAAATAAAATTACAGAAAAGTGATGGAGTGTCACAGAAACCCAAAAGGGCTTATCCTTAAGGCCACACCCCTAAAACCAAATACATTTTTAGTTTAAATTGTGGGAAAACACAAACTTCTCTTCTGGTCAGATGATCAACAGATGAAAATCACTTTGATGAACAGAAATTCATTTCACTGCATGAAATATTTTTCCAGTTTTAAGTTCCGTCACAGGCAAAAACGCCATCATCTATTAGGTACAGATACACACATCTAGCGTTTGTCTTTAGAGAGGCCTTGTTTTTTGTTTGCTTGTAGTACAAAATGACATATGTGAGTGTTAGGTGGACTGGGGGTTTTTACGGACTGAACTAAATGGATCATTTCCTGTTTTGGTACGAACTAATGAAGTGGGCAATAAATGTGATTGCACAGTAAGCTAAAGAAGGAATTAAACTCTCCTACATCGTGATATTCTGTATGTAATTCTGCAAGAAACATGAATTACCAAAAAATAAATAAAAAAATCAACAACTATTTGTTGACTTTTATATCCTTAGTGTTGACTGTAATTAATCTAAAAGAGTAATGGTATGGTTGTATTCGAAAGCTTTAACAGTGGAAACAGGGTTAGGGTTAGTGTACTCTATGTGTTCCTATAAGGTTGCAGAATGTACTCTTTTTCATAATTTCTGACATGGTTCAAGTAGTCTTTGCTTTTCTGTTTGGCCATCTTAATGATGAAAGCCCTCGCAATTGACTTTATACATCAGGATTTTCTCTCTCACACACACATATGGACACACACACACACTCCACCACCAGCGTCCTCATTAGATTTCCCTCCACTTCAGCACTTTGTATCCTGTCTGGTTTTAGCACAGCCAATTTAAATGACTTGCTTGTAGATTGAAATCATTTATGGATGAAGTTTGGCATTAGCGAGTCCGGGGCAGGATTTTTACATGTCACTCATGCACGCAGTGATAAGAATAATTGTGTTTTTTCTGCATTAGTACAGGCAGGTGGTGAAGATGTGCAGTAGTGTATGTACAGTATGTCTTTAGAGTCTTGTTTGTCTGCCGCAGCAAGTGAGTTTCTGTTGTTAGAGCAAGAAAAAAAAAGTTTACTTAGTTTTGTGTCTCAGCATTCTGTCAAACAGCTACACTAATTCAACCTTCACATTTTCCACAACATGGTCACGATGCTTTTTATTTTAACAACAATGAGCTTAATATGAATTCATGTTCACGATTACAGTTCTGTTTTTATTTAGTTTGGACCAAAAAAGAAGATGATTATGTTTACCTTCACTTTTGGCAACTTTAAGAAACGCCGATTGCCAAGATGCTTCCTTGGGAGGACTCCTTTAGAGGAATCCAGGCCATCACCTGCTGCCGAGGGCCTGTTCCAATCCACACCACCTGCCAAAGATTACTCTGTTTGGCTAAAATACCAAGGATGCTTCAGTGGATCCTCTGTGGCCTTCCTTTATCCACAATGCACTGCAAGGTTTTGACAAAAAACTACAACAGAAAAGATTGTACGAGAAGAAACAGCAACTTAGATTGGCAATTTTTTCTGTCTCAGTTTTTAAGAAGGTGTCACAAAATAATTACTATCAACTGCAGGATGGTCCATTTAAAACCTAACCATGTCCACATTTTCCCCATGGACCAGAGTTCTATTCTGTCAGTTTATCCCTTCCTAATGCCCCGAGATATCCTTTGAGCAGTGGGCAGTTATTGTACAATGTCTGGGAACAAGGTCCAGACTTGAGCTTTGGTGAATAGCACTGAAAGAAGACATAACTTTCTGATAATTTGAGCCATGCTCCAAAAGACACAAATAAAATATTCTTTTGACTTAATACTTCCTACATTCCATCTTATTAACCTGCTTTTAAGATGAAACATTGATTCTCTCTATCTTTTGTTCCTGTAGATTTAAATATACACACTCTTCTCTGTATATAACACCTGTTTATGTGCAGACGGCTGACCGAACACTATCTGCGTCCTGATTAAAAGTTCAGCATATCGGCTCGTCTCCTTATCGGCTTGTTCTGTCTCTGTGCCGTGTCCCCGACAGTGCGTGGGCCAGTTTAATCTATCAGTGCAAATGGTGTTTGACGTTAATGAAATGTTTAATGCAGAAATGGCCAGAGGGCAGGTGTGGAGAATGCCGTGCACAGACCCAGACGAACACACTCGTTTCCACACCAACACACACACACACACACATATCAGAAAACAAGTACATCTGGAGGTACACACACAGTCCTATTCATTAGAACTATTCCAGTTAGACTAATAGAATGTGACAGACACTGATAAAAAGCTCTTCGTTTCAAACAGGAGACAGTGCACTAATAAACTGATTTCAACGGTGTAAACTTGCTATGACAGTTGGGGGTTACCATATTTTAAAGAAGGTTCAAACAGGACTCCTGAAACTAGCTATAGAGAAGGGATATGTAGCTAGTGATGCTAAAAAGGAACACTTTAAGATGAAGGCGATCAGAATAATAACTAGCATCGGATTCTCTGTTGTGCAGGAGCAGATGTTTTGTGCTTTTAATTTGAAACCTGTTAGTCGTTCACTTCCAGACTAGTTTTAAGCAATGTTTGACCCTTGACCTTGTATGATCAGAGCAGATCTGAGCAGATGGATGTCAGCCAGGGCTGTTCACCCGGAGCCCCCAGCTCCATCATAAGCAGGTCCAAGTGATGCTGACATGTGCTCGTCTTATTACAAAGCTAACAGACAAATGCAGTACAACTAACAACACTAATAGGCCGAGCGGATTTACCAGATTTACCACTAGGTAACAAAACAAAACCATGCCCCAAGAAATGTAAAAATGAAAAAAAAAAAGTTAGAGTTCTCATGGTGGGAATCACATGAAGCCACACAATGCGATACAATTTCCAATACACTGTTTATGACAACGATAATATCACAGCGAAGAGAAAATGTAGTTAAAATGTAGGCCTAAAGTGGATTTTGAGCATTAATCCTTTGTCTAATGTCATTTGAAATTAACCAGTGTCTATCGCATTCTTTTGCTTTTTGCTTTGTCCCTTTTGTTGCACAAAACAAACATCACGATAATGTATCACAATATGTTACACACATTATCTTCCTCTGTTGTAGACCGTTCATAGAAAACACAATACAACTAAATAAAAACTGTATTCCTCACTGAATTCTTCCAGTCATAGATTTTTGAAGACAACAGTATAAGCTACAGTGGTGGAAAAAAGTTTTTGGACATCCTTAAAATTTTACACAATCTCTTATCAACAACTATTATCATGAAATATTTGTGGAAAAATCTTTTTTGTGTTTCAAAAGGTGTGGCTGCATTAGACAGACAAAGACAAATGATTTTTTTTACATTGTCGGTATCACAGTCAACAAATAACAGAGAATGTGTTTCGAAATTGAACAAAAATAAACTAAAAAAAATGCATTTGAAGACCATTTAAGTGATTCTTAATGCAATATATTTCACAGATGCATAGGGTGTCCGAAAACTTTTTTCCACCACTGTAAATGATCATAAGGAGCTAATAGAGTAATTATGTCAGACAGCCCTAGAGCTATAAAGACTGGGCTGTGTGTTCTGGGCATATTAATGCATAATATTAGTTAAAAACGTTGGTAAACCCTGAAATATATTTCTGCAAGTAATGTAAAGTCAGCCAAACTTCAGCGTGAGTTTAGGAACTGCATCAACACAAAAGGTTAAGGTCCCTTATATTTAACACACATGCCTTTTGAGTGGAAGACTGCTAATGTGTCCAACTATTCATGCTTTTGTTTCCACTCTCTGTAGGTGTCTTTGTTCCTAATAGCTTTACAATGTGCTGCGAGGTCGAGCCAGGCAGACTTTTGCAAAGCGCTCACACCGACTACATCAGAGTCGAGCAGTCCATTAGTCTTAAATACCAGAGAGCTGCGCTAACATTTTGAGCAGCATATTTATGCATGAGTGTGAATGAAATGACCTTCAGGTGGTGTAAACAAATCAAGCAGTCGATACCTGTCACAGCCAAGCAGCACTGAAGTATTCATCTTTTGAAATATAACCACCACCGACAAATATTAACTCTGCTAAGGCTTTATGTTGCTGTTATTTGTGTGACATTTTGGCCATTGTTTATGTAATGTTATATCGTAATGCCGCCATGTCCCATAACAACAATAAATCCAGGAAGAGTGGTGTATAGACAGTTGTTTTACAAGATGACATTCCGAACTTGGATAGAAAGCCATTTAAGGCGAATGAAGTACCAAAGTATTGACATTTGAGAGGATATTTTCAGAAAGCGCTGATAGAGAATGCAAATTTATGCATGTTTCTATCCACCGCTGCAAAAGGAGAGTGCACAGTGGGATGAAGTAATTAGAAGAGAGCCAGTTTAAGTAAAAGAAGAGGCATAGGAGCCGACAGAAAAGCTTAGTGTAGGAGATAACACTTTTACTCTGTATACAAGAGTTGCCTGCACTCTAAAATCCATTAATGTATTTTGCCTGCATGGGGCAAAGACACTTTCCTGGCACATTATAGTTTTATACACTGCAGTCAAACTAAGAAGCAAAATTAAAATGACGTCAGGTAGAGAGCTATTGTACAATGTTACCTCACAGTTTTGTTTTTTTTTGCCATGCATGTAAAATGACTGCAGTTTTAATAGTAAATTAAAAAAAGAAAACAGGAAAGGAGCAAGAATGCTGCCCTGAGGATTCCTTACCATGATTTGTAAACCTTGACCCTTAAACCTAGCTTAATAATGTCTTTTTTGTCATCCGATCCCAAATGGTCAACTCTAACCCTGACCTTAATTGTATGTAAATAAGGAATGCATAGTGAAGGCCTGATTATAGCTTGTATAACTGAACACTTATGATTCATTTAGTCAGAACTAAAGTAAAAGCACTGTTACTTCAAAATAACATTCCTCAAATAGAAGTTAAAGTAGTGTGTAAAATATTTGGTGGAACACAGTATTCAGGTGATTAATTTTTTACATCTACTACAATCGCGCACCTATGTGCAAGTTTCTGTGCATGTGGACCAAGGACTGACTATGTCGTATATAACTATACCTACCTGAACACATGGACTTTCCTGCCATGAAGCAACAGTGCAACCCTACGTGCCTCATATTCATTCTTTTTTTTTTTTTACCCCTCAGCCCTGTTAGGGGTCACAGGGACTGGAGTCTATCCCATCTGTTTTGGGCCTAAGGCAGGGCACACTTTGTACAATGGCCAGGTGATTGCACATCTGACACTTAGATAGTCAGAAAGTTATTTTTTGGGCCTTTTCGCCTTTATTTGATAGTAGATAGTACATAGACATGGGCTGCTCAAATATATAAAAATCATAATCACAATTGTTCAGGTCATTATTGAAAATCATGATTATTTTACACAATTACTCACTGACTTTAGAAATTTTTTGGATTTAATGAACAAAACAGAGAATTAAAATAAATAATATATTTAAACATAAATAAATAGCTTAAAAAATAAACAGAAATCAATCAAGATAAATAAATAAGAGGAAATAACAATGTAGCACACTTTCACAATCTAGTAGTAATAGAGTAATACATTTAAAAATGTAATAAATAATTTTTTTTTTCAATTGCATAGGTTTTGTGATTGTTGGAAGCCAAAAAATTGAAAATTCGATTGATTGCACACCCCTATATAGACAGATCCTGGGTCGCCTGAGTATGTGATATGGATTTATGGATGGGATGTGTGTCCATCTTCGAAAACGTACTATTCACTTTCATTTGTAGCACTTTTTGGCTGTGAGGTGTTGCACAGCGTGGACTGCCATTAAATTACATTTAGAGACATACATTGACAGACGTCTATTCACATTTGTTCACTCTGAGTCACCACTGCACCTGCACATGCATGTCTCTGGACAGTAGGAGGAAGCCGGAGGCGGGGAGCACACGCAGACTCCCATGACCTACTTTTAACGGCCAAATCCGAACAGCAGCTCCAACACATTTTATATGCAATGACACCCTCACCCATTGAGCTCTGAGTTTCACAGTCTGCGCAACACCTGCCAAATTCAGTGTCAAAGCCCCCTTAGCGCTGTACGCACCTTCAAGACTTTACAAAGTTGTCATACCCACAGACTGCCTTTGGGTAAAACATTCAGATGTCGGGAGACACATCAATCATCTGTGTGCAATGACAATCACACCCTCCTGACATGGAAGTTTTCAGACTTTTTCAAGTAACACTGAAATCACGTCATCTCACACACGCACGTACAACAAGCAGCTCACTCACGCTAAGACTTAATAACCAATATGTAAACTGTTGTGTCAGTATTTGTTGTTGAGATGTAATAAGACACCTAAAAGTACAACACTACAAATGAAAGTAAATAGTAGGTTTTTCTCAGACAGACACTGAACCCAAGACGACCAATTAGAAGAAAACACAGGAGAGGAATGGAGGCGAGGAAATAACAGAGTCAAATGTTGAATCTCTAATTGGTCTGAAGTAGAGAAATGGCCGCGCTCTGGTTTGTGTAACAGTAAGAAGTAAAGTAATTAGATCTGGGAGAGGCCCTCATTATAAGAGACCTGCAGCTGGTGTTAATTAAAAGCAAAGGTTTTCATCCATAAAGTGACGTCACATAAACACCGCCTCCATTTGTGATATGTTCAAGTGCAGTTCACCAAATGGACAACATTCCTCGGTAACACTTTAGATTCCGGCCCGATACTTCCCGGTTACACTTACAGTTACAGTGTAATTACAGCATAAGTTCTCTAGGACACAAATTGTAATTAAGGTATATAGCCTGTAATTTTGGGGGATACAGAGTGTAATAAGGGGGTACAGAGTGTAATTAAGGAATACAGCATGTAAATCTTTTTTTTTTTTTTTTTTTTTTTTAAGTTCCCCAAGAAAAAAAAAAAATTTTTTTTTGAAGTTCCCCAGAATTTTTTTTTTTTTTTTTTGAAGTTCCCCAGGAAAAAAATAAAATATTTTTTTAAAAGTACGTTAGCATCACCAAAGACTAAAACATACTAATCCCAGGACATTCACTTTCTACAGGACGAGCTTAATGGTAAAAATGTCAAGGGATTTACTTTGGTAGTAATTACTCTGGTGCTTCTGTGGAGTAATTAACAAGCTGGATACAGTTACGAAGCAGCATTAGGGCACAGGTGTAAATAATGACATCCAAACCAGTTATCCATTATGCTGTACCAGTGTTATGTAATATACATGGATGACATGCAGCACAGGTCAGTTTTTCTTATAAACAGAGCTAACAATGGGCCTCATTCATGAATGCTTTTGTACGAAGCTTCTTAAAAGTTCTTCCTAGGAGAATGTCTAAGAAGGCTCCACGTGGGATTCATGAAGCGTTCTCAAACAGCTGGGTTCAGTTTTGCTGCTCGCCCCTCATTAACATAGCATTAACATCAAATTAACATGGCATTGACATAGGTGGGGGAAGAGGGGGTGCTAGAGTCCAGACCAGACCATATACAAGAGCTACACTGCTGCAGAGACAAAGGCAATAACTATCTGTTGCTATAAAGTTATAATATATGTGTGAAGTGTGTTATGCAATGTGCTAATTTTTAAAAATAATAATTTGTAAAATTGTATGGTCTACAATTGTATGGTCTACAATTATGTTTTAGTTCAATGTAAGTCAAATAATATTATAAAACAGTATTATTTTCAGGGCTGAGGTATGCGTAAGAGTGCTTCACCCTGTTCTTGGGATTTGTCTTCTTTTTTCACTTAAGAAGACATTGGTGAAAGCCTTGAGAAGACGTTTCTGTCTAAGAAGCTTCATGAATGAAAATTGCTAAACCACATTGCAATTTTAGTATACTATGTACAGTTTGGTACAGCACTTTGGGGTTGCTCCTTAACTTTCTGTTGTATTATTTAAATGGAATGTTAAATCTCAGCTGTGTTTTCCTCTAAATCTCTCTAATGTAAATTTCTTGACATTATGATGATCTGATTATGTGGGGAGGCTGCCTCACTGACAGGTTCATAATGATAAACACTTAGGCAATTAAGAGCTTAAATACAGTGACATGCTGCTTATGTGAGTGATGAAAAACACACTTCAGATGATTCAGACTCCGATTTACTGCAAAACATAAAAATCTGAATTTAATACAGAATATCAGGAAACATTCATGACTATACAATACAAATATATGTTCCATAAGTTTCTGTTATGCCTGTCATTACTACGGAAAAATGTCATAACATGTATTGTCCTGTAGAATTGAAAAGCAGCTAAACCTTGACACCCCTGACACTCGGTATAAACACACACACACGCGGATGTAGCGTGTTAAATGTAAATATGTTCTTCCTTCACCGGACACCTACTGCTGTTGTTCCTGCACTAAGTGTCACTATTGTCCCAATGTCTTGTCATTTTTCCACCTGCAGCGATGTCACTGGCGCATGCTGCTATGTATTTATTGCACTTGGCACTTGCTGAGGTCCTGTTCTCTAAATTGCTACAGCAGCTGTAGCCTAATATAGATCTGCAGTATTTTGGCTGAAAGCGCCTGAAGCGATCCAAAACCGCGGGTCTGTAAGATGGCTGGAATCACACTGCGGATACGCACACGCTCGTCTTTATATTCTGAAAAAGATGTTGTGACTAATCAGTGAGCAAATACTTATTGAGTACCACACAATTACTCAGCAACAGGCTTACACTGACTAAAAAGGGAATGGATCAAGCTTAAATTTTCCATGTTAGGCTTTTCAGTGCAACAAACCAATTCATGTGTGTTTTTTTCCTTCTTTTAACATAGAAGTATGAAGAAGTAAGCAAGAAATATTCACTGCTGCGAGTAAATGATATAAAATAAATAGATGTTTGTTGACATATAATAATAAGGTTAAGGCAAAAGCATCTGGAAAGCTGAAAAGTTTTCTTTTGTCAGTTCCCAAACACCATCACCTGTCAGTTTATCACTTTGAAGGCATATATATATATATATATATATATATATATATATATATATATATATATATATATATATATATAATATATATATAAAAAAAATAAAAATAAAATAAAAATAAATAATATATATATTTATTTATTTATTTATTTTTTTTAAGTATGTTTTGTTTTTGTTTTTTTTTAATTTGCATGCACTTTACATCCCCTTTTATCAGTTCATTTGGTTATACCCACCCCAAAATATTGACAGCCACCATGGTGATTGTTAATAGTGATAGTGCGTGCATTTTCTTGTTTCTCCTTAAAGCTAAAGCACATTTTATTTTTAAAGATTCAGATGGGCAGAAAGTTTAGGAAAAAGCTGATTAACTAACATTCTAAATCTAAACTGAAAGCTTTGAAACCTTCATGCAAGAATGTGTGCTCATAAATAAAACATGACTGTGTTTCAGACCAGCAGTGCTCAGTTTTCTGTAAGAACAGGGAAGAATTTCAGTTTGCTCAACATCATTCCCCTCTCTCGCATTGTTATCTGTCTCTTTACACTGTCTTAAAAGAGGCCCAATGTATGGATATGGAACTGCTGTCTGTTGATATTAATAAAATAGAATTGAAAATCAATCAATCAATCAATCCCCCCAAAATCTCTATTTTTCCAAGATAGACGAATGCAAAGATGTTTTTTAAAGCACATTCACAATCTACAAAAAATTTTAGTTATTGAACATGGGGACACATTGGTAACAAAATGCCACTGCTTCAAATCAACCAGTCTTTGTATCTCATTTTGCTGAAACCAACAAAAAATTATCTAGACTGAAAACAGGTAAGAAAAGCAAAAACCAGGCAACCAGGAATAAATGAAACATTCAAATTAGAGTGGAACAGTCATAGGAAATAGGAGCTATTCCTTGAAAAAAACAAACAAAAAAACTCAGATTGCATCATAACTGTGTGTTATGGGAGGTATTGGGACCTGCACTTGGGGAAAAAGCACTAAAGACACTCAAAACATACATGATTTAATGAGCGTAGGCGCACTGCCAACTCTAACATGGGAAAGACAACATCTGATGCCCGTGTTTAATTATGAATCCACATGTGTGAGACGTTGCATATTCAGGTTAAACCAGGGCCACATTTAAATAGTTAATTATCTTTTCTGTGTTACAACTGCCTTTAAGTAAGTCCACGTAGAAGCAATGAGGAAAAAATGAGCCCAGCATTTGAAATAAGTGAAGGAAAGCTTGAATGGGAGAGTGAAGAGTGGATGGGGGGAGCAAATGGAAGAATATATACAAAGATGGCTCCATAAATGATACAGTAATTGTGTCTTGCTCCCATATGGAACATTATGCAGAATTTCCTATAATGTAAAAACAAGCTCATTGAGATAATGTATTGAAAATGTAACACACTTACCATCATGGTTTTGTTTGAAGGTCTCGTATACATAATGATTACAGTTTTCCACAATGCTTATGCTGTATCTAAATGGCTACAGGTCCACAAATAAAATGACTTACCTTTACTTTACTTACTTACTGTTTTTTTTTTTGTGTTTCTGTGTTTTTTGTGGGCACTATAGTCAGCTGTCTGTTGTTCCTGTTCCTTCAAAATCCCTGAACTTAGTGTCTTGATGAAATGAAGTCTGGCAGAAGGACTGCAAATGGAAGGTGGTGCACTCTTAAATGATGTGGCACTGACCCGCAGCACACCTTCCTGTTAACCTCCACAGTGGAAGGTACATTACAGAGTGCATTTGACCCTGTGTAAGTTTGAGTGTGGGGATATTGTCCCGGACACTGTCATGAGTGGAAGCTTATGTCAACATTGTTTCTATTGATTCTCTTCTCTCGCTTGACTCTGCATGGCTCTCTACACTGTAAAAAAAACATTTATGTAGCATTTATGGACAGTTTTTACTTGTAAAAAATGCAATACTTCAACAAACATTATGGTACATAGCCTACATTTTCCACCATACATTTTTACATTTTAATTATACAATACAATTTTCCGGCTGTGGTCATATGCCCAATGTCATTCTTCTCTCTCTTTAATAAAGGCAAAAGGCAGATAATAAATAAATAAAAATATTTAAACAATAAAGCCACAACTTAAAAAGGTGTAGTTTTTAAAAATGTATTTATTTTTATTTTTTTTTACCATTTATTAAAATAAACAGTTCAGTTAAGTCTGTTATTATTTTGTATGGAAAGTTCTGTTAATTACACTGAAATATGTCTTTTTAATGGTAAGATTATGTATTTCCTTATTATTGTGTCTATATGTTATTGTGTTTACTCTAATTCTGTATTTATTATGGTAACTTTTGGACACATAAATACTATACACTTTTTAACAGTGTGGAGTACATTATAAAATATATGCTCAAATCCTTTATCTTCCTATATAATTGTTAAATATAGGGACACAAAAGGGTGCTATTATCTGTATACTAAACCCAGCAGATATGAGTTTACTCTTGAAAATGAATTTAGTTCATCAATGTCCAAGAGTGTGTGCACAAACAAGAACTATCCCTGTGCTTCTCCTCCAGCAGTGCTCAGTTTGTTTACTCAGGAAGCAAAGGGACTTCCACTCTGTTCTATGAAGGTATTGATGTCTGTTTTTCCAAGACAGACAAATGCAACAAGTGTTATTTTGATGTGATTATGATGCACCCCTTTAAAATCACCTTTAAACTCACCAATGTTTCTAATCTTTAGGGAGACTTCATTTGAATAATTACGAAACCTCACACGTGCCCCGCCAACTAAAGGGATTATATTTTAAACTGTGTAATCAAAAGGCTAATCGAATAAAATCTGCCCCTGTTCAATAATCCAATACCCTTCGTGTAATGTCTGCAGTGACAGGTTCAGGGTGTATTAATCAGCCATCAGTGTCGCATCCATTTTCAGAGATTAGTGTAATTACCAAAAACACGGCACACAATACGCGGCCGTTCTTTATATCTCGATTTAGAGAGAGTGCCCTGTTCCTTCATCCGAGCAGATCTAAATGTTCAGTGGAGCAGGGAGAAGACAAATGCACACTGCAGCAGAGGAGGAGGAGGACGCTTGTGTAATCTCTTCAATCAATCTACACAGTTTTCTGTACATGTCCATTTTGTTTTTCGTTGTTTTAAGTGTAAATTGTTTCAAATGTTATGCTTAAACAGACTGTACCTGATTTTTTTCTTCTAGTTGGTGAAAATGTTTTAAACCCCAAATAGCAGATTGTAAAAGCAATCATTTGTGAAAAAAACAAGCTTTATGATGCAGTCTACTGTTTATTATGTTGATTTTAATAGAGAGAACCTCTTTTCAGGAACGGAAAACCTTGGCCAATCATATGCTCTATGATTTTATGAAAAAAATCACATGCTCGAAAAAGAAGCGCTCTCATTTGTCTACACCAGCTTGTCATATGACGTTCCAGGGAGTTTAATAGCTGCCAATAAAGTGTATTTTCAGAAAAGAAAGAAAAGCATCAACAAAGAAAATGGAAGTAAAATACTAATAAATACTGTCAATTCAGTCACATGATGTTTAACAAGGAGGAGATAATGATTAAGTCACAACTAAGCTAAGGCTGAACTCTAAACTCTGAACTCTAAACTTCAGTTTGGTGGAATGTAGTAGTATTTTGTGGAGAAAAAATGGTCTGGTTTGATTTTTTTAATAAAAGAGAAGCCGGAGAGCTCCCCTGAAGCTTACCTGAAACTTCTAGCTTTGGAGTTTATTGCTGTAGACTGTAACGATCCTGTAATTATCTCCGCCTCGTTAAACATTGTGTCGAAGCATTGCCAACATTTATCCATGTTTAAGTGCTGTAAAATAAGGCGTATTTTGCAACAGAATAACCCATTTCCTTGGTTTATTTTCTTCCTTTGTTGTTGACATCAGTGTCAACCAATGGGAGTACTCCTTTTACCAGATGCAAGCTGTGATTGGCCAAAATCCCGCTGTGGGCTTATCATTCTCATCTATTGAAATCATTAATGATCAAGATAGATTATATCTCAAGGTCTCATTTTTTCCAAAGATGATTCCTGTTACAATAAGCTTTTGGGTGATTTAACTGTTTAAGTAAATTAAAAAAAAAAATCAGTTAATGGACTTTTAAAGAACCATTCAGACCAGCTAGTCTTCTTTGACAAACATTCAATCATATCAGTACCTCAGCTAACCTGATGAGATTTAGATGCAAATGTATTCAAGAACATTTTGCCACCTTCCATGTGGATCAAGCCCTATTTCCTCCTCAACTTCCACTTTGTGAAACTGGATGACAAAATGAAATGCTCCAAGTTCACTACCACGATCTACAACTTTAAGCTATACATTTAAATATCATTTTGTACCCGCAACCTATTGGCATTTCATTTCTCCATCATTTTATTTGAGCCGCTTTCCAACCTCATTACAGTCAACGGTGAGCTCATCTCCGAGGAAATCGAAAAAACATGACCGTGGATTGCAAACACTTCCAAACAGCTCATCATCAAATCTTTACGAGATATGACTGTGTGTTTAGATAGTGCCAATGTCTTCAAATCCAGACTAGAGCGCAGTTACGAGCACCATTCAATAAAGACAAAAAACTTACAAAGGAGTAAACAACACAAAGAGAATTGCCTGTGTTGTATCTGTATATGTGTGTGTCTCAGATAGAAGCTGATAGACAAGATAGAAAAGCACTGGGGGGATATAGGGAAGCGTCAGGGTGTGAATGCTAATAGCCTCCTAGCAAAGACATCCACAGCATCCCTCCATTTCATCCTTCCCTTATCCTCGCCTGACTCCGCACCATCCTTCCTCCCTGTCCTTGTCTCCTCAACCATTTCTCCCTAGAACTCTCCACAGTCTCCCAAATCAGGGATTCATGGAATATTCATGTATAGATAGCTATTTACAGTTTGTTACGACTGGACACATTGGGTAAGACTATGATTTATATGATATTTAAACATCTTTTTTGATGTACAGAGCCTAATTCTGGGTCTGCGTTAGTCACGTGCATATTAATTCAAGCCCAAAATCCAGAAATGCGAGAGTGTGCGCTGTATGCATTTCTTTAAGTGCATAATATACAGAGTGTGAGTGTGCAGCCTGGAAGGAGAGGGCTGTATAGCAATCTCCCATGCTGCAGGCATCGAACAGAGAGAGTGGGGGGGAATGTGCTTGCCACTGCAGTAAATGAGGGGAGAGGAAAAAAAATAAAAGTGGTGGGGGAACGAAGTGCTGTAAAAGTTGCTGAGGTTCACAAAAGAACGGAGGAAGACAGAAAAGAGTCTCTTATCCTTAATTAGAGTTTCCGCCTCTCCCTCTTCTTCTTCTTCTTCTTCTTCTGAGAACCAAAGCACCTTATCCACTCTAACTTTTTATCATTTTCCAAACCAATTACACATGAAGCATCTTGTGTTTTGTCATCTTTTGTAACGCCTCTGTCATCCATTTTGTCTTTCAGTCGGATTGCCTGGCTGGTGCATACCCCCTCAACAGATGTGTGTTTTATCAGCTGCAGCACATCCATGTCTAAACTAAGCTTGACTAATGAAGAGCAAATTCAACATTGTCACTGCGTCCTTGTGAGGGAATAGGGAGCTCGTAAGTATAGAGATACACAGACACACACACGAGCACTGAGGGACTGACAGTGAATCTCCACTCATGTCTGTGGACCGTGGCAACTGATGGCTCATTATGTGAGAAATATAGGGTCTTACGCTTCATAGAGACTGACCTTGAGGAAAAGGGATTAATCATGTTTAATGCTGATTTTTTCCACATACAGCTTCTAATCTAATTTATAATCTTATGATATCTAAACACGCAGACCATGAATCCATGAGTTCAAGCAAAAAACACAACACAGTTCTCAAGTAAATGTGTTCAGCGTAAACATCTTAAATATACAACCACCTTTATGACAGTGAAATGTTGAGGCCTATTCAACTACATTAATAATAGAATTGAATGTATTAAATGATCATCTGGTAGCATTATGTTAAAGGAATAATCTGTAAAAAAAACAAGACCTGAAGTCATCATCTTGGCTGTATTATCAAAGATTTTAATAAATGCGAATGTTCAGCATGTACAACGGCTTATCATCACAGAATGATTACAGATAATACACAGAAAGTGTCTATTCCAGCACTGGCTACATCTGCGTACACAGGGACGAAAAAGTGTGTGAAAAAAAACAAAAACAAAACAGAAATAGACACGAGTTAACAAAGGGAATGCAGATAAATATTGGCACTCATAGTGTAAGTTAAGTGTAGTGTAGTGTAGTATAGTACAGTAGAAGTGGCATGGCATTAGTCTGTCCATGGCATTGCATAGCATAATATATCATGGCATAGTATTAGTGTAGTGTAGTATAGTACTGTATAGTATAGTACTGTATAGTACTGTATAGTACTGTATAGTACTGTATAGTACAGTATAGTATAGTATAGTATAGTATAGTACAGTACAGTATAGTACAGTATAGTACAGTATAGTATAGTATAGTACAGTACAGTATTAGTATTGCACAATACGGTACAGTATGGTGTGGCGTGGCATTAGTATCTGTATTAGTCTGGCATAATTTAGCCTAGTATAGTATGGCATAGTATGAGTCTAGTCTAGTGTAGTCTAGTCCAGTATATCATAGCATAGCATAGCATCGCATAGTATAGTATAGTATAGTATAGTATAGTATAGAACAGTATAGTATAGTATAGTATAGTATAGTATAGTATAGTATAGTACAGTATAGTACAGTATAGTATAGTATAGTACAGTACAGTATTAGTATAGCACAATACGGTACAGTATGGTGTGGCGTGGCTTTAGTATCTGTATTAGTCTGGCATAATTTAGCCTAGTATAGTATGGCATAGTATGAGTCTAGTCTAGTGTAGTCTAGTCCAGCATAGCATAGCATCGCATAGCATCGCATAGTATAGTATAGTATAGTATAGTATAGTATAGTATAGTATAGTATAGTATAGTATAGTATAGTATAGTATAGTATAGTATAGTATAGTATAGAACAGTATAGTATAGTATAGTATAGTATAGTACAGTATAGTATAGTATAGTATAGTATAGTATAGTATAGTATAGTATAGTATAGTATAGTATAGTATAATATAGTATAGAACAGTATAGTATAGTATAGTATAGTATAGTGGTTATTTCACCATTAAAAAAAATTCCAGGACTCTTATGTACCACCACAGAGAACAAACATATACTCTACTCTACTCCTACTACTACTCTACACTATACCACTCAGCCTTTGAACGTTGACCATGGAATGAGACATCAGTATTTTTGGACATACGAAGAGCTGCTAGATAAATTTTTGCTGTGGCTTGTGAGGTTCCACTTATTGTAGAAGAGCCTGGAAATGAAGCATTGTGTTGTGAAGTCAATAAATTGATTCCTGCCTGTGTATGTATACTGGGGCAGTGGTCCAATTAAATGGCCTAGCTGAGCTACTGTAACAATAGTTCAACTTAGCTGTGCATGTAAACATCCTGACTGTACAACAATTTATCTTTCTCTGCAGGATCCTTTAGGCAAGTTGTTTTACTTTTAGTAGTTGGTTGCAGTCTACATCCTCACCACTAGATGTTACTGAATCCTACTTTTTTCTTGCCTTAAACTGAGCATTCTTTTGAAAGTCCAACTGATATCTGTTTCACTAAACCTTGAAAAAGACAATGACTGTCATCTCAAATTCATAGCAGCTATAATTCTGCCACTAGTGCATTTCATGATTTATGGGTAAAGCCTTCTTATTGCGGCGGACGCACACTGCAGAACTGCAGAAGTGTACTCATTGGACATTCAGGTCTCACATACTGCATTGTTCCCACAGTCTCGGTCAGTATTGAGCACTGTCGAAGCGGATGACACGGGAATCTATGGAAGAAAGACGGAAGAAAAAAAAAGAATAGAAAGGAGTTTGTTCACCATTAAAATGCATTATTGGTGAATGCGTTATTCTGTGAGGCTGATCCCCAAAAAGCTAACCCTGTAGATGATACAGAGAATGAACAGTATTTGTTGTGTTTGTTCTTGTCTGCCTGTACTTTAAAACAACTCAACAACAACAACAAAAATTCTGTACTAAACACCATATTTAGAAGTCTCACTGAAGTAAATGTAAGTGTCTTACAACACTTCAAGTTATGCATTTTAAAATGCATAACTTGAAATTTTAAAAAACAAACAAAGTGGAGCACTGACAGAGAAGAGCAGTGGACTGAGTTATCCCATGATGGACTAATGACATTGTCCTCGATGTGTTCAGCTAAGGGTGCACTCACACTTGGCAAACTGCACTGTACCCAAGCACATGTTAAACGTCTAATGCATTTAGTAGTATTTGGCAAAAATATACAGAGTAAAATCAAAGCACCCATTTATTGACGGAGGGTCATGGGGGCCTGGTTACACCCAGTTAGTTGCAGGGTTAACACTTAGAGACATACACTGTCAGACAACCATTCACTCAGACAATGGGAGGAAGCCAGAGCACCCAAAGAGAACCCACAGTAACACCAGAGAATAGGACATTATTGTTTATTTAATGGAGACAATGCACCAGATCTAGGGTCAAAGCTAATCGTCCTAGTTCTTAGGTTGTTCCTCTTTAACATAGCAGCTGTGCAGAGTTTGTTTCAACTGTGTGAAGAGTTATAAGTTCTACAAATCGGACAGTCACCAATATGAAATGTAAAAATTGGATTGTGGTTGTGACATGGCTTGTGTGTGTGGAACAATTGTGCTGAGGTATGGCACAGTCTCTATTTTGAGTGCACCCTAAAGCCTCAGAGACAACAGACCATTAGCATTACTAGCTAGCTCATGCTACCAATGAATGTGCCATGCTTTGTGCGTACCAAACCCTGACCCTATTCCAAATATGGTAACGTATAAGACTGCAAAAATGATCTCCTTTTCACTGGATATAATTGTAGCCACTTTTAGCTCAGCAATTTACATTATGATCTCAGTCGGGAGTCCTGAGGTTGAAATTGCCGTGTGCTCGTATAATCTGTAGCGCTGACACTGATCTCTGCGGTGATGACAATCTACAACACAGCGATACGGCCAGGTCTCCTCACCCCGTCTGATGCTGTGTGTGGGATGGGTGCACTCTCCTCTAATGGTGACTTTTGGATCCCACTGTGGACTGTGGGTCTCTATTAATCACCATGACAACCAGGGGAAAAGGGGTTCGGTGTCACGGGACAAAGCCGGAACGTCAGCTCTTTTCCCGTCATGTTATTTGTTTTCCACTGTCCATTTAGCACTCAAGGTCAGAGGTGTGTCTGCAAGCAGCTCCAATTAGCTCCAACTAAAAGCTCTTTGATAATTCACTTTTTTATGAATTACAAAATGGCAGAACAAGCACTTTGCACGTTTGTGTAGCCTTACACGTCGCTAAACAAACCCAATTAAGAGTCATTAAAGAAATTCCCATTGGCGCTAATAGATTAACAGTGAGAACAGTGTGCTGCGAATGGCCAGATGTGAAAGGATAAAGCTGTAGCACGAACAGAGAAGCGCTAAGAGGCTGATAGAGAGAACAGGGTGGGTGTTAATAACATGTCAAGTGTAATATGACTACCAGTGTTGAAGGCCTTTGTCAAAATCTCATATTTTAGAGGCACCAATTGAACTATTCCCAACAATTACATTTATCAGCAAAGTGTGAAACGCCAGCTCGTTCCCCGTGTGTGTGAGTGGTTTCATTAACTCTCCATTTTCACGGCACTAGATGTGTCACTATGCTATAGATGGAGTGCTTAATGAGTAGACCTGCCAGGTTCTGTGTCTCCGCTGAGATTACTCATACAGTCAACTATTTCTGGGCCATTATACCGGTGGAAAAGCTCAACTGTCACCCGTTACTGTAAACTGATTTCATTTTTTCGACTTAAACCGTCGTTTCCTCTATTCTACCTCAGGCAGAGAAAGACGTGCAGTAAAAGGATGGAGACGCACAAATACAAGATGATTCATCACTCAAATTCTGGTGTTGCTGTACAGCTGAGCTCAGGTGTTGTAGTGCGGTGTTTGTATTTGTTAGGTTTGTGAAGACGAGTTTACAATGTGCTCAAAGCCATTTTGGTGTCAGTGTACTTTGGTGGATGTCTTGAGTAATCTTTAGGGGTCAAGGGAGGCTTAACCATATCCCAGTGAGTTGGGGTAAGCCCTGGACAACTGTCAATTAATTGCAGGGCTTTAAGACATACAACCCTTATTCACATCAATGCACTATAGCTAATTAGGCCACATACATGGATATTTTTAAAAAAACAGATTTTGTAAGCCACTAGACAGAGATCTGTTCATGCCAGAAAACAACACTTGATCTAAGTTTTTATTTATACAGAAAACAAGGCTAAAATGTTTTTGAGCAACACAAAGTGATGAAAACTGGTGGCAGGCTATGAGATGTAAAATTGTTGACAGTATACTTCCTGGTAGTAGTTTTGAAAAGTGTATTTTTGCTGCATCTGTGTGAAAAGGACATTAGAGTCATCAATAATGTCTTCTGCTAGCCTTGGGATGGAGCCCACAACGTTCTTGCTGTGAGACAGATGTGCTAACCACCCTTCCACTGTGGAGTGTAGCCAGCACACTTTGCCCCTAACCCTTCCCTCCCTATGAGTTAAAGTGCTAACCAAAGGATGTAAGGATTGTAACTGGCTCCATGGATGGATCAATGGATGGATTTGTAGATCGGTCGATAGTAAATGGACTTACAATGAACAACTCTACTGTAAACACACATGTGGAGCAGACAACAGCCAACTGTCATCAGTGTAACCACATGTAAAGGACATGTAAGGTGAATGCACAAAGCTGCAGCCATCTCTCTGCCCACTCACATAAATCTGTCCGGTCATGCTGCTGTGGGCTCTGAGCTGTGAAGACAATGACATGCTGCTGACAGGTGAACTAATGCCCTGTTATCTACTCATTAAAGCCAAGCTGGACTTTATGAGGCCACTTTGACAAGTTGTCCTGCAAAAAAAAAAAAAAGGAGTGACGGCATTCCTTTTTAACCTCCAGCTTGTGTGGAGCTTTGTGTCTTTGACTTCTAAAGGCTTCGATAAATGATTGATGACACCTCCATCAATATTTATTGATCATCAAGTGGCTGTGATGACATTCCCGTGCAAAGGCTGATAAAAGTTTAAACGCCTCATCAAAAACTGTTCAGAGGCGTAGGGTCTATTTTAGTGTCCCATTATCTTCTACCAAGGTGCTCAAAAACGACTCCGCAAGACAAATACCTTCAATCACATCAAACTGTCCAAACAGTTCCAAAGCATTGCATATCATCCTGTCTAAATATTTTCCTTTTTCCCCACATTTTGTTAATTTATGGCTATGACTCAAAAGATTTATATTATGAACACTCCTTGTGATTATTTGATTAGACAAGCTGCATCTGATGAAAACTTCCAGACATTAGCGTCCAGGGTTAGCAATACTGTTGTCGGACACCAGTGTTACTGTAATAATGGTTTGCGCTGCCTACTTCTTCATCACTAATAAGAGGGTTTATATTCTTGTAAATAGGTACAGTAGAACAGTCCAGACACTGCTTTGTCTCTTTCTGCTGCATGAGATGTAGACCATAATGCTTTGCAAATTGCCGGAGCAGAGCAGCATGACCATGACCTGTCTTTAAACTGTACACAACAGGTTTGAATGAGTTTATTAAAAAGGATATTAATAAACCGTTATGCTGTAATGGCATGAAAGAGTTGCAATAATCCAATCAGTTTCTGTCATCAATAGAACGTTATTTATATTAATATTTTTATCAATAAAGTCTTGATGGAGTTGATTACAAAAGTCAATTTTCAGCAGAGTTTAACTGACTTTTTTTTTTTTTTACATGTACCACAGAGTTACATGACGATTAGCGGCAGAAAAAAAGCGCGTAGTGTCCAAAACTGTTCACTAATTAAGTGCACTCTATAGTCGTCTATATAGTGCAGCACTATATTATGACTGAGGGCTTAGGGACTAGGGAATGGATCCGGACACTGCTTCAGAATAAAAGTTCAGGTTGGATGCCTTTTCCTTTTAAATGAGGTCTAGCATAATTTAATTGCACACGATAGACCCAAAAGGTGCTCTGTTAAACTGAAGTGCATGGCTACTTTGCATATTTACTACTTTATTCATGTGTTTTTGTCATTTTTACTTCCACCTCACAAAATAAACAGAATTATTGTAATTACTTTCCTGGCCTCTACGCCCAAATATGGGACTTCTGGCTCCAAAAAAGGCAACATGGCGACCTCCATAATGGCCAAAAATGGCGCCTGAAATAGCTTCAAACACAAGTTGTGCAATGTCGTGGGTGACATCACACTACTCATGTCCATCTCTTCTTTACTGTCAATGTCCACAATTGTGCACAGTTAAATTTTAATTGGTGGTAAAAAAAACAACAACAACAAAAAAAACTCAAAATCAAGAAATAAAAAATCTGCATTACTGCCTTTTTAAAAATATGTGCTATGGAAAAGTTAGAAAAGAATGGAACGTAAATACTAAAAAGTGGCGCCATGATCACAGGCATACAATCTAACATAATCAATGACCATTTCAAAGGAACATTAAATCACTTTGTTTTGTTCCAGGATCTGAGCTGAACCTTTTGAAAATATGACATCTTATTTGCTGATGCGGCCACGCACCTTTGAAGCTGCACCCTGTAGAGCTCTTTATTCCTTTGTGAGCCTTTTATTTCAATTTGCACATTATGTAAAGTCAACAGCTTGTAAAATAAAAAAACAGCCTACAAAGTGTTCTGGCGCAGATTCATTACCCCACCGCGCACAGGCCACAGTAATGTCCTCACGGCAAACGCACATAAATACACCTCGCCATCAACGGTAGCGTTTCGGACTGGATTTGCATATGCCCTTGAGACCGCCCCCCACCTCCTGCTAATATCCTCCTCGCCATTAACAGCATTATTGCCCTCACACACTCTCTCTTCCCCTCATCATCGCAACATCTCTTTCAGTAAATAAGTGTTTCTTGTAATAACTCGGTTCTGCATGGACTAGCTCTTTTCTGCCCTCTGGGAGTAACCGCTAATGCCCATTCATATCTGTTTTACCGTGTCTGTCGGACATATTGCGATTATTCCCATCTCTAATTACTCCTGCTATTGCGGTGGCTTTGTTGGGAATACTTTCTGACCTGATTATCCCTGAACCTGGTCAGCTCCAAACCTCAAGCCCACACTTATTAGTCCGGAGAGGTTCAGAGATTCGGACACGGGAGCTAATAACAAGATGAGCAACTTTGTTTGTTTTTTTTTCTGTCGTCCAACTCTTTCCGCACCTCTTCACTCCTTTCCTCGCTTCGGAAAACTGCTGAGCCAGCACTCTTGCGAGTGTTTTAAAAAGGAGAGCACAAGTTTACAAGCGCTCGCTCTCCATTTCCCACTTGGTTTGACCTCTGGGAACAAGAGGAACAAGCATCGAGTCAAGTCCGTACTTAGTGGAAAGTGCACTTCGGCACAATTTTCTAATTGACTAAACAAAGGTGCAAAGAGATGGTTATGGATGGAGAAAGAGAAGTGGGCTGTGCAAATTGTTTTATGCTGCAGAGTTTCGTGCATCAAGCGCCTTTCTATATTTTGATTTTGTTGAAATATTTTGAATACCAGTAGTGACGTGAACACAAACCACCTAACGAATGCTCTTTATATGCAGCCGTTTCCATTATACTCCAAAGCTTCATCTCGTTGGGGCTCCTCATTTAAGCACACGACTGAAAGCTCTTGTTGTCGCGTCCCATTTGCCTCGGTGTCTGGCTGCTTCGTCCCTGTCTCTCAGCCTCAAAGTGACACAGTGTTGACATCCCATCAGTAGAGACGGAAAAAAGCATGATGAGATCAAAGTCAAATGTGTCGAAAGGTGAACCAGACGAATGACACTTATGCACCAGTCGTGACTAGTCAAAAGTAGGCTCTTGTTGCTGGGCTACTGCCTATTTTACATTCCTTGTACAGATATTAAACTTGTCAATCAGAGCTGCAACTTTATTCTGAAAGTTGTTGTCACTCTTAGAACATTTTATTGATTAATTATGTTGAGCAGTGATACAAACTGTGATATAGACGGATTCTCACAAGATTTTTGAGTTTATAAACTTACAAAAATCCATCTTGTACATTTTGTGTGCAGCCGTTTTACTGTTACTAATGTTAACAACATGGCACTGCTCTGATTGGATAAAACTGCAGTTAATCACAGATGGTAAATCCAATCACTGACCAGTTATTCATGTAAAGTATCTCTCCTATCTATGGAAGACCATGTACTGTCGAACAGACCATCTGGCTTGTCCGGTTAACAAAAGAGTGGTAGGCTGAAAAGTACTATGTAAATAAAGTTAAAAGGGTAATGAGTATGGATAAATGCATAGTCATGTTTAGTATGCAGGTTTAACAGAGTGTCGCATGTTTGAGAAAGTGCTGGTCAACTGCTCAAGAAGACAGGTATGCAGAAGCTGAGACAATTTGTCAAGATGAACTGCAATGTCTGATGAAAAAACTTATTTATTGTCATTATTTATTGTAAAAAATGGCTGCCTATGAGGAAAGCATGTGTAATACAGAGAAAGTGCCCCATAATACAAAAATAATCATCATACTTTTAGAGCAGAATTAGCTCCTTTTGCCAAATCTGTAAAATGCAGATTGAAAAGCACTGACATCCTCAAATGTAATTTCAAAATGTATTACTTCACCCTAGCAGCGCAGTAGTATGAATGTATAGACAGTAAATTTAACTGACTTCCTTTTACTATTTATGGGTTTCTTTTATTAAATACATTCTATATCTATAAAACAAAATGACCTGTTTTACAATTTATTACAAAGGCGACTGAGTGGCATTGAGTTGTTTAATGGTATAGCTTGATTTGATTGACTGACCACTGTTGCGTTAAAGCAGCATCGTACATTGTTATGTGGTATCTTCCGTTTCTTAAGTCTGTATTAAAGAGTTGTGACAGTTGGACACCCAGATAAGAGCAGAGGCTTCTGCCCCAGTGAGTGGTGTCAGCGAGCAGACATGATGTGTGTATGTTTGTTCTGTAAAGCAGAAATAAATTAGGTCTGGATGTGTTATGCACAGAGAGCGTTCTTTTCATGTCATGCTGAAAATGTAACACCTGTCTCCTTTTTGTGCTCTGGTGCCCAGACCTTTACGCTCCTGCTGCTTTAATTTCTCCATCTTCATCTCAGACTGGACCTTTTGTAGTTAGTGACGTCTCATCATCTGCTCCCACTCCCTTTTTATTTTACTTTTCCCTAGCTGTGAAGTTTGGAGAACTTTTGCAAAAGGAAAAGGAGCAGGTAAAATATGAATGCAGACGCAGTCACACATGAGAAAATCCCAAACCATTTTGCACATTTAACTCATTTACTGTGGTTTTAAATGCACAGTTACATCACCATCACTTCGCTACACTGTGGCTTGTCCGTTACGCTTAGTGCACGATCCATTTTGCCTGAGAGGAAGGAGAAACATGAGTGTGAAAAAAGGAGAAGGAGTGGGAAAAAAAGTGCTTTGTAATGAACAAATAAACCATTTTCCAAGTGGCACTGGATTTACCTGACACATACAATATGTACATGCCTCAAGTGTCAGGCTTACTAAACCTATATGTGCTCATGAACTTTTTATAAACTCATACCTTGCCCTTAGCAACATAAATAAACATGATTGCGAGTGCAGTTTGTCCGATCAGCGCGGGGGATTTTATGAAGCTTCACTGCAGGAGATTGAAGCACTTTTAAATACGACTATAACAGCTAATCGAATGAATGGATTATTTAAATGACTACTCTTGGATTTATTATATACATATACTTATTATGTATCAGTGGCATCAGGCATGAGTAGTCACTTGAAATACTGTCAGACCATGTTTTGGACCGGATTACCTTATTGTGGGCAAATAACAGCAGAGTTGTCCTACAGTTTTATCTTATTTTTCTGCAAAATTGAGCTGTACAAATCCATTACACATATTCTCTCTCACAGACACCATCTAAAAAGCAACTACATCCCTGTGAGATCAGCACCTACAACAAGCAGCTGCTCTGTTAGTTGAAGCCCTATTTTTATATCAGCTATTATTAAATAGCTCAAACAAGGTGAGGCAGAAGTCAAAGTGAAAGAGGCCAAATTCTACTAAAGTAAATGTACAGTTACTTTAAAAAGGCTAGCTGGGTCCATGAGATACTAAGTCGGAGATAACTGTCAGCACGCTTCCGGTTTGGAGAAGCAAGCAGGAGGAACACAACAAAGACTAAAACAAAATTCTGATCTAAATGAGCCAGGGTTGATTTTAAAAATAAAACATGTGTGAAAATAAATGCTTGTGAATATCTTGTAGGTAATGCACAGTTGCACAAATAGTAGTTTTTGTAGTAAAAGTGTGTTTTCAGTGGCCTTATTACCAGTTCTACATATAAACTCCAGTCTGCTTCTTCAAACTGGAGGTGTGCAGACAATTAGTTACCGATCCTTAAACGGGGAGTATGCTTTTTTTCAAGAACCATTTAATCACCTAATAGCGTATTGTAAAGTAAGGAATCATCTCAGGAAAAATGACATTATTATCAAGGATTTGAATAAATGAGAATTTCCTGTTCTGAGCTTTGCCCAATCACAGCTTGCTTGTTGTGAGGTGTCGATTGGGGATGCTCCTATTGGTCTACGCTGCTTGTCAATAAGGAAGTAACAGCTGCTAATAAAAAGAGAAAGTATATGTCCAGCTCTGAATATGTCTTTTAACAGATCAAAACAGCGAAAAACAAATAGATAAAAGTGATGCAACGTGAAATAAATGTCGTCGGATGCTTTGCCAAAAAAGTGTTCAACAAGCTCTAAACTTCAGTTTGGTGTAATTTATTAGTATTTTGTTTCATTTAAAAAAAAATTCAAAGCAGAAAAGGCTTAGGCTGCTGTTGAGTGGTGTCTGAAACAGAGATAGCAAAACGAAAATCAGATAGTGACACTTTAATTCTCATACACCCTTTTTACTAAATACTGGTCTATCCCTTCAAAAAGTAGGAGTAAAAGTACCTTTAAAGTTGTGTATATGTAACAGCATATGAAAAAGCCTCTTAATCTGAGAATTGAATTGAGCTAAACGTTGCCCTCCTAGAAACAGCTGCCTCGTTTTGGCTGGAGGCAGAGTTTGAGTCCTCTTCATCAGGCAGAGGGGTGAAATGTTTACACTTCATGGCTTTTTAGTTGAAATTGTATGAGAGTAAACATCTGCTTGAGCAAGACTTCCCGATCCTGCCAGCTTTGTGAATGGCTGCTGAGGCACATTTCTTTCCCAAAAATCCTCTCCAGAAAATCATTTCCGGTACACAAATGACTAACCAATCTGATCTGACTTTATTTCCGCCAAGTTTGCTTTAAAAAACACCTCAAATCGATGTCCGTACCTGGGGACATTTCCTGCTCACTAGTGCGACCAGATAATGTGGGTTATTCGAGTCCCCTGGAATATTATATTTATGGCACTGTGAGCTTTTCCTTTTTTTTTTCTTTTTTAGGAATAAAAGTGTCGACTAAACGGTTCAGCAGAATGAAACGACGTTAGGAATTTCAAATCAGGCACAAACATGCAGCAGTGCAGTAGCGCGGTTTGAGCTGTAGGTGGCGCATGCTGCTCGTTTCACAGATAGGACTGCAGAGAGAGTGAGGAAAGAGTGCATCAAAAACCGTCAGAGTGTGAGCAGAAAATACTGGAGCGTCCAAATCAAAAGCTTCTGCAAGGTCAGGCTGATTGAAAAAAAAAAAAAAGGAAATGGAAGAGAATATTGAAAGTGATGATTATTGAGGCGTTTTCAGGAAAAAGGGGGGAGCGTTAAAAGACAATGATAGGGATCTAGACAGACAAACTGGCAGCCCCTTAAAAGGTAATCGTCTGGCTGGACAAACACACAGACTGATGAGTGTTGCCCATAGAGACAGGAGGCCAAGTTAAAGCAGAAAAAAGAAAAGAAAAAAGACAGAAAACAAAATGCTGATGTAAAACACATTCTTAATATTTGTCATTTTCGAATGGTAGCTATCATCAACATATTTGAGTTAGCATTACTAGCTACATTGTAATGCGTTACACCTTGCAATATATTTTCCAGTCATGGTAATCACCTTTCACTCCCCACTTTGTAGCTCTAATAACTTGTTACTCTACTGTGGGTTTCGGTTTATCCTTGTTACGTTTTTTGGTAATTGCTTAGACTCTGAAGTCAAAATAAATGCACAGATTTTAAAACTTGACACACAGTGAGCAAAAGGTCATCTCAAAGTGGCAACAACACACACATTTCCTGCGTCACACTTTTTTATCAGTTTCAATTTCAATCAATCAATGTCAGTTTTGAGAGGTCTTATACAATATTGGTTCTCCCCCTTCCTCCTTATTCCCCTTTTTTTTCCCCATTGAAGAGTTTTTCTCTGGCTGATGCTGGAAAGTATATGATCATCAGCCGTATGAGCCACTCTGGGTAATACGTCCCTCCATGTTTGGACAGAGAAGACATTTTTTGTGACAATGACGAGGCCCTGTGTCTGATCGATGTTGGAGATTGAAGGCAGTAATCTTCGAATTGTATTTTTCAGTTTAAATAGTTACTTTGTGAACGGTATTGTAAATAATCTTTCAATCTTGACCCATTAGAACAGAACGATCCTAATATAACAAATAAACAACCAAAATGATTCTTTTGTGTACGCCAATTGTGTAATAAAATGAAACTCAAGTACACTTTCTTGGTTAGATATGTATATTTATTTGATAGAATCAAGGCACTAAACTGCTTTTGAATGTACACGTCCTGCAAACAAAGAATACTCTTAGCTCTGTGCAGCTGTTGATCCCGACAGAACACTACACTGACACAATAAAGAGTGCTTTGTGTATGACTTTACATAATTCTTGAACAAACCAGATGGGAGAGACACAACATCAAAGCCACGCTTAAACTTAAGTCCTTGAGATTAGGTCACATGATGCTCACATAGTGAAACAAAACGCCATCCTGCAGACGTCAGGCTTCAGAGCGACTGAGTGTGTGTCTTTAAAGCCTACTTTCCACCAACTAGGTCACACCGTGTACAGTGCTTCAGCCGTAACCCCCGTCTGCTGCAGTGTGCGTTTAAGAATAGACACAACCACTTATTTATACTCACTGCCCTGTCCCCAAAAAAATATAATGCTAGTGCTTTCCCTTCTCCCTCTGTAGCATCTGTCTTGAGTGAGTGTCTTGTAAGTCGCTGAGTGTGTGACAGAAAAGAGACAAGCAAAAAGAGATACAACATGTGTAGTAAAAACACTCAGGAGTCACTATACCTTCTGACCTCCTAATTTATTTCTCATCTTTCCTTTTCGGAGAATGCAATTAAAAATTCTGGAAAAAAATAATATTATATTCAAGTAAATTGTTATTCATATTACTGAATGTCTTCCATTCAGAGACAAAATATTGACTGAAATGTGACCAGTCTTTTTTGTCCAGACCAATTTTTTGGTTTATTTGTTTGTTTGTTTTTGTTGTTTCTTTCTTAATTCTTAAAATAATGGAACATATTCATTCCAGGAAAAATAAATACTTAAATATAAAAAATAAATAAATAAATAATGTCTGCACATGGGAAAAAAATGCCCATACCAGCATTAAGCAACAATATCAACATCAGTTATTTCTCTCTATCTAATAAAGGCAGTTTAGTTAAAGTATGAGTATGTGAATGTAAATAACAACCTGCTTATGGTAACTGGGGTCATATAGATCAAATTGAAAATTGCGCCTGACTCCCTCTAACATTAAATAATGGTCCACTGAAAATAACTTCTACTCCCTTGTGCCTCTCCTGGAAATAAGTCTTCATTTTTACATAATGAACGTTACTCTCCATCCATCAGCTGTTGGTGGTAAATCCCCACCTGATGAAGACTGGAGATGAAGTCCTGGGTTATCTACATTAAATACATCAGTCAGGGCCCCTGAAGGACCTGAGGATGAGCTTGGAGGAAATCATCTTTGAACATTAGCTCCTGGCTGCTGATCATGCATGTGATTGAACTTCGAACCCAAATTGTATGTGTTGCATAAAGTGTGTAATTCGGGGTGTCTGGCTTGCATTTCTTCCATTTTCTCCTTGCAATTAAAAAAACAAACATTCAAGTGGAAAAATAGGCTATAACATGACTTCAAACCTCTCAAGTTTGGGCTGTTGTTTTAAATAAACACTTTATATATATTGCTGAAAAAGTAGCTGAATCCCAGAACAGCAGCGCAGAATACCCAGGTGACTGCATAAAGTGCGTAATGCATCTCTCGGGACCAAACAAAAAGGTTCTCTCTGGATCACTGTACTTGCATTTTATGTGTCACTACACCATTTGTACACAGTATGCTCATAGTACTGCAAATCTTCATCTTCAACATCACACTTTATTATTATTGGATGACTTTATTTACCATTTTAGGCCAGTTACAAACTATTAATATTGAATGTTGAATCACTGGTTGTAGAATAATAACATTCACGGCACATAAACATACTTAACTAATATAAGACATAGGTTGGGGCAGTGGATGGTACATAACCTAGCAGTTTGGATATTGAGTCTTTTTTGGTGAGAGGAAGGAAGTGATTGGAAGATATATATCTGTCATCAAGACGAAGTTTAGATGCCTGAATTTAAAATAAACGAGCTCCACATTTATTTTGCAGACGCTAACTCATAATCATGAAAACTCACACCATTTTTCTTCCAGCAGAAATGTAACATTTTGCCAGCTTTTTTCATAATGAACCTCATATAATCCCATTAGCAATGATTTCTAAAGACATAAACATTGCATTTGAGGTCAATCTTTTCTGCAGCGACAAAAGCTGCAGCATTTCCCATTAATTTCTTGAGCGTATAAGTTAAAAACAATAAAGAAACTTTAGAGGCGGCAAAAACCTGTCTAATGTATATTTATCAGAGTCAGTATCTACTCAGATATGTTGGCTGTAGATAACCCTCAAGCACTACAGATACTTTATCTCATTTGTATTGTGTGATAGCTGGCTATAAAGGCAAGATTTGACTGTTTTAGCATGTTATCTTCTCATGCAGATGAAGCCCAATTTGGCATCTCGTCACTTTTAGCTCGTAGTCTTTAGCTGGTATATAGCTGTAATGAGTATGTATAGTGCAGCTGAATGTTGCACCACTCACTGATGTTCCCTACCTACTCACTGACAGCCCATATATAGACTTGATTTCCATTGGCCAGGTAGACTTTGTAATTTTTTTATGTCTAATGCCCATTTGTCTGTTGAAAATGTATTGTGGTCTTCTTAACATCAACCCTACCCTATCTTTAGTTAAGGCAGCAGCACCACTTTTTCAGTTACTATAGTGAGCAGTGACTAAACGTTAACGGTATGAAGCAAGCAAATATAAAAAGACGCACTTGATTTCTAAACAAAATGGTGGTCCACCTGAAAATGACTTTGAGCCGAACTTTTCGCACACACAGCTTGACAGCAGATAAAACACTCTTTAGCTCCAGCCCCTACTGCCCTGGGGATCTACTGTCACTGCACATACTGAGACTATTCCTCTCCCCAGCTGTCGATAGCATCTAGCACATGGCAAAATAACTCATTGAAAACTCTGACCTTGGTCACAGCACCTGGGCCTCGCTGGGATTCAGTCAGAGGTCTGGGATCTTTACCACCGCGTTTAGAAATATCACACATTTTCTATCATACAAACTGAACACCGCTTTTCAGTCCGAGCGCCGGTCCCTCGTGGGTTCATGTTTATTTGCGGTGACGGCTGAAGTGACCTGCTCCCAATGAGCCACCGCTTTGACCTGAGCTTGTTGCCGAGTGTCCGGCGACGCCAAGGTGAACTGAGTTGATGGTTGATGGCAGGCCGAGTGCTGACGCTACAAACTGTTCACCTTCTCCTTTCTTCGCTCTTGTTTTTTCTTTCTCTTGTTGCACCGCTGTTACTTCACATCATGAGCGAGCAGTGTTACTAACTATAGACACGTCTCTGCTTTCTGAACTCCAAACAGAAATATCTAGAACATCCAATCAACAGCATAAATCCTACCTTTAACTATCAGTGCTGTACTCTCGGTCGCTGAAATAGCCTGGTGATCCCAATTATATCACAATACGCTATTTTGGGGCCGTTCTGAGAATGGAAACACCACTGTCAGCAGCCAGTCCTGTTTGCTTGTTGAGTGTTAGTTTAAAAAATTGGTTTAATAGTGTTAAGACCAACTAATGTGCCAGACTGGACACTAAAACAAGACCAAGTTCAGTGTGCACTGAAAAAGAAACCATTCAAAAACATTGCAGTTTAATTCCAGAGTTCTTGTTTGCATTTGTAAATATAAAAATGTATATACTATTTACAGTAATGAGTACAGTAATATATTTGTGGTTTTGGCAGTTTCAGATTCTCCAGTTACATATACTTCACACACAATAAAGAAATGCATGTAGCATAGGGTGACCATATTTATTTATTTATTTATTTATTTATTTATACAGCTACTTACACATATCTTCTACCCACTCACTAACAGCACACAGATCTGGTAGTTGTTTCCATGAGCCAAAGCTAACTGTGCTTGACTAGCATAACATGTGATTGAAGTGACTTTCTGCATGTAGCCTTTAGCTTATGTAGCGCTAATTACTCCTGTTTAAGAAAAAACGGCTTAACAAGGCACTGACATTAAACACATGTAGTTTTATCATGTTCCAAAAGCCTCTTATTTATGCACAATATACAATTCAATTATACAATGAGCTAATGCTAATCGTCCATTGAATTAGCCGTCTGCTTACCTTCCGACACATAAACGCACGCACAAATTAGGTACTTATCTGCAGTCTGTCCCTTCTTTCCTCCATCTATCATTTCCTGGTTCTTTCTTCTATCCTCCCTCCTTCCCTCTCCAGTCCAGATGACATGATTTCACGCTCGACTGTCGGATGATTTTCTCATAATTACCGCTGTAACAAGTGAAGGCTAACAGATTCCTCTTCGAAACTCTCTTTTGTTCCACAGTCGCACCCACAATTTATGACACGGCCAAAAAATGCCGATTCAGATCTGTATTTTGTCCTCACACGTTAATCTAAGCGTACTTAACTTTTTGGTTTTTAAGGTCGTCATTCACAAGCCGGCCTTACATTCCCTCTGGGCCCGCACACCTCTGTCTCTGCTCCGTTTGCTCACTCATCCTTTTTCTCATCCTCCTGTCCCGTCGGCCACTCCATTAACCAGAGGGTCACTTTTCCAGCTGGTTAGCCCGGGCCAAATCCCCATCAGGTCGCTGACGTACAACGGTGACAGCCATCTGTACGTGTAAGTGTCCATATACACAGGTGCATTTGTCACTTTTACTCTTGTCTCGTCCTCCACTGTGATGTCGTAACGCCCCAAAGTGATCGAGGCAGAAACATAAATGACTTGTGTCGCAAAAATGTTACACGTGTTACAAATTAGATCAATTATGGACAATTTACAGCCCATTTCAAACCACTACTCTAATTAAGTGCCTGAATACATCCCTTTTTTGAGGGATACTAACCTACCATGTAGCAGTACACATTAATGTTTACATTTCTGGAGGAGTTTGTTAAAACATGACCAAAAGTGCTATATAGATGTCACAACTGTACAAGAATTGGATGATATGATGATGAATAACCAAGTTTAATGGATACTCAGAAAATCAGTAGAGCGTTCTTCAACAGGGTCAGGCCAGGAATGATAGGGTCGAGCTCCAATAAGGACAGCAGAGGTAAGTATAGTATATTACAACTTAATAAAGTATAATTGAGCAATGATTCTACAAATTAGAAGAGAAACTCTGAGGCCACAACTACAATGGAGGAGAGCAGGAGAGGTAAGGTAACAGGGCTAATCTTTAACAGTTCCAGAAATGATTGTTTTCAACATCTGTCTATCCAAAATCCAGAATCCAAACTAAATAATAATTAAAAAAAACTAGAATCCAGAATCCAGAACAGTCCAGGGTCAGGGACTATTTCTTTTTAATCTTTTACATGTTAAGTTTTTCCATAGTTTAACACCTGGAACTGAAATACAGAACATTTTCATTTTTGTTCATTTTTGAGTTTTTAGATTGTACTTTAAAAAAAAAAAAAAATTATAGCCAGTGTGTAGGTTACAGAAACTATTTGAATATTTACAGAAAGAGAGTTATGTTGTTTGTTTTATGATCATTTTTGCTTTTTTTTTTTTTGTGTGTGTGTGTGTTTACAGACAGGAAACAGGGTGAAAGAGAGGGGAGGGACATTGAGCAAATGGACCCAAGCTGGAACTGAACCCAGGTCATTTGAATACGTGGTATGTGCTTTACCAGGTGAGTCCCTGAGTATTTGTGCTGTATGATAAGCTACAATGTCAAACAGTGCATCATCTAGGTAACCTGACTTTTTCATGATTCTTATGGTATTTTTTTAACACAAATCAATTAATGTACTGAATTTTTCGTTTTTATTGCCCCAGATCTCAGCGCAGTAACTTCAATGAGGTAAAAACAAAGAACAATACAGAAAGCATAGTGACTTTTGATCAAGAAACCAATCCTGTAGTGATCTTTGCCTAGTCCTGTGATTAACTAATATCCAGCTTCCTTCTCCCTTTAAAGAATAAATAGTAGAAGCTCAATAATATGTGGCTCCAAAACATACTGAAAGAGAAAATATTTCATCAGTTGACTGGAGCTACTATTAAATTCTGCCAACTGCAACCCTGGATTAATAAAACATTTAAACGTGTTTCTATTTTCTGCATATGAGTCCAAGATTATAAATCTAGATTCCAACGTTAAGCTGAATGAAATGTGTGCAAAGTTTTGGAAGTCTTGTGTTCTCTGTTAGAGCAGCAAAGGTAAATGAAGTAAAGGATTATTCAAATATGAATACACTAATAAATACTGTATATGCTCTGCGGCAGTATCTGCTCAAGTGTAAGGTAAAGTCATTGAGTGTGTTAGCTCAAGGTGAAGTCAGGACAAAACAAACAGAGATGTGGGGATGGGCTTTTAGCTGCAAACAAACAGTCTGCAGATGAACACAAACTAAAGAGACACTGTGTTAAATAGTCCAGCCTTTTAGCTTTATTTTACCAGGAAAGAGGAGTGGGTAAGGTCATAAGTAATGAAAAACACAATTTTGTCCAATTCTCCTCTGCTGTGTTTTCCCCATTCTGTGTCTCTTAAATGGAGTTAGGTTACCGCTCATGATTGGCTTTTTTATTACTTAGTTTTTCTTATTAAGTTTCATTTAATTACGTTAATTCGGTTTCTAAAAGGAGGCGGCTGTAGTGATATACAAACTTCTCACCTTTTTCTTTCTTTCTTTGCAGACATCCATCTTGCCGCTGTTGCTTTCATTCATCCTGTTTAAAATGGAAATAAGTTCCCTCTCAGGCAGAACAAGTATGATTATGATGATTAATGACGGGGAGTGTGCACAAATGCATGTGGTGAAAAGAAAACAATCCTGCAAATGAAACTGGAACGCCAAAGCCTTTCGAGTAATAAAAGGTAGAGAATGAGAAAAGTCACGCAAGAAATGTACAAACAAGAAAGAAAAGCAGCGGCGATGGTCTAGAGGGGGCGCCAGGTTAAAGGTCAGAGTGTAAAATGAGCCAGCATATTCACCACATTAAAGAATGCAGGAGGCACGACCCCGTTGTCATGACGACGATGAAAGTCTGATGGTTAGCTTTAAAAAGTGCAATGTGAAAAAAAAGAGCAGAACAGAAGCAAACTCAAGACTGAACTTGGTCACAAATACAGCCACAAAGACTGACTTTAACCAAAAAGAAAAAAAGAAAAAAAAAGACCAAGAACTGACTTTCTTCTTTATCATCAGCCAACTCTAACAACTAACTAGAACAGTGTTGTCAAAGTCAAAGTGGTGAGGGGCCTCAATAGTTAATGAGTTTATTTCAGGGGCCAAAGATGGTGACAGTTGGAAGCTTTTATTACATTTTGAATGGAAGGTTATCTTTTTAACATTAATTTCTACATTTATGGAGAATGGTTTTAGTAACAGGTTTTAGATGGATTTGAACTGGTTCTAGCTGAATGTAACAGGCTTTATATGGATTTAAACAGGTTTTAGTTTGATTTGAACAGGGTTTATTTAGATTTGAGCAGGTTTTATATGGATTTGAACAGGGTTTATATGGATTTGAACAGGGTTTAGTTGATTAGAACAGATTTTAGTTGGATTTGAGCAGGTTTTAGATGGATTTGAATGGATTTTTGTCAAAATCGAAAATTTTGTTAAAATCAAATAATGTAATAAAAACCATCTAAAACTTGAGACACTTCAGATCCATGTAAAACCTGTTTAAATCCACTTGCCCAAAATATCACCTACTAAATGCATTCAAGAGCCACATAACATATTGCAAAGTGCTGCATTTTATCCATGTTCCCTCTCATGTAACAGTTGTAAAGTTCTAGTATCACCTAAAGAAATATCAATTGTATTTGCAGGAATCCATCAACATTTAGCTGTTATGGCATTCATTTAGATAGAAGATTGTAAATTCAGCTTTGTGGCAGTGCAGAGATCAGAACTGAGGCTTTTCAATTCTTTGGAGTTTGATTATTGACAGAAAAGGCTATTTAGGTGTAGCATTTAAAAAAAAGACAGCAAGCCGAAGCTATATTGTATGTCAACCAACTTTATATTCTTAAGTTTTGCTGCATGTTTCTCTTCCCTATGACCCATTGCTTTTTAACCAAAAAGTGCTGTGTCCCGCTACTGCTGATGATCTGTCTCCACAAGATATAACGTACAGTGCTCCCCGAGAGTCGATCCAGATAATATTATGTATGCATTACTGCAGAATCAACTGAATTCACAATATAATTCCATATTTCACTGCCCCGTAATCTTCAACAGGTTGCACCGCGCACTTTCCGCTACAGTTGGTTTGATTATGTAACACGCACACTGCTTTAAAACACATTTCCTTTGTACCTAATCACAAAGAAAACCCGTGAAAGTGGCTCCGATACATTTTGCTGCTGGAGTGAAGTCATCTGACATTTAAGAATCAGCCAGCCGTGGCCGCACCAAGCGCCTTGAGTTTGTGCACATTGGTGGGCAGACAGGAGGGCCCCGAGGGCAGCTGGCTCAGACAGAGTCATTATTTAGTGACACAGACGATGGCGTGGCCTTATCGGGAAACTGTGAACGTATACCACACACATATAGAGAGCAAAAATGACATCTATAAGGCCCGCAGTGTTAGGATTTAATGAGAAACTTCGGCTGTGTTACCTGTTGCTTGAAGATTTCTTTTCTCGAATTGTTGCGTATGTTTACTTTGTCAACTTTAAGATATCTTTGCAAGTATTTTTCAGTTGTACTTTAGACCTGACGTGAGTGTTAAAAAAAATGGTTAGGAGATAAAGCCCTGTTTTGACAATGCCTTAGCTGTTGGGAAGGCTGTAGTGGGTCTGCCAGGCCAATAGGGGCGCTATCAACCACAAAACTGCAGTCATTAGCCAAAAAAAAAAAAGCTTTTCTGCCAAACATACAACTTTTTAATCTTTGGAAGCACTGACTTTTGCCGTTGTTGTCCTACTTCCTGTGAGTTGAGTACGCCTCTGTCACAGTTTACACTTCAGTGGAGTGAGTGCCGCTACAGCACACCTCCTCGGTGGGATTTAAACGTTTTCTGTAGAGCGAGAATATGTAAAGAGAAATGCATTGTCGCCCAAATAGCCTCAAAGTCTCCCAAGACACAAAAACAAGAACTCTAACTTCAGTGCTCAAAAGACTGTTTCATTTTTCATTATCAGTGCATTTACTTAAGCTCAACTCTCTACAACTCAGCCCATTGTTAAAACTCAAGTCTTAATTGTTTAAAGCTGCAGTCCCTGATTTAGTTTTTGCCATTCCTCTCTCAGCCTCACCACTCTCACCAAAACAGCAGCGTCTTCTCCTTCTTCTTTTATTTAAAAAAAATGTAAAACCAGACCAATTTTTCACTACAAAATACTACTACTTTACTTTAAATCGAAGTTTAGAGCTTACTTTCTTGTTTAATTTGCTGCACGTTTCTCTGTTTTTGTTTTTTTTGTTTTGTTTTTGAGCTGTGAAATAAGGCCTCTTTTAGCAATGTAATAACTATTTCCTTGGTCCTTTGTTGTTGACATCAGAGTTGACCAATGAGAGAGCTCCTTTTTACCGCAAGTGAGCTGTGATTGGACAAAATTCTGATTGATCTGATTGACCTTCATTATAATGCCTAGCTCATGACTTAAGGTCTTTTTTTTTTTTTTTTACAGATGATTACTTAACAACAATAAGCTGCTTTGATACTGAAAAGCTTTTTTTTTTTTTTTTTTTACCTCTAACTTTACCACAGTTTTGAAAGTGAAAAGTGATACTGTGTGAACTGCCTAAAAGCATATCTCCTTGTAGCAGCACAAAGCCTGGAGGGCATGTGTGTTAATGAGCCAACGTCGACGACAATGAAAGCCATCGCTCTGGTCTCTTGGGAATGAAAAACAATATCATAGCTCATTAGGAGAGTACTTTGAGATGGAGGACAACACCTTTTCACACAGGCCAGGTTTCTTTGGTTAGCAAGTTTTTGAACCAGTAAAGATAAAAGAGTGGAGTAGAAAAAGTCTTCATGGTGTCTTCTGAGATTCCGGATCCTTTTATTAAAGACTTGAGACTCTGTGTGACGTAACCCTGGGAAAAGTGTGCGGCTAACTCACACATTCACGCGGCTGGAGGCAGTAGTCGATGTACACCACCATGAGGGGTAGGAGGGAGAAGCCCGGAGAGTCAGCACAGCTAAAATTACAGCCTTGTCACACCGTATCACTGCAGACGACCATGTACGTGTGTGTGTGCAAAGTGAGAGACAAAGTGATGTGTGGAGTCCTGCCTAAAGACACTAGGACAAAGTAAAAACGGAGCACACGCAGAAGTACTGTACTGTGCAGAAGAATCGTGTACATATACAGCCAGTCAGTGAGTTAGAAAAGATTTGTTTACAATGATCTGGAGGGAAACATGACGACTGACCAGTGTGAGTGTGTGTGCAGGCCTGTCACTAGCAACTTGCACTGTTAGTGTTTTTGTTTTTTTGTTTTTTAAAGAGAAGTGAAGATAGAGTTAGAGTTTGATCCACAAAAACAGAAGGACCTGGGTTCGATTCCAATGAAGGCAAAAAGTAAAAATGAAAAAAAAAAAAAAAAGAAAAGTGAACATGCTGAAGATGAACTATAGTATGTACTGGTTATGGGGTAGTCCTGATCCTGAAAATATCTACAAGTTTATTTCAACACAACTTTTAACCAGAGCGGGACATGCTTCCAGACAGTAGTTTTAATGACCCAGATGTAAATAAATGCACATATCCTCCATTTGCAGAGCAGCAGTTTAAAGAGAATCACGACGCATTGATCAAACTTACTGGTATGTGTTACTGAAAACACTTTAAAAAGTAAGGTGGGACTTTACCCGTCATTAGCATCACTAGCAACACTTTGAACTTCTATTGTAACCAAAACTGGCTTCCACAATGACTTGTTTTGTTTTGGCACAGCAAACAAAATTCATTTCATTACATTCATATACAGTAGGTAGATAGGTATGTGTTCATATAAAACTTTAAATGGCATAGATTTGTATGGGCATAAAAGGTGGTACTTGGTAAGAAGACTATTTTCTGGGGTGGTATCTGAGTAGAGTTTGAGAACCACAGTACTAGATTTAGTAGAAGTGGACTGATGTGGAGCCACCATATGCTCCAACAGGTGGTCTTTGAGTTATCCGTAAAAACGTCTTACCTCTTGCTTCTTAAAGTAGATTTATTTATAAGTGGATGGAAATCATTAGTCTCCATCAGTGGCACAGTGCAGCAGACACATTGTAAGTCTACATTCAAGAAAAAGTTGTTCTCCAAATTCACTCTCAGTTAAGAAATAAAGAATGAATTTTCTGCGGGGGCTAGTCGACAACTGACCCTGACCTCCCTGTGAAAGAGCCGCTTCTGCCTTAATAGAATGTAAAATCACGCTAGTGTCTGTGTTGCCACGCGTGTTTGTGAGCGTATGTGTGGCTATGTGTGCGCTGACATTGATGAATGAGGCCTACATCAGAGCAATCTGCTAGCACGGCTCTATAAAACAAGCACAAATCACTTCAGGAAAACACGCTTGTGAAGAGGGCCACTGGTGTCAGATGGTGTCCTGCGTGAGTGCGGCTGCGTGTAAATCAGCACGGACGTGTTGTTTATCCGTGGGCATGCCTCCGTTCCATTTCTTTACCCTGTGTATCCAAAACGTGTCGGATTAGACAATGCTTTACACTCATCAGCAGTTTCTTTTCAGCTTTGTTAATTGCAGTTCACCCCAGTCGACTCCTCACATAAAGTAAGGCATTAAAATAATTCTCTCAAGCAGTGTGTGAAGCACAATAGTTAGATTAACGCAGCAAGGCACCAATAGAAAAAAAGAGGCAGTCACTGATCTTTGCTAATGTTTCCTTTGACAGTGGGAAAACGGGAAAGTAAATGTTCCTGAATACATGTGGATTAGAACAGCCACGTAATGAAACAACAGACAGATTTATAAAGAAAACAGAAAGATGTGACTATATTTATCCTAATAGTATCTCACGCTTGCTCTAATTGTAATGCATGCTGTGTAATTCCAGGGGAAATGAATCTGTGCTTTTAGAAGGATTATTGGTTGTTGTATGCTTTTTACTGGCCAACCTGTTAGGTATTGTGTTTATACATGTTATAGGAGAGCAGCTGGGGGTGATTATTAGCTACTGGGTGGTAAACATGTAAGCAACATAACAAAACAGGTTTTTTTTCCGTAAGTAATGATTTCTACCTGAATAAAATTACAACTACTACTAGCCTGTAAGGGCTAGTATGGAGGTCCCAAGCGTTAACCCTCAACTCATCCCGTCTCCTCCTCCTTTTGATTGGATTTTGTCTGTTCATTTTGTGCATTTGTTGACAAAAGAGTCAGTAGTTTTTCTCATTACTTTTTATGACGTTTTCGTAACGTTTTCTGCTGCAAAAATCATTCGTTGAGGGTGGGGTGGTGGTGGTTTGTGCATTATGCATGTCCTCCAGACTGAGATGGGGTAGAGTGTAGTCGACAGTGCATGTGTGAAAAGGGCTTAAGAGACATACTGTATAACCATTCATTCAGACATTCATAAAAGGGCCATTTAGAGTCACTTGTTCACCTATACATGTGTGAAAATCTACTGTTACATTTGATAATCTCTTATACGTTTTACAGTTTAAGCGTATGTACTTAGCAGTCCTGTGTCGATTCAGCAGCCCTTCATTCATTAGAGGCCTGAACAGAACTCTCTATTCAATCCAACGGCTGAGTGAGCTTCAAGCACATGGGCCTTCACATGTTCACACATCACCTCTAACAGCCCTGTCCATCAATGTCATCAGGTACAAAAGCGCAAAAATGAAGTTGTTGTAGGAAAAAAGTCAATTTGTCATCTTATTTGTGTGCACACATCACACCAATCAAGTCCACATGTCAAAAAAAGCTTTTGAATAAAGTCATTCAAATGTAAAAGGTCAAAGGTGAAGGTCAGATACACTCTCTAAACACGGTTTAAGCCATAAATTGACAAATGCCAACAAGTCAAAGGTCAACTTCACCGTAATATCACAAATAAATCCTGATGACACTGACGTAAACTGGAAATGGCCCGGTTGCCATGGAGACGCAACCGAGAAGCAGTATTATTAAGTTTTCATGCCTTTTTGAATCATTACACAACTGCTCCATAAAGTCAACGATTGGTCTGATTATCTCACTGACCTTGATCATATGTGTGTGTGTCTGCTTAGGTTAAATAAAAGCCACTTTGACAGGCACCTTTGCTGCCGGCTGAAGGGCAAAAGCCCAGTGTCAGTCGCTGGGCCTCATGGGAAATATTCCTCCTCTAAACCTGGAAATGCAGCACAGATAGGACCTTTCATTCTCCAAGTCTCTTTCCCGCTCCCCATTTTCTTTCAACTGCTTTTTTTAATCTCTCCCTTCTTTCTTTCTCACACCACCTTTAATTCCACTATCCCGCTTTAATCAGATTCTAATAAGAAATGGCCTGCAGATGTCAGCACTTGTTAATTAATGCCCCTTTTCCCCATTCCCGTATGTCTATCTTGATCTCTTGCAAACTAATTTTATTTTTAACCCAGTGCACATAGAGTTTACCACCACAGTCTCCAAATTGTCCAATATCTATGTAACATTTCCAAGATATGTGCACCACCTTAAAATTTCTTGCATTTTTGCTGTAATTTCTTTTAGGAAAACTAGTTAACATCAAACTGTTTATAATAATCCAGAGGTGTCAACCAGCCCACCAGAGAGTACAATCTGGCCCGTGGGATGAATTTGGAAAGTGTGAAAATTAAAAGACATTAATTCCAATTTTTAAATAAAAGTAACAGCTATTCCTAATCTGTCCACTGGGGGTCTCACTGTTTTAGTAAGAGTAGTGGACCTAACTCAACACAAGATAAACGAATCGTTAGCAGATCTGAGTAAACAACAGTCTGTTTTCACGCACGGTCAGAGGCCAGTGATGCAGAAGTGACATTTAGCTACGTTGGTGTTAAAATAGCATTAGCATCAAAGCAATATTGTGAGGGTGAGATTGTAAAACTACTCACCTTTTCTCAAATAAAATTTCTATCTTTTTTTTCATCTCAGCTTGTCCTAAAAGGTTTAAAGTCACTAGAAATCAATTTATTAGATGTACACGTGGCAGTAAATGGATGAAAACAAGAATAGTGTGCTCTATTTGTCTTTATTTATGCAAATCAAACATTTTCTTTTGGATTCACTTCTGTGTAGCACTTTTTCCTGCCATTTATGCCTCAAGGCGGGACATTGTTGTGAGAGAAAATCCCACAAATACCACTGAAAGGAGCATTAAAAAGGCTACATATTGAGATGTTACAGTCTCATGAGACTTTGCAGGAAATCCAAAAAGTTAGTACTGTCATGTTAAGTTGCTTTTTAAACCTACAGTACTTCACATTTAATCTTTTCTGCATTAATTCTTTGACATTATGTGAGCAGACAGTTTTGGGCTGTCTTCTATCCAAACGACTAATGCTTGCTAGAGTATAAAATGTTAATGAGCGAGTGTGATATTATTCTCGGTGACCCTTCCACGATCCTGCTTTATAATTGCCCACAGTGTCGCCCCCACCGATGTGTGTCTGTGCGCATGATACACACCGCCGATTACTCATGTTCATGCATGAGACATACAGCGCTACATACTGTATATCACACTCATAAATATGACATATAGAAAGCGTTAGAGGCAGAGCTGTCCAGACTCTCTCCTTTCCCAAACTTATGTAATATCTCCATTGTGACTGTGGTGTCCAACTATTAGAGCCTGGTGCAGTCAGGCTGATGATAATGTGACCAAACAGATCTGAAACCAGTCTTTAAGCAAGTCCCGCTTTGGGCTTTTAACTCATTACTTATATTATTAATAAGAAATCCCATCATCTCCACTTCCACAGCTGGGAGTGTTAGGTCATTTCCATTTTGTTTAATTTGTCATATTTAACATTACACAAACACCGGGAGCAAAAAAGTTGAATTTAATCACAAAAACCAACATAAAATAACAGATGTCTGTGTAATTGCTAATGTCAATTATATAGTATTTTTCGAGTTTTGCGATTAAATGCACCATGTGAAGCATTATTCCACTTAATCATCTCATTCTCATTATCACCACAGTTCTGTTGTTTAATGGTAGTAGAAGATACTTTTCCACAACACATTAGTCATTTAATGAACTCATTTAATGAAATGGTTTGTTTAATTTATGCAAAGACTGCATCAACATGCAAAATCCAATCAGTATCCTGTTCTCATGGCTGTGTCAACTGCTTTGCCTTGTTCTAGTCTCTGTAAACAGTGTTTTCTGTTTCCAGCTTGTGTAATGTAAAATAATAGAGGGCACCCTGTGGTTATCTTGTGTCAAAGGTCCTGAAAGTGATAGAGACCGGATAAGCCCTGGAGCCAAATGTTCATAGACAATAGGGATAGCACACTTAAAATAGCTGACAAAGAAGTTCAGTTATAATTTACTGTCAGCTGTTTTTACTTGCTACATATTTTGTTGCTAACTGTGTGACCTCAAGTCAAATGTGGTGAGTCTACTGCTACCAATTGTTCTGTTCAGTCTTGGATGTACAGGTACAAGACACAGGGCCATCCCCTTGTCATCAATGTCATTAGTGGCCACTTGTGGTATTGCATCTATGTTCCTCATTGATGTTATAAGACGGTGGGTAAAACACACAAAGACTAGAGCTGTAGTGCCCCTGTAGAGTAAAAACATTTTTTTTGTTTTTGCTCTATGAACCATTGAGAAACTTTAATTGACAATGAACAGCTGCCATGACTGTCTACAGAACCAGTTCTAATACATCAGTGTGCACATCAAACAAAGTAGATCACTGCTTCTAAATATGTTGGCATTTCGTACAACTTATTTATAATGTTGTCTTGTTGAACTTCAGTTAGCTTCTCCAGCAGTGTCCTGTAGTTCAAAACATGTTGTTTAGTAATGTACTAGCCTTGCCAGCTAAACCTTTTCATTTTCTTAGCAAAGTGAAGTGGGTTTTTGAACTTCTCCAATTGACCACAACATCCATCAATTTCAATACTACTGGCCAATAATAACCATTAAATCTAAAATGCTGCGTTGATCTCTCTCAGAGTACTGACCTCTGATTTGTTTCTCCTCCTGGAAACCGAGAGGGACCAGACTGACCAGGCTGGTAATTTCCATAAACACATTAAATAAAGAAATGATTATGAATAGTGAAGATATTCACAAAGCAGCCGCTGATCCAGACCTCAGTGTAAGGCTGTGCTGTGTGTTATATAATCCTATGTGTACAGAGTGTCACAGGCCATCCATTATGCCGAGGCAGTACCTCTGCTAATATATAGACAGGGCAGAGCCATGAAGGTCTTCATTTAGTGGAGCGTGAGATTGACATTTCCTCCCTATTACTTCTCAAATCACCACCTGTGTGCACGCTGCTCACAGTAGATTAATTTATGAACTCTCATATAATCAGTGCCTATGGAAAATTACCCTCAATTCATCACGTCTGGAAGACAGCACACACACAACCCACCTCAAACACACATACAGTATCAACAAACAGAGGAGAAAGTACACTTAGCGCCTGCAGCTATGTGGAGCATGGACCACTGACTGACACTTTAAAAACCAAATGTCCTCGGCGCCTTCTGCTTCCCAAATTGGCCCCAGATTGTTCCTTAACTCAATCATACCTTGCACTCTGTCTCACCCTGTAATTAGAGGGAATAGATAAATAGATAGAAAGCATTCCAGGTTCTTATTTGTGCTATTTGCTTTAATAGATCTGACAGGATCTGTGTGTGGGGCTCTCCAATGTCCGAGAAGTGTCAAACGTGTCCAGAATATCAAAGAAACTGTCACAGAACCTCAAGGGGAGCATCCTCTGTTGTTTATGGACACTGTGATAAAAGACTGCAGGTTTTAATGCACAATGTATCAAGCCTATTGTCATTCAGGCAATTATAAACCTTGGTCATTGGGTAATCTTTCTTCATACGAACCAGTTATTGCTCTTAGGTGACCTATTTTCACCAATGTTTGCAAGATGTGCACTTTTTTTTCATATAATGGCAGCAGGAATTTGATTTTATTTGAAACTAATACAAGACAGGCCACAACAACAATAACTCCCAACAGGAAGTTATTAACAATAGAGCACAACCTTAAGAAACATGTCATTTCTCAAAAGAAAAGCTTTTTCACTCTGAATGACCCTCTTTTATAGGCAGGTTAACGCTGAGTGAGAAGGCATGCTTCCATTTTAAGAACATTACTTGCAGGATCCTATCACCTCAACACTTATGTACACCATTACCTAAATAATACTTGTTAAGTACCTTTTCACACTCACCAGGCTTACTGCTGGTTCTAATTATGAAACAACCAACATGTTCTCACCAAAAAATTGTTCAAAACCTGAAAAGTGGTTCCTGGTCTGTTCCTCTTTGTGAACCACAGGGTCATGTTTTTTTTCTATTAAACAGTTCATTAAACAGTTTTTTTTTTTTTTTTGGGATCAAAGAGGTGTGACATTGGCCGGCTCAAGAAATAAATGAACCAGAACTGTTACAAAGTCTGGCTGGTGCAACAGGGCTAACAGTGTTGCTTTAATGCCATTAATCTGAAAGGGCTTTCTGTCTCATTCTGTATAAATCTGAGACAAGGTCTGAGCTTGTCCTATGCTATACAAGGTTAAACACTATCCATCAAAGTGCTCCATCACCTCACCCCCTCCTTGTGAAAGCTGCTATATTCCACCTAAGCACGAGAACATGTTTGTCACTCTCTCAGCCCAGCTTCCCTCCTGTGAGTAAATCAATGTTGCTGACAGTTTTATTCCTTTACCGTTATTGTGTAATCTGCTGTTACAATATAATGGCCAATCATTGTGAATAGGATCTTAATGCTTGCCACTGTGTGCATTAAAGCGCATGTGTGGGTGCTACTTGATAAGGCGCTAAATGAGAATGAAGTCTCTCAATTGCCTCTGCAGTTCGAGCCCGGCCGTTTAGCCTGCTCATGATTATGACATTGTTGGGGCCTCTCATAAAAGGATCTTTATCACGGCGCAGTGAATGTGTCATGTCTGTCTGTTTCTTTAAGATAAACTCGGACTAATTGTTTGCTAAATGTGACACATGTATCTGTGATTATTGGTGTATTAACTGTGGGATTATATTAGAGCCGTTTTTTCTGGTTTGTGATACAGAAAGCTCTTAAGTCAATCTGTTCAATCTATTTGTAAAATGAGACGTCTAAACAGTGGTTTCTGTCTGTAATCACTGTGATGCATAACTGCTTCAGGAGACATTTAATATGTGTATTAATGGAATGATTAGCGAACATTTCCAGTACATTAAACCCGTCCAACGCTGTGTTCACACTGGACTCAAATGTGGCTTAGAACAGATTTGTTTATGTTAGCATAGGTCTGTCGTTTTCATGAAAGATTTTGTGCCATTTATAGTGCCACACCTAATAAAGGTAATATTAAGGGCAGAAAAAGCTGAATGGCGCTCTGAGTAAATTTGTCGCACAAATTCCCTTCAGAAGTGTTGTTTTTACTCATCAGTTTTGTTCAAAAACACTAGTAGCTGAATGTTACATCAAGCATTTACAGAAAAAGTTGTATTTCGATTTGCCTGCCATACAAGAAGATAAATGGTACATCCCCATCATTTGTTTTAAATTTAAAAAATCCCAATTATAGACTAAGAATTTCTTCTATGAGAGAAAAATCAACCAAGACCATATTTTAAAGGGCCTTTTTTGACAAGTCTTTGTATATTTAAGCTTAACATTTTGTCACAATAAGTTATCTAAGCTAATGATACTTTTACAGGTCATGTTCACATTTTCATTGTGTATTTGGTGGTTCATTGGTTTACTCCCCTTCTACTGGTGACTACACATGTACCAGGCAACAACAAAAGTACATTTCCACTGAAGTAGTATGTTACGGGTTGAGTTGGTGCATGGACACATCAGACATGAACACAAAAAAAATCACTTCACATAAGGATTTACCCACTTCATTGTATTTAGTCGGATGTTCTGTTCCTCATGGACATCATCTGTACAAATGGGTGTCATTCAGCTGGGTTTTTGGGTTTTTCCTCACCCTGATGGAAGGTCTAAAGAGGGTCTGTTTCTCTGTTTGCTCTCTTCTTTTGTTTTTTGTCCAGCCCTTTGAGGCAACTGGTCTATAAAAACAAAATTGAATTGAATTATATTAAATTACATTACACAAACACATACACAAACATGATGTATATCCCAGATAAAAACACATCTTGTGCAGTTCGTATGTAGCTTACTTGCACACTGTGACATCTGAGCCATGTATTGTTAAATAAAAACTTTACTCTCACATTCCTTCCTTTATGGACAATTTAGAGTCACCTATTCACCTATACTTGCATTTTTTGGATAGTGGGAGGAAGTTGTAGTAATTGGATAGACGTTGCAGAGAACATGCAAACATGCACCCCACAGTGGACAGTCATTTATTCCATTACTGTTTAGCATTTCTACTAATACCTTTGAGGAAGTGAGAAAGCATTGTATATGTACAAGTGTAAATCTCCTGGAAATGACTGCTTCAGCCGACTTCATGTTCTTGCCGGACCAACTCAAACCAGTTCTGTCCCTCCTCTGCCATCTTCAAGTCTGTGTTAATGACCCTGCAGAACGAAAAGTGTTTTCATTGATTCCACAAGAACAACCCACATCGTACACTTATCTACTCAATGCCAAATAGGTGCGAAAAAGCCAATCTTTCTGATATTCCTCTGTTACAATAGAAAGGACATGAGATTACACCCTCTCACCCCACCCTCGTGCACGCTCTGCCCTCGACAATGTGACGCTCCAGAAGATAACAGGGTCAGGGATGAAGGGAGACGCAGTCAGAGGGCAAGACTGATGAGGAGACGTGGAGACAAACAGGGGCCGACACCACAGTCAGGGAGTGACATTGTGTTACTGCATGACAAACTGGCTGATGTGTGTGTGTGTCCGCGGCAACGTGTGCGGCCATGTTTGCATGTGACAACGTATATGCTGTATGTATGCGCTATATGACGGCACCGGTGCAGCGTGTGTGTGCATGTGTCTGACATTGTTTGGTTAAATCAGCGTGGTCAGCAGTGTGGAAAGAACAGTGCGTGGTGGAGGCTGTTTGTGTGTTTATATTTGGAGCGGAGTGTGCATGTGTTCCAGTGTACAGTAGATGGGACTGTGAGGGTTATTTGTGATGCCGCACGAGCCGGAGTTTCCAAGTAGGTCACAAGACACACAGCACACTAAGCATGTATTTATGTGTATATACGGGAGCTGAAAGAATGGGAATATGACACCCACAGATCCAATTAAACCAGAATCATTCCAGAGAATTTATATATACTCATGTTTGGTTAATGGCCCATATGTACTGATGGCCCTGTGTTGCATCTTAAGTTGTTGACATGTATGTTATGGGTTGAATTGGTAATGCTTGGTTTGTTATGGGTAACCCTTGTGTGCCTGGAACTGTGTAAACAGTGACGCGGTACAAGTGCCACACAGTTGTGGTCGATATATATAAATCATATTTGAAGAGACCTGTCAAAACAGACCAGTTTAAAACAATATAATGCCATTGATTACAATAAATATGCAAAAAGGATGGGAGTATAGCTGTATCCTGCAGCAATAAATACTAGAAAAAGACTGTTTTCAACATTGAACTTTAAAATGAGCGAGCTGCACCAGCGCAGTAATAATGCAGTGTAGACAGAAATTAATTTTTTGAAGAAAGAGCTGTCAAATGCTAAAACTAGAAACAGCTGTTACTAATAAACACTAGTTCCAGTTTCTTATAAATAAGTATATTCATGATTGTTTCTTTTGGAACATGGCAGTTTATTACAAGAACAAGGAAAGAAAACGTTGCTGTTTTGTGTTTTCTTTTTGTTTTGTTTCTTTCTCTTCTAATTCAGTAAGGATCATCTATCGTCCAATCAACAGACAGTTGAGTTTAGCTCTCTTCACTTTTGGAACCAAAACAGGAAGGGTTATCGAAATATTTGACACAAAACAGAATAATCTCAAAAGGTTTTGTTCTTATTTTGGATGTGAATTTAAGATTTTTTTTTTTAGATTTTTTTTTTTGCATTTGTTGTGGACTTCCTTTAATGTCCACAGTATGTGCAACTGTAATTGCAAAGTAGAAAACCCCAAAAGCAACCATTCTGGTACCATTATTAACTTACTACAATTTATCACCTTATATGTTTTATGACTTTAACCTTGTATAAATTATGAATAAATCAGAATATCACTATGTTAAAATGCTAAAGAACACTGTCACAAGAGTTCAACAAAGTATATGAAAACTTGGAATAAGACCATGTTGTATGAGCACAAGAGCGAGGGCCATATACAAGTATTAATCACTGATGCCTGAACATGAAATACTGAGGGAAATGAGTTGATCACAATGAGTTTGGAGTTGGTTTCCAGCTGACAGGTGTGTGGTAATGACTCCATATAAAAACAGTTGAAGGAGAACATCTGGAAATCAGCGGGGATTGTTCATCATGCCAGTATTATTCATAAATAAGAAATGATCTTCCATTCAATTATTCAGCCATTCTTTACCCTTAACTATACAAAAAAAACAATAACAGTGTATCCAGAAGAATGGTGGAATAACAGGAAACACTTGAATGATAATGGGAGCTTATCAATTCTATAGCAACACGTTCATTGTTATTCAAGAGCTGCTATTGTTCATTGAAGTGTTTATCCCACTGCATATGCCAGCAGTTTTATTATCTAATTCTTCTAAAACTTAAAACAAGTACATAGTTTTACGTTTTACACTCAAACATTTTTCTGATTCCAGGCAAAGTACAAATTATAAATGATATATTATTATATATACAAAGTACTTATTTTGTAAAATCTTGATAAGTAAAATGTTGGCAGATTATTTTGTTTATTTTCAGTATTTTTTTCTTCTTTTAGTATATTTTTCACTTTGTTTTTTACAGCTGACTTTTTACAGTGTAGACTATGGTTAAAGCAGCACTATGTAAGTTTTCAGGAATTGCACCCACCAAACAGTCTATGAATATGTTTCTTCTGTACTGTCACTGATCAACAACACTGTCAGGAAATATTCCTGTCAGCACAAAAAAGATAACTGCTCTATTGACCTTTCAGTATTGAATATTCTCTTATGTTGTGATACTTGGCCAACCACAATAATGCAAGCTTTTAATTGATTGAGCTTTTGTGTTTTATGTGCTGTTATGTTTTTTTTTGTTTTTAAGTTTTGGGGTTTTTTTTGGCCTTTTTAACTTCATTTGATAGGATAGTAGACAGTAAGGAAACAGGGTGAGAGAGAGGGGTCTGACATTGAGTAAATGACCAGTGCAGGAATTGAACCCGGGTCTCACAGGTATATGGTACGCGCTCTACCAGGTGAACCACCAATGCGCCCAATCTATTACGGTTTTATCTGTCTATTTTTTTATTTTTTTTTATTTAAATTGCTGCACTTTGTGAAACACTGTGATTTCTATCCATGAAAGGTGCTGTATAAATAAAGTTTACTCAAGTTTACTTACACAACAAGTATGTGATGTTAAGAGAAACTATTGGTTTATTTATATGAACTTAAATGTACAAACTTTGATAACAAGGCTCTGATGCACTTCATGTCCCTTGGAACATTTTGTAAACTTCGCCCTGTTGTTAACCAACTTATGCCATCACTAAACTACAACATAAGATGCAACTCATAAGTCTTGAGTTTGCCAGCGATTATGCAACATGTATCTGTGTGTTTGCATGTCAGCAGTGTGTGATTCTCACCCGTCAGCCTTTCATTTAGCTGCTCTGTGTGGCGTACGGTGTCATTAGTACATTCGCTCGTGGGCACTATTTGCTCTGAGTGACCAACTGTTCCTGCCCATCCCCACAGTTTACCCACGGCAACACACCACAGACTCCGCCCCCCTCTGCGGCCATCTTTCATCTAACTTGTCTCTCCCGGTTTGTCCGTGTATCTTTCCTCGTTTCTCCGCTCGCCTCGCCTGGCTCCGGCTCCGCGAGCACTAGCCAACAGCTTGTACATTGCACATGAGCGGGTTTGCAAGCTGGCCGATCCATATTTGAGAGTGAAGAGATATATACGTGACGGCGAGGCGTGAGATCGGAGCGGACAGGACATGTTGGTGGGCCGTGAAGGCTTAGGTCTGCTTTTGTCAGGATGAAAGACTTCTGGGTCAAGTGGTCACGCTCTATTTTCGAGTCTGGCTGCAAACAAAAGAAGGAAGGAGTAAAGGAATCTAATGTGACACGTAAAGTTGGAGAGAAAGAGCAGCTAACTGTTGATGGGTTTATCTTATCATCGTGGCTATCACTGGGATTGACATATTTCTCTGAGTTCGTTTCTCTCTCAGGAGAACTCAGGGACACACTGCACTGTCACCTTAAACGCTGCCATAATTTGAATCTTTTAAGTGCAATATTTTAACTTCTTTTGTGCAATTTGAGGAAGCAGTGCAATAGCTCAGTGTGATGGATGTGTGTGTTTTCAACTTATGGCCTTAATCCTTTTACCTTTTTAAACAGTACTTTATTTATTTAAACCTTTTGTATTGATTCACAGCACTGTTCTATTCTATTCTATTCTATTCTGTTCTGTTCTGTTCTGTTCTGTTCTGTTCTGTTCTGTTCTATTCTATTCTATTCTATTCTATTCTATTCTATTCTATTCTATTCTATTCTGTTCTGTTCTGTTCTATTCTATTCTATTCTATTCTATTCTATTCTATTCTATTCTATTCTATTCTATTCTGTTCTGTTCTGTTCTGTTCTGTTCTGTTCTGTTCTATTCTATTCTGTTCTATTCTATTCTATAGTACTCTACTGTCCTATACTATACTAAGCCGTACTATACTACACTACACCACACTACACTACACTACACTACACTATGATCCATATTCAGCAGCAGAGTGAAACTTCCATCCAAGTGGCCAGCTCTAAAACTAAACTTGATCCAGTCTTTTTTTTTTTGGTCAGCTCCTGTCCTCATCCGGGTCTGTCTCAACATGATCTTTTAATGTCTGTGTTTCCATGTTTAAACTTTGACTCTGCAGCCTGACATAGCGACAGGGGTGAAAAAACAGGGGTGAGACTACACAACTCAAACAGTTCAACTGAATAGCTTCTTTCTAATAAGTGCTGTTTTGCTGCAGACTCTAACCTGCCTTCAGGTGTCAGGACGGTGCTAATCCCAGCGGCTCTTGTCGCCGCTCAGAGTCTGCCATGTTTTTGGAGGTGTAATCATCAGGGGGAGGTCACTTCTAACTCACTGTGCTGCTCTGGGACTTCACTGTGGACACATTCCACTTGTGTTAATTCCAGGTGTGTTTTGTAAAGACAGAAATTATCAAGAGACAAGAGGACACTGACATTTACAAGAGGTAATGTTGGCCACTGTCATTGGCATGACAGTATATGTACAGTGTATCCTGGCAGCATATATATATATGTATATATATATATGTGTGTGTGTGTGTAAGAATGGTTGCTGATGTGTATTTGATAGTTTCTCTGACTTTAACTTGATCATACATTTGTCCTTTGGCACAAGGACATGTGTTGTAATATGCCCACAGGGTTTGCATGTGACTTTTTCAAGTGAACCTATATGTGCCTGCACACAAAGTTCATCAGAATGACAGCAGGACTGACACAAAGGGAAAACGGGGACGGCAACGACGAAGGACAGAAGACAGAGCGGAGAGTACAGTGACGACAAAAAGGCCGCACAGTCGACAACAAAGCCATTCGATTTGAAAGGATTAAAGTAGCATTAAATCCCTATTACTCTGCTCAAAGTATTTATCATAGTTTGAGGTAAGAGCGTGGCACCTGTCATCTGGATCTGCAGAGGTAATGACTCTCACTCCTCGCACATAAACCCATATACATGCAAATGTGGAAGCAAGGGGCAATCGGAGGAAAACAGTGAATGGCAGAAAAACTTCAAATGAGATTGAGAAACAAAAATGCATTTTGTTTCTAAAACCGCAACTGTCTGCAGAATCTATTATAATGCTGATCTTCCACTGCAATGTAGCGTTAAGAAATTGAATTGCTTTACTTGTTTTTCCTTCAATTATTGGGAATGCACCTGACTGTTTTCTTACTGCAACATGAAAACTTATAACTAATATTCAATGAACCTGCTAGAATATTAAAGACTACCATTCTATTCATGATGCCATACAATTGAATTCAGTGCTGTATATAACTATGACACGCCATGGCACTGCATGTTATATAGCAATTTATTAAGATTGGAATTACCTTTATGTATTTCAATGCAGTTTCTATATAGGTTTTATAAAATGTAAATTAATCCAACTACTAGAATAAAATCCATAGTCTTCATGTGGCGTGACATTAATGTAGAGCCAATCATGAAGTTATACTGCTGTAACTGAGGCCTCACTTTGAGCACATCAGTAGTGGATAGACTACAGTCAGTTCAGCCTTCATTACTGTCAAAGTTGAGGCAGTGATTTTAATGTAAAGGTACAACTTTATTCTCATGAGAATACATTGTTTTTCTGTCACTGTGGGCCTAATACACACCAGTATAATTATTGAAGAGCAGCGGACATTTTGTAATAATAGATAATAGATAATCTCAGGTAAATGGTATATGTGTGTGTATATGTATGTACACATATATATATATATATATATATATATATATATATATATATATATATATATATATATATATATATATATATATATATATATATATATATATATATATATATCTGACCCTCTACAGTTAACGTTAGCCAGTAATTGTCTGTTTTCAAAGACAGAAACATAGAGGGTAGAGATGTGTTTTAAAACCAATGGGATTCTCCTGTGAAGAGATGAGTGCCCTTTGGGAAACCTCTGAATCACTAAAAACTAATGTATATAGTACTTTTGCATATATTACTGAGGCTACAGTACCTTTTTGAACTGAATTCCTTTTGTACATTTAGATATTTTACATGTTTCATATGCTTACACATACATGTAATTCCAAAGTAGATCACAATGAAGCCCCACTGTTTAACACGTATCAGATTAAGATTTATTTATAAAATTATAACACATGAGTCATAAAGCTCCATCTGTTTTCCCCAGAAACAAGATGGAGTCTTGGTATTAATCATGCAGAGTCAAGCTTAAACAGTAATCCTGCTTTTGACTAAAGGTAACTGTAATCTCACACACACATGCTATGCTATTATTTCTTACCATGTACAACCTATACCTTTTTCGGATAGTTCCAGTCTAATTATGCCACATCAGCCCAAAAGCACATCTCATGATTCACTTCAGATACAAATCCACAGCCATCACTGAGAACTATCTGCCACAAATTCAAAAACACACGACCACAACACTTTTGTACCGTCCATGATAAACGAGGACATACATGCACTAATCAAGAGTGTACTCTGAAACTTGAACTGTCTTTTCTCCTGCACTTTTTTTCTTTTTTGCCCACATTGCAATCCCCTGTTGTCTTTCAACCCGTGTTATCCTCAGATCCCCCTCATCCCCAAACCTCACATTCCACATCCTTTATCATCTGAGTTCTTCCACTGCCTACCTCGGAGCCTTGTTTCTGCTGCTTCTCTCCCCAGCCTTCTTCTTCCTCCCTACTTACTCTGTCTCATCTTTTCATCTGTGCTGCTCTACCACCTTTTACTCCCCGTCCTCACCTCCACTCTCCCGATGGCCAAAGGATGCTTAAACTAAAGTTCTGTTCAAAGTCCAAAAGTCAAGTTGATTGGTCAAGCAGGCACCAAGAAGAATACACACACACACACAAAACAGAGAAAATATAAAAAAAGAAATCCACAAACACAAAAGTGCCGCTGTGCTTTGTGGCACTTCCCCAAAAAACTGAATTCATAGCCGAGGGCAAGAAGCTGAGGCTGATGTTATTGAATCCACTGGAGAGCAAACAACGAACAGTATCTACTCTTCAACACCAAAATAACCACCCTCATCAAATAATGATGAAATGTGAGGGGAAAACAGGAGTTTATATTTTAATTTAACTTCAGGGATCTTGTTAGACTGTTTTAGACTACAAACAAACCATAACATCATAAACATTACATTTGAAAAATTCACTGTAAAAAAACCCTAAAAAAACTATGTTGTAATACATAGTGTACACGTTTTTAAGCCTGTCTTTGAAATAGTACTTTTATTAGTATAGTAAATATTTGTGGTGTGGAGAGGTTGTTGTCTCTTGCGCATCACACACAAATTATAAGCTACAGTTTCAACATTCATTTAATTACTACACTTAATGTAAATGTAACCAAACTCACCATAATGTAGAGTCAAAGAGACTGGGCTCGACTCTAACCCAAAATGTTGTGAGATTTGAAGTTGTCTTGAACATTACGTCAATTACCAACAATCAAACACACAACAACAATCCTTCACAGTTTGAGAGTGAAATACCGATAAATATAGTGAAGTGTGGGAAGTGTTCTGGCTGAAGTAGACAATTTTAAAACAAAACACCCGAAACATCACAATCGTCTATAAAATGAAAAATCTAATAAAATACAGATTTTTCTTTTTGCATAGTACAGTTGTAGCTGGTTTCTCATCAATTATCTACTCTAAGACTAATCTTACTTTAGCCTGTCACACTGAGCCATGAACAGATTTACAGCTACTATGAGCAATTACCTGGACATGAGCTCTGGGTCAGATACACGTGACCGAAATGTGCTTCCTCTGCTGGGTGGCTGGGCGCTCCCTCAGAGACAGGGATGTCTTCCTTGGGAGGTGTACTGGGCATGTCCAATTGGGAGGACCTAGGACACTCTGGAGGGACTATGTCTCTCGGCTGGCCTGGAACGCCTTGGTATTCCCTCAGAGGAGGAAGTGTCTAGGGAGAGGGAAGTCTGGGCGTCTCTGCTTAGACTGCTGCCCCTGTCACCTGGCCCTCAATCAGAGGAAGAAGATAGAAGGGGGGATGATTTATTAAGCCACTAGTTAATTGCTTGTTTAAATTAATTCATTTTGTTTGCTTGTTGGAGGACAAATTAGCACAGTGTGACGGGGTTAAAAAGGAGGAGTGGGAGATGTGATATTGTAATCTGCAGTTTTGTCGGCAAAAAAAAGACCTTTCTTCTCATTAAATTGTGCAGTTAAGGGCTGATACAATTATTAAAGTAAATCGTTTTATGAAGTTATAGTAACAGAAATGATATTGTAGCATTGCATCAATATTGAAAATCCAAAAACCAAAAAAACAAAACAGTCCTTCCTTACAGTTGTTTTCTGGCACACTTGCTCCTATGGCTTAATTTTAATGAAATACGACACAAGGAGCACCCGACTCTCAGTGGCCCACCTTGTATCACTGCTTCTGTTTGGTTCCCTCCTTCCACTGCCTCCTTGACAAGATGCTTTCTGACACTGCCACTGGCTGCCTCTTCCTCTAGCCATCTGCAGAACACAAACACAGAAACACAACAGCGCGCACCCAAATGCATCCACACAATAGCTCTTAATGACTTACCCAAACATTTTTGTACATAATCCACACCTAAAAGTACAAATTACAAATGAGAATACTGCAGGCACATCTCAACATAAATAAATAATGTCTGTCTTTTACTAAATGCCCGAAGCTACTAAAATATACCAATAATGTGCATGGTGTCCTTTCAGGGACATGTTGGAGTTTAGAAACATACTTAGTTGAATAAGGCCTGGTGGTGATTTCACAGGAAGTAGAGCAATTAAAAAGGCTGATCCGTCTGGGTTAAATAGATCTTTACATGTCTCAGACAAATGCTACAAGTGTTATTTGGAAGCAATTATAGACTATTAAAACATTGTCTGGTTGAGAATAAGTTATGTGGAGACTGGATGTGTGCACAACAGGACTTTGATCATTCCAGGTTCATCAGGAGATTGGAGTTTCTCAGTTTTCTAAAGCAACAAAGCCACAGGTAAACGTCTTGGCTATAGTCTGTAGTCTGAAAAATGACAAATAGGGCATTAAAATGATTCTGTTGCCACAACATCCAGTTTAAAGCCCTGTTCATCTAATCAACACCAGCAAGCATGCTTAAAGTCTAGTCATTTATATTAAACCATTGCAGATGAAAGAAAAGATGAATGGAGAATGATTTTATTCGTCACAGTGACATTTTTTATCAAAACACTTTCAAAACTTCACATTAATTAAATCAATCAAATGGATGTGAAACGACTTCAGCAATCTTTGTAGACACTTTTAATTTACCAATACTCACAGCTATAGTTGAATATTTAAAGGAATTATAAAACATTGGCAAAGGAACATCCAACAGCATTTATGTTTCTTTGCAGAAAAGCACACACAAGTGATTAAACATGTGCACGTTTCTTGACTAGAGTGTTGATTACGCATGACCTCTCCAAATACCAGCCAAATGCCAGAGACAAAAACACACAAGGATGTCATTAAGAACACAGAACACTATTTATGCGTTTGGTCCCAATGGTGCAACATACGAGCAGCAGTGATAGGATCATACCTGTTTTACCCTGAACATTGTTTTATTCTGACAATATCCCTCAGAGCAGTTTGGTGTAGCATCCACTTTATTCACATTTATTTTGTGGCGTTTTACCTCAAGGCCTCGTCCATTCTGTGACTCAACACTGGGTCTAGTATCAGCCTGTGTGCGTTTGTGGTATTCAGCTTACTGACTCACTCCTCTTGTGTCCGCCGAGTCATTCTGCTGACTCCGGTGTTATGTCTTTAATCACTGCGTCTTGTGTGTGTTCTGGTGTTGTGTTACAGTGCGTCGTGTTTGTACGTCTCCGGCCGTAGGTGTGTGTGTGTGTGTGCTCGTGTGTTGGCTAATGGGTTTTGTCAGTGTGACTGGACTGAACCGAGGTCAACACAGCTGATTAAAGGAGCGAGCTGCACACATTCTACCTCTCCGTGGTAAGCCTCCTCTTCTCCGAGAGCTCAAGATTAAAAAATTTACTGCTTGCAGTGACAGACAGTTAATCCACGGCTTCACATTATTAAACGTTCAAATGTCTACGGGCAAAATGAGCATCTGAACTGGTATTAGTGGATGGAGATGGATGGGAAGAGACTACATTGTCAGACTGAGAAAAAGGCTGCTCCAAAACCCACTCAGTTGTATTTGGTCTAAGTTTGGAAATTGGATTATGATGTGGGTGAAATTACTGTCAACATTGATCTCCATTTGAAGGAGAACCTTGGAGGTTTTCATTGCTACTTCAATTTAAAACTCACAATCGTAGTGTGTTTGTATTACTGTGGTGCAATATTCTCAAGTGTAGAGCTTCGGGCTTCACATGACTCAGTGCGTTCTGTCGGCCATATTGGCAGGAAAAAGCAAGACATGAACAGATCCAGTTGAAGATCAGAAACTTGAGCTACAGTACTGTGCAAACGTTTTATGCAGGTGTGGATTTAAAAAGTAAAGTAAACTATAACGTGTGGTGATTTTTATTCGTTTACTAATTCTATTTCGCTCTTCTTGTACTTCTAATGTCTTAGTTTTTGAGGGAACTGGGCAGATTCTGTTCAGGAGACTCCCAGACAAAACCAGGGCAAACTGGACTAAACCGGACTATAAATCTCAGAAGGAAGTAGGCTAAACCAGACCATGTAAGTTGAATGTTAGGATCAGGGTTACACCATCACGTCAGGAGGACTCCTTGTTCTGGGATCACTCTAAAAATTGAAGGTTATAGTCTCTTCAATCACTTTTCCATTTTGTAAATTAATTAGTATGAAAACATATAAATTGTATGTTGTTGACAGCATTCTTACTTTACTGCACATCTTCACATCTGTCAAAAACCTTTGCACAGTATATACATTGCTAACACTGATAGTCTTTTGCTGTGTGCCTCTTGTTTAAATGGGACACAAACTGTGGAAATAGGTCTCACGATGAAAGCCCTGAAACTTCAAGCAAGAAAGCACAGCAGTGTTCAGTTTGTCCACTCGGGGCAGTTGTAGGAACAGGAATGGGGAGTTAAGGAGATTGTTTCTTGTACAGAGCAGAGTTTTTTTTTTCCCTTTTCCACTTTGTAGTACTAGAACTACACTAATACTATAACCAAAAGTGCTCCTTAACATTCGATGCAAGAATATTGACCCTCCTGAGTCCCTGGACAGTTTTTTGTGTTTTTGGAATTTTATTTTTGCATAACTTTGCCTGTGATTGATGCAAATGGCTTTAAATGTGGCCAGGTTGTGTATTTTGGGGTGAATTTTCATTTTTAATGATTTTCAGAATCAGTGTTTTTTTTTTTATATTCCCAGACTAATAATACAAAACTCCACTTTGCATTTATGGGATGAAAAAAAAAAAAAATCCACTTTTTAAGTTGTTTTTTTTTAATCGCTAAAACTGGCATTTAAGGGGTTAAAAATTCAGAAAATTCGTAAATATTTGTTATGTATGATGAAGACTGAAGTTGATGAAATAAAGATAAAAAGGAAAAAATATGTTGATGCATAATATTTCTATGGCAATCTTTAAAAGTATATTAAAGAATATACTTTTTTTTTGTCCCAGATAAAAGCATATTGACAAAAAGTGTTATATAGTATATAGTTGGTGACAGATTTTAACAAACAAATTTGGGCAAAGTAATTACTTTTGTGGAAAGATACACGGAATAACAATAAAGTGGTGCCAGGTGTTTTATTGTAAATACTTTCCATGTACTCATCATCGGCAGAGAAGCATTTGTACAGCTATAAAAACTATAAAAGACATTAAAGCACACACCATCTGTAAAAGAGTTTAGAGAAGGGTGTTGTCAGTGATCATAGAGATACCTCACAGATACACCAGAGAACAAGCCTCACTCCTGCACTCACAATGTTTTCCATTAGCTTTCATCCTTTAGCGTCCCGTCGTACTATTCTTTTCCCATCAGCAGAAGTGAAGTGGGCACCTGACTGCTAACAACACAGCACACATTAGTCACTCAAGCCTATTTCTGACACACACATACATAAATACACAGAGAGCGCTCATGGCTCAGAGCACTCCCAACGTCTTGGACACGCATTCTGTTTCGTGTGCGTTTCCTTTATGCTTCCGTGTTATTGTGTTACAGTAAGTGGAGTTGGCAGGTTGCCGTTGTTACATCCATTTGCTCTGCGTTTTACTGAGGATGTCGAGTACTAAACACGGCTAACTGGTAATTCTATTTTACACTCTCCTGTATGTATAATGTGATACAATATTTCCATGGGGTTGCAAAAATCAGTGAGTTTTATTGAAGTTTATTGGCTATAGGTTTATTATTTTTCCACTTAAACATAAAACAAAAAATAAAAGGAAGTTAAATATGTCACTTTAATATACAGGTCTTCTCAGATGGCAGAACCTTTGGTTTGTCCAAAGTTATTGCCAGATAAGGTTTGAGGTTTGTAGGTTTTTTTTTATATGAAAGTCAGGTTCTGCCAATATCGATTTAAAGGTTTATCTCTTATTTTGTAAAAGGGCTCGCTGAGGTATTTAGCCTAAACTGTTAGCACACTCCCAGTTTGGAGAAGCAGACCAGAGCAGTGAGGTGGGGGTTGTGGTGCATATGGATGCTAATGAAAACACAAAATTCAGTGGTGTTGAAATGGAGTAAGCAAACCAGGAAATTGCTTAGGGCCCCAAAGAGAAGGAGGCCCCACATGATGGCTGTTAGTACACTAATGTTTCTCTGCAAACAGATAAAACCTATATAAGTCTTTCCTCAAGGATTTAGGACAAACACTACACTGTAGGGCACCCCTGGCAGCCCGGGTTCAACACTCTCTCTCACCTCATTTACTGTCCAGCTACTGTTACACTATCAATAAAGGCCAAAAAGCCCCCAAAATAATGCTAAAAAATGAATAAAATATAAAATAAAATAAAAATACTGTATGCCTGATGTGCATGAAATTGTATATTGTATATTGGGGGGCCCTTTGTACCTCTTGCTTGGGGCCTCTGCATTCTCTAGAAGTGTCTCTGACTTTTACTTGCAAGGTACATACATAGCTAACCGTGGGCAATAAATGTAATGTAATGACATAGACTGTGTGTTTAACTGGAGCATTTATATTTGTTTATTGAGTAACACATAGTTTTACGGACGTCGTTTGTTTTTGACTTTGTGGTTAAAATAACGATAGTGTATTTTGTACTAATATGACTCTGCTAGGGTCCAGTGTATTGGCCTATTTCTGCTCCCTCTATTTGAGCCTTAAAGAGCGCTTCACTCACGTAATGTCTGCGCGTCCCAGTGTCAGGAATTATATATCATTTATATTGGAGGTTTCTGTCATGTCTAAGAACCATTAAATGATTACGAGAATATAAACTGTGGGGATAACAGTTACGCAGTGCTACTGGCTAAAAAGTTACGCAGGGTGGCTTGAAGTTTAGCTAAGCAGTGTCTAATGAGTTCTAATGTTGATGTTCTTCTGCTGCGGTGGCGGGTGTATGTGGGTGTGAGAGACGGAGCCGGGGGCAAACAACACGTTCCTAAAAAGTTCGTTTAACACTTGACACTTCTGTAATTTGGAGTTGGTCATGGCCTACAGAAGCCTGAGTATTCCTCCGAGAATACAGAACCAAGAAAATACTGCAAAGTGTAGTTTCTCCAAATCAGAACGCTACAGTGGTATGTGCTTGAATATAAGTATATTACTAGACGTGCATGGGATGGCTTTGTTTTTACATTTGCAAAGTTATCATTTATTTTTGAAGAAAAAATAGTGTTTTTCTTTTTTTTTATTCTTGCTTACCAACGTATGCACCTCATGACGGACTGGGCTTATCTCAGAGATCTTACATCAACATAAGTCTGTCATATGCAATTGTCTTATGTGCAGTGTTTTTGTTTTGGTCCTCACAGAATCAAACAGCAATTTACATTTCCTGGCTTTGAGAAATGACAGAAAAATGTCACGCTCCAATTCAGCCCCTGCATGAACTTTGAATTCACCGTCCCTGATTCATAATAAGTATGACTGAAAGAGGCAAAAAAGTGTAAAAAAAACAGACAAATCCTTTCAGGGTCAGTGCATTGTGAGGCTTAGCGGTTCAGCTTGCTGCTCGCTCATGCTTACTTTGAGAGCTCGTTGTGTACATTCTACATCACTAATTTTACACACACATTACTCTCAAATTACTGCACACAAGCCTCAGCCCAAGAACCAGGACGCTGGGGTTATTAGCTGATTTGTCTCATCTCCTTTTTGCTCTGTTTCCTTAAGGTTTCACTGATGGCTGAACACAAGCTTGGCTCAGTTAATGGTGGGCAGAAGCCTACTCACACAGGGAAAAGCGATGAGTTGTCAAACACGCAATGCACAACATAAATCAGAGTCACTTGTTGGGGTAGGATTTGGAAAAAAAAAACTTTTTGCTATCTATTTTTTATTTTACTCAAATGATTAAAGGTGGACTCTGTAAAATGGAACACATCGATCAAAAGGATTTTCACTTAAAAATACCCATTGCATTTTCTTAACAGCAACAGTAGAAAAGGCCATTAGTTGCTAAAGATTTTTTTTTTTCTTTTTTTTTTTTAAGCACAATTTTAGCATTTAACTTTGGGACATCTTATGAACTAAATTGATTTTTTTTTTTTTTTTTTTTTTTGTCAAATGAAATCACAATAAGTCCTATTTTTAGACCCAGCAGGGCTTCCATAGTTTCCACTAACGTAGCAATTTTAGCACAACCCACATTTAAAAGCAGACCTTCTTTCCGGTTGAGTTAAATTAAAGGCAGGGTAAGCAGTTTGAATCAGTATCTATTATATTTTTACATTATATTTGATATTTTGCCAAACCCTAAAAAAGGACACTGACTTTATCAACTTAAATATAATAAATAATTTAAAAATATAATAAATCTTTGCATCTTATGTATATTAAAAACAACTAAAAAACTATTCCAAGACAATTGCTAATTACTTGTCACAAAAGATTATTAGAAAGTACAAAAAATAAAGTAATCTAAGTACTTACCATCAACATACACCATTTGAATTTTATGGAGTATTAGATTTTTGTCTTATGTGTATTTTTGTTGTCCTTATTCTATTATTAGCATCACCAGCTGAAATAGGATGTTCAAAAATATATAGTTACCTTTTAAAAGATGTCTTTAACTGCATTAATAGGCTTTTGAAATAATCATTTACATGTTATTTCCTGTTTACTTAATTCTAATCTGCTGAAGCCTCTCCTCAGGCCTAATTCCTCTTGCTTTGATTCAAACAAAACACATCATAAGAGAGAAAATTGCTTAATTAAAACTGAAATGAAAAATGTCCCTGAATGTGTTTCTCGTGCGTTTGACCTTTATGAAATTTGTCGAAAGAAAACAGATTTCAATCCTACTTCTTTGTTGAATTTATTTAAAAGTCAAGCGGCTGATGATAAACACAGTTTGGCCTTCAATAACAATTGATCGACTGGACAAATTAGTGCAGACGGTCAATACCATCGAATGGGAAGCTGTACAAAGAGTGGAAACAGTTGTCTGACAATTACATAAGCAAACTTTTAGCCCCGAAAATATACACTGTAAAAGTATTCTGCAATATCACAGTCATTTAATCTCTATTTAAAAAAAGGCACCAATTTGTTTTCAACGTATTGTTACCCTTTTCCAAATAAAGCTTTTTGCCATCAAAAAGACATTATTAATTTCAATTTTTTTTTGGCCACCCAAATAACATTTTTGAACCATTTTTGGGGTCCTGAGCCATTGTTTGAAAAGCACTAAAATAATGCATTTGGCTCGATTTAAGGTTATTTACTGCCTTAGTTTTCTAATCAAACTTCTCAAAATACATGTAAATGTGTAAGTCCAACTGGAATGATTTTATTTCAAATTTCTTTTGGATAATGGGATTATTTAGACAGTGACTGGCTACTTGGACTAAAGCCACATTTTTGCTGAAGTGGTACAGTATGGGTAAATTTTCAATTGCCCCAGTGTCCTAATATGTCCCATGAAAGCTCTCAAACACTCAAGGACACTCCCATTGGTCTAAACCAATGTCAACAAGGAAGTAATGACTATTGATAATCCAGAGAAAGCGTTTATTCCACTGGATATGGCCATACAGCACAAAAAAAAAAAAAAAAAAGAACTAGAGAAAAGGGAAGCAGAGAAATGCAAATAAATAATGGCAGTGCATTTGGACGATGTTTCTAGAGGCAGAAAATGTGCATTGGTCTGACACTGAACTCAGAGGCAGAAGTTTAAGGTAAGCTCTAAACTTTGATTTGAATAAATGTATTAGAATTTAACAGGATCAAATTGATCTCCTTTTAACTTTGTTTTAATCAAATACAAGCACAAAAAGGTTGCTATGCCATTGCTGGGGGGTTAGGATAGTGGAAAAGTTTTGGGTAATGCCTCTTTAACTCGAGATCGTAAACTAAGACAAAGACAGCAGTCCGATTAACCGGTCTAATCAAGCTAAATGCATGCAGACGTACAGACTTTATTTACTGCAATAACACTTTTTTTTTTGCATTGGCAGCTACGTAACTATAAAGATGACAGACTTTTACAGTTACACATCGTCCAGTGCCTGCTCTGTGACCCAAAACACTGACCGCACACATCTCTCCCAGGTGTGTGAGCAACTTTTATGAGAACATCACCTCTGGCCACACCATAAATAATCAACTCCCGTGTCTGTCTTGCACGTGCTCACTGCGGTCCCTTTGCAGCACCGGATTATGCCTCGTGCTCCGTCCTGTAATCAGACGTATTAGCGCCGTCCGGTTCATCTTCTGCTTGTTAAACACCCAGACATTACTTCAGCCACACCGCCTCGATGTGAGCTAGTGAGGGGCACCTGATGCGGCGCAACATCAGGTGTGTGCCGCCAATAATGGTCGCATGCATCAAAGGTACACGCCTCGGAGAGAGGAGCCGACATGTTCTGGCGCTGTAATTTACAGTAGACGCCGCTGCCCTTGATGTGAGGCCTGAGGAGCTATTTTGAGTGTCCCACTTAGGCAGCGAGGCAGCTAAAATCCATACATCCTTCTCTGACACTCCAACACATACACACAAGAGCTTTTGACACGCTCACACTTACCACACAACGGGAATATTAGCTTTGCGTTCTGTTTCGTTTTTTTTTTCCTGTCAATAAATCAATCGCGCTAATCAAATGATGCACTGATTGTCATTTTGACCTTTATTCAACCTGTCTGACCTCAATTGGCCTGAACAGCGCGGTTTTCTGTTTGTGTAGCATTTCTACGGGAAAGTTAGAAAGAATCGCTTTTAGTCTATTCCTAATTAATTCCGTCTATTGTAGCAGACCGACTTGCATCAGTGTAATATTCCTTCAGGGAAATGAAAACACAGAAAAAAAAACAAAAAAAACAATGCTCTAAGAACCGTGTTATGATTAATATACACATTTGAATGTTCCTTCGTAGGAAAACATGCCACAGCACATAATTATACTATGCAGGCCGACTCCTGCAGGGTGTGAACTTAATGTGAACTTAACACACTTTGGTGACCTTTACGTAAGACGACAGAGAGAGAAGAGGTTGTGAGTGTGAAAATAAGAAAAAAACAGTTAAAAATGGACACAAACAAGAAAAGACTGAGCAGCGTCTTTATCCATTTATCCATAATCTCCACATAGGAAAGCATTTAAAGAAATCTGTCTGGGATCTGTTTGTGTTTGGTGAGAGGGCCAGACTGCAGGGAAAATGTGTGTTTATTAAATATCTGACCAGTTGTGTCTCTTAATGTGGCATGTTCGGTCCACATAGACACATGTTGTTGTGTCAGTGTGGCATCGTTTGATCATTTCATGTGATGGAGCTGAACTGTAATGTACGCCTTCTACTCAGTTGATATCTCTGTGTCAAAATCAGGGCTTTGACTCATCACTCTTGAATATGAAGACCCAGCTGTCGAACTGTGTAGTCATTTCCCAGTCCATCCTTTATGCTCCGTCTCCCAAACTGTTTGCCATCTGTCTCCAGTGTGACTTTTAGCCAGTAGAGGGCGCTGTCCAAACTAGCAAATGTCTTCTGAAACGGTGGGTAATGTTAGTGTATTATGTACAAATACAACTCTGCTAGGGTCCAGTGTATTGGCCTATTTCTGCTCCCTCTATTTGAGCTGTAAAGCATGTCACTCACATCATGTCAAAATGCGACAGGAATTATATATTATTTATATTACTGGTTTCTGTCAGTGAGATAGACATGATTAAAAGATCTTGAGAATATGTATTTTGGGGTTAAAGGTTATGCGGCGTTACTGGCTAAAAAGTTACGCGGGGTGGCTTTAATCGTTGTCTTTGTCAGAAGCTGCAACTTGGTAATAAAAAATTTAAAAAAATGTTGAGATATAGTCCCATTTCCACATCTTCAGTCGGAGATCTAAAACTAATCTAATGGACTGGTGCTTTAGTTGCCATGGGCGACCATTTACAACTATTTTGCTGATTGGACAATTCTCACAGCATCAAGAGGTACAATTATGATTTCTGAACCTCAACTGTAGATGCCTTAGTGACATGTTCTGTTTTTTCTGTGTGACCGTGCCATATGACATTTTGTTCTGTGATGTTTTGCTGAATCTTGAATCTTGGCTAAGTTGATGGGATGATCATTAACTGTACAATCTGACAGTAGGAGTTTTATTTCTGTAATTCCTCATTCATTTTGGGCCCGATGTTCACAGAGAGAATCTTCAAGTGATCAAAGAAGTTGTAAGAAGTGGACAGACTTGAATGAAAGCAACTTGTACCTGAGCATCTGAAGGCCAGGCCCAGCATTAAGCTCCCTCATACATGCTGAGGAGCAGGTGCACTCCTAGGTGAATGAAAGTGTCTGTCTAATGAGTGATTGCGGTCCGACCTTTCCTTCTGGCAACCTGTCCTGGATTACACTCAGATCAAGATGGCAAGTGCTCTAAATGTGTGTGTGTGCCTCCGTACGCGCTGCTGTGTGTTGGGTTTGATGGATGCCGCAGATCATGGCTGTTGGATTGCTCCGTGGTGAGCCGTGCCGGCCGAGTCGTATCACATTAGAGCGCACACACACACACACACACACATTCGCACATAACGGCGAAGGCTCTTGTGAACGGATGAATAACTGAAGGCTGAGATGATAAAGAGTGATTGGAAAACGGTCTGGGGAGAGTTAGCTCGTTCATCTGTCAGGAGACGTGTGCCTATGTGTGTGTTAGTATGAAGAAATACAATACAGGCCTACAGTATGTGCTACTCTGGGTAACCAGGGTATTTACTTTGTCACTTTATTGGTAATATTGTTAATACTGACAAATCACTGTAAATCCATCAAGCTGCTTGGTCTTCTATACAATAACATATGGTTAAAAGCTTGATTTGGTATTTTGTGTTTTCTACACCTCTTCTGTTTTCATGCTGTGTATACTGGAAAAAAGAAATTGAAATTAAAAATCATGGCCACATTGTTAAAGATAATACATATGCCATCGTAAGTTATAACAGTATATTTTTGCTACTGTCCAGTGTACTGTAAATTTAAAAGCAGATACAATTTTATTTTAAATTTTGTCTTTTATTGATAGAGACAGCAGATAAACAGGAAACAGGGTGAGAGAAAGTGGAGTGACACTAAGCACGTGACCTGAGCCGGAACCAAACCCAAGTCCCACCATAAATTTGCATTATTGTTCATTACAGTAATTATATTTATTTATGTATTGTCTACATTATCTTGTGTTTTTTGTTTTAAGCTAATTCAGTGTATTTACAACAGACATAAACTCTTTTGTCTTTTACGTGTATTTACTCTTGGCATTTGACTGTATTCCACTGTAAATGTTTGGCACTCCTGAGACAGTGTAGTGTATCCTCATGTATTGTCTGGGTTACATTGCGTCATCCCACTGTGGAGAAGTCACGAGTGCTGCTGCCGTACTGCTGCAGCCGGCCTCGTCAGGTTCAGAAGCAGTACCCGCTGCCGTCTACTGGGGGCACTGTGCTCCACGTCTTCCCACGGTCAAAGTGGAGCAGCTGAGGCGTCAGTGGTGCAACATCTGGGTGTTGTGTGTTTGTGCAGGGCTGTGTGATTTCACTAGAAAACAAAAAGAAAAGCGGCGAGGAAAAAAGTGTGGCGTTTTGTGGAGGAAGCTGCAGCATCAAAAGCGATTTACGTCACGGGGTGGGCTTCACTGAACACTGTGTTTTTTGTTAGCGTTACACTGTATACTTTGCATTGTCTAGGTGGCCGTTTTGCCCACAGTAATCCCTAATCCGAGCAGATGTAGAGCCGTGTTACCTCTCAGTTGGAACGCTTGTGTAGCGCCCCAGCAGCCAGCACTCTGCCCACTTACCACGGGTTTAATGTCACACTCAATCAATACATGAATACTCAGCGTAGACAAGAATGGCAGTCAAGACAAGAAGTACCCCCCGGCAAATTTTATCACTGATTATGTATAAATATATATATTTTTTTCTATTCCCTGTCAATCTGCTGTCATTCCCTGTCAACACAGCTGACAGAGCAATGATGACACACACATGGTGCACACAGTGGGAGTCTGACGGAGGGGGAAGTGTGCTGTTGATGTGGCCGTGAATGTTACCGTAACTGAATCATAGACTGTGAAAGATGTGGACAAAGACGTGTGACATCATCAGCCGTGACCATATAAGGACATGCTAGGGGCTGTACAATTACTACTTTTTTAACTTAACTAATGTGGGTTGTGGAGAACATAGGTTGTAAAGAAAAGTCTGTATCTCTTTTTGATTTGAGGAACACATGGAAAACAATATGGATTCGTTATTCGCCGTTATTTATGATATTCTTTAAATAAAACAACGGTAACACGTTAGAATAACTCACACGCTTAGCATCTGTTAATTAATCCTTAATTCATCATTTATAAAGCATTAATTCAACATTATTAATCACTATTATGTCATAAACATTGATATAAACGTTTTTCACAACAAACCCATATGTAATTATACATATAAATGATATTTCAGTGTATAAATAGTTTTATTAATGGTTAATTACACATCTATAAATGCTTTGTGAGTTATTACAAAGTGTTACATGCACATTTTTGGAAATCTGCCTCCCTTTTTGTGTTCACAGCAGCATTACAATCATCTTAAATTGCCTTGTGTTTTGTGCCGGCCCCTTTACACTTTGCCTTTGCTAATATAGACACTAGCGGAAACTAAACCACATTCATTATTTGTATAAAAAACAATAATTAATTATGTTCTGCAAGCATTTCATATTTTTGTGAAAAAGTGTGTATCATGTTACTCCCTGGAGTGTTTTGGAACCACTCTATAACCACTTTTGGCATTGTGGTCTTAAATTAGAGTGTCATTACGGTTAACACAGCATTCAAGATCACATTGGATGAAGCTGCATGCAACTTACAGTCTCATTCAACGAATACAAAGGCTTCTGGATTAAAGAAAATAGAGCAGATTAGGGCTCCATATAGCTGAGACTAAATAGGTCTCAGCAGCAGGTTTTGGACATGTGTCGCCCGTGAATGTGGGTCAATACGTGTCGCCGAACGTGCATCCTCTTCATCTTTAAGAGCAGCCGTCTCTGTGTCTGTGTCTGTGTGCATATTAAAACTCCGAGGGCTTGGATTCAGCTTCAAAGGCCCATTCACACTGAAGTGGCAATGGCAGCAACTCGGCCTGCCACCAGCTCTAATTAGTCATTCACACCGGCTATTGCCAATCAGCATCTTCTTTTAGCTTTCCAAAGCCAGCAACAAGCCTGCGCACATATGTAGCGACACAAACAAACATGGCTGTGTCATCTTCTCTGGAAAGAAAACGTGACAGTACAGCTACACAGCTATAGAAACGGATGGCTTCTAGATGGATTCATTATCACAACGTAATCATATAGTTTATATTACGTTTGAAGAGAAATATTGGTGAAGAAGTGTTCAGTTGCAGCCACAAACGTGATATTATGAAAAACAAAGAAGAGAAGGTAAGGAGAAGGTAAGATTTTATTTATGTTTCTACTTTTTATGTACTATGCAAATGTTATCATAGGCATATAACTGCATATAACATAAGGACTCTTTAATGACCTTTGTTTATGGCTTTGTCGGAGATTGATGACACACCAAAAAGTAAAAGACCAACCAAAAACAAGAGAGTTGATTAGAGTATACTGTTAAATTATGTTTTTTTAAATTACGACTTGATTGGATATAAGTTTACAATATTGTGCGGTCAGTTTCCATCGAGATCTACCTCAATAGAAAGTGAGCCAGCTTTGTAAAACCAAAACCCGTACAGGGCCCAGACGTGTAATATGTGACTTGCCAGAAAAACAGAACAATACATGAATCGTTTTTTTTTCTGACAGTTTATCAATTCCAAAACAAAGATATGTTCCCCATTTTTTTCCAGGAAGTTTATACAGAAGCTGCATATGAAAAGTGCAAAAGCGAGCAAGAAGTAGTAGCAGTGGAAGCATATGTTTTCATCTGAATGTCAAAAGTGCGCTGAGGCGAGAAACAGGCCCATCACAGACCAACAGATCACACTGAAACTTTATGAGGAGCCAGAGGTGAGCACCGCAATGAGATCCTATCCACATAACTAAAGAGAAAAAGAGTCAAAAGTCTTGTACAAGGAGCTTTACGTCAGAGCTTACTCCCGGTCAGGTCTTTTCTTTTTCCAGTGTCAGTGTCTTGAGCTGAAAGAGTCATTGTGACGACACCAGTGAGAACAATGTCACTATTATTATTGTATTGTATCTGGACAGCGTTGCCATATTCACAGATTCCATTTGTGTCCAAGTGGAGACCATCCAAGCAGCAAGTTTGAAAGAAAGAACTTCTGAAACATTATTTTGTACAAATCTGATTCTGCTAGGGTCCAGTGTATTGGCTTTTTTTACTGTTGCATTTAGTTTGACAGTTTAATCACCTAAAGCTTATTGTAATAGAAATCATCTGTGAAATACATGAGACCTTGATGTCAACAACCAGACAATAAACCACACACCAAGCCTTTGCAATGTTTATATGGCCTTATGATACATTTGGAAGGTAATATTTTTGGAATTTCCAAAAGACACTAAACTATTGTACAATATGTAATAGGGAACAACAGGTTTTAGTTGGATTTGAACAGTTTTTAGCTGAATATGAACAGATTTTGTATGGATTTAAACAGGTTGTAGATGGATTTGAACATGTTTTAGTTGGTTTTGAACATGTTTAAGTAGGATTTGAACAGTTTTTAGATGGATTTGAGCGTGTTTTTTTTTTTTTTTTTTTTTTTTGAGCATGTTGCTGGATTTGAATATGTTTAATTGGATATGAACAGGGCTTAATTGGATTTGAACATGTTTTATTTGGATTTGAACAAGGTTTAGTTGGATTTGAACAGATTTTAGGTGGATTTGAACATGTTTCAGTTGGATTTGAACAGGTTTTAGTTGGATTTGAACAAGGTTTAGTTGAATTTGAACATGTTTTAGTTGAATTTGAACATGTTTTAGTTGGATTTGAACATGTTTCAGTTGGATTTGAACAGGTTTTAGTTGGATTTGAACAAGGTTTAGTTGAATTTGAACATGTTTAAGTTGAATTTGAACATGTTTTAGTTGGATTTGAACATGTTTCAGTTGGATTTGAACAGGTTTCAGTTGGATTTGAACAGGTTTTAGTTGGATTTGTCACAGTCTTTGGCCCCTGGAATGACTCTTATTTACAATTGTGGCCCCTCACCACTTTGAATTTGACACCACTGCAATAAACCAAGGAAATGGGTTATTCCGTCGCAAAATATGCCTCATGTTACAGCAAAACAGCCCCCAAAAAGATGAAAATAGAGAAATGGGCGGCATATTAAACATGGATTAATGTTAATGCAAGGCTTCAACACAGTGGATGGCTACAGTCTCCAAAGCTAAAAGTTACAGGAGAAAAAAGTTTTTTTTTTTTAATAAAAGCAGCAGGAAAGGTTACTACGTGCTGGGATGAAAAACTAAACTGGGTACTGCAGCTTTAATGTGGAAAGCTAAACACACCACTTTAAAACAGATGTGTCTCTCTGTGCATTTAAAGGATATGTAAGACAGGAGGTAACACTGGGGGTGAATAGGGCTTGCATCTTTCAGTGTCCCAACCCTTTCTTTCTCTCCTTTAATACATTTATTCATTCGCGGCACTCACACTCCCGCTCTTCTTTTTTTTTTTTTTTTACCGTCATCAAGCATCAAGAACAGTTTGTCACATTAGTTAGCTGGTGTGCCGAGGAGAGAGCAGGCAGGGAGGGGTGACCTTCCTGAAGACAAAGGCTCTCTGCATCTTAAACAGCTCGGGTTTTGAAAAAAAATAAAAAATAAAAAAAATAAAATAGGGCCCTGACTCGCAGATGGTTGCTCCTCTGCTTCTCCAACGGGCAATTAATGCGTTAAGATCCACTGTCAGTGCTGTCGCCGCTCATCACGTGCACGCCCGGAACGCACGTGTGCACGCTCGGATGGAAATTCAAATCGGTAATGAGGGAAAACGGCGCGCGCTCAGGTGAATATGCATGATGGGAAGTCAAGTGGAAAGCACACGTGAAAGGACCGGACAGGGCTAAGTGAGTTATGTGAAATCCACAAGGGAGTTATGACACCTTCAGAGCAAGCGTTACTGAATTATTACTGTTTTGAAAGCAAACGTCTTCTTCTTAGCGTCACCTCTTTAAATCACCTCCGTGCCCTTTTGTGACTGCAGTGTGAGTAATACTCGCAGTGATCCGTGTCAGATAGAAGCAGGAGGTCAAACAGCTGCCAGTTAGTCTGGATCGGAGCAGGAAGAAGGTCATTTAAAACACCGGATAAAGTTTTCTCAACATGTTTTATTGAATTATTTAACAGCTTATACTCAAACGCCTCTCCGCATTTATTTCATCACCAATTAGCTGAGCAAGAGATCCCATAAATCAAATACCCAACCAAGCACAAGTGTTACATTTTTTATGTATAAAAATTGAATAGAGTCAGTGTTAATTTTGATCACAGACGTATAGATGGCATTGTTTGTCAGGGAGGGGTTTTTGTGCCCACTTACTTTTGGTTCCGTTTTTTTTTTTTTCTATGTTTTCGCTATGAGCAATATAGGTTCAACTACCCCCGGACACAAAAGCTGGTGTCGGGATGGACCCAGAGCCTTCTTGCGGTGAGACAGAGGTGCTAACCACTGTGTAATTTAATTAGCCTGGCCAGCCAGACCCATTAAATTTCTCAGTGAAGTAAAATGTGTCCAGAATCACTCTTTTTTTGAACCCACTTAAACGGGGTGGGCTTTATGTGGTGCTTTGTTGCTCTGATTGGTTGTACGTTTTTGTTTTTTTTTCAATTCTGTTGTTACTGCCCCTAATTACTGATTGGTTACTGATTGATTGATTGATTGATACATCTATCTATTTTCATTCAGAGGTAGTTTCATCATCCATTCATGGTTCATTTGTCCCGCCCTCTAGAAATAAAACTTAAACTGAGAAAGACCAGACTAATCTTTGTAAAGAACAGAGAAAGATTTAAAATATCTGGTTAACTTTTACTGCTACACAATGTAAAAGTACTACATCTAGTGCAGATATTTGTCATCTACATACAAGTACCACTATTGTGTACCATGATTGCATCTAGAGAGGCTATTTGTACCATTGGATTCCTCTCAAATACTCCAGCTCTAACAGGCTTCAATGAGGCCATTACTTGTGGAACAAAAGTGACACATTTCAGTTGGCCTTTTGAATGTGACCCAAGCTTTGGTCAGAACAGCTGCTTCTGTACAAACAAACACACAGCCTGGGTACTTGGCATTCAGTTTTAGGCAACTTCACTTTGTGTGGGTGTTCACAAGTGGCGCAGGGCTATGACACTGCTGATTGAACCGTAATCCACCAGTGAATACCAATTTGTGTGTTCTGCATGGCGCTCCCCTTCCTCGTCCTTGTTGGAGCAGACTTTAAGACCCGGTGTCTGTCAGAGTAGTGTGTGACGCAGGCTTTAGTGCCCTTTAGGACTCCTTCATCGGCACCAATAGGTCTCTCACAGACAAAATGAAAAGAACTGGTTCGATCACGGTTCCTTTAACACCTCACGCTGACATTTCTATTTAACCTTCGTTTAAACTCTTTCTACTGGAAAAATGTCCCCGTCACAACTGTTTATAAATGAATAGCTGATTTGTTTCCTGGTTTTTCTTGATTGTAAAGTTTTGGAGGCCAAAGCAAAGTCTGAAATAGCAAAATGATCGCTTTGACATCAAACCTAAAACACCTGTGACTTTCAGTGCTACACTATAGGTCCAAATATGAAACAGGATTCAAGCCCCTTCCGACAAAGTTTTTAATATTTTGAAGTGTGCTTTGATAACTGGATTCGAGTGTGAGTTTACAAACTGACTAAAATCCATCTTAACTATTCCAAGCAGAGTGTTCACGATTGAACAGTGGCCAAACTTAGCCGGAACATCCAATAATGTGGCACTACTCATAGGTATTAGCGTGTTTTAGGTTTAAACAACAACACAGTGCTGCTCTGATTGGATTGGATAAAACTCAGGTTGTAAATCCAATCACTGACCAGAACTCATTTAAATACTATCCCAAGATGGTCCTGCAGAACAGACAACGAACACTGGAGCAATTCCATCAGTCAGAGACAGGTTATTGCCTCAGCATGAGTCATATGCTCAATGTTATTCCCTTCTTCCTGCCCATCTACACTGTGTCGCTCAAATAAATGCGAAAGGCCCAAAAAATCTTTAAAAGTTTGAAATTTATAACCATCTTTATCATTCACTATTATTATTATCAGTCATTAATGGAGGTATAAATACAGCACAAGCGTAAAGTAGGTAAAAGAGTCCTTATTTACTGTCTAGTGCCAAGTTTTTTATCCTTTTTGGCTGTATTTGGTGGCCAACGTGCAGATTGCGATTCCTCACCACACATACTTGAGAGCATGTGAACAGCCATGATTTCCTGCAGAGAGAGATATGATGGTGTCTATGAACAAATGATGGAAATTACTTTAATGCTTATTTGCAATTAAATGGTAAATCTTCATTGCTAGACAGGAGTGTGCTTATCTCACTATTTATTGAGCCCTATTAATTAAAATACAGTTTTGACTGAAATGTGTTTATTATTTCACACAATCCACCTCAGAATCAAGGATGTATTTTGGAGCTCCATGAACCTAATTTCCCTTTCTCTCATGTTTGAATATTTAATGCTTCATGTTATTATTTTTAGATATTTCTCAGTCCCCATCTGTTTTCTGTTTGCATCAGTCCTTCCACTGTTGTCTTTGTCTTGCGATAGCGTTCCATTTGGATCCATTTTGAATAAACACACGACACTAAAACGGACAACAAAGACAGAGCAATGGCGGTTCATGGAAAGGTCTGGCTATCTCCATCTCCTTTTAGTCCTGTCTTTCTTTTTTCAGACACAGTTTGGGGAGACGTGCTCATGCTTTTTGCCCTGCAGCGGAGAAATGCAGATGGCGAGATGCACCACTCCTCTCTCATCCTTCGCTTCCCCGGCTCGTTCTTTCCCCCTTTTTTCGTCCCTAATGAATCAAGAGAATTAATTAGAAAAATAAAATTAGATGAGAGGAAGGAAGGCGGAGGCAGACAGAAATGATGTGAAATGTATTGTTTCGGGGAGAGGAGGATGTGGAGGGAGACGTGTAGGAATAATGTGGTCATTGTTCAGAGAGATCAGGTGATGTTGGGCAGGTGGAGAGTGAGAGACTGTTTTACACATCTGAAAACAGCAGAGATACATGTACTGCAGCTAAAATCTCAGTATTACATGAAATCAATCATATACTCAAGGAATATCTGGAGTTTATATCTGGCAGAGATTGTTTATCCAATAGATCATTTACTGTAATGAGTGTTTAATCTCTGCGTTGCCTCTGAAATGACTTACTTTGTATTGATTTTGTTGGCGTTTCATTACAAAAGGAAGCAAATGCAATGTGTAATACTTTCACACAGTTCTTACTAATAATTTATCAATATACACATACCACTCTCCCCCAACAGCAGCATAGTAACCTTTCCTGCTTCTTTTATTTAAAAAAAAAGGTCAAAACAAACCAATTTTCCAACACAAAATACAAATAGAAGTTTAAAGCTTACCTGAAACGTTTAGCTTCGGAGTTTACCGTTGTAGACTGTAACAATCCTGCAATTATCTCTGCCTTGTTAACTGTCAAAGTATTACCAGTATTTATCCATGTTTAATTTGCTGCCCGTTTGTTCTTTTTTTTTTTTTTTTTTTTTTAATCTATTTTGTGCTTTTTAACTGTAAATAAGGCATATTTTGCAATGGAATAACCCATTTTTTTCCCTTGGTCCTTTTTTGTTGACATCAGCGTCAACCAATGGGAGCACTCCTTTTTACAGTAAGAGAGCTGATCATTCTCATCTATTGAAATCCTTCATTATTAAGCCTAGCTCACATCTTAAGGTCTTATTTTTTCCACAGATGATTCCTGTTACAATATTTCAAATGTCAAATTAAATGCAACAGTTAAAAAAAAAAAAAAATCAGGTAATGGACTTTTAACCTTTGGATGGGGTCTTGACTATGGAAATGTGGCCCACAGGATTTATGCATGGAGACAGACATACAGCCATTTATGCCCACTATATGGCATGGACATAATACAAAAAAGGCCCTTAGAATAACAGACAATAAATAAATGTGCTACAAATTTTGAAAAATTCTAATTCATGCAGGATTTCCTAACAGATGATCATAAACCAACCTGGCCCCGTGCTCTAATAGTTGTCATCAGTAGCCCCTCTAATGCTCGGTTTCAGTCAGCCTTGTGCCCCATTTATGCTCCCCCAGCAACGTAGAAACAAGACAAGCCACTGTTCCTTTTTATACTGTTTTTGGAAAAAAGCCGGACAGACCAAAAGTAATAAACAATCCGGCAACAAAAAATGAGCACATATTTACAGAAGGATACTTAGAGCTTTGCTGACGGCTGTTCATCAAAGACCACTAAGATCGGGGATATATTTCTCTTATACTGAGCCACTTTTTAAGCCAATGTAACCATCACAGGCACAAGAAGTCTTCAGGATGTCTATCTGACTTGAAAAAACTGCTGGTACCAGTTCTGTTACGTGGCACTGCTTCCAATTATAGAGCAACAGAAAAGCATAAATAAATACAAGATAAGGATGCTTCTGTGTTCTCGGCTCTGTTTGAAAGTGAAGACTGAAAGGTGGTGATGTAGTTATCATGCAGCGGACACGTCCTCGGAGGGGCTTCATTACCGACAGTGGGCACACACGCCTGAGCTGACCTGCCGCGTCGGGATGGGGAGGAATCATCACGCCGGGTGTCGGACATGACTTGGGCTCACCTCTTCCACTTTGCAGCCTCTCTATCCATTGTGCAATCTTTCTCTCTGCACCTCTTCTTCCAATTACCTCCAATAAGTTGAAACCCACCTCCACAGCACCATCTTTGATCCGCAGTTCAAGTCTGTCCGTCCTCGTTAGTCCCTTCTTCTCAACCTTCCTCCGGCCCGTTTGTGTTTTTTCACCTTTCCTTTTCAGCGCCCAGTCTTCCCTTCCTCTTCCCTCCGTCACTCTATCTCCCCAATCCTATTCTTTAATCTTTAAACAATGTTTCCAGAATGTAGATATGTTTAAAATTATGCATCATATTTAATTCATAGACAGCAAATATTACATGACTTTATAATAGCATTAGTTAAATATTAAAAATACATTTAATATGATATATTAAACTCCATAATTTACAAAGCATTACTCCCACATTATCTTCACCAGTAAATTCTAAACACTGTTATCGATGTTTTAGTCTTGAATAATCGACTTGTGTAAAATTAGATATAAAAAACATATTTCAGATTTTACAAATTGTTGATCAATTCAGTGTTAATTATATAACTTGTAAAGGTTTGCTCCTGCTCAAAACTGTGTTCTTTAGTGTTACTGTTAGTGTTTGGGTTTTTTTGTTCCTTTTTCAAATTATTATTTTTAGGATACTCAAAACAAATCTTAATATCTAATAAATAAATAAATAAATAAATAAATAAATAAATAAATAAATAAATAAATAAATAAATAAATACTGTTGTTTTTTTGGAACGGTATAATAGAAAATGCCAGATTGTTGTTTTGATTGGCCTACTGAAGAGCCTCTGGCCATGGTCCCGCCCAAGAGGTGAAGAAGTGAAGCCCTATGGTGATGTCATTTGTGACATCACAAAATTCTGAAAATCCCAGTGCAACTTCACTGAGCCATTTAAGGCACCATTAGTTTAAGTCTTAAATCTAAGAATCCAGCTTTGGCCTTTGTCAGTTTTATATCTGAATAAGATAAAATATGTATTAAAGGCCTATGAATAATGAATGATAGGATTTTGTATGAATTATAGAGGATAATACAAGACCCTGAATGTCCTTGTTTATCATTTTAGAACATTTTGGAAAAAGGGCCATATGAAGATTAAACTTTAATCATTATGTTTTTGACAAGAGCTGGACTAAGATGTGGCGTTGTTTAAAATGTATATGTAAAAAAAAAAAAAAGTTTTCAAGGATTTTCATCCCATAATGACATATGGGATTAAAATTACATGTAAAATTACATACTAGCATACAAGAAACACAGGAAACTGAAGCGCAGTGAAATGGGCATAAATATTGGAAATGTATTCACGAGATGGTGATAATTGTGGAATCACATTAGTCTGATGCTCTCAACTTTATTTCGATGTAATGTACTAAAATTAAATAAAAGCATGTTGTTGTGGGAGGGCTTTGGAATAGTCAGGGAGAAGTGAAGGGAGCAGTAAAATATAATAACAATATAATAAAAAGTAGACTTGTGTAACCATCTATCAAACCAACTGAAACTTAAATTGAAATTTTAACTTTTTCTTGAGCTGGACAATGTCCTTGTTGTGTGTATCTACCCACCATTTTAACCTACCTTTCTACAGAAAAGCTCATGAATTCTAAGGTCTGATGGACGAGTTGAGGAATCGAAGTTTTAATTGTTTTTTTAGGGATTGATTGTGAAACATTTGGACAAACTCTGGGAGACTGTGTTGTGAGCTGCTGCCAGTCTGCCTCGCTCCCTCAGGGGATACAGTACATGTGTTTTTGATTTAGAGCCAGGCCAGAGAGGCATCCGATGCACTGGATAGTCCTTCATGTATCCACTCAACACACACACACACACACACACACACACTGACGGACACACACCGCAGGAGACAGGTGCAGCCGGTGCCTCGTGAGGACCTCTTTACGTCACATAGGAAGCAATATGGAACCAACACCAACACTGATCTGTGCACAAGCTTTGAGGAGGAAATGATGTCAGGCCCATGTCAAAGGTCATGAGAGATTAAGTGCCTATTGATTTTGTTTTCTTCTGAGCGAGCACTGCTGTGTTCAAGACATGACATTTGAAAGGTGTCGTTAGATTGAGCACAAAGGTAAACGGATTTGCTAATTGAGCCGAAGTCCATTTCCTGAATTTGTTTTCCTCAGTAACATCAACAGGATTTAAAATGAGCATTTCTTTGAGTATTGTAGTGTGGACTGCCAAATTACAGCTGTGTCGTCTTATGGAGCAAAGCAGTTTAAATGTTGAAAGTAATTTTAGGCACATCATCAGGACACATTCAGCAATAGAGGATCTTTGACTGGAACGCCTGGAGGATTTTACATGGATTAAGTTTTTAACATACAAGTCCAAAAAGTCCATTCTAGAGACCTACCAACTGTCTTATTGATTGTAGACTTACAATCATACATACAATGGTTACACTTAAGCTTGTCCTAAAAATAATTTGAAGCAATTTAAGGTGTTTTATGTTTTAGGGTGTTTACTTCCTTTAGAGTAGATTAAGACAAGGTAAGGTCCATTTATAGCTGAGTTTACTGGTAAAAAGTCCACATTCACAATGGCATTTTCAACTTAAAAAAAATAATTAATCTGATTAGTTGGCACCAGTTTTATTGCTTGTGTTTTGTCTTGAATTAAGCAGTTTAACTTTTCTTTGCGCCGCAGTTTGTCTCTGCTCTTTTTTAAAATTTAGATTTGGATTTAGTGTTGTATCTTATCATGTTTTTTCTGCTTTTGGTCCATGTGACATTCATATTTCACATGAACCATAACTTTAGTTCAGCTGGAGGCAGAGACCCACCTTTTTGGTGCGCAACAAGGTTCATATGGCAGCATTCACACTTATCCAAAAGAACAGCACTGAGGGGGCACCAGAATGTATTTTACCCACACACAACATAAAGTCTAGAAGAAGATAAATGTTCATGTCACCAAAGCTAAGGTTAAATGGGAGCAAACCTTATGAAAGCAGCTACTTTTGAAAAGACAGTTCTAGTTAATCTGACTATCTTTCAAGGGTAAAGGTGTTTATTTAAACAGTATTTTTCCAGTATTCGTCATACTTTTTGTACCGTTGCATTCAAACATTTTGTGCCTAACCTTTAACAGAACTGACTGTTACTGCAGCAAATACCAGCACCCAAAACATCCGTTAAAAAAGAATCAATGGTACAAAAACCTGGATTAAAAGTGTTGCTGTTCAGAAGAGAGCAGAAGAGACTGAGCCTGGCCTTGAGCAATAAACACTGAGTATTTGCTTCAGCAGTGCCTGCTGCAGTGTTCCTGAGAAGCCATTATGAGATATAAGAGTTATAAGAGTTATAAGAGTTAACGTGTTGCGCGCTGGCCTCGATCCCGCTTCATAAAAACATGCACACCCATCACTGAGCACAGGCCAAAACGCACAAAACCAGTATCCAAACATTTCTGCTGTCCATGCACACTTTTGTGCTTTGTCCTTAACTATCCAGTAGTTCTAAAGAACCAATTTATTTAAGTGTCTGTCCTGGTCCCTGGGGGCCTACATGGTGTTTTAATAGTGTTTTGGAGAAATTAGATCCGTTTAAAGTGCAGAACACACAGAAACAGTAGTTTGGAGCCCAAATGTCACGTTAATTACCAACAGTTCAAATAACTTTGCATCACAGAGGAATTTATGACTGTATTAACTTGCAGTGGACCTGGCAGTTATAAAGTGTGAATATGAATAAAGCCATCAACATTTTTTCCAAAACTATGGTGTTACATAGCATAGCAATAAGCCATCTAGCTAGTGATGCTAATGGCCAGGAAGGAAGTAATGCAGTGAAAACATTGGGACAAATGGCATATTTACTGATGTTTTTGCACTCACTTCTGCATGAAAAACCTAATCTACACCAAGTTTTTCTGTCCACTATTTTACTTTTGACTTTTCTTGATATTCAGGAAGAAGACTATTGTCATTCTCTTGAGCTGGTGAGGTTTAATTAATTTCTTGATTTTTTTTTTACTGTTGCATTTGGTTTAGTGGACAGTTTAATCACTAACAGCTTAGTCTGACAGGAATCATGTGTTAAAAAATTACCTTAAGACATGCGCTAGGCTTTATATCTAAGGTAATGTAATGTAGTAGTAAAAATGATGGTTTTACATTTTTAAATACATAGTAAAAATAAACGCAGCTAGGAAATAAACTTAAAAATAAAAAAACGCCAGTGTAGTTTTTCCATTAAGAAAGTGAGAAGTGACCTAATGCAGATTCAGGAGAAGTGCAAGGTCTGTGGGTGTGTTCCAGTTCTGTGTGATAAAGCACTGCATACAGCTTTACCATAGGTGTCTGTGATAACATCCCAACTCCTCCCTCAGCCTAAAGACTGCAGACCCTTGTTACCATGGTGATACTTCTTACTTGTGTAACTCTGACAGGAAACATATGACGCCAAACTTAACAGACCTGCAACCAAATCATATACACACCCCCCATACCATCCCAACAAACATACAAACACCTGTATATCTGCTCCAACATGCACCTATAGAAGGAATAGTACATTCACAAACAAATATTCTATAGTCACACACTCTTTTACACACACACACACACTCTTATCATGGTCCTGCCAGAGGCCTTTAGAAATGCCAACAAACGCTTCCTCAAAACAACGAGGTGTTGCCTTCACTTCTCCAAATGCCACACGTCAATAGCAGCCGTCGACTGGAGGGGAAAGAAACACGCTTGAACCCGAGGAAAGGAGTAATAACATTAACACCGATTAACATACTTTGATTCAACAATCCGAAAGGGCTATTACGAGCTAATTTCACTAAACATGCTTTTAAATTCAAGCAGAATAGGGGAATTGATAGTTTAATTAAACACGGTGTCGGTGGGGGAAAAGGAAGGAGGTGGGAAAATGACTTGGGGTAGAAAGGGAAATGTATGTCTCTGTAATTCTATAAAACAGGATTACATTATGTTAACACGTTTGATATGTGAGGGCAGAAAATTGCTGGATTTCATATCTGTTAGAGAACATACAAGACGGGTGAAGCCCTAAAATCAAATTGCTTCGCTGACAAAGTTGAATTTAAATGAATATAGAGTTTAAAAAAATAAAAAAAATAAAACGACGTGGGTGTACATTTATGTCGAACAGATTACCTTGAATGTTCGGCGAAGAGTGAGCGCCGCTTTCAACAGTTGGCGCCGGCGTTCGACTTTTCGCTCTAATTGTGTCTCGGTTGCTCACTCAGCAGCTCATCAAAATCTCTACAAGTTCGCTCTCGTCTTACTTGTGACACAAAGCTTGTCATCTGGAGTCACTTTGCAAAGATCCTCAGCTACTTCGACTGAGAGTGCATCCTTTACATGCCACGCAAAACTCAAACTAAAACGGTCTTACTTGGAATATAGAACTGCCTATATGTACGGACAAAACTTTAAGTAAGAACTAAATGACCACTGCTCTGCACTCTGGTGAATGACAGAGGCATAAGTGGATTCAGACAGTGATAGCATTTGGTCTAACAGTAAATGGAAACTGATACATCCATATATATGTCAAAACGCTTTACACTACAAATTCATAGACATAGAAGCTTTCCCATGCTTTACATAATTCAAAATAATTACTAATGTTTTTAGATGTCTCTTTCAGTTATGCCTTTTCTTTCCTGCCTACTTTTAAAATGCATGTAAATGACTTCAGTGGCATTATCTTGAATTTCTCATTGTCCAACACACCTAGATATCTATCGGATGTAAACAAATGAGATAAAGACAAAGGCCAGTGCATTTTAAACAGGCAAAGAGATCAATTTTATGCCACTCTGTCGCAAAGAGACGCTACTTCCTTGTCGGTTGTTTAAGTCTCTGAGTTAGGACGTTGTTTCTCCAACATGCAAGTCAGGTTTAGCTCTCATGAACGCAGCATTAGTAAGTGGAGCATAGCTGACTCAATAATCCAAATCACATACATTTACAGAAGTCAGCAGTCCCTCTCTAGTCTCCAAGTTACTCCTCAGACGCTCCTTTGAGACGCCTCTGTGAAGTCCAACAGTGTTTTACATACATCTGTGTGTTCAGACACTTTCCCTCAGTTTTTACCAACTCAAGTCACACAGCATGAGTCTGTGAAGCACTTGCAGTCAACCTTTTTTAAAACACTCTCTGTTTACACATGCTGTGCCCAGAAGTGGTATTTCATGTTACAGACGAGACTAACTTATCTTTAGCTAGTCACATGACACACGTTTGAGCCCAGCTGTGATAAGTGAGAGCACCGCTGTGGAATAGCCTTGTATTTATGCTCATTTGAGAAGTACTTATAATAGCGTCGATGTAAATGTCGATTTTATAACACTTCTTTTTCAGTTCACAGTGGGCAATAAGGCTAGACTTTTAATTTACACATTTGAGGTACTTCCACAGACAGGATGTGACACCACAGCTAATCCAGACACTGTTATATTCTGTTTAAAACTCTTTAACACCACAGTAGCAAGCTTTCATCTATTCATATAGCTGGAAATGCATTATTGCAGGGGTCCTGAAACTTTTTTTTCACTGTGGGTTGTTTAATTTAAGGTTTCTATTACACAGAGTGGGCTTGGGGCTTGTGTATCACCTGTTGCAATGAACTTATAATTTAAAACTCGTGGTATTTACTTATTTTCTTCTTTAATAAATGTAGCATGCTTTTTGTTGGCCCCTGTCTCTGTCTCTCATCATTGGGCCTCTCCATCTTATCAAAGAAGCTCTCCAGTGATTATTTTTTGCTCATTTTGATTTATTGTGTGGGACATAGAAGAGCTGTGAGCAAGTCAAGTGTGGAAGTTTTTTAAAATAAAACACCCTGAAGATTGTAATCGTCTATAAAACGGAAATAAAATAAAATACTGATAAATGTTTATTTTCTGTGTGGTCCGGCAGTAAATGACCAGGAGTTGGGGAACACTGTGTTACTGCTTCTCTGGGAGTGTGTTATAGTTGCTGCAATGAGATGGCTTCTGGATGTATCCCAAACCTAACACAGTCTTGCTCATAAATAGGCCAGCAATCACAAATTAGCACAGAAAAGTAAATCTGGCCCATAGCTAACTAACTTGAAAAGACAGTGCAAATGAGGGCATGGGATAAGTAATTATGTATGCTACATGCGTCACTATCATAGCTGTTGTTGTTTGCTGATGAGTTCATGTTGATGCTGTAATGAAAGATTAGAAATGTAAGAACTGTTAGAAATAAAGCAGCAGGATATCTTTATTTTACATAACATTTGTCCACAGGCAATACTTCTTGTCTACAAATATAAGTAAAAGAAATCCAATATACTGACTATGTAAATATACAAAAGGAGCGCAATTGAACACATCCACTAAAAATATATGTAAAGGACTCAGATTGCATTACTTTTATATAAAAAAAAATAGATTTTTAACATGTAATAGGAACAACAGACCGTTTATGTATTGTGTATTTATTAGTTACAGCAAAAGTATACGTACAGTATTCATTAAACTGGTTACATATCAAGCTATGATGCAGGGTTGGTGTGTATAATTTGACTTTGTGTGTCTGATAAATGTGTTCTGGTGATAAAACTCACATAATCAGAGCCCCGATGGTGCCGTTCTTACAAATCACAACACGCTGTACGTCTTTCTTGTCAGTTATTAGCTGTTTGGAGTGAACCATCTCGCGCGCTGCTCGGCGATATTGCATTATGATGCTCTTCACTGTCTGTGCTTTAGTCTTAATGAGGTCTGCTGGCTGCTACTCTAGGTGAAATCAAATTAGACAACTGGGTTTAGAACCATAACAGAGTGTTTCCTGCTGCTCCATGAAGGATGATGTAATTTCTCTTTTAATCGGAGCCGTGCTGGAGTGTTTAAGCACCAGGGAGACGGAAAATAAGTGTAACCTGTTTGAGGCCTTAAATAGTAAATCAACCAGCAGTGCTCAGGTCTACGTTTTAACAGTTGACCAGGGTAACCTGAAGAGCATAGTCTAACATTTAATTTAGCGTATTTTGTGGTAGGATCTCTGCTTATCTCCAGATCAAGCAGTGCTACTTCAGGGACTGTGTGCATTCTTTCTTTAACCCTTGTAGCCCCAAAACGTCTCTCCTTTAAAAGTGGAATAAAAATGTAATTTTTTTTCCCACTTTCACTGCATCCAATCTTTTCAACAACTTCAGACCTGACAATAGAAAATATATTTTTTATGTTTTTAAGCCATTTTTGTCCTAAGAACCCCACATGCAAAATATGCAATTTTTTTTTTTTAAAAGGTTATTGCCAGCTTGACTGGTCAATAATATATAAAAACACAGATTTTGATACAATTATTATTTTTGGAGTTTATTCAAAAAAACACTTGCACACAAAAACACTTACCTCTTTCCCTTGTCCCAACCCCCCGGAAAAAGAAAAAAAAAAAATTTATAGTTTTAAAACATTTTAGATATAACGTTTTTTATTATTATTTCTATATTTTTTATGCCACCGATTTTTCCAAGGCTGCACACTATTCTCATCACAGACATTAAACATGCATAAACATGCTGTATGTGTGTCACCATATGTAAAACCAGTTTTCCCTGTATTCTGAAGGTAGAGGCTTTACAGTATATCAAGAAAGTGTGTTTATAATGGGAGTCAATGGGACCAAATCGGGCCCAAGGGTAAAAAGTGTAGGCAATATGTGTATCTCCTATTCTAAACATCTTGCAACAGAGGGGATCATGGAATTTTAAAAATAATGATTAAAAAAATAAAACAAATCCTGGCCAAGTTTCATACAATTATCCTTTAACCTGACCGATATATTGAGAATCAAAATCATAAAATAAGCAGAATGTACACGTTTGCTCCACCAAGGTGCCACTTTGGTTAAGCCTCTGTCTCTCTCCTTTTCTTAAAGCTTTTCCGCAGTAAGGACCCAATCAGTCTGCACTACACCCTTAAAAGTCTTTTTAATCTGCACGAGTGAAGAAAAAGATAATTGGAAATAATGGAGAGGAAAGTAAAACACACTGAGGCGAACGTGGTTTGGGAGATGTCTGTGTGAGAAAATGCTGCCTTTTATCGCTGGGAGACAAAACAAAAAGAGATATCAGACATAATGATGTGCACAAACAGGCCGTCACACTCATTCACACAAACAGAGGGTAATGATTACGCCGCTTATCACTTAAGCGTTTTTTTAGAAACGCCAGAGCTTGAACAATAATTAAGCCATTAGTAATCAAACTGTCACATGGAAGCGCATTAGCTAGACTTCTTTCTGTCAGACGCAAACAAATAACTCTTCTCTATTTCTACAAACTCGACAAATGCAGTCATTTCCAAATGTGGGGATTGTTAGGATGTGGTTACTAGCTTAGCTTTTGATTTAATCAGGTTGCAATAAACTAAATCAAATTAGATGCATGCAGCGATGCTTTGGAACTGCAATGATACATAACTCTTAAAGGTTTGTATCTCCTAAAGGAAGAGTTTGACTGCACTGCTGCAAATACACATACGATTCCTTTAAAATGCACTATATAAGGTTACATATAGGGTACAAGGCTACAAAAATGGTGTCTTAGTTATTTATAACTCGGTAATAAGGTAGATTACTAGCTATTGGTCTGGGTCATAATGGTATGGAGAAGGAGAGGTTTTAGCTTCCTTGTGTTATGAATGGTTTTGACCATTCGATTGCTCCTGTAGAGGCTAAACATGTGTTCACACTATTTGGAGTGGTTAAAATAAACTCTGAAATGACTATGCAGTTCACTTAAATAACTGTGAATGCTGCAATGTGAACCTCAGTGTGTAATAAATATGCGTCCAGCTGCACACTGGTTCGGTTCAATTGAAATGTGAATAACACACAAACCCAAAGAGGAGGATTAACAGATAAAATAGCAAAATGTTTGTATTAGTGTTTGGTGTAGGTTCATTTCATGTTTATGGAAAAAACGCTAATAGAAAAGGCAACTGAACAAGAAATATCATCTCTGTGAGTAAATGAATGGTCCCAAGGCAACTTTTGACGAACATAAAAGTTGTTTGTTGTGCAGCTGCGAAAAAGAAAGTTTGTCCACAAATAATCTCATCAACAAGATAAACAGCAAGCACAAGTCCATATTAAAAACAGCTGTCTAAACCGTTTGTCCTGCTGGTTCTCATTCCTGATGAGATGATCAGAGTCATGCCTCAATAACTGAACCCCAGTGGTACACACAAAAATGACACCAGGTCAAAAAGTAAAGGGGCACAGATGGATCTTAAAATAATCACTGGATAAAATGACAAAATGGTTCTAATGTGGGATTCTGAATCAAACAAAAAAGCTCGATTGTGGCTCTGGGTATTTGTCCTTGTTATCAATGTTCCCACTATGCTGTTCATTCAAAATGACATGCTGCTTGTTGATCTCACATAATTGGCATTAATAAGAAGAATATTTCAGCATAGTTTAAGACTCCATACAATGGGCAGACATTTTAGTAAAAGGTCATTCCTTTTAGTCTCAAACATGGCTGACCTTTGAGCAGCACACACACTTTGCCGGTGCTTTACATTGAAACAGTTTTGACTGAATACAATAAGGATAGAAGGGCTGGTACTGAGTGTGACTCAGCATGTGTGTGTGTGTGTGTCTCTGCCAAGGTCTCAGCAGGCTTGGCAAGGAAACAGAGCTAAGACGCCACTTGAAAGGGAAGAAAAGAAGCAACAAGACAGGGAAAGATGAAGATGTATTGAAGTGGGAACACGAAGGAGCGTTGAGAGTTTGTGGCGTGTCGTTTGCGGCGGTCAAACCTCTCTGACCAATGATGCAGAAAGAGCAGACGGGAAAAGTCAAGGAGCGCATTTATAACGGCACATCCAATAGAAATGAATCTGTATCAAAGGCTGTTTAAGGTAGCTGACCTTACCGAGCCGGCAGAAGTCAATGAAAGTTTCTGTGGGATTTGATCAATTGTGCCCATTTTAAACAGCTTTAGGTAAATAAAAATGAAGAAATAGAGACACAGTTTGCTTTCACTTCTGTTTTCAGCTCAGGATCGGTTCAGTCTCAGAAGACCAGTGACAAGTAAATGAAATTCTTTATCCTTCCATCGCTGTTCTTCTTTTCTTTTTTGTTCCAGACACATGACAAACATTGAACATCTAAGTCAAGGGATTTCTATAGCTCTATATTTTTTTTCAAAGACAAAGAGAGGAGTCATATAGCATACAGAATATTTTCTTGACATCTCTGGCTTCACTTGTAACACAAATATGTGTCTTTTTATAGTTATACTGTCTCTTCTTTTGTCTCTTTCTTTTTCAACATTAAAGCAACACTGTCAAACCTTTACCATTAGCTTTAAGATCATTTTGATTGATTTGCTTGATCTATACTAGGCTATAATCTGGACAGGAGGAACATATATTGCATGAGAAGCCATCACATCAAATTTGTTCTGCTAACATGAAGGTAGAAATGCACAAACAGACCTTACATATATATATATACTGTACCATATATCTGTGTTCCTGGGCTCCAGCTGCAGTGCTGAGAGGTTATTGTTTGGCTGACTTGCACTCAATATTGCAGCTGACCCAAAACACTGAGGAGGAGCCTGAGTGTGTTAGCCTTTGAGCGACAAATTGTAAAGTAGATCCTTTTGTGATCCTTAACAAGTTCTGTTGAAAGGAAAATTGTTGTGTAGAAAGGCTTTAGTAACTGAGCCTCTAAGTGTTGCCAATAACTTTCTTTATATTTCATTTTATACTTTAGATGCATGCAAAATAACAAATAGTACTGCTTTTTTTTTTCTTCTGGGCCTCCTGTCTATTTCTGTAGACCTGCAGAGAATCCTCACTTTCTCTATCTATACTATTGGATCTCCATTGGGTTTAAAAGAACACACTGAATACACCATTATAGCAGCACTTAGAATCATATTCATAGTCATCAGAGCTCATATAAACATCAATATTTGTGTGTGCATGTTCACCTTTGTTTCAAATGATTAGTCGTCCCTTAATATGCCTATTGATCCACACTGCCTTCTCACTGCAGTTAAGAATAAATAAATTGCACAGCACAGACACCTTTAAACATCTGTAAATCAGTCTATCTTCTAAAGAAGTACCATATCAGTTTACTTCAGGTGTCCAAATGCCACTCCCACAAATCTCCATGAAGCACTGATTTTAATTAGCATAGATCAGGATATGTCAAAACTGGTCAGAGCTCTAACACTGTGCATAATACAGAAAAATAGTCTTTCTATACAGTTGGATCTCCACTGGGTTTAAATAAACACAGTGAATAAAGATTGCCATTATAGCAGCACTTTATATTCATAATCATATTCATAGTCATCGGACCTCATATAAACATCAATATTTGTGTGTGCACAGCAGTAAAGCTACAGTGTGTTCTCTGGTCCCAATTAGCAGTACATCGTAATACGTCAAAACTTGTCTTGGTGCAGGGCATCTCACAATAACATTGTACATTTGAGAAAAATAGTGAGAAATGTTGAAACGAGTGTTGTTTGTATTGTTTATCTAGAAATTTGTGAAATCATTTCCATCCAAAATTGTTAATTTACTGGCTGGAGCCTATCCCAGCAGCTTTGGGCCTGAGGCAGGGTACACTCTGGACATGGGCCAGTTAGTTAACACTTAGAGGCAGACAATGACAGACAAGCATTCACTCTCTCATTCATCCACTAGGGATACTTTAGCTTGTTCAGTTCACCTGTACATTTACCTTTGGATGCTGGGAGGAAGCCAGAGAACCTGAAGAAAACTAACAGTAAAACAGGGAGGACGTGCAGATGGGTCTTGCTGTGAGGCAGGAGTGCTAACCACCATGTATTCTTTAATGCTATTTCATTCAGTGCCCCATTTAATGGGTCATGCCAAACAAAAGTGCAATTTACTGTTTTTTTGTGTGTGCCATAGGCACTGCCTTGTTCACTGAGCTCTTTTTTTCTAGCTAGTCCTTTTCTCAAAAACTGCTCCCAGAAAATCTTGACACTCCATACACCAGCACTCTTTCCTGCTTTCTCTCTGCTTAATCTAAGGCGTCTTATCGTGCCATCGCAGCCTTTGATATGGTAAGCAGACCCCCACTACAAAAGCCTGCTTTTGTCAGATGAAATGAACACCACTGTTAGTGCAAAACACAGAAGAAAGTCGAGCGAGGAGGACGAGGCTGCAAGGAGAAACAGGGGTGAGGAAGAGGGGTAGGTGTCATGGCGCCACAGAGGATTACAGTACCACGGAGCAGGAGTGTGAGGGGACTCCTAAAGCTCAGCAGAAGAAAAAGCAAAGGTAAAAATATGTTTGGCCGTGACATAAAGCACTGCTCACAAGGTTAGCTGTCTCCTGAAGCAGCTGGTTAGGAGTGAGCTGCACTGAACAAAGGACAGAGCTCTACAGATATACACTGACCTCAAAGTTCCTCTATGCATTTACTTTTACAAAGGCTGACATTTGCATAGAGTTATATGGTACAGCCTACAATAACTTTGGCATTTTACAATAAAGACAATATTTATAGGGTTTTATGTAACATTTTTAAATAGTTCATGGCTGTTGCTCAGGCTTTAACAGATACCATATAAAAAATACCATAACAGAACTGGAAATAAGTACAGGGTAGTCATTCATTAGCATTTGTATGTCATGTGATTAGCATTTAGAGCCAAAATATCAATCATAATTAGACAAAAAAATCGCGAGGAGAGCAAAGGATTTACTTGCTACCAATAAAAAACGACCAGTGTTAACATGATCTGTATGAGCTAATGTTGGACTTTATTTTTCTTTATTTTTATTTTTTTAAGACCCTCTGTTCTTTTTCCATTTCTTCAGCAACATTGTGGTCTTTGAAGAAAATCTGTGGATGCTGTCATTTATTTCTCACTACTATGGATCCACACTATGCTATGCTATGGTCTACTAATCTATACAATACCATACTATAGCTTCACTATAGCTGCTATACTATTTTATTCTATGCTATGCTATGCCCAGTCTTTATTCGTATTACAAACAACAAAGTCATTTTGTGTTAGCTTTATTTCAAAGCTGGGGTCTCTCAAAGGGTGTGAGTGGCAAATACACCGAGGCATAAAGCACCGTAATACACCATCTGGTCATTCACTTAAATTATTAACCTTTCAAATGTCAGTAAAAGCGAGGCGTACCATTCGCCCTCAGAAATACGATAACCAAATGGTCCTGTCCAAAGTGGCCTGAGGTAGAGAAGTACAGAAATGCCTCCATCTGTGGCTGTGAAGATTAAAAAATCCCAAGTAGACGGCAATAAAAGGATGGATGAAAGAATTGTGAAGGTATGTGGCAATGAGATATAACGTGGGCTGGATATCTGCTAAGACAGCTGCCAAAGGTGTAAATAATGTACAGACAGCAATGTACTGGACTTCAAATGGAGAGGTTAAAAGGAGCTGTGTATGTGTATAGGCTAATATTCAAACCTTTAGCAAGAATATATCCTAGTAATGTTATACAAGTCATACATTTTTATATAAAATGATGTGGCAAGACAAAAAAGTGATGTCTGTTAGAATAAACCAAAATGAGCTTGAGATCTGTTGTAAACGCTACTTGAACATGACATTAAATATATTTTCTGACTAAAAACCCCTAAAAGCCTGAACCCAAACACGTTTTCTTCCTCTGAACCCATCCCAACATTAAATCTCCCACTGTTGACTTGAAACGTACAAAGCATAAAGCCTTCACAGGGCCAATATTTACTCCTATTGTTTTGTTTTCTTGGTGGTAAAAGGTTCTCTTGGAAATATAATTGGACAATTGAAGAGTGAAATGTGTGAAGCCATGTGTGCGCGGAAATCCAATAGAAAATGTGTGAGTGAAAAATGGCGGAATAGTAGGAGAGGCGACTTGTGAATTATTAAAATGGTGTGAGCAACAAGCAAGACAGGTGGAAGAGGAGGAAGAGGGATGAAGAGGGAAGAAGGATCAAACGGGGGGGAAAAATGCTGAAAAGTGGATTACCTTTGCAATCGAATCAGAGTGTAATTATTCACACATTTAAGTAAGTTATCTGCCAGCATTTTTCTGCAAGAGATGCTTTTTAAAATCACGACATGAACTCGACGGAAGATTTAGTAATTAACCTTCTTTGTAGGTTCCTTCTCGAGTGTTTCACTCCGAGGATCGACAGAGGCTGAGGGAGTTCGCTTGTTCCCAGGCAGACACAGCTAATTGAATACACAATCCACACTTCTCCGCACTGCTTACACCCTACACATGCTAAGTACCTCCATTAAAGAGGGAGGAAGGTGAAAGTCGAAGGCACATAGGACTCAAGAGGGAGGACAAGGAAATGCTTTAGCAAGCTTTTGGCTTTCTGGCTTTTCTATTCATATTTGATGACGTACATGTCGAAAAACTGATGAAGGACCTCTATAACAATGCTCATTGACCTTGTAGTAAGTAATCAGCATCTTGAGGAGCTAATAAGTAATTCATATATTGGAGAGGAGTAGATAATGCTTACTGCAGTGCTTATATTAGAGGTTACAGATATGTTTTCACTGCCAGTACTGTCTGCTTAAATAGTTAGGCCCACTTTAAAAAGAAAAAAAGTATCATCCTATAGACAGACAAGACCAAAGTTGTGTTGTTTGGCCTTAAACACAGCATGAACACAGTCGATGGAGGGCTGATCATTAGGATTTGCAGCAGTGAGACCTGAGCAGCCTCTAGTCAGAGTCGACCATGAACTCCAGGAAAACAGGTTATAATAGAGACAAATATAAGGCCCAAACTGAGACATGCAACAACACAGAGACTGAGACATGCAACAGGATAAAGACCCACACCAGAAAATCTACAACAGAATAAAAAAAATAATAAGAATATAGTCCAAGTACAGGACTGACAACAACAACAAAGACCAATAAAGTCATTCAGGAAACCATTACCTCAAGTTACTGCACGGATCTCAATGAATCACGTGTTTTTGCCTTTTTTTTATTTCGGTCTAATAAAAATTGAGGTTGTATATAACTTATACTATAACTATATATGTGGAGGTATTCAGCTATTGTTTTAAACCTGCTTTTTTCTTTATTTCAAAACTGTTTTCATCACCAAGGCTTATATTATATCATGTTATTTTTAAATAATAAAATAGTAAATGTTTAATGGGGCCAAATCATCACTTAGGTGTTAATTATTTGAAAATTCTGAAAAGAAAATTGTTTTTTGGCATCTTGTAGGTTTTCGGTTGTGTCTTTGATGGAAACCAATATGGCGTCTGGAGGCTAGAGACTGGGAGGTGGATTCCCAGTTCCTTATCGTGTCCTTTACATCACAGAAGGTCATTCATTGTTCACATAATTGATCTTCGGAATACATCCTTATCATGTGAAAAGAATATGGACACATTAGATGACCTTTGTTAAATAAATTCCTTTGATGTGCCTTAATACAGCTTTAATGTAGATTATTATTATTCCTAAACACAACAAAGGCTCACTCTTGATTAGCCCTATTTTCTTCTTTGTGTGTTTGAATTAACATGTGCTGCAGCGGACGCACCCTTTGCAACCATCGATTTCAACTATGTGTATATGAATATGTTAATTTATGTGTGTTTGTTTGTGAGTCTTTGGACAGAGGTCAGGTCTCAGACGGTATTGATCAGGACATGGGGCAGATAATCATTAACACCTCATTATTGATTGCATACAGATAATTGAAAAATCTCAAACAACTTTTTAGGTCTAACCCCTTTTTTAATTGTTTTTTGGCACTGTGAAGCGAAAGGGCACCAAAAAGATGCATAATGATATAATAAATAAAGTAATGTAATGTAATGTAATGTAATGTAATAATATAAACCAGGGGTGCCAAACATATGGAATGAATTTGGAAAGTGCATAGAGGAAACTACCTAGAAGACATTAACTGCAATTTTTAAATAAAAAAAATCGGTTACTGCTGTTCCTAATTTGTCCACTGGGGGTCACACTGTTTTAGTAAGAGTAGCGGACAAAACACTAAGACCCAGAACTGAGATAAATAGCATTAGCATCAAAGCCATATTATGAGAGTGAGTTTATGAAACCATTGTAATTGTGCTTCTTTGCACTAAAACAAACGGAAAAATGTTGGTTGTCATTATTTATAGGTTATTATGCTATTATTTTACTGCTCCGGCCCACTTTAGATCAAATTGGGCTGTCCTAAAATGAGTTTTATACCCTTGCTAGCGACAGTAAACTTTACACATAACTACTGACAATCTATAGTAGAGAAAAAAAAAGTGAAGTTTCTAAACACTATCCTTCTTTTGAACTTGCCAGAACTAATTCCCGTAAGAGTCAGATGTAACACTAATCCCCATTGCCAAAGTCTAGTTTAACGTCCCATCCACCACCCCAACACTAATATCTATTAGAAGTGTAATCATGGGTCGCTAAAAGCAGCCAATGTGTAAAAAAGGAGTTTGAGCACACGGTGAATACGCTCATGCGGCTGCGCTCTTGTGATTTATTATGGACATTTCATATTTTATGGCGGTTGACAGCACTGGGTCACTTCAAAATAGATGTTTTATTAACCGTAGCAGGTCTTTGCATCATTTTCAGACTCGTAAAACAACTGAGTGAGTCCCATGCCCTGTGGCTGGGGTAATGGGCGCAGTCAAAAAGTCCATAAATTACTGGCTTTCTGACCACTTTTTATTGACCTTGATGGAAAAGAATTTGCGAAGATGAGAAAAGAGGCCTACTTTTTTAGTTTTCGAGTGAGTAGAACTTCACAGGACGCCAGAGTCTTCACCGATATGTATCTGTGAATCTATCTTCTGTCTGGCCTCCTTCCATGAACATACTTCACTTCACAGAAAGGCTTTTGGAAAGGCCCTGTCTCTGCCAAACAAGTGTCACTTTTACAGGAATATCTGATGGATTTAACACCAGAGCACCAGCTAAAACTTTAGTGTGAATGTGTTCTGCTGTGGCCTCTGGAGGTCTATCTGTTTTTAATGGAAAACACAGTCTCACTTTATTAAATGTCTCTCAAATTTTGTGCAGATTGGGTTTTGGCCTGTCTTTTTCTTTAAAGATCAAAGCTGCAAACAGTTATTTAGCATAAAAGTGTGTTTTTATGTTAATCCAGGCATACACTGTGTGAATTCCAGGATTGAACTATTTACAGAGGGTCACGAGAGGTGATTAGCCCCTCCCAACATGCACCACTGGCAATCAGATGGTCGGATATAATTCTGTCGGAAATTTTGGCGGCAGTGAACCATCAGGTCGTAAAGTGAGCAAATAAATCGTGACCTTCGTCTTTCCTCGAATGTGATTTACTCAAACAGAACTCAAAAATCAGACGTATAGTGTATGCACGGCTTTAGTCAGACAACGATATTACTTTCTGATTTCAAGGGTACACAACTTAGATCATAATTTACTTGAGAGGACAGTTTCAGCAGAAAGCACAATAAGGCTAATCTCTGGAAAGGTCTAACTTTAGATATTAAAAATTGTTGTGAAGATATACTGTATTCAATTTAAACTTTTTCTGCTCAAAATGATACACTCGGAAAGACTTGAAAAGACCACGCTTCAAAGACACCGCTTTTCCATACAGTTTCCTCCATCTGAATGCATAGTCATTAAAAAAACTTTCCTTTTACAAATGACTATTGTAGAAGAATAGATCGTTCTAACTAAACTCTGAAGTTCCCACATCATTCAGTAATGGCAGCCAGAACTTTGCTTCCATTATCTCAACAACAAAAGTGAGTCCACCCTCTCTGAGTACGAGTACCAACATTTTGAAATACATTCCATCTTTTAGAAACAGGAAAACACAGACAATCCATTTCCATTCTTGTGTTCTGTTCAGTCCACTGTGAGATCCACGCAGAACTAACCCTGGAGTTTGTGTCTGTGGACTCCTAGAATATCTGCACAACGCTTTTTCACAAGTAGAAGTCCAATTATTTCTTCTTACAGTCTCGGCCGGACTCGGTTCTGCTTTCTTTAAACCTTTCTGCAAAGACGCGGTGAGGAAATAATGGATAACAGTGGCTTCATCCGCCACTACAACAATGACGCAATATCAGCTGTGCGACTTAACAATGTTGTTTTTGAGGAAGGAAAACAACATTTCACTGAACGTCCAACTCATCCATAAACATTTCAAATAAAGCGATCTGTGAATTTCAGCGAAGGAGTTGTTTTTCTGTTTTCTGCCACGTTGAACTATCTACGCTGAATATAAATGGACCATGAACGCACTGCTGTGTTTCTTTTATCACAGTACTCCGCCTAAAAGATTAAACAATGTCAGTTGAGAAATGCATAAACCAGAGACGGAAAAGAATAGAACATTACAAAAACTGTTCAAAAGCTCATTAATCAAGGACTAGACTGTCTAGTGCAAGGCTGATTTAGCATTTTAGTGAATTGTAATGACACGTCTTCACTTTCCATCAGCAGCAACACAAACAGAACCACTCACTTAATGCTCTGACTCGAGACATGCCGCAACCTACAATGTTACATGTAGCATTCATTTGTACAATTGTTATCTCCACATTTGACAACAAACAATAACATCTTGGACAATAAGAGGCTTTTTTAGAGACTGTGGGGCCCCTGACAGAAGCTATTTGGGCCCTTCTTCCTGTCGACTTTGTGCACATTTGCTGCTTATCAATTAAAATCTATTAAATAATAAACTAATGTTTTATTTTCAACATTAAATCATTGTTTAAGGGCAAATATCTGTGCCAACATGAATTTAAATATTTAAAAAAAATATGTGACTAAGAAAAAAAGGTTGGCTAGCCTTTCACATTGATTTTTTTTATTTTTTTGTGACATATGCTTTGTTAAGATGTGGTTTTCGAGCATTTTCATTTTCTTTGGCTCTGAATCCCAAAAGGGTTATGGTTATCCAGGTTAAATTTCAAATGGTGGGATGTGCCTTTTATAATTTAACGTACAATGTTACTGTCAAACACTCATCATGTGACCATTCCGTGGCAGTGCATTAAAACAGATGTAGCCGGTTACAGCATCTTAATAGACAAACTACATAATGCTTAACTTTGCTGTAAATGTGGTTAGGATGTTAAAAGAATTCATAAAGATCAGCAGGTGGCAGTATTAAAGGTTATAAGATGATGCTGGCCTTTCTGTGTGCACTACTTTGGGTCCTTTTTGGGCACTTTTGTCTCCTAAGTACATTCAAACACATATGTATTGGTGAATAATTCGTCCAAGTGGCAATCGTGCACTGGGACAGGCTCCAGACCCCCATGGCCCATAAAGGATAGAAGCAGAAGCCAACACTTTGCATCCGAGTTGCCCACAACATTTTCCTTCTGCATCGACTCCTCTCATAAGTGTCCTATGCATTTTTAACACCATCCTGCTGCAAGCTCCAAGAAGCCACCGAGGAGTGAGCGAAGAAACAAGAGTGATTACGAGGAGGTGGAGTGAAGGTAAAATGTCAGGACTGCGGTGAATCAGGATAAAAGGATTGAGGCATGGGAGGAAAAAAAAAAAAAAGGAAGGGTGTGAGGTTAAGGGGAGGAAGGATGGAGGTTAGAGAGCAGAGGGGAGAGGAGAGATAAGAGGACCGGGATTACCAAACACCTACCTGCAACTTACAGGAACTTGTGAGAGCTTAACAAGGGCAATAACCTGCACAAGAGTAGGAACAGATCAGAGTCTATGTACCCCACTCTACACCTGCTGTCAATGGAAAATACAGAAGACACAGCAATACAGTATTAAGTAGATTTGTAAATTTAGTAAATAATTATAATCAGTTTTACAGCGGCTGACAAATGTTTCATCACTGTCTGTTATTTTTCATTTCATTTTTATTTGTTGAGGAAAGAGTAAAAAAAGATAAATTTTTGCATTCATTTGTTTGGTTCAGTACGAAAAAAAAAAAAAAATGCAATTGACAGGACAAAAAAGACACTAAATGGAAAATTCTTCTTTAAGAGATTACTGGATGGTTCCCTGGAAAAGAGTACAGTAATATGCGTGATTTTCAAAGCAGATTCAAATATTCAGGTTCAAAATGACACAAGTTCACACAAATGGACATTTCAACTAGTCAAAGTTCTGATGTATTGGTAATGCACTTTAAGTTACTGTGTTTTATAAAGGTTTCTCATTTCAGTTACATTACAATTTACATGCTATACAAAAGTTAAAGTATGGCAAAGTCGAATGATTCAAAACAAAGCTAATTACCTTCTGTTAAATTGAAGATTCAGTGTGTTTAATTAAAGTGGACCAGTTGTGCAATTAATCACGGTTAATTACAGACAGATTTGAGATTAATTATTACATTTTTTAATGATACAAATCTCTAGTCGATAGATTTAGTCATTATTACTTTTTATTGCGTTTTCTTTTCGTTTTCGGACGCAAAAATAAGAATAAGAATTACTTGTCAAAAATGTGTGCACATGCAGCATTAAATGTAGCTCATTGATACAGACACTTATTTACATACCATTAGCCATAAACGTTGCCACCCTTTTTTTATCCAGAGTGGAAAATTACAGAGTCGCAGTAGCAGGCGACCCACTATTTTAACCATAGTATCTAAAGTATCAACATTTACATGAAACAATTGTCTTTTCCTTGAGTCCCTGTCAGTATTTGATTACATCCATAGATCCAAGCAGAGGTCACATTGTATGAACACAACACAGAGGAGCAGAGGAGGATGCCCACTTGTAAACACAACATCCACGTGCTGCACAGACCTCCTCTCCCTCCGAGCCCCTCAGGCCACACTCTCTAATCATTTCTCTGGTCAATAGAGAGGATTTGACTTGAAAGATTAGCGAACCCCGTGTTAGTGTGTGCATGAAGAGTCTGTGAGCTGTCATGGCCTGCAGCGTCCAGTCATCGGCTCCACTCCGCCTGATAAATGATGTGTGCGTATTGGTGTCAATGATTATTTACATCACTGACAATGGAGTGGCGGTTTGTGTACTCTGTGTGTATGCTTTAATGACCTGTTAACGATCGCATGTTTTCACGGGTGCATGAGCTTACATTGTTATTGCATATTTACGAAAAACAAAATTTAGTTGCATGTCTTCCTCTTGTCAACTGTTTTTGGATCAACATCAACAAATACGCAACTTTTAGCGTTGTATTTTTCATACGGATCAAAACGTATGTGGGTCCAGAGTGGTGCCCTGAGGTGTGCCTAACAATCTATAATGTTATTGTTAAATTAACGTTGCACAGCCTTTCTGCTGGCACAACTGTCGCTTTCTCAAACAAACTGTTACACAATGGCTGCCCGGAAAAAAAGAGCTTGTGTTTACAAAGCCGGCAAAGAGCAAAAACAAAGCAGGGAGAGTACTGAGGTTTAGCAATAACACTCTTTGATCCAGATATGTCGAAATCCAGCCTTTTACCCTGTTCTTTTCAAACTTTGTAGAGTGTACAGAAGGTTACTGATGACAAAAATATAATGGTTTGTGATGGAGAATTTTAGTCTTCCCTTCACTTATGGCCTAAAAAAGTGGGCCCTTTTCTTTGCGTCAAGGCTCCAGGTCGATACTGTATCCTTTCATATCGCATTAATACTACAATGTGTAGAGTCCTGTCTCCAGAGCCCGTATTGATGGTAAATAAACATCTCCTGCCCAAGAAATCCAGAAAGTCTCCAGCTTGTCTTTTTTGTGTGACTCATTTGTCTTTGCCTTTGTGTGAAGGCATTGTTACATTCCTAAAATGATCTAGTAACACATCTCTATGGAACACTCCCTACTTGCCTTATGCAGATTCTTAGTGGCAAACTGCCCCCCAAGGTTTGATTGCTTGGGGCTATTTCTGATGACACTGACCTTTTTCACTTTCTTTTTTAAATTTCTACTGTCTCTATCCAATAAAGTCATTTATTCCTTTATTCATACTATCTCCTATTCCTTATCTTTCATAGTTGTGGAAGGCCAGAGTCTACCTCAGCTACTTTGGGTGCTGTTCCCAGGGCTAACAGACAGAAGTGGGACCAAGTCATTGTTTTGAAAGTCACAAGTAAGTCTTGAGTCTTTGTCCTAAAGTCCAGGGACAAGTACCAAGTCAAGGCTCACAAGTCCAAATGAAGTCCTTTACGTCAAGGTTTCAAGTCCTTTGAGTCTAACACAAATATGTTAAAATACATTTTTAAAAAAGTAAGCTTTTAAATCTAGATTCATTTAACAAAGAAATTATAAAGAAAGTGTCACTGACTTGTGCTTGTTCTTGTTCCAAAAAAGTATTGCAATGTGGATGTTTTCTATGCTTTGGTGATTTAGTGATTTACAATGTGAGGGCTGCAAGTAACACGTGGCTTAACTTTGTGTGATCTGTCAAACTATTTAAGAAAATTATTCGTTTCGTGCACACTTTTCAAATAACATTGTTTTTTTTTTCATCTTTGGGAGAGAAGCATCAAATCTTTTCAAGTCAAAGGCTCAAGTCCAGCTAAAGTCTGGAGTCACTGGTGTCAAAGTCGAGTTACAAGTCTTTTTACATTTTAACAAGTCAAGTCAAAAGTCATCAAATAGACAGACAACCATTTGGACTCACAGGCTTTGCACTTTGTAAATATTGTGAATGGTCAATTTAGATAATAAATGAAAAAGTAGACCAATATTTGATGAAGATGCACTCTTTCTCCATTATTTTTCAATATTATGACACATGCAGTGTTATTTTGGTGCATGCTGTTTCTGTGCCCTATACTGTTTATATATTTACCATGACCAACCACTGTATGATCAATATTCCCATTTATCGCTGCTTCAATTTTTATCCATATAGCCCAAAATGACATGGCTCTGACTGTGACCTCAAAACGTATTGATCCAATCCAGCAGCTACATACACATAAGCACATAATCTTCCACACTTGCCTTTCAGAGCCTCTCACTCCATCTGTTTACATTAGATGTCTATACACACACCTACGCTCAATATGGTCTGTCAATACATCCATTTCACAGAAGAAAGTAAAAAAAAAAAAAAAAAGCTTCAGGGTCAGTTTCTTCTAAAGTATATCCATTTATTTTCACTTTCACAAGTCGTCATGCATCATGCCAGTCATATGAAGATATCAAATAGCCTCACAGCCATTTTGGGGCTCTGACATGCATCCATCTCCTTCAGCGTTGTCCTTTTTACCAGAAGCAGCCAATCAGACATCAAACTCCCACACGAATTATGAGCACTGCGAACAATCGCTGTGTAAAATCAGGGTCACAAGCACGTATCATGTTAGCGTGTGCTTGTGTGCTTGCGTGTCTCCTGTTGGCATGCTTTATCCAATCACTTATCATTAGTGTTTCTGTCAGTCTGCCAAGAAATCCCCTCGACGGCGCCATTGTCTTTTAGACGGGCCAAAGACACGCGCAAACGCACCCAGCTCTTTTTTTTTTCCTTCTTCTTCTTTTTTCTCAGCGAACATTTGCCGCAAAAGCATGATCAAACAAACATAACATAAATCCTTCAATACACGCTCAGATTCACATTCACATCTCGGAAAACAGGCTCCGTGTTTACTGTGACACACACATGTAAGGCGTGTTTTGACTGTAAACGGGCAGCTCCATTATATAAACATCGAAAACCGTCTTTTAATGAAGTTATATTGCTTCCGAAAGCTCGCAAGGTGCCACCTGAATCAAATCCTAAATTGATTTTAAATTGCGCACTTGTCGACTCTATTGAATCACCACTGGCGTTTTGTCGTCATTGTCTTTAGCAGCCTCGGTCGTGTCTCTGTGCTTGTGGAGCCTGCAGGAGTATTTGCAGTATTTGACTCTCCGCCGGACTATTATAGTTGATGGAGACAGGGGGAAAAAAAAAAAAAAATCCTCTATTTCTCCTTCCATCTCTGTGCACTCTGCAACACTCCCCTGGAGGCATGCTGTTGTGTGAGCGGAGGAAGCATTTAGGGATGAAAGTGAGAAGTTGATTATGTGAGGGGCAGCGCTGCGGGGCCGGGACATGTGGACCATCACACTTAACGCAGACGAGAACAGATGTTGGAGGGTTACTGCACAGATTCAGGGGATGTACACAGCGTACTAAAATACACATGTGGCATCAGAATGTACTGCAGTTTTGATCTGGTTCAAGCATCATCCACTTTGCAACTAACGCTTCTTTCAGATTACACCTTATTCTCAGATGTTATTTAGTCTGAATGTTCATGTCCTTATATATGTCCTTATCTACACACTAAACCTCTTTTAACGTCCTTTAGGGATGAATAAGCAACTTGAACACGAACAGACCCATGCACTGGTATTGTTTTTAAAAAAATGATTATTATTTATGTTTATTGAGTTTTATAGAGATGAAACATTAACATGTGTCACATAACAGACAAAGAAAGAACAAAACAAACTTGGTTCATGTATGGTGCATGCATCATGATCTGGGGATGTTTCTCATACTCTGGTGTTGTGTCCATTTATCACACACCAGGGATCATGGATCACTTTGAATACATAAAAATACTTGAAGAAGAAGTCACGCTGCCTTATACCGAAGAGAAAATGCCCTTGAAATGTGTGTTTCAACAAGACAATGACCCCAAACACAGCAGTAAGAGCAGCATCTTGGTTCCAGACCAACAAGGTTGACGTCATGGAGTGTCAAGCACAATCCCCGGACCTTAATCCAACAGGAAACTTGTGGGTGACATCAAAAAGGCTGTTTCTGAGGCAAAATCAAGAAAAAAAAAAAAGTCCAGTAGTCCAGGGCTGTTCACAGGAGCCAGCAGCTTGTGTACTTCATGCTACTTAGATGTGTCAGCTTCTCAAAATCAGTGGTTACACAATGAAATATTAGTTCAGTGATTCACAGGAAAGATCAATCTAAAGAATTTTTCAGTTTATACAGTAAATGTTTAAGTTTGAAAAGAAAAAAAACAGACACTGCTATTTTTTTAACAGCCTGATATTCCATTTTTTTTCAGTGTCTTTAAAGCAATAACAAATTTGATCTTTTTTTTTTTGCTGATGTTTTGATTTGGACTTTTGTAAGAATCGTGGAAATATTTAGCCCAATTTATGACAAGAAAGGTTCTCATGTTTTGCCAAATACAGCATCTTTGTTGTGCAGCCATGTCAAATAGTCCAAGGACACATAGTGCAGTACAACCTTCTGCCATTGTGTATTAAGGCACTGGTATTGTTGATGATGCTAACACTGACAAACAATGCAAGAGACCCAGCGCTCAAATAGTGTATGATAGAGCTCTTTTTTAATCTAATAGTTAAGTTACACTTTATTATCCCCACAGGGAAATTCATTCTCTGCATTCAACCCATCTATTGGAGGAGTGGATTTAGAGACTTCATATTTACTTTACATGTAATGGACTAAACAGTATTTTAACTTTATAATGTATTCTTTAAATTATTGTTTCTTTTGAATCTACTTTGTAAGGCTGAAATAAAAATGTAATTATGGTGACTGACTGGAAGATATGCCTATAGTCTGCATGAACAATAATAATCCATGGTGCTAAGTCCAATTCTGTTTCATGAGTCAAAAAAGACTTAAACATCATGCCTTGAGATGATAAATCAAATAGCCATCTACCCTCCATTATATTGTTTCAAGCAGTGCACAGATTGCCACTTTGCTTCAGACTGAACCATCAACATAACTGTGATTCTCTAATGGTGTTTTGTCGTAAGATATTAATAAAAGAGTTTTCTTCTTTTGTGCTTTTAAGAGTGGTTTTTGTTTTTTTTTTTTTTTTTTTTTTTTTTTTTTTTTTTTTTTTTTTTTTGTTTGGGGGGGTTTTTTTTTTTTTCCCCTTTTTTTTTTTTTTTTTTGTTGGGGGACAAAAATTTGGGGGACTGCACAGTTTTGAAGGTGCTTTATAAATAAAGTGTGTATATTGAATAGAAATAAGAGTGTGGTTGTGTGTTCGAACCTAGGGTCAGCTGACACTATACTTCTGTGAAGAAATGTAGTGCTGGCCATTGTCTAAAGCTGCTGGGATGGGCTCCAGCCCCCACGACCTCCTGTGGGACTAAGTGGTAGAATGAATGAACAGACATAAGAGAATATAGTGATAATAACTTCTTCATTTCATCATAAAATGACACAAAAAGCCATGGTTTGGAGCTCAAAAGTTGTCTGGACTTTTTTTTTTCAATGTATTACAGACATATGGCAAAACAAAATCATAAAGGTTCTGTGAGAAACCATTTATTTTTTCTGATGCATTTATAGTGATACAATACGTCATTAACACATTTAACAGAATATGTTAGGGCTGACTTTTCTAAGGAATAAATATGAAGAGAACTTGAGCAAAAACTGATTCATTTAAAGGTTTTGTGTGACAAACTAGTCGTCCATGTTGATGTGAAAGTCAAATCCTACTGCTTCTGATGTATTCTTCATTATTATGTCCATCTCACATGCATATTCAGCTCTCAAAGTCATTTATGTAGTAACACATCCTACAAACATGTCTTTAGTGCAACATAAATAAATATCACGAAGCGTCTGATAAGCATATGACCTTATTATGATGTAACTCTATTCTCTGGAAGACGTTATGAACAAACACTAGACACGGAGCTCTAGTCCTTAATAAAGAGCTTAATGAATAAAATGAATACATCAGTAACACTCGAGTGCATCACACAATACAGCTACATTTTAGTCCAAAACCCCAGCAGACTGTTCCACATTAATATCCGTTTGGTTATTTGTCTGAGCTGGAAGCCATGTGCTCCAAGTGTCATTTCAAAAACATCTCATGCCTCCAAAAAAAAAAAAAAAAAAAAAGGCCCAGTGGTCTGCAACATGTTCATTTCCTTTTCTGTCTTTGAGCCAGTTATTAAAGTCTGACAAGCTCTCTCAGTCAAGTTTAACAGCCCAGAAATAAAATCATCCTATCCATATTCCTAAAGGCTTAAAGACGGCGTCCTCGGAGTGGCCCGCCATAAATCAGCTGCTGGAGAGAAGAGAGAGACTTTGAGGAAGACAGAAACTAAACAGCTCCACCAAAATAGACCAGAATGATTAAAGATACTGGGTTTGCCACCGGATTAATTAATGGCTTTATAAAAAGGGAGCTGGTCTCTAAAGGTCGGCCCGTTTAGCCCACTCAGTAAATATTAGCGGAGACGTGCTGCCATTGTGTGGACTCAAACACAATGAAACAGTGAGGCTAAAGTGCTGAAGTACTGCTTTTAAAAATGTTGGAGGGTGTTCACTTCCACAATGATCAGAACAGACCTCCATTTAAGAGTGATTTATCTGTTCTTTACTTTATGGCCCTCCTGCTCATTCTTCATGAATTAACCCTGCTCTGTCTTCCTTCTGTCTCCCACATACATATTACTCTTTATTTTGTCTATTGTAAAGACAGACTGGTATAGTAAAGCATGAAGTGACACACAGAGGCATTTTAAAAGGTTGTATGGGGCACTTGAATGTTGAAGAATATTAGGCATTTTAGGTGTAAATCCATTGACACTGATGATTATACCTATACAAAACAATTGTGGTTATCTCAGCCATCTCTTGGGGCCCTGGGCGTGGGTTGCAAATATACCACACACCTAGATTTCACAGCATCAGATTACTTTAACATAGTAACCCTATAGTAAAAAAAATGTTCAGCATGGAAAAAGCCTGCTTTTGTTACATTTAAAAAGGGAAAACTGAATCAAAGTGCATTTGCAAGTGCATTTTTCAATTGGCTTTTCTCTATTCGTGTCTGAAATAAGATGTAGCCAGTGATGGATTAGACACTTTCCCAGTAGATTTCTCCACCGCCATTGATTCAATGTTGACAAACCATCCACCTTGTATGTGAACATGCGATTGGCCAAATTATCTCTGCTATGAACTGTAGCCAGGTTTAATTTTACTGACAAATAATTTTTGTCATAGTTTTTGTCAACAACATATTTTTGTGTCTGAAAACAAAACAAAAATTAAATAAGTAAGTAATGTGAACAAAAACTCTGACTAAATGTAACCATGCTTTCGTCAATGAATAAAAACGAAACAAAAACTAACAGTTAGAGATGAAATCTAATCAAAATGTGGAGGAGACGGGACGAGTTGAGAAGAGATCCAATCAGAACTTATGTTTGTTCTAAACATTTGTTAGAGCCACGGGAAGACGACAGTAGACGAAAAGAGAAGGGCTTTTAAATATTAAATTACGTTAACACTTGGAAGGAAAAGAAAAAGGAAAAAAAAAAGAAAAAAAGAAAATGCATTACCTTTCACCCATACTTTAGTCAACTAAATCTAAATCTATTATATAGTCAACTAAATTCTTACAAATTTTAGTCAACTAAACTAATAAGGATTTGATGACTAAATTGCATTTTAGTCAAAAAACTAAACAAACTAAGTTAAAATTAGCTGTTGACATTAAATCTGACAGTAGCACTGCTTTATAATATAAAGATAATATAAAGACAACAGACAGTATCAGCCTGCAGATCCTGTTGGTTAATAAGCAACTTTTGGTCTTAGATCCTGCTTTGATGATTGAACATTCAGCCCCTTATTCCTCTTATCTGTGCCACTGGCTTCTGCAGCGAGAAGAAATATTGTTTCAGAAGACGGGTCTAAATGAGGAATATCTGTCACAGATGATGTTGGTTTCCACACAAATATGTTAGCGTATACATCATGAAGTAAAAATAGACACAAAACAAAAGGCCGAGATGCGTGGATGAGGTAGAGAAGATAAAATACAACGGTAATGGAAAAGAGAAGGAGGCATAAAGGATGAGACAATGATTGAGAAGCGAGATTAAAGAACGGCTGGATGGATAGACCAATAGATGAATGCATGGGTGGATTCACAAATGAAGAAGCCACAATGAAAGCGTAAAGTCACATAATATTAGCTCTTTCATCCTTATATCGTTGTTGCAAGTGAATTACAAATCACTGACTCCTGAGTGTGCATTGTTTTCAGCCACATCTGCATAAGGGCATTAGTTAAAAGCCCACAAGTGTCATTTAGAAGAAGAGACAAAGCAGGGCCGTGTGTGTTTGGGCTCTCCAATAGAACACCCTGCACCCGTGTGAATCGGTGAATTAAAATTTTCATTATGCATGAATATGACTGTGAATATAAACTATGAATTATACTTGCCATTACCTTGTGACCCTGAATAAGTAGGTAATGTAGTGAAAATTCAAAAACCGAGAGGAAGAAATGGAAATGAATGGTATCAGTGGATTGGTGGATGAATGGTGAATTTACATTTAAAAGTCACGCTGCAGTTTTTGATTGAATCTCATTCAATTAGTACATATCCCTCCAATCAGATACAACCTCCATCTTGATGACTTCTGTGGATTTAAATGATTAAAAACAGGCAGCATCAGTAAATGTCAACGTACAAAAAAAAACAACCAAAAAAAACAACAGAGTTTGGACAAAAAGGATAATTGGGTTTAAGTGTTGCAAAAGCCTTTGTATCCTCCAGTCACTAAATGTATAAAAACATAATAAACTGCTCTGATTGTAGTGGGTTTGATGATATAATTATGATAAATATAACAATGTGCTATGCTATACTACTGCTTATTCTTTTAAGGGTATGGACCCTAAACTAACCTTGTCTTTTATGTGAAAAAGGCATTAAAAAGCTACAAAGGTAAAACGTGAATGCAACAAGGACAGTTATTCTCAAACTTTGGACATAAAAGAAGTCTATAGTGAGTTGAGTTTAATTGAAATACAGTTTAAGTGCTTCTTGTTGGAAATGAATGGGTCTAGGGCAGTATTAGTTCGATTTTAACAAGCTTTATGGTGTTTAAGTTGGTCTTTGAAAGGTTTTGATTGCTTTTAGTTGGACTTTAACAGGGGCTAAATGTTTTCAGTTAGACATGAATAGAGTTTAACCTGTTTTAGCTGGACATTAATTGTCACAAGTAGTTGTAAAATAGATCATGGTCAAAATGGGCTCTCTCTGAATTTTAGTCCGGAAAATAAAACTTAAATACCACTCAAAAAGCCATGTAGTACCACAGTTTGAGAATGACTGAAGTAGAAAATCCCTCGTAGAAGGCAGTAAACATGTTCATGAATGGCAGTTATAGAAATAAATTAGTGTGCGACAGGTTTTGACATTTTGTTCCATCTGCTTTTGAGTCCTGTAGAGAGTACATAAGCCTGATGAAGTATCTTTAGTGAACACATAAGACACTTGGGTATCTCACACATTATATTTACACATGTAGGCGTGTGCATGTGTACTGCATGTATGTCTGCAGTCTTTAGCTTGTTCAAATCAGTAAGACTGAAGCGTGCAGGTTCTGTCACTTAAGCAGCCTACATCAACGGCTGTAATGATAAAGTGTGTGTATCTTCAAAGTCATTGCTGCTCTGAATAATGCCTAAGGATGCATTTAGACATCCTGAGTGCTACAGCCATATATCAATGTAATGGGCTGTTTAAATGTGTGTGTCCCTGTTTGTGTACTACCGAGGTGTCTACGAGAAACTCGAGTGATGCAACTCTACATTTACATTTTACACAAACAAACTGTCCTCCAAAGCCAGCTCCAACTCACACAGCGTAAATAAACAGACGTATACGTACATATTTGTCTAGAGTCTTCATTAATTCCATAAACAGTGTGATTCAGATGCTCAGACAACAGTGTATTGACATTTGGGAGATGGGCATGAACACACCAGCAGATGCAGTAAACATACACAAACTGTCTGCAGCTGCTCCATCATTTTACTTTTACAGAAATGTGTTGAGGACGTGTGTCATCTCTGAGGAGGCTTATTGTGAAGGATTACACAGATGGCATCACCTGTACTGTACACATACTTTATAACTACAGCCAGTTTATTATCATATAAATACTAGAAGGGAGAAACCCAGCAGGTTATCTTTCTATTCTTTACTCTCTGGTATTTGAATATTCTCCTGACAACTGAGGTGTGTAATTAACATGTCACCTTTCTTAGATAGCAGATGTTTGCTAACTCCACAGATGTTACACACTGTGTTTACTGTTGTAGGAAGTCTTACTATTGAATTATATCCACATCAAGTCTTCATTAGACGGATTAAAACTTGTTAAGGCATTAAATATTTGTGTACGGAAGAGAGCTGCACGGAAAAGAAGCTGCAAACCTGTCCAAATGCAATGACAAATTACATTTTTTTTAACGTTATGTACGTATCTTGGCTAAATGATACCTTTTGGACTGAATTTATAGTAAAACAATGCATATAGTTATATAGTAAAGAAGATAAGAGAGAAGATAGATATGACTAGAACATGGGAAATATATACTGGGAGTGTTTTCATGGTCCATTAGGTTCATTAGGCCTTCAGCAGTGGACGTCCTGTAACAATAGGGCGCTCTGTACCATTACAAGTAGGTCTTTAAGTGATAGGAGAACTTATTCCCTTTCTATGAATTAAGAGTTTGTGTTGGTTTTTGATGTATTCAACTGATACATTTTGCTAAATTAGGAAAGCCAGTGAGAGTACAAGAGTGCAAGAGTAGAAGCCAGAAGGATTTGACACACATTTACTTGAACTGAGCTAATACTGAACAAAGTGTGATGATTGAGGAGTCTGGAAGTCCACATGATTTAAATGTAGGGCACTCAAAGCTTCCCATAATGCAATGAAACGTGGGAATGGTCTCTTGGTGGGCAGAATGTATGTCATGTTAGACAACTTAGATCAAGAAGGGGCAAGAGCAAGACAATGAGGCATGCAATAATTCAATCCCAATAACTTCATTAATGTGAGAAAACCTGCAAACTTGACTCGACAGGGAGGCAGAAAGAAGCGTTCGTGAAAAAGAGGCACTTTAGACGGACACCTGGTTGGTATGGTAACCAGCTATCTGGGGGTAATTTCAGAGCAGCCTGTTTACAGTAATAACAGAAAAACACTGTCATTTCATTGTCAAACTCCCGTACTGCCACACTGTTGGTCTGAACTGGCAGCAGATCAATGATGGATTTAGGAAAAAAACTGTTGCAGTGTCTGAAACTATTCACTACTGAGCACACTATATAGTCCACTATATAGTCCACTATATGTGATTGAGGGATTAGGGACTAAGGAGTGGCTTCAGTGATGTGCTAACTGGACCTTGAGGGACTTGAGACGCCTGAACTGAGGAGTGATGGGGCTCAGGTGAGGTCTGGACTCTGTGGTCCAGCTGACACCATGCAGCAAGATAATGGAGCGTGTCATAGGTACAAGTGCCCCAGAATCGATCTGAAGAACATCCAGGTGCCTCTCAACAAATGGAAGAGCTGTTCACCTGACAACAGCTCACTGAAGCGTTAATGGGAGTAACAGTTCAACTCATTGAGAAATGCCATGAAAAAGTGATTGCCCCCCTTCCCCCTTTCTGATTTCTTATTTTTGTTGTTGCTTCAGATCATCAAATACATTTAAATATTAGATAAAGATAACTTGAGTTGATGTACCAATGACAAAGTGATGATTTTATTTATTAAGGCATTAAAGTTAAGGTAATTCCCTCTTTGTGACATCATGATCTAACGTTGATTAATCACATTTTTTTGGAAATCTGAGTTCAATTTCACTCGCCACACCCAGGCCTGATTCCTGCCAGACCTTTTGACTCAAGAAAACACTTAAATAGAACCTGTCTGACAAAGTGAAGCAGGCCAAAAGGAACTTCAGATGAGAAACAAAGTAACTGACATCTATGAGGCTTATTTCTTTGCTTTGGAACTCCATCCAACCACAGTGAGAGCCATTATCCACAAACGGAGAAAATGGTGGCCGACCAAAATTCCCCCAAGAGCACAGCGAGTGGTGACAAAAGAACCCACAATAGCCTCTCAAGAACTGCAGGCCACTGGACACTGTACATTTATTTTACACAAATGATTGCTCAGTTTTGCCACATCCAAACCAGATCCTATTCACTTTTCCACTTGCTTCTTCTTGGTTTCCATTTTCCTGTTCAGTAAATACAAGCTCCTCTCTCCCAACCCACTCTCCCAAGGCCCTCTGGCTCCCTCTTCACCTTCTCTAGTGCTCTTATCCCCGTTGCACACTTCGCTAACGTCTGGCACTCCTCTGCTCTCTTCTCTCTTCCCTCATGCCTATCTTTCCTTCTCTTCCCGGCTCGTCTTCTTCTTCTTCTTCTTGCGTCTCACCCTTCTCTCTCCCGCTCCACATGACCTAGTTTCTCTCGCGGCAGCCAACACAGACATCTGGGCTTCAGCTCACGTGCCAGAGAAGGCATGACACCCCTGCTGAGGGGAAGGAAAACTGGGGGTGGGGGGTAGGATAGATGGATGGAGTGATGCGGCGGAGGGAAAGAAAGAGGAGGTGAATGAAAGGTAAAAAGGGGAAAGAGTTTCGATGAAGTGATTATGTGCGAGCTGCGATGAATTCCACATTTCCAGAAACTTAGCCGCACTTTTGAGGAGAGGCTGTTGGCACCTTATTAGCTATTAGTGTTAGCATGTCTTAGCAGGGTGGCACTAGCAAAGCGGGCTAAGTCGCGGTGTAATCTCTATGTTAACCACAGATCACGTTGTGTTTATGCAGATCTGCCCCGGAGACACACACCAGCCATCGCTCCTCTTTCTCTTTCTCTTCCCTGATCCTTTTTTTCTCGCCTCCCGAAGAACAACTCCCGAGTATTTCTCAAGTCCTATTTGTCAGAGCTATTGTGCAAGCCTTATCTAACAGGAGACAGCCCTGGGAGCGTCAGTGTAGTTTGTTATTTGGTAGCAGACACATAAGGAGAGGTAAAATAGAATCCTGGCATAATTTAGCTGACAAAAAAGACCGATTATTGCTTCTGGCGGCAGATTCTGATTGAACGTGTCCTCGTGGATTCTCTCCACCACGAGCCTGTTTGCCCTTCTTGCACCGAGTCGCTGTTTTATCACTTCTGAGTTGTCCTTTCCACCTTTACTTGTTTACTCCTTTCTTGTCCTGACAGTGCTTCCATTAGGAGTCCATTCTCCCACATTTTCGACCCTCTTCTTGCTCACTTTGGCGCCTTTTATAAGAAGCCAAGGATCCTAGGCGCACTTTAGAGGTCTATGTTGGCCCAGGTTTACCGACATATCCCACAGTCACCACTGACTCTATCTTGGCCAACCTGGTTTCACATTAACGAACTGTGGATGGGACATGAAACCCAAGTTCCAGGATCAAGCTTTGCGAGTCATTCAAGGTTGTAATAACTTTTACATTTTGTCACAGAACATTAGAACCAAAACAAGGGCTGAGCAGTTAATCAAAGAAGGATGTAAATGTCGAACTTCTAATCAAGCTAATCTTCATCGTGGATTTAAAGAAGATGTGCGTTCTTGATTAGAAAAGAATGACAGTTAACTATGGGAAAATAGTCATTAATCATAATTGAAGTTCACCAGTTAAATTAGATTTGAGGTAGCTTTGCCCAGGCTTACACAGATTTATGGAACAGTAAAGGCTGCTTTCTTAGTCAGTATACAACATAATTGTCCATAAGATAGTATTCCTTGGAATGAGAACAAACTGGGCTGGCTCATAGTTATAAAGCTGTGTTTGGTGAGAAAAAAATGACTCCACTTTCCAGCCTTCATCTCTTTACCCTCGTCACTCACTGTCATATTTCCTGTCAACTTCTGTGACCTTATTAAAGCCTGCCCCACTCTGAGGTCAGGGGGCGGCAGGTCGCAAAAGAGCACAAGAAAAACACAGTGTTGGGAATGTGTAGTTCACATTTGTGCGAGTGTGTTTGTGTGAGGCAGAGCGTGTAATGGGGAGAAATAAATACAGAGGCAGGCAGATTGCCATCTGGTCTTGTTGAAATCAGACTAACTGCAGACGGTTGCTCTCTAAGCCAATATAATATGGGTGTAGTAATGACTCACTACTTACACTATGTTGAAAGAGGCCAGGGCTTCCATTGGTAGATATGAGAGAAGACATATACGGTTTTATGTCTAATTTTACTGTCATTTTTCAACACTACATTACTGTTATCCCCTAACTTCTGATATATTGGTATAAAATGTTTAAGTACAATACACCCTGTCTCTTAGTCAGCTAAAAAGTAGTTGAAAGCAGATGTGTAATCATGTATATCTGAACGGGTTTACTCCCTTCTACAGAGGTTGTAGTAATTTTTTATCTTTCTAATCAATGACAATTTGGCCAGCTGCTGTTTCAGCACATTAGGAGCCGGAGTCCTTTAAGGACACCTCACTCTGAGGTCCGTCAGGCTGCACTAAAACTACACAGCGATAAATCCAAACTGGCTCTGAATATGTATTATCTGCACAGATGAGATCACTGTGCCAATGCTCGATCCAATAACTGATGCCAAAAAGTGTGGGCTGAGCAGAAATAGCTTTCAGTGGATGTGTATGGTGCCACTGTCGATTCTGGTGGGATTCTCCATTAGATAAGACAGACAGGAGGACTGGACTATGACAGCAAATGTTTATACGTTTAAAAGTTGGTATTGACTTGACTTGTTTAATGTATTTAGTAGGAGACTGCTTGTGTGTTGGATATATTTTAACTATGGTATAGTGACATACTTTGTACTATATACTTTCTTTGTTTGAGTTTTTAGGTCAAGTTTTTAGCACAGTCTGGAGAGCATTTAGACACTGTTTATCATCGAGTGCGTCTGGAAACAAAAGACTTACCAACAGCAATTCAGTTGTACATCACATTTCTTATACATTATTACTATACTATCCGACTCATTCCTACAAACATCTCAAATAAAATAAAATTAATCAAACAAAAGCAAAACCTTCTGGAAAGTGTTTAACTGTGTCACTCGCAGAGATAACAGGTTAATTCCAGACTGCAGCGGCTCACACAGGAAGAAACATCATCTCTTATCACGATGGAACAGAAATAATAAAAGTGTTGAAGAATGAAAACAGTAGCAGTGACAGTTTGACTGACGCAGCATGGTCTATTTTAGTGAGACTATATATATTAGTGCGAGTGTGTGGATTGAATATTTTCCAGTAACGGAAGGTGCCCTTGATAGAGTAATCATATTGTAGCCTGGCTGTGTGTGCCTCCATCTGTTGTGGAGAGACTGATGATCATCTATCTCCACATTAGCTGTCACTCACTCTATTCCCCGTTGACACCTGTCCTCTCACTATCTAAGCTCCAGCTCAGGTACAGAGCTAGATACTTAACAAGAAATATGGTCTGCCACTTCCGACATCCAATTACGCACACCTCTGCATGTGTCTGCACTTGTTCCTCCAGCGTGGGTCATTCAGAAGAAAGGTTTGAGTTTACTTTTGATTTATGACCCCGGTTTTAAACGATGAGTACTGTGTGATTCTGCAAAGACTTTGAAAGTAAAGTTGCAGCGTGTTCAAAAGTGTCAATTATTGAGCCAGAAGACCTTTAGTGGAATTTCTGACTTCATTCAGTGTATTTGGTGCTTTCTGGGTCTTGTTACTGTGGGAAAAAAAAGGACAAATGGATCTATCTCCAGCTTGGACTATGTATTTTTAATTGTTAGCTTGTTTTCATGGTAATATACACACATGATATAGCACAAACCAGTCTAAAGGTCCCAGTCTTGTCTCTTTGTTTTTAAGTCAGTTCCAAACCAGACCACAACTGGTTTATTTGTGCACATCATTCTTTTATATTAGCTTCATTTTAACGTATCATTCTAACTCCTTCTGCCTCCTTTAACAAAAACCAACTTGTGATGTACACTGCTCTTGATTTGGTTACAATCTCTAAAAGTCATAGTAACACTCGATGCATTTGGTCCAAATGAACTGAAAAAACCCCACCTTTTTTGTTGGACTATGACAGCTCTTGGGTCAGAACCACTGTTTGGACCTGACAGGAAAGTCCTTCTATCTTATATTAGCTGCACACCTTTATATTCCTCTTTGTGAAAACTCTGACTGGGTAAAGGTTGGCTTAACTTAGGCTATAGGTTGTGTGTGAACCATGTGACACTGGTTTGCATATGCTTCATGCTTTGAGTTTCAGTTTTAGAACTTGGTTTGACCACAAAGTGCCACCTACTGTTTAGGTTGTTCACCAAAACATTATATATGCCACTGGGGTTTCCTATGGAGTTTTTTTTTTTTATCGTACCAGTTGATTACTTTGAGATTAGAATTCGTACTATAAATAAATATCGATTTTGTTTTTAACACATAATTTTAACTTTGAACTTTTTTTTTCATTGTTTGCATGCATCAATTACTACTTTCTCCAAACACCTAGTGCCTTATTGCTCTGCGATTTCAATACCACAGGTTCCACCAACGTGATTAAATAAGTGGTTTGGTCCAGACCTTCGAACTTTCCTGCTTGGTTTGAACCCAGTCGTTAGAAGAGTCCAGCAGGTTGAGGTTCGGACCAAACAGCTGCTTTTTTTTCAAGAAAAAGAGGCACTCTTGGTCCAGACCCAGGTTAGTTTGGAGAGTGAAAGCATGTCTGTCAGTGGTTCAGATTTTCAGACCAAATAAAGGAAGAAAAGAGAGTCTGATATCAGTATGGTTTAAAATTCCAATCCATAAAAAGAAAGATTTATGTTTCTGTGGCACTATTTTAGGTTTATTGAGCCAAATGCCTCCAGTGCAGCCAATAGTTTTCTAAAAAAAACCCATTATAGTGGTATTGGACATGTTTGAACCAGTGCAAAAAAATGTATTTGTTATTGTTGAGATTATTATAACAAATGCATCCTACTGTGTGAGGATAGAAGACAAAACCAGAATATCTTCCCATTGTTAGAGGCATCCCATGACTCACAATGATGCAAAGTCAAATTGAACTTCTGTGCATGCCGTCAAACATTTTACCGCGAGAAGACGACACATCTTCCCATTTTTTAGCCTCTACTTTTATCTTTAATATTAGACTTTTCTCACTGCCATCACTTCCCCTCTGCCTGCTTTTTACAATTCCGTGTTTTTCGTCTGCCTCCAAAATTATATTTGGTGCAAGTAAAATATTCATGCTGAGTCGTAGCACTGAAACCATGAATCATAGATCTGAAAAACTGGGGAAGTAGAGAGGGAAAAGAAATGAGGGGAGGAGACAAGAACGGGCAAAAGGAATGAAACGGATACAAATGTAATGATGGCGGAGTGATGGAGCGAGGATACGGGCGTCAGGAGGGTCCAGTCGTATCCAGCCAGCCGGAGGTGTAATGGGCCGGGCCAGCGCCAGGGGAGACTGGCAGGTGGACGAATGGGAGAGGAAGGGAACGGAACTCTGGGAAATAAATGAGGGAGGATAGGTCGAAGAATGGAAAGGAGAAGAGGAGGAGAGAAGAGTGCAGTATGACACAGATTGGAGTGAACGTAAGGACAAACAGCAAAAAAGAACAACAGTTAGAAATGCTAGTGCAGTGAAAAAAAGAGATTTAGCTGTAACTGTTTGTGCTAAAATTTAAATAATTGGGTACATTACAAATAAAAAGATGAAAAAGTGATGGGGATTTGGCTTTGTTTGGATTTATCAATGTTTATCTGTTGAAATCCTGTCAAACCAGTTGTGTTCTCTGATTGGTTTTAAGTCTATTCAAATGCATTTAGAGGCAGTTTAATCTGTGTCCATTTGTCTGCCCCGAGACAGAAACCAGACAGAAAAAAGAATTAGGATTGCTGGCCAGGCTAATCTATTACAACACTGTGACTCACAAATCAGAGCAGAATAATGAGCCCATTATAAAGTTAAATATACTGTGAAGTTTTAACGTCCAAACTGCTTCTTTTCGTTTGGTCTACTTAGTCTTCACAATGGTATTTTCAAGCAACACACTGATGTTCTTGATGTATTTACTTTTTTCCTCTGAATCCAACATGTGTCTGCTCCAAACACTACTACGCATATACACAGCCAGACTTCATTACTATATACAAACAAGGCAAGCATAACCACAATCTAAACTACTAAAGTACAATGTGTATCTTTACATCTTTATTTCTCCAGGTCTATTTTACACACAACACAAGTCATTCAAAGGCATTACACAGAGAAATTCAAAACAGCACTATTTTTCAACCAGTGTCAGACAGATATTGTTCACAATCAGTTCCGAACCATTTTAATCTTATTTTGGATCCATAATTACATTTTGTTAGATGTTTGATTTTGGACCTTGCCTTTATTGCCCCATCTTTTTGATGCATTTTCCATCTTGAACTGATCTACTGTCCAAAAAACGTTTCCGTTATTTCTTGTCTAAAGAGTCATTGAGTCCTGCTATGTACATTTATGATTAACATGTATAAAACAGTGGACAAAGGGACCAAGGGCTGCGTAAAGTAGGTTTTCTTCAAGAGAAAAGTTATTTACCTGTTAACTTTACTAGCTACATAGATGCACACCTAATTTTGTCTCTGCTTTAGCTTTTTTTTTTTTTTAAATATAGGAATTCCTTCTGGTTCCATTAAGTTTGGTCATTTCTGTGGCTTCACTTGCCCATTCTTCTATTTATACTCTCTATGGTAATGAGATGTTTTTACTTTTTTCAGACAACACTTTTATATACTATTGTGCAATTTATGCAACTAATTCAAAATTTAAACTTCTTCCACTACTGTTGACAAAACATTGCCTTTAAGTCGACGGGAACTAATGAGCTGTTTTAGATGCCACCCTGACAAATTAAGTCAAAGATATGAGTTTCAAGGGCAGCCGCGATGTCTCCCGCAATAACATAATGATCTAATTAAACATGAAAGGATGTCAGGGGGCAAAATGTCTCACGTCACTCCTCGGCTCCCTCTGAACATGTGTGCTCCCTGTCGCCAACCCTGCTTCAAGAAAAAAAACATAAAACTGAGCACAGAGGCACAAGCGGAGTACACCTCGGGAAAGTTGTGAATGAATATAAGCTGTGCCAAGGTCTGCATTTTCGGTTTCCGAGGCAAATTTGTTGCAGATAAAAAATTCAGCACCTGAGGAAAGTGTTGGCTAAGTGACAGGGAAAGTGAGATCCGAGGGGAAAAGTGTTATAAAAGACCTGCGTAAGCTTTTTTTTCTAAAGGTAGATGCAGCAGGAGAAGGCCAGGTCGAACAGGGTCAGCGTGTATCTCCTGCTGAACCTTACGAGGCTTGATTAGCGGCGACCCTCTCGTAGTCTCTGTGTGTGTGTGTTTCCCGCTCGTTCACCGCTGCCGCTCTTATTAAAGCTGACGTACAGAAGCTAGCGGCGGTGTGCTTACCCCTTTCCTCCTCTCTGCGACTCTTAAGTGAAGCCAGATCACAGCTAACAAACAAACACATACATAACCATCGCTAAACATCTGTCCCGAGAGCGAGGTTCAGGGCCAAACGTCATGTGATAGAAGGCCGTGTTTACCGTGAGCGCGTACAGCAGCTTGTCGGTTTTCGTTTAGCCCCCGGCGGTCTACAGCATGAGAGGGTACGTGCCCAGTGCCTGTTCCATAGGATAAACAGGATGTTGAGAAGTCTGTTTGCATTAGACTAAGTGGCCAGTAAAGCTGTAGGCCATCACTGTCTGTGAAGCCAGCGTCGGAATTTAACATGCACAACAACTGCAGGGCTTTGACTAAATTCATTTTCCAAATTATGATTAATGAATGTATTTTGGAATTTTTTTTTGTCAGTCATGATGAGTGAAGGACATAGTTTACTCTGTCCTTGCATCAAAAGTCTGGGAAGAATAGAAAATTAGAAAATGGGAAATATGCTATTGTTTCTTTACATTATTGATAGTATACCATATAAATATACATTAAACTTTACATTAAAAGGTAGTGTAGCAAAGTACTATATAGTTTAAAGAAATAGTCCTCTATAGCTGTTGTGTCTTAACTTGGGACAGTATTTTAAGTTCTGACCAAACCATGAAAAGTTATCATTCAGAAATAAACAGGTTTCTAATGGACTTTATGGCATATATTTTAAAACCTATTGTGGTATTGTGTAAGTAATTGTGTGTACAGCATAGCAAAATGTAGAATAGTACAGTGCACTATATACCCACTGGATGCATGTAAATGACTAACCTGTCACCTTTCAATGAATTGCTGTCACAAAACGATAATTAAAAGACTGTCAATCTCTGAAAATAAAAGACTCAGAATGTAGCTAAACAACTACAATGGAATGAGATGGGATTTTGATCTACTCACTTCAAAAACCACTAAGAACAACTGAGCCAGCTTTTGGGGCATGGTGAAATATAGTAGAGTATACTGTTCAAGGATCAAGGATCTTTATTATCCCCTAAGGGCAATTTGTTATGCAGCCAGAAGTCAAAAACATCTAAAAACAAACATGAAAAACAAGACAATACACATAAAACAAGACAATACACATAAAAAAAAAACTACTGTGCAACTACTGTGGCATAGTAAAAAATAAAAAATAAATATAGGCTAATGCTAATGGTGCCAGCTGTATGAGTGGCGCCTCAACTGACTTCTGGCACAACAGCTTATTCTAGACAATACACATCCCGTCCTCAGTTGTTTCTGCATGTCCAATTTAAAGTGTCCATTAACTCAAGATAATGGCTGTTAATGTGACATGCACATTGGAAAATGTTTTTGAGTCTTTAATAGGCCTATAGTATGTTTAGTTTATGTCTACTTCACATTTTCATGAAGTTTAATCCACTCTTACACACACTGTTACTAAACATTACAAGAAACTGTTTATTATAAAAAGATACAGTTCATATTAGGCAAAAGTAAGGTCACTGTGTTGTCCCAGTCCTTCATAATAATCTCAAGTGCTATTGTGGCCTTCTGGGAAATGCAGTTATTTGCCCATAACTGACTAGAGAGGCATTTATCTCATTTTCTGTCTAAATTATTTGCACTGATGACGTCAAAGTCCGGTCTCTTTTTCAAATAATCTCTCTACGTTTCATTTGGTAAAGCCTTCACTTGTAAAATATGAGTGCACAAGGCAGCAAATCTTCGAAGTTTGGCCCCCGTGTCATTTGAGATAGTATTGATGGTCCCCATGTTGCTTACGCGGCTCAAAACTTTTGCCGCTGGCTTGCACTCACAAAAAGGGGAATAAGTTGGCAGGACTGTCCCGGCTGAGAAGGCCAGCACACTCCTAATTACCTGCACCCATCCTCTCCCACAGTACATCTGCACCAGAGAGCTCACTTAAGGGAAGAGACTTTCAAAAGTGAGGATGTGCTAAAGCAGAACAGGATCCAGCTGAGAGAGCCAGCACTTGACAAAAACCTGTCCCATGTGGTTCTACCTATTCAATCAGTGTAGAAATCTGCCAGCAGAGCCTCCAAATCATCCATTTTAGAGCTGAAATGAGACAAGCTGCAGAGAGCGCCGGCTTTCATCCCAGATTCCCTTTAGGTCGATTTTCCAAGTTTTAAAGGTATGTTTTGATCTGTTCTCCCCCAAAGCGATGTCGGATATAGTAGTCTTGCTTATTTGTTAGCTCCAGGCCCAAACTTTATTATTTTATGTGGAAGAGAGTGCATTTTTTATTTCAGATGCAGGCAAGACACAGGCAACATCATGAAGATTATTGTATATTATAGTGCATTAGTGTAAAACAATACACAAGAACTAAAGGAATGTATGTGATGTGTTTTCAAATTTAAAATAAAAGATTGTATTATAAAACAACTGTAACTGCTGATGGTTAATACTGTTTAGATATGCTGCCTCTGTGGTGTAGTCACTTCTATGAGTCAGTCATGTAATTGTACGAGTGTCAGGACCCTCACAGTGAACTAACAGTGAATGACACTAGTTGTTTTGGTTCCCACTGAATGGTACGGGTCGGGTCAGTGTGGCACAGTATGGACCAGGTAAGCCCTAAAGAGGCTTTCCACTGTGCTGTGTCCAGAGAGAAACGTCTGCTGTGTCACACAAGTGCTCTTAAAGTTGTGTTTCAATATGAGATATAGATTGTATTTGAAGAGGACTGTTTTTCGTTAATATAAAGAAGACATTTATATCCCTGTGTGCAGGCTGGAGGCTGCTGCAGTAAACATTAGGCTTTAACTCTGAAACAGAAACTATCGCTCGTACACAATGGATTTTCAAATAGGACATGAAAAATACATAAAAGTTCAAAAGCACAAGTTTCCTCCTGAAACATGACCGTTCACAAAAACAAGAAATTTTTCAAAAAAACATTTCTTTTACATTTTTCCTTTCACTTGTTGTTTTTGCCCAATGGAAGATCCTATCGCCCAATTAACAAACTGTTGTATTCAGCTCCAACCTGTGGTTCTCAAAGTGGTACAATAAGAACTGTATGTGATTGGACAGTTAGCATGGTTGTGTGGTATATTTGATTTAGTTGCTTATTTACATGGATCTAGAGTTAATTTGCAGTGAGAGGAAATGCCTGTAGAGAGAAGGGATTCCAGACCCATTTTTACTCACACAGTGACAGGGTAAGTGTAGATAGAATAAGAAATGACCCACTCTCAATGCATTTACTTAAACATTTGACTCAGCTGTGCGTTTCTGCTCATCTTCCCGACAAGATGGCTGCCTGACCTCGTCCTGACCACAGATAAATTAATAATACCCACTCAGAATTCACACTGATTTAGTAAGTGGCAGATGAGACCCTTCTTATGAAAGCTTTAATGAGGGAGAAGTTTTACATCTGTGCCTTGCTGCAGTTGCTCCATGGGAGTATTAAACCGTCTGAAATATGGGAGAGTTGGGGCTTAGTCACAGACACATTTAGTCCTAATGATTCAACAGGTACAATGCGGTGTAAATCATCATTACGGCGGGATAGAAGAAGAGAAACATGCGGCAGAACACTGCTTAATACGATTAGAGTGATAGCTTTGCTCGGGCGCAACATCTGCTGTCTGCAAATGGCTCAGGTGAGTGGATTTTTAATTCTGCAAACTACCAACAGTGATTCATCATAGAGCGGATCAAAATACACCGTTAAAATAACACTGGAAAATACCGACGGATTACAGAGGAGTGGAAAAATTGATTATTAGTAGCCTTACTTTGGTAATGAAGCCACGGGAGCAGAACGTTCAGGATTCATTAGTCTTCCTTTGTGGTTTGTAAGTTTTATTATTGGATGCTGTCAGCAGTAACTCAGAGGTGGCCAGCTGCTGTCGTTTTACTGAAACACATGTCCGCAGTCCATTCCAATCCCTGTCATGTTTCTGCTCGGCTTTTTAATGTTTTATTGCAATTTCTCTTTCAAAGAACTCACTCCAATCTGCCACTATGCATCCCGTGTCCTAGTTTTGACTCCAACACCAACAGGAGAGCAGAAGACTACAAATGTGCATCTAAAATGGGAATGAAAGATTATTTTGATGTTTTCCCGTATTTCCTTTCATCTTCCCTGCTCCCTCAGAGTGCTTTTTCATTTCAAGAGCGTGCTTTCCCTCTGCTGTCCGTTCCTCCAGCGTGGCCACCTCGTCTTAGCGGATTTATGAATAAAGGTTTAGGACAAAGAGGAAGAACGTAAAAGATGATAGGAAACAGTAAGACAGCTGGAGATTAAAGGATTTAGTCTCTTTAACTTCTGTCACTGTCACACAACAAAAGCTGAATGGGCAGGTCACATAGTAGTATTTATTCCTCAGCAATTATTGGAGTATTTTCTGTATAGAGTTATATTTAAATCAAATCTGTGCGTCCAATGTGGAAGTTTTGATGTTTGAGGCTATATTGATGCTGCTAGGATCAGGATTGTGTTGTTGACATTTGACCAGATATGACAATAACAGAGTGATGTGTGTGTTGGCCAAACATTTGATAAATCAGAGCACGTTTATCACAAATAAAGTGGAAAAGCACTTGTTTTACCACTAATCCTCTAATGTTTTATCATATTAACAAACTTTACTGACTGCAAACAAAAGAAATCAAACTGAAAAAATATTTAAAAACATAAATTATGGCTCACATTAGATATTTAAAGACAAGTCCTCATGTGTCTTTTACATGTTTTGTGTGTTACGTATTTTTTCAGTGTTACTGCTGGAAAATGTCATTATATATATTTACGTGTTGGATGGTCTTTGATGCACCTCTTTGCACTTTTCGACGAGAAAAACAAACAGTGCGAGGTAATTGTTTCACAGTTTGCTCATTCTCTCCTTTAATTATTCTCACTATCCTTGAAAGGCGACTTATTTGGTTGTGTCTTTTAAATCTAAAAATGAATAATAAAAAGATACTTTTACAGAAGCTTTTTAAAAAATATTAAATGTTCTATCTTTTTATTCTCATTTTACAGTTCCTGGTATCATGCTGCATTTGTTTTGTCTGTTTTATCTTCTTAATTTTCTTGTTTTTATTGTCTTTTGAGGGAGTTAAAATTGTTTTCCTCATATTTTAATGGGGTTGTGTCAAGAACTTGAAAACATGTTTTAAGAAGTGATATATTAATAGAGTCAATAAAGTGACTCATTTACGCTGCCGACACTGCGTTAGTCTCAATGGAACCACTTTAGCCTCTAGCGCCTACGTTAGCTTGACTTCAAGACAGGAGCACCACTTTTCTAAGCAACCTTCATTGAATACCCCTATAGTCACAAAATAAACCACCCTGGATCTTGCATTGTTAACTGTTTCGGATGCATCTTTTGGTATTGATCATGTGGCTATGGCAGAACAGATGGCTAACACTGTTGTGCACTGTTGTACACAGGAAAGTATGTGAGCAAAACACACACAAACACATGACTTTACAACAGTACATCTCTGGCCTTACACCAGTTTAATCCACTGTTGCTAATGTAAGTGATTTTTTTTTTTTTTAAAGCTGAGTTGAAGAGTTGACACATTGTGTGCACACAGCTCAGTCAGCAGTTTAAACACCATAGCATCAGTTACAGCACCACCAACTGGGTCAGCTAAAAACACACTCAAAACAACAAACACACTCTCCCTTCTGTTTACACCAGATCAGACTTTGGTGTCTCAGAACAATGCATCATCACACTCTGCCCTCTTCAAACCTAAGAAAAAAACCCAATCTGAGGTTTGACTTTTGACCCTCTGCGGCTGCTGTAGTTGGAATTAAAAACGGATGAGAGAAGAATGGTCTGTGTAATTTGAGGTTATGGTTACAAATGAATGCTGTGTGATAAAAACAGGAATTTTTTTTTTAATATGCCCCTGTTTGATTGTGGATTAATTTTGTTGCCACTGTTTTGTTTTTCTGTACTTGTTTTTATTGTTAAGCACTTATCCTTACTGCATCATCTCTAACTATGTCCACATCTATCTGTCTTATATCTCTAAACCACAGTATATCAGTGTAATATGATGCTTTCTCTCTGATTATTAGTGTTTTTATCGTCTGCAGAGTCACCATATACTTTATTGGAGCTGCTCTGGAGCTAACAGCAGCATTAGCCACAACAAGTGAGCAGCGCCCTGTTAAAGATTTTTTTTTTTTTCTGTTAAATTCGATTCAGCAAAATGGCTATTTTTGACATCATCCAAATACGACTCAAATTAATCGCTTTAATTTGATTTATTGCACCGCCCTCGTCGATCCTTTTTACATTTAATTTATTTTACAAAAGCACAACAACAAAACACCAGTCATTTTGCGTACATGAAGAAATGACAAAGGAAGAGAAGCTAAATTCATTCAGCTTTGTATAATGTAAACTTTTTCTTTTTTTCTTATTTTAAAGCTACCACAGTTTAACTTCCTGAACAGACAGACATTTCTGTTTGTCACTGATTCAGATCTGTGGTTTACTGAAGATGAGTAGAGTAGATTTGATCTGAAACAGTCTGGAAATTTCTTGTTTTTTATTTACATTATTTTGGCTATTTAATCATTAACTTTTAGTTTATGAATAACTTGTTTGTTGGGTGATAATAATCAGTTTTTTTTAAATAATTCCTATGGCACGTTTTTGCAGAATAAGCTCCCTATTCAGGTCCAGTTTCATTTCATAACAATCAGTCAAAGCTGCACCCAACTTTTTCTATTTTTGGAAACGGTGTATGTCTTCCCTTCCGAGCCTGACCTCCTCCCCTCCAAATAAACTCTCCCCTGTTTTCCTTCCTTCCACAGCGCTGACCTCCACCCTCCCTCTCTGTGGCGTTCACATCTGCCAGCTCCGTGATGGCCGTTGATATCATGCAGAGCGACGGCACGGAGACGCAGAGTGGAGCCGACCTCCGAGGTGCAGGAGGGAGGCGGGAGCAGAGCGTGACGTGATGGAGAGTGATAGCCCGCTAACACCAGGCAGCGCAAAAAAACCTCCAAAAAACGAGCGCCTCCCTGATGTCATTATCCTTTAAAGTCCAAAGTCTATTTCCCCAATTTGAGATTTCCTCTAGTGACAGACGCGAAGGGGATCAGATGTGTCATTTATGGGAGAAAAAATAAATAAAACGCCAGAAGGAATCAGGTAGTTCACTTGGACGATTTGCAGTGATGGCTTAAATAGGTTTGTTTTACACTTGTGTGACACTTTCTGACTCTATCGCTGCCCAAACAGTGAAAAATCAGATTTGGGCCTAGTTTTAACGCGGCTGTAAAGAGACTGAAGCGGCAAATTATATTTTTAACAGGTCGTAAAGATTCAACTCTGCCTACATTGGTAGTCATTACAGAGTGGCCCCATTTACTCCATTCGACGACTTTCCAGTTCTGCTTGTAGAAATGTCTTTGAACGGAAAAAGAAATGAAGAGATATTCATTTCACAATTCATATCACTTCCTCCTCATTTGTGCGTCAGATGGGATTCATACCTGATCTCTTTAGGAGTGTGATGAATACAAAGGCATAGATACCGCAATAACATTCATAAAGTAAAAGGAGAATGCACATATTTTCAATTCATCATTACTCGTTTGTTTGCCTCATTATATATTCTATCATTATGCGTTTTAAATGGGCTGCATTTTGTCTTTATTGCAAATTTGGTGTGGCACTGCAGCTTCAGAGCAGATTTTTAGGACTGTGGCAGTATAACATTTCTTTCTTTTTTTTTGGCATGATGAGAGGTGACACTGTTGATGCTTCAAGGAATGTTTTATTTCAGCCTTTCAGCAGAAGGTCAGAGGTCAACACTGGTCACATTGCCTTTGTATGACACGGGTATGCAGAGTTTAATGGGCTCGTTGTGAGACTTGTACAGCCCAATTAAAATTCCACTAGTTTAGAGCATCAAACGTAAATAAATCACATTTTTTTAAATGTTTTTTATTCCTGTCTTTCTTACATCTTGCCTCATCCTATAAAAGTGCAGTCTCTGACCCTACACTGAATCCTTCTTTTCATTCTTATTTTCCTATCCGTTCAAGGTTTCCAAAGAGCTGAGAAAACATGAAGCAAAATGTTACACAACTGTCAATATCTCCTACAGACAGACTTCCAGACCCTGAGGCGGGCTTGTAGACACATAGACAAACACAAATCCACATCCTGGGGTGCCATCACTGCGAGGAAAGACTAAGACAGGCCAGTGCGGAGGGGTTACATAACGGGTCCAGGCCGAGCACGCCTAAGCATTTTTATCTGGGCTAACAACAACTACTGAGACCACGTCTGAGTACAGGCAGTACACGAGAAGAGGTGGAAATAAGCGTTGAAGGACGGCAAAGTAAAGAACATTTCTCTATTGTACAAAAGCTGCATTCTGAATGGTGCAGTGGTGCGTTCAAGGACAGCCCGATATGCATTTAAAAAGTCACATGGAAAGAATAAAAAGACCTATATTAATATTAAGAGTAGGTTATGCCATCAAGGTTAGACTTAGCTGTATTTTTTATTCGACTTTTCAACGTGTATCAAAACAATACTACCTCAATCTCTATAGCAACCATTTTACACATGCTAATGGTGCATTCATGTGACCACATGAATGCACCATTATTGAAAAATGCACATAAACACCTGCTCAAGTCAGAACTACAGCTCGGACAATCAGGTGACATTATTTTCATCATCAACATGGCCGAGGAAAGCAACGTTTGATATTTTAACGATAAAGTCAATCAAAAATATTTTATTCTAAGTTTTGCACATTAATAACCTGATAATTTGTCAGTACAACCAGTTCATATAGGCTTATTTAGACTACATGTTATATTATTTAGTATTTAGAGGTCTCAACATACTATTTAAAACTTCTTATGTTTTAAATAGTCTGCCTTTTTTTTTTTTTGAACCGTTGCTAATAGGCTAATAATTGCTACATTGACTGTATTCACTCACTTTAAAATAACATTAGCACATTTTAGACTTCATGTCCATATTCCTTGTTGTTATGGTTTAGAATGTTCCAATTTCAGAGCTGAAACGAAAAGCTAACTTCGACACTCTGAGTTTCTGAGGAACACATGAATGCGCCATAAGAACAGATTCATACGTGTTTATCTTTTTAATAAATGAAAAAGTAGAGTCCCTAGAACTATGTGTACTCTATTAGACAACCATCCAATTAAATCAGGAATGGTACAACACAAGTAAAAATGTGTTGTCAGTAATGAGGTACATTGTTTTGAGTGGACAAAGGTATTTCGTTCAGAAGAAAAAATAGTTCCAGGAAACGAGAATGAACTTTTAAACTTGATCCAACACATGCCTCTGCTCCTTCTCCCGTTCCACCTTTATTTTCATAAAATGTCAAATAAAAAGCAATTTTTCTATCGAGGCCCCCCCCCCTGCCTCCCCCCCGGGGGGGGGGGGAAAAAAAAAAGGGGGGGGGGGGGGGGGGGTGTTTTGGGGGGCCCCGGGCTTGTGGGGGGGTTTTTTTTTTGGGGGGGGTTTGGGTAAAGGGAGGGGGGGGGGGGGGGGGGGGGGGGGGGGGGGGGGGGGAGGGGGGGGGGGGGAAGGGGACTTGGGAGGGGGAAACACCCTTTATCTTTGACGGCCATGTGACAATTGACCGGACATGCCAGTTCTGACATATTTGGGTTACATTCGAAAAGAGACTTGCATCGTTATTAGTTGTGCCACTTATTATGCGTTTGCTTTGCCTTTCCCAGTCTGCAGCTTGTGAAATGATGAGAATAATACATTTTTAATGCCAGCGAGCAGAAGGGAAGGCTATGACGAGGAGATTGCTGTACCCAGATGGCCCGTGTTTATCTAGAACATCGCCGAGGTAGAAAAGGGACAGTGAGACACGCTCAGATAAGGTAGAAAGTGAAAAGAACAAGGGGAGATGAAAGAGAGGAGAGTTGTGTCGTGGGTGGGAGTGTGAGCAAAAAAAGTGTGTGTGTGTTCGCCAGCAGGCAAAAGATCTGAATGGCTGTCCCAGATACCCAAATAAGTCTCCTCGCATAATTCCATATCACAAGTGCTTATGTCAGCAGGCTCCAGCGCACACACACACACACACACACACACACACACTCAGCTCACCTGTCTCAACATCAACACATTGGTCTGTACAGAATCCAGAGCAAGTGATGGCCAAGTCAGTATGAGATCAAGACTGTCCGAAACCACTGCCTCGTCACTATATGGTGCATCATTGGAAGTAGTGTCTGAATTTCTAGTCAAATGTTGTGCAGATGGAGGTATCACAACAATAGAAATGAATCATGAGTTTTTCTGTGTGATAGTTTGCTGAATATACGCATTCCCACTCATGATGTATTAGTTATTTATCACTAAAGTCAGAATGTGTCATAGAAAGCCAATATCAGCTGACAGTGGACTTTGCAGGGTGACTAACAGCGACTGAAAAAAGTTGTGTAGGCCTAGTGTGGGTTCACTAGTGCACTACACATGCAGGATTATGTAGTGGTTAAGACTGCATGTATTATGGGGACTAAAAGAATAAAATAAAAGTCTTTTCATTTTTGCCAGAAGCACTCATGTACTTGCATTTGTGTCATAACTGTGTACTGCCAATGTAACAGAATACTCACAGATACATACTTACATTCAGAATCAGAAAATACTAATTACTAATACTTTTTTTTTTAACTATTAAAAAAACTAAACATTTTTAAAACATACCTCAATCACAATTAGATGGATGGTGAACGACAGCCTCAATTGAAAAAGAGCTTGTATCTTTAACTACCCTTTAGCCCAATCCCATTTTTACCTCTTACCCCTGCCACTAAGTCCTTACCCTCAGTTTTGTGCGATCACATGTGGTCGAGGGCAAAGTGAAAGGATTAATTACCCCTCCAAACAGAGATTTTCAGGGATGACAAGGGGGAGAAAAAAATTCCCATTTCACTCATTGAAAAGTTTTTCAACAATCTTTATTTGGTAATGTTAGCGTTCTCTCCATAGGATACAAGTCTCGCTTTTTTTGTAAACTGTTTAACTGTTCGTCTGATATTACATAACTAAGATGCGTATCAACATTTTACCCACCTCTACCCCTTCCCTTTAGAGGGCCAAGGGGTAGGGCTAAGGGGGAGAAATGGGATTGGGCCCAAGTCTTCTTCAAAACCTCTCAAGAGTTACAACAATGCGATATATGAGGGGTGCACAATATTTTAAAATATTGATTATTGCAATAAAGATATGGCCTGTGATTGAAGGAAATGCAATGCTCTGAACTACTACTCACATACTTGCTTCTTAGATCGATATTGCTAGTGATGCTAACTAGTGGCGTGCCTCTAAATTTCAGCGTGCAATCACAGGAGGTCATTCTTGTGCTTTAAAAATCCTGTCCAGTGATTTATTAGGTTAAATATGATCCAGACTTCTTGCTCCCAAACTTTACTTTACTGACACTACTTTCTTAACTCAGAAATGCTGATTAAAAACCTGTCACTAAAACACACTGCAACACATACAGTGGGTTGGGCCAAGCATCTATACATTATGCAGGTCAAGATTGAGATGAGCCATATGTTTCCCAGAATCCTTGAGCTTTGATTGAAGTCATTAGGAGTCGGTTGTCGGTGTGTGGGCACCTTCCCATATGCAGTAGCATCGAGGCAGACCGATCCACAGCAGGCGCTCTTTGATTGTGTTATTTAAGTGCTGTGACTCTCCGTGTGCGAACATTTAACACACTAAGACACACACACACAAACTCACACTCGCACAGCCAATTAACACCTTAGTCTCCCTCTGGTATGCTGCAATCAAGCAGAATATTTTAATCAAATATGAGCTCTGGCGTAGCTGCACACCTGCATCGCACTCATTTACGCTCCCACACACATCGATGCCTTCACTGATCTGAAAACATATGAGCTACAAGTTTAGCAACAGGTAATTAGCCTGTGCTTGTGATTAGCCATATACACAATTAGCCGCTAGCCCAAATATGCCTGTTTATCAAATTCACAAGGCCAATGTGCTGAACGTAGTTAAGGGCTAATTCACACGGTGGCACCGGGTTTTTGTTCATTTTAATGCCCGCTGGGTTTCTGCTGCAATTAAAAGGCATATGAATGTCTTTTTTCCATCTGTGACACAAAACAAGATATGCTTAAATGAAAGAATTTTTCACTACAACCGCACACTGCTCCCTCCTGCAGATGCTCCTGTTTCACCAAATGTTACTCACATAAGTTGGAAACCTTTGGAAAATTGTTGCAAGCTCGCACAGCGCTCCTCTGACAGCGGATGTTAGCAAACTTAAATGTCACTGAGCAACACAGCCTGTCTTTTTTTTTATATAAAAACGGGGAAGCTTTATATAGCAGCCAGTCCCATGGTACAAGTACTGCATCTAAGAGACACCGATCCGGATGTTTCAATAACGATAAAACTGAGGCATAAAATAAAAGAGTGCAGCAGAGAGAAACAGAAGGGTAAGCGAAACGCCTCACATCGGTGTTACGACTCAAAGAACGCAGTAATTAATTAGCTGCAGGCACATTACAGACACCTGCGATGATTTATGGGGTCCTTTGAGGAGATGCACGACACTGACAGGTCAAGTTCAGAGCAGAAAAGAACAATAGAGGAAATGATTCTTTGAAGACAGATGAGCTGCAAAAAAGTTTCCATTTGAAATTAAAGAAATGTTTAAGACACAGCTGTAGTGTAGTCTGTACAAACATGTTCGCAGATGCTAGACTACATTGGGCAAAGTCGATGTGTGTTTTGTTGCTTCTGCCCCCAGGGTCGCCCCCCTCTGTTCCCTTTCTTCTCGCAGCGGGGAAAAAAAACAACAAAAAAAAAAGGGTTGAACAGAGCTTCACTTGTATCCCTTTCTGCCTGAGTGAGACACTACATGCTTCTGTGAATTCTTAGGCGCGTACTTGGTTTTTGCAAAGTAGCTGAGGCTCTGGACGACTCAAAGTGGAGCAGAGAGAGCGGCGTGTTGCTCAAGGACACAGAAGCAGGACACGTGGCTGTTGCTGCAAGGAACAAGAATTATTCTGCACTTTTCCCCGGCTAAAGTCACCCTGATACAGCAATGACACGCAGAGCGAAGAGTTTAGCTGACATCGCCTCCATTAAAACTTCTATACAGTCAATTTCAAAGATTAAACATGGCTTCCAAAACAGCCTTAATCTGCAGGAATTAATGCTGTTACCAAAGTCTCTGCAAACTTTTCAATACCAGACTAATTAATACTGCTTGAGTGTAAAGAAACTTTCACCACACGCTGTAAATACACCTCACCTTCTTCTTCACAAACTAAGAAGCTGTATTGGACAAAAGGCATTTTAGAAAAGACTCATCAGGAACTTAAGTCCATGGTTGCACTCAATATATACACTAGATGCAACATTACATTAACGAGCAATAATTCTTATTATTATTCTAATTGTCCATGAAGTTGACCTGGAAATCATTACTAAAATAACATTTATGCCTTATTCTGAACATTTGGGGGCTCGAATGTGACATGTGTGGGTTGGGGTTGATATTTTTTCAGAACCCCAAATTTCATCCTTTGTGAAAAAATCTGGCTTTTTGATGCCATCTACTATTTATTATAAGGGATTTTAATAGATGAGAACCTCTTTTCAGGAACGGAAAACCTTGGCCAATCACATGCTCTAAAAAGGAGCACTCCCATTGGTCGACACCGGCTTGTCACATGACGGTCCAGAAAGTTTAATAGCTGCTGTGTATTTTCAGAGCTGAATATGTCTGATACATATTATACTGATAAATACTGTCAGTTCAGTCACTTAATGTTTAACGAGAAACTCTAAACTTCATTTTGGTGAAATGTATTAATATTTTGTTGAGGGAAACGTCTTTTTTTAATAAAAGAGAAGCAAGAGAGGTCCCTAGGCTGCTTTTGGAGGTAAGTGGACTCTGAGACAGGGACGGAAAAAAGAAAATCAGGTATTGGAGCTTTACGGTAGATGAAAAATGGTTGTATTTATGCAAAAACACACACAACTTGATCAGGCATTCAAAATGATCTTTTCCAGCTTTTCATAAGGAAGCCAACCTTTTCACAAGAAAAACATTGCTCCATTACTCAACCTCATTTACATCATGTCATCAGCTGCCACCAACAAGGAAATGAGGCAAAGAAAACTAGACCATATACAACACACAATTGGAAATCTAAATACAAATGTTAATCAAATGTCAGGGATTCTGTAGAAAAAGGAAATCTGGGGCTATGAGTATAGACAACTGAGAGCGTATGCAAGTGTTGGGGGTTAATGTCAAGAAGTCAATGTGTAAGGCTTAGTGACATTACACCCAGACCTGAGCAGATCAATGCTATTACATCACACCACTGCCACAAATTGTACAAGACAGCACATAAGGACACTGAGCTGATCCCAGTCAACCTTATTTCAACAAAGGTCAGCCTGACAACCCAAATAAGGTAAATACCCAAGTAAATAATCACTCTATTGCACAACTGATCTAATAAAAAAAGGCCTTATCAAACCAAATCTCATCTATTTGAAAGATTCTGTTTAAAGAAGTCAAAGTCAGGCACATTTAAATACATAAAAGTCACTCTAAACAGGATGCTTATTAAATTTCTGCATGAGAGGGGGACTGCAGTCATATTTCCGACAAAAGCCCCACTTGAAAATCACAGACTCAACACCCGCATCCGGCCTCATTGGGCTGTAATTAATTGTATTAATTAACGAATAAACACCAAGAGCTCCACTTCTAATTTGCAGCCTCAGAGTTGAACGAGGCTTATATCCTCCCGCTGACATTTATCATTTAGAATTAGTCAATTCGACGAATCTAAGTAGGATAAGTATCTCACGCGGTTCAAGCGTAAGCCTCATATTAATAGCCGTGTGCTTAATCGTCGTCATTAACGTGACATGGAGCAAATAACACATGTTCCCTTGCCACACTGTCAATTAAATCTGCTGTTCTACATTGGCAATATTAAGGAGCTGCACTGACATTTTTAATTGAAAAGTAGTGGGTGTTTTTTTCTTATTAGATGAGCTGTGCAGCAGTGTTTTATAACGTGGTTAACTTGAGCCCAAATGTCACTGAACAACTTAAAGGTACAAATAGCGTTTTGTTTCTGTCTCCATCAAGATTTCCCAAATGAAGAATCACAGTCTAAGCATTATTTGAAACCAGCTAACACACACAAACATAAGGCTCTGTGCAGTGGGGACCCAGGACCCAATTAACTATATTACTGATATTACAGCTGGAGACAATGGGGAGAGACATTACACACACAGAGCTTCAACTCATGGAGATAGACAGACATACAGCATTTTTAGCATCAATTAGCAACCACCCCTGAGATTATGGCAGCATAGCTATAGTGTGTGTGTAGTGTAAGTGTTTAAAGATCCTGAATTCGGGTTTAAAGTCGTCTTTATTTTATCATATGTTGTGCAGAACATGCTAATTGCTAATTGATTACTATTGTCTCGCCTGCTATGATGAAGCCTTTGGATGCAATAAACCAGACTAGCAGTGTGTTTCTTTCTGTCAAAAAGTGAAAATGTAGCGTGAGTTTAAACTGGAACTCTCACTCTCTCGCTATAGATAAACATTACTGGAGCTGTTTCAACTTGGGTGTACATTGTGAGTGTGTTTGCAAATCAAAGTAGCATACCTGGATACATAATGGATGGGCTTAATTGGTCTAAGGATGGACAAATCACTCAGAGTTGGACAGTGGTACAGCCTAACACATGGACAGATGAGAAAAACATCAACACCAGAGTTTGGGGCGATACTTGCACAATTTTAGAGAGTTTTTAGAGTGAAGACAAATATTTTGGGTGACTCTAGTTTTCTAAATAAGTGGGTAAGGACAAAACTATTTGATTTTTAAGTCGATCCAGGTCTTAAGGGAGTGTCCCATGTTGTCCCACTGAAACACTGACAGTCCATGTTGGTCCGTCAAACTTTTACCACACCTCGTCCTTCTTCATTTATCCTACCATTGTCTTTGCTGTTTCCCTTCGTTTTTGCTTTGCTGTTGATCACTTTTCCAACCCCACCAAGTAAACAAGTACCAACACAAATGCCCCGCTTCTGTTTACCTCTTCCTTTCCCTCTCCTCCCTCCTCCCTTGTCCATTAGCAGACATCAACGAGCTGTCAGCGCTCCTCTGTGTACGCTCGGCAAACCCGACGATACAACGCAACAAATACATTTTTCATTTCTCTTGTATTTTATCCATCTCTCCTCTCTGCCCATCTGTCTTTCATGTCCTGTCAGTGTCACTCTGACTCATGCCTTGCTTTGTATTATTGTCTCCGAACAAAAACAATGGAGAAACGAGATGTGGCAAAGCGAGACATCTACGACAGTCCCAGGAAGACATTTTCAAACGATACTGGCTTTACTTCATACTTTCAATCAGTGGAGGCCGTCGTAAAAGACTGGACTGCTTGAACGAATGATGCAGCTGCAGCAGAATGGCTATGAGTGCATATTAAGACGAGCTACAGGCATCAACATCCATGGGTTCATTAGATTCTGTCTACTGTGCCCCATGGGCCACCACAAGTTCTGGATGGTCTGTCCTATTAAGGCACATGCACAGAGAAAAGCCAAAGCCTCATTTGAGTTCACAGGGACACTACAAACACACATATGATTATAGGCAGATTAATTGAGCACGTGTTATGTTCAAATGTACTGGATTTTAGCAACCAAAAATGCAGAAGGCATCATAATTAGGTTTTGTTAGAAGGAGTAAGCCAATGGGTGCAAAATATCACTGAATACTCTCCATTCATCGCCTAACCTCGCCTTCTCTGAAAGGAATGTAGAAGATGGGCTGATTCTTCTATAAACCTTGTCATACGTGCACTATCTTCTAGACTGCATATATAGTGGATGCATGTATATAATAATACACTCAGTTTTATCACCTGGAGGACATCCTGCAATCTAGACAACCTAGTGTACCTTCTGGGTGGGTGTTATGTACAAACTGACATCCACAGACCTGCCAGAGTTGCTCATGTTTATCCTTCATTCATTCATTTTCAATTTTAGGATGAGTTGCATCTATATTCAAATGATTAAATTAACTGTACATATTAGTGTATGGTATATATTCCTGTATTTTTACTAGTCCACTTGGTAAAAGATTAATATCCCACTTATTAAAAAAATTTTAAATTGTGACGCCATTCATCCTTCAAAAGCTATGGTTGAAAGCAAGGGTCTTTTGTGCCACAGGAGCAATGATATCCAGGTATAACAAGTTTAATCACAGTACTTTGATCCATTTTCCTCTAATAATCAAACCAATTTCCTTCTCCCTGAGCTCCTTTAAAGTAGTTGAGAATAATTATTAGTTTCGTCGGCAGGGGTGTGCACGTTTCAGAGTGACTGTTTGAAGAAGTACGGTAGGTTGAAAGAACCCACACTGGGGAGATATATTGGCTATCAAGCTTCTGATGGAGAAATCTATGGCCAAATACTCCTGGATCAAGAGCCATCATATGGACATACACAGGAGTAGGGAGGACTGCGGGGCAGCTGAGTGGGCAAATTGTTTGTCTGCCAGGACCTAATGGGAAGTGATTTTCTGAAGACTTCGGGGGGCAATGGAAAATGACAAAACAAAACGTTCTGGTGCTCCTCTGCTGAAGAAGAATGAGCTGCCGTCGTATTCTTGTCGAGCCGGCTGACACAAGCGCTCCCTCATACGAGAACGCCCCTGCAACGCTCTGTTTGGACCTCACTGCTGTTGACTCACTCTGATCTGATGAATGACACCCCCGCTTCAATTACCGGCCCCTACCTTGTGCCTCGAGCCACTGTCTCCCGCAGAACACACCTTGCATCGCCATCGCCAAATTTAGCATCGTGTCCACAGTTGGCACCCAGTTTAGTTTCAGAAGTAGGACATCAGCAGAAATGATGATGAGTAAGACCCTCTCTGTCTTACTAAGCTATTAAGGCCAGAATATAGGCCACAGGGCTAAGTGGAGAGAAAATGGGTGGCTGGGATGAATGCAGACAGATTTTGCATTGTGTGTTGACATCCACAGGTTCTCAAGAAATGGAAGATGATACTGGCTAAATGACTTGCCACAGCCTCAGTCCTCACTAACACATTGCCCTGAGCTCTCATTAGAAAAGGGACGGCATACAAAGCGGCTGCAGAAGGGTAGATTTGATGCTATCGGGGTAATTCAAACAGACTATCGCTAAATTGTGCAGGGGAAGTGGTCCGATTAAAAAAATAGCCTTATGTAAAGCCTATGCGATATAAGGACTTTGCTTTAATAATGTCTATATGGCTGAATGACTCCACAAACAGCTTTCTGAATCGAATCTTTTTATGGATTTCAGAATTTGACCTGTACTTTTTGATTGTTGTAATGCAATAAACCTCGGTACTTTGAACACAGGAGTTCCCCACAGCTCCATGCTTAGCCAGCTGATCCTCACCTCAAGGAAAATGATACCCAATGTTTGGTTGTGTATATCACATGACTAAAAACGGCCTAGTTTTCTGAAGCCAGCTGTGTTAAGTCCAAAGTAAAAAGTAATATCCACAATCATGTCTCACAGATCAGCTGCAGTGATCAGTCTGCAACATAATGAATACGCACATACATTCTCTTTTTAATGCTATTGCTCTGTACTAGACAACTTTAACATCTGATGTACCTTTGTCAGAAGTGTGCAACTTGCATTCCCCTTATTTATAACCCAAAAGCAGAGAGTTTTATCCAATCTTTCCTCTGATCGACAGCAGCTCTCTATTTCTCTGAGTGTATGTCACTGGGGAGTATCTTGGCTTTCTGCCTGCTCTCATCCCCAAGCAGCAGTTCAAAGGCATGAAGGTTGAATTTTTTCAACCATTAGATTGACTTCTACTTTTCTGGCAGCTGTCCGTTCCTGCTTTTGGGAAAGTGTCCTGTCTAAGCTCAAAGCTCAGCGACAAGACCTCTCTCATTTCAATCCCCGGCCAACTTAAGCTGCTCCTTTCATCAGCTCCTCCGTCTCAAGGGCATCTTTCTGAATGAGGCCTGTTCTGCCTTTTGAAAGGCCTTTAGCCCAAGCTCTTATTCAGCCTCTAAGTATCAAGATGTTTATTAGGCTTTTAGCTCTGCCGACTTCAGACACTTCAGTGTTTATTCCACTTGTACTGTCTTTGTTCTTTTTTTCTTCAAGCTATTAGTAATCCTTTCTTTAACCTTTTGCTCTCCACAGAAAGTGTAAATCTTGACATCATCTTCTGGATTTAAAGTAAGTCTTGACTTTTCAGTGATTTGGGTCTTACTGGTCACACTGGTCATGTCTTTAGTTTACTTGCCACTGAAGCTAAACAGTAAACTCACTTTTGCCTATTTTTGTGTATAATTGTAATTGTGATCAACCATCATTTTTACACCAATGACTATTTGGCCCATTCTTTTGAACATACTATATTAGTTAATGTGAGATTAAATGTTTTCTTTTTGTTTTTTGTTTTTTTCCACTTAATTTCTTTTAATTGAATGTGCAAATGCATATTCAATGTGGATGTAGATTTTTATCAACAAATTCTCTCACCAAACAAAATTTCATTGCTTAAACATATTTAGAAATGACAACATTTGTTTTTTTAGAAGTTTCCTCTGGAATGGGGATCAGTGTTCAATGAGCTCAGAAGTCTATTATCACACTTTTAATAGGTTTTCTTTCAGAGAAGCGAGATAATGATGTCTAGTGACGCTGCTTTTCAAAGTAGTTTATACATTTCCTGAATCGTTTTAACGAGGGTCGCTTTTGTAATGGATATTGTTTTAAAAAGACTTTGTATGAATCTCAGGTAAAATATTAATTTACAGACAAAAAAGCAGAGGTCAAAATATTGGTGGTCTTTCTTGTTTATTTACAACAATTTAAAGTGGAAAAAATGGGAAATAAAAAACTGATAGAATGAAAAGCAGTGAGGGTAAAAAAAGGTGGTCTGACAAACTGAGAAAATAAAGGTGTAAAGTAAGACAGAGGTGTAAAAGATGTGAACAAGAAAGAAAAACGTGGCAGCAGATGGTGTTAGTCACTGTTAACCAAATGGCCTCTGGATGCTCCATTAAACAGGAACACACACAGATGCACATACACAAGGTCAGTAAGAGGTCACAGCACAAGGCCTCCTCCATTCTGTTTAAGCAGCATCATCACTGTACTAGCATCGTCACACAGAGATGATAAACCATATGTCTATACGCCATCCTCATCTGGTCCCTCTCAGTTCTAAGTTGATTTACAGGAGGCAAATGGACGCAGATTAAACTCTCGCTGAATGCTACTGGATAGACATGCTACCAATCAGGGTATCAGGGTATCAGGGGCAGTCCCAGCATCCACAGAACTGCCTCTGAGTTAAAAGACATACAACCAATGAGAGAAATAGATCATCGTTAAAAGCCTGCCTCAGTTTTAAATAAACGGTTAACAGGTTCAATGGAAAGGGTTCCAGAGGGTTCACTTTGCGAAGAAAGTGAATAGGTCTGGAGTTTACAGCAATATCACTTCATATCAAAATGATTAAATGTGTCTGTTTTTGAGGCTCCTTGTTAGTAACCCTTTCTGGGTTTGATTCCCTGATGAGGAGCCAACACTCCAACCACAAGGGGTCACAAGCTAGTGTACCTTTGAGCTCGTCCCAAACCAGTATAAACACAGAGGCTTGCATCAGGATTTGGAATCCAACATAATTCTAATTCTGACTAATGCCAGTCTAAAATGTGTCTGTTTTTGCACCTAACTGCTAAACCGACTGCTTACTGTGCAATAAAACAACGGTTACAAGTGTACAACGGTTACTTAATCTTGTGTTGTAGTGTGTATTTAGGATATTACCTATAGTAGATGGTGAGCACACATCTGATCTGGAAAGTTGGCCAGACTCAGAGAAATAGTGTAAAGCTGTATACAAGCGGTCTTAAGTGCCAGGGGAAAGGACCATTTTAAACAAAGAATAGCACTACTTTGCAGCCTAACTGCTCACTCACCTGATTGGTGGAGGGATCCAGGGCTTCAGTATGTGACGTGCAGCATTAATGTACCCAAAAGAATGCCATTTCATCATAAAATATTGTGTAAAAAGGGCATATGGAGCCTACAAAACAGAAAAAAACTGTTTTCTGTTTAAAATATGCTTTTCCCCTGTCACCACTTGTGTACTGCAGTACACTGCTTATCAGAGCCTGTTCATGTGCTCATACAGAAATCTAACAAAAGTATCATAATAATGATATACAAGTACTACAGTCCTAGTTCAAAAATTCCAGGAGGGCACTTTAATGTGTGATGTCAACATTGGCATGTATGTATTTTCTAACATGTCTATTACCGTATTTTCCGGACTATAGAGCGCACCTAAATATAAGCCGCACCCACTAAAATTTAAAAGAAATATATATTTTGTCACATATAAGCCGCACCGGACTATAAGCCGCCGATACCCAGGCTGAGAAATAAGATATTTACATAGAAAGATTTTGTACCATAAGTGTTTATTCATATACCTGAACTGATTGTTTCCGAACAGTGCCTGTAACACGGCAGTAAAAGTGCTGATCAAACAAAACAGAAAAGTCATTGATGGTTTTATTCATCTTCCTGCTGTGCACTAAAACCAAGTTGCTTTATTTTTCTTCCTCCTGCGTACTGAAACCACTGAACACCAAACCACTGTCACTTTTTCTTACTATTACTATTACTATTGAAGTCGCTTCATTCTCCCGTGCACTGAAACCACAAGTCACTATTCATCTTCCTCCTGAGCATTGAAACTACTGAACACCAAACCACTGTCACTTCATTTGTTTTCCATTATGAGGGGGTGAGGGTGTAAAAATATTACCGTATTTTGCTGTTGTGCGTCTTGGGTTGCATGTGCTAAGAATAAAAACTGGTGCTTTCTTGTTTGTACTGAATACCGCTGCCTCGTTTGTCTCGTTTTTGCACTTCCTGCTAGAGCGCCCCCCTGAGGGCTGAAGAAAAATTAACAGAAAAGCCGCATCTCTGTATAAGCCGCATGGTTCAAAGCATGGGAAAAAAGTAGCGGCTTATAGTCCGGAAAATACAGTAACTTAACTAAAATGTGAGTCATACCCCACATATACTACTACTTAAAGTACTTCAGAATGAAGCCAGTGTGTACATAGTGAAGTTTGACAGGACAGCAAATCTTGTGAATGGTGAAGTTTTATTCTAGTCGCTCTACAGAGAGACAGAGAGAGATAGAAAGAGCCAGAGAGAGAGAGAAACAGTGCCACTGTACAGAAGAGCTCTTGTGAAATTCACACAAAAAATATTGTTTTTACTCTTTATCATTTATAATTCTCCATGATGATGTATTCCAGTATGAATTTACAAGCCATGTATACAGGTGTCATTTCTAAATATATTCAAAATAGTTCCTTAAAAGTCTTTGAGGAAGTATTTGTTTTTTCTCTTAAAAAAAGCTCTATTCTTACAGCAAACCATAATGAAAAAGGTCTTGAATCTTTGGAGGGATAGCAGACTCAAAGTAGGTTTCTTTTTTCTTTTTGTCGTCTTTACAGTTGAAGTCCTGTCTACACATGAAGGAGAGGGAAGAGAGAAGCAGAGCTGGTGATACAGTATTTCTCACCTGCCATTGGAGGAAGAGCAAGGTAGTCCCGCCTTACCGAGCCCTGACCCCCTTTGATCGGCAACCCCATTGGTCCAAAACCTGGGCTTGATAACGGCCCGTCAGCCAATGGAGAAGCTGCGCTGAGGTCAGGTCCTTGCGTTCTCCCTTAAAACAGCAGCATCTTCAATGTGTTAAACATTTTTTTCTCTCAGATATGTATATAATCACACCTGGTTACAAACGTATTAGTGATCATAACATCCAAAAGAACCAACTGAAAAAATCAACAGAAAACATCAGAATTGTTACATCTGGGGTTGCATGCCATCACTCATTATTTATCATTAATTAAAATACATTTTGCTATTAAAAAAGAGCAGGGTTGTCATCACAAGGGTGTGTGTGAGTGCATTTGAACAGAAAACAGTTTACGTAACAGTTCCATGAAACGAATAGAACAAATCGTCATGAATTTGCGACGGTGCCGTTGTTTGATATTTGTACATGTGCATATTGTCCACTTCGCAGCTCACACAAGCAGCATGTGGAGATAAATATGATACGAAATATAAACATGAAGATGCAAAAGATAAACAAAAAAAAATTCATCAGTCAACATCGGGCAAGGTTTTTGTGAGGATTTGTGTCAGTATTCCAAAAGATATGATCGTTTGAAAGATGGAGTTTCTTAAAAGTCGAAACACAGTGGCTAAAGCAGGAGTGGAAATAGTAAGATTCCCATTGTATTCCGAAAATAGGGTAGATTCTATAGGCTGAATAACATCCTCCATTGTTTTAAGAATGCTCAGTTAGGCACTCACTGAGCAAAAACAATCTACCGCCATCTTTTGTTCTCTTCTGTTTACTTGGGTTGCAATAGCTCATACAGAAATCCAAACCTGGAAGACCTTGGACTGGTAAACATCAAAAGGAGGAATTCTGCTTTGCGGTCACTAGAATATTTTTTCTTAATATTTCTCTCTCTCTTTTTTTTCTTTTTTTTTTCTACAAAAAGATCTGTGCCGCATTGTTTTCATTCGCTGCTATGGTTGAAGCTCCCCGAAATGCACAGAATCATCCTGAGGTATTTGAATCGAGAAATTTGGCTTTAGAGAACTCCAATCGATTAGGTCAAGTAAAAATGTCTGCATGTTGTTCTACACAGTAAAATGTTACAAAAAAAGTGTGGCACATGGAAGTATGTACATGTGCAAGTTATCAAATATGAACAAACAAGCAAACAAAAGGCATATAAATAAGAAATAAGAACACAACCCAACTGGAGTGGTTTCAAGCTTACCCAAGATCTGCCATGCACACATGACTTACTCCACACTTGTTTACATGGATACACCATTGATGAGAAAAAAAAACTTCTCAGATTCAAGAAGCAACACTGAAAACACAGAACAAGGGCTTTCTCAAGTAGATCCTCAGGAGGTCCCTGGTTGATTGTGGATTGGTGGAATTGGCTGCAGTTGTCAGTTAATAAACAGATATTACTAAAAGAACCATTTCATTACTTAATGAAGCGTTTTGATGGCAGTATGGCAACATAAAACAAACAGAAGTACATTTGTCCAGCACACCCAGATGTGGTATATTGATGAAGGAGGGAAGTAGAAAGAAGGACAAAACTGTCAGTGTTTTAATACCCTGTTTCTCAGAATTAGGGAGGTCAGAAGACAATGACAGCCTCCACCTGCTACTCATTATAACGCAGTGGTGGACTGGAGTGTCACTGAAGCATTTTCCCTTGTTTATCTCCTCTCCTCTCTTCCCTTCCATCATTCTCCTGCTCCTTTGCAGCAGGAGCCATGCTGTGACACAGATTTACTAAGCACAAAGTTCAAGGATCAGTGTTACGATTGTACAAGTATCCATCCACCAGATCTGGCTTGACATAGTCCCTTTTTAAAAACATGTAAAATAGTTATCTGAGAGTGTATATGTATTTTCACTTCTCCAACAAATAAAAATCAATACATGCAAAATAATCTACTACTCTTGATGGCAATTTTCAGAAAGCTAAGAAAGCTATGCTTTTTTTAAAGCAAATGTGGGAAAGAGGTTTTAAACTAATGCTATTATGCTACCAAATAAGCAAACACTAAAGTCCTACACATGGGGATCTGAATGCCAGAATCCCGAATAAATCGTACAGTTTAATAGAATAAAAAAGCAATACTTTGCAAATATTTTTCTATGCGCAGTGCCACAAATGAAATGCCCACCAGATGTCCCAGCCTGCCTGTCCTTTACCTCTGCCAGCCTCTGTTTCATCATTCAGTCTGTAAACAATATTCACTGATAGCCCCTCCATTACTCTTTGCGTCAATAAACTGTCACTGTGGTTTACCATAGAAGACCTTAATATCAAAAACCATAACAGTTTCCTGCCAAAAACAGACCAACAACTTAGCCCACATCTCATTTGCCTGTCTCCTTTCACCCTGCCAGGAGTCTTGGTGGCCATATTTGTCAGAGTAACAAGCAGCAGACCGTTTGAATAGCTCACTGTGACGCCCTGCCCTCCTGGGATGCCTCCATGTCTGGCCATGACATCAAACGTGCCCATCTGGTCTCCCTGTCAGGCCTTTTATGCTCAACTAGCTTGACAGTAGAGGTGGGACAGAAAGAGGGAATAGGGCATAGAGCTGTGAGAGAGATAATCTTTCTTATTTCGCTTGTAGGTTCCTTCAACCTCCTCACTATTGGCCCTAACTTTGCAATCACAACTGTTTTTTACAGACCACTCAACCATAACAGTACTTCTTAGGCCTAGTCAGATACTTTTAAAAGAGTATACCATCCTCTATGCCATTTCTATACCTATCCCCTCCTTTTAACGCCAGGATTTTTTATTGCAGGCTGAGTGCCAGCCATGCATCCAAGTTGGTACATGGCATGGACAATAATGATGTCATCTGCAAAGAGTAGTAGTAATGCCATCATACCTACGAAGGCATGAAAATTCTTTTGGATTGCAACGTCAAAGAGAAGAAGAAAAGTGTGGCTATGGCATCCTTTAGTGGATAACATAGGTGATAAAATATAATACAAAGCCAGAGAGGAGTAAGGAGGAGAAAACACATCTTACATCAACTAAACATCTGACTCCAGACTGGGGACTTTCTTATACACCCGTCTATTGCTGAGCTGGGCTGAGTTTAGGACGCCACGTTGCGCCGGGTATGCACTAGTCTTATTGGCTGAGTAAGGCATTGCATGCTCTTTATTGTACATGTCATTGGCTATCCGCCCGTCCCGTGAACAGTATGAAGTAGTGGACTTAACAGAGGAACGCAGATTGTTCGCATCAATGCGTGTTTTGATGGGGGCCGCTCCTGTGACCGCTGCAGGTGAGCCTACTGCTAGCTGTTTGTAAATATCAGACGAGCTGCGCCCATGGACCAGTCTGCTGCTGGTGTCGTCCCTAAGTGAGTGGCTGAGGAAAGGGTTTTCTGAGCCATGGGCAGGGTACAGGGACTTGCTCCTCTTGCTCTCCTCTAGGTTATGGTTGAACATGGATTTGGGTCCTGTGCCGAACAGTCTGCCGGAGTAGGGACGCATGCCAAAAAGGTTTGCATAATGGGAGTCGGATGCAGAATCCAGGAAGCGGTCCTTCTCCTTGAGGCTGACACTGCGTGCAGGTCGTCCAAGGTCTACATCCTTGGGCTTTTCTAGCATTATGTTGTCAAATGAGTGCTGACGACTCAGCCTCAAGCGGTTTCTCTTTTGGACATGTGGCCCATCTGTCTGCGGCCAGTACAGCCCAAACATCTCGTCTGGTTGCTGCGGATGCTGATGGTGCATGGTGGGACTCACCAAGGAGTCTGCGAGGAGCTGGTCCTCACTAATGTCATACAGGTTTGCTGTGTGGAGGCAAGCTTCACAGCGGTTATAGGGTGAGCGTGTTGCAGATCCAGTTGAGGGATATGATCCCCCTGATGGGTAGCTAGCAGTCATTTTTGACAAGCAAGAACGGCAGTGCGTCTGTTTGTATCGATCAATAGTTTCATGTGGTGACAGGGAAAGGTTTTTCTCTTTCAGGCTATAATGTTTAGAGTAAGTTGGGTCTGGCAACATATCAGAATCTGTGTGATGCATAGGTGATGAGTTCAGATGAATAATTGGCTGCTCACACTTTCTATAGTTATCACTATGGTCAGAATAGATCTCAGGGTAGTCCAAATCATCAGAGGCGAGGCCTCGACTCTCGCGGTACTGAATAGGATCCGAGTGAAGACTCATCTCCCGATCTGATTCAATTGTGTAGATTTTTTCTCCTCCTGCTCCTCTCCCACTTTGGTTAGTTCCACCGCTGACCTGTTTAGTCTTTAAGTAGGACAGCTCTACCTCACTGCAATCCCTTGGGTATTTTGACGTCACGGATCTTTTTTTTAAGTTGTCCTTGGACTTCAGGTGCTTGTTGTTTTCTGGGTCCTTGTAGGAGGCCGCCCTGCTGGAACAGTCAGAGATGTCAGAGTGGGCCGTCTCCTCAGGGAGGTATCGCTGTGTTTTCATGGATATTCGAGGGTCAGGCATGAGCATGTCTGGTATTGGAGGTGGTCCAGGTGGCACCGAACGAAGGGTGTCCACTGACTTTTTCCACAGGGTCCGGGGTGGTTTGGCATTGGTTTGAACTGCATCAGCACTCACTGCCACCTCTACTGTGTTGGGATTGGCATCATTCAAGGTCAAGGGATGCTGTCCTCCCTGAAAAATGTAGTTGTTAAGGTGGTCTTTGTGGCGGTTTGCCAGATAGGACTGGAGGTCACCAGTGTCCCCGTAGATCATGTCTTTGGGAGCGTAGCTTCTGTTGTCAGCATAGATGAAGTTCCCTTTCTCTGCCATCATGTCCATGATCATTGGACCAGCTGAGTGCATGAACTCACGTTTGGGAGAGTTGCCAGCCAGGTTAGACATGTTGGTCATCTGTTTGGCTGACTTTATGAGCTTGAGCATCTTATCTTGGGGACTAAAGTCCAGATCTGTTTTTTTCTTCATGTCAATATGAACTCCATGGATGCAACTCCAGATTCCCTGTGTGGGATGAATAAATGAGTGGAAGGGTTGGGGGGGAGAAAAAAAACGTATATGGAAAATATAGACAAAAACAAGTTAGAAGAATTGAATGAGAAAAAACATAATAAGGAAGGAATATAAACAAAATGTGACATGGGATTGGAATATGAATGAAAAAGATACAGAACAATAGTTACTTACTGAGCATTTGACGTATTCTGTTCTGTATTTGCTTTGTCATAAACCAGAGTCATTTAGAAGCAGCTTCAACAATGTCATTAATACATCACCAAATACGGGCAGTTTGAAACCATATATATATGTGGAGGGGCATTTGTATTTTGAAAAGAGCATGATGCAGAAAGTATGCAATGCTTTAATTATTCAGGCAGTTGTTTTAATTATGCAATTCAAGTGTGTTTTAGACTTTAAGCATCTATTTCATGTTGAACTCTCCGAAACTAAAAACTGCACATTCATCCAAACTAAGTCAGTGTTTTTAGTTCAGCACACATTTTGCAAGGCTTATTAAGACAAGACAGGCCATCAAAAATGCCTTACGCTCCAAATCACTCTCGAATCAAATCACTTTTTGAAACAACATCTTCCTCAAGAATCTCACTTTATAGTCTCTAAAAGTTTACTTTACTTCCCCTGCTTTGCAAGAGGAGAAACACCCTGCTTCAAAAAAAAAATAGAGCAGAAATACCGCAGTGCTTTTAGGGATGCATGTCCATGTCTTGCGTTCTCACACACAACAGGGAAGATTGCTGACCTTTTACCACAATGAGAGAGAAGGGATTGATTTAGCGCCGTGCTGCCGTGATTTCATCCAAAAACATGCGCCAATTAGGATCTATTTTTGTTGTTATTGAGGCCTTCCTCGTGATCCCCCGCCCGTGTCTTCCTCATCTCATGCTCTCCTTTGTGCAGCTTTCCCACTTCTCTCAACTCCCCACTTCAGCAGTAGCTCTTTGACGGATTGAGTGTGTACTGTGAGCCTGCTCTGCACTCTTCTATCACTCCAATGATGGAAAACAGCACCAATATAGGCCTCTTTGACCCCAATAATACAGCATTAGCCCCAAATACAGCTGCTGTGCTGCACCTTATAGCTTGGCTTTTGGCAGACATTAACCAGAAAAGAGTAGAAAATCCATTACATTTGCTTGAGGTTATTAATGAATAAAAATGAGCCGATATTATTGTTAAGTAACAGATATCTAACTAAAGCAACAGTTATTTTCAGTATTTGAAGGTATATAGTTACATTGTGTTGCTTTAAACACATTATGGAGATTAAACCGATGCAAGTAATGCCCTTTCTTTCATCCCTGAAACTAGATGTATATTACGTCTTTCTCTGAATACTACAATCTATAGATATAACGTAGACCTTACCCGACTGATGGAGAAAAGAAGCCCTGGTCTTCCGGAGCAAACCCCAGTGAAGCAGTATCGGAGTCTCCAGTAGAAGAGATGTTCTGAGATGAAGGTAATGAGAGAGAGCCCCATGGCCGTGGCCAACATGTAGAACACACCGGCCATGTTGTCTACATCCAGCTGACTGGACATCACCTCGTTCTTCTCATTGTGGCAAATACCAGTCAACCATTGGGCTTCCAGTTCCTCCATTTCACCTGGAATACAAAACAGAAACTCAGATTTTTTACAACACGGCTCTTTAGTCCAGTAAATAAGGAAGATTCATTATTACAAAAAAAAATGTAGATGATTTAAAAGACCATACTGATCTGAAATATAAAGCATTTTTATCATCACCCACCTGCTCAGAAGCAATCCATAACCAAAGCCTATATGAGACACGGACCAAGTAATGATTTTTTTATTGTTATTTCTGATTTATTTCACCACTTTGTGCAGTAGATAGTTGTCACAGAGAGCCAAGCCCTTCTGTTAAATCCTTCTGATCCCCAAGTCGGAAAGATTTTGAGCGTTCACAGCCAATGAGGGACTATTTTTTTGATTTTCCGTAATACCATGCTGTCATTTTTTTTTTTATATGACATTTAATAACAACAAAACTCCAACCTTGTACACATAGCAAAATAACACTTGCTTTGTGCAATTCAATAGGTGATTAAACACTGACCTACAGCAGCGCTCCAATATCCCTGTGATAAACAAGTCCCCTTTTGGTGAGCCATTTGTTATATATTTTTTGTTTTGATCTATACATATCAAGTATATAACATAATCATTCTCTATGAATGACTGAAGTGGAGGTGGGGGGAAAGTGTTATCCTCATGCTTGTGTAGCCCATGAATTAACATATTACAACAAATCCAAAACTTCGAGGGTCTTCAACAAAAGGCTTTTGTGTAATCAGAATGAACGTACAATCTTCACCTCTCCCCAGTGACTTTCTTTAAAAAATGTTCCTAATTGATTTAGGAGGAGTGTGAATCAAAATAAGTGAATGTCAGAAATTTTGACCATTGGTATTTATGCATCATTTATACAGTTATTTGTTCTGTGTAGTAGCAAGAACCAATCAGAGAGGCAGACGGAGATCACATGGTAATTTTGTGATATCCCACTTCATGCTCTGGGCTTTGAATGAAATCACATCACAAAGTGAGAGGGAGAGGTGCCTTATTTTCTCTGAATGGCAGGAAATCAAGATGGCTGTTATCTATCATTACAATATGCCTATAATAAAAACGATCAACAATGTTTTGGTGTATTTTTCCAGGAAAACACCAACAAATTCAGTTTTTCTGGTGGCTGTTAAAGTAAATTACATTTCTCCGGCATCATTGCATCCCCAGCTTCTTTATGCCGCCTGATGGAGCAAAGAGATTGTTTCTTTAATGAAAGAAAGGTAGAGAGCAACAAAGACCTTATCTTTTCTCATTCCTCACACTGAGTCTCGCTTCCTTCGCTTTGGCTTTCTCCCTGACATTTGGCGCTTAGCTAATCCAATCGGTGTCATTCAGGGCTGGATATCTGTGGCTGCTGGTGTGGAAAGACAAATATCATGGTGGTGCTTAGCGAGATCACTGAGGGGGACACACTTACTAAAATACCCCAACCAATAATGTGGAAGCTCCTGTTAAATTCAGACATGATCATTATCCCTACTTTTTTCCATTCCGTTAGAAGGATAAATTTTTAAAAAGCTTATTTTTAGATAACATTTTACAGTCTCTTTTAGTTTCAGTCAAAGAAAAGCAAAGCAATGGGGGGCTGCTGTGCTACTGTGAGCTGACTCTGAGAGAAAGACACTGCTGAAATTCAAATGTTGCTCTCTTTTCTGCACTGGGAACATGGCTCAGGCAAGTGGCCAGTCATTTGGAACCCAGGAATACAAGATTCTACAAATCCTAACACACACACAATAACTTCAAGTATAATTTATAAAGTATCTTAGTTCTTTGGTGTGCCATAAAGCATACCTAGCGTTTGTTCTGTTTGTTCAATTTTTCTCACAAAATCTCTCATCCCAGTGATCAAATCAAATAAGTAGCTGCCAATTGTGTGCTCACCTTCTTCCACAAACACTTCTTCTTTGTCTGAAAAGCCATATGCTCCCTGCCCACATCATCGTGTAACATCTGCCAGGACACCCTACTGCTGTCATCTATCACTGCACTGCTCTCTGACATCCCTCACTCTTTCTCGCTCTCATTCCTGGTCTTCCTCCTCATTCTCTTTCTCCTCGACGACCTCTCTCATCACTTCTGCCTGGTTTGAGATTATTTAATCTTTCACTTTTCATTTCCTTCATTTTAACAAAACTAGGAGATGTAATCAACCCATTCTCATTACTACATCTCACAATTTGGTGAATCCTTTTGAACTGAAGGCCTTCTTTAGAATCATTGACTCACTGAATATGGTGGTGTAGTTTTGGCCTTTTTGGGCAACATGATGTGCACAAAATTCACAATTACACCTCACACCCTTCTTTTTTGGAGCATGTGAACAGCTGGTGCTCTGCAGGGACGTACTGCTGTCTATGAACAAAATGGAATGGAAATAGGTCTGATGGTGATTTCCCTTTAAAAACTGAAACATAATTAGTTCAGAAATGTTTCCAAGAATGTGTGTGTGAAATGAAAATAAATAAACTTCTCCTCCATGTAATAAATAGTCTACACGATATAATATTTAAACCTAGCCTCTAGCAAAAATGGAAATAAAAAAAAAGTTGATACTGATTTGTATCCAGGATGTCAAGTGACTAGTTTATGTCTGTATTACCTCGCCTTGAAAATGAAAATAGGGTTGGGGGAATACATATAGACATAAAAAGACATGATAAACAAAGCAAAACAAAAACATTTCATGTCAATTTTTCGCTCAAAACCATCGAGCCATAAAACTTGACAAAGTGCGGACTGCGTGATCTAGAGCCCTGATAAGACTCACTAAGAGAGGATTGTTGTGACACCAATGCTCATTTAATCAACTCCAGTGCACTTAATGTGAGTGGCTGTGAACGCTCGCATCAGCAAAACGCTTCCGATGTAAAATGTAAATGAACCTGTCACTAAAAGCTCGAGCCGTCTCGCTTTCTCCCTGTTTTGCGCTAGTAAATTGTTTATGTAAGAACTTAGGAGGCCACTGTAATATAGGAATGTGGTGATTCAGATCGAGTAATGCCGCCACACACACACACACAAATCCAGTGCCGCAGAGAGGAATATATTAGAATAACTTACACACTCTGCCCTCTGTTTAGAGCAGGCTTTTGTGTCCAGAATAACATCAAAGGACTATTTATACTTCACTGCTTTTTCCTTTGTGCTGTCAGCAGACCGTGCAGAGGAGGGAGTGTGTGCGACCAGTGTGTACATGGGAAGGAATTACATCGCTGGCAGAAGAAACTAGGTAACCTTTTGCCTTCATGCGTGCTGTCTGCGCTTTGAATTTGTATTAGGCGATGCTGTGTGAGCGTGTCTTTTACCGTCTCCGATGATAGCCAGGATCGCCAGGTCCACCTGTCGCTTCCAATACGAGCCCTTCTGCAGAGCGATGCCATAGCCAGTGGTGGCAAAGATGTACCTAAAAACAAAAGAAATACATTAACCTTTATCAAGCAGGTGATGTCAGTGGGGATTAAGGAGATGTTCATACATATTCTTAAAAAAAAAGAAAGAAAAAGAATCGTGTCTTACTATAAAGTTCTAAAAGGGTGCTTCTCTTTTAATCCTCACACACGATCCCTCTTATTCCACGACTAACATACACACACCTACAGATCTCTGCCTGTAGTTCACCATTCTCCTCTAGTGTTTATGCACATGGGCCTTTTCCATAAGCAGTTAAAGGTGGCATGTGTACTTTTATGACATTTTTTAAAAGCATCAGGTTGCAAAAGTGCTACATCTTACACTTCAGCGTTACAAAGCATGTCAACACATGGTAGCCCTGCAGGGACATGCTGCTGTCTGAAGGTCTGAAGGGGATTTTTATTTTGTAGCAGGTTCCTAAATGTTCTAAACCCTCAAGTAGGAATATGTGCTTCTGATCCAGCAGTGCTCTGTTTGTCCCATCTGGACAGTTGCAGGAACAAAAACATGAAGTAAATAAACTTCCACTGGGTTCTGTGAAGCTTTAAATACCTCAAAGATACACAACATTGTGGAAAATGTAGTAGGGTGGGCCCTAATACACAATACAAGATATAAACGATACATGTCAATTTAAAAAGAAGGGTAGCCTATATGTGCACACTTTCTGTGTATGTGTGTGTGTCTTAGTGTTCATTTCACCTTTTTATTTATTTATATTTATATATATAAAGAGAGAGAGATTTTTAGAGTACTTTTTAAGCAAGAACAGCTCTACACAGATGCAGCTAAGATGAATCACGCTGTTTGAGAATGCTTCATGAATCCCACGTAGACCTTTCTTAGAAATTCTCCGGAGGGAAAGCTAGGAGGAAGCTTTGTATGAAAACAGTCATTAATGATGCTGAAGTGTTAGCTATACAGTGTATATGTAACATTAACTGGTTGGGATAGATTCCAGCCTCCCAACCTATAAAGAATATGCAGTAGAAAATGAATGAACTGTTGCAATATATTAAGCATTTGTTCAATCAGACTCAGTTCAACCAGATAACAGAAAGCAGACCTGTAAAATATGAGAAGGTAAAGGCCAATTCAAAAGACATCTTTTAAGTGGAGTCACATAAAAATGAGTAATAGCAACAAAAGCTTTCATTACCCGCTGCCAATAGTGACCAGCTTACAGCCCTCGTCTCTGCCAGCCATGTAGTTCAGCACAGCAGCATCGTAGATGAACGCATCCAGTTTACTGAAGAGGAGAAAACAAAATGAATGAGAGGAAAACAGGCGGGGGGTGGAGAACAAGACAAAGCATGAGGGGATTCAGATGTTTATAGAGTGTGAGAAGTACACGGGAGGAGACAAAAGACTCTTGTGTTGTGGATCAATTCAAAAGTGTTAAATCATCTCTAATAGGAGTGCAATCCGAGCGTAACCAAACACATGGAGGACACCGAGGGGGGTGGCTGGGCTTCAATAGAGCACGCTTCACTGGCGACAGGGCCTCAGAGGCACATGGACCAACTAAACAAACTTAGTAAACATTTAGACTGTCTCTCACACTTCCACTTCTGTCCATAGACACACGCTGAAACAAGCCGGCAAGCGAAACTAACAGAGCTGAGAATTGGAGTGACATTTTCAATGTAACTGATGCACTGCGTCTCTCACACACTTACAGATATAAGAGGCGCCACACATATAGTGCTCCTACTACTGTTGTGTCTGTCTGACATTTACAGAATGTCAGATGTAGCCCTCTAATACACGCTCTCAGACGATAGTTTAGCTGTGTAATTAGCTTAGTCCAGCAAGGCTCTATCCATACGCACACATGTCAGGGAACAGGGGTGTGTGACGGGGCAAATGTGGCAGTGCAATGATGTGTAAAGGTTACTATTGAGAACTAGGGAAAAATTAAAGACATTTCTAAATACTCCAGAGTTGCTTCCAATTAGTTAATTGCTTAGGTTTATGACTTTCAAAGAGATTTACAAGATTTAACAGTAAGTTCTTATAATATGTATACCACAACCGAGAGTGCCCAAATGATTGATAGAAACTTTCCATCCAACTTCTTCCTCTTATTCAGGGCCAGGTTTCGGGGGCAGCTGTCTGGGCAGAGATGCCCAGAGTTCCCTCTCCACAGACACTTCCTCCAGCTCCTCCAGGGGAACACCGAGGCATTCCCAGGGCAGCTGAGAGACATAGTCCCTCCAGTGTGTCCTAGGTCTTGGCTGGGCCTCCCCCTTGGTGGGACATGCCCACAACACCTCGCCAGGGAGGCCTCCAGGAGGCAGCCTAAACAGATGCCACCTCAGCTGAGGAGTGAGACCCCCACCCTCTGGTTCCTGTTCTTAAAAAGAGCAACCACCCTGGCACTCCAGAGGCACTGTCTCCACATGATGTTGCAGGGGGTCATAGCCAAGACAGCCCCTACAGGTGCTCAGGGCAGATCTCATCCATTCTCGGTGCCTTGCCACCGAGAATGACTTCAGCTTGGCTGCTCCCCTAATAAAATATTTCAACAGATAAATAATATCTACTAGATCTTTTTGAGATTTTTAATGTTATAAATTACATATAATTTTACACTATACTAAAATAAGGAAAGTGTATTCAGTTAGACTTGTGTGTTAACATCAGGTCTAAAGAGTAGCACTACCACTAACATGGACAGGAGTCAGGCCATAACTTTTCCATCAACCTTTCATTAAATTACTATAATACTTATTCAGATTAAGAGAAGAGAATTTGCACTTGTAAAATGAAAATAAATAAAAAAAACTGTTCACAGAAATGTAAGATGAAATCTGATCTTTTTAGAGAACTCCTTTTAGTTGCTTGATTGTAGTAAACCAATACAGCTCACTGAAGCTTTTTCAATGACTGATGTCATTTTGAAGTTGTACTTAAAGTTCCCAGCACTGAGTGATTTTACACTCAAAATATTAATCCAATCAGTTCAACCCCCCTGCGCATAGTTTAGGTTCTTGTGACTGTAACAGATTTTGTGCATTAAGCCTGCCAGCATTATGTATGATCAGGGCTAATCCAGCCATCGTGCTCCCCACAGCTGTACGCCGCGTCATTGCTCATCTTCTAATACGGCAGAATAGAATTATCAATGAGGGTTTTACTGCCTGCACTCACCTGCGACTGACTGTTTATTCAAATACATACCAGTGTGTGTTTTTATTCCTAAGCTGTTTATTTGTGGCCATACAGCGGCACTGACTCTCAGATATATTTGTCTTACAGTATCTTATTCCGCGACTAAGACTATAAGGTGCTTTAGTGGTTTATGCGTTGCCGTGTTTGCGTGTTTACATCCACTCCACTCGTGACTTATGGATGACATTACACATCATGTCGACACGTTTGTTGTGATTTCTTTAACTGTCACTCCTGCCTCCCCATGGGGCATCCTGTCCTTCAAGCCCTGAACTGAGATTGGATCCCGCCCAACAGCCATTATCCAATGGCGAATGCAATCTTGTTATATCACCTCATCAACCCCTCGTCCTTTACCTCCCATTTTTCTCTTTGCCGTTGCCCCATTTCCTTATTTCTATTGCTTTCTTGCCCCTTTCTTCCCCCACAATCATGCCTTCCTTCTCTCTTTCCACTTTGTTCCTCCCGTCTTAAAGGCTTCTTTTAATCAGCCATTTTACCCTTGCCTTACCCCTCTATGTGATGATGACCCCCCTACTTACCTTTCCTTCTACCATTCCTTAGCGACATCCTTACCTCCACTTTTCCATCTGCCGACTAAATTGATCCACTCTTTTAATCTGTCCTTGGTTAGCTCTGTGACACCCAGCTCTCCCTTCGACCCCCTTCGGCCCCTTTCACACCGCACCAGTCCTATTATAGTGACCCTGTCTAAAAATAGCTCCTACTGCTCCCAATGAGGAAGCCCATTCATCCCCAGTCCCAGTGGAGCTGTCACACACACATACACGTGACTGTGCTATACTACACATTGAACTCCAGGTAATTCTACTGCACTGTCTTTGTAGTGTTTCACAGATTAGTGTAAGTACGTCTTTACCCTGACTTGAGGCTGACGAGGGCGTCCACGACCCCGGTTTGATGGTACTTGACCATGTACTGGTGCATGGCAGGGTAGTTCTTCCTGATGTTCCTCTCTGTAGATCCGTTTGGAACTGTCCCAAAGCGGAAAGGAGGGGAATACGCGTATGGGTTCTGGAACTGTGGGAAGAAGCAAAATGGGACAGTTGTAATGTCTTGAATACTGTGACCATGACATTTACTACGGTCCAAAAACGAGCTTAAACAGGCATGAGGATATGACTCATTGGAATAAACATGATTTGTATCATAAGAACATTTTAAATGTTTTGAGAAGAAAAAGAGAATAGAGAATAGTTTATAACCAGCTAAGAGGAGTTTGTCGATAAGGTTGAAGCAACGAGCTTCTTAGTAAATAGCTGTATTAAACTGTTTTAAAACAGCAGGGCTACAGCAGGTCTGAGTAGCTTTTAGACCCAAGAATAAAGAAGATTAATAAATCATACAGAATCAAAATGGAGTTTATTTTTTCAACTCATGGCGGTCGTAAGTGTGAGCAAAGAAAAGAAATGTCAGCGATTCAGGAAAAACAGACATGCCAAATTTTCCAAGAAACTATTAGAACTTGTCGATGTAAAGAAACAAACACACTCAGATATTATTTGGATGTTTTATAACAGAAAAGTAAATAACCAGGTAAATATCAGCGTAAAATGATGCAGCAGAACGCACTGATTCAATATTAGGCTTAATGCTGGTTGTCGACACTGTTATGCTCCACTGTAAATATAAATTAGAAAGTACAATATTTTAAATAAAATTGAAAACAGAACATCATTTAAATTCCCCTCTTTCCTATGACCTCATTGATCCTCTTCTCATTTTAATTTCACATCAGCTTGCGGCCTCTAGTTCCCTGTTTATATGATTTATTTGTTTCTGATTTATTACTAATGGCTTCAGTAGAATATTAGATATCAGCGTTGTTAGATCTTCACTGAAGTGGTCCCAATAGGCCTCTTCAGTTCTAACCCCTGTGTCTCAGACTGAGTGTTAGGTGTATGTGTGTGTGTGAGCATCTCATATTACTACAACTGTAAGAGGTATTCCATGACTCTGTTTGCTACTACAACTACAAATGTATGCCTTTGTGCCTGTGTGTTTTAATTTATTATTTAAGTTTACAACTTTGTGTTAACCTGGTAGCAAGAAGGTATACTGAAGACATGTTGATGTGTGTAAAAGACATTTAAGACCTAGAACTTTATCAACAGAGCCCAAGGGAAAGTCTGGGGCGACACTGGGGGCAATTGCATGCAGAAGTTAGCATTAGCAGCCATGGCTACCTGATCAGTTTGATAAGTTTCAAGAATACTATATTACACTTTTACTTCACACTCTGTACGCACTGTACTTTCATTAGGGTTAAATTACAACTGTTTTCATTTGTTTTCTTTTAAAAAAGGGTGAGTTTGCCTAACCTTGCAACAAGGGTCGATCAAGGGTCATTTATCAATTTAGGGTCAATTTACAGCATTTACACCAGGGCAGATTTGTAATACGGCAAATGCAGATGCTTAGAGGACTTCAGAAGACTGTGAAAAAAACTAATAAAACCGGATGTGGCCTCTTGAATGTTAATTATTCAATATCTAAAAGAAACACCAGCTCAATAAACACAGGCGTTTGTCCACAATTAATGTTTATAATTATTTTTGGCCATAAATGAAGAAGCCTACCGTGCATTATGCAATAGTCATGTCAGTGAGAGGGCATGCTGGGAACTGGAGAGTGCGTGTCGGTGGGGATGTCACGCGGTGTATGTGTCAGCATCACCAGCAAACGCCTTGAGGAGACACTCTGCTCTCACGCACGCCTTAATTTCGAATCTTTCACTGGCTACACTCAGACTGCAAGCCATAATGCTCACTTTGAATTCATGCTCAGATATCAAACTGACCTGTCATCATCAGCGAATCAATCAGGAAAGAAAATCAATGTCGGGATCAGTCTGAATGTAGCCTTCGGTGGAGCCAAATTAGAAAGGACTGAATTTGTGATGGAGCTAGTTTAAGTCTCTCTATCTGTGGACCGGGAGCGTGTAGATTGGAAACGTGGCCTTCTTGTGGTCCGTAATTATCGGCGAAGGGCTTTGGAGAAGTGCACCAGCTGCTGCTAATGAAAGCTTGATGCAGAAATGATGAGGGGAAAACGCAGCAGCACAGAGCGCAGCGCTGGAGGTTCAGACAGGTGGAAATGGGAGCTCTCGGCCGCGTGGATGTCCAGAGCACAAGATACAGCAACTGATACAGGCCACTTAAACTGAACTGAGTCTGATTTAAACTACTGATGTCTTCTGGGGCATGTCCACACTAATAGATTTCATTTCTAAAGCTTCATCTTTTTCAGGTTTTTCATAGCACAGCACTGTACTTAAAGTGGAAATCATCTATTTTAATACAACACACTTTTCTTTTGTGTTTTCACTGACAATATTCACCTTGAGTGGGTGTTTTTTTGTAAGTATGTGTTAAGTGTTAAAAGAGACCTTGCATTTCAGCTCACTTCTCTCTTCCTGGACACACGTGACCATCTCAATGTGTCATATTCACTTTCATTAAGCCATCTCATAGGTAAACTACACTAGCTTTTGGTTAAAACATCACTTTTCTGAGTGTCTCCTTCCACAACCCCTATTGAGAAGCAAAGTTAATTTGTGATCCTAATTGCTTTAGTTCCTATTGTGTGACATACCCTTATAAATCAGGGTTAAGGTAATAAGGGTTAACCCATAATATTTTCTCTCTGATGACGCTCCCTGATGTAAAACACTTCATTAATCTTCACTTATTATAAACAGACAATGATTGGCTTCAATTAATAAATACTGACGTGATAAACGAATGTGGGATGTCTCTCAATGCGACACAGAATGTATGGTCATTCACACCTCCACAGAGATACAACTATATCCATACAAGCTAGCCAGGCCACCTCCAAATGTGTTCTGAGATCTGTTTTTTTAAGAAGAATTTGTAGAATAAGAAAATAGAAAATATTAAGGAAAGAATCTGTATTTGTATATGCACGATCTCTTTCTATGACGAGCAGTTGTTTAAATGTCATCACAAATAACTTTTGTAGCTTATTTGCTTATTTTGCAAGTTTGAAATCTCTTCATATCTTGCATCAGCCTTAAAAAAAAAAAACAGCCGCCTTTAAACTGTTTAGAGAACAGAGACGGTCTTTGTCAAGATGCACAGACGAAGGAGGCAGGGTTCTAAAAGCATATCTCTGTGCGGTTTAAAGAAGACTCTCACCACATGGTAGAAAAAACTACTGAGAATGAAACGTGGACTACATACTACAACATTTTGTCCAATGCATCCTCAAAACGCAAGCAGCAGGCCACAATTTATTTAAATAAAAGCAGAGTTTCAGGCCCAAACTTCTCTGTACCAGTGTGTGCATGATAATTACACTGGGCTCTGAGGAAAATGCACCAAGCAGCATCTTTCTGCAGCAGAAATTCTTGGCCATATTCCCCGGTTTCTGTATCCAGCCTGGCTCAGCAGATCTGTCTGAACGGCCATTTAGCCTTTTTGTCTGCTTCCTGTTTCCTGCCTGACCCTGAGTGTCTTTCCCAATCGCTGTCGCAGTTTCCCTCCTCGTCCTCCGTTCTCTCTCAGTCGTCAGCCTGGCCCATATCTGTCCATGTGTTGTCTTGTACCATCTTGTGTGTCTTGGCCTCACGCTATTCCTCCATCAACCGGCTGCCAGTCACTGTACCCCCTGAATCCACCCCTCCTCCACCTGTAGTCCTTGTGGATGTTGTCAAAGCCAGCTGCATCACTTTAAATGCCCTTTACTTACGTCCTACATTGTTCATTCTGGGGTTTGTTTTTTCTCCATCCTCCGAAACTAGATAAGGGTTAGCTCTGGGTTTTCAGTATCACAGAGCTAGATGTCCACAAAAACATATGCTAATGGGATAAACTTACAGAATGAATGTGTTTCCTTACCATGTATGTACATAAACTGGCAGACTTGGATGAGGACAATAGGCTAAATAAATGTCCTGTTGACGGACTGGCATAAAAGTAAGGTGAATCCACACAAGTAGCATAAACGCCAGATAAACACACATAGCAATTTTGGGAAATAAAAAACATTCTGCAGCGTACAAGAGCAGAAAATGTGATTATGTCAGTCGAAACACATAATCTGTTTCACTCCATTCATATCACGAGCCAGTCAAAGTAATCCTGTTGTAGTGTACGCTTACCTTGTTGTCAGAGAGCCCAGTCACTTGGTCGACAAACTCCTCCTGGATCATGAAGGCGGCCAGGTTGGCAGTGTAGGAGGCCAGGAAGATGACAGCGAAAAAGGCCCACACGGACACGATGAACTTACTGGTGGTACCTTTTGGATTCTGCACAGGTACAGAGTTGTTGAAGACCAGGCCCCACAGCAGCCAGACGGCCTTGCCCATCGTGAAGGACGGTCCGTGAGGGTCTGAGGAGAGGACACGGTAGAGAAGTCAAACTTGAGGTTTATAGACCAAATTCACCCCGATGCAATGTTTATTCAGAACACAAATACATTTTAGTTTGTTATGTGTTGCCCTTTTTTATCTATATTCCAACACACTTCAAAAACTATCTATTCTACTATGTGCAAATGAACTCTTTCTTTTCCAAAACATAAAAAAATGAGCAAAACAACGTGACTTTTTTGGAAACATGATTATTGATATCCTTACCTTTTCCTTGTGCCAGGTTCCGATTAAAACCAAGAGGACTAATGTACTCAAACATGAAGACAGCCATTGCAGTGACCAGTAGGAGCATCACGAACATCATCACCCACACTGATGCGCTGAATGGCTCTGCAGAGTAAAAAAACACAGGTCAGGGATTAAGTATTAAACATACTAGGTGCCTTTTTATCGCTACTTCCGCTCCTGTCTGTCCACACAGTCAATGAATAAATCAATCGCACATTTTTACGCAAGCGTGGATAACAAGCTGACTACTGCATGTTCCTGTATGCCCTCCCACACACACTTGCATATACACAAGACGCACCTTCTACTTGACAGTGTGAGGAGGCGTGCGGTATAGGAAGTCCTGGTGTCAGCAGTACTGTCCTCCCTCCGAGATCACAACACTGCTGCAGAGATTAAACTGCGCTCTAATGTATGGGAGAGCGCTGCTGGGCCGTGCACTGTGTGTCTATGTAAGTGTCCGTTGGCAAGCAGCCATTACGGGGTTTTCCTGCTTAGCTCTTATAATTGCCACTTTCCCAACAGTAAGTGCATACTGCGGACATGTTGAGTGTGTACCCGCAGGTGTGTTTTAAGCCTCAGTGGTGTGCAGTTGTTTGAGAACTCTTTTATGTAGATGCAGAGGTGATATGCAGCCTTTAAACATGATATTAACAACGTGGACATACTCACAGTCACTACAATAAGCCGCTACAATCCACACTTCCAGACATTTAAGTTACCACTGGTTTATGATAGACAATTTTTTGCATTGTTATATTGACGACTGACCTCTGGCTAAGTCCCACCATTTAAATGTGCATTAAGAACTTGGGAAGAAGTTAATGCAAAGGAAGACAGCCAACACAGGTATTCATAACCACTGTACTGCCAGCAACACCAAAATGGCGGACGACTCCAAGGCTACCCTTAACCCTCAAAAACATCTCAGGAGGCAGTACAGACCGTAATTAGACAGAAATAGGATTATTATGAAAGTGACAGACAGATAAGCAAGGCCAGTGGGACGAGCTAACAGCAGAGCTAACCAGGCTTCACACCACAAAAGTGGAGGTTAATGTGAAACGCTGGGTCACATGATAAACTGTCGCACCAGTCGACACTAAAGAAAGCATGTAATAGCCTCAAAGAGTTAGAAAACAGACACATTACTAACTAGCAGATCATTAGAGACATTTTCTGAAGTTATATTATTGATCGCAACGCCCTGCCTCGAACGCCATCAGCTATTCATTTTGCATGTAGCTAACCAACACACTCAGACATTCTCAACCAAGAACAGCATAGAAATGCTAGAGACAATGCTTTTCCTACAGTTTTATGAAGATTTATGCAGTAAACAGTTTGAAAGCGATCAAAGGTCAAAACTACTTTCCTTTACCATCTCAGAGCCAAAGTCTTGTGATTTTCAGAACGTTCACATCTAGCTGAATGAATAAACTCAATGTTTATTTGTTTTTTCCCCCACTGCTCATAAATGTGTCAATTTGATTCTGTATTGGCATGTTTTATGATTCATAGACGCTTATTGTATTGCCTGTAATTACACATGATGCATCAAATTTACATATTCTGTCCGTTTTCTATGCGAGTTGTACATGTTTTAAAAAATGAATGCAACACACCCACATCCATCTGCTATATGCAATACGACTATAACCTCTAGGAGTGGTGTAGGTGTTTCATGGAACTGTGACGAAATCTGGCAAAGGCAATGTGACAGAAATGCTGCAAAAATGTGTTATGTTTTGAATTAAATTAAACATTAAACTGACATAAAAGACCCTTAAATGTTTGCATACCTTGTTTTTTTTTTTTATAGATTACACCATATTACATCATGCAGAGCCAATATTTCGACGTTAAAGCCATTTGTGGAGTAACATGGATTACTGCAGAAACATTTGTATTAACACATGTTCCTGATGTGTGTTGTTCAAAAAGAAAAATAGGTCTTTCTTCACCAGGTTCTTTTCTTTGAAGGCAGCTCATCCTCAAAAGCCATGGATAAATTGCTGCCTTACTCCACATAAATGTCTTTAGGAAGAGGCTTTCAAGTGCATCATCAAAAGCCCCACCCCAAGTTTTGAAACTATATTTTTGCTAAATAATTTGCGCTTTAATGTAGACATTATTACAACATTAACCAGTATTCTAAAACTCACCTTTGTGTTTAAGATGATCTAACACCTATTAAAGCAATCTCTTTTTACGCATCTTACTTCATGATGTAAACTACATATTGTTTTTATTTTCCATGTATCTGAATCTGTTACATTTTCATTACTTTCTACTTTTGTATTATGATTATTGTTGTTTTATATTATTCAATCCATCTCTATTTTCGACTATTACTGTCTCCAAGAGTATTTTGTGTGAAATTGAGCAACAGTAATTTCTCTTGTAGTTGAATAAAGTTTACATTATCCTACTATGATAACTATCACAATAAATGCAAAGTTAAAACAATGAAATGAACTATCAAATATTTTTTTTAAATACAATAAATTTATTTTGTCACAAATCTCATCCGCCATAATAAATCAAAAAGAATTAGCTGCATTCTGGGATACTGCTTCTGTAAAAGCTTTAGTGGTGACAGAAGCTGCTCCTGTATGTCAGAATCATTTCTAACATTAGCTAATGTGAATTTACTTTAAGGCCTTATGTCTTTTAGGGAGACAGAAGCTGCCAAACTCAATACATTTTGAATTCATCTGTTTAGCACTTACTTGACACATTTTGTTACTGTAACTGTGTAAAAAAATGTTAAAATGGAAGAGTTCTTTGACAGCAGATGATAATTATTCCAAAGAAGTCCTCCCAAGAAAGGATCATCGAGAAAAAGCCTGGAAAGACCCTATATCTCTGGACCTAGCTTTTTTGTTTTATCGTGTCTTCTGGACATTTGGAGAATAGAGTTTGTCCTGAATAAAAATGTTGTCTGCAGCTTTATTAGACACAAAATACCAGGTTGACACAAAAACCTCAATGGCTCAAATCTCGTTCAGGTATGTGAGACTCATTGTGCCTCTGAGATGAAAGAGGAAGTATTGACAACTGTGTGACTGAGGGGAGCTGTGTCAGCGTTCGTATCTCGGGGAACACACACCAAACAAACCGAAGCGCGCACTCACTCAAAACAAAACGGCAAACAGTTCTTTTCTCTGGAGCTCTTTGTGACTAAACACTACAGTCTCGGAGTCGAGTGGCACTCACCGAGAAAGGCCGATGGAGAGACTGTTCCGTTGCTACGAGAGACCATGACGCTGATCCCGGTTTCCACGAACGGGACGGAGAAATCGATGACCTCAGAACGCTCCTCATTGATCGTCAGAGATCCGACGGCCATGACGGCTTTCTTATAGACCACCTGTAAATCACAGGAAGGTAGATTTTAGATGAGGGGGATCGATTTATGGATGCCACATATTTGAATGACTTTTCAGCTTTGTATAATTTGGTAAAAAGTTGCATAGTATAGCTTTAGCAACATTACAGTTGAACCCCATGATCCACAGAAACATCTGGGACAAATACTTCCAATAGATACAAGATACAGAGCTTTTGTCAAGCCCCTTTGTTGAAAAAGGAAGTCAGCCTTTGTTTTGATTTTCAGTAACAATAATGTTAATTTTGATTTTGATAATTTGACACTTTCCCCATACCCCACCTAACCTCACACACCACACACATCTATCACACCTGAACTGAAACATCTGTCAACTGAACTATGCTCATAGCTCATCAACAGCTCCATCCTAAGTTTAGACATTTTATCTTATGTTTAATATATGTGGTTATGTTTGATTAAATATAAGCTTATTTACTCAACAAGCAATCCCCTTAATTAATACACCTCTACAAAAACTGTGTGGCAGATAATAAATAAAAAACATTTACGCAATCTCCTGTTTTGTGCTAATGATCTAGACTTTACTCTGTAATCATCATTTATGAATATTAAGGGTAACACTTTGACCACAGTGTGTGTTATTCTCTGTCCCTCTTCTCTCTCTCTACCTTGAATAAGTGAACAGAACTAAGGACATAGTGTTGTTCCACCTTAAATGCATGTTTGCACACTAATAATGTTCTGACACATTTTTCTGTTTATGTCTGTTACTTAAAGATTTATCTGTTTTTACTATGACTATGGCTTGTGCTGGTATTGTGGACAGTGGCGCTATACTGAATTTTTTTTTTTCCAGAAATTGCACTACATGTGATTGCATTTATCTTATTTTGGACTTGTATTTCTTAGTCTAATGTTCACAGTTGTAATGTATTACTGTCACAATAAAGAATTGAATTGACTTAGGATTTCTGTTGAAGGAATGGTACTAGTGCTTTCTGATCTGCTGCTCTGTCCAGATCCATGGTCTGAGTAAAGAGTCGCTGCAGACACCTGCCAAGTGAGGCGCCACAAACAAATTTTATTAACTGCCTTTTTAATCTCAGGTCAGAACCTATAACAAACCTAATCAATATGCGCATGACAGCCAGTGCGAACTAAGACGAAAGCCTGATGAACTCCAGCACAGTGAGTCAAGCTTGTCATAAAAACACAGACAGCTATAAAGTTTACAGTCTCTAAATGAACTCGGAGACTTTAGCTGCGAGTTGAGGCTGTGAATTCAAGATATGCAAAGAGGGCTTTTTCTGCAGGAGCAGCTAAGATTTGTTTACTTTCAGAGCCTTTTGGAGCCGATGCCAACGCCTCACAGCTGAAAACACTTATTCACACTTTGAAGCCGTTGCAAAACAAACACTCCGACACTTCAGGAAGAGAGATTTTGACTGCTGTACCCGACTGTCACACTTACCTCTCCCACCATCCCATTCCAGACATTGTTGATTTTCTTGCCATGTTTGCCATTGGTTACCAGGTACAGGTCATAGGTGAACTTGACGTACTTTGCGATCTTTTTTAGAATGTCGATGCAGAAGCCTTTGCAGCATTTTTTGATGTACGTCCCACCGGCCTCTGTTGAGTTGCTGCAAAAACAAAGACAACACGGTCAGTTTTGAAATAGCAGCTGCTGTACACAACAATCTTTGCTCTCATTTCCATTCGGCTTCTTTACACCTGGGGGTTCTTTCACCTTTAAGATCACCTTTTACTCTAAAATGACATTAAAAAAATCTCTTCCTTCTACCTCCACGTCTCTCTGGAGGAGGTCGTTTTTTGACGGCCCAGCATCTGCAAGGCTGGGACCATCTGTGTGGATACGCTGAAGAGGAGAGAGTTCAGACAGCGATCGCGTACACACAGGAGCGCACATCGACTTTGAGCCACCTGGGAGTCTCATTTCACTTTTAGATGTGTGCTAATTAGACAACGATAACCTCATCCTTTAGTTGAACAACAACCTGGACGCAAAGTTGATAGAAAGTGAGAAGGCAAAGAGTCGATGAACGTGTTTGCAGTTACCTTCAGGGCTTAAACTGGACAAAGACACTCAAGCACTGTCTAATAATGACTTCTTTTTATAGATACATTTGTTTTCATTTGTTCTGAAAATGCTCCAGGGAGACTTAAAACCTCAACTATAACTGATGTCAAACATATATCATTAACCTCGCATGTTATTCGCAAAAAACAATCATTTACAATAAAGTTTGTCAGTCTCAAAGTTAGCCAAAGTCATCTTGATACATTAACATTGGAGACCATCTCTGGACTCTAACGTAACTACAGTGTTAGGACATAAACTCTGGTCTCTGGAGGTAAATTCCTGGGTTTAAAACCAATTCCTGGTTTTATGTCCTATTCATTGTCCCAACCTATCACGAAAAATTGTCAGAGATTTGGTTTAACTGAATGCATCCAATAGAAAACCGAAGTTTCACCATCTGTCCCATCTAGCTATGCTATCCCCTCTATCCATTAAAGGCTAAACATGCCCAAAGAACCTTTTAAAAAAGTAATGTCTGTAGCATGGTGTCAGGGCTTAAATGAGAAGTTAAAATGCCCCATCAGTGTCCGCAAAAGAGAGATGGGCCAGTGAGAAAACATTATGAGGACATGTCCCCGTTGTGTATTGTAGGTGTGCTCAGATGAGTCTCGGGGTCTATCTTCCAGACAGAGTGACTTAGCTACAGGCCACAACTGTAATAACCGCACTCACAAACTCGGCGTGCCCATTTAGCCGGCCCGTAATACAGAGGAGGCAGCGAGAGCATGTGATGTTATGGAGGCTGTTTGCGAAGTGGCTGGGCCAACTCGATGCAGAAGCAGAGCCTGAGGGGTCTCCAGAGAGGCCAGTGTATGTGTGTGTGTGTGTGTGTGTGATAATGTGTGGAGTTGTTCTTAGCTGCAGCCTGGATGAGTGGATTTATGGTTGTGCATGCATGCATTCCCCCACCCCCTCCAAACAATCCCGGCCCTCTACTGCTTCTCCCACTCGACTTCTTGGCTCCCCTCTCGATCTCTCTACCCTCTTCTCTCCAAATGGACACTGAGGATGCTTGAGTGGGAATCGCGCTGTGGGAGGGACGAGCGCGCCCGGACGCATTGGCCTGTGAGCGAGCGGACATGTGGCAACAGAGAGTGGATACGACTGCGTGCGATCCTCCTCGGAGATGCTTTATCCTCCGCCCTACTTCACAGTCATTCTGGATGGAAATCTCAGTTGGACCTTCTTACCGCTTCAGTCAGCTCTGTTTGTGTCTGTGTGCAGATAAGTGCGGCGCAGCGGCAGACGTTCACTGTAAGCGGCCGAGGAGACAACTGTCGGTAAATGCGCGGACTGTAGAGGACACAAACATGATTAAACTATCATCTACGTGCTCCAGTCGAACGGCCACTTGTGTTAAGGGCGCGCTTTGAAAAGAAAATGGATGGTGAACGAGAGGGAAATTTGCTGAGTTCAGTGGGCGCCTCCATTTTTCAGGCGCGAGACGTGAGAAAGACAAACCAGTGTCCCAAATCAAATGTACTGTTATAATGCTTTCAGGAACTACTAATGTGTGGAATATTGGGGAAAACATGCAATATATACAGTAGTCATGGTGTGGTTTATGTGCTTGATCTTAAATCTAATGCAAGTGATTAGTAACAAATTTTTCCAGTTCAGGTTTCTTGCCAAAGTAAATCTTATATTGCACCAATATCTTGAGAGAGCAGTTCATACATTTCTCACATAACACCTGGAGTATTGTATCTTTCTCTTTTTAAGATTGGACAAGGGTTTCCTCTTGCAGTGTGCCACAGAATGCTGTAGCCTGGCTTTTGAAGGTAACAAAATGAGCACATCACTCCTGTGGCCTTACAATTGCTCCTCTCACCTTTGAAAATTCACTTCAAAAGCTTAAAAAAAAAAAAAGTCCACATTCTGAGAGCTCTCGTTGTCATGAAGAAAGTAAACAAAGGGTCATGGAAAATCAGGGAAAGACTTTTTCTCATAATTCTGACTTGATTCTCAGATTAACTTTTTCCTTAATCCTCTTCCTACCTTCCCTTAGCTGATATTTACTGGTAATTTCACAGATTGTTTAATTACTCCTAATCGCACTAATTACACTTTGGTCAACTGACGTTATTTTAAATGTGCTATTGACAAAGACTTTGACCTGACTTGATGGGTATCGGTATAGTTAGGAAAAAAAAACAAAAAAACATTGTAGTTAGGCCAAAATATATTGTTAATGCTTAAACTACCATAAAAGATTATGCAGGACAAAGTTTATGTCCAATGCAATACCCAAACCTGCTCCCAGAAAAGCAAAAGGCACTTCCTCAAACCTTCCTCTGTACACTGAATGGTTAGATACTTACTCTTTGATATGCTTTCTGCAGGGCACAGAGTTCCTCATGCAGGTCCCAGTCAGCCTCTCCACGTCCTCCACTATCACAAACGGTTTCTCCTCCAAAGTGACGATGGACAGATGGTTGTCGTCCAGCTCAGCGTCTCCGAAGGAGTTAAAGCGAGGCCACACTGGGTACTTGAGAGTCAGGCTGCGGTTGTCCAGTTTCCCCATCTGCAGAGAGCCGTTACACGAGGTTAATGGGAATTGATTAAAGACAATGCAGGCCATAATCATTTTTCATAATTAGTTAACACGTTTGGGACTCTGCCAAAAGACAATACATTTTAGGATTTAAGACTCAAAACAAAAAGTGCACTTCTCTCTAGTGGGTAATTGCACTATATTCAAACCCTCTTAAAATCCCCCAATATTGTTCCCAATAGTAATGGTGTCTCTTCGAGTAGATTTATTTTCTGCAGAAGTTATGCGATGTATAAAGGGCTGATTGACAACTATAATGAACAGCTGCTGTCAGAAGTCCTTCACATAAACAGGAGGAGGCAAATCTGGTGATCAGTGGGGTGTCCCTCCCTGTCATCTGCACTCCACAACATGGCAGCACCAGTAATTGCAATATTTTGTTTTTTACTCTCAAATAAAATGGTTTTAAACTGCACTCTATGCATCAGATCATTCCTCTCATTTTCAAATATGCATAATACTGTCTCACTTTAGGGAAGAGACTGAAAATGTAAGGGAGAAAATATGCATTATGTTGCAGGCACATATCATGAGACATGTTGTTCACAGACCATAATAAATGTGACGGCTGTCGTGGTGTTAGATCACAGCAGATTAAAAACATGCACAGGGATGCATAGCAAAATGCACACAGAGGAATATGTGTTCTGAATGCTAACACATGGAGAATTACAGCTTGATAGCACTGCCACTCTATTAATAATTCAGACGCTCTTCAGCCTCGTGCTTATAGATTTTTGCTACCTGCTTAGCTACACCTGTCAGTGTATGCACCTATTTCTATACTATTTATGCATTTTTGAATGGGACCAACGATGCGGAAAGGAATCAAGAGACACAGAAAAGCTTTGCTCCACAGTTAATATTTAATATTACAGGAGCCAGAAAATGGCAAAACCACGCTCTCACTCTTCACTTCATCCATTTCAAACGTCTTTCTTCTTTCACTCTCTCTTCTGGCCTCATACAGCATTACAAATGTAGTAAGAAGCTGAGTGGCTTTTACAGCCCAAGTTTTTTTTAGTATGTGTGTATTGGGGGCACACACACCACATAAAGTAACTCTGCCACTTGACGTCTTAGGTAGAAACAAATGGGAACAGGCGTACTACTTTCTTGCTGAGTGTATGTGAATAAAAACATGAAATATTGACATGCAAAGTCACTCCTTGACCCTACTCACTATAGCAGAATTAAAATGTGATGTCACCACAAATATGCCATTACAAACAAAACAAATGCCATTTTCCTTTTTATCACAATTGACAATCTAATTGAATGGGCAGAGCTTAAACAGCATTATGGCATCTTAAACAATGACAGTGTCAAATATGCCCCTTTGGTTGGCGTTTATGTGGTAACTTTTTTCTAGCCATGATTAGTTTGAAGCAGCAGATGAAACATAGCCACTATTGACAGCCTCTCTGTCTCTGCTGCATAAGATCTGCATTTATAGTTGTTATAAATCTGTGCAGTTTGGATCCACAGTTCAGTTTCTTTTTGAATCAACTGAAGGAAAACACACTAGAAACCAAACTAGACACTAGAAACTGCACACATGCCACTGTGCTAAGATCTGGAGCACAGTTCTTGTTCTGGTGGGCCTAGCACCATAAAGCATCAGGCTACGCCTCAGTGCAGTAAACAGAGTTGCTGAAAGTCTTCACCCATCAGGCTGAAGACTTGAAGTCTGAAGGGTGAAGTCTTTCTGAAACACTACATGCATGTGTACACAGGGCCAAAACACATCGCCTATCTGTGGACATGGCACAAGTGAAACATCATTGTAAAGGGTTGCTTTAACCACACATGCCAACCACAGTCACAGTAGCCGGAGTTTCTCTTCAATATGTTCTCCAATTTGCTTTAGCTTTAACATTTGGAAATATGTAATTGCTACAAAACAACAGTGTGATGAAAAAAAATTACTTCTAAGAGCAATAATCTAGACATTGATGTTCAGAATTTAGAAAGTTAAGAAATAAAGACAACAAAACCAGATTAACAATGTTGACCTGTTTCAAATTTGTTTTCACTTTGGTCCACTATTTCATGCCTATGTGTGTGGAGTTATGAGAGAGCAGTGGTAAGACACACATATAAATCCACACACGTGTGCTGTTGCCTCGCCTGCCTGCTTGCCTGGATAAGTCATTAACAGACGAGCAGAGAGGAGGAAGTAAAATTAGCATTTTAATTGTTTTGCTTTGAGTACTTTCCTATCCTCTGACAGGGATTAGAGTCTTTCCTCCGCTCAGACTCGGCGGCACTGTCAACAGCTCACTCTGCTGTTGGCTACATCACTCCCGGTGCATGTCAGAGGTGTGGGAGATACAGGACGCTGCACTGAGATGGCATGTGTGCAGTTTCTAGTGTGTCACCTTCGCTCTCCAGGGAACGCTCGCATTTGTCTATCTCTCTTACCCCAGCTGCTTTGCATTTCACAAGCCACTGAGTTTGGGCACACACAAATCTATATGTGCAAGTGTGTGCGGGTCTGAACTCAAAGCAGGGAGGTACGATAGAAAATGGGATTGGTAATGGCGAAGTGAGGGGGAATTTGTGCATAATAAGTGAGGTAGGACTCGTGTCACAGACGTTAATGGAGAGTTGTGGAGATTGTGGGGCCAAAGCTTTTGGAAACACACGCAACTTGAATACACTCTAAGGTCTCTTCAACACTTACCATGGAAAAGCTGCTACTCCTGTGTCTGCAAACCACCTGTTTTTATTCATTTAGAGGTTGGATTATTGAGCAAAATTGGTTGCTTCATAAACCATAGACCATAAATAAAGACTGACAGAGACTCCTTGTTTTTACAGTTCAGATAATCTTGACAGTCTAAGTGATTTGTTCTGTCCTATGAAAAGAATAAGTCTGGTGGATGAAACTACCTCCAGATGCAATTGGATAGATATAACCAATCAGATAGCAAGAAATAAAAAATTGCTTCTCAATGTAATTAAATAAGTAAGTAGTAAGTTTCATAAAGGCCTGTCATTTAAGATACACAGCTACAACTGGATTGACAGGATTTCTACAGAGTAGGTGACTTTTTGTTAAGAGAAGGAATTCCAGACCCATTTCACTCTGTAAAACCCATTTCTAAGGAGACCCTAGCTTCTTCAAGCATGTCGTTTCTTCACTTCAGCATTGACAAACCATATTTAAAATCTAGGAGGATATCAGTTTGGGAAAAGCCAGAGCAGACGTAAAGGTTGAAACAGGACAAGGATGATAAAGCTGACTTCAGCTCTGTTTCTTCTTCTCCTTTTCTTCCTTCTCTACTGTCTCTCCTTCGCTCTAATTAAAGAAAAAGAGGTTATAAATTAATGCTCAGAGTGCAGAGAGGATCCTGTGTATCGACCGGTGCGGGCCACAGAACGCTGAATATCCCAGTATGAGACTCTCGATATCACACACGAACAATGCACACAGAGCAATTTGTGAGGGGCTGTGGTGTGACAGCGAGAGGCCAGTGGGAGGTTACCAAGATAGGGCCCATGGGATTACTGCATTATAACATCCCACAGCGGCAATCCTATCGCATCATCATCCTCTGACAGATTAAGTGCCACTTGGCAATGAGATGACACTTTGCCCCTGAAGAGCCGTGTTTCCCTGCACCGCGGCCTTTCTTTCACTGAAAATACTCCTCCTCCGATTACTTTTGTCACTTCATACCCCGTATCTGTTTTCTGCTCTATGTTTTTCTTTTCTCTACGCTCTGAATGTACTTATCTACCAAACTGAATGTAACTAGATAAAGTTCCTTGTTATAGAACTTCATTTGATAAGAAACCACTTTTTTCCTATTACCCCTACTGAAAAAAAAATCTACATTTTGCAAAGAATGTGAACTCTTGTCTTTTGCACAAAAGACCTGGGTTTTGTGTCTCATCCACCACCCAAGCCTCTGTACTTCATATCAAAAAACAGTTCAGAAATCCCGATCTGACAAAGATTGGACATACTTTTTGATGTGCATACGACACAGAAATACTTTTGGGCTCGAAACATTCATTATGTGCATTCTGGGAATTCTGAAAATGTCAATAAGCAAAACATTCTTTCAAAATAATGGATAAATCAACATAAACTGAATTGCTCTTCTTCCCTTTGTGTAATTCCTTAGTCGACAGGCACCAAAATGAGAGTGAGTGTTAAAAAGAAAATCCAAATCAGGGTCAGGGCTTTCAGACTGAACATCTTCTCTGCACAACTCTCACTGGGAGCGTTATCACAGTGGCACGTTGCATTATGGGAGAATGAGTTCTTGATAGCGTGGAGAAAGTCATTCAGTCATAAAACAGTATCTGTCACTCCTGTCAGACAACGTTATGTCGGGGAAAATGATTTGTGGTGTTACTCGGCACTCTCTGGCTGCATGTGTGTGAACATGAGAGTCTCAGCGAGTGTGTTTGTAAGAAAAAGTGAAAGCTCGAGAGAAAAAAAAAAAAATAGCATGGATTTAGACATTGTACTCAGCAAACTGGGACCACAGGTGCATTTGAATCTGGTCGATTTTTAGGTGTGTTTCCCATGTGTGCCTGTGTTCCATATTGTGAGTCTCCAAGCACAAATCCCATGCTGTCTGTAATAATTATTTTGTGAACTGGCTGCTAACACTGCTACAGTTCCTTAAGCAATTTACACACTCCATCTACTCAGCAGGAATACAACACTGCATCCTGGTCGTGATCGGTAAATAGGCCTTTCTCATTCAGAGACACAAAGCTTTTAGAGTGTGCAGCAAGAAAACTCATTATCATTTCTGCAACGTCATTCATTCTGGATCCTTGTGTTCTGCAAGTTTAACCAGCCATCAACTTTTATTCAGCGCTTTACATTTTCTATCGTTTTCCAAAAGCCTCAGGAGTCCAACCCTGTTTCATAATGCCATGAAGGATATGACATCTCCAGATATTTCATATGAACAAACAGCAGGTTATATTAAAGGCATACATACTGTACTTTTCGTAAAGTAACTTTCGTAACTTTTCTTTAAGCTAGTGATTTTTCCACAATTGGTGTATTAAGAACATAAAACTTGAAATTGTGTGTTTAGAAAGCACATAATTAAATGTATGAGCACAAGCACAGTACAGGTTGAACCCTTGTACGGATGTGTCCAGATATGTGCACACACAATGGTTGTAAATAGTGTGGCACAAATAACTTAAAGAATATGTTAAGAAATAAACACAAATTGGCTCAAATGTTGAATGGAATATATACTGTTAACTGGATCATAAGGAATGTAGCTTGAAAAAAAGAAGCAAGGATGTCTGGTTATGTGGTTATGCTGTAAAAACATTGCTAGCAACGTTAGATTTAGCTTGCTAGCCGCTAGCTACAACAACAAGCTGAAGAGCATCAGCATGAAGCCTCCTCCTTGTGTTTCCTATTAATTTAGGCACACAAATAAAGCAAATTTCACACATAAAAAGTCTGAGATTTCCATGCCAATCACACATATAATTTGTAGGTTTTGCCATCAGTATGAATGCCCCATAAGAGCTGAAATTTGAGCTAAACTTGATCACCATTGCACTAAACTAAACCTTAAGTCACAGACAAACAGACCACCCAAGTCAAATGTTACTTATTGGTTCAAACATCTCACTCTGGTGGTAAATCCTGGGTTTTATGTACCATCATGTTCCATTCTGCTCTTTTTGGACAAGAGAATGCTTTCAGATCACTAAGTACTAACAAACTGTCCTTCTTATGTTTGTCCACACAAACGCACGGCCGCATGTCCACCATCTGTGCTTCTGTCAAATGAAAGAGTCATGGCACGGCCAATCCGAACAACTGGATCGCCTTCAAAAGTGCAATTGTAAACACTTAAACAGTTAGGTGTGTCACAGATGTTGTTGCTTTGAAAAGCCTAGCGCCGAACACCTGCAGCGAACGGGAAACACACACACACACACACAAACACACACACAGGTGGCTCGCTCTTCCTCTTCTCCTCTTTCTCCATCTTTTGTGAGGCTCATTTTTGTGATCTGCAGCCCATCTGTCTCAGTATTGCTGCACACTGCTCTCTGTCTGTCTCCCACCCGCGCCCCAGAGGAGACACATTTTATATTTTTAGTGCATATCCATATTTTAGTGCAGTTACTGAATTTTTATCTCTTGATCATCTTGGAAGTCTCTGTCTGTTTCTTGCCGATTTCTGGCGCATGGGTGGGACAGCTGCACCAAGCACGGAGCGCGAAAGAGAAAGAGAGAACAGCTCCCAATTACGTTTTCACTTTGGGTCTGTCTCTGCAGCACAGCGGAGTGCTACTGATCAATTTCAGCGCCTGTGTGTTTACAGCAACATACTCTACCTTTGCACAGTGCGCCAACAAAGCTTCCTTTGTGTGCATGGCAGGAAAAAATACAAAAACGCCAGCCTCCAACGGGGTTGAGGCAGATTGCAGCAACATAAACCAGTATACTGTACGGCATACAAGCTCCATTTTTCTTTAAAAAAAGCCTCTGCAGTTGTGGTTGGTGTCAATAGTAAGCGTGAAAGAGTAAACAAACGTGCACACAAGAGCAGTGACCCCTTACCACCTCAATAACCAGGGTCTTAGATTTTGATTAACTGTGGTTTGAGGTGCTATCAGAGACCACAACAGCTATAGCGGCTAAAGACAGAGAGACTGCACAGATTATATGGCCAAGCAAAGATGGAAGAATCAAAAGAAAAAGAAAAGGAAGAAGAAAAGTCACAAAGAAATGAGACATAAACATTCTAATGACAAAAAACACTGAGCAAAAACTGAGAAGCAAAAAGTGATGTGATTTTTTTTTTTTCATTTACACACTAGGCATCCACCCTCAGTTTTTTAAACATGTCTCTAAAGCCTCTCCCACTCACTATAAACTACTGGCACAATAAATATGAAGTATTTAAGGTTTTAGGAGAAAAGTCTGAATAACATATCAAGATGCATGGTGGTCATTTAAAGTCTATTACCAGAGAGAAAACACTCAATGACCATTAGTTAGAAAAGTTCCTTCACATTAAACAGTTCAAGAAATCCCTAGTCTGGTTGGTAAATGAGCTCATTGATCAACTAAGTGTTGTACGATGAGACAGAAGTTAGCTAGTTTCAGTAATGATGTTTACTGCCTGTTGCTGCTTGGTGTCACAATTATCAGAAGCCGGTTGTCAATCAAACTATAAATAGTCTCTTTTACAGATGTGCTTTCAGTCTCTATTTATTTTGTAGATTGGCAATACGCCTTGTGTTTATCTGTGTACCATCTTCAGCCTGAGTTGCTTCTTACATTTTTTGGCTCCCATCATTCATAAAAGCAGAAGACAATGTATTTGTGTCAATCAATGGTTTTACAGTTGACAGACCAAGAAGTGTCCATGAAACATATTCTCGAGAAAGCTACAGTGGTGCAGTGGTGTGAGTACATTTCTATAGAAAGCTTACTTACTAAACCGAATTGTGTGATTTAAAGGTGATGACAGACAACTGACCAGAGGCGTGGCAAAGGGTTAATGCAAATCATTGGCCCAAACTGGGAAGGGGGTCTCAAATGGTGGCCATATTTATCCAAGCAAACGTTGCCATATACAGCCAGTTTTTGTCATTTGTTTTCCCTCAATGCCTAAATGAGAAATGTGTTTCTTAAAACATTTAGCTCAAATCTCAGAACAGTTAGTGTGGTGTTCACAAAAGTTGTTTTAGACATCCGTGTATGGTATTCGTGGAAAAAGTAAACAATTTTTTTTTTAATTACTTACGATTGTCTTCAAATCTGTACAAAAAACACTTGTATGTATGCATTTATATGTCTCACTGGACAAACCTTAAAACTCTGACTCTCAGGGCAATCATCAAATCACAGTCCACAACTATACCTGGCAAAAGGATTCATTCAGTCATAATAACTTGTGTAACATGTAGATTTTTATACATATTTACTCCCTCTGTAGAATATGAAGAATAGAAACATCACGCATGGGATCAGACGCCATTTTGCATTATATCCTAAAAAATGATGATTACTGTATGCAATATTCTCTGTGTAAGTGAGCTAAGTGGTTTGTATGTAACATAATTAAGATTTTTAAATGCTATTATTTAGCTTTTCATGTTGCTTTTTCACACAGATGTGATTTGGTGGTAATGTTAATATCCATCATTTGCGCCTACATTTTTTCACTGTGGCTCAAAAAGTGACACAAAAACTGAAACTTTTGACAGTCAAAACTAAATATTTTGGTTTGATCAACTACTAAACTCAAATCCACTTTTTGTTGCAATTGTGTTTGTGCCTCAAGTGTAAACTGTATCAGGGGCTCCCAGGGTGCACTTTCTCTGTGTCTATAAATAGGATCAAATCTCTCGTGACACCAACAGCAACTGCTAAAAAGTCCACTGCAGCATAAACAGTATTAATCCTCAAGATGAAGATGTAAAACTAAAGCATTACAGTTTTCATAACAATCAGACCTTGTTCCATTTAGACTTTTTGTTTGGATGCTGAGGACTGTTTGTCATGGGTCAATAAGCAAAGTTTCCTTAAAAAAAGTATGGCAGCCATCTTTGACTTCGGTCATAAAACATCTTACCTTCTCCCACTCTCTCTCCTTGTTGAGCACGATGACCACCAGCTTTGGATTTTCTTGGTATCCATCTTCAGTGAATGACAAGTCTCTGCCATCCCATGTCACATTCATCATGTACCTGAAGCAGACGAGACAAAGGACAGGGAGGGGAGTTGGGGTTTGATAAAGGAGGGAAAGGGAAATTGAAATGTATTAGCATGACAAAATATTACAGTGCCTAGTATTATTATCAAGAAATATTCAGACGTGATCCTTTTGTAGAGTCATATTTGATTCTTATAGATTGGAGCACAATTGCATTACACTAATGGAAAGGCAGTATAATACAGATTGATATTGCTGTTCATTCATATCCTAAAGGAATATCAATGTAGCATGGAGCTGCGCAATATTAGGAAGAAACAATGTGGCGGTGGAATATAACTAGTTTAACTGTATTCTAGAAGACATTTGGAGAGTCATATAAGTAGTCTAAAATTACTGCCTGCAGAAACTTTTGATTAGTGAAACCAAGTGCATCATGGGCCACAATAAAACTAGGGTTAGTGTCTACTTGAGTGGCATTTCAAAGAGCATGTGAGTAAGGAAAAGTAGATAAATTAGGTTTCAGTGTTGCAAAACTAGAGTATGGTAAGACGTAGCATATATTTGTTTACAGAGCCAACTATGTTTATTTTATGTTCAACTGAGTTTCCCTCCAATCACAAGTATCACATACTTATGTTAAATAATTTAATATAATATTTCTATTTTTTTATTATTAATTAATCACTTGTTTTTATTTATTACTTGTTACTTGTTTTCCACAAGACAGTAGAATTGCACATTTTTAAAAATCTTATTTATCTTAATTATTATTTCTGTTTAATATAGAGAATTCACTCTTTTGTTCAATAAATCCAACATATTTCCAGTCACTGAATAATCGTGTAAAATAATTGTGATTTTAACAATGACCAAAATAACTGTGATTCTATTTTTTTCCATAATGGAGTAGCCCTACCATTTGATTTGAAATCATAGAACCTCTTTGACCAAAACTGAGACAAAATAGATGTTGAGTGGTCTTAAGCATGCTGCTATAACACGACCAATGATTATAGAGGTTCTGAAAATGAATACATTCTTTGGTAATGGGCATATTGTGCACATTGGCAATGCAAAGACAATACATTCCCAATATATTGTGCAGCCTTCATATCCAAAAGTAAAACGTTATCTACCCGTAGCACAGAGCTCACCACACACAGTCATACTATAATGAGTGACCCATATGGCAGGTCACATTAGCTAAGATGGAGGGCGTTGGGGAGATATTCTTGGGTCCACACAGCCTCCACATTAATCATGGCTGTCCTTCCCCTCTGTGCCTCTCTCAGTCCTGTCAGTGGTCATGTACAACACAGGCACAGACAGCTCCTCTTCTCTATCTCAGGTAGTCCATTCCGACGCCTGGCGACAGGGCGAACCTTTAAATGGAACATGTTCCCACGTGATACTTCTATGAAAAAGAGCTGTTCGGGTGAAGGGCAGGCACATGCTAAAAAACGATTTATTCCAACAGCTAATGGTGCACGGGTAAATCTGGAAAATGTGATTTGTGCTTGTTCATGGCCATGACCGCTCAATGGAAAGACGGAATTGGAAACAGATAAGAGGGATTTTGTGATTAGAATAATTTGATTGGCGTACAAGCGGATAGGTGAGACGTATTAAGCCATTTGATTGGACACGGATGCAGCGCTGAACCCAATTATGTGTGACTTCAGTGAAGAAAGAGATGCAGCAATCAATACCAGCTCCAAGGCTACTGCTCTTTCATACAATGGTCTATTCTGTCTGCAATTTGTCTCCAAGGCAAGAGACTCACTAATATGTTTTTGTTTTAAACTACTACTCTAGCGTTTAGAAACAATAGACTGAGAATTTATGCTTAAAAAATCATAAGGCAGACATGTGCCATCACTAATACATAGTGTCTTGTCTTTTTGTCTTTTGCTTAAACACAGAGCCATGGTAATTCTTTTTCTAATCTATTCAAAGGATTTGTCTGGTCTCTGTGGATTCAAGTTGGATTTCCAGGGGGCAGTACTAGCAGATGCAGAATAAGGTGCCAATAAGAGAAACATAGCATGGGATATAGGCACAGGACCAATCAGACTAGAATGAACACATCTAAAATAAATGCCTATTTAATTTAACATTGGGACACTACTGAGTGGAAATGGCTGTGAACAAAAGGGATTGGAGGTGAATGCAATGAGTGCAGTCAATGGTTAAAAGTATTTAGAAAGGATTTAGACCTGGATCCAGAGTCGGTCATGGCTGCTTTTTCATTATTAATGCAAATTTGCACATACAACAACAAAAATATTTATTAAAATATAAAAATAATTATTTCCATGCTTCTCTTTGGATTATGGACAATAAAGCAAGTGCACCATGCCTCAGTTTTATTTTATCCACCATCATCTACAACAGTTGCCATACCGCTGTGGTCTATTTATAATTTTTTCTATGCTAGTGCAGTTCTTGTAATACATCTGTGGTGTCACCTCCACTCATCCAAATATGAATCAGTCTATCCATCTTTTATGTAAAGCCAATGATAAACATCTATCTTTTACTTCCTTTTTACTGATTACAGCATACCTTTGGTCTCAATTTTTTTTTTTTGCAAGTTTTAATAGAAATCCTCATTTTAATTGCTATGACATATTATGAACAATTTATTTGCATATGGTGCAGTCATTAAAACAATTTCTTTCACACATAACCAGCAATCCACGTTACAAAATGCAGCAACTGTGTGTATTTACAAGCAGCAGAGAGTGTGATGCAATTCTCGTGAAACCTGGCCTTACTGGGTGTAAATGTGGCAAGATGTAGCGGAAGGTGAATCAAAATTCATCTTGTATGCGAAGAAAAAGAGGTCACAGTATCTTATTAAAGTCTGTCTTGTGTTGGGATGTAAAAATAATGATGCAAGTTAAAAGATGTAAAAGATGCACACAGGACAGGCAGTGTGAAAAGTGTGTGGTGATGTATGTTTGGGCCAACGCCTTTTGAGCAGGTAGACCTAACGGAGCGTTGCTAGGATACAGACGGAGAGCGCAGTGTATACATCGGAGGATTACCCTAAACAACCCTGCGTATACACCCCTGCAAACAGAGACAATTAGTTTGCTCTTCCCGCCAATTCTCCGTGTAATATTTCTCCCCGGCCTGTAGCACGGAAGCGGTCCAATTCCTCTCAGTTTGCAGCCTCCATTATATCAGTAATCTCTCTATTCATAATATCCAGGGGGGTGGGCAGACAAAAAAAATGGAGGTCCCAGAAAAACGACGGTAAGCCTTCGAAAGAGCCAAGATAAAAATATCCCCTGTCTTTCTATTTTTGGAGGTTGCGGGAGAGCAGTTGAAGATTGGAGGGGCACTGCACCAGTAACCGCTTCTCATGCAGCAAAAACTACGCTGCAGCAAGTGCCATATTCATACTTTGATTTCCTCGGATTGTTCTTGTTTTATTAAAATAACTATCCCTATGTCAGAGCTGTCAAACGTACTCGAGCGAACAGAAGTCTTTGAGTGCTGACTTTTTCCGATTGGCTCTGATCATAGAGTGTTTATAAGTCACTTTAAGATAAGTGCACTACGTTTTATCTGAAAGGCTCTCCTCTGCCTGCAGGGGAAATTGTCTCAGCCAAGATGTTAAGATTATCTTATAATACTGCATGCTCTTGAGATGGAGACATTTATCCTTCGTAAAGACAAGGACTAGTCAAAGTAATGATGATTGGACGCAGACGTTCACGGATGAAGTGGGGTGATTTAGGTCTTTTAAGAGCACCCAGGGGTGAGGAGTCATTTGAAAACACATCCCCAGCCCCAGGTGGCATGTGTTAAGTGTGGCATGAGTGATGACTACACAAGGTGAAGTACAGGCTTGTCTTGTTCAGTCTATTCTAACTCTGTGTGCTTTTGAACTGTAGGCAACACACAATTAATGCAATTACATTTTGTCTCATCTCAGTTCAATATCTTGACATCAAAAATAAGACCCACTGAGATACTTTAGCGGAAAGTCTTTTGATAAATAAAATAGGATTTACAGTTGGTGAGTATTGGATTGGGCTCCTATAGTGTCACCACGGGTATTCTCCAAAATGCAATTTAATTTTATGCAACACTAGAGCGCCATCCCTCTTATCTGTCTAAACTGTATACTATTTCTGAGAATGTGAAAGGCAATTACTGCTCATTTTAACTGTCTATTTTTTATCTTCAGACTCTCAGTCGTTACGCTAATTACCATTTAGATCATCCAATGTTCAAGGTTGACTTTTAAAACTTGACACCTTGATGAGTACCATGAGTACGAAAATTTAAAAATAACAACCACAAAATAACTATAGTGTGTATAGCTTGGATCTAATTGAAAACTGATTTTGTGCTACTTTTGCTGACTGTCTGAGAGTAGCTTTCTACACTCATCTGTATGGTCAGTCTGGAACAGTTTGGTACAGGTAATCCTAAATGACTATATGTCCATAATAGCAGTGTCTGAAAAATGTGACACAAAAGTATGAGATATTAATCACATTTAAGGTAAAGTGACTGACTAATGAAGTGAGTATATCTTTAGTGTTAGTGGTATAGTTAAATACTTTTGCAATAGATTTTCTAGTTACTACTCACTCTTAAGTTCTAGTAAACACAATGTTGTCAGTCACAAAGTAAGAGCTGTAAGGTGCAGACTTTATAATCCCTGCTGATAAGAAAAATGAGTTTATTCTTAAAGTACAGTTAGCAATTTAGCATTTCTGTCTTCTTGGTATCTTTTTTTTTCCTTTACAAGAATGCAACAAGATTCACTCAGGAAAATGTTGTCATTTCATGTTTCCCTTGCTTTTCTAATCAGAACACTGTAGGGTAAAGCTTTAACTTTTAAGTGTCGTTGTAGGTACCAGATTGGCTTGGATTGTTAAAGTTGCGCTTTGATGACTATATTTTTCATGGTCTATGCTAAAACATAACTAGTGATCCCTGAAAGAATCAACATTGCCTTTCAACTCAAATATTATACGATTATTTAGTCTTCTTAGAGAAATATTCCTGATGTATGTTATTATGGCGAGTGTAACATGAAAAGAACAAATAGCGCCGTCAGGTCAAAACTGCTCGAGTTGGTTTGTTCAACTGTTCAAATGTACTCTCGTTAACATTTCTGTATAAGCTACGACAGCCAATCACCGGTGTGAGCTCAGCGTTTTACCCAATCATATTGCATGACCATTATGGATGTTGACCAAGCAGTATATGACAATTCAGACTCTTCAAACCCCTTTTGAGAATTAAAAAATCCTCTAAAACCATGCCATACCAAACAAATCTGTGCTGCACCTCTCCAATACAAACATGCATCAAGTTACTTTACTAATAACATTTTTACAAATACTCGAGAATCCATCCATTTTGTAGAATATATCTAATTCACTAGGAACAGTATTGTGCTTCCCCCACTGCCCCGTATTATATCCACTGTGGCTGTACTACGTGATTGGAACTTCAACCATAAATAGCTTATTGTTTTTGATCGAGAATGCAGGCATCCTATTTTCTTTTATGATTTAATGTCAGCAAATCGAAATGAGGGCCTTGGTGCTGGGATAGAGGGAATAGCTTGATAAAATGGATTCAGTTCCTCTTGCTTAGAGACCATTACCTGCAGGGCAAACATAAGCTGACAAGACCAATGTGGCGGTAATATGATGTACGGAGTTCCATGTTTGCCGAAACACTCATACCCGTACATACACGCAGCCTTGCACAAACCTTTCTTAAAAACCCATTCCTAAGCCGACTGCAGGTAAGTGTGCAGGTTATACAATCAACATGCAATTTATGTGTTTGCCGAGTGTATGAAAAGTGTTTGACACAACTCACGGGAGACTTTGCAAATGGAGCTGCACATACAGCAAAAGAATAACATGTAAACAGAGAGGCACAGTCGGCAAGCAAACATACGGTAATGAATAATTGATGACTGGAGGATTGAGTGGCATGTTAAGACACTTTGGGGCATTGTTTCTAGTCCCTAAGAAGATATTTATGGCTTGTTTCTCATGAGGAAATAAATAAGACATTATGCTTATTTAAATACTGTATATATTGTAACACAGCCAGCAGAATCTGTTAGATGCACCGGGCAGCTGAAAATTAATTTAACATGTTTTTACAATATTTTCCCTTTTTTTTCTTCAATACATCTTTATTTTTTCAGTGTTTGTGCTGTTTTAATTTGCCAGTTTGCTCATCTTAAGTAAAGCAGCTCAGCCTAGGGAATAGCAGTTAGTGGGTAGGGCACTTTCAGGGCAGGGTTTCCAGGTCGATGTTTGCAAACAACGAAACAGAGGTAAAATCCAGGATTATGTGTCTTAAGTACTCCTGTATTTGACTTGTCTTGTGTGAGCTGTGATTGGCTGAAAGCTACATACACATAAATGTCACTCGCATGTTAACAAAGGAGTAAAATGTCAATATGGACAGCAACATTGTCTTATGTATGAAATCCTGCTTAGTATACCTTTAATTTTGTCGCTATTGTTAGTTTTGGTAAAATGTTTGCCTATATGTAGTGTCTTTTACTGAAATTATTGTCTAAGTTGTATTTTGCACATTTTAAACAGTTTGAAGAAAGTTTGTCTTCTGTCTTAAAACAAAGTAAACACATTTTACTGGGTAAGAGAGTAAGTGGAGATGTCAAGGGTCATGTCACGTATATTGCAATGTTTTGATCTATTTGTGGACAGGTTATATGGCGGCTGCCCCATATGTGTGTGCAGGAGTGCACGTGTGTTTCCTGTGATGTGACCCTCATCCATCAGTGCTCCAGACTGAAATTACTTGTCAGAACAAACTACTACAACCACGCCTGGTCCACACACACACATACACATACAGATAAATAATTGCTAAAGTCTTTTAAGGCACACTGTTCACCACAGCAAGGTGAGCAGTACACTGCAAATCTGTCATGACAGCACATTCTCTAAAGGGGGCCTTCTCTTTTTCTAATATGCGCACACACACACACACACACACAAACACACTTAAATAGCCATGTGTGCACCATATTTTATTTGGGGCAGAAGTTGTCACTTGGTCTGATTGCTGCTCTGGCCAGCTCTCTTAGTTGGTCATTTGTCTCCAGGTTTTATTTAATTTTCTTTTTCTATTACTTTGCAAAACATATTCATCTTGGATGTGTCAAAGCGGATTTATCATCACAGCTGTCAAAGGCAAAGAGAGTGAGGTAAAACTTTGCTGGAAGCCCGCACTGCAAGATGTCTGAGTGGATTTAAAGATGTACCAACCGGTTCTCATGCCATGGGCACTGAGCCAATGTTTGGTCAATGGCCCATCTCAACCTTTTAGTGTCCAATGCAATGACAAGAAGTAGGTTGGGGCAGTGGATGGGACATAAACCTTAAGTGAAAATTTAGAACACTGTTGATGTCACTGAAGTTTCACTCCTGCAGTTAAATACCCCCCAACATTTCTGTGATTTTGTCAAAATTGTACAATGGTGGTATTTTTATGGAAGGCTCATGAATGTGCCTGTTTGCTCGTGGATCTGCTGCCTCTGTCCCCACACCTCCCTTGACAGCTGTTGATGGTCTCTCCACCAGGACTGGCTTGTTGCCCGACCCCACCTTGATCATGTTCATCCTGTCCTGGCCACAAAACCCTATTGGCTGAGCTCTCTCACCCACAACAGAGCCATCTGTGGCGGCTCGTGAACCTCGGTAACAACCTGAGGCAACTGAGCATGCTGGGAATAAAGTCAGCTGGCTCAAAACGCTCTCTAAATCTCTTTGGAAAAGAGCTTTTACCTGACGAAGGTGTTGAAATAGTGTAGGATTAGTGCTAAACATCTTTCGCTGTTAAGTTTCTGTCTGAGAAAACTAACTAATGCTTAAAGCTGATCCAACAGCCACAAAATGATCACGGGAGTTTATATCTAGAAGACAAAAAGAGTTTAAATTAAATGTTCATAGTCGAGATTACATAGAATCATAGACTGCTCTTTGTAATGCAGTTTTAATCATTTAATCAAGGTTTTGTTCAAAGCTTGCATAAAAGCAGGTGTTTTGTGATATTATTTCAAGTTCAAGAGAAATAAACCTCCAAACACTACACACAAAGACACGCCATTATGTTTGAAATTTTGCAGCGCACTTGTCTACTTCCTAGTGGGTGCTCTGCTGTACAGTGGATAAACTAACAAACTAGCACTGTCTCAGTTAGCAAGGAAAAGGTTTTTAAAGATTTTTTTTTTTTTTTTACTTTGGAGTTGGCTCTGGGCAACTTCAGGATTAAATACTCAGGAAAATACAAGGCTGACAAACATTCAACAACAAGGTAAGACTTCATGACAAATGCAGATCAGACATAAAACTGCAGCAATGATGCTCATGGCTGTTTTAAAACTGTGGGTTTTGTGGGAATACAAAGAACTGGATCCCATGAGAGCTTGTGTGAATTTAAATGGGAGTAAACTGAAACCTCATAAATACAAATATTATGCTCATTGAATCGAATCATGGCAGGCTTTGGTGCTGCTCTGTAGACTTTGGAGGTAGACCTTTTGTTTTTGATGGAAAAAAGACAACTGGATTCACTTTTGTCGCTTCAACATTCAAATGTATTAAAAACCCAATTCCAGGATGTAAACTGTGGTGTGTAAGGCTCTCCTCTCCGGCAGATGGAAAACCAGACAGCGCTGGCACGACCTGCAACATCTCTCACTGGCTGAAGGGAGCGGGCGCAAGACACGAGTCGGAACAGAAGACGCCGTGAATGAGGCTGGAAAAACAAAAAGGCCGCCATAAGGGCTCATTGAGGAGCTCTTCAAATTTTGGAGAGTACTCATTTGGAGCGACCGCCCGCTGCTTCCTCTTTCCTTTTCTGTTTCTTGCCTAAAACTCCCTTCTTAACTTTCACTCATCCCTTTTGTGTAACCCTGTGTGTTAAAGTAAATAAAGTCGAATGTGTTATGTTAACTTGGTGCAAACTTAGCAGAAGTCTTCAATTATAGGGGACAAGGGTGAAAATAAACATTCAGCAAAGAGTCACACAGTTATGAGAGATGTTAGATGCTAAGAAGACAAGGAACCTCAGTCATTTATTATTAATACCACAGATTCTATTTCCCTCACTGTCGATCATTAGATACAGTAAACAAACACCCACACATTGTTATTTTCTCTTACTTGTGTAGTGCACTGGGTGGGAGCTTATTTGTCTTTTCCATCGGGCCATAACAAGACGTCTTCGCTTCAGGGATGTCTCCGTGCTCCTCCAACATGGCCGCCGCCGCTGACGTAATGATCCCCAGGCCGTCCCTCACTCTGGCCTCTATGGGGTAGTCCCAGTCGTCATAGGACACCGATATCATCCCCGAGGGGAACTCCTCAGGGGTTATGTCCGGATTCCCGGTGGTGAGCGACGGCACGATCCAGATGTAGCCAAATCCGGTTAGTCCCAGCGAGCGCGCCTCCTCCAGGATATAGACCGCCTCGTCTTTGGAGCAGTAGAGCAGGACCACCGGGGACTGGACTTTCTTCAGCATAATCTGCGAGCGGCTGTCCTCCTCCACCGCGTCCAGAGTGATGATATTCTGCAGGTCCCAGCCCACGAAGCTGAAACACACACAGGGAGGACACCCGTGAGATGTTAATATTTTACTAATAGACTATTAACTTTGCCCAGGTGCAGGCAAGGGCAGCTATAATGGTCCATGATAATTAATATCATTGTTATGTGTGAAGCGAATGCTAATAGGTGTGAAGCGCTAAGGAGCTGTGTAATGACACTCGACAGGTTTCGGTGCACTAAACTGAGGACAAGGTCAACTGACGCTGGTTTATGAATGTAGGAGGGGTCAAAACTCTGATTTAGTGAGATTATAATGTGCCAATTACTGAAAACTGAAGTAGTGCCTGTAGTTTAGCAGCTGTCATATCCTTTTTCAGCTAAAATATTTATAATCTAACCCCACTGGTGACTGGGGGGAAAAAAAGCAGTCTTATTATTCAGCTGCACTGAACTTAACACAGCCGTTGACCAATAAGGCTAACTGCAACTCTCACTAGCTTTTACATCTGAAAATATTACATTGTAGCTCAAACAAAACCATGCATAAAGGCAATTATTATTTATCTGGATTATACATATTTGCAAATTAAATAAACTAAAATGCAGGGCACCACCTGAGATACAAGGGAGACAGCAGTGGTTCAAGATGCTAAAAATATAGTGTTAGCTAACTGGCTACTTAGCTTAACTTCAGATTTGCTTTTGGAGAAAATTAATGCATAAGATGCCTAACTGAAATTAAGGCTAAAAAATAGACTAAAATGTAGATTAAAAGTCACTTGTCACACTTGTCATTATGTTAGTCTAAAAAATAGTCATGTCAGTTAGGCTAATTACATACATTACTAGCTAAAAACCTAACTTAAAGTAACACTATGTAACTTTTCCCCATAAACATATGCTGCTTCACGCATTCACTAAGTCATTTTAATGATTTCCTGTTATAAAAAAACTAAATTTTGGATTTGTGGTGACATCTAATGGCAGAATGACAAAATTTACTTTCACACTTGACACCCCTTGTTACGAAAGCATGTGAGCAGCTATGGCACCCCATGAACAAACCCAGTGAAAATAGATCTGCTGGTGACAAAATGGTAGAAATGGTAAACCAAAGCAGCTTAGTTCATAACTACCCTAAACAAGCAAGATTATGTGCTCAAAAAGAAACATGAATGTGCTTCTCCGCCAGCCGTGCTCAGTTTGCCCACTCTAGGAACTAAAATGGCTTCTTCCATTGTGTTTTAAATGTCTATTTTTTTGCCAACATAGACAAATGCAAAAGGGTTATTTTGACGCGATTATCCACAATTAAAACTATATATAAATTATACATTTTGCACAATGTATTATAAATAAACACTCTTATACAAAACAATTCAATGTATGATAATTCATCGACAGCATAAGTTTGAGGCGGTGGCCGGTTCACTAAGTCTGGCAAGTGACTGTAAATAAACTAAATAATGAACAAAAAGGCTTAAAAATCATGCATGTGGATTGGTCAAAGCAAAGACACTACAACGAGTATTGCACAAAGTAGTTTAGCAGGGGATCACTTAGCCACTGTGCAACAATGGACAAGGCTTGTAACATGAGAGTGATTTGGGACACGCTGTCCTCTTTGTGCTGTTCAAAAGTGATGATGGCCGCCGAGTCCCTTCTGACAAAACTAGTAAAGACAATAACACACAGCCAACACCAGATAAGCCAGACAAGCCCCAGCAGGAAAAATAATTATCACAGAAGGAAATGCTGGAGTCATATTCTTACACTCCATCCACGTTGTAATCTCTGTGGCCATTTGTGCCTGCACTCCCTGATTGCCTGCTCTGATTTTCTGCTCTGAATGATGGAAGTTCATTGCAATCAAAACTGTCTGCCCATGACTTGACTATGTGAACCCGCTGAACGCTGACATGGGAAATCGACAGTGGGTAATTGCAGGTAATTGGGCTTATTATTTCTGGCTTCGTAAATGATAGGCTATTCTTTTTACACTGAGGTCAGCAGAACTTCCAGAGGAAATAAATACTAACAATGGAATGTCTTGGCAACTACAAGAATCCTCGGCAAAGTTGTGTTTTAATTCTTCATCTTGAGTGGTAAATGTCTTCAAACATTACTTTTAGCCCGTGTCAGCTTTATATACAGACAGCTGATGGAAGAGGTAAGTGAGAATCTGTGATGACATAAAGAGTAACTGCTAATGAAAAAGTCCCTTCACAACTGAGCTTCAATAGATCACAAGAGCAGCCACTAACCCTTGCCAACATCTCAACATTGCAGAACATGTATCTTTAATTTGACATTTCTCGCACAAATTATGACTAGATGTTCTCCTGAGCACTTTTTTGACGCTGTCTCGCACTTAAGGCCTATATCATCAGTCCCTGTGATGTAAAGGTGCAGCATTGGTGCACAGTAAACCAACCTGTCAACTCATCTCACTTAAAGAGTGCTGATGAAATCTTTTCTGAGTGTAACAGGCTTTAAAAGTAGAGAGTGGGGAGTAACTCCTCTCTAAAGTAAACTTGTGTGTCCTCTGGGGAAATTTGAGCAGATAATGGAGAACATTTCAGATGAAATAGAAAAGCAGGCCTGGAATAATGAATTTTAAAGGAAAGATGCTTACAGTGGCTCTTGTTAACAGTAAACAGCTAACGATGAGAAGGTCAACAGGTCATGAGGACTTGAACTTATCATAAGCAAGCTTTGGTATGGTCAAGGTATAGTGTGTAAATGTTGGTGAATTTTTGTCCATCTTGGAAAAACTGGCATTTACTTTGGATCCTTCTTCAACAACTATCCAAAGTTGACAAATTACCATCAGACCTCTTTCCATTGGGTTTGTTTATAGACAGCAACATGTCCCTGCAGGAGAACATGGCTTTTCACATGCTCTAAAAATGTGCAAGGTGGGGCTGGGAAATAAATTTTAATTGTTTTTTTGTTGTTGTTGTTTTTTGTGTTGCTACTGACCTAAAAAGGTAATTCAAATGTTTTTTGTTTTTTTTTTACCAACACAAGACAACAGCAGTCAGCAGCAGCAGTGTACATTAATCATTAAGTGAAAATAAACCAGTTTAGGTTAGATACTTTATGGTTTTAACCCTCTTTGTCTTGTTAAAAGATGTTAAAAGTGCTCCGACCCCGTGGCTAATTTGCATGAATTAATAGAGTGCGCTACACACTGCACAGATCCTGTTTCTGTCGACCAGTTTCCTGCCACTTCTCTAAACCACAGTATATCTGTGATTATTAGTGTCTTTATCGTCTGCAGAATCACCACAGACATTATTAGCTGCTTTGGAGCTAGCAGCAGCATTAGCCACAACACAGTGAGCAGCGGCGGGTTAAAAGAAACTGGCAAGGTGTGGATAAATCTGTAATTTTACCGAGAGATGCCGCCAAAAGGCCAAAAACTACACACCCCACCTTTACAACTCCAACAAATGTAGTAATACAGCCAGTTAAATCCTATAATTAATAAAATGTTGACAATTTTTAAACATTGCACCTTTTGAGGATCCCAATTGTTGTCACTGTAAACACTTAAAGCTCAGAGGGAACATTGATATCAAAGGAGAGTTTTCTTTCTGCTCTTGTATTGCATTCTCTCATATTTGTGGTCAATTGTAATGCATAAATATATTTTGGATTGGATTGGTCTTGTCCTCACTTCCTGATCCGTCCTCTGCTGGTCCCTGTCTTTGCTTTTAAATAAATACACCACTTATTCTTACCTATTTTAAGGTTTTGAGCACCAGCTATATTTTCATAATGGGTTTTTCAAAGTGATAAATCTTTAAAATACCAATCAATCTTTCGCACTTCTTCATTCAGATATATTATTCCTTTTAACTCAGCCTTAAATGAGCCTAATGGATGATTGATATCCTTGAGTAAAATCAATGTGACTGCAGATTTTGTTCTGTCCAACTATGTACCTGTTGTCCACAGTCGTTTTGAGGATGTTGATGAACTCCTGATATCCCGGGTACTTGGACGTAACAATCGAAAATATGTGCCAGTCGTATTCCTCCATGATGTTGAGCATTAGGAGTGCCTCTTGCTGGATCGATGCCCCAAACTGGAAGAACGTCGACTTCACATCCTGGAAAAAAAAAAAGAAAAAAAGAAGAACCCTTTTAGTCTGTTCCATGTCCCTCTTTTAATAATATTGCAGCAGCTCATTCATCTCCCCCAAAAAAATCAATCAACATCGGGACATTTAAAGTTTGGCACATGCACAATCTTTCTCGCACACAAGCTAATAAGATTCTTGTAGAGAAATATATGGATGAGGGGCTCAGAACAATTCAATTAGGCCTAAATTGGATTGATGCAGTACAGGCGCTCTGCAGAACTCTGTAGGCCTGGTTCTGGGGAACATTCACTCACTGAGTCACTCATACCCACTCCATTAAACCTGACTCACAATCATTTGCCACTTAATTCAGCCAAAGCTAGACATGGGCTTGGATGGAGCAGCTTCTAGAAGCGCTATTACAGGTGTACAAATTACTCCATTCATTAAGTTTGGGTTTCAATGAGTCGTTATGGTATGAGCAGATAAATGAGGGCAGAGTATGAAGAAGTAGTGGGTCCGGACTGAGAATGAACGGCAAAAATGTTGGGTTGTTTCTCTGTGAGACATCTGTGTATTCCCTGTGTGCACTGTGGTACCTTGAAATGTCAGCCGGTTCACACATGGCTTATCTTGACACCACTTGTCTTTTTGCACTCTAATTATGATGGACTTGCAGGGCGGAGTGTGTCTTCAGTGTGTGTATGTCATACTGGAAGGTGACAGCCAGGAAACCAAAAAAAAAAAAAAAAAAGTGACAAAGCACGAAACAAAAGGTTGTACAGAAAGAAAGTATTCCACCTGTGTACGGGAGCCTGATCTGAAAATGCTCCAGTTCAACCATGTCAAGTAACAAGAAGTGGATGCTGGCAAACTTATAAATAAATAAATAAAAATAAATTCACAACTAAATTCACTCTGAGATTTGTATGATTTATGAAGGTCTTTCAGTCTCAATTACTCATACATAGCCCACATGTGCTCTTTAGACAACAATGTCAATTAAACCATCTTTGATTCATGGGACTTGTTGTATATACAAATAACAGCTTACATATAAATGCAGTTATTTGGTATTAAATGCAAACACACCTACAGTCATCACCGGATTCATTGTAATAGACACGTAAATGTTAATTATCTGTCTGACAATATCTGAGGCTCCACATAACATATTATGGGCTAGATTTTTAAGGTATGCACTGTTTGGCAAAGGTATGTGATTTTGCCGCTTATGTATTTAAAAATTTAAAAACTTCAGTGAGATGTACAGTCTAATTTACTATGGTCTGTGCCAAAAAGCATGTCCTAAACATTGTCACCTGACCTCAACTGAGTCAATTTCACATTAAGACGCCAAAACAGGAAGTGAAAGAAAGAGAGAGAATTAACAAAAGGGGGAGAGTAAAAATGCATTATGTGATCTTCAGTTGAAAAAAAAAAAAAAGATTTAAGTTTTGGGTGAAACAGTGCTATTTCAACACATAATACACTGTTTAAATGAAATCTTTTTAATCGTACAAAACCTGTTCCACTATCTAATAAAATTTAACATTTTGCAGAACTGTCAAAATCGTAAAAGCCACAAAATACGTCGACTGAAGAGTATCGATAAAGCGAACTAAGTCCTTACAGAGACACACTATGAGGGTCCAGAAATGCTCCGTCCATGTTCCAGCGGAAATAATGCGATTGTAGAAAGAGGGCAAGAGGGAAAACAGCCACTGAGCGTAGTGGATAGTATTTGTGACCATATCAGTGGCCTCCATGTCATTTCATCCGTACATGCATGACCTGGCATTTCTTCTCCCCCTGTGTGGATAACCTCTGAATTATGTGTGTATCCACGATTTGCATTATATCCGCGCGTATCCCTGTGCATTTTTTTTTCCCCCTCCCGGTCCTTATATATCTAGGCTCTTGAGTGCTCTTTAATTGTATTGTATGGGTATGTGAGTCGAACTCGCTCGATACTCAGACACAAGTGCTCTTCTGGGGCTCTGTGTGTTACTTAATAGGGTAGGATGAAGGAATGCTTGAGCGCGGTGGAGAGGGGAGGGAGGTGGTGCTGTACGGCGTGTCACTTCCTGTCTCGATCACAGCGGAGGCCTGTCCTCTGCAGAGACTGCGGGGGTATTGGGCCCTCATTGATTACATAAAATGAATCATATCCTTAGTTTTGATGACTAATTATTATCTCCTCGGGCATGTGTAAGTAAACATTCATCATTGTCATCCGTTCAAACAAGAGCACTGTAAAATTTGCTTTTCTCTTGAATAAAAAACTGTCACAAAAATGCGTCTTTACAGCATGATATCAAAGTGAGGTTTTAATTATACCGTAAAAAGCACTTGTTTTTATGGTTGTATCTGTTCAAAATTGCATTTATGGTGTCTCACTGTAAAACAAACAGTTTATTTAAAGACAGCTTAAGCACTGTTATGTTATATTTATTGACCATTATTGTGTAAATGATGTAAAACAGACTAGCTTTTTACAGTTTTTTAGTTTTCTCTCACGTTTTTGCAGCAGAAATTACTGTAAAAAATGTCTTAATGGATTCAATTAGAAGCCTACATTTAGAAATTGTAAGATGTGACACATAAATAAAGAATTTTTGTAGTTTTTCAACATTGTGGAAAGAAAAGTTCATAAATGCTTGAAACCCTCACGGAAGTACGTGTGCTCAAAACTCCAAACTCTAAACTCTGGGCTGAAACTGACATCTCCAAATAAGCTGCTCTTTTCTGCTTCAGACGAGACAGGACACATGGCTGCACACAGTCTGCAGCTTTTTACTTTTACTGGATTTCAATGGTTTGCATCCAGCGCACCCGCAAAGCACTGAGGAGATTTAGTTAAAGATGTGCTGCATTTTCACATTTCACACCCTCGTTCGACCAGACCCACTTTTGGGAAAAAGAAGGCCACTGGAGGTAGCTTTCTGAATCAGAGGCAGACAGTTTCGGCTTGGCTAGGCTGCAATAAGATCCAAGACTTGAATCAGGACAGGGAAAGGATTCAAATAAACCTGAAGCATTTACAACAGTCTTTTTAAAAGTTTTTTGTCACATTATTGACAGGGAAGGCAGAATGTTCCTTTGTACAACAGCCAGATACAAGTTCTGCTTCCACAAAGTTAGACGAAATATCTGTTCACAATCAACTGCCAAAACACGCTCTGGGCTCTCTACTTTCTCTACTTTGTTAGAATTTCTCATACTGCAGCTAGTCCTTCTTCCAGATTCTATGTTGCAATATCCAACATTTGTTCTATGTTGTTGGATCCCTTTACTCAACTGTCCGTTTAACAACAGGTGATGTCTTACAGTTACTTTAATCACAAGTCATGTCTCATAAGTACTCCTGCTTTGTAATTACTTCTTGAATCTCTTGTGTGTTCGCCCTGGTTACTGTTTTAATCTCCTGTTAGCTACTTTTGAAACATAGTATGTATTTAACAGATGCTCAGTAAATTATTATTTTAGAACTATTGTTTGTTTTCAAGAATCGTGGCGACTAAAAGAATAAATGACAGATTTGGCTGTTTACACTGTTTTCACTGTGCAAAAATGAAATTAAATGGAAAAAAGTAAACTATAACGATTTGTAGAGAAATGCAGGAGCAGTGAAGTTGCAGAAGATAAAGCGAGGGCTCGTGGGTGCAGAGACAGCGGGGGTAGACAGATTCATGCAGTGACTAAGCGGCGTGTGATTGTTTCTAATTGGGACGGCTCGCAAATCCATGACATCAGAAAACAGCCAATCATATCCTCTCATTTCACCCTCTTCAAGTGTGACATGTCTCTGTTTTTTCCACTCACACCTTGGGCTCGCGGCACTGACGCAGCGCCAGGCGCACGTAAACACAGCCTGTCAGACGCGTCTCGGAGCCTCTCGCTCTGTCTGTCGCGTTCACAGCCTGCGATTCTCAAATTTACCACTCTGCCGCGTGCACGTAAACAGACAGGGACGTGTGCGCACCAGTGTGCACCTGGCCCACGGGGCAGGACAGTGTGTCTAAGTTGAGATAGAGGGGAGTTATAAATAGTAGTCCTCATATCCTCTGCTGTTGATAGCATCATGCACTGTCTGCTCTGATGACACACACATGTACAAACAGCACACACACACACACACACACACACACACACATAGACTGGGAGACTGATAATACATCCTGCATATATTGTTACATGAGATACTGTATAAATACATAAATCAAATAGGCCCACACCGTCCACTGGAGGAGAAACACGCCAAAGTGACAGAAAGCCCTCGGTGGGCAGTTTCTAAATATAAACAGACAGGCATAAAAATAGCTGCGACAAAGCGGGCGACGGGGGATTGTCTGTGGAAACAAGCCCAAATGCCAAACAGACACAAGTTATACATCGTAAACAAACAGTTACCAAAACACTATTAAGAAATGCATCGTTAAGAGACACACAATGAAACCTAAAAAGTCTATTCGTATTTGATTTTTCTCCTGGTCTTACATACAGACACAAAGAGTAGTATTTTGAAAAGGGATACATTACTTATTCCATACTGGAGGAAAATATCAGTACAGTCCCAGATTGGAGAAGCAGGCAGGAGCAATGGTAAAGGCTTAGTATGATGTATGACTGCTCATGGGGACAGTGATTTCATAACAACTAATAACACCACTCCTACAAATATTACAGTGCAAGAAGGTATTTACGAGCATTTGTATTACATGACTGATATGCATCCTTAGCACTTCCTTATAAAAGCACATCATTGAGGTCATCTGAACCAACACTGTGGAATTATGGAATACGTCACATGGACCACACATTTAAAAGAAACATTGAAAACTTCAGTGTTTTACATTTTTAAAAATCTGATTCTATTAACCGCAGTTTGGTTATGTGTCTTGTGGCATTGCTCCCTTCTTCACCAAACTGGGATTGTAAGAATAACTACTATCTGTATTAGGAATTCACAATTTGTTTAAAAACTGTAGGTACAATCTACATGACTTTTATTCAAATCTAAAAAGCCAATGGGGGAGATACGGTGGAGGTGGGTTGTGAGACTGCTTCAGAAAAAGAAGGATGGATCTGCTCAGGGTATAATAAAAAAGTGAAAGGCATTTAATAGTGTGAGCTTGGACTAAATCAGAAGGAATCAGGTCAACTGTGTGGAAAGTGTCTAAAATGTACAAGAATGGACAGAGCTTGTTTTTGTGGCCTGTCAGAATTAACTTTGATACGCTTGGCAATGTATCTTTATCTTTGTTCAATCACCTGTTTTTGTTTAAATGATAGATAATGGGACATTGTAATACAATCGCAATATACAGTATATGAAGCCTCTATTTTGAAAATTGAGCCCACATTGTATTCAAAGTATTGTGAATATCACTTTCTCTTCCACCTTGCTGGACTGGCACTGTTATAGTAACAGATACACATAGATGAGAGCCAAAAATGGACTAATTGTGACAAAACTAAAAGTATAGGCTGGCACCATTTCCTCACTGCCTCCTGTTGTGTGCTTTAGCACAAAGTATGGAAGAATAGGAGGTGAGCCAATTAGGGGAGTTCAAAGTAAAAAGTGGGTTGGATGTGTCCTGGAGAAAAGAAGTGAAGATATACGTCACAAAAGGAAGACTTTTGAGGTGAATCCTCTAAAATGAACGAGGAAATCCAAAACTCATTTTACTTATATTGCAATAACAATACAATTTGGAAATTCTTCTTGGGTAGAATAGTTTTTTTAGTAGATTGTTCTTTGACTTTGCAGCCAGAATACTTTCTAAAGCCAAGCTGAGCCAGTTGTGTTATAGCATCTAAAAGAAAATGGAGTGATTGTGCAGCCCAAGTAATCATCTTTAAATCAACTTTTTAAAGTGGGTTTCCTTATGCTCCTCTCGTTATCTCATAAAAAGAGTAATCTGGCACTAACTGCGTTGCTTTAACTGGCGTCTTTTACTTATGCACATTATGTGACTTTACAACGTTGCATCTCCAAATGGCTCTGTCGGAGACTCATGAAGCGGCGGCACGTTCTGAAAACAATAAAAGACTCACACGACTGCACCGTGGATATTAGCGTCCGTGGGGGTTGCCTGTGTTGTGGAAAATGGCAGATAATAAACAACTTAGTTCAAGCGAAAGCAGTTCTCCTCTGTTTGTGTTTGATAATTATAGGGTAACGGTAGCTTCTTTCTGAAGGCATCGATTCATACACACATACACGTTGACGTCAGGGAGGAATATTTCTGGCCGGTCAGACCTATTCAAAGCTGATCACACGGAAGCGTCCTCAGTGTTATCGCTGCGGTTTTCCTGTCAGGACTTTTTAACAAGCAGCAGAGCCCCCACGGGAGAACACTGACAACATAACATCATCCCTGGCTCGTTCTCGCCGTCTCTATCTTTGTCTGTGTTTGCCCTGGTCTCCCACTCACTCTCTCCTCTAATAAGTCCAATATCCTCCGCTGTTTGTCTCGCTTTCTTTCCCGTTAATGCTCTATCCAGGGGCGGTGTCTTTTCTCGACTCTCCATTTCCACCATGCCCTCTCCCACTCACTCCCTAACCATTCTAATAAGGCCCTTCTAGATTGACCCTATGGGAATTTACACAAGAATACACCAGAGGATCTCATATCAACGTCAGCATGATTTTTACAAATGTAATAATTCACATATGAAGAAATTTGCATTAAAACAGCTCCATGTGCCCTAATGAACAGTTCCTTTGAAAACCAAGGTTGGCTATGACTATCTTAGGCTCCAGCTCTATGCATCAGTGAGCAATTCTTTACATCATTTGTAAAGCCATGTTTTGATCCTTTGTCCTATAGTGATAAATTCAACCACTTATTCTATACCAACAGCTACGACACTGGAAAGTTAGAGAGAAAGCTAGAAAGACTCATCACAACAGTCTTAAAGTAATGTGAGTTATATATAGTTAGTTACTTTTTTGAGCTATAAAGAAAAAGGTCACTACAGACATTGTTATTTACTTTTAATTCATGAAAAAAATATCTACAACTATTTATTCTGTTAAGATATTTAAGCATGAAACTAATTTAACTTAAAATATGAATTCTTTCACCCTGAACATCTACTGCCCCTGTCCTTCCCCAATCCTCTTCATCTGATGACTCTTTGCCCTGCTCGTTTTTACCACAAGGTTGTTCTTTCCTCTCCAAACTATATTGTGTATGTCACATGCACACAGACTGGTATCATCGTTACTGCTTCCACACTCATAATAGAGTCCTCATTAGGAAAATGACCCTCCCTGTCAATACTGCCATCATCAACGGCCATAACTGTCGTATTTATTCGCCGCATCTAGTCCCTCGCACTTTACCAATTTGGCTGCTCCCTGCTCTTTCCCGTTCGCCAGTGCACTTTTTCATTCTTTTGTTTTGTTTTTCTCATCCGTAATCATCTTCCTCGGTCGCCTCTCTGACCCCAGTAACTGTCCAAACTCAATGAAAGGATTGGAAGCATTTCTAATGAGAGTCGACCAAAGGAAGCAATCATAATTTGTTGGAGTTAACTGCTGAAATAAATACAAAGATGCCTCCCAAGCAATAGATTTCAACAAATATAACACAGAGATAGAACCTTTCAAAAAATGCCCTTGTCTAATAACCATAGTCTGCACTTTTTTTCCCAGACAAACCGCAGAATTGGAGAACACTTAGGGCCCAAACTTCCCCCAATGAAAGGCGTATTAAAAGTGACACATGGTTAATTTAGCATCTTCCACTTCCAGATCCAACCTGTCAATCAGCAATGCACCTCCTCCTGTTTGACCAAGTCCATCCTACTTACCCTGTGTAATTTCCTTTAAGAATAAGGAAATCGAAAGGCTAACGAACACATTAGCCCAGGAAATGCTCCTAGACCCAAATTTATGAGCTGTGACTCGACCCAAGAGTGCAGCTGGGGTGATGCCACATTGCATGATGGGAAATCATTTTCGTTTTAATGCCGTGATTTATGAAGGGCATTAGGCTTGTTGTGAGAATGCATGACTATCTTACAGCAGTTATGGGAGCTATTGCTTTGCCATTATGCCACTTGACATTTTAGGTAGTTGTTGTTATGTTCATGCTGGAACAGAATCTAAAATCTTCCAGTTGCATTAATGGAATGTGACAAGCATATAAAAGTCTCATTAAGATTTAATAATAGAGTCACTGTTAGTTTTCATCTTGAAAGAGTGGAAAACAACCAAACAGAGATGAGCAGCACATATTTGTTTATCAAGCCCTTTGTCCAAATTCAAGCCGGTTAAAAAACTAAAGGAAAAAAAAGGTCCATATTATAGCATCCAAAAAAGCTAGATGCAGTATGTGATACTGAAGCAAAATGATAATGCGTTATGATTAACATAGACATAAATATGACAAGAGAATATGACTTGCACCGTAAAATTCTGAAAGGTTAAAAAAGTAATAGAAATGTGCAATGTTTTCAAAAACAATATAGGCCGTTTAATCTCTCTATACGTCATGTTACATATTTATTGTAGTATGAGGTCGACATTCTTGCATTTCTTGCTTGCAGTGCAGTTTATTCATTTATCTTTTAAGCTTATTCCTGTTGGGTTGCAAAAGGTTGGAGCCTATTCCCAGCAGCTTTGGGCCTGAGGCAAACCATGGACAATGGCCTGTTAGTGGCAGTCTTATTATTTAGGGCTCCACAATATATTACAAATTTAATTTAATGTTATTGGATAAACACAACCAATCAGAATCCAGGAGGCCGTGCCAACATTTACTCAGAATAAACTTCTTCTGAAGTGACACAATTTAAAAAAAACCACTAAGAAAATATGTAGCACAGCATAAAGCCTGCCGCATTTTTGAAAAAATGGTTATGATTGGCCAGATTGTATTGAGCTAAGTAGAAGTTGGGTTCAATAAGAGGGGTCAAATTTTTTACTTAGTCAAAGAACACTCAAATATTGCAGGTCATATTGATATTGCAACATTAAAAATATATTTATAGCATATTGTGTTTTTTTGTAATATCTGCTGCTCTGTTTTTTTACTAGATATTCTTCTGATAATCCACATCTTGGCCCCGAGTTGAGGACATGCCATCTCTCATCATATGGCCCTCTTCTTCTAATGTGACATACAAGCGTGTAGGCTGGATCAATACGGCATAATGTGCTGATAGTTTTCCCTACAGAGAGGCATCAGTCAGCTGTTATGGCCGTCACTAACTACGCCGGCAGCACAGCCATCCATCACCTCTGGCGCTCATACACTGACACTCGGAGACCTACTTTGAAGCACTCGAAAAGACTGGGAGGGCCGGGAGAATAGTGAAGGATGAGAGCCGTCTCAGACAGAAAGAGAAAAATAGGGAAGAAGAATGGAAAATAAAAAGCAGACTTGGGGACTCGAGTGGAGAAAGAAACAGATTGTTAACTGGAAAAAAGGGTTGTCTTAAAGTTATCATTCAATTATGGAGCAGGAAGGTTATGGAAGGTCTAAGGCTGTGTCTGGTCCAACACTGAGCGATTTGATCAGAACAGAGAGAAACCAGTGACAAAACTCTGCTTTATTATGCTCTTTTGATTTGAAAGTACAAGAGACTATGCTTGGAAACTCAGGTTAAAATCGTTGCAGGGCTTTAGTGTCTTGCACATAATCAACATGGCAGCTAGTTCTGTTAAATTGTGTGTTACACTTTGACTCTGCCTAAATACAGTTGGCTGACGTCGGTCGGAGAATGACAAACATCTTGGAGGGCCATCAAATGTGATTATCATTAGCCGTTGGCCACATAACACTGTCCTTTACTTGTAATGTTAGCTTTAGCCAAATACTAGTGTTCAGTTTTGAATTTAGAAGAAAACTTACCTTAAATCTTAGTTGCCATGTTGAACACCAATTCATATTTTTTCGAACTACAGAGTTAGGTCAATTTTCCGACTTCCTTGTTCGAAAGTGCATAAACATGTCAGAAAAATGACTTCCTAACTCTGAAACCAGGACCATCCAAGGAGCACATGAATACAGTTGGCAACTAGGCTGTAGAAGCTACAAAAACAGTCTGCCGTACTCTCTGCAGCACTACTCTCTACTCTACCCAAACCTGCTCACATCCACACTTCATGCCTTCCTCATTAATAAAACAACAGAAAGTCAGGGGGAGAAAGGCTGAAAGTGAGCAGTTCTGAGGCGAAGATACACACCATTGTGCACTCGCCGACTTCTCTACATTAACAAAGTGCGATGTAAGTGCTCTAGCCCTAAACCCTGTTCTCGTCTTTTAGCTTTTCCCATTTCCATTTGATTGGCTGCCAGCGAGGCCTGCGGAGTAATTGGCTGCATTTCATTGGCCGGGCAGACGGACAGCACCCCTGGGAGGAGTCCATCAGGCGATATCTGTTAACAACACGCACAGACGCACACTGTTTCACACACATGCACAAACTGGGCCGGAGGGGAGCTCCCTAATGCCTAATGTACCTTTCGCTATCACAGATGGGTCACTTACATTTCTGGCCACAAGAGTGATACGAGAAAGGGGAATAAATGTACAGGGACTGGGTGGAGTTAACTATATTTTCACGGCAGAGTGTGATTGTTAAGTAATAGCTACCATCTCCCAGCTGCACGGCCATAATGCCTGCTCATTCATGCCAGTCTATATTAAGAGCCCTGACATAGTGAGTTGATGGCCCCCGCTGGCCCATTGTGAGCGGCCTGTGACGGACCGTCGCCCAAATTTTTACTGACATCAGCGGTTGACGGGCTGATTCAGCATGTTGAACTGGCATCGGAAGAGGCGGCGAGGAGACGTGATTGGCTTTTCATCCATAGAAAATCACTAATCACACATATTAAGGCCAATTGGGTAATAGGCAAACTCAACAATGAAGCATAGCAGTCAGACTTAACTTTCCCGACTTTTATAATTTTATGATGCACATTTTAATAACGATTTATGAAAGCCATTGTAAATCCACTCAGTGCTATGAATATAAAACAGGCAAGTATTACAATAAAAGTACTCTTCAATACTGTTCACTTTCTGGAATAAATTCGGATTTTCAAAAGAGCACTAATGAGCTCTGCCGTACCCAAAGAGAGAATAGTCAAAGTGCAAACCGTAACGTCATTAACGGCCAAGTGTGTGACGGCAAACAACAGTGAGTCACGACTGACGATGGTTGGAGGCTGACAAACATCTTGGAGGGCCACGGCCGTCCTCAAGCGGCCCTGCTGTGGCCCCTCGTATGAGCGCCGAGGAGAGTAATACTATGTGATGCGAGTCGTGAGCGCGGGGAAGCATCTGTGGAAGGCTGCTTACACAACAGAGAGGCACAGACTCAACTAGGTCACAAACACGTCGCTACAGCAAGGCGTTTTACAGGCAGACACTAATATTTTTGAAATGGAGCTGCGTTATGAAGCCGCTACAAGGATTCTGGGGTTTCCCTACAGTTTCATTTTTAACGTGCAAAGGCACTTTACACAAACAGCTTGAGACAGTCCATCCTCTCTACGGACTTAGGCATTGACCATGGAGCGCACAAAGCACAGTGATTTACTGATACAAGTTACGTCATCACCAACCGTGCATGTTGATGAAGGACGTGGCAGTCTTCTATATGTATTAACAAGGGAGCAAACTAAAACCAGTCATTTATTTGAGGGATACATTACCATAGAACTATGCGATTTAGCATCCTAGCTCTAACTATAGTTAATTAATTAATAGCCAGACCATACAGGTGCACAGACATAGATTTTAGCTAACAGCACAGAGATCTGGTAATTGTTTTGCATCAATCAAAGCAAACTTAATAAAGTACAATTTGTGATCTTTAACAAATAAGCCAAGAGCAAAAACTATTCAATCTTTGGGATTGTCCAGCATAATGTATGTTTTCCTTGACTTTTAGCATGTAGCCTTTAGCTTATGTGGCGCTAATTGCTCTTATTTAAATAGGCTGAACAGCTAAACATCAACCCAGTAATGTTCTCTTTCCAGGTATCTACAGCCGGCATGTAAGTGGTTGGATGTCAATTTCCAAAACCATCTTGTTTATGCACAATTGGCAATTTTTGGCGCACTATGCTAAATTGTCTATGGAAAATGTATTGTGGTCATCTTATCTTCGGACACAAAAATCTGGGTGCAGCTGTTTCCAAAAACTAAAAATCTTTGTACTGTAGCAGTTCTCTGTTATGCAGTCGTCCATATCTCATCTTAAACAATCGTATTTGTTGTTTGCAATAAGATGTTTTCAATGTATTATTAATTATGAGGTAGACGATCTTGCTTGTATGGCTTGCTGGGTGTCATTGTTGTTAATGGTGTTGTTCATGTCAATTTATCAAAACAGTATAAACTGATTTTGTCATCCAACATTAACCAACTTGTCATTTTTACTCCTATGACCACAATCGAACTTCCAACATTCCAGCACCAAGATTTGCAAAAACCAAGGAAAAACTCTTGACTCTTTCTTAAAATCACTCCACTCAAAAGAGAGAAGACGAGACAAAGTTGCTGACCCACTTTGCGTCTCCCAACTTTTCAATCCTCTTTAAAATGAGACAGGGCTGGGGCCATGAATTTGGCACGCACATAACCTACATGAGAAGATGCACTCATAATGTTAGCCTGTGACCCCAGACACCTTGAATAATGAAGCGACTTTGATTTGACAGCGCATTACCTCTTTACGTTGCCTAATAATGGCAGCGCTAACACACACACATTCAGGTCGACACGCTTTGTTAGTTTTCTCATTTGACTTGGTCTATTTTTGTCCTGTAAACCCTCTTCTTCATTCCCCAGATCCTCTTTCCATTGTCTCTGCTTTTATCGTTGTTCATCTCGCTGGTTTGGTCTGTCCTCACTTCTACTCCTCGACTCGCGCTCCCTCACTCTCTGTGCATCGGGTTGATGTCAGCGATAGCATCAGCGCGTGATTGGCTGGGCCAGATAAGAGATAAAGCTGTGATTTGTTTAGAAGCGTTAGTCTTTTCATCACACCCCTGTGGACTGCAGCAATATTAATGAACGTGCAAACGCAAGCAAACGCACGGATGTGTTGCAGGAGAGATTGAGGAATGGAGATTTGAGGAAGAAAGAGCAGGGCCGAGTGAAGTATAGGAGAGAAGAAGAAAGATAGATGGGGCAGAGTGCTGGGGAAAACAGTCTCCCTAATTTGCAAATCAAAGACATTATGACTCACATATTTATAGCCAAATCAGCCAAAGGGGAAATATTTCTCTGCTTTCTTCTTGGCCTCACTTTCATTTTAATTTTAATGCTTTGCACCATCTCAGTGGTTCTTAAACAGTGAAACCTAGTCTGACACAAAGAAATGTGAGATATGAACTGATATTCTTCCTTTTTACAACAGAAAGGTGGCTATTATAAATATGCGTTTTTATGTTAAATTGAGACTACAATGCAAATACAATTCAAAAATAAATCTTTCACACCAACAACTGAGCCCAACAACAGTGATACATATGCGTGATGTTTGTCTGCTCATGATGCGTGAGACATGGCTGTGTTCATGTATCAAAAAGCAAAATAAAAATCATCAGTGAAAGGGAAACAATAGACGGCTTTTATTTTGCGTCGAGGGATTTTCATTAAAACAGACACACTATGACGCAGAAAGCCACATTCCAGCCAATTATAAAGCTAATGCTTCAATTTTAGCATAAGCACACACAACTCTGTTTATGTTTGTGTGCGCAATCCATCTCTTCTTCCACAATGTCTTGAGGCACAAGGCACTACACATGCAATCACGTCTCAGCATGAAATGAAAGAAAAGGGACATTTGCGAGATCTAAGACATGCAACAAACATGGCAACACTTTACTTATTTTTGCAGACACACATTCTTATTTCCCTAATATTTTCAGCAAAACATGAATTCTAAATTGTTTGTTACTAGACGTTTGTAATGTTAATCTTAAAAAATGTATGGGCTGAAATGTTACCCCACGGTTATATGTGCTAAAGCATTCTCCGTGGCTTAATTGTGGCTCTCTGGCTACACAAAAAAAAGTAACTATGTTGAGGTCACGCATCCAAAATAGAGGGATCCAGTACATTATGTGGGGCTTTCATATGATGTGTCTGATTAGATATGTCATTTTGAAAATAAGGTCCATTAGGTTTGCCGGCCATGCCAGACAATGACAGCACAGTGTACACCAACAGTGATGGCGTCTTTTGTGTGTGCTACATTTTCGAAAAATACTATTGGCTACACTGAGCTATCCAGAAAAATTGGTAAATAAATTTCATTCTGGCCAGTGAAGGAACATTAGAACTGAACTGGCAACATTAGCAGCAGTAATTGATTTCTGACTGTTGCTGACGAGGTGGGCCTAGTCTTTTTTTTTTCGCAGTTCCTTCAACACACTTGTTCCTATGTTGCCTCCCTCTTCTCCACATTCTCGCTCTGCAGTACAGTCTTTATCCTATTACAGCCTCCTTGCAGTTTCTGTTGTAGACACAATGAAAACTGGCAGGATACATTACTTAGCACTGCATTCCTCCCACCTTCTCATTCTACCGATACCTCTTCCTTTCTCCTCACTCTTGCTTTCAACAATAAATACGCTTTTCCATATTATTTTTACGTTTTGGCTTGTTCCAAATTCTTCTTCCTGGTTTACTTGTCAGTCTGTTTTCACACATTTTGTCTTGTGCTGTGTCCACATGTCTACCAAAGACTCAAACTGCCCATTTACTAGAAACCTGGATAATCTTGTTTACCTTAGTGTCGTCAGTCCTAAATTTTACATCATTTACAGTCACCTAATAGGGTAAATTCATTTTGATATAACCCAATAATATAGAGGCACTTGACTGATATATCATCCCATAGCTGGACTCTGTAGTTCAGTGGGCACTGTCCAGACTGTCATTGTGCCTCTGTCAGGTACTCTCCTTGGCTTGGCAGGGAATCAGCGAGGTCCCTGCTGATGGGAAGGCCTCTGAATAAAGCCCAGGTTTTATTGGACAAGGCCTGCATGGGGACCTGATGGCCGACTGGACCGCACCCAGAGAGGAGGCTGATCTCTTTATCTGTCCATGCTGTATCCTATTAGAGTATCACCTTCCATCACACCTCCCCTTTCACTGGATCAGAACAGCTTTTACTAAGCCCCTTCCTGTCTGAAGCCACCACTCCAGTTCTGTCACTCCCTCATTTCTTTATTTGAAAGTGGAAACTGCTGGCCAAAGAACTGCTGAGGCAGCACTGGGTCCACTTTCAGAAGTACCGCGTTGCCCCAACAAACAACTGATAAACAAATACTGTGGCAAGAGAGTGGGAAAGCGTGACAGAGACGCTGCCGATGCCCGGAACGGCTGCCAAGAATCGATGAGGAATAGAACGATCAGTGTAGAGCTGCCCCGCTGGTACAGCACTGAGAAACCACAAACATGCCCTCCAGAACTGAACTGCAAAGGCACACCACGCATTTGTAAGTGGTAGTAAGTAAAGCATTATTATCAGAGACAAGAGTGAATTGTTCATTCACTCAGCATTTGGTATTTCAGAGATGTGTAAAAATGCAAAAAGACATTTTGACTGTGTCTATTAAAGCATGTGTGAGTAAAGCAGTCTGAATGACACCATTATGTCTGTCTCCCTCCCTCCACAGTATAAGCCAATTCACCTTCATTACTTTGCTTCTAAGCAGCTTTTCTTAGCCATGACTGCAACTGCACAAATGCCTGACTGCACCGGCCCAATTTAAAAAATCAGGGCAACAATGTGCATTAGTAACATAGCCAGCATACACATTTACTTTACAAAGTGAAATGTCTGGAATTCCTTCCCCTTACAGTTATTTCCAGTCCGTATAAACCCTTCTGGACCAATCGCAGCCACTTATCTAAATTTGTTTGATTGGTTGTGTGTCCATCCAATTGCATTTAGGGGCAATTTATTCTGTGTCTGTTAGTATTGTAAAACTTGTATCAGCAGAGACCAGACTGAGTAATACAGTTATGACTAAGCAAATGTTTAGTGTATTTTGCTTCAGTCACATTTAAGTTGGTGTATTTCAACTTATTTGCACATTCATACTGCTATCTCTAAATCTTTATAAGTTAAACCTCCTTATTTATAACTTTCTGACTAATGCTTCATCTGGCTCAACATACAGAAAACAGCATTGCTAAAATCACGGGTGATTTCACTTGCCTGAAGCACACCGAGAAGCACATCTAATCTTTACCGTGGTCTCTTCTCTATATAAAATCCATGGGTTAATTCTCCTGTCAGTGCCCTTGACCAAAGCATTGGCTTAGACCAGAGTTGGCCCCAAGGGACTGAACCATGGCTACCCACTACTCCTAATGGGACGTCTTCTAGAGCACTGGGATGGGTTAAATGGAGAGAACAGATATCCCTTGAGGGACTGTAAAGGTTAACTCTTCTCATTTCCAACAGACTAGCCAAAGCAAGTGTCATACTGCCGTCTAGTGGGTTCAAAACACATTCAGTTTACCAAATGAAAATAAAGTTTGTTGTAACGAAGATCCGACTGCTAGTGGATGGATGTTGGCCATTTGAGGTCACATCGTCCAAGTAGCACATTCAAATTCCTCCTCCATCCTTCCTCACGCTGCAGCCTCCTTGCTTTTCTGTCCATTGCTCTTTATTGTCCTCTTCATCTCCCACTCCACTGCAGTGCGTGCACAGAAGCGCGTGTGTGTGTTTGTGTGTTGTTGATTCACTGGAGGCTCAGAGGCAATCGATAAGTATTTGGGCAAGGGCTCAACGTAATTATAGAGGGATACTGAGAATCATCCAGCCTGGACAGTGTGTGTGGATCGCTGCTACCTGCCAATGGTCACTTTCTCTGCAGCCACCAAACTGCTCTTCCTCTGTCTCCTCACTGCAGCCTTGGTACATATGAATGAAGCCAGGTAACCCACCGTCCAAGCAGCACGTCTCCAATGGGAAATATTTTATCCAGGTTGCTGTGATGGAGATGGCGCCCTTTAGCACTCTATGTTGCTGCACCAGGTTTAGTCAGTATTAGACATGAGTTTGTAAAAGTTTTTAGAATCAGGTGTTCAACATGGTTAGAAAAAGTGAGTGCTGGTGGCAAGTGCAAAATTTTTTTCAGTTCCGTTTACTCATTCATTTTCTACCACTTACGTGAGTCTATCGCAGCTGCTTTTGGCTTGAGACGGGAAACACATTCTGGACCCATTCCCTGACAACCATTCATACCTAATTTCCAAACTGTATAGCTGGGCCAACTGCAGGATCAATCCCAGAGCCTTCTTGACCTTCCAAGTTTCAGTGGTTTGTATTGAGGCTATTGACACTAACTTGGGTTTGGTACGTGAGGGCTTGTCCAGCAAACTGAATTAAGCAGTCCTCATAGCACACCGGCACAGAGGGCCACACTGACAACATGTAAATCCCCAGTTTATTCTCACAATGTTTACATAAGAACAGCCATGCACAGTATCTACAGTGATAGAATAATACATACAACTTAAAATTCCTAGTTATCCCACATCGCTTTACAGTTTGTTTTACGGTGTTTGCTGCTGCTAGGGTTTCTAACTCTGGGAATGATGAACTGAGGTGCAGAATATAAAGACTGTCAGCCTGATGGAGGTTGGTTAGTTTTGGGAGTCTGGAGAGCAGAGAAAGCGGACTATAATGTGTTTTATGTAGTTTTGAGTGGATTGTTAAGCTAGCTGAGGACAGACTGGACTTGCAGAGACTCTTTATTTTTACCTAACTTGGTGAATCAGAGCTTTTATTAGTCCTGAAAAAAATATGTTGGGGATGTAGGTGTTTTTCCACCATTTTGGTCAAAGGCAGCACTGGGTCCAATTTCAGAAGTACCGAGTTGCCCTGACAAACAACCAATATACAGTGTGGCAAGAGAGTGGGAAAGCGTGACAGAGAAGTTGCCGATGCCCAGAAACGTCTGCCAAGAATCGATGAAGAATAGAACAATCACTGTAAAGCTGCCCCACTGGTGCAGCAGTGAGAAACCACAAACATGCCCTCCAGAAGTGTCTGCGAAGCAAGGGATGAGGCACTAGCCAAATTGTAGCCATTTTCTACCTTGTTAAAGAGAAAAGGTACGTCTTGCACAGCCCTAAAAGCTGTACATAGTAAACCAGACACATGGCAACGCAGTTAAATATCAGTCACATTCATTCTAGTCTGATTGCACAAAATCCACACCTTCCAGTAGAGGGAGGGACTCAGGTAGAGTACCATTAGAGCCATAATGACAGCATTAAAGCGCTAGCTCCTTCATAAATCTGACACACACAGCGTTAAAGAATTCTGATGACACTTTCATATGTATGTGACAAACAAGCCCCTGAGGCATCGAACGGCGGTGCTATGATTGCAGTATATCACAGGGAAGATAGGATGTTTTTGCAAAGTCAAAGGTTGGCTTACAGCTGAGGTATCGACTGAAAACGTGCGCTCCCATCTTTATCAGGTTGAGATGTACACACGGCCAAGAGGAAAAAAATACAAGCCCTGAAACATAATTAAATACAAAGAGGCGTGATTGATTCCAGAGCAGTGGAGACAGCCCCCAGCCCAGAGTCTCTGGATACAGCACATAAACGGCGGCAAGGATGATACTTCCATCCATTTTGTCCGTCCGTTTGTGTGTGCGCGTCAAGGTGGCACATGGAAGCAAGCTGAGAAAATCACATCAGCCCCATGGGATGACAATCACAAGGCATTTCAGGAACTCTTTGAGAAGTATACTCACCGAAACCAGGTGTGTGTGTGTGTGTGTTATCTTAAAAGCAAGGTACACAGGTATACAACATCTTTGGATTCGTTTGCAGCTTCAGTCGCTGCCACAGTTCAAAAATTTGCTGAAAAAAAAAAACCAAGTGTCTCGAAAGATAACAAATGTTCAATTTCCAAGCAGGCGTGGGTGAACTTTCCTTGCTCCCATGTAAAGCTGTTAGTGGAGCGTAATTAAAGTTTTAGGGGTTTGGGGTTGACAGCCATGACATTGGGTTGAAAAGGAGAGAAAATGGCAGAAAATGGCAAACAATTGGATCATGAATACTGAAAATCACATGCAAAGTCTACAAAATCAAGTTTTTTCCGATCTGAACTGCCATGTTTGAAAAAAAACATGGCAGGGTAGATTTCTTCGGACTGTCCAAAAAGGTTCATTGTGCTCTGGGCCAATACACTATGGCTAAACAAAGCTATAATTCTCCAAACATTGTGATAACATTTTCTAATAATTTTGGGTTTCTGTCAACAACGAGCAAGACTGATTTTTTTCATTTTAAAGATATGACCAGATGACTTCTTGGTAACCCTATATTGTTTTAAAGATGGCTTTTTTAAGGTTTTAAGTAATAATGTTTGGTGCCACTTCATCATTGGCATTGTTTTATCAACCATACCATGCCAAAGCACATTTCACACCTTGGGGTTAGGGTTCTAGTCTATCAGCTAAAAACGGTTTCCATTGCGTCTGGGCTGTTTCTCCCGAGAATTATGGCAGTGCAAAATTTAACTAAGTTGGGCAGATGCCAATCCTAAATGTGAAAATAAGTCTTGTAGACAGTGGCTGTATTATAATATCCAACAGGCCCTGGTGCGAGTGTGTGAGTATATAAACTTTTAGCTTTAACAACAGAGAATTATTTCATCGTTGTGTTAAAGGGGTAAAATATAACTACAACTCTAATCTTTGCTTTTCAACATCAATTCATTTAAAGTCTGATTAACTAGGCATCCAATTTTGGTGTGTTTTTTTTTTCTGACTGCAGTTATCTTCGATGCTAAATATATGCCAGGATTAAGGTTTGCTTGATTTCACCATCTCTCCAGCGAAGAATGTTTAAAGTGACATGTCTCTTCCCTCCAAAATCCTGCCCTCCTTCGCTCACTCTCTTTCCCACTCCAAATCCCGTCTTATCTCATCCTGTCCTTCCCTGCAGCTTCTTCTCATCATTCCACTTAAACTCTTTCGCTAATGAGTTCCTCCACCGCCCCCTCCAAGACTTTTCTTGCGCTGTCTTCCATCACACTTTGTGCTTTTTGGTTTTTGGCTCTCCTGTAAAGTCAATGAGAAAAGATGGAGTGCGGCGCGTGAACTCAGACGGTCTGTGGATTTTTGCCACGTTTGACTTTTGGAGGGAAGCCAGAGACGCGATGGGAGAATTCACTCAGCAAATGCCAAGCAGACAAGAAGAGACCGAATGAATAAGTCAAAACAAAAACAGTAAAGACAAACATGATTGCTACATTATGAATGAGTAATGATGTCTCGGGTTTTTGAAGAATGTAGTTGCAGCTGTAAATTAGTCATTTTAAATGTTTGGATGGAGTTTTCGAAGCACAGTACAAACAGCATCTAATATAAAATCATAAATTTTTTTGATTAGGACTATGGCCTCAGTTACAATTTATGAATTCCCATGGGCTGAGTGTGTATTCTGTGGTTCAAGGGAAATACGAATGCAACAAGCACTTGACTTGCTCAGTAAAGCAGATCTTCTACATTTCTGCCATCATTATTCCTTATGTGACTCTAGCACACCTGCTTGGAAAAAAAATGCTCTTGCTTGTTATATTGGCCCCAGCAGTCTTAATAGAGAATTTAACTAGGCATGAGACTTTCAATCCATCTCTCACTTCTGTCAGAGGTGGGTGCATCTCGTTCCCCTTTGCTCCAGCTCCAAGACGCCACAGACTCGACTCGACTGGAGCTGATCGGCTGGATGGCCAAATCTTATTTCATGCTTGTTACACACACACACACATATAGAGTCATCCTTTCGTTAGCTTGCAACAGGCTAATTGGGCTTAGGCAGAGGGAAGCCTGGGGCGGCCAGTGGAGAAGGAGGAAGAGCCTGTCATTACGAACACTGTGGACGCAGGAGATAAAGGTTATCCAATCCCGATGCCCCCGCTGCATCCTTCTCCGGGCTGATGAAAGACACGGTGATAGTGCGCACCGATATGGAGGGCAACAGGAAGACAGATGATAGGAAAGGCAGACAGGGTGGAAATGCCACGGGTTAAATGTGTGTGCGTCTGTGGCTCATAACCAAGGTCAGGTTGCCTGTAGGCAGTTCATCTAAGTTGGCCCTACACAATAAGGCTATACACTACACACTTTCCCATCCTTCCTTACATTATATCCACCATCCACATTGGAATCTTTGGGTATAACTCATTTTCTACAATGTCTGTTTTTTCTCCTCCGCAGAACAATAGCTCCATAACAAGGACAAACTCTCCATTATAACAAAGTGCTGCAGTGTTTTCAGAAAAAAAAGATGAATTAAATTCACTTAACACTACATGCAGAAAAAAGTTGAATTTTGAGTATAGAACTAAAGGAGTTGACAAAGTTGCTAATGTGGAGGGGCTCCAACTATTGACAATTCAAATATATTTTGATTTAATATCGTTCAAGACATTTTTTCGAATAAGATTTTGAATCATTAAATATCATTGCTCATTAAATATAACTCGAAGATGAATAAGAGTTATTAATAATTGCTTACTAAAGACTGGGCTAACGCTTCGAGACAACAACAGACAGCCTTTCACAGTCACATTCATCCACTATGGGCAAATAGTGATACATGTATGTCTTAGATGATTGGAGGAAGCATGCAAGACCAATTTAAAATGTTGTTTAAAATGTGTAATGCCTGTTACTAGCCTCAAAGCCTTTTTTGTGGTTAGCTTTCCCGAGCCAGACCCTCGTCAATGTGTTCCACTACTCCTATGGCAAGTTGACTGGCAGCTCACTTGCCATTAGCATTACTAGCTACATAAGCCATGGCTAGCACTAACTTTATGACCAAATATGGTTACGGTGTATTTAAATAGACGTCAAAGTCCCTCTCACACCTATAGCCCCTTTATGCTAATTTCTGTCATATTGGTGGGAATTCCTCACACTAATATTATATCTCACTCATCAGTGTGCTTTATTATTGACACAATATGTACACAACGCACAAGCTCTTTACACAAAACAACAAAAGTGTAAAACAGTGGAGGGGCAACTCTGTGACTCACCTGGTAGAGTGTGAGGTTTAAACACCAGCTTGGGTCAACTTGCATACACTGCTCCGTGCACACCTACGTAAATGAATTACTGTAACACTGAACTGTCCCATTCAAGCTTAAGCCATTTTGATCTGTCTCCTGCAGCAGAAAAAATACGGATCTACTTCACACTTTCCCTGCTGTCACTGTGTGTTTTAGGTTAGAAGGAAACATAAGAAAAAAAGAAACAAAACATGAGCTTGAAAGGGGCTTCTGTCCATTGTTCTCTACCGCAGTTAATTCCCCAGATAAGTCACGGAATTGTAAATGAAAATCTTTAATGCACTACCTCAGTGATGTCTTATATGGTCTATGAAACACACTACTTTTTTCATTGTATTGATTGAGCGGCTCACAGCAGCAAAACACACAGACTTTATCCCGAGCCATAGCTAATCTATTTTATTGCTATGAGGGCAATAATGCTGTGCTACAGTAGCAATCAATGGGAAAAAAACATCAACTTTTACGACAAAAGAGAAATGGTTAGATTTAATATCAATCCTGCTTCTCTGAAAATCAATATTTTGCAAAGAGACAGTGTTACCAATAGTTTGTCATCAGCAGCTGTTATCAAATGGAAGGTGCATGCGAACAGCTACAGTCCGCTCTACATCCTCTCCTGAGAAGCAAAGACAAAAGACGCAAGCTTTATTGTGTGAATAATTACTTTCCACGCCACAGTCGCTCTGGAGCAGGCACACAGGAAACACAACGCGCCGTGGAACCATCTAAACACACACCCCGAGAGTGGATTACACATTTCTCCCCGGTCGATACCAAACACCGTCATGCTGCTTTTGCCACCAGGAAACAACACAATAAAGGCCAAGAATGTGAGTGTGTTCCCGTGTGTGTGTGTCGGATGCTTTCTTTTGTACAGCTCTAAACTTGGGGTGTTCCACATCCGCAGCATGTTCAAGTGACACACACACACAGCGCTCATACAGGCGTATCTAACACACTTATCTCGAAGACTATGATCCCCAGTAATGCAGCCTCGCGGCAACGCTGTCACTGTTACTGAGTGTTGTCGTGATGCTGCCTGAAATAAAGCACAATTTCCCTTTGTGTCCTGATAAGTATCTTCCCAATACACATCTGCCTGGGTCAGAGGAATAATACGATCTGCGTTGGATGGGTCTATATGAGGCCACATATTAAAGCACATAAAAGCACATTTTACCACACCTCAGCAGAAAGTTACTTGGACTATTTTGCAAAGTATTCTGATAAAATGTACTCTTGGAACCACTGAAAGGAACCATGAGAAATAGATTTTAAAGCGGCACCATGTAATGTTTAGCCCAAAAAAGTATATTCTCAAAATCATTTAGATTGTTCTTAGACATGAGATCATTAGAATCATGCCTAGCTCACTGACACAGTACCCTCAGCTGGACACAAACCTTCGACGTAACGTCCCTGTCGCCAGGACGAGGACTTATCACAAGAGATTATGAGATGGGCTTCAGGGCATTCAAATCAAGACTTCAGAAATAGACAAATACACTGGAACCTGGCAAAGACGTGTTTGTACAAAATACGCAAAAATTACAGTTTCTGAAAAACAAAAAACTCTTTCAGACTTGCCCGCTTGGATAGTCTTCACTTGTAAACAATTGACATCCGTGATTATGGCACTGCTGTCGTAACAACACAGAGAGTCTGTGGAGGGCTCCATTCGGCTGAATGTTAGAGTGCGGCTTTAAAGACAAAGCTTCTACCGCCATTTTTGGTACACGAAAAGAGGTCTAAGAATTAGCGTGTGCTAAAGGCAAAATGCAAAATTAAGATAATAATACAAGTTGTGGATTTGTCCCAAGTGATTTGTAAACGTAAACTCTAAAATTCTTTCTGAAAACACACCCATCCTCCAAATCCTTTCGTTATATGTAGTCTCAAAGTCATTATGATGGTTATCTGATAAGATAGTTAGATATAGTAAAAATAACCACTTTTTAACATTCACAATACCAGTTTTCCATACGCTGCACTATCCACTTGCATGTCATTATAACACAGATCTCGTTAGATGAACACAACCATACAGATGTAGATGTCTTGAGCCAAGACTCAGCTGCAGCACCTCCCATCAGCCTTGTTGTGAAGCTGACCACTAGTATTTATGAAATGTGTTGCACATTTCCCTTGATTGTTGTGAGGGGCTTTATTGAACACTATCATATCATACACAGTGGAACAACTGAAGCCTCTCAGAGGAGCTATCATCTGCTGTCTTACACATGTTTGAGGACTAGGCTTAAGAGGAAGTAGACATCAGGCTTGAACTTTGTATTATTTATGATGCTTAAGCGTTACTTTATTTTTCTTTCAAGTGCAGCGGCCACATAGATGCCGATCTGGTTGGTCAACGAATGCTCTTTTTATCAATGCTGCTAACTGGAGGGTGACTAGTGCTGAGTGTGCACAACTGACTGAGGAGCCCTTGAGCAAGACACCCAACAGCTCTGATGCCTCTCTGCTCATTAAGAAATGCAAATGTGGAGGAAGATGATTGGGTCCCAAGGGAAGCAGTTAATCAGAACTACAAGCAGCTGATTCCATTGATTTTAATGCATTGTTCTTTTGGCTGGTTCCGTGTACCTATTGTAATCTAAAAATACACTAATGAGTTACAAAAATGTACCCGACTGGGATCAAAAACCATAGTTGGGAACCTGTGATCTACGGAAATCCAAGCCAAGTTGCAGCAACCTTGTGTAAAATGCCTACTGAAGTAGTCTCAGATCTTAGTGGCTGCATGGGTTATGCATGGATTGTCTATTCATCTCTTTGCTTGATCCTTTTATATCCTGAGCCTCGCCACAGTCTCTGCAATACGGAGAGCATCACACAGAATATCTTCTAGTCGATCAGGGCTCATTATCCTATCTCATAAATTCATTATCACAAAGCCACGGCTCCATGCGACCAGAGGCAGATGTTAACTGACAACGTTTCACCACAAATCATAGTTATTCCACAGCGTAAAAAAAAAAATCTTCATTAGCACGTACTTTTTTTTTGTACTTACATCATGAGATACTGTGGTCAGATTTCATTATCAGGGACCCGGCTCTGTTCGGCAGAGGGACAGATGCTGCCAACACAGAGACAGCTTTGCAGCGCTAGCCTCCGCTTTCTGGCATGGACATATGTGGGTTGCCGGGGGCTGCGGCTGTCACAGGCTGTAGCTCTTCTCGGAGCTAGCTGATGCGAGCGGATGGGGTCGATGTGATTGGTTGATAAGAACAGAGCGTGCACATGTGTGAGGGAAGAATATGAAGAGAGCTGTTGAAGGCCAGCGTTTTTCTTTTTCTCTCTCTTTTTTTTTACTGCAACTTGTGAAAACAAACATTAGCACTGAGCGTCGCTTTAAAGCAACACCACGTAACTTTTTAACATTCGGGACATAGCTTCAAAATCATTAAAATGTGTTGTTTTTTAGCATTTTTTTCTCACCAAATGTAAATAAAGATTGAAGTCACATGGAACCACGATACAATGCAATTAATGATACAGTGTTAGCAATAACACAAATATCACAACATCACGATTCTGATTAAATTACTTGCAATGCAACATATGATATCCAAAAAGTTGAAGTGGAAAGACAGTGAAGAAGATTTTTGTGCATTAAATCTTAGCAATGTGGTGAATGTAGTAATATATCTAAATTAATATGGCAATAACAATATGAACTGTGATGTTTAAATGAGCCCTTAAGCAGAGTGGGAGTAAGACAATATAAAGCTATACAAGGATCTGACTTAACTTCCACCACTCCATCACCAGAAAATTAATATTAAACAGAAATTAAACCATGACAGAAATAAACCTGGGCCTTTTTTATTTGGATGCAGCACATTTTGATTTCGATCTCTGTTTGGACAGTTATTATGACAGGAAAGGAGTAAATGTCTTTCACCTTAAAGACTATAACATTATTGTAAAGAAGATATTTGCGATTGTGATTATGATGATTGAATTTGATGACATTGTGGTATATATTGTATTATAGATTATAGATAAACAAAAATCATGGTATCTATATCACAGGAGAGAAACAATCTGCTTACAACATATACCCTTCTATATGTGACTAAGTGACGGGGCACGTTACTATCTTGTTAGTCTCCAACATTAGACAGTCACATCAATACAACTTCACATCCACACATCTTATCCATACAACATATTTGCTGAAACTTAAAAGGGAAAAAATGCATGATGGGAAAACAGAAATAATGGCGGGATTGTGGGGAAGAGTGAGAGATGGAGGGAGTGAAGAGAGGTTATCTGGATAAGTGGGGCAGTGCTGCAGCGTGACACATCAGCATTCTGAGCACAGCGGCAGCGAGCGGCGCAACCAACGCAGCGGCACCCACAATCCCCCTCTCGCCTCGTCTCGCACACAATACAAACACGTGCACACGAGATTCTAACATGCAAAGCACTGGCAGGCGAGGAGCACATCAAGCATGTTATCAGGGGAGAAAACACAGCAGCGTCTTGTGATAAAACTAAATGGAGACACACACACACACACACACACACACACACTGACAGGTAGAGCTGGAACAACACAAAGCATTCAGAGGAAACTTGTTGTTATGAGGAGCTCTGCAGAGGTCCACATCCCAGGTGGTCCCTGAAGTCCACAGAGTCCACAGCCACACTTACCAACATAGAGACAATCACATCCACAAAGTAATGGTCCTACATGGGAGCGTTTAACAGTAACAGAAATACACCCAGAAGTAAACCAGAACTAACCTAGAATTAAATCAACAACTAAACGAAGAATTAAATCTTGAAAACAGGGAGAACAAAACTAAGACTAAACCTGGAATGAAATAAAGTGATATAATAATGGCACATAATGGTACCAATGTTGCATTCAAGACTTTATGAAAAGATGTTGGTCAGGTTTGTGTCCAGTAGCCACTGATTCATCAGGGATCAGCCCTGCTTTAGTTTATGCTCCACATCCAGACCTTGACGCAGAGCCAGTACCACTGCACTCTGGTGAATGTGCAAGGCAGTGAACCACTTTACTTACATAAGTACTCAGTAAAATGCACACAATGCTACTGCTTAAATGAATATAATTATAGAAATTGTGAAATGAAACTATATTAAATGGACAAACATTTATTGTTAAAAAAGCTCATAAATGAAGCCGCAGTACTTCACAAAAACCAAACCAGGACTAAACCAAGACTGAATACAGCGTAACCCTTATGTATGTTATTACCAAATGACACCCAGATCAAGAGAAAATCATGGCAAAACTTAAATCTAAAAAAGGACTAAAACCAAGACTAAAGCAGGAATAAAAGAAGAATACATCAGGACAACATGCAGAACAGCCTTGGACTAAACTAGAAAACTGTCAGGACTAAATGAAGACTCTAAGATTCAACCAGAACTAAAGGCCCAGTCCAGACAACACTAATCCTCAAACATGGACTAAACCAAGCCAAAAAGACTAATTGGTAAACTTATACAGAACAAACTATGACCAAACCGGTGCTTTAGCCTTAAATAGGACTAAACTAAACCAGAATGAACCCAGGACTGAACAAGGACTTAAAATAAGAATAAAGTCATTCCTATATCAGAACAACTGGACTATAAGAGGTACAAACCAGGCTTAACCCAGGAGTAAACATTGATCTAAACCCAGCCTAAACCTGTGAGCAAAGGCCTGGGTCCAAAAAACACTTGTCTGGTTTCTCCAATAGTAAAGACTTAAAACTGTGACTCATAACAATTTAAACGGAGCACTTAGCTGAGTGGAAAACAAAAGACAAAAAAAAGGATGCATGTGGCTGGTCCTGTGGCTAATCCCGGTCGGCACAGGTTGTAACACATCTGAAAACCATACGAGGTCTAAAGGTCAATACACATTCACTTCAAAGCCTTACCGGTGAAATCTGCTCCAAAAGTATCAAAGACTGAGTGAAACGATCCGGGGCATCAAAGAGGCTCTATCACTTCACTCCAAACACTGTGAACTAATGTCAATGCTTCACTTTAGTACTCAGAAGAAAAAAGATGGCTGGTTTTAATCCACTTTAAAACACTTAGGGGAAAGACGACCAACTTTTGGCTCGACCGAAGGTTTTTATATACCTATAATTCAATATTTAGGAATAAAAGGTACATCTTTTTCAAATAACTGCCATTTCCACTATGATTTAAGTGATCGCCTTCCTTATTAGATTAAAACCTTTGTAATACAATATAGCAAAGGAATGACTAAGCAGACATGGTACATTTACTATAAAGAATTAAAGAGGAACAGTAATTTAATCAGCAAAAAGATGAGAGTAAAATCGCAGACGTTTCGAAGACGCTGCAAATACGGGCATGATTTCTTCACTGCTATATTACATTTGACCCAAAAAGTAGCATGCGTTTTATGAGTCAGCAGGTTGAGTTACATAAATTCGACAGTGAGTTCATGTCTGTGTGTGCATCAACCAGAGGCTGCACTGTGAAGCCAGCCGTTCACTATGTGTGAGCAATAGAGAGCCTCTTGTGGGCAGCTCGGCTCACTGCACCCAACACTGATGGAGTTCTGGGTAAAAACATTCCGATTTGTTACATGTCTTGCCCTACTTACTGTTTAGTAGCATTTATTTTAGTTTTATTTGACTCAATGTGACACTATTTTCTCATACTTAATTAAGTTAGGTGACTGTTTTATCCTTCACTATGCATCAATCATATTTATTTTCCTCAGTGTACCCTAATTTTTGCCCCAATTTCCCTTTAAATAAACATTTTGCGATGTTTAGTGTTAACTGTAACTTGTTTTTAATAGAGATATATTATGAATGTATTACTTCATACAGTTTGGAGACACGTGCAGGAGCATCAACGCAGGCTTTACTGTATGCTACACTGTATGCTATACTGTATGTATGGCTGCTTAATGGGGTCAGTGACAATGTACTTTTATAACATTGCATGTTTTACATTGTGTGTTTTACATAGACGTGCATATTTTTTATCGTATGACTGTCTTTTAATCTGTTCTTCATTTACACAACCATGGAACTTTTTCAGAACATTTACAGTAGAAATACCCTCATTTTCACTGGCCCTATTTATAGGTCCTGTCTCAAAATTACCTTTAATTACTGTTTTATATACTATTCTGCCTATGGCCCTTAAAAATGTTAGTGTACAGGGATCTAAATCTGTAAGAGATGATAAATAAAAAACTCTGAGCATGTCCTAACAAGGTGCTGGAGGCCACATGCTGCCAGAACTGCTTTGATTTCAACACTTTGATCTTTTACTCCTGAAACACACTCCTGCATTTGGTCTGTGGTGTTGAGTCACTTCAAACAAAAGCATCCTGAATGTTCTCCCATAGGTGTTCAGTAACCACAGTGACCACAGAGCCCTGAGTGGTCGTCGTCATCCTGATGAACTCCGCTCCGGTCTAATCTCACCCATCTGGGTTTATGTAAGTGTGAGATCAAACATCTGTTCGTCTGAAGAGGACATAATGGAGTGCTACGTGGAGGACTGCAGCGTAGTGTGGGACCCTGTGACCTCTGACCTGTTCATTGATCAGATACAAAGGACTCTATTAATCATCTCAAAATCAATACATACCTTGATCAAACAATCCACACTGGGGTACTTACATGAAATAACCCCTCATTGCTGTGTTTCCTTAAAAGGCAGAATGTGTGGGAAGCTGATTTTTAAAGTGTCACAAACTGAAAATGCAAAATGGGTCCGTTTCCATTAAGTCCATTAACAAAGAAATGGAGCATGATGTCAGAGACTAGTTTTAGTTGCATTGGTTACAGTGGCCTAATAAAATGAGATGTACTATAGCTTTTTAGAGACTTTTGTGCAAGTAAATATTACAAAGCTGTCTTTATTAAGAGCACAATTCAAGCAGTCCTTAGAACTTCAATTCCTATAATATAATAATTGCAAATTCCTATAAAATGTATGTGACGTGTAGTTTTTTTTTTGCTCCACAATGCCTTAAGCATGAATATATGTGTAGAATTTAAAAAAAAAACATGATTACTGAATTACAAGAATTGGCCCTTCAGACCACATCACTATCAGTAGCTGTGGTAATTGTACATTTATGTGAGGTTTCTATCTGGCAACACAACCAGCGTTTAGTCCAAACCCTGATTACATCAATTCACAAACAGTGTTCGGTGCTGACTTTAGGCCCAGCTACTCTCTCAAAACTCAACTCATTCAGTTCATAATGACAGCGACAGTGGCTCATGTTCCTTGTGCTGATTTTCACTTTGGTAATCCAGCAACAGTCATGGCAAAAGTGCACATTACCCTCTTTGCTGTCATTACTACTTGTAAAAAGTGGCTTATTATCAATAATAATAATAATAAGATTGGAAGAGACGGAGAGGATTTATTACCAAATGGAATCCTGTCCAAAGAGAGCTGAGAGAGACTAGATTTACTTTATTAACGGCAAAGTGTGTGAGATGACCTACTTACTAGTGTTTTAGTCTTCTTCCATAGCACTTCTCCCTAAATTAGACTTTATGAGACCTAACACACACAAACACATTCAGACCCTTCTCTTTCGGCTATATGCATATAATTACATACACATAGCATAGACTAAGTGGGTCGTGGAGAGTAAGAAACAAGTGTTATGATCCAAATCGATGAAATTAAACTTTGGAACAACAGTATGTTTATATTTTTTGGTAAAACAGTAGTTGCTGTTAAATGAATACATGATGTTGGGTCCTCACCTCACTTTCAAACAGGACAAGATGTGCCGTGTGGCGTTTGATCACAGGAAAACAAAGCTAGCGAGTTTTCAGTGTGTTGACAAGTGAGGATCTTTGATGGTTGTTTCAGGGCAAGACTTGCAGCCATTTACACAAAAAAAGCTTGATTATTAAAAAACGAGACACCGGGAATCAGTCGAACGAACGGAAGTGTGAACGGTTGTCTGTCAATGTCTGTCTCTTAGTGTTAGCCCTGAGATTAATGATAACTGTCCAGGAAATACCCCGCCCAAAGCCATTGTCACTGTGCGAGATGACTACATGTCACGCTGAGGTCAAAAACAGGCAATGTCAGTAAATGTCACTATACTATATTACGGTCATAGCAAGGTTTGCCACAATTGTCGTAAATTTCTGATATTGTCAAAGTATCTTTGTAGGGAATCTTTGGTCGACTGTGAGATTGTTTAACTTTGTCGCTGTCATCACGGTCCATTTAAGGTCCACCAAGTCTTAACATCTAAATACTGGATAAATGACCGCCCTCACTGGATGATCCACAGCATAGATTTTTACAGTGTTTTGCTATTCTGCAGCCATGGCAAATTATTGATATTCGGAGGCTGTGTCTTTTTCTACCAATATCAATGAAATCATGGATCATTACTGTTATGAAAATTCACTCAACTATAAAATTATGTCACCTAAAATAATGGCACTGTTTACATTTACATCATACCTGTGGTAAGGCAGCTCGACAAAGGCTTCTGACACCATTCTGTCAAGTGTGTATTTCAAATGAATAAGTCTTTATATTGGTGGGATTTTACATGTAGGCTGAAAGGTTAAAGGAAAAACAAAAACATCACCATTTCTTCCTGGTTTATTTCTATGGTACGTTAGGCATATTAATGATGACATTCACCGAGACCTACAGGATCCCTCCTTGGTTACCTCTCACTCTGCTATCATCCCCCAACTCTTTCTCCTTTCCCCCATTAGAAGCCCCGGAGAGGCAGTGGCAGATGGTAAGAAGGTAAAATGAGGTAAGGGGAGGACAATTGGGAGGGAGGGGAGCGTTGGAGACCAGGTAAGGAAATAGTGTGACAGAGCATGATGGGAGATGGGGCGGTGTACAGGCGGGGCGGAGAGATGAGCGAATGATGGTGTAGAGGGGGGGTAGTAAGAATGGGGGATGGTGAGTGAACGTGGAGCAGATCTGGAGCGAGTACAGCTCTTTTCTGATACATTTCATTTGGGAAATTCATCCTAATGCAAACACAATCACATATGTACGCAGCATCAAGCTCTTTCTTAAACAGCCCATATATGCGGCTAATGTGAAGATATGGCTTGGACCTACTCAAGCATGTGCACATGGCCGTCTGCCTGCTTATGCATTCAGAGGAGCACACTCCACTCTCACAAGCCTTAGATCATTGCAAATGATTTTTAGATGATTTATGAATGCACATGCAGCCATAGTAATATCCTCATGAGCTGCTTTTGAGGCAGTGTATGAATGTTACATATCCCTATTTAACGGTAGATTTAAAGAGTTGGAAAGAATAGGTTGAGGCTTATCTAGACTAGAATAGTTAAGATAAATGTTTAGGGGACGCATAAGGTGGAATTTGGTTTTTTTTAACAGTAACGTTGTACCAAAAGTGATTCCAAGATTTTTAATTTGTGGTATCTAGTAAAGTGAATACATAGAAGCACTGTACAGCTGTATACAAGAGTTCTTTACGAAAACATTTTGATCAAAAGTCTTTCCAAAACCATAGAAATGGTTTTTTTTAGATTTATCGTACTTATGCCTCTATTTTAATCAATATGTAACCTTTTCCTTCACCCCTTAAAGACCTCTAAAGGACTGCAAATTGAGTGCTGCAAACTCACACTGAACTATATCTAAAAATTGTAGAGAGCTGTGCTTATGTGATCACCATTTCCCAAACATGACGAGGCCCCGCCACAGACTCCACATGAACCAAAAATAGATAAGAACATTCAGACGCTGGATTTTGCAATGGTTAATTATATATTACATTCATATTTTAGTGTCTGCTGCATTGACCTGGGCCTGTGTCTGTTACGTGGCGTTCCTAACTGTTCCGAGAAGACCTCAGTGCACAGGCTCCGCAGCAGCTGCAGCTAAGAGAGCGCTGCTGCAGGGAGTTTTGAGTGTGAGGTGATGGCTTCTTTTGACGCCAAGCAACTGACACTTAAGCAGTTATTCTCCAGAGAAAGGCTGGATAAGTTGGCAACAGTTGCAGTCAATGCCACAACTCCCCAGAAAATAAGCGCCGTCTCGTCTTTTGCTTCTCCGCAGCTGCATGAGCAATGGTGGATACAAGCAGAGACAGAGGAGTGATGTTCAGCTGAAGGATTAACATAAAGCATTAGCAAAGTTGCCAAAGTTGCTCTTTTTGCAGTAGCCCGCAACTTTCAGTGGAAACAGCCCCACATACACCCACTGTTTAATGATACCAGCCTCATTTCTGAGCGGACCATTATTTTTACAGTAATCTTGTGGCGCTTAAAGGAGCGCTGTATGTGTGTCTATATCTGTCTGTAGTCATCAAAATTATTCACGGCTGTTTTGCGTAAATCTGTGTGTAATTAATACAAACTGTGACATTTCCTCTGTGATGTAATCAGAAGACAAAGTAGGGTTTTGCATCAAATTCTAAGGTCAAATAAGCTCAAACAGCTCCAACAACAAACTGTTTCTCTTTGGTCCAGATGCCTTCCTATCCCTAATTTAATATGTCTTTTTTAATTCATCAAACCAAGCTAAAATCAAACTTGTCTCTTGAAGCTGTCAAGGGACTGTATTTTTCTAATCAACAAGCAGCCAAACAAACAAGCTGCTTTGAAACTCGACACTTATATAAAACCAAGAGCATTTCATTTTGGACTTTTTAATGCCATAAATTACTGCAGACCCCACCTGTAGCTATTACAGTAAAGGTCAGGCTCTTAAATTCCATGAGGCAATCACTTGGTAAAAATGGCAGCTGCTCCCAGCTGACTACACTGGGGCTGACATAAGCACAAAAGAAATTCAATAACATGACACTGATGAACAGTGTAAAAAGATGTCAGTCGACACCCATTAGCAGCTTAAAAGTCAACTTTGTCTTTCTGCTTGGTTTAATGTGACAGGTATGACAATATCAAACAGAGAAATGAAGATACAGAACCCTCATATCTGGGCTGAAACATGAGCGTCTTTATTTCTGCCCATAATTGTTCCCATTTCCAGATCAGAAAAACTTCAAGAATACAGCACAGTATTTCAGCAATCTGGTGACATCTTCACCTTGTACACGTTGGCAGGGTCAGCTGGGGACTGCAAGCCTGGCTGGTTTGTCGATACAGAACATCTATCGATTACATTCTTCATTGATTTCTACATCATTGGCTTTAGCGCCGCCAGGTTACTCACTGATGTGACTGACAATACAACAAGATATCAGTCATTCACAAATCTGTTACTCAGTCAGTTCTCTACAATAGTCGCTATCCCCATCAACAGATAAAGCAAAAACATAGACACCATACTTACTGCACAACATCATCCAGGCAAGCTTCGAGCTGTCATTTTAAGACATATCTCTAAAGACAAAGTGCCAGGGCCGCACTCTACTGAGCCTTCCTGCCACCTTCTTGTGGTACAGTATCATTACTGTTCGTCTACACTAATACATTAAGTAAAGTCTGCGGCTAGCCAGGAGTTAAAAGCTCATTTGGTGAAATAGACAAAAAGTCGAGCGAGCCAACGCAGAGATCGATGGAGCTAATGTGATTTAATAAGAAGCTCTCTTTACTCTGCCGATGCTGGTGAGTCTTGATGGATATCTTGCGCTGCTGCTTCGGCAATTTCATTTGGAACACATTCAGGGCCTTGCAATGGCTTTAACAGCAGTAAAGGAGGGAGGGGTGGACACAACAGAATGGCAGTGAGTTCAAGTCAGAGCGAAAGATAAGATGGGGACAGCTGTAGACAATATATATGACGAAGACTTAAATATAAGGCTATACTCTTGTTAACTGACAGCTGTGAGTTTTCTAGCTAGATATGTAAAGTAATGAGGCGTATACATCTGCAACAGCTACAACCTAAACTGCACTAACAAACTAATTTTGCATCTCCAGTCACTACAAACACATACGTAAGCATTATTGCACTTATTTATCAAAGCTAACAGCTGTAGGACAACTTTTGTTTACTTTTATAAACAAACTGCGACATAATAGGATGGACATAAAACCAATCAGACGAATGAAGCATCACAGAAAGCTTTTAAAAAGTTTTAACTGCCAGATCTGGTCCAACAGAATTTCTATCAGTGTTGAACTGTTATGGCCATCAAGGTATTTAGCTATATTTTTGCTACTGACTTCTACTGAGTTGAAATGGTGGTGAGAAAAGTATCCCAAACCCATTTCACTTTGCGGTGAATGGGTATAGATGGCCAGGCTCGGTGTGTGGCTCTCAGACCTAACAACAAAATACAGCAGATTTGAAAAAGCGTGCAACTTAGGTTTTTCCAAAAGCCAGACTAAATCTAGGTTTTACTTTTAACCTCGACGGATTTGTGGATTCATAAGTGACTCTGTAGAAAACAAAAACTTTGAATAAAATACATAAGATGATGACGCTATTTTAACAAAATAGAACAAAGTCTCATCATTAAACATCTATTTTGACAGCAGAATGAAAATGACCAACACCACTGACACACATGGTCCATTTGGTCTAATAAACAATTTCCAGATACAAGAAAAAGTTAAAAAATTGCGTTCAGATTCTTATGGGTTAATACTACAACTCCTTTGAGTATTGTCTTGATCATTTCAATAAATTGATGAGTTACAGAGCCTAAATCCCATGCTCACATCAATAAAAATGTCAGATTCTAGAGGGGAACCAAAATAATTGTGCTGCGGTATATGGCACTTATAGAGCAGTCACAGGCATCTCAACACGACCACGCACTACTTCGTGAGGCAATTAAGTTACAAAGAAGAGAAATGGAGGTTTCAGGAAGCGGTGGCGAAGGAGAGGGGATCGAAGGATTGATGCACTGAGAGCCTGTTAAAGCGTCATGTCTTCTACGCCGGGTAATGAAATCTGCCCCATTCTGTATACGGGAGGGGGTGCAGCTCCATTCACCGTGCTGGATGTAGCGCAGTGGGTGGCATGTGTAAGACATGTGACACTCAGTGGATCCGTTTAATGGATGTGTGTGTGTGTTCAAACAGCGATGTCTGCGGTGAATTATTCAACAATGGAGATATCGCAATAATGACAGTCAGCAGAAAAATGCATGGAAATGTCAGTGTGGCAGGAACTCTGAGGGGGATGTGCTACCAACAGGCCGAGGGGAGACACAATTATTATGTTTCCGTACACATTTTTGATTCACTTTTAAAAGCATTAAAAGCTATTTTTGCGTTTGATACCATTGGAAACTCTGCGGACGCTACAGAAGACTAATAATCATCTGAGAAAGCTCTGAAATAACAGCCTTGGTTTTGTGAAGTGGCAGGAATCAGATGTAAATATGAAAAGCGTAGCGGTTGTGTGATGTGCTGCTTCTTGCTGATTTACGCAAATTTATCCATGTGCTTTGATTTAACGGAGCGCTTCTTCCATCTTTTAAGAACACTTTGTGGGGATGTTGTCTATGGAGCCAGAGGGGGTTAAAACTAAAAGGCATCCAACCTGAACTGCATTATCTTCACGGTGAGTCTAATGCACATTGCTTTCTGCTGCTTTGCTGTTGTTCTATTGTGTTAGAAAGTGAAAGAGTGTAGACATGACACTAAACTACAATAAAGTTTGAACAGAAGAAGCGTTAGTGGTTGAAGATACATACAGACACTATCTCACCCAATGATCAATTACCATGTTATATCCCATGTGTCTTTACTGTACCTTTTTGAGTAACAGCCATAGGTGTGTGTGTGTGCAGTGCCTATAAAGAGTGTAGGAAACAGACAGTGAGCGGCGCACACCTCCAGACAGACAGGCAGAGGTGTCTCCAGCTGTGCTTTTAATGGTGTGTATGAGCTGAGCAGATGGAGTCGTTAGCTCCCTGGGCCATCAGCCTATAGCCACTCTCTGCTCCATACATCATCAGCTCACCTCTGCAGTTACATCACCTGGTGTTTAATACCGCCACATACAACGCGGTAGTAAACTATGTAAAAATGTTATGGCGAGAAAATCTAATATGCACCATTGTTAATTTACCCACAATTAAATGATTACAGTCATTATTTGGCCGCCATGTCACCAGACCAGATCCATACCACTCACTGAAATCTGGCCTTTTGTGTCTTGAAAGACGACTTACATTTGAATTTCAAGCAATTTGACCATCTCTAGTTGTTTTTTTTAGTGGAATTTTTATGCTTAGACTATTATAAATTATTGGTTACATTTAGAGAGAAAAAGAGTTATAAAAATATAGTATGCCCTCTTGATAAATAGCTCATATATTATGCCTAAAGGATGAAGAAGGGCTGGATTATTTTCAGCCCCAGCACCACTGGCAGTAAAAGCTTTGGGAAAGATGCCCCTGTTCCACATGTAATTATCTGCGCTCGAGTTGGAGAACCCAAAATCCCAATTATTTGGACCTGACATTAAACAAACTCGACAATCCTGGCTCCCAAGCCCATGTAATGCCAAACTAAACCCATGAGTGTACGAGATAAGGCTGAACAATCAGTTTTCTTTTGATAATCCGAACATCGACCCATGGATTACCACAGCCTTACCCTTCTGCGTTTTTATTGATATTCCAGATTCATCAAAATACATGCAGTATTGATGAGTACCTCTCCTTTGCGTGCTCTATTCATATAACCATGAAGTATCTGTTATGTGCTACACGTGGAAAGCTCAATAGTTTGTGTGAGAACAATTTTCAGTTGCCAGGAATGAAGCTTACGCAATCAAAAAATTACCAGCTAAGTGTGATTAGATTTTTATTTGCTGTCTTACCTGAGAACTTGCTTAAAGCAGAGAGGTTTTTTCTTTCACTTTTGCAATGAGAACCATCCAATTCCTCCTGCAGCGAAGCGTGTACTTTCAAAATATGCTGATTTCCTTTTCGAGAAATAGGTCAGTGACTTTCTAAAAACCCTATTCCCTAAACCCCCATTACTCACCACCATTACCACACAACACTTTCTGCATGACCAGACCTTAGTGAGTTACCTCAAGTTGCATCATACCCCGAATGACACGAGTTATACACAAATACAGTAGTGCAAGTCACAGACGGCTCAGCAACACTACAGCAGCACTGCTTTGGTCTTTGGCTCTGGCACGAATGCATGAAAAAGAATCACTTATAAAACATAAATCAAATGAGCACACTGGACAGAGCTATTCAAAAGAGTTTAATGGTTCCAAAGCCAATGACTAAGGACCCATTTTAGCTAGAGAGCACAACAGCCGCGACGTAGAGAGAATAGAGAAAGGCAGAGAGGAAGAGTGAAAGAATAGAAAATGACAGAAATGCAGCCAGAGAAATAAAGGGAGCTGGAGAGAGAGGTGCGTAAAGCCTCTTTGTTTCCCCAGAAAGCCATGAGGGAGGTATCTGAAAAAGAGAGACTGCACTTTACACTGCACTGCGCCACGCTCCACTCTCGCATTCCCCAACCTCTTTCAAGTGTCTTTTTCACATGAGCATACGGATCCAGATGCTCGCAAGTGTACGCATACACATATGTGCTCAGCAGTGAGTCGACGAGATGGATCGCCTCCGAACCATCTCTACAGTGGGGCTGGCGCGATCAATAATGGATAGATTTCAAAGGGAAGAGCGCATATGTCTATGAATTATAGACTCGCAGCCACACATCGCACCGGAGCAGCCGAGAAGAGCCCGGCGCACGTTACAAGAGGCCAGTGCGGCATTGCGCTAAATAGATCAACGGCGAGATGCGGCGGGAAACAGCGTGCAGCGACGAGCAGCGTGCGAATGATGAAAGTAGACTGATGATGCTAGCCTTGGATACTCTCTGCACACTCCAGTCGTGTTACTGCCTTAATTTGATTCCCTCTCCCAAAGATTTGATTGGGGGAAAAAGCAGCCTCGCGTGTGTAGGTGGTGGGTTAGTTCTACTTTTACTTCATAGGATTATGTTGGGAAGAGCTGGTGCACTGATAGCAGCTGATAAATCAATTCTGCACATGCTGTAGTTTTTTAGTTTTTTTTTCTTTTTTTCCAATTAAAATTTATGATACTATGCTTTATGATGAAAGTACAAAGACGGTAAATGCCAAAGTCAATGGTATGCCTAAGTCAAGACTCAGAAAGTGCCATACCTGGCTGCCTGCTGTGTCATTTTGTATAAGAGAGAGACAAATAAGAGGTTTGTTTTTCATAGGGTCCATTAGTCAATTAATGTCTAATCATTGGCTTGAAATCGCAGGTTCTTTCCTACAAGGGACTGTAAACGCAAGACAATATTTTGTGTTGTGCTGAGTTAATAATTTAATTCTTTTATTCATTTATATATTCATTTTCTACTACTTATCCTAACATCACTGGAGTAAAAAAAAACAAAAAACCACAACATTCCTTGACTTGATTTTATCTTTTATATTGTGGATTTTTTTATTCTATAAAATAATGGCTATACTCATCTTCTCAAAACATGCTAATCAATTGCAGCCCTATAAACTGTTGCCTTGCGGTTTGACAGGTGATGGCATATTTTTTATTAGCGCCTTCAATTAGAATAATTCACCCCTCTAATGGCCTACTGCAGCTATTCTCCAGTGTTAATGCATTAGCAAAAAGATGTCATTTTCCCCCTGATTAGCTGGCAGGCAAACTCTCTGACGCAGACATAATGCTCGCAGCTAACGTATCAAGCTCGACATTAAAAGCTGAATAAATAAAGAGCATGGATCATCCCTCTCTTCTCCTTGGAACTGGCTGCAGCTGTAACAGAGTGCATCTCGTCCCAACTCGGCCACTGCCAAGTCCACCAGACATGGGCACAGCTGTCCAGCATCAAAGAATCATACTGTAGCTCCTTCCTGATTGGTTGGCTTCGATGATTCTAGGTTAATGGTTGAAAACTCGAATGTTTGTGCCCTTTTTGTCTTCTTTCATTGTCATAATCACGCAGGCAAATGACTTTAAAGCAAACTACTCAATTAGTGCTTCTTGCATTTTCGTGTCTTAATGTGGAGTATCATCATTGCGCTCATCCTGTTGGGAATTACTGCTGCACCGTATTCCGACTTAACACAAAGCAGCGTGACCTGACTCGACTCCTCTCATCAAATCACGGGAACTGTTCTATCGCGGCGCATGTTTTAAACAAGGTCGGGCAAACAAAGCTTCATCGAGAAACACTGCTGTTCCATAAAGACGAAATATGCCCTTTACTGGGGAAAGAGAGAGTGAAAAAGGGCACAAAAGAGAGAGAAGAAGAGGTGATCTGGTAGCTGACAGTATATTTAATTGATAGCACTGAGGGCGGGCACGTCAGCGCCGTAAACGTGATGTATGGCGAGCAGAAAAAAGAGCAGGAGGTAGAGGAGGAGTGACAGGTAGAAGAGGTTCGACCTGGAGAAAGTTATACAAATATTTCCACCTGATCTTGAATTGAAATGTACACAAATAACAGCTTCAAATAAAAAAAGCAGCTTGAGTGCACACTATGGCTCCTGTACAAGACACTTCATCCCATCATTTTATTCAGCGCTCATGTAAAGACCTCCCTGGGAATTGTCAGTCAGGCTGATTACAACGGAGAGAAAAGGGTGGCCCGTGTAACCGCACAAAGTGATTCATGGCTTGCACTACAGCGCAGCATATTCCGCACTCAGTCAGCGCCGTGTGACAGCCAAACGCTCTCATAACCCAATAACCAGAAATGAGCAGGGGAGGATTTTGTGAGAAAATACCCAGCAACACGCGGGAGTTTATTGGTGAATAAAGTGAGGCAATGCTATTACTTAGCTCTGATGAAAAGTTGAATAAAGTTGCAGAGCGCTGCGGCTATGGAATTTGGTTTGGGTTTGTCAGCTGGGAATGCCGCCTTTCCTACAAATGGTTCATGATATTACTATAATAATACTTCCAAATGAACTCTAGCTGGCTGTCATCCATTTTCTTTCTTTCCAAGAGCTTTGATTAGCTTGGAGCTACATCCCTCCCATGTAAACAAAGACGTAAAACGATGGAATACAAGCAGAGGTCTACAGATAAAGAAAAAGGTTACCCATAGAGGGAGTATCTTCTAAATGCTGGGCTGAGTGAATAAGACTTGAATATGGGGCTTTCAAATGAAGTAGGAATATGAGTGCAAATAGTTTTCAGGGTAAAATAATAATGAATGTCAAGCCATCTCCTCTTATGGTGATATTAAGGCGCTTTCATCAGAGAGATTAATATAGGTGCTATCTGATGACATCTAATCTCTTGCTTTTGAACTCACATCATGTTCCCCCTCCTCCTCTCTCAGGTCGAGTAAAAGCAAATCAGTGAAGCTTATCGTTTTCTTGTCAGTCTTAACCTTTGTGTTGCCGGCTTCATGTCTCATCAAGTCCATATCCGAGCTGAGTGATACCTTCTTCAGTGCGTGGCTAAACAGACAAAGGCTGTATGTTCCTTGTACACCAACTACTGAGTGATTTATATCGTACAATCTCTTTTTTTACTCACCTTGGTTCTTTTTATAATTCCGTCCATCACCGTGCCCTCTCTCCCTCCTCTATAATCACCCCCTTGTCTCGCTCTTGCTCCCGCTGTTCTCAATTGATGAAAGCCGTTCACATTGTTATTCCCCAGTCACAACGGTGATCTCACCCCAACGCGCACACACACCAACGGCAGTCTGCGTACCTTGCCTTCACACCCCTGCTGACATCGTGGCCGCTAGTGTTGCCGTCAATGATTCCATTAGCACCAACATCAGCGGACAAACAATACACGCACACATCCACGGCGAACTCTCGGCACCGATATTTCACACCTTGTGTCCAAACAGCGCTCGCCGCCAGCTACTGTTGACCTTCCAGTCTCACACATATTGCGACGAGAGCCAGATAAATAAATTAGGCTAGCACCCACTAACAACTTGTTCACTCTGTCTAACTAACAGAACACAGAAGCACTTTAATGTAGCTTTTTTTTCCTTCTATTGTTTCTTTTATTATTTTTATTTTTATATGACAGTATACTATAATTTTACAATGGCCTGGCTTATACATAATATATATAATACTTTTTCTGATTGGATGACACATGTGCAACTATAAGCATCATCTTTGAATGTTTTACTCGACTAGCATGAGTAGAATTTTGCAAACCAAATGTGGATAAAAACACATCTTTTTATATTCCAGTCCAATAGGATTGTGTCATTGGAGCCGTAACTGGTCAACTGGACAAAACAATGCAATATCCACTTCCTTTCATGAATCTATGGTGCAACTTGATGGTTTAATTGTTGGTGCAAACCTTTGAGGAGTATGTCAATCCTACTCTTTCACATGGCCTAGATATCTTGTTATACTGGTTTTAAGGTATACCCCAATTTTAAAATATCAAGGTATGAATATTGTGACAGTGTCCACATGGTTCTTTTAATTTGCACTGGTGAAACAAAACCAGGAAGCCCTGACACATTCCCAAAACAACATCTCTTTTTATCATCAACTCTCCGACTGTTTGCGCTATCATAGTCCTTTCTTTCAAATAACTAGACCAGTTACATGAGGGCAACAAAAGGAAGTTTAACGCACTGCATTCATGTATTTGAAAAAAAAAAATGCTTTAGATTAGCTCAGTACTTACAAGGTCATTACTGTGTACTTATGGCATAATTACAGGTGTAATTACAGGGTATTTACAGCATAATTACCTGGTAATTACTGAATATAGGGGATAATTACTGGGTACAGAGTGTAATAACCGGGTGCAGGGTGTAATAGCTGAGTACAGAGTGTAATTACTGTGTACAGGGTGTAATAACTGGGTACATAGTGTAACAAGTGGGTACAGGGTGTAATAACTGAGTATGTGGTGTAATAACAGGGTACAAGGTGTAATTACTGGGTACAGGGTGTAATAACAGGGTACATGGTGTAACAAGTGGGTACAGGGTGTAATAACTGAGTATGGGGTGTAATAACAGGGTACAGGGTGTAATAACAGGGTACAGGGTGTAATAACAGGGTACATGGTGTAACAAGTGGGTACAGGGTGTAATAACTGAGTATGGGGTGTAATAACTGAGTATGGGGTGTAATAACAGGGTACAGGGTGTAATAACAGGGTACAGGGTGTAATAACAGGGTACAGGGTGTAATAACAGGATACAGGGTATACTTACTGGGTACAGGGTGAAATTACTGGGTACGACAGGATTTCTACTGAGAAATTCAACAGGAAATGGTTGTGGAAAAAAGGGATTCTGGGCCCAACAAAGTGCGGCTGGCCAGGCAGAGCTTTTAGATTCTGAACCCACAGGTCCACAGTCATTGCCCATGCCTTTATAAAAGACTTTTGATATGAACTAACAACAGAGAGCTATTTAAGGAGATGAAGGCATTCTTTGCACATTTAAGTCTATAGTCAAATCAGAAATATGAAATTAAAACACAAAACCCATAAAGCAAACACACAGAGGAGACCAGGACGGAAAAAGCTCCATTATATGTAAATGGACCCTTTGGTGGAAATTGTATTAGCCATTTAAACTGTTGAACAGCAGGAGTGTCTACGGGGACTGAGAACATCTTAGAAGGCAGTAAAAGAATAAAAAGAAATGCAGCTGGATTTATGAAGTGGTTGAACACATTCCCCTGGCTTCACGGCCTGTAGAGCCCAAAGCTGACTTAGGTCCCGAGATAGTCTTTGGCCATGGTTGTTGCAGCCTGTGATGATTAGGCATTAGGCTCCTGGACTCTGACATGCCACTGAAGCCCCCTGCGCCCTCGCCCTCTATTCCACTGGTCTAATTCTAACAAGGGATGAAAAGGAAGAAAAGAAAAAAGGAAGGATTAGCGCAGAGACGAAGCACTGCCCGGTCCCCTCTCTCTCTCAGGTCCCTAAATAAAACTTGTCCAAACATTTTATCCTTTGCTGTGTCCTTCTCTACTATTTCACACTTCAAAAGTCCTCTCACTGTTCACGCATCCCTCGTTTTGTTCTCTCTTCCTTTCTTTCTCTGGCTCCCCGTGTCTCGGAGGAGTTAGAGGACTTAGCGGGCTCTCAGAAAGCTGTTGATTTAGCATTATGTGTGTTAATGCACGAGGCCCAGGAAGGGGGGAGGAGTGCTGACTCCAATACACTTTAAATCCACCACATGCCAATAGATAGGATGACACCTGGACCTCTGGCCGGGACGCTCCGATGAATAAATTAAACAGCTCTCATCTCCACATCGATCTTAAAGAAGCTGCAGGAGGACGGTAAGGTGTGGGCTGACTGTAAATGCGAGCGCACGGATATGTTTGTATTCTAAAGAAGTTAGGGAATGAGCCACTTTTTCCACACATCGATCGTCGGGTTAGGAGGGCGGCATCGAGGTATGGCAGCTGTGATAGCATCTTTAGGGCAATTAGCCTCAGGCACAAAGGGGACAGAAGAACACGCGCACATACAGTCTCTACATACACTGCACTGTATACGCATAAAAGGTTGTTCTGATATTAAATAAAACAAATGCTTGCCACTCAAGTTCATTTTATAAGAACCTCCTGTGCCTAAACAAATTAGAAAAAAGGCCTTTGAGAAGTTTTATATTCTGAAGTAGGAATGGAAAGCCAACCCAGGCGTGGGAACTGGCGACACACTCAAGAGAATGTAATTCATTTTTAATAAAAGAGTGAAAAGACTGAACAGGCCAGTATGGAAAACAGGGCAGGCTTCATTGTGATCTCATTTCCAAGTAGCATACATGCAACAATAAGGCAAACCCAAAAGAACACAAGATGAGACAGAATCCCTTCAGAAGGCTTGAGATGACAATCACTGCTGCTGAAAGAGGTAGGCATCACAATGCAAAGATATTCATGAGGAACAGTGCTATGGTGATGCAATGCAGGTATAATATTCATGAATTTTGCCATATATTTGAGGTGCAACATATGGAACACAAAAGGGATTGTTTAGGGTCTGCTAGCCCATCAGAGAAATATACCTGTGAATCCTCTATTTAATTATGGTAAAGAGCCTACAAGGAATTGTATTGTGTCTTGGGGTTTTTAGAGTTCTAATTTTTCATTTATTAATTTTTTTTTGTTACTGACCCACACATTTTACATAACTTTCATAAAACGACTTAGTATTAGTATTTTGTAAATATAATTAATAGTTCTACACTGATTTGTTTCTTCTTTTGTTTTGCTTATGTTTACAAGCTTTGCAAGTTTATCCCAGACTTGAAGATGACACTTAAATATGATATCACAATGTTTTTACTTCCTGTCATTTCTTGCTGAAGCATACATTGCACCAAACACTGAACTCACTAACCTAAAATTTAAGATTACCAACTGCATAATGATTAGTTATTAAAGGAACGTAGCTATCTGTATTCAAAATATTTAAGCTAATCTGAAGTCACTGTTGCAGGCCTAGCCACCAACTAACCGCGAATTATCTCTGGTTGCAGTAGGACGCCTGGAAACAGGTGACATTATTGAATTATCATTGGATGGAACTTCCTGCTGGCTGGGACTGACAGAAAGGAAGAGTCAAAAGCATTAACTTGACATACCTGTTGTCAATAGCAACAAGGAGTTGTACATCTTAAACTCTCAACTGCTGCAGGACTCAGGATCAGGACCACGGACAGCTCTGAAGCAAGTAGTCTCCAGAGACGTAGCTGAGAACTGCAGAACTGTCCGTGGTCCTGACCCTGAAGAGGTTATATACTGTTTACAAATGCAGTTATGCTGAAGTGTTTTTGGTTTTGATTTCTCTAAAATATGACAAAAACTGGGTTCCTAAAGAATACTTATTTAAGTTTGACTAGATTATGGTAGAATTATGTAATTACCAGACCTACATTTAGTGACGCATGCTTGCTAAACTGGATTTTATAAACTATTTTTACATACTGTATTCATTAAAATACATGATATACTATGGTACTATTTAGAAATAACTGTCATTACAGGATAGTATACCAAATACCAAACATCAGCTCACTCGCCCTCACTCTGAGACATGTATTTCTGTTGTATTCAGACCTCTGGAGATATACATGTCATGTCATCTTGTGTTGTTCAATCAAATTAAGTTAAAACAACACCTAATACGGCTAAACAGACACAACCTATTTTGCACAGACAATAAACTCTTTGTTTTAGATAAACACTTTCCTGAAAGGTCTCCTGTAAAACTGTGCGCAGATGTTAACACTGTGACCCCTGACCTGACGGTGAAAAGTGCGCTTTGAGAGATAACACATTTGAAAATGTCATCTGTCACCTCTGCTCCCCTGGGTTTCCTGGGTTTTTTTTTTTATTTTGTCATGGTGTGGCTGTTGCAGTTCTCAGTCAGACAAAAAAAAAAAAACACCCAGTGTGTAATTGCTGTGTTTTTCTCAACTGAAACTGGAGTTGTGTGAATCATCCTATTCAGTGCATTTAGCTCACTTTTCATCTCAGCACAATAGGCCTAAATATAGAACTAAAAATAGAAGCCACCTCCAAAATGGCACAGAAACTGTCTCAGTTGCACAATTGCTGTCTGAGTACAGGAAGAATTAGACCGATTCATAATAGAGGGGGAGGGAAGGGTGTGAATAGCAACCCCAGCTTCAGAGGAAAACGTGCACGCTCCCACCTGTGGGGCTGGTTTGTGTGGATCACTTTATCTGCTTCTCTTGTCTACTCCAATATTGTTCTACTTCTTTACCTAAGCATTGCTCATCTTTCTGTGCCCCTCATTTGTGTCAGCTCGTGACAAAGTGAGCCGCTGCCACGACCGCCTGCTGCTGTGTTTGCATGAATTACACATCTGCCTACATACAAAGACGCACCGCACTTGTAACGAACCATTTTATTTGTGGTGTCTGCGAAAAAAGAAACTTGATAATCACACTGTTTGTCTCGTGGTTAATGTGTGGCAAAAAAAGACAGTGTGATATTGTTTTATTTTCTCACATCATTACAGTCTTAGTTGTGTGTTTATATGGATGTGTATTTTACCTCCTCCCTGAGATACTACTCAGTGCGTCACGCCGATGACTCAAGCGGATGTACTGTATTCGGATGTGTCATCTGCTCTGCATCTTTTCAACAAATGCAGTACTGTGGTGTTCCGCGGCCTGCGGTTGGCGTGCACGGTGTGAGTGTGTGCATGTGAGTCCTGAAGTCAGTCCACAGGCTGCCACTGACCTGCTGTGTTGGCTGACTAAATAACCACATGTCTGCTTACTCATGTTCCATACAGTGAAGATTACTTACAGCCTCTCAGTGCTTGTGCATTCTTCCTTTTGCTCACTATTCTCTCTGTTCCTACAGGCTTCATGTAAAAATACAAATGACCTATTTCCGAGACTCTCTAAAGCTTTTGATTTGACGATGGGAAAACATCAAAGGGCCAGCAGTTTCCTCACATATTTATACTGTTACATATTCAATATTGTAGAAACATTTGAGTTCTTTAACTAAGCATTGTGATACATCATATAAAACTAAACCAAAGCCACAAATTGGCCCCTGGGCTGGACTCTGGACATGACCCTATACAGAGCACAGTGTGTCATTAACTAAAGGCAACACCATCACAGCGCAATCTGCTGCTCTCTATTGACTTTAGACTGAGAGACGGTGTCAGCTTATGTTTTGGTCTTCAGAGAAAAGCACAACATAAAACCTAGAGAGCAAGAAGGAATCTATTGAATCAATCTCTCAAGCCATAATGACACTAACAGCTAGCTTTATCAAATTAACTACTCATTGCCTTTTTGTTTGCCTCTTATATTCACTTTTTTGCCTCAACTCTTCCCCAAAACACATTAAAAAAAGCTTAAATAATTTGTAAAGACATAGTTCTGTCAGTAATAATGAGATCTGTTTTATGCCATCTTATATGAGCTAAGTAAAAGTCTATGCTTGCATTTTCTAAATTTATCCGTTTCATTAAAGTAAACTAATCATGTGACTGGTGTGTTTGCTTTCTGGATGCTCCACTCTGAAGCAGTACCAATCCCTATTTCAGGCTGCGGCAGACTTGTTCTCAGTAAAAAAAAAAAAAAGAAGTGTCCCAGTAAAGCATCAAACACGCGGCACATTAAAATGCATGTGCGTGCTTATTTTTTTTTGTGGCACACACTGACAAACTTGGCTGTTTGCGACGCCCAAGGCTACTTTAATCTCACTTGAAAAACAGAATATTACTGCTTCGTCCATTTGATATCAGGCTCTTACTTTCATGTCTACCCCCCTCTGTGTCGTTCCTTTTTTCATTATTTTTTTTCCCTTTATATTCATCTTTTGCACTGGGCAACAAAATGTCCAGCTCAGTAACCAGTCGTAACTCGGTGAGATCACACAAAGTCAGTAAATCCTTACATACGCACAAAAAGATTAAGATGTCCGAATGTTCGACGTAAGTCCTCCTCTCTTTTCGCACGCTCCCCCAAGTACTTGTACCAGAACGGCAAGTCAGCAGAATAGTTTAAGCCGGCATGGTTCTGTGGAGGCTCAAACACACACACAGGGCAACACTGCAGCCTGTTTCACCAACACTTTCTCTGACTAACTCTCTCCACTGCTGCAGTCATCCTTGAAAAATAACACAAACCAAACATGGAACAAATGTGATGTCGGTGAAGAGAAGGAGAGGGACCTACTGCATCAGAAAAACGAAGATCAACTAGTGTGTTTTGATTGCAGCCAGTTATACAACAACAACATACAATATACTAAAGACAGTAAAAACAGTGGACCAAGGGATCGTGGGCTAACAGGGAAGCTAAAGAACTCCAAGGTCGGCTTCAAGACACCTGGCTCCTATAGAGAAAGGACATATAGTTTAATCACCTATAACTTTGACACAATTGTCCTTATTGGTAACACCATTATATATATTTGGGGTTTTTTTTACCTGATTTGCTACCTGCTGCTAGCTTTGACAGCTTTTATTTTTGTTTTTTTAATTCTCAGTTCCCACAGTTTTTTACCAATCCTGACCAGCTACTATGAGTTCCTTGACTGTTTTATGATGTCCATTAAAACATGATTTTCAGCAATTAGCATCACTAGCTATATTTGCAGTATCTAAAGAAAAGTTTGCAACTGTCTTGCTCAGTGCACTGAGGGGTATTTACAAATATATTCCCCTCTGGCTCCATAAACCTGCCTACCACTGCTTCTCATGGCTTCAAACGGGAAGTTTAAACAGCGGAGGGTACAAATGTATTAAGACGTTCGACTTCAAGGCATAAAGCCCAGCATGAATTATTTTTTTTCCCATCTTTTTTTCAATTCTTTACAAGGAATTAGTCGGCTAGTCTCTGTGGTTTCAAGTTGGATTTCCAGAATAAAACTGCCTCTGGACACAATCAGCTAATCAGAGAAACATAGCATCAAGCCTGTCTAATTTTAGATTAATGGTTATGATTGGTCAGAATTTCTGAGTGGCTGTGAAGAGAAGGGATAATAGACCAGTTTCACAGAGAGGTCAATGAGTATCAGTAAGTACAGTAAACATTGATTTCCTCAAATTAACCTTTTCTTTTTGGTTTTTTACTGGAAATATCAAAACAGGAGACAATACAACTACCTTTAAATATGTCTGTTATATTGACTGTAATTAGTGGTTTCATCCATTTATCCATTCTCTTACTGGGCCCCAAGGCTGATCCATGCAGTGCCAACAGATGTCACTAGAGGTGATTAAAGGCCTGAACTAATCACCATGTGATGTGGGTTCAAATCCCTAACCAATCTTTTTAACGGTGAGACAGACTGTTGTTTTATTGAGATAAATGCTTTCCTCACACACACATGTGGGGAGTGTTAGACGAGGGGTCGAGAGCGATAACGAGAACGGGGTAACAGGGTTAATGACTGTCTCCGAATCGAGGCCGGCTATATCGCCCTCATTTGAGCATTTGATAACACACACTCGTTCAGTCCCACACAGGTCAGCCTGATGAAATTGCACATGATAAATTGATGAGCCAGTTGACGGTATACTCCTTGCCATCAAGTCATATCTCTTGATGTCAGAGGAGAGATGGGAGCGGTAGAGAGAGGAGGAGCACAGGAGCTTTGAGGTGAACCAAAAGAAAGAGGCTCAGGACAGCGGGACAGAAATAGGACTGAGAGTGTTTGTAGCGGTGAGGCAGCTCTTTGTCTTCCTAATGGAGCCATTACCCAAAGGTGCGTGACCCCCACAGGTCAATCCCAGCCCAACACACACAGCCCATGCACTCTCACAGGACAGTGTACATTATGATATGAGTCTCACCGCCAAGAGCTGAAGGACAGCCCGCGACACTGTGTAATCTTTATTTTATGACCACTCCTTCCACTGCAACATGTTACCTGCCACTCTCTCCATCACTCATCCTCTCAAGCACTCATATTCCACCCTGTTCTCATCCTGCAGCTAATACGCCAAAGTCAAGGGCCCAATAAACCTTTGTACCGATAGCCTGGGTTTGCTATAAAGCACATCTGGGTCGGACCTACTCTGATTTTTACTGTACTTGATAGACAGAGACACATTAAACCTTGGACTATGCCAACAGAGACCAGAAAATTTGTACCTTGGTAGTAATACATTTAAAGGGCTGTTAACATGATGACCGAATGCAAAGTCAATGGTTCACAGAGATATGTTAAAAACCTCACTGTGGCTAATGGTACAGTCTTTACACACAATAAGAATAAGAAAGAGATCTGGGCAGTTAAGGGGCAGGAATAAGGGTGTTTTGGAAAGATGCATGTTTATATAAAATATTTTTATTAATTCGTTGCGTTTTTCTTTAAGGTTTGCTTGTAAAACAGGGCACCTTCTGCATTTGCCATTGACCTAAAGTTAGTCTATCAAGCCTTTTGCCATAAAAGCATGTTGTTATTCTTGCATACATAAAAAACAAAGCACTCCAGTAGAAATGTATCGTTTGTTACTTTTGACCCAAAGTCTCTTTTTTGCAGACATGATCCGGAAGATAACATAAAATTCATTAGCATCACCGCCAATTCCTCAGCCAGTTTGTCTCAGTCTCAATTGCTGTCTCCTCCACTCGTTTCCGCCTCCTAATTTGAGGCGAAAGTGACCTTTGGAGCAAAGAGGTGTTTTCACACATGGAGCGCACACACAGTAATGATAGCCCAAAAAGATGGGAGGGAGGGGGAATGCACGATGAGGAAAGAAAGTCCACTCTCATTATTGTGGCCCTTTGCAAGTGTTTGTGGGTGTGTGTTTGTCCACTCCAGCAATGAAATGCAATTACATTTGTCCTTGGGAGCATTTCAATCAGCGCCTCAGCTTCAGGCAAATTACCTTTTCTGCACTATCACAAATTCAGCTGGCATCAAACCAATTTGGTGTTTTTCAACTGTTTATCTGAACATTACACTCGAACAAAAGACATAACCATTAAAAAATATGAAGGAAACATTTTGTAGGAGTTGCACATTGTTAATAAATACAGTAGTTCATATTTTTAACTTGAGGCTCTAACAAATACAGAAGCATTATAGCATTTCAGCTTTGCTTGAGTAATTGAAACAAGTGTGGAATGTTTTTTTTGTAATTTGGCCTGTTTTGTGATTTAACAATTACAATAAAAATGAATACACTATTAGTACAGAGTGTCTAAGTCACACCCCTTTGAGAAGAAACAGTGTCAGAATATTTTAAATGAAAGTCAACAGGCAGCGGCACTATTTTTGGACTCCCTTTGTGTTATGCTGTCATATATGTGTACCCCAAAAGCAATGTTTTAGTAAACAATGCCAAATGCAAACTCATTTTTTGTGAATAAATGACACAACAACATATGAGAAAATGACAGCATTAATTAAACAACAGTTGGCTGCTACCTGCTTACTTCCATTTATTTTTTGGCCACCCATGTGTTCTCCTAGAAGCCTGTTTTCAATTCTAAAATCTGGCAACCTAAGCAATCACATGTGATTCTTTCAATAACAATAACAGCAATATCTTCACTTTTGTCACATGATGCTTCAAAATCTACTGCAGACTTTACTTTTTAGTGGTTCCTTGACTTTGCTTAGCTTCTGTATTTGTTGCTCCTTACTCCTACTACAAACCAGGCCCATTCAATTAGTTATTGGTGACATATTGAGATTTAAAACGTCCAAAAGGAATCAAAATAACAGCTTTAGACGGTCAACTTTGCAGTCTAATCCTAACAAAGAACCCAGATCTAAAGACGATCCAGCAGTTAAGTGCCACACACTTAGGCTGAAGTCAAGTCGAGAGAAAACGAGCCTGGTGTCTACGTGTCTCCCTCATTGTCAGCACAGTGACAGAATGTAATTGAAGAAAATAAAAACCCCAGAGAGGGGGATCAATTACTCGGTGTACAAGACCGGAGAGATGTTTTCATATTAGAATGATAAAGTGCGGCCCGGAGAACTGCAGCGAGCGGCGAGAGATGGATGGAGAGGGTGGGGGCAAGTGGAGAGAAAGATGGGGGGAGTAAGAGACAGATGAAGTTTGAAGAGACTCTAGCAATTTGCCAGTGTGTGTTTGCGCGTCACACACAGGAGAGTCTAAATGTCAGTGAATGAACTGAGTGGAATTAAGCTGTAAATTGGACGGGTGTGATTGCGTTCGGCGCTGCGAGACTCACTTATCATTCAGCGGCATCAACTCGCCGGCAACAATGACGGGCCTAATTCCATTGTGTCCGCGTAACATCAATACGACAGAGGCGGCGGGGGGGACAGTGACGGCCGAGGGGACGGAGGGAGCAGAGGGAGCAAGGGTGAAAAATAGTGTCGGAATGAAAGCGGTCCGCTGATAAAGAACGGAGGAGCTTTGCGGATACTGGGCGACTTCAATAGCCTTTCCTCCCTCCCTCGGCCCGTCGCTGTCTCTCAATTAAATTCTAATCAATGGAAAAGCCTCATTATCCCCGCTGCCTGCAATGCTGAGGAATTGATCTCTGTCCCCCGTGGTATGACTAAACAATGCAAAATAATAAAGCTTTGGTCACAAAAAGACACGGGCTTTAGTGAATGTATGATAAGGCGCCATTTAACAGCCAGTCGGGGTCCTTGTAGAGGAATAACTTTAGTGAATCAGGTCTTGAAGCAGATATGTTTTGTGGTGTTTAACTTGACTGCACTCAATAGTGAATCTGTCAAAACACTAAGCTTGATCAATATCCAAAAACTGTTCCGCATTCAATTAGAATTAAAAATTTTTGCATTTTTTTTTTTTGCATTTTTGCCTGTAAACAAACATGTTCCTAGTGTCATCAACCAGAATACCATTTTGATGTGGAAGTATGAATACGAACAATAATACATCACAGATGCAGAAATTAGGAAAAGATGATAAATGTTGACTTTGAGACAACATATATCACCAAAACTTAAAAGAAATACAAAACTCTAGACTGACTTCTACTATACTTCACTAATATTTTAATCTGGTCACACCACAATGTGATTTAAGGCTCATTTTAAAATGTGAAGTGTAAATGACTGTCACATGGAAAGCAGTTATATTATTGTGATCCAAGCAGAACTGCTATACAGATTGTGATTGCTGATAACGCAAAATAAAAATAACGGTTTTGGAGAAGACAATGTAGTAAATGCAGCCTGGCACTTTAGATGAATGCACAAAGAAAGGTGAGGGGCAGTTAAAGGAGAAAGATATGGGTCCTTTGAGACAGAGGCAAGGACAGGGGTTGTCCAGGAGGAGGCCTATTTAGAAAGCACCTGCCGCCGACCCCTAAAGAGCAGACAGATGATTCGCCGCAGGTATGGGAAAGCCTGACAGCTCGCACATATATATGAATGTGTGACTGCAAGCTGAGAAAGAACCTTGAAAACAATTTACCCCCCGCATTGTCTTTGTGCGGACGGGAAAAAAGTCGCAAATGATGCAGCAGGAAACGATGTGGGCAGAAATAATCCCGTCCAACCTGGTTTCTTCCCAAGGGGTTTTATTATTATGAGTGTTTGGTCACTTTACAGAAGGTGATGTGACCCTTAAGCCCACTATAGTGTTGAATTGTTTTTGTATCTTAAGCCAGAGTATTAGGTCAATAAGTTAAGTTTCTAATTTTTTATTTTAACTGTGAATGTGGTTAATTTCAGGCATTTACAGCAAGTTTGACGAAGTTGGTTATGCTTAAAAAAAAAAGGTGTGCTTGAATTTGGATATTATAGAATGTTTATATCTTCAACAAAGAAGGTGCATTCATGATAGTGTTAGTAATGTAAAGCAGAGAAGTGCAGTGAGGTAGTGTGGAGTGAGTGTAGTCCCATTAGGCCAGTGGATCACCTCGCCTCCTGCAGGAACTTGACCATCACAAACAGCCCATGTGTGGGAGAAGGGGTTGAGTACAGTTTAAGCACATTTTAGAGACACCCATAATCGCCAGTTCTGTGGGAGCACAACTATTACTCCAACTCATTAAGTCATTAAATCCCCATTTGCAACATTTACTTGTTTATGAGATAAAGAGGTAACCGTGAAACGATTTCTGCTGTGCCAGCTTAGAGTATTTTTCAGTAAGTGACAGGTATGTAGTCGGTAATTAAATCTTAAAAAGGATTTCAGCTGAGCTAATTTGCTCCCTAGTTTGTTTTAGTCATATGTACAGTTATTATTTGTATAAATGAATGATTTACTGTGATGACTGTGGGGGTTTTTTCGGCCTTGGGCTCTTCAGTCTTTTGTCTTGTTTAAAGCACAGATATTAAACAGCTTGAAAACACAATGTATAAAACATAATATTTCCAACGAAAAACAAAGAAAGGAAGTAAAACACAGAGCATTACAAAAGTGTATTTAAAGTTATATGGTGATTGCATGGTTATTGAAGGATAAGTATTTGTTATATTAAATTGAAACTATAAATATAATATAATAAAATATAACTATTAGCTAACTGATTTGTTTTTCATCCCCAAAATGAGTTGATATAGTATAGTTTGTAATCAAGCTAATATATTCAACATCTATTTTTAAGAGACGCAGCCCCAGCCACCAACAATGGTATAATGATCACCTTCTGGTTTGTCTGCTGTATGCCTGTTAGTTCAGGCATAGACTTCAGATTGGAGTTCAGGTTAAATATAACGCACAAAACAGCTTGGTTAAAGTTTAGAAATGAGCACTTGGTGCTGCAGTATCCATATATTAGTCATACCATAATTGATTTGTGCAAGTCTTTACAATCACAGACCATATGCCCAATGTGTGTCAAGTTGCTTGTCTAAACCAGTGAAATTATAATGATATTGGAGAGCATGGAGTAAGAATAGACAAGTCCATACAATGGATGTAAAAAGTGGCTTTTAGGGCTGTTGCTCTTAACACACAGAGCCATGCACTGAGTAGAATGCAAAATGAAAAGCTTCAGCTGGCCTTGGTCTGCAGTGACAGCACTGCAAAGCCATCATTTATGGGTGTGTGTATGTGCGTGTGTGCACTCATAAATCCTAGCTTGTATACTGCAGCACAGGCACCGTTAAATGAAGAAGCTTTTAGTCCTCATTGATGGCTAACTGTGCTTAACAATGTGTATGTGTCTAATGTCCAATGGCAGATGAACCACAGTCCAAAACCTCTCTTTAATTGAACCAAATCTGGTACATTTGCATAAGTGTACAGAGAATAAATCATGTTTAAAAAAAACAGCATTTGTGTATGCAGGAGCAGGCTGAGTGTTTAAAGGGGAATAGAGTGACTTTTTACATAGTTTTTCAAAGTCAAGTTTGCGTTCTTTGTGCACCCCCTCTCTCTGTCAAGGTATATTTCTCAGTGGGAATGCACTAACGATGCCCTCTCCTCCTTGTCAAGGTTGGACTCATCTCAAACACACACAAAGGCATACTAAGCACTTGTTCCTGTTGCTAAGGCCCACACTAACATAAATAAAAAAAAAAAAACACCTCACCGTGACTCCCTGTAAACTCCTTTAAATGAGCTATTGAAAAGTCAGTGATTTTCAATTAATATGAATGCCATGATAAAAAAACAAGTCTCTATTCATTCTCAGGCTTTAGTATTTGAGAAATGGAGGACAGGGTCAGCCAGGAAGAGCGTGGGTTTACTGCGGCAAAAAGAGAGAAAAGGATCACTTCACTCAAGGACGACTTACCTAAGCTCGAACAAAATGCTGCTTTACCTGGAGACAGTCATAGAGGCAGGTTTAAGAAAGAGACGGCAAATGTGTTAGCAACTTACTGAGAAAAAACATTTTCAGTGTTTCTAACCAAACTCAAACCCTGTAAAACAATGGTCCAAAGGTCCAAGAGAAAATGCAGACAATACCATAAGTGCAAAGCTCTCATTTGTAAACTGAAAGAGCAAAGCATTTACATCAACATTGTGACCACACTAGACCACATCAGGATGTTGGGGTGATGGTTCTTTTGGGAAAATATGGGTTCAAGAGTTGCCCTTCATTTGGAAATTTATGGTAACAATGAAATGTAGAAGAGTTCTAAGGCTATTGTTGGCGAAATGTCTTTGAAAAGAAGAAGAAAAAGACCAGAAACTTCAATATTACTGATCACAGAATTGGATAAAATGCTATGTTAGAACAAAGTCTTTAATATCCAGTTGTTATGTATATATAGAAGAGAATCATCACCATGGTTTGTTAGGTGTTGTTTTGGTTGTCACCGACTTCATTCTTGTTTATTTTCTGTTTGGATTAGTGAGTTAAATTCCACAACAGTCCCTTAATATACGTGTGTGTGCATTCCTCACTGTGTTTCCATCAGGTGTTACTCCAGCTAAAAACCCCATTTCCCTGTTCCCCTTAGGGAGCGCTGACCTAACTGTCGGTGCTCCCCGGAGCCCCAGCAAACTCCGCAGACCCATTTGTCAACGCTGACCCTGAAACACTCCCTCTTCCCCCTACGTTCCATCCGTCTTCCCTCCCTTCCCCGTTCTCCCGTACACTACTTGCATCGGTGCTATTTTTAAACCTACCCCACATGTCTCCGCTGCTGTACGGCCGTTCTCATCCCAAATTGACCACGGAAGCGCCAAGCGTTGGACAAGGTGGACAGAAACACAGAGGGCGAGATAGTGCGGTAGAAAAGGAGACAGGGGGAGGAGGGGGAAGACTTAAATGAAGAATGATGGGGCACCAGTAGAAGACAGAGCACTACTGAATTAATGAAAAAGGTATGGCAGTGGCTACCACCAAGGCGTATTAAACCAGTTTTTTAAGCAGAGCAATACCTAGTTATGGTTAAGAAACGACAGCGAGGTATCATATGATAAACGGTAGCTGACTCAATCAATATTCAAACAAAGGAAATGGATCTTCAGATGTAAAGGAGTCAACTTTGATTCTGGTCTGAAAAGTAACAGCCATTTTGAATTTTATTATGATGTGATGGGCTATAAAACACTATTTTTCCAACAATTTGAACATTTGAATCCATCTCCAGGCCTTTTCTATTACTAAAAGGCTACATTTCTAAATGTTATTCACTGTCCTTGCTTATTCAGAAAAAAGCAGTCTCATTGGAAACTGTCTCCGACCCAGAGTACACAGGCAAACCAACATCAACAAAAGATACTGAAGGTCTGAATACAAGGCAGTAGGAATGAGAACAGAATTATAGCTCTTGTGCAAATGAAACTTTTAATAACTGAACACCAACGTTTCCAATTTGTGCTCAATGCAAATGTTATTTATTTACATACACCCCAAGCCTCTTCACCTTTAGCCACAAAAGGACAGATATGAGGGTCATTCCATTCTGTATTAAGGTTGCATACAGTAATTACAGTATGCATCTGGGACTTAATAGAAAATGACTGGCTTTTCTCAGCAAAAACCTTATCGGTAATAACCACACACTATCAACTTAATTAAAGCCTGCTTCTTTAAAGGCTCCTCAGCCTCTCTCTGACTTTCACAGTCTATCTTTAACTCTCTAATTTGTCCTCCTTTTTGTTCCGTTTTTTTTTTTTTTTTTCAAGGAGAAAGCTGTTGAGTCATTGGGCCCTTTGTCTTCCCTCTATCTCCTGAAGTCAGCTGAATCCCACAACCTTCCATATTTCAAGCAAAGGCCGTGCTCCGTCAGTTACATGATGTGAGACGACACTTTTAGGGATTACATGTTAAGGGCTGTGTAAGTTAGAAGAGCCCAGAGGGATGAGACAAGTTGCAAATGCCCTGAAAACGAATAGTACCCTCCAAAATGAAACGTATAAGACAAGAGACACATTTGTATGCATTGAAGCTTACAATGTTCTTACAGAATTCTTGACGTAATGTATGAAGTACATGCTTTACACCTTAACTTAACATGAGAGGTGTCAGATCGGATTTAGTTGAGGTTCAAATTTCCCCACAGTCCCATCCGAGCACATGTTAAGAGCATTCTTACGATGCCTAAAAAGTTTGTGGTGTTCAGACAGAAAGAGGAGCGCTTTTCTTCTCAGACACGACAAGACCTCTTAAGTCGTCTTCCGTGTTAATGGATTCGATGTGGTCTCCCGTTAAAGTTCTAAGAGCAAAGTGCTGGCTACACGGACGGAGCCAAACAAACGGCCAATAAAACATGAATAATGCCATTTTCCTGAGAGCCCCCCTGCGGTGCTCGCAGCTTGTTCACTGCTTGTCACACGGGGACGCCTCCACAACTCATCCCTTTTTCCATCCATCCATCCTTGCGCTCGTCCAGCCCTGCTACTTCAGAACAATTAAGGCTGGCTTCATGCTCCACGGGGCTTTCCATCGTAAAGGAGAGATGAGCGAAACAAGGAAGAGGCTCGTTGGAGGGTTATTTAATTCATGTCACTCACTGGCTGCATTTCTGCGTTCCCTGTCTTTTGGCACAGCTCACTGCCCCCAACATGGTGCAGGGCTTGGGTTGGGCTTTTTAATGGAAGTGAGTTGCTGCGCTAAAAAGAGCAAAGAATGCATGGAGCGAGAGGCTACAGTGATTGTTCAGTGCAGAATAACGTGGGAAAGACACTGAGAAAAGTCAGCGCCATTAGGGAAGCTCAACACACCAGGAAAAAAAAGCAGCGCAATGCAAGGCAGGCGGGCTTGTTAGGGGTGTATATGTATGGTATGTATATGTATAGCTACATATACATAGATACATAGACAGAGAAGAAAAAGAGTGGAGAGAGCTGCTACTGCCAATTCCTTTCGACACAGCTTCGATTCAAGAAGAAATCTCTCACTTCAATCTTCAAACACTTAAAGGAAGTGATGGGAAGAAAAAAGGGCCGATACAGATAGACTTCGGAGATTAGATGCAGACGAGAAGGAGAGGGATGAAGCTGAAACAGAAGAGACAATGGAAGATGCTAAAAATTAGGGCTGTCCAGACAGTACTTTTGCCAGGACTAGGATGACTGTTTGAAATGGGTGTGCATTTACAAATACTTAATATTCACATAGAATTCAGAGACATGTTGAAAGAAAAAGTAGGTGGAGTAACCAATGGTTGTCATGGTTTTTTTATAAGGTCTGCACTGTGACTGCTTTTTGATTGAAATGATTCTTGATATATTCTTTCTGGTGGCACTCAAGAAAACCTTTTGTTTCATGTTCACAAAGCAGCAGTACAAACTGTAAAAGACAAGAAAAGCTGGCCTATCTCATATTTGAAAAACTTCCTGCAGGGATATCAGCATGGATGGTTTGATTAAAACCACAAAGCATGTTCAAAAGGTAGAAAAGGTATTGTACCAATAACCCCATGGCTGTAAGACCAGAGAAAGACAAGAGGGAGATCAATAAAATAAGAACCACTGACCTCATCTTTATTAAATAAAAGTCCCCCAAGCAGGCTTCCATGATTGCCTTTGTCAAACAACTTCTATGATTTGATATTACTTTCAGAAGGACAGAAAGAGAAGAAAGAGAAGTTAACTGGACAAAAACTTGTAAGAAAATACAATAAATGGGTAACTTAGATGTAACTGACAAAAGTAGTTTTACTGCCTCCCAACAAGAAAGTCCTGAGTTTGAAGTACCCTCCAAAGTTGAGTAATAATATAAGTTGTGTTTTAACTTAACACTTTGTAAATTCTTAAGTAATAACTTAGTACTTTACAGAGTACAGAGTCCGATTACTCTGCCCACCCCTGGTACCAGCACCGGAGCAGTCCAGCTCCAGACTGACTCGTGTTAGGACTAGATGTGAATCCCATTTTACGCAGTCATCTTTTCCACATATCAAAAACTACCTGGTAAACCACAGTCCTGTTTAAACAAAATGAAAGATGCTCTTTAAACCGTGTAAACAAAAACAGTCCAAATGACTTAACACACTGTTAGTGAATATGAATCTGTATATCTCTGGAGCGTGACTGACATTCGATGGTAAGAGTTGCTTTTTGCTTTCACATCTGCATTTTCATCTCTCCCTGTACTGTAGCTCTGATTGACAGGTCCTAGCCAAAGATGCTTCCAGTTAATAAGTAGCTGTCGCTCATAATGAAGCAGTCTTCGGTGTGTACTGAGAATTAGCATCTAGTGAGGTTCTGCAGCTCAAGACCAAGTGATTTAATCGGTTTGAAAACAGATTGGCAGCCATAGCTTCATGCATCTGCTGTTCAGTTATTAGTCTAGCTTAAGCAATGACAAAAATCTCTTAATCACTGAGCATATGTTATATATATATTATAGGGTTTTTCTGTCAGCTTACAGACATTGACGTACAATCAGTCAAATTAATTTTACAGCAGTGGGTTAATAAACATCAAGCGCAAAATGCAAATGGGTTGAAATACTGGCCTTAAAGATGCACAACATAAGCATTAGTCATCAAACACAATGCACACAAAAATACAGCAAGACAAACAAGAGGATTAGTCTGATGTTAACCACGTCACAGTTTGCCTCTTCTTGTAGCGACACCACAGAGTGACAATAAACGCACGTCCTAAATGGTGCACATGAACCACATAAACATGGTTAAATAGCACATACAAGCAGATATGTTAATATTAGTTGTGCTGCATGCAAAAGGGCTACTATTGAAGCATGTATGCCTTATTAGATCGCCTCTCAGCAGGAGTGCACCTGCAAAACACCACCATTAGTGCAACAAGACGATGATAGCAACAATGAGAAGCAGCAATAACACATCACACAAAATAAAAGCCGAAGTAAACAGTGTGCAACCTGATTCAATTCCTGTTCCCGTTTAGCTCGTCGTTTTAGACCTTCCTCCCGATTCCGTGGATTGAACGGGTCATAACTTCTACATTTACCGCAGCACGGCTGTCCTTCCAGTTGATTTTATCACAGAAAGGGGCTTTTTACAGCTCGTGACCTGCCTCAACTACAGCTGCCACTGTTAAAGTGCACTCTTCTTTTTGCAGGAGTGAGTCCGCTTTACGGGGAGATTGGGAGAAAGGAGAATGGAAAAAGTCAGGTGAAAAGTTATTGGGTATCAGCAATAGAGAGGTGTTCTGGTAACAGACATGACTTTTTTATGTGCAAAAAGTAGACAGGGTTTAGAAGCGCAAAAGTACTGAAGCCACAAAGTTAGCTGCAGGTCATAGAACTGACTAGTGACTTGTGAAGTACAACTAAATGAAAACATGTAGAGTCTCACTCAAAAGAGATTTTAACAACTGTAGATTTGAGTTAGTTTATTAGTTTAGCACATTTCCAGAGGTAGCAAGCTAACAATCACATCAATGTCCGCCATCTTGACAATAGATGTTGGCTGTCAAAATCTTACAACGTAATAACCTGCAGATAGACCTCAAACGAATATGAAGCAGAACTACAAACTTTCTTTACTGGGGAGAAGATGCCATCGAGGGAAGTCAAATAGAAGCAAAGCGAGAGATGAAGAGAAATAGATGGAAATATACTTATAGAGAGATAACGGCTCCATTTCCCACAGTCCCACAAATTCATTCAAATCGATTCCCTTTGAGAAGCAAGAGGCCATTCCTCATCTGCGAGACAGCTGCATCTAGCTATCGGAATGATGCGCACTTCGACATCTCCAGCACAAGCACACACACAAGAGTCTGATATTAGCACTGACACTTTTCACACAAACACCAACTGTGCAACACAAAAGAAGCGCGGCTAACAAGTAAAGTGTTACCACGGGAATCAGACTGAGGACCATCTCACCGAGGTAATAGGATATCTGACAACACCCCAGTGATGTCATTATCATAGTCTCGCACTTGCACACAGCCAATTATACTGCAAATACAAATAGGCCCACATAAAACACAGAAGCTCTAGCATGAATATTACACAGGTATTAATCCAAGAGACGCTCTCACAAAACAGGAATTAAAAAGATTGTTTCATGTCAACACCTGAATAAAAGCTGTGTATTTTCTTTTTCCCTGTCAAAGTGTGGCTGCATACACACAATCACATTTTTAACATTTTTTCATTGAATGACAAAGATTTGGTTTTGGTGTTGTATTAAATTGGTTTGGGATTATGTGACCATTATACTGGAAAACTATATTTTCTTCTGGTGAAGTGATTTCAGAGCAACAAATCACAAAAGAAAATGCATGCAATTTGAAGTTTTCAATTCGTCAGTTAAAAATACATATTACAACAGTCAATGTGTCCAAAGACCTTCAGGAAAATCTCTACACTTAAGTTGCCGAGTTTAAATCTTCACAGTTTTCTGGTGAAAAACTGTCAAAATAGTGAAGCCAAAATAGTAGCCTGGCCAGCAAATCCCATTGATTTGATTGAGTGAAATGGATCTGGTATCTCTCGGATTGTCCACAATTTCCAGTGGTTTATCGAAAATGGGGTGAGCTTTGTGCAATGCTTCATTTCTCGGACTTTTTCAGTCAAGAGATACGTATGTGTGCGTTTGCCGCACTGTGAGCCGCTCTTGTTGTGTGTCGGCCCGATAGCTTCAAAAGCAGTTTAATCTGAGTCGGTCGGAACTGTTCCCTTTAAATCCTACTTGAATCCATAAAAACTACACTAATTATTTCTATGGAACAGAAAAAGATTTAGGATGGCAGGTCAGGCTACCAAAAAAGTTTCACTGTAAATGAATGATATATCTTAAATCAAAAAACTCTCCAAAACTTAGATTTTTACAGATACAACGAGAAAAACGTAAATCCTATAATGATTCTGATACAAAATGTGTGAGGTTTTTTTATTGCTTTTCTACATTCATACACTTTCACAATCGCATACAGGTTACTGCACGTGTGGGGTTCAGCGTCTTGCCCAACGTACAATACTAATAATACTACTATTCATGTTCACTGCATGATTTAAGTGAAACAAAAATACCTCCATCCTGTAACTGGACAAACTCTAGAACGTTGTGATATTTCTAAGCTCTCAGTCCTCCTCCCTTCCTCTGTGTGATTTGCTATTTGACACAAGCTGCAGCAGTAAACATCAGAGTACCAGTGGATGTGTGTGTATAATTATACCGCTGGAGGGGAGACAACAACAGAGATGGATGAATAATGTCCTTTGATCACACGCTCACAAACACACACATGTTTGCATCTGCTACATTAATACTGGCAGATACATGGAGTGTGGATGTTTACTCGACATAAAAAAAACAAACTTTCTAAGCCTCCAGCCTCCATCCACAAGACAGACAGGCATGTGACGTCTCCTGAAACACTCTTCATTACCTCGGGATCTATTGATGAAGCTCCCATTACAGATCGATAAATTACATAAATACTGGCAGGGGAAAAGCACATGTGCGCAGACAGTGAGTTGGTACATCATCACTCAATTAGCTAAATGGGAACATTGAGTAATGCAGGCGGGTACAGGGGTTTTCTTTCACTGTTACGTAGCCAGGTCAATTTCAACAGAGGGCCGCGGCATTCAGTCAATGGGAATGGGTTTTGGCTCGAGTGGGGTCATAAACTAGACTTGTTTACCCCAACACACAAAAGTTCAAGACGTGAGGAACATTTTTCTGAGATTTTGCATTCTTTTTTTTTTTTTACCAGAGTGTACAGCTGGTGTGTAAGACAACCACATGTTTATAATACTGTCTCTTTCTGGATAATTTCTTTTGGGGGGGATTTATTTGTTTTAGTTTGTTTTTTTTTGTTTGGTTGGTTTTTTGGGGGGGTTCATTTTGCTTCTTGTTTTCACCCAAATAAAGATTATCTATTGTCCAAACAACTTTTGGAGAGCGGACCACTCTGATGTAACCAAAAGCCAAAGGGTTCCCAAAGTAGTACCGTATGTTTTTCCACAGCCTTATGTTCATTAGACCAGTTTCACCTCAGTTGTAACAGTCAGTGCAGAGGCCGCATTTCTTTTCTTTAACCAAGAAACCTCCAATGAGTTTCTTGTTTTTCGAGAGAGAGATGGGGAGTGTCAGAGGACTATAATCTCAAAGCAAATGAGGTTAATCTGCGTCACTAAGCATCAGACAAGATTCATTAATTTGTTTGATTTAGTGAATAATTAATCAGCTTGAGTGCCATTTTCTAAAGGTGCTCAAGAGATGAATTTGGGAAGAGAATCTTGTGTGTTCAAAAGTACAGTACTGTCGCTCAGCTTAGGAACGTTCAAGAGCATCAGGAAATTTTCCAACTATTTGAACATTTTGTTTTATTCAGGGGCAAAGTGTTTGTTTTTCTTCTAAGAACAGCAAGGGATATTTCCCGCTGCTGCTGTTAACACATCTGGTGCCTGCAGACCATAATTAAATTCATGAGCCACACTACGGAAAAAAAAAAGTGAAGAATGTTTTCAAAACAGCAGTGGAGCAGCAGTGGAAGATGAGATGTCAGAAGTTCAGGCCAGTGCTAACAAAGACTTAAGGAATACTGAGTGAAAACTGTTCGTGACCAACATGATCCAGCCGCCATTATTGACTTAGGAGGAAGTCGATAACCATTTAGCGTGAGAATTACATGAAGCCAATCAACAAGCCAGGCCAGACATCCACCCACACACTTTCCGCAGGTGGACGGAATGAGAAAGTGCACTTGGGAAGTTGGCAAAAGAAAAAGAACAAATAGAAGTTGGTAGAAAATGAGAAACGCAATGAGCTGAGGTAAAATAATTCTAAGTGAGTTGTTTTTCTTTTACGCAGTGAGTTTTTAGAAGCTGCCAGGGAGGTACCTTGGAGCTGAATTGCTTAGAATGCAGCAAAGGAAGACATTTCTTTCCTTAATCAATAATGCATTCTTTTCAATACAGGCAAGTGATGCATTATTCAACAAAGGCACTGAGATGTATGGAAGGGACTGATGCAGAGAGATACACCAACATTTATCTAATTAACAAGCAAGTATAAAAGATAGTGACACGGGTGGAGATAGATGGGTGAAGGGTCGACATGAGAAGAAAGCAAAAAGGGGTGTTTTTTTTAAGATAAATAGGAACGCTGTCAGATGCAAGTCTACAGAGGCTGATAAAGTACAGGGAGATTTAGCCTCAAATGTGACGGCACGCAGCGCAAATGTCTATTCAGAGCATGCAAAGGCATCAAAGCATATATACTGTATACACACAGTATGAAGGCGTGAACAGACAAACACACTGAGGGTCTTACAAGGCGTAATCATTGGAGGCAAGCTTCTTCTCATTCTGCACACGGGGATTAGTCCAAAATCTGCATAGAACAAGGCGGCACACAGGCTCGGCTACTTACACATCAGAGAAGAAGTGTATAAACCCTAACCTACAGCGGGTGAGGAGGAGTTATATAAACTTAAAGCAGGTTAAAAGGACCATGTGAGGCGAGGATCCAGTGCCGGATACATAGCAATATTAATCCTGGTTTAAAAGGGGGTAAAGACACTGTAGCATTCACAGAAGAACAGTTGTTTTTGCAGGGGTCTCGTATGTTGTCACACTTTGGATTCTGAATACAAAAGGGACATCAGTCATCCAGGCTGCAGCGTTACTGAATCAGCTCCCAACCATTTGCCCAGAAACAGCTCACCAGCAACATCTTAAAAATCATCTGATTGACTGATTTTTGACAGTTAGCCTCTGGTGGTGGAGCATGTTGCTGATGTGCGTTGTGGTGACGTTTATTGAGTCTACTGCAGTAAGACAAGTGCCACCATGCTGTATGCATATTGTACCCTTTTTACTTTCTCAATATGTTGCACGTTCACCAGCTTAACAGCACTGAACTTTTGTCAAATCAGTTTTCTTCTTAAAATGTATTGCTGTATACTCCAGTTTTTACAAATACCTGTATGTCAGTGGGTCAAATGGCTTTTCATTGTTTTTTAAATTACTTTTACTCTTTTGTACACTTCTACAAGTTCCGCCAACTAACTGGAGATGAGATATACTGAGCTGCTTGTGGCAATAAGGACAAAGGACAAGTGAATTTAGAAATAACATGTCCAAAAGGATACCTGACTTACAATGAGATGTTATTCTTTAAACACACGTTATTCATTTTTGTGTCATTTGTGTAAGACTCTGCTTTTCTTTGAAAAACAAGGGAAGCCAAAGTGGAGGGTGGATGACTTTGAAGTGGATTATTGTCTTTGACTCTTCCTTCAGAGGGAACACATCTGATGTCAAGAGCTCAATGACTGCTGTTTCAATGACACTCACAGATAGGGGACACCGAGGCAGGTGCCAATCGGGACACTCTGTAATTCCCCTCCACTGCAGCCTCACCTCTGGTCAAACAGTGGGATTATCCCTCTGCTTCAACCTCTTCAAGCCCTCCATCTTCCTCTGACACACTTTCCTCTTTTCGCGTTTTTAAGTGATCCAACGCTGAATCAATAAATCATTAGGGTAGCAACTTTAAGACATTTACTTGCTGTAAACAAAGTCCACTTATAGGCTCTGTAACCTCTATATGTAGCTTTACTCCGCAGGTTCAGAGTGGGCAACAGAGGTGGATTTGGCTGGAAATCTGCTGGACTGCTTAGGAAAGATTGCTTTGTGGCATTTTTCATTTTCTTACACAAAAAGACTAAGCTAAGACACGTATTTGAGTCAGTCCAATGCAAATGCAAACCCTTTTTTTTCATGAGACATTTAAATATCCCTTTTTAGGTGAATCCTACGAGATGAATTGCCTCATGAATTCACAGTGGTATTTGCCATTTATCTGCTTCTATTCACAGCCAAAAGTGATTGACAGGCGAAGGGTATTGCCCATTCAAATGTGAGAACCGATCGAGACTCCTGCACCTTGGCTGAGGGAATCCTGCAGAATGTGTTCAGATCCCACCCACATCTCCTCCTTCCTCCTCACACCTCTCCCTTAGGCCACTGTCTTCTCTTATGTGTCATTTAATATTCTATCTTTCCCTCCGAACGCTCCGCTCCAGCCTGCCTCCTCTCTCTGTCGCCTCCGTCGTGAAAAGGCACTGATATGTCCACAGTACAGCTAACTTCCATGCTTCCCCTCTGTGTGCATGATAAGAGTATTACCATTTTAGAATTAGTAAAAAAAAAAAGCAGCAAGAGCCAAAAAGTGGGGAGACTGACAGGTCACTGTGTGTTGTGTGTGTTCCAGTTGGTTTACAGGTTTGTGATGCAGCACAGATGGTACACCAGAAATTTGGGCAAATCTCCCGAAACCAACAAATTACACTCTGTATACCCATGCAACCTTTCATTCTGGTATAAACACAACAAATTCAAAGCCAGGACACCAGTCACTCATCCATCCAAAGCCAACTGGGCCATCCATGCATTATTTTGTTTTGGCACCTACCTTGTCGGCCATGATCATGGAAGACCCTCCGTGGATGCCCAGGATGGGAATAAGCGTCTGTGAGGAAATAAAATCCAAAATCTGGGCGATGGCCTCTTGGTCGGTGCCATCCCCAAACACCACCCCGTGGATCTTAGTCCCGGACATCAGGTCGCACATGTGTGTGATGATGCTTTTAGGGTCGGTCTCATTAACCAGCAATGTGACTACGTTTACATCGATGGGGTCCTCTTTGCTCCACAACGCTCGAATGTCCCGGTCGGAGATGTAGCGAGTGCGTCCGAGGATAACGGCAATGTTCAAGACGGGCACCTTTTCCGAGCCGGTTCGTTTCTGCGCCTCTGTGGGGTAGGCCATGATGAAGACCACCACCAGGATGGCCCAGGACAGTAAGACGCTCCCACTACAGCTGCTGCTCCTTCTACTCCTCCTCTTACTGCGTTTGCTGCTGAGGGACATCCTGCCGAACCACTTCATCCCCTGCAGAAAAAAAAGGCAGATGAAGGGGAATATGACATGAAAGGGTCGATATCAGGAGGTGAGGGGAAGATTTTGAGGCGTGGACAGATGATGGCGGAAAGACAAAGACACGAGAGACATAAAAAGTTAATGCACAGCTCTTTCGGCACACACGTTCAAAACCACATCGCTCTCCTTTATACCACCTTTTCTCAGCGGAGTTATTAAGCACATTAATATTGCGTGGTGGGAGACGGCCTTGAGAGGAAGCTGCAGAGGTGTGGTAGCAAAAGATGATGACTAACTAGTCCACTTTCTGGTCACGACTAGTGGGATCAGATGATTCAGGCTCAGCTGTTTCACAAAATGTAGAATAAATGTGAATTTAACAAAATTTGAACTTTACGAATGAAAGTCAGTGAGAGCATTATTTTGTCATCTCATGGGATTCAAGAATACCAATGGATGATGTGACTCATATAATAAACTGGCAATGGACCTTTGGAGCCACAAAAGCTTTGAAAGTACAGGTTTGAAGCTTGTGTAGTCAAGTGGCCTGTCAAATCAGTACAACAACCACCAAAAGATAGCAGTTTATATTTGTGTTCAACTCTTGTCTCACTTACTCTATTGAAGACATTAATATGTTCTCTGTGAATCCAAGTTTAATTTCAAGGAGGTGAAATGAACGGACGCAAATTACACTGATTCTGGGTGCAATGGTCAGACATACGACCAACCAGATACTGAGCAATGCATGAAACCTGTTAAGATTCCAGACTCATAAGTGAATGGATATGACTGACCAGGTAATAAATAATCACATTCCTATTCCTTTGTCTATTTATTTCTATCAATTCAAGGCTTCAAGGCTCAAGAGTTTGTTTTTTGTGTGTGAGTCATGAAAAGGTTTAAAAGGCTCAGAGATGACATCAATATCTGTCCTGTAGCTGAAAGAAAATTATTGATTGAAAATTGTTGAAAAAGCTTTGAGTTGTTGAGTCTAAATAATAAAATGCATGTGTTTGTTCAGGCAAGTGTCTGAAAAGCCCAAATCCTCTAATTCCCCTATTGTTACATTTCAGGCAGATTAGATTCTTCAGAGAAGGCAGAACCATTACATTCTGATTAAACGCTTTAGGCGTGTAACAGAACATAACTGCCAGAAAACTTTTTTAACACTGATGTAAACAAATAATTGGAGTGCCCAATCACAATGGCTTCAATCAGCTTAGAGACTTTCTCATGTATCCACAGCTACAGAGCTGACAGAAACAGTCGTACACAAAGCAGATCATTTGGTGTCCTGGAGGTAAGTTAGATTGGAGTTACATAAAGACTACAAAGAAACACGGAGCGCTATTAATAGCTTGGGATGCCAAATAGTGTTCTCTTGTGTTTTAAAGTGCTACTGCGGGCTTTGGACCGAATGGAGTTGTAGAGTGGGTATTCTCCATTTGAAATTCCATGAATGCAAAACAATAAAATGGCTACTGCCAGTGAGAGCCATATAAGAATAGAAAGTCCCAGCCCTGAGAGTAATTACTCCACTACCATTTCCCTTCAGTGGTAGAACTGTAAAACCAATGTGCTTTCTCAAAACAATCATAAAATGTTGCGTGTGAAACAGTGTAGGCTCCTATGCATGTGGAAGGTGTCCGCAGTTAGCATGAGCAGAATCACAAGAGCATGAAACATATGGTCACATAATGTACCCGTGTGCACTCAACGATTTATGGTACAGAGGCCCCCCATGTTTTGTGCATCAACATTGGGCCTGTGTGTGCATGACTGACTCCCACATGTAGTCATCTAGCTCTTCTGTAGATCATAGAATGTTTCTCTTATTGAGTTTCTGAGAATTCCTGCCTGTTAACAGAAGAAACTCAATAACTTGTCACCAACCAATGAAAACTCTCCTCTCCATAGGAACTTACATGGAACCACGCATGTTTGCCTCATGAAGAACATGCTATGTGCCATGTGTCTTGTTAAATGCCAGTTCAGTTCTTTTCAGTATAACCTTTTTGTAACAAGGACTATAAGTAAAGGAAGCTTTTAATGTTGATCCTCTGAGGAGGAGTGTGTTCTTGATAACAATGCACAACACTAAAACAAACAAAGACCCTTATGCCTAAAGAGCAACGAATGAACACCAGAAAAGGTTCACATGATCCTACAAAAAATCTTTGTGAGTGTGGTTTTGATCCATTTCTGTAGGCTAGGATTTGTCACACCTTGTGATTCTGTAATGAAATTGAGACTGCAGTAGAAGGCTCTATTGCGAGCTGAATAATACATGTGGGCTCACTGTGTCATCTTGTGACTTTAAAACAAGCACAGAACTGCGTGCCCCCCCCCTGCCCAACTGAGCATAAACAGTGTTGGTGCAGACCTAGGAATGAATCATCCCAATCTCAGTCCATTCACTGCACAGAGCACTGACATCTAATAGATTCCTATTGTCGTTGTCAAAAAGTCATGCTCCCGACCCTCAAAACTGTATGATTTCAGTGAAGGTCGGCCCTGACACTGGGTAAAATTATTCATTTTTATGAATGATACTGGAGCAGGGTATATTCTCTTAAGGGCAGATCAAAGCTTTCCACTTCATAGAGTTTTCATAATTACAAAGCCATTCTTCTGAAGCTATTATCATTTTAACTATCATACTTAGTCCACTATTAATAGCACAGTATCTGTGACAAAAATGCTTTCCCTCAGCAGTTTGTGGAGGTTACAGTAGAGCCATGAAGTCCACTGAGTCTGTTAAAGGGGAAAAGAAGAGCTGAACAGAACATTTTCGACACAGTGTCAGGGTTGTTCCATAAACACTTACACATGTAAACTACATCTTCATATAGTCAACACATGTTTGAAGTGAAGATCAAAGAGAGCTACTCGACTAAACCAGGACACATGAACGCTTTCCAAAAACCAGCACGGCTTTTACTTCTGTACATGGGAAGAAACAGTCGGGCAGGTACCAATGTGGCATTTAATGGTATTATTAGTAACATTTGAGCCCTCTGTTAACAAGATTATCGTTTTCTTTCAAAGGGCTGTGTGAATTCTGTTCTTCTCTCGTATTAACTCTGCAGCACTACAGGAGGGTTTAGGGAGAAGGAAAACCTCGGATGTAAAAAGACAGAGAAAGTGATTGAAGAAACGCATGGAGCAGTAGTTGTATATTGAGAATACTGGGGAGAGAAAGCAAAATCGGATTGGGCCAGTTTGTCGTCACACAAAGGCTACTTTTTCTTAGCATTGCCACCGTAAATGATACTTGGCAGGCACATCCATACTCCTGACAATCATTCACACATCCAGATCTTTTAACAAACACAAAGCACATATATCTATATCTAGGCTATAAATCTCTCCAAGCAAAACATCTTTGTGGAAAGCTCAAGATCTGAAGCAGGGAATTGTCCCTCGTCGCACCATCACCACAAACCCTCTCTGGATGCAGCGCCACTAAGCCTCCTTTTCTGTTTCACACACAACTAGGTTTCACACACATCAATAATGCAGCTGCATTATCTTTACATGATGATTAATATGATTGCATTTACCGCTGTGCTCCTATTCCCCCTCCTCTCTCTTTTTCTAAATGGCATTAAAATTATATTAACAAACTGTACACACTCTATGGCTATGATTTATTTACAGCGGCAGGGCTAGAATGGTTGAAATGGAGAATGATAAGTGAGAGGTTCACTAGGCTTTGGCCCAAATGAGGCAAGAGTGTATAGACTGGTTTATCCCACTGTGTATCCGTATTCATTCATCCACCCATCCTTTCAGTCTCTAGGCCACGATTCTTTCCATTGGTTTCCATCCATTTTTCTTGGTGACTCCAGAGGAACCTTAACATGTCCTCAGATATGTTTTCTGAGCTTGTTTTGTTTGATTTAAGGGTCTACAACCTTTTTACAACTATGATTTATTAGGAGACCAGATTACAACATAACTTACAATAGCGTTTTATAACAGAGACTTCAGAAATGGGACCAGGCTGCATCCAACATTGACTAAAGGTTTCTCATTTCGTTAGCCTTTCTGAATGCAGTTGAGCTCAGCTTTGTTTAGTTGATAAACTGAGGGTAAACTGTGATGTCATAGCGAGCCTACAACTGTGAAGCAGACCAACACAAATAACTCATACTTCTATCTGCAGCAGATACATTGCAGACTGTGGCCAATCCGACTGTCAATCTCACATAAAAGTCATGCCCCTTACCTGACATTCCATCCACCTGACTTAAATGAGTACGTTTACATGCTTAACCAGACAATGCTCATAGCCACAAGTCCACAGTGCTCTGTTCAGGCTAATGCTGCATTCAGGTGGACTTTTGATATTTAACAGCTTTTCACCTTTGTTAACGTAGAAAAAGTAACATTAAACCTGACTTATTTTAGTGTCGCTCCACATATTGCTCTTCATGGGTTTCTTTTTTGCTTCCATGTGTTCCACTGTGCCGGTGTCCAACTGTACTCTCTGCCAGCTCTGGAGCATGCTCAGAGCGCTCAGTGCAGCATTAGCTCGACTACGGCGTATACATGCAGCAATAGCCCGACTGTAACCCGCTCCACTGAGAACAGACTACGTGATAACAAATTTTTAAAAAAAGCCAAAGTTCTCACTGCTACATCCTAAAAACTCTTCTTCTTTTTGCACATTCTCCTCCTCTGTGTCTTTCTCCCCCAGACTCTTCTTCCCCTCTTAGGCCCTGACCATCTGCTGTGTGTGCCCTGGCGTGTGCATGAGCGCGCATGAGAAGCCCAGTGGAAGTAATGGTCTGTTACCACTCAGGCTTCAACATGTTGTCTGCCCATTGCACATATACCTCTTTAGCTCTTTCCGCAAACGCTGTGTATGTGTGTCTCTGAGCGTGTATGTGTGGAGAAAAGAAAAGGAGCTCAAAGTAAGATCACTTGTATTCTCTTATATAATGGATGTCAAGACTTGGACGCTCCAGTTCTTGCCATGTTCCTCCACGTCTCTCCGTCTCTGCACCCGACACCTAACTGCACTACGTCTTCTCCGTTTCCTTTTCAGTTGTTTTGGGGCTAATTGCGTCACTCACGTTGCCTTTAATGTGGGAAAATCAAGATCAGAGGGTGGTCTTTCAGAATTATGGTACTAGCATGCTGGAAGTGGAAAAAACTATTGGAAATTTGACAAGAAAGGTATTCAGGCAGTAGATGATAGGAATCTCTCGCAGAAATATAGTCCAAGTTATACATTTTATCTGATGTCTTTTTGGGCTCTCACTTGTTTAAATGACAACTTCTTTTTGTAAAGCTTATGACATTTTAGAAAGAACAATTAGCCGACATTGTGAAGGAATTACACTCTGCCTTTTCAAAACATTGTACATATTCCACGACTCACAAGAAGCTTTTATCAGTGTGACAAGTTAACAACAGCTCTATTATTGTCTACCAAATGAAAAACGCTAAAAGAATGAGGATAACTATATGTATAGGTAGTTGGTGAAAAATGTTTGTTGGAGCGTACAGTGTCATCAGTTTTAGATTTGTTTTCAGCATGTTATATTTATCTATCTGTATGTTCAGTGTCTATTAAAATTAGGGGCATGTTTCCTTTCTCTCATCCATAACAAAAAAGCTCTTCCTCACTTAAAATTTATTTTTTTACTTTTTTTGTAGGAATGTGTCTAAATCTATCTGCAAACAAAGCTGAATATTGGAGTATCCCATTTGTGCACACATACTGACGTTTGAAAAGACTCCTGTCTATGCTTACATCTTGTACATCTCTCTCTTTAAATCTTCATCCATTTGCAAACAAAATACTTATTTTAGTTGTTTATTAATGCCTCTTACCCTAATAGTGAGCATTTATTTACTCTAAAAGCAGGTAAAGTAAAAAGCTAGTATGTTCTACTTAAGAGGATTACAATACCTATGCCAATTAATGAGTAAATGCTTTTTTTTTCCTTTGGCTGTCTTCAAAATATAAATTGTCCTTCCTTGGGCTGCAACTGACGCCTTAACACACAGCAAAGAGGGGAAAGGGGGGGTGAGGAGATCTGCGCTTCTACAACGTGACTGATCCCTGAGAACGGGAGAGGGGGGGCACAGCGGAGACGTGGAAATTCATTTGGATCTCCCCATTAGATTCAATGAGGCCAAGACAATGCAAGTCCGACCCCTAGTGGACGAACCAGCGCCTGCCCGCCTGCTTCTTTCATTCCACCACTCAACAAGACGCTCCACACTGACTCTAAGACGAGTATTTCGAGGGTAAAGCGCGTTTTGGCTTTCAGTTTCATGACAGTTTCATGACGTACAATTTGCGCTAAAAAAAAAAATCTTTCTCAGATCCCCAAAACAAGCAGCGGTCCCTTGGTAGACGCTGTGGTTTAGTCCTGGAATGGGATGAGACGAGCTGCAAGTTGTGCCCACCACTGGCAAGACGAAAAGCCGCAATGTGGTCCTAAACTAGTGGATACAGTCGCGAGAAAGCACGATTCTGTGTTTTGTTTTCTGTGGCTCGTAGCAGGCATTCCTCTCGCGCTTTGGTCTCATACACAGGACTAAGAAACGTAAGAAATCGGTCTACATTTCTCATGTAAAACACTTGAATGAAACCCAAATAGGTGTACGTTTGGCTCGTCTGTCCGGCTGAGGTTGTGGCGCGCTTTGAGGCAGCCTGCGTTCTACTCGCTGCGCCAGCCTTACGCATTATGTGGGAACACGCTTGACGCAAGAGCAGAAAGAAACGCACTAGATTGTGTGCAGGTATTGTAAACTGTCCACCTGACGCGTTCGGAATAGAGACCAGAGAGTGCGGTGCTAAGTGTCGTACTTTGGATGAGGGGCGCCTGTGGGGAACAGCCGCAGGGGCGACACTCTCTGTGCAGCATCCTCTCATTCCGACTCCCCAACAACGAGCACGAAATCACCGACAAAGTACTTACAGCATCTCCCTTTCGCGGAGCTCCAAAGCAGTGGTTTGAGATGACATTGCAACAGTCCCCCTTCTCCTTTTTGAAAGCATGCAGCCTCTCTCTGGTGATCTGCACAACACAACAAGAACAAAAGCAACCAATCTCTTGCAATGAATTATTTCCACCGTGTCCAAAAAAGCTGAATGAAATCCCCCTTTATCTGACTTCAGGAGCGCGCTGCTGCGAAGAAAATCACAGTTGTTGTAATCCAATCTCCATTGTGCTTAGCGTTGATTCTCCACTGCAATCTCCCATTGTGGGGCTCAAGCTGCCTTTTTGCGCGCGTGATTAGAGCTCCCGGTATCCCGTTATTCCTGTCCCAGGCGAGGAGGCAGTCGCCGGACGCACGCAGACGCACACGCTCATTGGGCTTGTACAGTAGAGGCTTCCGCTTTGCTCCGGCAGCCTTCCCCACCGCGCATGGGACCCGCTGCCGACGTCTCCCCCTCTCTCTCGAGTCTCTGTCGTTCCCGTCGTGCACGTCTGTGAGAGAGCCTGGACGTTTGTGCTGAATGTGCACGCGTGCGTGTGATGTGGCGTTTTGTCTGTGCGGGCTGTGGCTGCGCGCTTCTGCAGAGGCACGGGCAGCTGGATGGATGGATGGATGGACGGACGGACTGTGCGTCGGTCTGTCCCTCCGCTCACTGCGCTAGAGCTCCTTGAGCCAAACACAGCAGCGAGAGTTGCCTCCAACAGTTTTACTCCAGTATTCAAGTCGCATTCCTGTGCTTTACCCACAAAACACTTCGATTCGTCACGCCTTTTGGCAATTTCACGCATAATTCATTGGTTTAAACTACACCAGAGCGGCGAAAGCCATGTAATTACGCACCAACAAGTGGTATTAATATTTTAGCCCAATTTAAACACCGAATGAATATTAATGCGCCTAGCCTAGTCACGCAATTAATTTTAAATTTAGTCATGCAAACACTTAAACGTTGTACTAATGTGAACGGAGACCATTACATATCTTAAGCCTGTGATGTTTAAAATTAACTAAGCTAATTGGCGTACAAGCTAGCTCCAACAACTAGCAGCCACGTCGCCATTAAACAACCAAATTAAGCTTCGATCATTACAGCACGTCATTTTAGAGAAAAATGACCATAATTTGCTTAAAAGTGATTTCTACCCATTTTTTAATGTCTATTTTCACATCTTTTCCCGATAGCCTTCCTTTAATCCACACGGAAAAAGTTTTCGCGTACGTCCGCGGAGTAATTCAACGTCACCGAGGCCGCCTGTTATCCATTTATGAAGCGGAGGGGTCGACCTCCGCCTCATAAATTAGTTCATTTTCTGTAGGCTACAAATTTTCCAAGAAAGAATACTTACTTCCATTTCCTAACACATGTCCTAGAGTGTAAATATGTTGCCTACATAGCTTAGAAAATGCTGCTTTGATGATGTCTAACCTAAATTTAGCCATCCTCCCAGGGCCTGTATTGCTAACACATCATCAGTATTAAAATGCATGAGTTCATTAAACAGAGGAGCTTGGGGCCTTGTCTATAGATGGGAAAGGGAAGGTTTATGAAAATATTGGGCCAAAATGTAGTGTATTTATTTAGAGATACCTGAATAAAGGAGTGAGTGGTATTCGGGGTCAAATCTTACAAATCATGCGCATGGGTGTGTGCCATATCCATTGCGTTCATAACATCTGGCTGCTTAAAAGTGCCCGATTAAGATAATACACGGTGCATCCACCTTGAAATCCATGCAAGCAAACTTCTTGTGGACAAAGACGCTGTAATCAGGACGAGCTACACACTCCAACGGCGTGACCTACACACCTGTGATTAGTAAAGGTGGGAGAAAAATGTCACAAAATGCCACTGGGACTTTAAAAATGCCAGCGGGGCTACGTCAGGTCGCTATGGGCTCATTACAGACCATCACAAACACATCACTGTACGTCCCCACAAACACATACCATAGTACAATGGTTTTATATGCTATATTGCAAGTTAGGCCGACTCACTTTCCCCTCGGTGCCCGGCAATTTGATACTGTATCCTCTTTCAGTATTGATTTGACACACAATTGGAGATGCCGTAGTCTGCATTTGACCACTGACCCGTTTGTCATTAGAGTTGTTTCACAGTTTGCTCGCGGGTGCACACAAAGCGGGATCGAGCTGTGTGGCTCTTATAAGGGTCAAGAAATAGTTGAGCCTGGGAGAAATCAGGCTGGAAGGATCACCAGTCTAATCCGAGGAGGACGGTCACATTTTTATGCAACAAATCGAGCTTGGAAATAGCCTTTTAGCGTAAAAACATTGACCTGGATTTTCAAACCTGTACAACCTGTTAAATATGCTTTTTGTCACTCTGTGTCACTACTGAAACATCAGCGTCCAGACAATGCAGACAAATTCAAGTGAAAATTATATGGGTCTTGCCAATTTAGAAGTCATTTCATTTAACACGGACAGACACCTACCACTCATTCACATAAATCCAATTGTTTGTTATTATCTGTTGCGAATACTCACCACTTACACGCACGTACATTTTAAAAGTACAGAACTGTGCACTTAATGTGAACCTTGCAGCATTCTATCCCGTTGTGTTGCTGTTGTGTGATCCATTTCCAAGTTCACAGAGCCAACACCAGCCTTTTCTCCTTTCCTTTCGCCCCGGGACACGGAGACACCGGCTGAAGTTATTGAAGTTGACCTGCAAACTCACAGTACATCAGTTGACCTCCGCTTCCCCATCTCTCCAATTGCTCCTCCAACAACAGCAGGAGTCTTCATAAATCCTGGGGAAGTTCAGAAGCACACAAATCTGAGGTGTGACTGAGGGATGCTGCGTTTGTGCCGGTGTTTGTGCCGCGTACCGGGCAGAGGGTGTTACCGGGTCACCAAACAGCTGTCTGGCAGACACAATGGCTGCGAGGGCTGGGCAAGAACACACACACACAACACACACACACACACACACACACACACACACACACACACAAGAAGTGAAATCAACAAATATAATACGGTCCGACAGGGAAACAGCAATGTGGAGAATGGCTTCACCTCTGCAGGAAAACATATGGAGATCTATTAGTTTCACTTATATCTCCTGATCCCCTGATAGTGCTGTTCATCCCAATACACTTATCTCATAATAGAAACCAATTAGTCTTTTTCCCCATCTCAGACTATACATCCATGCAGTGTATACAGTAAACATGCTCACATTTCATGCATACTAAAAAGCAATCTCCATAACGTTGACATGAACTCTAATTGATGAGCAAATTCTGTCTATTTTTAGAACTGGTGGATTAAAAAGGGAGTAAATGGAAAACAAATGCATTGCTGGAGGATCATAAAGGCCATTGACCCAACATTATTTACAGCTAAGAGTGGGTTGTCTTACGTAGAATGCTAAAATGCTAAATCAAGTGCTTTGTTTTGGAAGATCTGGACATTTAAAGCACTCGACGAGAAAAGTTTGAAGTGCACTGCAGCAGATAGGACAACAACTCAGTGCTGTTTAATAATTAATAATAAATAATTGATTGATTGATTGATTTCTTAGCAGTTGTTTAGTGTCAAAGCCTCTATAGTGTGTGTTTCTGTAAAGGAACACTTTGGTGGTTAATCATTTCCACTTGCAATACAAATAGTTTGAAAATGCCCATGAATGAAAGTGAGAGTGAATGGTTGTCTGTCAGTGTCTCTAGGTGTTAGCCCTGCGATTAACTGGGAAGAAGAGGAAAGAATAACGTTTTAGCATCAGAAAATAATCTTTAATGTGTTAGAAAATGTTTAAAAAGCTGATAAATACTTTTAAATATCACCAGGAAAGAACCATAAAAGTATCTAGCTGTAGTAAATAAACCAATTTCAAGCTTCTTTACCTTTGCACAGATTTGTGACTCTATAAACTCGTACAATCCACCTTGTCCGAGTCCTAACTATGAGATTCACACCAAACCGCGGCTGGTTCGAACTAATGGTTTGGCAATTTACGGCGTGTGTAAGATTTGTGTTGCTCTGATTGGATAAAGTATCTACTATCTACACTCATGTAAAGATGTAAACTGTCACATTCAATTTATAACTCTTCTGGATGCTATATTTAATTAACGGGAAGTGATGATAAATTACCTTTGAGATTTAGCGCATTTCCTTGTTGTCTTGTTGTTGTTTTAAATAAGCAGTAGAAGTATCGGACAGATTAGCAAAAGTATGTTAACATCTGGCTTGTTTGTTTGGTAAAAAAAACCATTATAATATGTATTTAACCTAATAATGTTTTAAAAAAGGGACTGTGGTGTAATATATCAGCCACACTCACTGCATCTACTAAGCAGCCAGGAAAGCATCGCACTCCTGGGTCTAATTCAGCCTTAACTTACTGTGATACACACCAGAAGCCCAGAGCTCGCTGTCAAACTGAGTAACATCCCTGGACGCTGCGTTTGAAGCCCTCGTACAAAACGCAGCCTCTCATCATCTGCCCGCGACGCTCCCAGACGCAACACTGCCTTTTAGTGTCACCGGTTTGGAGCCTTTTACAGCAGCTGCTCTGGATGGGCCTCCAAACTGAATTACAGAGTTGGCAGAATCAGTCGGACATCTCCGGACGGCAGACGAACAGTAGGCTGGTGCAGAATGAGACATGGCAGGAATAAAATAGAAGAGAGACAGTACGTATAGAGGGTTTGTTGCATGTTCTCCTAATGTCATCACTAACAACAGGATTTGGTTGGATTTGAACAGGTTTTAGATGGATGTGAACAGGTTTAAGTCGGATTTGAAGAGTTTTTAGTTGTATTTGAAATGGTTTTAGTTGGATTTGAACAAGTTTTAGATGGATGTGAACAGGTTTTAGATGGATTTCAACAAGTTTTGGTTGGATTTGAACAGGTTGTAGATGGATTTGAACCAGTTTTAGTCTTTTTATTTTATTTGTTCATGAACTCTTATAAGGCAGATAAATAAAACCTGTTCAAATCCATCTAAAACCTGTTTAAATCCAAACAAAACCAGTTCAAATCCATCTAAAACTGGTTCAGATCCATTTAATACCTGTTCAGATCCATCTAAATCCTGTTCAAATCCAACTAAAAACTGTTCAAATCCATCTAAAACCTGTTCAAATCCAACCAAAACCAGTTCAAATCCATCTAAAACCTGTTAAAATCCAACTAAAACCAGTTCAAATCCATCTAAAACCTGTTAAAATTCAACTAAAACCTGTTCAAATCCATCTAAAACCCGTTCAAATCCAACTAAAACCTGTTCAAATCCATCTAAAACCTGTTCAAATCCAACCAAAACCAGTTCAAATCCATCTACAACCTGTTCAAATGCAACTAAAACCAGTTCAAATCCATCTACAACCTGTTCAAATGCAACTAAAACCTGTTCAAATCCATCTAAAACCTGTTCAAATCCAACCAAAACCAGTTCAAATCCATCTAAAACCTGTTCAAATCCAACTAAAACCAGTTCAAATCCATCTAAAACCTGTTCAAATCCATCTAAAACCTGTTCAAATGCAACTAAAACCTGTTCAAATCCATCTAAAACCTGTTCAAATCCAACTAAAACCAGTTCAAATCCATCTAAAACCTGTTCAAATCCAACTAAAACCAGTTCAAATCCATCTAAAACCTGTTCAAATCCATCTAAAACCTGTTAAAATGCAACTAAAACCAGTTCAAATCCATCTAAAACCTGTTTAAATGCAACTAAAACATGTTCAAGTCCATCTAAAAGCTTTTCAAATCAAACTAAAACCTGTTTAAATCCAAATAAAACCATTTTCCATAAAAAGAAGAAATTATTGTTATATAAGATGAAACCTTTCTTTCAAAATGTGATCAAAGTGTCTCAGTCTTCTGCCTCATTCATGTACCCTGCACAAAAGTCAATGAGTAATGGTTTCTGTCGGTCTGAAAACCTTTCTATCAGTCCTTAGTAAAATATTATAGTAGGAGCCTCTATTTGTGTAAAGTTACCTGCTGGGAATTGAGCCACTGTGACCAGAAGAGATAAGAATATTGTATGCCTAACGCAGCTCACTGTAAGAGACCATATACCCCGGGGTTTTTAGCTGAGTCTCTTCTTTTTGTCTGTGGAGACGGCTGTCACGTCACCGCCTGACAAAGCTGTCTCGCACAAATCTAAGCAGGTGCCTCAAGAGAAACTTTTTTTTCTCTCTCTTTTTTTTTTTTTAATACCCAGCTTGAGGACGTTTTGCTGAACAGTCAAATGGATATATCCAATTAAAATCGATAGAGGATGTTTCTTGGCAGTGTAAAGAAAAACGCCGGCTTCCTGACAGCAGGTGACGGTCTTGTTTGAAGACAGGATGAACTGCAGCAACACACGGAGATGGACGTGAAAGTCTGTCCTTTGAAACCGCACTTCAATGAGAGCAATAAGCCGGGAAGAGTCTCTTTAATGGTCACCAGCATGTCTTCAGTGGTGCAGAGGCAGTCCCGAATTTCAACCATCAAAAGACACGGAAAAAGCAGAGGGAGACTTTATTTATATCTGCAATACATTCAATTTCATTTGCAACACTGAAGCCAACACTTAGAGAAAGGAAATTGTCTTTAAAAGGCAGTTGTTACTTGCCTTTGAGACTCGCCTCGGGTACAGAGGCTTTTTATTTGTGCGGAATTCCTGTCATTTTGACCTTTACTTCTGACAGAAACATATTACAGCTGACATTACTTTACAAATCAACTCACAGCCACACAGACACACACAACAAACACTAAAGGTTAGGGTTTCATCGAGTGCAAAAGGAGACGCACAGCACCATCTAGTGGCGGTCTAGAGGAACACACAGGAGAGGGGAGATGGAGTTGAATAATCTTGTGTAAAGATGTGTACGAAGTTGGGTTGATTTTGTAAATGAGATGATGGATATGCACTGTGAGGGGTTAGAAGGGCTAAAAATGGATTTCAAGGATATTTTTAAGAATGAGAATTGCATGTAAAACAATCGAAACAGTGTGTGTACAACTTCAGCCAAGATGTGCTGAACATTTAATTGTACACCGTAGCCTAGAATAAATAAATAAATAAATAAATATATCTGGAATCATAATAAAAATATGAACGTGATTAATATTCGAAATAGGCCTAACTAATAAATATACAATACACAACTATTTTCATTATTTTTATGTATTACTATTGATTGTATTATTTGTATTTGCCGTCAGATCATGCCAATACACATTCTTTATTTTGGTACAAACGCACATAGAGATGAAAAGTGTAGTAAATTCTATTGCATACTTAATAAAACTTACAATTACATAGATATCAGTACTTCTAGTAGAACTTTAAAGGCTATGAAAGTGACCTAAACTGATTTGTCAGTGCTGTTAGGTATTTATGAAGGTCTATACACCCAGTAATTTTGTTGGATGTGTTTATTAATGCTGTCTTTGTTCTGTATTCACTTGTACAGTAAACTTTTAAAATATACAGTTATTATCAAATATACAGCATTAAACGGAGTTATTATGGTAACAGTCAAATGAGGAGAACTCACCTGATTTATTGTCCCTCAGATTCCACTCAGCCCCCCCAGGGACCTCTGCTGCTCCTCTTCTGCTTAAAAAACAAACAAAAACAAAAAAAACGGACCACTTTTTCCTCCTCTGGGTGGTGTCAAAATACTAATACATTTCACCAAACTGAAGTTTAACGTTTAGCATTAGCTTATTGTTAGCTCAGCTGTGTATTCAGCATCAGAACTGTAATTATCTCCGCCTCATTAAACATTACGTGATTTTTTTCTCTGTTGATACTTTCCTTTTTTAAGCTATTTCTTTGAATTAAAACACATATTCAGCACTGAAAACACACTTTATCTGCAGCTATTAAACTTCCTGGAATGTCATATGGCAAGGTTCGACCAATGGGAGCGCTCCTTCTTCGAGCATGTGACTTTGCAAGCATGTGATTGGCCAAGGTTTTCCTGAATAGAAGTTCTCAACTATTAAGATCTCTTATGACAAACAGTAGATGGAGTCATAAAGCCTGTTTTTTTCACAAATTGCTTTTATAATATACTGTTTAGTGTTTAAACCATTTTCCCCACTAGAAGAAAAAATATCAGTTATAGTCAGTGTCAGTGGAAACTCTTGACATTTGTATGAGCTGAAGGTGTTTTCTGTCATTTGTGAATGGATGAGCCAGAGCAACATAATGCTAATTTACATTATGTGGTTGGTTCATTATGAGTTGAACTTGTCTTTGTAAATTAATTACATTTAAAACTGAAGTAATAAGTATCAAGATGAACTGAGTTTAGTTGAGTTTGTGGAGATAGCTACTTTAAGACTAGCGATCAGTCAGATTGTAGCCTGTAGCGTAGTGTAGCTTTAGCACGGCTCAGCATCAAATGTTTTTCAAGCGCTCTCTAGTGGATAAATAATACAAAAATGACAATTAGAATTTATGTCTAACAAGAATCAGTCAATCACAGTGCACTTTGTCAGTGATACCAAGTTTTGTTGTATTCAAACCCCTAAGGTTACAAACAGATGCCGATAACAGTCTACTATTATCACAAAATACAGTCAAACCACTTTCAGAAATAAAAAACTCATATCTTTTATTTGACAGGGAAACATCCTTCAGGACAACAGTTGGTCTTTACACAATAATCAGCAACAATACAATGCAGAAAGTCCCAGTTTGTTTGTGTGGAGCCTGGAAACACCCCCGTGTCCCCCTCCCTCCCCCCTCTGATGTGGGGGACTCAGCGAGGGCCCATTATTGCAGACACAGTGGCTCTCCCGCAAAGAAAAAAAGAAAATAAATAAAATAAACACACGTTGTCCTCCCATGCTTGTAAGGCTTGGGGGAGACTGGGGTGGGGGTGCCTGGGCCATTCACTGAAATATTAACATTTGTTTCAAAAAAGAAAGAAAGAAAAATGAAAACTTCAAGGCGTCTGATTCGTGGAGTTGTGTCACAGTTTGAAGTTTCTCTTGCGTTGGGAGCCACTATACGTTGATGATGTTTGAGTATTCTGTCTTGTTTGTTGCAAAAGGGCTTAGGCTACTCCTACGTCAAATATACAGCAGTTTATTAGCATCACCATTAACAAACCAAGTCTAGAGCATTGGGAGCAAAAAGTGTAAAGAGAGTTACCTTAACATTAAATAGTGTCAGGTCCCAAGAAAATCGAACCGACTAAGTTTCCATTTCTCACTATAAAACTGTATAAAGAGGATCACTGTCCTCATACAGCAAATAACCACCCCGTATTGCAGTGGACATTAAAGAAGAGGGTCATTTTTAATCAGTATTGTATCAGATACCAATTAATCAGAGCCCAGTGCAATTAGGTAGTCAGTCTACAAATGGAAACATCTGAAAATGCAAATATCAAAATCTCTAAAACATCCAGATCTTTCCCAAAAGAGTTTTTTTTTTTTTTTAAATAGAACATGCAATAGTCAAAATGGTTTCCTCAAAAACAGGATGTAAATACTGAGATCCAAAGATCTGTAAGAACAATTATGCAGTCACTCTACCAAACTGTGTGGATTAACATGGCAATGTGGAGTAGATCGGGGGTTGTCTGCACTAAGTCAAATATTATTATGACAGCAGTCTTCTAGACTAGTTAAAAGCTCCCATTTGGTACAACCTGTGCAGGGAGAAGACATGAAAACAACACAAAGCAGTTAAAGCACACACTGTATCAAAGTGGTGTTGGCTATGAAGTGTGCCACAAATCCAGTGTCTGATGTGCTTCTGTATGGTAGAAGTGGAAGAATAGTGCCAGTCGGAGCGGCGAGCTTTTCCTTGAACTTTTGCAACGTGACAAGCCCTTTTTCGATCAGCGTTGGTTTATTCGCTCTCACTTCCGGCTCACAGACCCTGGAGTGGACTATGTACTGCTGAACGTGGCTGGAGCGCGACAGCAACACTCCAAATGAAAGCTGTGAGCCGGGCACGATCATGCCCACAAAACATTACTAGTATTTTTAACTTTCCCCAATCTGTGCCCTCTACATGCATACTGCTCAGGAGAGGAAGCTCATGAAGGCGAAAAAAGTTAATGGCATTTAATCAAATATATGTCTGCTGTTCATCACACTCTTTACAAACTGAGCTATAAGTATGAATAACAGCATATGTTAAATACTTTTTATTAATTTCTATTTATATAAATATATATAAAGATACATATATATTACGATGTATTGTTATTCCTTGCACATGTCCCTGCACTACAGGATAAAACAACGAAGCCTATGGTAATTATGGTACGTCATCAAAGCACTTTGGTTTCCGCTCAGCTTACTGAGGACCTGTGCATGTGGAGGAGAGTTAAAGACGCCGTCCCAGCCAGCTGCCTTTGGAAAAGGAATTCTGTACCGAGAAATTTACAAGCATGCTTCTTGTGTGCACCTAGAAAGAACCTCGTTGTGCACCAAAGAGACTAGAACACACATTGTGCTGTTGCAGAATAAAGGTATGGCTTGGAAAGAAGACATTCAGTCACTGAAGTGGAAACACCTGTCATTCACACTCTATGATAATGGATATGTAGGAAACCAATTGTGTTTTCATGCATGTTTTAAAGAAAAGAAATGACGAATGGCTTATTGAGTCCTCAGCAGAGATGCATGTCGAAGCGTTGTACATCGTTCGAAGCGTTGACAGTAACACCATCAGCAGGCGGGCCTGAGGAGTCTATAGTACCTAACACTCATGCCACTGCAGCCACGCATAGGCCCAAGTACCTACAGTATAGTAGCATCGACACTACATAGAGCAAAACTCTCAACCATCAGAAAACGGGTTGATATCATATGTATATAGTAGTCTACAGCATGTATGAACACAAGAGTGTGGTCGGTGAATGGTGTTGATGAAACTCTATTTTTCCACAAGTATAGTATTATTATTGCACTCTGGCTACACATATTAAGTTAGTTTGGTTGTCTTAAGATGTACAGAAACACTGAGTGGTGTCAAAGCTGATCCAGCCTAAAGCAGCTGTAGGAGAGAGGCTCAGTGATGGGAACACACATAATAAAGATGGGCCGTCCCTGAATTAACAGTTTACAGAATGGATTCTATGAGGTACTTAATGAGAAGTCAATTCTTATTTAGTATCTGGTCAAAACCAACCATTGTTGAGACACATGTCTAAACAATCTACTGCCAGTTGGATGTAAAAGTTTGACCTGTTAGCTTAAATGTGAACAGGACAGGTTTAAACCAATCATGATAACTGACGTCTGCTGTAAAATTCAGAAGGAACATCAGTAAAAATACAAACTCTTTCATGATATAGTTATTTAAATAGACAGCCATATACAGTATTTAGCAGTACACTGTTTAGCTTCTCTGTGAGTGCTGTGTATAGGGTGTACCAATTGTTTTCCTCTATCCAATACTATGTACCTGAAGCAATCCATTTGAGGCTATGAACAATAGTTTAATTGTTCTTAGTATAAACTGTGATGCCACTGGGACTAAAGATCAAGCGTTTGCCTTGCATCACTGAGCCTGCTTCTCCGGACTGATCGAGACACCAGAGACATAGAGATCTGACACTACAGCTACGCAAATACATCACACCCCTGCATCGCTTCCTTATTTTCAAAATAGAAAAATAAAATCCTACTCCTCAACTTCAACTTGCCTTTTTCGAGACGAGATTTGGTCTCCTTCACTTCTCTCATGTTTTGAAAAGAAACATACATTCACATAAGGACAACAGAGGATAAACAAGCAACTTGAAATTCAAAGTAGTGTGCAAAAACATTTTAGATCTCTATAAAAATATGTGCATATGGATAGAGCTATTTTAATCTCACCAAATACAGTATTTTCTTCTTATTTACACTGCACAGATACACAGATCCGTCTACAGTCTACAGCTCTGTCCTGCTCCCCTCTCTCAAAGAAAAGCATGGCCCACCTCCATGATGACGGCTGTGGCGATACTTTCACGCAGCACATTCATTCATTCATTTACAAACACACTTCTGCTCTGATCAATGTGATCGAGCAGCAGAGGAGGGGCGAGCAGAACTTCTGTAGGAAACCTGAAGTTGCATATCCCACGATCCCCCCCACGCTCACATTTCACAAAACCGCTTCCCGTCGAAGGTCAGCGATTGTCAGCCAGACGCTGCTTCCTGATTGGCTCGCGTGGGTAGGATACAGTGTGTCAAAAAAGAAAAAGAAAAACTTTGGCTACGGAGTTAGGTGGCTTTAGTTCTGGTGCATTGTTATTAGCATTAGTCTCAAACGCACCGTGTACAGTGAGTGCTGTCACCGGTACAGCAACATGGATTTGTTGTCCAAGCTGTGTGTAGCAAAATCCACCTCATTATTCTCAAAATGGACTGTACCAGCTTCATTGTCGCTTCATCAAAACAAAACCTCTCCAAGTAAATTCTCTACTGAGGTCAGCCTTAGGCCTTTCCACTCAGCCTCATTAAGTCACTTCCTGAAGGCAATACTCCACGTTCATTGGGCGGTCCTACGATTCTTTGCGCTGAATCCCGGACTGCTTCCCAGCCTGTTGTCAAACGGGGAAGAGCAGGTTGGTGTTTCGCTGTCTGACAGTCCGGGCTGGAGGCCGCTCATGTATCTGGACTGCGGCTGGTCGAAGGTGAACTGTGGGAGCCCGCTGTAGTCCCCTGGGTGAGGGGAGCGCCGGGGAGAGGAGCTCTGAGCGCACGGCATGGGGCTGAGGGGCGCGCGGGGCTGGATGAAAATGTTCGGGCTGATGGGGATGTGCGTGGGCGTGGCGGCCTGAGGAGGGGTGTAGGTTGGGGCGTGCGTCGGCGTGGACCCCTTCGAGGGCGCCAGCGTGCGGGTGGGGGAGTGCACTTGAGGCAGGATGTGGATGGGGGGCAGCGTTGATTGTGAGTCTGCTGAGGCGTCCGGTGTCTGGGTGTGAGGGGTCAGGTCGTACGAAGGCGTCCTCCGTCTCAACAGCATGCTGCAGTCTGCCAGTTTCGGAGGGGATCCTAATTGAGGGGGGTCTCTTTCTGAAGGCGGATGAATGGATATACAAGGGGGGCTCATTTTCTTCTTCCTGTGGCCGCCTCCGACCGACTGCACCCTCACTGGAACCTTGTCGGGACGCAGCCATTGCTCCGGCTGCTCGTCGTGTGTGAAGAGCAGCTGAGGGAGGCACACTTCGATGGAGTGGCGGCGTTGGTCGTCGGGGAAACCAGCGGACAGTGACGCTGCCTTGTCCAGGAAGCACTGGTTGTCGGTGCTGAAGCCCTTCTTAAAGTCTCGCTCTTTGGCCCCGTCGGTGAGGAGACTGAGCGTGCTCCTGGAAGAGGAGGTTGGCACGGCGGGGGGAGCGTTGGGGGCGGAGTCGTGACAGAACGGTGGGGCGTAGGGGGACAGGGAGTGACTGCGACACGTTTTGCCCCTGCCTTCCTGCCCCACCTCTTCTTCACGCCACCTTCGACACGCCGAGCTGGTGATGTGGCACACCTCCTCGTCCGCCGGGTCGCACACGTCCGAGCTGGGCCTCGGTCGACGCAGGCTGGGTGGCCGCAGTGGAAGGCGAGGGGACGGGGGAGGGGGCAGGAGCAGGGCGGGGGAGGACGGAGGAGGCGGGAGGGACGACGGGGAGGACAGCAGGGCAGGTAGAGGAGAGGACATAGGAGAAGGCAGAGGGAACGCAGAGGGAGAAGATGGTGGCAAAGAGAGAGCGGAGGGTGAGGGGGGCGGCAGGGGGAAGAAAGAGGGTGAAGAGGGAGGAGGGGGAGGCAGGGGGGAGGGGGAGGTGAAGCGAGGGGAGGGGGGAGGCAGACATTTAGGGTTGGGTCTCTCCTGTTGTTCACAGCTCTGGGACTCCACTGAATCCACTTTGACTGCAACCTGTAACACAGACAAGAGTAAACTAGAGCATACACCTGAACACACAATACTGTCTTCATGTTAGTGTGTGTTCGGTTGTCCTCACCTGTCTGCGTAGGGCGCGGGGGGAGGGGCCAGGAGTGGGCGGGGCGATACGGGGCAGGGCGAGGGTGGGTGCCGTCTGTGGATGGACGGGGGACATGTCTGGGACTTGCAGCAGAGTGCGTCTCTCACACGGCTGAGAGTGGACCGATGTCACAGAGCCTGAGAACACACCAACACTCCATCATCTCAACATATTAAAGCATCATATTCAACATACTTCAATAGAGGCTGGATTCATTTATGGTTTATAATTTGTTGTAGACATTGTTAGATATTAAACATGGACACAGGTGATAATATCAGAAGGTTAAAGTAGACTAAATAAAGGAACTAAAATAAGATATTTAAAGATTACTATAGATTTAAGTAGAACCTGATCGTAAACCTAATTATAAACCATGAATAATTACATTCAAAGTGTAGTCTTTAGCAAAATTGGCCAAAACATGTTACTGATATCATCAAGGCTCATGCATGCAAAATGTACATGCATAATTGTCCAAAACCAGAAAGATAAAGGACATCTATTACTTATGGAATACTGTAATTATAGTGACGCTGAAATTATTATTTACAAACTCTAGTTGATAGCCAACACTTTATTTTGATACTACAGTCAATTTTTGTAAATGTTATATTACAGCTAACAATTATGTTATTGGATGTATATAATGTATTTGGAATGTTAAACAATAATATCTTACAATCAAGATAAAGTGTTGTTTTAATCAAAGCAGCAGATCAGTTGGTCAGCAAACAGTAATGTAACATTTCACTGAATGCCAAGAATACTTTTAAAATTGGTTAATTGAGAATCCTGGTTATATTCAAGTCATTCGCTGCAGCCATATTTGAACCTAGGCCCGGTACACCCTTAAATCTTATTTATGATCTGCTGAGTGAGAATGTAACCAGGATCTCTAAGCATTCACACACAACCAACCTGAAGTCGGAATGTGATATTATCAAATATGTCAAAAACATATCAGGGAAAAGCTCATCTCAAAGTTTATAGGTAGGTCACTTTCAGTCCAAGCTGCAAAGCCACTTAAATCCAACTTATTTTAAATTAGAAAACCATTGAATGTAGAAAATGCCACAACTGTGGTGTTATCTTTATTTTCATTTGAAGTTTCAGACTTTGCAGTTTGTCCAGCTTCTATTCTAGTTGAGTCAGTCATTTGGTAGCTGAGCAGATGAGTTGTGTGAAGGCAGCAGAGGTTCACTTGTATCAGCTCATCCACTGCAGTAGTACCTTTGGACAGAGCTGGGCCTGTCTCAGCCACAACATGCCATTACAGTCTGACTGCAGACAAAACAGTGGAGTCAGTGATCCAGTCACCTGTTACCAGTTTCTCAAAACTGACAGCTTTTGTTATTGATTAGGCCACTTAAAGGTAGTAAACTGAGCATTATAAATATTCATAGGATTAACCAATGGTAAATACAGAGCATTAAAACAGTGTAATGACATAGTGAGATACATGTTCATGTGGTGGACTGGAAGTTACCTGAATGTTGGTGCTCAGGACTATGATCTACTTCCTCCAGAGGGTAGGGGGCGCTAGCGGGTCTCACAGGTCTGAACATGTAGCTGTCGTTAGGCAGAGAGTGCATCCTGGATACAGACATCTTCCTCGAGGACAGGTCCTGGTCGCAGTACTGCACCTCCTCGTCCTGCAGAGGGCGACAGAGACCACACAAGTCAAACTGTGACCATGGCCTGTTTTTCTTCTTTCTTAGTCTGTCATTGTTACTGTGCACAGCAAAATGAAACCACATACATTATTAAGTTTTACTGCGTTTTATTTAAGGTTAATATGAGTTAAACTGATGTTTTTTTTCAAGCATTTATAGCACTTAACAACTGTGATAAAAAAAAAGATTTCTGAGTAATTTTATTTTCCAGTTGTCTGAAAGCTTATCCCAACATTAAGCTTGAATCATTAGCAAAGGTTTCAAACCCCTGTATGAACCCTGCTCAGGCCTGCTTCAGGACAGTTTCCTGAATGAGGAATCTCTACCTCTTCAGGTGAGTTTGGACACGGCCCGACGTAGGTCCCTCCCACTGAGCTGTTGTTGGAAGTTGTGCTTGCTCTGCGTTGATTCTCCATTGCCAACTCCAGTTCAATTTCAGCATCAATCTCTGCATCCTCTTTCGCCTCCTGCAAAGAAAATGGCTTTTGAACATGACATTCATAGCCAGTCTCTAAGATATATTCTACAAGCTGGACCCTGAACATGCTCAGTCCTCGTCAGTACTTTGTACTTTGTACCTTGTTGCTTTCCTCGAGATGTTTCATTAAAACAGCCACGACCACATTGACGAGCACAAACTGGGCCATGAGCACAAAAGTGACAAAGTATATTGGGGATACCAATGGTAGGTACGTCAGACAGTGGCGATCTTCTGGATGACATTCTCGTAAGGTGTCCTGAACAGACCAAGAAAGAACATTACAAGCAAAGAAAGGACATCTGTTGAAGTGAATGTCAAATAGTAAAAGCAGCCACCACTAATTATTATGAGACAAACTCCATTATGTCCATATCAAGATTCTGTTTCGTGACAAAATCTGGATGAACTAATTCTATCTGATTCTATCTCACATCACATTTCTTTGATATTTTCTGTGAAGTACATGGCACAGTGTTAACAATGCTAAGCCCCTTAATGATTACATAATTGGTTTTGGAGGTCATTGCTGTCTCTGTGGCTTTGGGATAATCTAGTCTTCATTTATGTGTGAGTGTTTCAGTACAAGTGTGTGTGTGCTTGTCCCTCCATACTTTCATAATCCCATTCCAGTTGTCTCCCGTGGACACTCGAAACAGAGTGAGGAAGGCCATGCCGAAATTCTCAAAGGTTGCATGACGACTCAGACCCTCGCATGGATTGTTGTCATTGCACTCTGATGAACAAAGACAAAGAAAAATAATGTCACTCCATTGTAAATTTTGATTTGAATGTGAAACAAGGAAGTATGCTGGGCACACACAGCTAGTGCTGTGCCCTTGTGGACATGTCAGACGACAGGCTCAGATAGAGCCCTGTTCTGAAGGACAGCCAATGTCTCTTTGAGTTTCAGGGTTAGTTTGACAGACAGTCCTCAGGGCCTGTTTACCGAATGATAACTGCCAAAAGCACATATCTTCTTTGTGTTGAACTCCGCGTCAGTTAGCAGGGGCCACGGAGGAAAAGAAAAGCCCTTGGGCTATTTTTTATACCTTTATACCCATTCTAGTTTTTACCAGACAAAAATGCATGGATTTCTCCAAGGCAAGAAAATAAATAAAGGTTATAACATTGAAACCGTGAGTATGAGTCAGATGTTTTTACCCAATGTCTGAGTCTCCACTTCCTCCTCTGGGAATGGGCTCTTTGGAGTTTTCCAGGTTTTAGTAGATGTAGACTCAAGATTGAATAGCTGTTCTCATAATAGAGGCTTTCAGAGACCCTGGCTGCTGTCACAAACATCTTGTTTGTGAACTTTTCCTTCTATTTTAGCTTTTTTTGCAGACAGATAATCTTAGCATGCCAAACACCATCACCTTTCTCCTAGTTCTTAGTTGCTGGGGCATTATTGATTATTGGTGGTGTTTTGTCGCAGGATTAAAGACAAATAAATAGTTCTGGACTTGGGTTTAACAAGAAAAATATCAGATAGCTTTTGTATTTAATGGCACAAAAAGTTGCTTTGTATTTTCTGTTTGAATACATATAATCACACACATCAGTCCAGTAATGGAATAGTGAAGTCTTTTTGATTGAAATGTCTCCCCAACAAAAACATGCATATAAAGCTGAAACTAGATTTGTTGAGGCCGCTGTTTAATGGACAATTTAACTTCTAAAATACTTTCAAATGTGTCAAAAAAAGATTTGACTGACGTGTTGTAGCCATAATGGACATTTAACAATAAATTCAAAAGGCATGGGTATATTTTTAGTAATGATGCAATCTATTGCTGTGCATCATTAGAATGTCTTCCTCTTGTGGCACATCCTGCTCAAAACCTTTGGTTACTTTAGGTCAATAATGTAACCTGTGTTCAAATGTCTTGATTTTTTTAGAATACAATGTTTTTCTAAATAAATGTGTTGTTCTGCTCTATTTGTTACTCCTCAGTATTACACACCTTGCTGGGCAGTGCATGGAGCTGAGTAACATGAAGAAATGTGATCTTTTCTTGCCAGGAACGGCTTGATGTGAGAGTGGTGGGACAACAAGACAGATGGGGCAAGAGAGTGAGGATTCTACACAGACAGTTCAAGCTGGGACATTTGTTGTACATCGTGACTGTGCTGGTAATGACTGCACTGAAACCCTTTTCAGCTGAAGCTTGTATGCTGTGATTGTGAGTGTGTTTTGTCTGTGTAGTGCGACTGACCCAGTTTGCCAAAGAGCTCCACTCCCAGTGCAGCGTAGATGAAGAAGAGCAGCATGAAGAGGAGACCAAGATTTCCAACCTACAAGCAATATATATGTTAATTGACCGCCGATGTTAGCATTTCTCATTCAGTGCTCTCAAGAAAACAAGGCATTAGGGCACATTATATTGTAGTCACTCATTTTTTCCAAATGACATGCAGGGGAAGAGCACATTTCTACTGTCCTGCACAAGCTTTATCAAGGCTGGCACTTAGTTTTCTTTTGATATAGACCAAAAATAAAGGAAAAAAAAACTCATACGTTTGTGACAACTCAAAAACTTCTAAAATTATGAAAAGCTTTCAGCATATGTAGTTTTCAAGAGAACTCAATGCAGCATAAAGCTAAAGGCAGAGAGCAAAACACATGAGTGGAAGGGCAGATGAAGAAACATACAGGACATTTTAGGGCCAGAGAACAACATTTGTAATGTAGAAGGATATGACTAGGGTTAAAAAATTCATCTCCAAGTTTAAATAATTTAGCTGATGCCCATTCTGAGCAAACACTTCCTGTTCACCCCATATTCATGAAACAACCATGAATAAAACAATGTGCTCTTCTCTGTTCGGTTGTTTACCTGTGGTAGTGCTTGCATGACAGTGTCCAGCAGGGCTCTCATGCCTTTGGCCATTTTTAGCAGTTTCAGCACTGTCAAGAAGCACAATGTCAAACTCCAATATAAACTTCAAAAAGCACCACGCTGCAGCAAAAGGTAACGAGTGAGTTGTTGTAAATGCACGTACCTCTTGCTATCCTCAGTACTCTCATGATTCTAATGATGGTCGGGTTTATAGGCAGCGCTGCGTTCATCTTCAGCTCCTCCAGTGTGATGCCCATTATGGATAATGCCACTATAGCAATATCCAACTGATTCCACCTAAATGCAAAAAGAATAATTCAACAATAAACATTTTAGTCACATCTGTCAAAAGATCCAGCAGCTGTTGTTATCCTAATGCTGTTTTAACAGATTTGTCAGTGCCTCCGTCACTTTCCAGATTCAAGGGTAACATAGAGTTAGTGGTGGGTGGAGGCTGTGATCTTAAATAGAAGAGCACCACAGTCATCTCTCTTAAAAACAGTGTTTACTTCAACTGCAAGTGTCTTGAAGTAGTGGAATAAGTGTGAAGCCGTGTCTGCTGATGAAGTGAGCAGGTCTTTAACATTAATGGCCACCCACCCACTAAACACTGCGGCTGGGAAAACACAACTTTTACCCTGATAGGTCTCGAACTCGGCACCAATGGAAAAAAAGTAAAAGCACTGAAGACCAAACACACACCGGGGTTAAAAGGTAGCAGTTGAACACATTATCACAACCTCTTATTATCAATTTGTAAGTAGATAATGTAATTTATGAAAGACCAACCTGTCTTTGAAAAACCTTTGAATGCCGAATGCCACAAGTTTGAGCAAAGCCTCAATGACGAAGATGAAGGTGAAGACATAGTTGCAGTATTTCAGAACCTCCTCTAAATACTAAGACAGAATCAAAAACGTCAGTACTGTGGCAGCTCAAAATGATCTGGCCACTCAACGTAAAATGTAATACAAATAGACAGTAAGAGATTACGTGGGGCTGATTGTAGTGCTCGATGCTCATGGTGAACACATTGATGCAGATGATGAAGGTGATGAAGAGGTCCAGGTAGTGGCTGGTGCACAGCGTGTGGATGGAGAGCCGTACAGGGGAGTAGTCGGCGTAGTAGGGCCGCTGCTTGGCCTCTGCAAAGCAAACAAGACCACACAACAAGAGACACATGAGGAAATAGGACAAGGGCAACAATCACTGCCTACTATGATTCTGAAAGTGTACACATGTCCAGTGGTGTGCACAGTGTAATGGATGTAATAAAGGCATTTTGGTAAGTTCTCAATTAGTCTTACTATCAAGAAATACTCTGCACACACCGCTGCCTGTGTAATATGAAAGAATGTAAGGACATGAGAGTCACAGATTAAAGTTGTTTTAGGCAACATGAATTTAACACAAGCCGCCTAATTAGAAACAAAAAATGCTACGTAAAATATTCCTCTGAAAACAAATGATTAAGATGCTATGCTGCTCATCTGTTGTTTTATTAATGCATTACTTAAGAATTATTATTAAGAAACAATGAAGACAAAGATTTGGAGGCAATTCTAATCCATTTCCAAAGACTGTGCTCACATGTCCGTAGCAGATGATGCCAAAGTATAAGCGTGCTTTGTTCCTTTGAAGACCATGCCCTGTCTCTATACTGCATGCTGTTGCTGAGAAGTTGATGTGGCAAAAGTAATGTTCAACACCACAGTATCTACGACGTGGTCCATTCCAAATCATGATTTTTGTGTGTTACTGTTGTATTACTTCCAGCTCAAATATCAAAGGATTGACAGTTATGTTGAACAAACTGGAGCCACTTCCTTCTCACATGACATCTCGAATCAGAAGAGGTCTCAGTAGTCCAAAACCTTTGAAGTGGAAAATTTAAACTGATCAGTCACTTTGTTTTCAAAGTGAGGTCGGAGCGGCTTTAGAACCACTGAGACTTGTTCAAAATCCAAAGAAAAATGAAGAGTAAAGCTCTGCTCACACTAGATGCTGAATGTAAGCAAGTACGAGTAAAAGAATTTAGCTTAATGTTTGCATGAAGCACTTCATTTATGACAGCGTTTGCTTCCAGCAGATTACTAATGTGAAGGCCTATGGAAGCTATTAAGCAAATGTTTGCAGGTGTGTACTGTATATAGCAGCCAAAATGTCTGCTATGTTTCTGAGTCTGCCAGTCAAAGCATGTAAACAGCAAACATGCTCTTTCACCACGTTCTGAGAGACGCTTTGAGGTTTAGGGATTTACATGCGCTTTAAGGAGTAGTATCAATAGGAAATCTATGTTTTATAATTACACTTTTTTAATATTGATTGTTACATTAAAAATAGTCGTTAGCTTTACATGCAGGAAAGTTTCTTTCACAGTAAGAAAATAGTCGATTTAAAGAAGGTATTGAAATTCAGTAAACATTATTTGAATCCAGTTATAACGTTTTATATTTAGAGTGAGCATAGGTATGAACAAAGGAGAGGTACAATATATCGGGTAGTTTTAGTTTTTCATGCAGGTTATAGAGGGATTGGTATGGGCAACAGTCATGCACTAATCACATGCAACAGATTGTCATAGCCCACATATCAACCACTGTTTGTGTGAACCAGCCAATCTGTCTGTCTCTCCCTCTTTTGGTATCCATCATGTCCGTTTTCAAGTTCTCTTTTCTGTCATTCTCTTTTCACTTTAGTCAGGCTCTGAAAGCAGGCAGTGCTCAGAAAAATAGACTACCGACCAGCCCCTCCATTCTCCTTACTCCTGCGCCTTTTCTCTATCATTTTTTGCCTCTTCTCTTCACGTAAGCGGGCCTCCTCCTCCTCCTGGTCCTGACGACACTTGTGGAAGTTCTCCACCACAACACCGACAAACATGTTGAGGACAAAGAAGCTGACGATGAGCAGGAAGGAGATGAAGTAGAGCAGCATCCAGGGGTTGTGGTTCCTTATGGGCTGAAGACACAGATGAAAGAAAAAACAAAGGTTTGTGTCTTATAGTAAAGCACCAAGGAAAACCAAACTGGCAGTCCATGTGTTTGAATGACCTGCAGTTGTTGAATTTATAGAATGACAAATTTCTTAATAGCTTAAGTTGAATATCATGAATATATTTGACTCCTGTTTTAAACTGCAGGTTGTTTACAAAAAGTAAACATTTATTTGATTGCCATGTTGAAATACGTTCAACAAAGTATTACACTGGTGGATTTGTGCATTTAGTGCCAATGAAGTGTAGAAATAAATGAACAGCTTCCCATAAAACTACTAGAGGTTGTCTTTTCCCACTGCTATTTGAGCTTGAATGGGTATTAACCCCGGGGTTAAGACAACTTCAGGCCTGGAGTAGAGAACTAATGTCTCCCCTGTGTCTCCTGAATGTGGTCTGGAGACTAAGGGAAGTGTAACAACATTACTTTTATAATCTACATTTACATAACATCACAGATAAATCTAGTTACTATGAGTTAACTTGGGATTTTTTACCAATACCTTTTCAAAGGCATTTGATCAACATTGTGTTTGCTACCTGTTGGTCCACTCCTACAGCATCCAGTCCATCATACATGATATTGACCCAGCCATCTTTACAGGACAGCACGAACAATGACATCAGTGCCTGAAAAGACCAAAACACAATAATAAAGACCTTTATTATCATCATAGTTTGTCACTTGTCTCTTCCCTCACGAGTCTATTACCTGAACAAGGTTGTCAAAATTGTATTTCCTTCGTATCCAGCGATAGTTTGCCTGCAGACAGTCTGACTTATTAGTGATGTTTTTGGTATCCAGACCTTCACAGTGGTAGAATTTCCCTTTGAACAGCTACAGAACAAGAGACGAATGAATTAGACAGAGCTCGGCAGGGCTGTTTGTCTGCCATTTTACAAATTATCTCAATTACAGTGGAGCCTGAAGCTGTTGAAGCACCACACTATTAATGCCAAGAATAAAAGGACACTTTATGTTGAGCTCGTTCTTATCTGTGGTTCTTCTGGCCTGAGGGTCCTGTTGTGCCTTTCACACTTAACCTAATTGTCATTCTTTCAAAACTCATGCTCTTCAGGAACTAACGCTTATTGTCCATAAAATAATTAAGATGTTTTAATAGCCCTAAAGCCACTATTACTTATGCAACTCCTCGGCAACACTGACATTTGGACGCTAAAAGGATCTGTCCTTTAGCACAAAGACAAAGCACTGATTTGAGTGGTATGCAATGTGTCAGTATACCTGAACTCCCAAGATACCAAAGATAATGAAGAAAGCGCAGCAGATGAGGACAATATTGCCGATGGGTCTCAAAGAGGTGATGAGAGTCTCCACGACAAGCTTCAGACCGGGAGCTCGACTGATCACCCTGCACCACACAGACATTAACACAGTCATGTCTAAGTACGCTCCAGCCAGAAAATAGAGCAACAATAAGAACTATGATCTTTTAACCAGAGCATTTATGAGTAGGCCCTTGACATGGCGTACCTCAGTGGGCGTAGAGTTCGCAGCAAACGCAGAACTCTCAGAATGCCAAGGATCCGGTTTCCACTGGTGTAAGCCAGAGTCACCAGAATATCCACCAGAGACACAAATACCAACAATCCATCCAGAACGTTCCAGCTGGACTGAAGGTAGGTCTGCTTCCCGAAGCAGAAACCGAGAGCTACAACCTGTTGATGAAGCACAGAATAGTTTTTTACACTGGCTGGGATTACATTTTTTAACTACAGTGTGGTTTACGGAGTCAAGAATAGACCTCCACATATAGACATAGACCTAATATAGACCTTAAAAAAAAAGTAATAAATGCATAGATGTTATCCATCGAGAGTGCACTGATAACAAGGATAACAAGTCATATATGTAAGATAGAAAGAAGGCCACTTCAATGAAGTCGATATCACTCGGTGGTGTCATGATAACTTGCATGACAAACAAGGTTCCCGAGATATTTATGCAAAAAGTAACATTATGCCGGCTGCCTTTATTTGTTTACCTTAACGGTCATCTCTGCTAAGAAGATCACAGTGAATACATAGTTAGACACACTCAGGAACACTCGCTCCTGAAAAACAAAAGACAAGGACTTATTTATTTTTCTAAGAAAGCGCTGATTGCATTGTGGATTAGGTTCATCATTAATGGTTATCAACAAAGTGCATTTAAAGTGAAAGGAACAATACATACGATTCTGTCCCCCTAAAATGGCACAACAAAATAATAGTTGGTCATACTGTGCTATGAGGCTGTATGTCCGGTCTTTCCAATGCAATGGTGATGCAGTTGAGGAAGATAAAAACCAGAACAACATGGTCGAACAATTTGTGGGAGATTGTAGCTTGGCACCACACCCGGAATCTAAATAAAGACACACAAAGAGTCATCCATAACATGTACAAGGTCAGTAAAAGCTTTGTTATTGTCAGATTTAAAGGACAGCATTTAAACAAACGAAACATTGCATCTGAGCGTAAACACAAAATTTAAGACTTGCCGTTTGAATATAAACTAAGAAAATATGAAAGCCTGAAGCCAATGGAACCAAACAGAGGATTTATAAACTTTATGCAAGACTAACCGACTCTCAGGTGAAAACAAGTAGAGCGTCCAGTCTTCATGCTCCTTGCACCATCGAGGCTTCATGTTACGGATCTCCCTCTTCACAAAGAAGCAGAAAGAACTCTGCAGGGGAGACAGACACACTTGTTATAATAAATCTATACATATAATTATCATGATCAAAATGCATTAAAACTAAATGAAAACTGTATTGTCATCACTTTTCTCATCACCATTGTTGTTTTTTCAAAGCCATCCTCTGAGACAGGGAACAAGAAGCAATTTGTTTGCTACTAATCCTCCTCATGTTAAATTCATACATCATGGTGTATGCCACATAAAAAATAATTTGCAAAAACTTTCTTACACACTTCATGATTATCTAAGCACCTCAAACAACCACACGTCTGTCAAATATTGCACAGTATTGTGTTTCATTAAGCAGCTCAACGATGCATGTCACAAGAAATAAAGTCTGTTAATAGGAAGGGATCTTGTAATCTGATCCAAGGACAAACAGCGGCACCAAATACATTTTATGTGAAGTTAATTCTAATAACACCTGAAAATTAGCTTAATTTTTTTTTTAATGAATGTTAATGTTATGATGTGTGTAAGACATCCAAACAATAAGTAATATATTTTGTCCAAGAAGATAGCCTGTAAGTGTGAGTAAAATGCAAACCTTGCTACTAGCTTGAAAAGTTTTAAACGTTAAATATGTTACAATAAACAAGTGTTTAGTGGAGTAAGTACAGATGGTGATAATTGGACCTCAGGCGGACTCCCAGCTTAGCTCATCCTCGAGCTCAATAAAAAGTGTCGTGAAACTCATTAGTTTCTAATAACACAAACAGAAGAAAGCTTGGGTGCACAGACTCCTAACTTCACAGTTCCAATTAAACACAGCCCAAAGTCAAGTCCCACGCTCGCTGCTTATCTGGCACGCTGCCGGTTATGCAAGTGCATCTGGGTGTGCCCTTGTGTTTGTTTGTGTGAGAATAAACTGGACAAAAACTGGTGCTGCTCAGTTATCCTTGAAAAGCCATAATCCCTGACACTTAAGAGTCACATGTACAGTACAATTCTTACAGCTCATCTCAGCTGGCCCGACATATGGATCCGAGGCTGCTTTGTCTGCGCGCGCACACATTGAGCAGAAGCACCCACCCAAACATGCGGAGACTGACAGAGGGGGCTGTGCTAAGCCTCCCATTTTCAGTGTGCCCAGGGAAAAGCCTTTTGTTTCAGAGGATTTCATGCTTTTATAAACTCAATTTAGAGGCAATCAAACAATCGTCACTGTCACAAACAGAGGTCAGACAAAACCACCAGGGGGAGTAGACCACACTCCAGCTTATTTCACACACAAACAAATTAACTGTACTAACGCAGCTGCTAAGAAAAGTCAATGACACAATCGTCCCTCCTGGCGCCATTAAGACGACAAAACACACACGATTGCATCTCAGAGTAATGTTGAGACAAAGGGCGAAGAAGACAAAGGAGGATTGGGAATGCTAGAGGAAAAAAAACACGCCTAAACAGAGGCAGAGAGGCCAGATTAAGTGATTAAGAAATTACATAAGAGAGCAAAAAGCACAAAGCAGCTGCTCAGCAAATGTGTCAGCAGACTACAGGGAGAGCTCAGCGTTAGTAGCAGCAGTAGACTTCAGCATCCTCCATTTCTCATTTCTCATTTCTCGACCCCTTCCTCAACTGAGATACATTAAATATTGTACTTTATTGTCCTAACTGTGGGATTCTTTGGCAAAAAAAAGACTCATAGGGATGCCCTTTGCGCTTTTTTTGGGGAAGCACAAATTTTAAAGTATATCATTTCACAGGCCTCCTTTTGAATTATTTATTTTTATTCTTCATTACTTACATCATCATCCAACTCATCTTCAGGCGAGTCGTCTTTGAGGTCAGTGTTTAAGTTGGGTTCATAGGTCTGCGTTCTCCCGTTGCAGTCGCCATATTCTGTAACGATGGTCGGGCAGAGAGTGGAAGCCTGAAGGAGCTCCAGAGAAGCGGGACGTAGCCTGTTGTTTGCCCCGGCTCCTACTCCTGCATCATCTTTATCCTCTCCATTATCTTCCTCCTCTCCTCCTTCGCCGGACAGCAAGCTCTCCCTCTCCCCGCTGGTGTCCCGTCTTTTGAGGCTGGGTGCTCGTCCCAAACTGTTCCAACTTGAGCGACGGCTTCCCCAAGAGCTGCCAGAGCCGCGTGGAAGAGCAGGGGAGCGCCGTCCGGGACTGGAGAGGCTCTGAAACAACGGAAATGAATTTTAGATTTAGCAGCACTTTACAAAACAACTCAGGACTAAAAGAGTGATTTATAAATACTGAACACACCAATGAATGTTGGTCATAAGCAACAGGGTCTGCAGCTCGAGACTCTGTGCTCACACTTCCTGTTTCGGAAAACCCAAGTCCACGCTCAGATTGACCAATTCCTTCCTTGAACAAGAGCTCGTCTCCAAGCATGGACTCAGGCCCCAGGGAGCTCTTGGGAGTGGGCATGGGTGTGGCCGCTGTGTGCATGATGATGGGAGGGGCCATCGAGCCACGGTCAACATGGCCGTTTGCTGTCATCATGAGGGAGTACATCTTCAACTCTGTACAAGAGAAAGTCATCATCTGAAAGTCCCCGATCAAAGTTTTTATCAAAATATAGGGAAAAACTATTAAACATACCTGTGTCTCTAAGCTGCCCCACCTTCTCATCCTCATCAAAGTTGTCTGATTTCCCCTCATCGTCTGATTCTGACCGATTGGCATCACCCTATACAACACAATTTTATTGCAAAACACACTCTCAGTTATCACTCCAATTTCTTTCTGCTTGCAGTGTAGTTAATGTCTTTTCATGGCTGGAGGCATACTGTGTTCCTGGGGCAGACATGATACGCAGACTGATGTAATAATGAGAATGAAACTCATCAGAGTGTGTGTTATTGTGTTCTGTTCATTGTAATAATATCTTGATTCCCTGTCTCGTGATGTGACAGTTTGTTAATGGAGCCTCCAAACCTGCGGCCCTCACTTACTCAGCTGGGAGTTCATTAAAAGTAATTGAGGGCCCTTGTACCATGTGCACAGTTGTGTGCTTGTAAGAAGCTGCTGAGAATTCATTTGGCTCCTCTAGCTGACATTATTGCCATACCCAGAATAATGCTACCATGGCTTTGCATGACTTAAGCAAAGTTAAAAGAATGGGCTTCAAACTGAACACCACATCTGCTTCTACATAAAGATGTTGATGACTATAGAATAAACTATTAGCGATTTATCACATAAAAATATAACACGAGGTGATTTTCCCCTGCTCCCTGGTCTTTCCGCATTATGTAAAGGTTAACAACATCTTTTCTGCTTAGTGCCTATGCAAGTGTAACAAATGCAGATGAACAACGCAGCAGTTTTCCTCACCTCTGCCTGGAAGCCCTCCACCAAAATGGCCACCAGTAAATTGAAGAGCACGTAATTCCCGAACGTCATGAGAGCCACAAAATAGAGTGCTGCCCATGGGGAAGTGGAGGCCATGCCATTATACAAGACTACATTCCAGTCCTCTTGGGTCAGGATCTACAGATTGAATAAAACACAAAACAGGGAAGAAAAAAAATGAGCAAATGAGGAAGAAAGAGGAGCTCTAAGGAGGGAAAAAGACTGATGATGGAGCAATATTTCAGCTTTGTACATTGAAAACCATAGATTATCATACAGAGTGTGCATGTATGTGTGTTTCCTGTGCACAAATCAATGTGGGCAATGAAGGCTTTTAAATTGAGGACTATATTCATGATGCAGCATGAAAGTTCGCTCCATCTCTGCCCACTTAAGAAACCCTGGAGTGCAGAGACAATCTATTGTGTTGTGTGCGATATAGCTGCTTCCGGGAAAACCGCAGTAAGTATACAGTTAGTCTAACTTCTTCACATGACATTTTAGGATAAAGCGCTTCTTCAGCATCTCTTTTAATACCCAGTGGTGTGTAGTGAGCCCGTCCACTGCATTCTGTGTCATAGATTTGTGCTGATGCAACTACTAGAGAAAAGAGGACAATATATCTAGAGCAATTTGACCGTTTCTGCGCATAGGAAGAGCAAGAAAAAAATGAGTGAGGGTGAGACAGTGGGTGTGCAGGAACAGATTGATCATTTTACAGCATTTGACTAATGAGTAGAACTTGGTAGCTAGATTTGCCAGGTATAGAATAGAACACAAAATGAAAAAGTATATGCTGAAGTTAACATTTTAGGTGGTACATGGTCTATATTGCTATAAAAATGTATACATGTGCTTTATATCTCATTATCTTTGGCCAACTGTGGCTGTGTTCAGACTGCAGCCCAAATTTGAGTTTATTTTTGCTTATATTTGACCCAGACCTGGTTTATGTTTAATATGCAGTCCTATCTGTTGCTACTAATATAAAAGGTAAATAAATCAGGTGCCATTCCTCACAGTGGATCTGCGCATAAATCCAAAGTGAGCATAAACTTACAGTGCGAAATTAGCCTCCATTTTACAGTCTTATCCAATAAAAGGAGTGTGCAATGTCTTTACGAGTTCAGAGGAAAGTCATATCTGCATGAAGCTAGATGCTCATCTATTTATATATATATGTTAAAGGTACATTCAACTAAGGAAGAATCAATGAAATTAACAACTTATGACAGCATGATCATTTATATTTGTTAACTGGTAAATCAGTAATAAAACAATGTGAGGCTTTGTAAAAATGAAAATAAAATCTTACAAATTTGGGTAAAAGTTGGTCTAATTAAAGGTAGGGACTCAAACTCGAAGAGCTCACCTGAAACACAGTGACAATGGCCCAGAGCAAACTGTCAAAGTTCTTGCGGTCAGGTATTGTGTCTCCGTTCTCTGTCCGCAGGCTGAATTTACAGCCAAACAGATGCATCCCCAGAATACTGAAAAAAGAAGAATAAAAACATTTTGTGAGTCACTCTGGAGACAGCATATTCTGTGACATTTAAAAGGGTTTTGTTCAGATTTCTGTTACAGACCTGAAAGTAAAGATGAAGAGCATCAGCAGCATGCAAAAGGTGGCCACGTTGTCCATGGTCTTCATCAGCACCACCAGCTGTCTCCTCAGGGCGGGCAGGAAGCGGACCAGCTTCAAAACGCGCAGCAGCCGAAAGGTTCTTAGGACTGACAAGCCGCCGTCCGACTGACCGATTATCTCCCACACACTGAGAGCAACAGAAAAGAATAATGTGAATAATAATAATAATTTGAGTAATTTCAGTTCTTAATTCAGTAGGGCCTCAGTCAAGTGTTTGTGATTGCAAATACAATCCAGAGTTGATCCTAAAATGTAAATAAATGGAGAAATAGGGAGGTATTAGCACTTCACACATTTCAAAGCCTTCCTAATCCGTTCTGAATTCTATCCAACTAAATGACAGGCACGCTGCACAGCTTCAGCAACGGGATGCTGATGCACACAATGCTGGCTCGCTGTGATCCATCATGAGAGTGTCAGTCTCTGCTATTGTTAAGACAGATGCCGAGCCAGTGAACCCGACCCCTGAAAACTAATGACAGACAAGCTGCGGCAAAAATATGTAACACAAATGGCTCTAGCTGTGTTCAGTGGTGTCGGTGCAGATAGGGATTACATTAGGTGTCAAGACATTTCTGTAGCCCATATGGTGTCATTTCATCTCTTTCAACTTCCAAATCCCCTACCTACCTATACTGCACCTATACAAGAGTCGAGATAATACTAAGAATATGCGTGACTTATTACTTTTGTACCATCACATAAATATCTTTTGTGGCATTTATATTTTACGGCACAGGATACCAGTGGGGCAAATAACTACCTTCGAATGGAGGTCTATTGTGATTACCTGATAATGACAATGATGCTGTCAAAGATGTTGTATGGATTCCTGATGTATCCAAACAAGCCAAAGGCCAGAATCATGAAGCCCATCTCCAGGACAAACATACTGGTGAAGACGATGTTACTGATCTCCAATACGTCAGTCAGCTCCTCCGGCTGAGAGAACAAAGAAACAGGAAGACAATAGAATTAGGCAAAAACAGAGAAAAAAAAGTTTATATCTGCACGTTATTATCCTGTTATAAAAGCCTTTTGCTCTTCATGCCCTGAGCTGAGACACTATCAATCAAGTGCAGCTCGCCAGTCAGGCTCACTCAATCACACAGGCCCAACAGCAGCCATCCATCAGCGCTGATCTACTCCACTTACCTCGCAGCGCAGCCAGTGACCCAGCAAACATTTAACTGTGGCCCTCTCGTAAAGCCCCCGCCCGGGTCTTTTATGGAAAACGCTGCAATTTTGTGCTCTGCTAAATGTATCACAGAGCAGGGTTTCTTTATGAATAAACTCCAGATAGAAATGCATCAGCGCAATAAATGTGCTGAAGAGGACCAAAAAGTTATGGCATAGGCTGCCACTTCCAATCATATCACATATAATCATATTGTATAGTGCAGGGGAAGGCATAAATCTGTAAACACAGCAGTATAAAACCCTTGTTATTAGTATATCATCACTTGACACGCTGCTCATGCATTAAAAATAATCGCAATACTTTCCATGTATGGATCATCAAGAAACAGATTACAGGCTAGTAAAACTACTATAAAAATTACTATATTAAATCCCAAATGTCTTTTTGCTTCTACACCATCATTCTGGGTCAAAACTAAAGTGGCTGCTTAAGTTACCACTGAAAATATAATCTTTTACAAATGATTCTATACTGTACAACAGGGGGTAGTAATTACTGTTCATAACGGACCACATGAGTAGAGCTGAAAATAATAAGTAGTATTAGATTGAAGCAAACGGAGAAACATAAAAACCTACCAAGCTTAAGTTACTTATCTGTCATCTTAATTTCAGAATGCACAATTACACAATGCCATTTATCAGGCAGCATCACTTGTCTATATAAAGTGATATCATTAATATAACAACAGACATATACTATTCATCTAAACCTGTTTCCACATTCACATTCATTTTCATCAAGTAAAATAAAGTATTTGATTTGTGTATTTGATGTATAGCCCTAGTACCAACACACTGAACTGATGAAGCTCAAGAGAAAATAATAATCTTGATCACAGATAGAGGGCGCCAAAGTACACAGCACCAGAAACCTCACCTGATCCCACCCCAGACGGACTGAGAGAGACAGACAGGGCAGCTTCCTAAAAGAACTCTGAAATATTTCAGCCACTGCAGAGCAAGCCTCAAATGAGCAGGCGTTTATTTTCTGCTAAACCACATTTCGCTGCGTAAGAAAATGATCAGCTCATGATTTATATTACAGCTCTCCCATCATTCTTTGTTCTAGCATTTGTTGTTGTAATATGTATCTCTGTCTGGCAATTGTACCCACTGTTACACGCCAACACAAGCACTGTTTGTGCCAGTGGCTGTTTATTTGAATTGGAGGATCATCCGTCGCCTTGCAGGCCTTATTACCACTGGTTAAAAATGTCTGTCTGAGCCAATGGTGTGTTTAACTCCTCAAATTACAGCACTCCTTTGACGGTGGCTCCTTTGATTACCTCTAAAGCAGAGTCTATATGATGATGTGTGAGGAGGAATCGACACTGCAGCGCAATCTAAAGCGTACGGTGTCTTCAGCTAATGAGATATTGAAAGGGCCGTGGTGGTTACGACAGTGGAGAAAGAAAACAAGCAGTAACTCAAGTGCAAAAATAAGTAATGTCGGGGGACGCGAGTGCAGCCTTTGACTCAGGGAGAAAAGAACAATGTCGTTTTTACACAAAAGAGCTGGACAGACCATAAAAATACTGGAGGTTTGCTGCCCAGACTGTTTGTTCAAAATGTCTGTCTTTAAAGCAGCCACCACATAAAAACTTTAAAGGTTTTATAGAAGCTCTCATCCAGTTATTCAGTCCAGCACTACACACATACGTACTTCTTTTTAACGGCGGACCTGTGGCATTTTCATTGCCGTTGTGGCCCGCTGAGTTAACAGTCTAAGTGCTGAAACAGTATACTGCTGTAATTCACAACATCAAGTTCTATCCCTGCTATAGCACTGCATTGTAATATTTCGGAGTCACTTGCTAGGGTTTCCTCAAACTAAATAAAAAAGATAGCCCCGACACAGTCTCATTTGAAAAAGCAAATGAGTTACCAAGGAATATATTGAATGATACCTCTATAACGACACTTCAATGGCTCAGCAAAAGCACATGTGCTAATACAGTTAAGATTAGAGAAATGAAGTGATCAGAATGTAAATGCCTTCAGGGTGACCTTGTGTGGCTTGCTTTTTAAAGTCATGTACTGCATTTTATGTCAGAGAAGTCCGAGCTGGCTGTTCTTGTTAGCGAGTGGTTTTACAATAAAAGAACAGGCTGCGAGCCAGATATCAATATAATCTGCCCAAAAGAGTCTTCTGCTTTGCTCCTCATTGCCAATGTTAGGCTTAATGATGAGGTGGATGAATCACAATTAAGTAGTGTCATTATTCTGAATTGGAGTCAAAAATTGTCAGTAGGCCTAGAATAACAGGCGCAAAAGAAAGGCTGGATAATGTTTTGCATAAGTGTGTACATAGAAGGGAAGCTTTGTAGTAGACTTACAAGGCTGTATGCAACATGTTCTACTAAAACTGGATGAAGAGTAAAAGGCTATGTGTTGCATATTTATATAAGAACTCCACAATGTTAAACAATCTAAAATCATATGGGCATTTATCCATAATCCCATCACATGATAACATCCTAATCTTGAGATGCCATAGACTTGTCATTTATCACCCTTTCTGTTAAGTGTTACTTATGTGGCCTTGGGTGTTCAGTCATATTTTTCTTCCTAAGACACTGATTAACTCATAGAACAATGAGGATTTTGCTGCTGTGGTCCAATATCCCTCAAATAAAAAAGGACATTGTGAACAGCTGGCTGTGTGGTACAGTTTAAATCACTTCAGTCTCTTTCCCCCACATTCACACACCTCTCCACACACACCCGTACACGCTTGTTGTCCCATAAAGTTTGACTAGGTGTCACATAAGGGGGATGATGAGTACTGCAGGGAGGAGGGACTCTTACATAAGACATACTCTGTGTGTGTGCTATTGGCCCAATAAGGCCATGGCTCTTATAGTCACTACTTGTGTTTATACTTAAAAAGAGACACTGGAGCACGAACAGGAGGAGGCCAAGAGAATGATGGTACACCAACAGGAGAGAAAGGCCCCGTTTGGGATTTATACAGTTGTTTTGCCTGTACAACTGCGTTTTTCATGTGGGGAACTCGTAACACTATTCGCTCACCTCTCACTCCTTTAATATGATCAAAGTCAGAGAGAGTAGTGGACATAACAGAGGACAAACTATGTATTTATCAGGAGTGACAAGTGCCTATATTTCTCCGCTCATGTGTAGCACAACCCTCCATATTTAGCGTTCAGAAGCTTGTGCCGCCCCTCACCTGCTCGTGGTACTCGATGCCCATGCTGAGAGTATTGACGAGGATAGCGATCATGATCCCTCGGTTGAAGTATTTACTCTCCACGATCCTTTTGAGCTTTTCCCTGAAGTCCCTCCAGGTTCGAAACACTCCGTTTTTGTACTCCAGCACCCCCCGCCGCCTGATTCGACCGCGCACGCCTCGCAACTCTCCCCCCTGCAGGAGACACGCAATAGTTATACAGAGAGCGCTGCTAAAAGGGGAGAACATTACCAGTGCATTTATTCGTCAGAGTTATGACACCTCAACACTGTTACACCTGACATTGTGACTGACCTGTGGGAAGTCGTGTAGCCCGTCCACGTCCCCCCGGCCCCCCTCCAGGTCCCCCAGCTCCAATTCTAGTGTGTCCAGGCTGCGGGCGCACTGCGGGCAGCTCAGCAACTCCAGAAGCAAAGGACTAGGCACCAAGCCGGCCAGTTGGTACAGCAGCCTCTGACGACCTACAGGGTCAAAGGTTAGATGGGGTCAGACATTAGCAGTCAGTTTTAATGATAGGCCCGTGTTTTTGGCTTCTCTCTGCTGAACAAAGCCCATTAAACCCTAAAAACTCTCAACAGTCCATAAAGGTTATTAAACACCATGGGTCAGTTAAGTCCAAAATCACAGCATGGATATACAGCCATCAGCTTGTGCCTGAAATGAAATGAAAATGTATTTTGCCAATGTTTTTAAGAAAAGAAGGAAAATCATGTTCACTGAATACTGACCATGTATAGTCACTCAGGATGCACTTTTACAGTACTCATCAAACTGTAAAGTGTCAAATATATAAATCTAAAATGAATAAGGATCATTTATTTATGTAGATATTGCCTTGATGCTATATGGTTTAATACATCAAGAAATTGTTGAGTTATGGTTGATATTTTATTTTAAAAATGTGTGTGACCAGAAAAATGCAGTATAACTGTCTGTCTGAAGCAGAAAGCACATGGTGTTAAAGTACCTCAACAGTACAACATCCCAGAGACTCTACTAACACTCTGTTTTCTTACTGCAGCCTCTTAAAACCAGGAGAGAGCATCTGAAACACTCAGCTGAAAACTAACAGATGCCAAAGCTCGATTTCTGGAAGCAACAGCTCAGAACAGCACTGTTTAAACCCCCAAGGCCTATAACCACTGTCATCATTATTCAATGTCTTTTGTTCTACTTTGAATTTTTCTGTTTAGACTGCTTGGCTTTGCTTAAATTAGTCTGCCCTTTAAAGGACAAAACCTTTTTTGTTATTTAAACTCAACAAAACACTGTATTTTGTATTTCATTAGCATTAAATTACATTTACAACTAAATTTGATTCAAGATGCCCTTAGTTCAAAGAAGAGCTATTCTCAAGAACCTGAACAGATTTTAAAAAACAGACCAACCTGGCATTTGACAAGGATTAGCTAAGGTCAAGTTATTTCATGAAGCAAATACTAATAATGGAGAAATAGGTCCAGCTGTAACAATAACAGACTCTAATATACGTAACCACAGAATTAATATTTTGTTTGTAAACCAGTGATATTTCCAGCCAATACCCAATCTCTGTTTTAACAGTCTTGTAGTATTTATGTCACAGAGCCATTCTATCCCAAGCTAATTCATGTGAGTATTTGTAAGTATCGTGTGAATGAGTGTATGGGAAGTAAGTATGTGTACTAAGAGTAGTTTACTGCACTGTTCTTCTTTTCCTTCTGCTCTTATTCTTCCTGATTCAGTTTCTTTTTTGGACTTGAAGAATAAAACCTTTTCTGTGCTCCACTTCGGCCCCTTTCGACATCTTCACAAGATGCTGCCTTTGTTTACTGCTCTCATTTGACACTGACTACACTGACTACAGTGCTCTCTGCGTAACCCTAAAACACTGCTCCAATCCCCCAATCCCTCCCTTTATCCACCTCTTTGCACTGTAACACTTGGGACATGGATTTCCTGTCAGGACTATAAGCCCTGCTTTAATGTGACGCACACACAAGTGCACACACACAATACTCAGTGGTGTATCCACAGGCTACTCCAGGTCAAACCTTAGACCAGCTCATAAGAAAAAAGAAAGATGATGAAATAATGTGAGAATAAAAAAGAATGCCTGAGAGACATTTAAAAATACACTGCAAAAGAAGACAAATCAAAATGATAAAATTACTTTTTAGCAGGACAAAGAGCTAATACCAACTGAACTTGCTGCTTCTTTACCCAGATTGAGGGTGATCTCATGTAGACAAAGATTAAGACTGTTATTACTTACTGTGCTGTCCCATGAGCTGGTAGAGCTTGTTGAGGGTCTCAGTGGGTTCAGACCCTGGTTGGTTTGAGTGGCGTTGCTCTGGACTACGAGAGTGCGGTGATGGGCTCTTACTCCTGTAACTGCACACGAACGAGGGCAGAATGGTTGGATAGTTCATTCCCCCGTTCAGTCTTCCCAACAGTGCCCCCATTCCCGGGGTTACACCCGCCGGGTTGCTGCGGCCACCGTTTACGTTTCCTCTTCGTACAGGAAGTGACTTCATCTCTAGCTCCTCCCCCGTCTCCAGGCACCGTTCGCCCTCTGTGTGCTCGCTGCGGTCCACTTTAGGTGTGTACTGCCCCCCGTTGCTGAGGCGACAGTGCTGGTGCTGATGAGTTTGGAGAAGGCTGTGAATAGGTCTCAACCACAAAGTGTTGTTTGGACCCGAGCCTCCAACACCGCGACTGGAACTGTGGCCGTTACCTCCACCGTTACCACCTCCTCCGCTGCCGTTAGGATTGACTTTTTTACGCCTTTTACTGAAACAGAGAAGGAAGAGACTGAACTCTCTTCAACTCTTACATCAAGACTTTAAAGACCCAGAAATACTGTATGTTTTAGCCAGACACAGAAGCTGTACTTCAAAAATCAATATGTATTCCTGTAGAAGTACAATTTCTGATGGTAAGATCTACTACTGAGAACTGTGGGATAAAAAGTTTATTCTGGTAAAACATCCACCAATGGCACTTAAAAAACACAAAAGAAAATGTATCTCTTTAATAAATGTGTTTGAAAAACACAAAAACATATAATAAACCCATGCTGGACTGTTTTTATTCTGAAAAAAGAGATATTTTGGGTAATATTCTTTCTGTCTGAGGTTTTCTACACTACTTGTGGTTCAGGAGCCCCCATAGATCCAGACTGATGTGATAACCTACCTGTGCCAGCCAGAGTATATTCTCTGCAGCCTGCGTGTTAGCTTTCGATAAAGGTGGCTGATGTAGCGTAGCATCTCCTCATAGCAGGAGCCCGGCTCACTGTAGCTGGCCAGTGTAGAGTCGTTGGACATGTAGCGAGCACGCTGCTCTCTCATGAGAGCATTTTCCCTCTGCTTTGTTTCCGAAAACTGGGTGGCAATGACCACCAGGCACAAGTTAATCATGAAGAAAGAACCCACCTAGAATGAGACAGAAAGAGCTCTTTATATTAATACAGAAAGACAGAGATGTCAGAAAATAGCTAGACTTGTCTCAGGTGCGTTCTGACATCTGGTGAGTCAGTGTGCCCAGCTGTGGCCTGCTTATGGCAAGGGTGAGTTCAAAAGGGTCATGTGAGTAGGTGCTAAACAAATGAGATGTACCATTTCTGACACTAAGTGGACAACATCCTACAACCGAAACAATTACACATTCAGCGGGACTTCAGAGACAGTATTTCAACCCACTGTGACTGACCATGACGCACAATGAAGATGACCAGCTGTGTCTTACCTGACGAACAGATGTGACACAAGCTCAAATCACACCCAACTTCAGTGAAAACGATGACAGACACAGCTGGTCTGTTCAATGTTTTATCATCAGTGGGACATGGAGCTAAACTCCCACCAGGGCTCTCTACAGGCACTTCACCTGGGCTTGTGATGAGACCTGGCAGAACTAAATGTGGTGTAGGGCTGTTTCAGAATCATGGTGGGGTTCAGGTGTGGAGCCAAACTGATGAGAACTGGCTAAAGGGGCATTCTGTAGCCATTATTTGCCTGACTGGACAATCATGCAGTTATGGCACTACCTAATACAAGACCCATGACCCCTGGCATGTCTTAATAAGCCTGACAGAGCTTAAGATCAACAAATCAAATTGCACAGATAACCCCTGCATATTATTGACTATAATTTAAAAATGTTACTTTCACTCTGTTAATGTATTCTTAGGAGGAAATTAAAGACATCTATCAAGTCTCCTATCTTTATCAATATTACATGTTTTAATCAGAAGCGCAAAAAATAATCTGAATTTAAATCCTTTTCATATTTGAATTCTGATGCTATCATTCCTCTTCATTTATTTAACTACTGACTTTTTTAAAATGCAGGCCTTCCCTTTGGCCTCTTTCTCTTTCTATTCTCCCCATTATTTTCGTTTTCTGCTTCTCTCCGAACCAAACGCATAATAAAACCCTTCACATCAAAGCTCATATAACCCTGATAAACTCAACCAGACCCAACCACTTCCATCAATAAAAAAGCTTAACAGTTTAATTATATATGATAAAAAAGTTTCATGTGCTTCAATCAGAGTGGCTCGGCACATAAAAGTTTCATTCATACATGCACATTGGATTTGAGATTTACTCCACAGGATTAGAGCAATTTGGTACTTACGATAATAAGAAGTATAAAATATATAAAATTGTAGAAGGAGTGAGCGTCCATGACATAGTACATGATATCTACCCATCCTTCCAGAGTAATGACCTGAGAAAAGAGACAAAAAAAAAGACAGGCTGTCATTAGAATCAAAGTTTTGGCAGATGACACATACCCGCCTACATGTACAGGCACGAGGCACAGTCAAAGAAGACATCAGTGAGTTGTAAATGGCATGATTCATTGCCTGGAGAAAGCCTGTAACCTCCTGCGTTAGTGGGTGAGCGCCTGGGGACCGCCGCGCAGCTTTCATGTAGCCGCGTATGCTAATGAGCAGTCGAGAGGCTTTGACCTGAATGTGCTTTGTTCAGTCAATGCGACACTTGCACCTTTTCTAGTGTGTTGTGACACTCAAAGCAGCGACTGAATAAACGCTGCGCGAAAGCACGTGCCATGCATACCAAAGCGTAATGCTGCGGCCATAAAAAGAAAAAAGCTCTGAACTTGCGACGTGAAAGCCATATGTGTAACTTAACATATACTTTTAATGTGCAGCATTCTCTAGACTTCTGTTACATTACCAGATGTCTCTGCGTAGCCTTACAGGGTGTTTTTTAGTTGAGATAACATAATATAGCATAAAAAATTTGTTAACTGTGCATATTTGTATGGTTTGAAAATTGCCACAACTGCATTCGATTTGGAGAATTAGGTAGAAAGGAAACAAGTAACGAGGGGAAACAAATCATTTCAAATGTTAATCCAAGCAAGGAAACATCCATTTTCAGACACTAAATGCAGAAATCCCTCACTCACCTCTGTGGTAATCTAACCCATTATTATTTGAGATAACAAAAACTCCTGTGAATGACCACAGGCAGTAAAAAGAGACAACTGAATTAAGAGAGAATCTGATCTCTTCCCTAAAGAAACTGTATGTTCTTATGGGTTTTAGTGGACTACCAAGCTGTGGTTAGCTGCACCTAAATACCGCAGGCATAGTTGTTACCCAGCGTGGCGTGTTGTTAACAGCTTGTTGTTCTCTGCAGGAGTCCCAGGGCAAACCCCAAATTAACTCAGTTCGGACCTACGGGCAGTGATGTTTTGCACAGGCCGCATTAAAATGTATAATTCATGTTCTTTATATTTACACATAGCAAGAGAATAAAGCTGTATAGTGTGGGATAACAAGCCAAACATCTCATTTAACATTGCTCTTGTTATTATTATTATTATTTCTCCTATTTTTACACTCTACACACTCTTTCTGTCAAGATATGTTTACACTTAAAATGATTAACTGTCTTGTTGAGAGGTTTTGGCAATTACCAGTGTGAAAACTCAACATCCAAACCATTACTAATTAATATGTCTTTGTAGAATATGCTGGAATATGAATTCTGGCATATCTTTGTGTAATTAGCATGTAATATTATTATACAGTACAGTACACCTTTTGCATCTGCACTATATTATGCTTTTTGATGCATGTATTTACAAAAACATGGTTCATGTATCTAAATGGCACAATGGACTACAGGCAGCAAAGGCGGAACAAAGGAATGACAGCCTAATACTAACAGAGCCAAAATGTTAAAACAAACTGTAAAAAGACTGCCAAGCTACCTACATATTCCAAGATTTAGTTTGTTTTGTTAGATTTCAGAACATAACAACCTTTCAGTTGAGATAGATTCAGGTTCAGTTATATTATTCAGCTTGGCAGTTGCGCCGTCTCATAAAATGCTAAGTCTAATACTAAAAGACCACACACAGACACTTGAGTTGCAATGAGCACCAAAGTTGTTTGCCATGTCATCCTAGAGTCTAATTGTGTGTGTCCTCCGTATTTGTGCGGTAATTTGGAGGTAAATCTCTCCCTGAGCCAGTCATGTTGTGCAAGTCAAAGCCCATTAGCCACAGAGACACATCTATTAGCGGCCCCTGGACAGATCTATTAGAACGGCTGGAATTCATATCACTGAGGCGCAGACAGCCTTAGTGCGTTGCAGTGAAAAAGTCTGTCACAGTCTCCCACGGAGTCAGAAACAGCAAGAGGCCGAGAGAAAAGTGATTTTCACAAACAGCATGTGGTGACAAGAGGACTCTGTGACAGCTGAAAGAAGACCTAGACTTATAAGAAATGTTAATTGGATGTTGTTGCTTACGCATTTACCTGGAATATGGCTATCCAGGCATAGCCAATGTTGTCAAAGTTGACAGCTCCCTTATGAGGGTTAAGTTCCCCAGGGCGACATACGTTGTAGTACTGGTTCCAGTTAACACAATTGTTAGCGCTAACCCCGCCCACTCCATGGGCAGGCAGAGAGCACTCCACCCCGCCCTCCACGTAAGGCGGCACGGCGCTGCAGCGGAGCATCCCGTTCTCACGAGGTGCTGAGCAGATGAACGGACTGTCCTCGCCGTCCTCTGACATGTAGTAGGGACTGAGGGACAAGTTGTAGGTTCTAAAAATACAGAAAAAAAGATATAGAAGAAAATATATCATGTCTTGAATGGTGCTGGGTTTTTGTAATGTTTCGAATAGTAATCATTTCCACAAAGACGGCAAAGAACACCACAATCGCATCATCTGTCATCTGTCAGTATTCACAATAATTTGCATATGTTTCTGCCTGATCTGCTTCGAAGCAAGAAAACAAACATACCGTTTTTAATGGTAGTAATAAAACTTGACACATTTTGCAAATTGTCTCTACAGCTTTATATCACTGTTTCAAATCCCTGTCTGCTTCTATAAACATCAAACACGCACTAAACTTTCTTAATTCACATATAATGTTTAAATTTTACATTTTAAAGAAAGAAATCTGTGCCCATCCATTTAGTATTTTCAAACCCAAATTTAAGTTTAGTGTGCATGTCTCTATGCGGGTGGCTTTGGACACATATGAGTGTGTGCATGACATAGTTAGGATTCACTGAAGGTCACACAGTCATTTATCCTGTAAGAAGAAATACAACCCTATGCCTTAGCTCTGACATTATAAACTGCTGTTCTCTTTCTGTCTTTTGATCGTTCATTCCCACACACAGCTGACATCCAGCAACATTAACTCTGTACAATTTGTACCATTACATCAAAACAGTTCTTGTTTTGATGTAATGCTACAGCGTGAGGTTGGCTACACTGAAGCGCCTTTTTGTCCTCTTGCATTTTTTATGACTAAAATGGTAATCCTGATGTTCATTTCACTGTATTAGTGTTCTTCTTTGTGTGTCATAAGGATAATAACTGCTCCCCTTATCTCTCAAGACTGATGGATTTTTATCATAGGAGGAGATATGATCACTCTGGGTCAATAGGCTAATCTGATTTAATGTCAGCAGTTTTTTTCTGTGTGCTTTTCTGTTAGAGCACTGTATCCTCTCTGGGTATTTGCTACCATGTTTCTACCAGAGACAGTAAAAATACTGGACCAATAGACTAGTGATTATCATATTTGGAGGAAGTGCAAATATAGCAGCACAAAGTTGATTTTGCTTATGTAGCTGGTAATGCAGTATTAAAAGTAACTTAAAATCTCTCTAGATGTAAAGCCATATTTCATGGAGCCACTCACTTCATCATGAGCCCTCACTCATTTTCCTGTCCTTGATCCATTGTTTTCACTGTCTACAGTACACATAGAACTAAATCTTAACCTCACAATTTTATATAAAAAAACGTGGGCAGATAATTTTGAATTGGTTAAAACATTTTCAGCTGCAGAACAACGAACCTTTGCATTTTGTTACATTACATTTAAAGGGTTTAAAGCAGGATATTCCACAAGTTTCTATTCTTATGTTTTTCTTGCAGTCTATTGCTGGCAAAAAACTGAGCAAATGGGAATGTCAGCATTGGAAATAAATGAAAAGAGTAAAAGGGCAAACAATAAAGAGCCCTGTTTGATGTGCCAAAGTTGAAATAAGTAAGGTTAACATTTTTTGAACATCACCTGGAGGCAGTGCAAGTCACCATATGCAGGAAGACAACAGCAGCTGTGATTTGCTAAGATGTAGTGAAGAGTGTAGTCACCTTTAAAAGTTTCACTTGTCACTTTGGTTGGTCTACTTTTGAAGTTATCTTGCTAGATTGTTTTTCCCATGTTGTGGAAAAGGTCACAAAATGGGAGCTCCTGGCACTGTGCTCTATATTAAGAACTTCAAACATTAGACTTTTGCTTACGTTCTGATGTCCTCTCCCAGGAAGCAGCGGTTTCGCAGTAGCCCCGCCCACAGCTGGACCCCCACAATACCAAAAATGAAAAAGACGAAGAAGCACAGGAGAAGGACGTTTCCCAACATGGGCAGAGTGTCCAACAGCAGTGTCACCAGGATCCGCATACCTGTACAAGACATATTCAATTATTATTATAACTATTATATATTTCACATGTACACGATATAGCTTTTACTTTGTGTCTTGTTCCCACACACAATGACTGTATCGATTATAAAGGTCAATAAAGTCAATATAATTACAAGTCCTGATGATGAATATAGTCAAAGTGACAGTTTGACATTATCCTACCCTGCGGGATTTCAACTCACAGCTTCTCAGAGGCCAGTCTTATCTAACTTAATGTTTCAGCATCAATCTTCTGTTGTCACATGTGGTTAGCCTCCGCAGAGTGAGAGATCCCTGAAGTCCTCACAATCATCTCATCTTTGTCACATTCAACCACACTTTATCATTACATTGACAGCAGTAATGACATGACTTGTAAATGTTCACGTGTCTCCCAATTCAATTTCCCCATTTTCTTTTTTGACAGCGTGAACATAAATATAATGGTTATTCTCAAACTAAAAATAAACTATGATTTATTTTGTGTTTTTCATTTTCACAAAGAACTTAGCATTAGATTTATCATATGCAACAGTGGTCCTGCCTTTACTTAAATAAATATAACTCATTTCATTAAAGGTCCTATATTATACTATTTTGAACATTATACAGTGTATTTTGGATACATTTAGGTTACCATATCACGTTTTGCAACATGAAACACACAATAACGATCTTATACAAGCGGTTTGGATGAGCTCTCATCGTGAGTCCAAAGTGAACGGTCTGATTTGGCGCTGTCACTTTAAGGCTCAGCTCTTCCGTGTTGGCTCCGCCCACTTCCTGCCTGACGTCACGCTAGAGCTACGCGAGCTACGCTGGACACAGACTGAAGTAAACACGGTACATCGTAGTAATAACTTTTTCAGCAATGGCTTTGAGAGTAACTGAGCCGTATATCTTCGACCCAGAGTCTGACTCTGAGTTCGAAGAACATGAGCAAACACAAAGACCTCGAAGGCTTCTACAAGACGTTTCTGCTTGGTAAATGAGAAACTATTTATTGTGTATGTTTCTATGGTGTAGCCCGTAGCATAGCGCGTGTTAACTGCTTCTGTTTATCGGTGCACATGTGGAAATGACCATACAATGCCTACTGAAGTTGAGAATGTATGCTGCCTGGAGACTCCTAAGGTAGCTGGTGTGCAGTGTATTGAAAGAACTATAATAAAGTAGCCTAGCAATATGTAGAGCTATGCAGTAATACTTGTTAGTAATACATGTTGCTGACTGTAAGTAAGCTAACACAGTAGCAGCGATGCTTCTCTGTGTCTGAGCTGCAGACTTGTTGACAGTGCAGGAGAGAGGGGCAGGAGGAGTGTGGAGGAGCACTTCCTGGAGAGGAGTGGTTTATTTCACATATTGACGTCATTGCGTGAAACAGCTCGTTGAAAGGACTGTAGCTCAAACTAAATAAATTACTTAAACATGCGCGAATGAAACAAAACACAACTTTGGGTATGTGTTTGAGGTAGAAACAACGTTAGAACATGGTTAAAAGCTCAGAAAAGTCGATTTAGCATAATATGGGACCTTTAAGCACAGGATGACTCATGATGTAGACTAGCACAATAATAAGCCTAATGCTATGGCTTGGCTATATGTTAATATGCCTAAATATAGATTAGCCTGCGCAAAAGCAAAAGTGTGTAGGCTAAATGTGGGCAAGAATAATTGTAGTTACCATAGTAAAAACAATTTCAAGTATATAAACTTACTCAGACTCAAAATGATGCTAAGGCTAAAATGAATGCTAATAAGCCTTGTGCTAATACTGCTACTATTGCTACTGCTAATCATATCGCTAATGCTAATACTACCAATAATTCCATGTACCTGCTATAATGCATATGTTTGTCACAATAGTAGCTATATATTATGAGGCTATGACTATTGATGCTATTGCAGCTACTTACCATTACCACAATGGAATATAAATACTAATTAAGTAGAGTTAACTTGAGAACCACAATCAGTTGGTTCTAATTAATTTAATTAAAAGGTTCACAAATGGTAGACTAAGGACCATTTAATACAGAAAAAACCTTCCATGATAAGATATCATTAGGCATTTGTAAAAAGGTGCAGACTAAGATTAATAAATTCAGTCATTTCCATATTTCTATTATGTGAAGAGACCCCCAAGGGAAAAATAAAAATGAATAAAGTGTAGGCTATCTAAGCTACTGACCAGAATCATTAGGCTACTGACCTAATCAGTTAAGCAACATGTCAGGAACCAGTCTGTTAACTGGTAAACAATATTATTAATATGGTAATGTATTAGCCCTCTGTGGTAAAGCAGCACATAAGAGCTTGAGTGAAAAAGTGTTTCTGATGATACTGTGAGAAAAGCTGCCATGCTTTATGACTATGTTTGGACTTTCTGCGGTGCCCTGAGAACCCATGCGCCAACAAGATGAAACACACACCCTTGTGCAAACATGTGGGTCAACATAATTCACCATAGAGAAAATCTCAGTGCGACCTGTGTCACATGGAATGAGTGGTATATTCTGATAAGGTTAGGTCATCATTTAAACACATGCATGCTGTCTTGGTGTAATCACTATCACAGGGAAAAATGTATTTTCTTGTCAGTAAAAAATGGATTCTCTCAACACAACATTCAATGAATATAAGCAGAAGAATAAACATTTTCTATCCTTTCTTTTATATCTAAACGATCACTTTAAACATAAAATGTGGGATAATAAAAAACAGCTATGTACAAAACAAACCTCAAAGCACTTTATCAAAGTCTATTGAACTTAATATGTACCTACACTGGCAGAGGGAGCCTGCAAAACAGCTTGGCTGCCTGCCAAATGTATTCTGGTTAATAATGTTGTACTCTGTTATGACACTATTGTCTAGTGATTGTGTTTAGATGTAGATTCATCACCACCTCTGTGACAGAGCTTTTAGGGAAATGACAAACTACCTGCAACTTTCCACTTTGCACCTACACTGTCTGGTCTGGACAGAGAATTAAAGAGACACTGGTCAGCCTGTATATATTGCTTGAGTCAAATCTAATGAGACAACAGAGCAGAGAGATGATAAGGGTGCACAACTGAAAATCCAAACAAAATTTCCATGTTTTGTCTACATTACAGAGGTAACAGTGTAGAGAATGAGTTTGATTAGCTTAAAGCTGTAATACACTTTTCAAGATGATAAATCATTTTATTTCACATATTTCTCACATAAGGACAGTTTTGAATGAGTAGCTTTTCTCTAACTACAGCTCACCAAAGACACAAAAATATTGTAAAACTATGTGGCAGATGGCTAGAGTTCATTCAAAAGCCAGAATAAATCTGGATTTTACTTTAATTCACTGATAAGCACTAAAAGAGAGGATGAATCATGGGATATGGTTTGTTTACAAACAGTCCCCTTTAAATCCTACATATTATGCCTTTAACAAACTGTTAAACATGTCCCATTTGGTTTAGTGGGTTACTCACTTCCATTTTCTGTTGTTACTTTATGTGACAGAAAACCAGACTTAACACTTGTAGAATAGACCTGGTTCATCTGACCACAGCTTATGGACTATAAAACAATGCAGAGGAACATACTGTGGACTTCCACTTCAGCAAGTGGTTGTAGCTGTACTTCCCTTTTTGTTCAACCGTGTAGTGGTCCATTTGACAAAGCCCTCTACCTGAAATACACACATTCGGCTCTAATACTTTACTTTATGTACACTTACTTGGAACTCTATTGATGGCGCGCAGTGGCCTGAGCACTCGTACCGTCCTGATAGCTGACAGACTGGCGTTATGGCCGTCCAGAGAATACTCCATCACCCTGCAGACATATGAGAGAGCAGAGCTTTACTATGCCATTTGGACTCCATAAAACCTCCATTAGCACAGGACATATACACACAATCCAACTGAGCACACTATAATATTGCTCTTAATTGCACCAGCCCACATAATTACATATGACTTTTAATTGCACTGTATACTGTGGCAGCCAAACCTTACAGATATGTCCAGTGCTGAGCTAGACACAGGCCCAGTCGACTCTGTTATGTCTACTCTTTGTGTGTGGTCACTCTGTTTAGACTGTTGGACCATGTTTAAGGAATGTAGGGCCTTATACGCTATATGCATTGACGTTCAGCATTTCTTGAAAATATAACAAATGACATGCTGTAGTATGAGGCAGAGAGAACATTTTGGTTGCACCTTACTTCCCTTACATGGCTGTGAACATGGAAAAGGGCATTTCTATTTTGGAAATGACAGGACATTGTGAGGACAAACACATAGCACCCAAAGGCCCAAAAACATGTGTCATACATCTTGTGCAAACTGTGGGTAGCTATATTTACAATGAGGTTTGTGTCCCTAACTTTTTTTTTACTTTATGTTGTGAGTAACAAATGGCATGTTATTTTTGTATCCCAAGACAATTAATATCAGTGAAAAACTGCATGAGGCATTGTGGGATACTAACCCTGCCATGACGATGACAAAGTCAAGCTGGTTCCACTTGTCGCCAAGGTAACAATTGGGCCCAAAAATGCCCAGGGCAACCATCTTGATTACCATTTCCACAGCAAAGAAAGCAAAGATACAGTCGTCCAAAACCTAGCGACAAACAAAAGTATTAAACACTTAGAAACAGTAACAACAAAGCAGACATTTGGTGACACCCAAAACGATCACATCCTTGTTAAGTTTCCTCATTAGAGTTGCATTCTGAAAGAAACGGAGAGTGCCTCCATTAGTGAGTTGGGTCCCAGCAGGGAATAGCTCTGGCTTAGCACGGTTATGGCTGTGTCTCAATTAACTGGAGTTCTACCATAGCGGAAAGACAGTTTGTATTTGAATATAATGAGCAGATCGCGGAGTGCCAAGAATCAACATTGCACTGCAGCGTGAGCATATTGAAACAAATGAGACATGTGAGATGGAATAAATTCAGTTTTAATTACTACTGTATTTACAGATCTTCTGCAGTCATTTCATTGCACTTGATAAAAGTGTTTTGCAGGGAATAATCTTGTTTTATTTACGTTGCAATATGCTTTAGAAACTGATCCAACTCCTCAGTCTTTTGAATTTATAGCTTTATGTTTAATTTTATTTAAATTATTTGCTTGTTACTAAAAATCAGATTGAAGTGTTTGTGCAATGGTTTACATTAGAACTAAACTGAATTGATTGTATACAGCTTTTGTGCTAAACAACGCAATGATCAAATATTCATTGCTGCAGGAATATAAAGCATATGTAGCAATTTCAAACATTGGTATATTACTGTCAATGGCATTTATGTATTTGTATTTCAAATTAGCAGCCCTTTGATATTGATACCCTTGACGCCAAACCTCTGAGTCTCATAGATGATTCCCTTAAGCATTCGAATTAGAAAAAAGGCTGTTAACATATTCATTCACTTTTGATTGATCAGGGAAACAGGCCATTACCAGACGTATGCTCTTAAATCCTAATGAAATTAAAGAGTCTTTCCGAAACAAAAAAAGTGAATGGTGGCTGGAAGCAGTACATAGTAAACATTAAGTATGCAATAAAAGCTATTCAAAGGGACATATACACACTCGTTTAATCTTGCACTAACCTGTAGGATTCGGCACCACTCGGACAGACAGGAGACGTCTTCACAGGGCTGGAACATCCCCAGAGTGACGCAGTTGAGGAGGATCACCAGCATGGACACATGCTCGAACCACGTGCACCACAGTTAAGGTCAAAATGTATGCGATTGTATCCAAAACACAATAGAGAGTCAGCTAAAAGACTCAGACAGTTGGTCATCATAAAATATAAAACATTACAACAACAAATGCATTCGGCTTGTACAGTAAATAAAGGAAGCACTGTAATCACATTAGAACATTAACGTCCATTTTGATACAACTGCCCATTAACACACTCAAAGGAGATGGCAAAGGAAGCTTGCTTCAGGGCTAATGGGTCTGGAGATGACGCACTGCACGGACGTTAATCTGATCACTGCCCTTTAATAATTGCACAAATAAACAGTTTAATAGGTCTATGTCTAGTGTACTACCGCTTTGCTAATACTGATCAATGAGCTGGGGAAATGTGTATGGAAAGAAACATGGCAGAAACAGACTGACTCTTGGTGTCACTTTTGTAAAAGGATGGTTTCAGTTTGAGTCAGCTGACCTGGCTAAAATACCATGAAAGTAATCTTCTGTCGACTTCTGCTGGGTAGTTTTTTTCCTTTTTAGGTAAGTCTTATTTGGGATCAGACAGTAATCTGCAGAAGGCATGCTCCAAACTAGAATTTCCTTTTGTTTTGAAAAAAAGAGCTCTTAATGCTATCCAAGGCCACGTTGACATCTTGCGCTGCAAAGAGTAGACAGAATTGAACTGCAGTTTAAGTTTAGACTGTCAAAATGATTCAGGAACTTATTTGACTAAGTGCAAAAATATTCTTGTCCTGATGGAATCGATGTTGACAGGAGAAATCTTTGCCAAATCCAAATCAGTTAGTTCCCATTAAATTTTGTACTTACAGTCAAAGGAGTAAAGCCAACAAAACCACCCGATAAGGAAGAACAATCATAAAAAACAACCTGTCAGTCTGCTCCAACAAATCTTGACCCTGATTAAAACGACAAAAGTTCAAAGAAAGCACAAAACACAAAATGAGGAAAAAAGGAACTGACACTGTTCCTTTTTTATTCTGGCTTTTGTCCCAGTCCCAGACACAGATGCACCTACGCACACATACATAGCCCAATAGATCAGTGCGCTGAGCTGCATTGTTGTACTACCCCCATGGTGGTCTACTGTTCTAATTACATGAGAATAAAGGCAGAAAACAAATGGTGTGACCACTGTGCTCAACATTATGCACAGGGGCGAACCGCATGCAGTGTACTTAGGTATAATATGCAAATCATATTAATTATATGTTAACGCTCACAGTATGTCACAAAGGCTACTGAGACTTACTGCTGTGACAGAGGCCAAGGCTAAAGGCCATGTCAGCAATAAAGTCAGACATTTGTTCTAAGGCTGAGCGTTAAAAACACAAAACAAACAATAAACATTCTTCTCCTGTTATTTTTTGCTCTCCTCCGGGATTTTTAGACCTTCGCAGAATATATCATCTTAAGAATAACAACCCAAACATAAGCTAGTCATAGTTGTATAATGCTAATCTCTTTTATGTTGTGTTGCATAAAGGTCACTAAAGTGTGCCTCTGTCATTTAATGGTATCACTTGAACTGTATAAATAGAATAGGTTGAGTATTAATCCAGATTTACTTACCGTCTCCTGGCTCTGATAATGGCCTGAATGCTAGCTAGCTCAACTAACCAGCCTAAACTAGTGTGTTTGTGGCCCTAAAGATTCTTTGAACTTAACTTTTGGTAACTAAGTATTTAAAAAACAGGATTACAATAGACAAGTATATCTAAAGTTTTGAAATAATTATACAGTTGATACTAGAAAGTAACAACTTCAGACATTGACTAGCAGCGTTAGCATTAGCATGAAGTTGGTGACCAGCTAAGTAGTACATGTTGTTTACTTTATTAACAATATACAACAATTTCTTGCATGAAGAGGGCTTGAGGCTTAAGAGATGCAAGAGAGATACATAAAAAGGCATCCAAAAAAATAATAAATAAATGAAAAAATAAATTAATAAATCAGGAGACTAAGAGTAAAAAAAAAAAAAAAAAAGTATGAGTAAAAGAATGTAAATTTGGGTTTCTGGTTTGTAAATTAGTTGCCGTGGATATGAAATGTTGCTAAAATAATAATCAGATCATAATATTCAGATGAATACAAAAAATTATACATTGAGATGTAAGTTTTAGATCTGTGTTTAACTTTCTACTAATAAAGATGTATCTGCTTGAGTCTAGGGAATCACTGTATCACGTATTTTGAACTACACTTCCCATGATGCTTTGTCTATATATATTTTTTACTTTCTAATGCTTTGTTCAGTGAAATCTATTCAAAAATATGACCGACTGAGGTTCTTTGGAGGTTTGTGGCTAAATGATGTTTTTTTCTAAGACATCTTTCATCGTTATTATCTGGTCAAACAGCCTACCCGTGACCTCTGCCCTCCAAAATCTAATGAGCTCATTAAGCAAATATTTGTGCTTCTTTTGGAATTCCAGGAGATGGTACCCATTCATTATCTTTAAACAACAGATGAACATTGAAACAAACAGGAAACACAATGCCTCTGGCCACAGCTTCCATCAGTGCATAATAACAGCCTCCACTCCTGGGCCGTGCACTCAGTATGCTGCTCTATGCGCTCGTCTGACGGAGGATTTCCTAAGCCTTGGCCGGCACTATTCACCTACGTCAGCGCACTTAATTAACTGAGGCTGACAAGTGTGCAAAGTTTAAAATGCCATGTCTTTATTCATCCTCCTGACAAAGAGCCGCTGCGAGGGGAGAGCCAGGAATATGGATAGACTCCTCCGGTAAAACATCATATATCAGGCCTGAAGCTTAACTGTTCGTTATTTAAATGCACACACATCTGTCTAGCGCCGCGACTCATAATCTCTTGTATTGATACCACTTACGGTGCATCTCCTGGTTAATGTTAGATGTATATAAAGTGGTTTCCAGTCTGTGGAAAGCTGTTTTACTAACCCACTTGTTTTTTTTTTCCCCAGAGCAGTTTTATCCATTGCTGAATAAACAAAGGTTGTATTAATGCGTCCCCAGCTTTACATGAGGCCTGTGTCATCAGTTAGCGTGACATACTGTGGGAAACTGGACTTCCTGAAAAAGTGTCTTTGATTACATGAACCAATACGGTGGGATGTGGGAGTCGAATATTCAAACTTGGTGCCGTGGGAAGACGAAAAAACACAAAATCTGCTTTGCATCCTCTGGAGAAACATTAAAAACTGAATTACTGGAAGAAATAAACTGCTTGTAACTGTGATGTTTTGAGAGGAAGAATTCTGACCAAAGGCCCTATTCACATCAGGGAGCTCTTATTATAATGCAGAAGCAATAACAGCTCAGAGGCATGTGAGTGGCTGCTTTTGTCGCCACTTTAAACAGGAGGATGGTGTTTTTATTTTCCAAAATTCAAATGATTCTATAGTTTTCAGTCTTTTTTGCACAAATGAATATTGTTATAGTACACGAAAGGAAAGATACGGCACTGTTAGAAAGGAATGGGACCGAGACTGATTACAAAAAGTGACAATATATGCAATTTTTTCATCCGTACATTAGGAACACACTTGCCATTTCTTAGTTTCAGTCCACGGTATTGGTTTTGTTCATCATCAAATAAGGTTGCAAGCCTAACACTGCAAAGCCATCATCTCCAAACTTTGTCTCGAAATGAAATGAGGAAGTAGAATTGTCTTTTGTTGCATACATGGCTTCATTACACTTGCTGTTTTCTTTTCACCAACTATCCTCTGATTCTGTAAAACTCCTAATTTTGCCCTAGTTTAAAGTCGATTTTCTCAACTCTGCCGAGAACCTTATCAATAAGACTACATTCCCTTCCAACTCACTCTTGTAAGTACTACAAAGCACACATGTTCAATCACATACTGAAAGCCTCGGGCCGCTCTGCCACTATGCGCGCTCGCACACACACAAGTCAAGTAACGTAAGGTCCTTCACAGATGAAAGATTCCGTAATCTGCCGCAGAATTAAAATGAGAGATTTGAATATTCAGGAAATCTCCCTCAGTCTCTCATGTCGCTCTCTGTGCTCTGCTTTCTCTAATTCCCCTCTAATCTCCACAGTCAACACCTCCTGAGCCCCCCTTCTGTCTCCGGCTCTCCCACACACAGACACACATGCGCACAGACACAGCACAAGCATTAATGTGGAAGTCTTCAAAGTCAAGCTGGGCTGCGGTATAAGCGGCCGATCTGCAGCGAGCTGTAAACAAGCTTCGGCCTACACACAGATGAAAAAAAAGAGAGGAAAAATAGTTGTGTTTTGCTAATATTGATCAAATACAATGATCCACAGTCCCTTTTCCTGATGGCAGTGACAATTCCTGGTACGTACAATGCTCCTGGTCACACTTGTTAAGGTCAATTTGCGCCTCGGCAATGTGAGCAAATCAAATTACGTCTGTGTAAAGTCACAGTGGATGTAGGGGACTGTCACTAGTCATTATCGTCCACCGGACAATAGTATAAAGCAGCTCTTTAACGCATCTCTATAGAAGATGTGACACAACAGCAGCTGATGTCACAATAATAATTCAAATTAACAACAGTAGAAAACTTAAATCCACTTCAGTTTGTATGCTTACTCCTTGGACCTTGTATGACACCTTATAAAATATTTGTGTGACATTCATTTTACACCTTGTCTAGACAAATGAAGTCAATAATTGCCCATTTTCACCTTCCTCCAAAAGCAGCAGTATCTGAAACATCATAATGACTGATGCCACTCACAAGATAAAGCAGATATATGCCTTAACCTTTTGGACCCGGAAGCCAAATGGTTGTTTTGGGTTTTTTTTGTGTGTGTGTATTGTTTAAATCATGCAGCATGACAGCTGTACGGAAGTAAAGCCTGGTTCAGCAGCCTGTCCACAAAAACTAACGACACAATCAAATCTATCCAAGGATTACCGGACGACTTTTGGGAAAATTTGTCTCAAGCTGCTCACCCTCGAAGTGTATGTATACCTCTTCCACTTCAGTGTTTTCTTATACGCTTCGGGATATCACACTCTGAGCAGACTCATACACATTCAGTATATTTGCTTTGGTAACGACTACTACATTGGATGACTCAGTGGCATCTGCTGTGCTAATAACAAGCCTTCCAATAGAGGGTTAACACACCAGAAGTAGCACAATGCATTGTCACGGAGCGTTTGTATGAGCCTGTAGAATTTGTAGCACTCCGTCATAGCAAAGTCTCACACCTACGGCAACTGTGATAACACTTAGACGCATTCATAAAGTGTGCAGTACATCTCCTACTCGTAGAGTCGTGTGTTTATTGTACTGTGGCTGGTGGAGGAACATTTTTTAAGTTTAGTGGGGTGACCACAGACACCAACAAGACCCACAACCACACTACAATGTACACACAATGTCAAGCCCACTGTAGAAGAGCTGATAGGTCACGGTCAGTCCACACGAGAGGACGCTGCCGCCTGAGTGGACCGCAGAGAGGACAGTACACTGAACAGCAAAGTAGCTCTCAAGCTCCACAGACCACTAGCTGTCCACTTTTATCCAATCACACAGATGCAACGAATTATACAGAAAGCTCACATTGCTTTAATTCAATTAAGCTGGAGATACGTCTCTTTTTATCCCTTCCCTCCCCTGCTGTGCTGTTCGCTTCTCTTTTGTTCTTCATCCTCCTTTCCTCTCAGGGGTTCTTAGTCTGTCCATATGTGTTAAAGAGCAGCTACAGAGTACAGTCTCAGCTCACAAGCAGAACTCATCCCGATCTGCTGGACGGCTTAACACTCTTTGTTCTGCGATAGCTACACATTTAGTCTGTCCCGTTTGCTTAGCGGATCTAAAAAAATTTCTGACCATACACTGGCAATCCTAACCTTTAGTTTTGCTTTGTTTGCTTCATTCTGCCTTTAAAAGTAACACAAAAGTTAATTACTATGTGTTTGAAGGGTTCAGATCAGTGACCAGGCGCAGTACTCTGTAGACACCGATGGAGAAACACATCCACACATTCATAGAAAACAAATTTAGAGAAACAATGAATAGAGCATGACATGTCTGTGAGCAGGAGGTTGCACTTCGTTCAAATGGAGCTTTGTTTCCCATGCTTCTCTCAGGGAAGCATGGGAAACAAAGCAAAGCTACATTAGTGGCTAATCACATCAAAAAACACACTTTGCATTTGTCTGTCTGTGGAATTTAAAATAGTAAAGATCCACAGAAGCCCTGCAGGAGGAGAAGCACACATTCTTCCATGAATTTAGAGCATTTATGAACTATGAATGAACTATAGGGCTACCATAGCTGTTCACATGCTCAGAAAATGGAGATGTGTGAGATTTGGAATACACTTTCACATCCCATTGTTGCCAAAAAAGGCCAAAAACGATATACTCCTTTAAAGTTAGTTAAGGCCTATATGGCGCATTTGACATTTCTTATTAATATTGGCTGTGATTTATGACTGGCTATTAACAATGCAGTTTACAGTATGTTGTCCATGATAATGAATTACATTTTCTCATGTCTGCAAGTCCACTATTTCACATTTAAAACAACCAATAATCAATATTACACCATTGATATTTGATGGTTTTTTGCCCCACTCCTCATTTTATTTCTTATCATTTCTAAATTCCACCTACTGCTCCTTTAACTTTAATGTACATTGTTAAGTGCACATAGTGGAACATGATACTACCTCAGTCCAGGGCAGTAATATTAACCTTATCTCATTGCCGAAAACAAGGTTAACTCCCCCTTTACCGCCCATGCTGTTTCCTTGACTCTCTCCTTCACCCCTTCCCTGTTCCCTTTACTACCACCTACCTCTTCACATATAAGCCCCCTCCACCCTTTACTCCCATCCCTCTCTCCACCATACTACTACCCCCATTCCCTTTTCCCGTCCATCCCTCTTTCATTAGGCAAGAGCGAACTCAATCCCATCAGATGAACTAACCTAATAACGGAGCCTACTTAGGGCTATATGTGCAATGGCATTAATGTGTGTACTGTGTATGTGTAGGTGTGTTGGTATGAAAGCTGTGCTTGTCTCAGCAGTTAGTGTTGCCGTTCTTTGGTGAAAGGTCTCTAATTCTCGTTATATTGAAAATTGGTTCTGGCAGTGTATGTCAAACGCCATAATCCACAGTGGTTTGTTGTAGGTTATATGAACATGAAACAAAACAGTGAGAAGCAAGAAAATGCCTGCTCTTTTTGCCCTATATGCAAACAAAAGGCTATTTATCTCAAATGAATGCTGACAAATAAGTAAAAAGTATGTATTAAGGTAAATAACTTTTGTTAAACAACGGTTGCGTGTGTTTTTACCCCCTTTACATTTTTAAATCAATATGACTATGCTCCTATAATAAACTCCAACAGCTCTCTGGAATTAAATATGGAGAAAGTATGACAAATTACACCTTTACCAAATTCAATTAGTGACTTATGTAAACTATATTAATAGGCATATGCTACGAATGTATGCCAACAGCAGAGAATAAAGCAGAGTTACTGTTTGTTTAAAGGAGAATGATATGCACAGGCTAAAGAGAAACTAACTTTACTTATTTAGTGAAGGCCAAAACTACATATAGAGCATGTGAACAGCAATGGCACCCTGCAGCAACATGCAGCTGCATGTAAACAAGCCTCAGAAGAATATTATGTCTGTTGGTGATTTTACTTTAGAATATTTAAAACAAACACATAATTTAGATCGTAAATGCTCTTAAACAAGACTGTTCTTCTCCTCTAAAGGTGCTCAATTTGTCCACTCTGGGCATTTGTAGGAACAGTAAGTGTAGTGATGATATTTCCCTGGGCTCTATGGCGTTTTAATGAATTTAAATGACAAAGTAGACAAAAGCAAACAGTGTTATTTTGATGACACACTACTGAGAACATACTTCTGACTGTTGTGTTACATATTGCATTTAAAACAATTGTGAGTAGAAAAAAAAATCTAATCAAAATTATGTCCAGATGCTTTCTTCTCTTAAACTTTTTATGAGATTAACGCCTGGATGACTGAAAATCTCCATGAATATTCAGCTTTAACTGTGGGACAGTCTTTTTTATGCACACCTCCACAACAATAGCTCTATACTGACATTTAAATCAACTCTTAATAAACCTGTTTCTCTTCTTCTCTTGGATCTTCACCTTTGTCCTATTGAGCTATGACTCTACGCTCCAACTCAAATCTGCTTCTCTTACAGCTGAGATCTGTCTCCCTCTGTCAAACGTGTCTGTAGAGTGCTTCCATTCCACATTCCCAAGCCACATTTGACGGAAATGATTGTTCATTTATTTGGCCATCTGTCTCTCTCACACACTCTCTTCATTACCTCAAACTTAAAAAAGCCCCCCTCCTGCTGCGTTCACTACTTTCAAGCTTCTGCCAGCAGAGCGCCTCGCTGCAGTGTGGCTCATCGCGCAGGTCCCCGAAGACGCCGCCATTCCGAAACAGAAACTCATAAATCAGCCTGTCCCTGAACCCGTCCCCGTTTCCCTCTGCCGTCTCTGCGTTCCCGCTTTCATCTCTCCGTCCATCCCTCCATCTCGCCCCCACCACCCCACCCCCCTCCACACCCCAGAGAGGAGGCTGAGGCAGCAGTGACGCACTTACACCAGGATTCCCTCGTACGACGCTCTTTCACTTATTTTTAGCTTCGTTTTTTAATCTTCTCGTCTATTTGATCAGATGCTTTAGACCGACTTTGAGATGTGATATTTTTGAATAGTATAAAGTATAGTGTAATGTAATATAGAATCATCCATACTGAGAATAGAATCAGACTTGAATTTCTCTCCGATGAAGTAGTTGACGTACAACACACCTGAATAAAAGGCATCCCAAGGTGACATCCCGTCGTATGTGTGTGTCACCGAGTGTCAAAGAGGAACAGGGGAGTAGAGAGAGTGGAAAAGATAGGGGAGGAGAGGAGGGAGCCCTAAATAGAGCAGCTGCATCTGGTGGGGCCTGGCCTTAAACCTGTACCGCACACTCACCGCAGGCAACAGAACATGGCTCCAACGATTCAACAGCCCAACTCGACCTTGAGTTATTGGCTCCTCTGTGGAGTACTGTGGGGTAAAATATGCAGTGAAGTCAAACTGATTGGTTACAGCATGGAATACGAACGCAAACAAACACTGATATAAAGGCCATAAAGATGAGAGAAGGTAAGAAAGTAGAGCTGTGCAATTAGTCGAATTCCATTTTAATTCCAATTCCAGCTCCCAACAATCACAAATCATTGTTGATCTTATTTTTTTTTTTATCTTAATTATTATTTCTGTTAATTATAACTATTTATATACACATAAATCCAACATATTTCCAAAGTCAATGAGTATTTGTGTAAAATAATCGTGATTTCAATAATGACCAAAATAACTGATACCGAAAAACATCTTATGTATATCCTTTAGACCTGATATTATAAACTGGACAGGGACTAGATCTAATGTGAAAGTGTGAATGTGCTAAAAGCATCTTTAATATATTATGAGATTAGATTTGAGGACACATTTGGAGATGCGCATTGAGAAGTAACTGGCCCTGTTTTAACTGACTGATTCAAAGTAGTTTTGCATATGAAGCACAGAGGGGGAGAAGCCATTTTATGTAGACTATTTTATGTAGAAAGACAGATGTAAATACCAGGAGGAAATACAAGCTGACAACATGTATCCATATAGAGAGCAGATGGATTGAAATGGTCTGAAGAGAGGTCTTTACTGTGATATACTGTATGACTGGACAAACTGTGCAACATAAAAAGGTGAGAACCCTTTCAACCCAATATGACACCCATATGTGAGGGACTCATATATCTCACATATCTCCTATCCTCATTTGTGATGGTAAAATGTTCAGTTAAGGTATGTACAAGCCAGAAAGAAGTCTTTTAAGAAGCTTGGAGACATAAAATCTTAAAATGGTGGCTTTGCAGTCTTGAAAAAGGCAAACACTGGAAAAAAAAAAAGAACTCCAAAGTAGCAGGTAATCATTTGCATTTACTTAGCCTTTGATATGTTTTAGTCGTTGTGAGTGAATAAGAATAGCCCCCAGTTTTGGACTGTTTATATGCACTGACCCGCTGCAATAAAAGCACAAATAGAAAGAGCTGCTGACCCACTCTCCCTACACTCCCCCTATTCATCAGCTTACCCTTACTTTATAAAGCTCACTATCTGTCTTAACCTTAAACATTTGAAAGGAGCTCTATCCATTGAGGTCTGCATGGGGTCAAAGTGGTTCAAGGACATTTTTGCTCCAGAAATCTTCGGTTGGAGTCATTTGGATTTTGAGACAAGATTGGCCAGAAGCATCCCCCAGTAGCATCTGGGGGCGAAAGACCAGATACTACACCTCACACTTCTCCACATTAGAGCATGTGAACAGCTATGGCAGCCTACAGAGACATGCAGTTGTGAACAAACCCAATGGAAATAGATTGATGGTGTTACTATAAATCAAAACAAAAGCACCTTTAGCATCAGGAACAAGAAATAAAAATGCAACAAGCCTTTACACAATGCACTTTTAAGTATTAAGTAACGAAGTGAAATGTTAATAATGCTAATAATTATGCTATGTTATAAAGGCTAAGTCAATCCACAGCCAACAATAAAAACTCTACTAATCTCATCTGTGCTGGCATAGTGAACCAACTCCATCAATATTCATACACTGAAATAAGCAGCTCAAACACTGTCGTCTGCATTTGGAAATGATTTTCAAGTCAAGACGACACATTATGCTATATTATATCTAACCAACATAAACATCCTGCCTGATTATAGCCATTAGCGAGTCCGGTGTTATCACAAAGCGCGGTGTACTCTCTGCCCGTCTCTGACACAGTTTTAACAGGATTGCGGTTGCTTAGTAACCGAGTGCAGTCCGAGGATTCCAGAGAAGTGTCTGCGGAGGGAACGTGGAGAGGAGAGTTGAGGACAGGAAGCCCGACTGTTCTGTGTCTTTTGTCCGTTTCGTTTGCCGTGTTTACATTTTTCCCTTGATTGTTTCCTTTGCTTCTATTCTCACTGTATTCTTAGCCCCGCCCCCTCATCCTCCTCCGCTCAAACCACTGTATCGTCAAGGGACATGAGGGAAAAAGACCACCTCCCTCTCATTCCTTCTTATTAAATGTAATCCAAGTCAAACCCACGGCACGAGTATTAATCTTTTGCTAAACGTACCCTTTTATGAATGACGCCGTGTTAAACTTTCCGAGGATCATTTATCACCACTGCATCGACAGTTTTTAAGCCGATCTTTCATTACACCGGCTTCATAATATATTGAAAACAACCTCCAGCAATCGTCCAGTTAATGAGCAGCGGTGTTTCCAGCGCTCCGGTCAAGTGTTTGCTCGGGTGCCTCATGGTTCTCCAGAGGGCCGTAGTGCTGACCCCACACTATCGTTTTTTACTGCTTCGGTGTGTTTTATAGATCAGTCCTGCTGACTGCTCCGTTGTGTGAATGGTGCACAGAAATGTGAAGCCGAGGAGTAGACCAAGAAGTGCATGGACAGTCCACGATAAAGGTTTCAATGACTACAAATAAGTCTCTGTCTATAGTGAATAGTTATGGTACGTTTCTGTCATAGCCACAGCACATCCAACCAATAATAGTGCTTTGTACTTTCTACTAATTGGTATTTTGAAATAATGTACCTTCTAATGAGGCAAACAAAGCAAATGGAACAAAAATGCTAGTCATAATTACCAATTTGCCTTCTTTTGTTGCAACAGGCAGGCAAAGTGACGGCTCTCTTTTTGTTGAGAAACATTCCTGTCTTTCTTACGTCTCTCGTCATCCTAATAGGTGCAGGGCTGGAATGAGGGCTGTGAAATAGTCCCAGCTTTATCGACGGGTTGTTGTATGAGAGGTGTCACGGATTAAGACGGCTCGAGCAAAATGCGACAGCTCCGCGTTAGGGGTCTGTGCGTAGCAGGAAATGCAAAACAACAAAAATAATGAGGGTAGAAGATAGCAAAGGAAACATGGGGGTAAAGAGAGGGGGTGACAGGGAGCTAACTGTCCGGAGCTAGGACTTGAACCTGGGCTGATCTGATTTACAGTATATGGTGCACTGTCTTCCACATGAGCCACTTTTATTTTTTTCTCGTTGATTATTACTTGTGCCCAGTTGTGTGAAGACCTTAGGGAGTGTACATAATATGTCACACTTTTATAGAACACCAGAACCCATCAAGTTGCCTGATAAATGGACTCCTGACTAACCATAAAGGAATGTTGGTCAGAGAAATGATCATCAATGTCATTAAAAAGAAGCACAATGGGTGTTAAAATATATAATAATTCCAAGCTGTCTCAAATTCAGGCTGCAATGCTAAGAAAAAAGTGGAAGAGATGTGATTTAAAGAAATGGGATTTTATGATATTCAAATAATCATGAATAATTGAGATGTAGGTCATCAAAAAAAAAATGTTGGGATGTTTAAGTAATTTATTAAAATAACCTGCAGTCTTGAAGCCTTAAGGCAAGTTTGTTTACTGTTTTTAGTCTACAGCCTTGAATGTCATTCTTCGGAGACTTGCAAATAACGCTCGCTGGGGTTTCTGACTTTTTTTTATATTTTGTCTAAAAGGTTGGATGACAGTATTATAATTAATCCTGCATCTACTTTTGAATGAATTTGCATAAATAAAGAAACAACTTAAAGAAAGAGTATTTTGTAAATGTGGTTCTATTAGAAACTCACTCGCAGTTTGGAGAAGCAGACAGGAGCAATGCCACAGAGACTAAACCATAAATACTGAACATTTATAACACAGCCACATAAAAAGCAGTCATACTATGAAAGGAATGTACAATACCTTCTATGACACACAAACTTGCACTAAAAGCACTTTTTCTATACAAAGAAATAGTCTCGTCCCTTGAGTTTGATTTCCAGGAGGCGGAACACATACAACCAATCAGATTTCAGCGGGCAGGACCATTTTTACAGGGAAACACAACCAATGAAAAAAGCCTGCTCTTTTTGGTTTTTCCGTTGTATTGAACTCAGTGGAAGTCATGGCCAAATAGGAGAGGTTTCAGACCCACACTTCGCTACGGCCAGGCTAGCATCCATCGCCAGTAACTTACACATCTTTTGGACAGTGTATGGGACTGTCTCTAACTATTAACCACCAAAAAATTCAAGAAAATATCTGGAGGCTGGATGCCCCTGGAGACGTACACATTTATTTGATTGCATTAAGTTTATGATGATTTGGATGACTGAGAAGCCGCACATCAAATTGATTGGTTAATCCACTTGTGTGAACTCGTCATATATTGGCAAGCAAGTCAATCGATTGATGGGTGTCATCAAAAAAAAAAAAAAAAGCTGTGAATCCCTTTCATTTCCCTGATGCCCTGGACAGCTCGCACATACATGACAAAAAGCCTGTGTCACTGCTCCTGACTGCTTCTCCAAACTCATAGTATGCTGATAATTACCCAATTTATGAAATGAGTTATATAAGTATCTCATAGAGCACCTTTAAAAAAATACTGAACTACATCAAATCAAATCTTTGCACCATCCCACTTCAAATTCCTGAGCGTGCTGCATCGTAGGGGTTTCAAAAGAGCACTCGACGCAGAGACCCATTACAAAAAACCAAATCAAAGGTCACAGCCCATTGGTTGTGTTTGTATATCTCACCAGATGGCCATATGCCCTGCCCCGCTTGGTAGCATATGGGCATCTGGAGCCCGACCAACTCCCGCACACACACGTACTGCACACATGCACATCCACACATGGAAAACATATGCTAAACGTGCCTTAACGCCGTCCCAAACAAACATGCAACATCTCGACAGACACCGAATGACAACCTGCGAACCTGCATTTAAAGCCTACGTGCAAAGCCATACGCCGGCCTCCGTTGTGCAGAGTGTGAGCCCAAGCGTGCGAGTGTGTGGCCATGTGTGAGCGGTGGATCTTGGCAGCCTTATCTGTGAGCTCACCTATTTTCACGAGCGGCTCCAGCCTTTAATGCCTGGGCGTATTACCTTCACGGCTCGGTGTTATATAAGCCGGCGCTCGTGTGTTCATCTCGCTGCATTGGAGCTGGAGATAATTGCTGGAGAACATTATACTGCACGGCGGAATTAGTATGAGCTGCATGTTTGGCGTATCTCCAAGTCTTCCATGAAAAACGCCTGAAAAAAAGAGCATGCTTTCCTGTAATATTAAGTTAACGCCACCTCCCATAATTCCACTGCAGGTGTAATGGGATTTAAGTCCACAGCATATTTAAAAAGAAGCAATTAATACTGTTGAGTTGTAACAGGCTGATGTTGCAAAATCCACTTTCAAACAATAAAAGTACATTTGCTTGGAATCAATTAACGCCACAAATTTAGAATAAATAAAGTATAAACAAAATTAGCAAAAGCTATTTACAAGAATCCAACAGTGAATTATACAGTTTGGCACTTGCTTTGAATCCATTTAAGACAAAGACGCTGAGTACGACAATAAAGGATTAAATGCTTGGCTGCGTTGGCCATTAAAAAGCACAACGCTGGACTAAACAGGAGATTCAGAACTCTCAGAGACTCACGCTCACATTTCACAGCTGAGTCATAATTGAATGTATCCCACACTGGGTCTGACACGACGGTGTGTCAGACCTCACCGGTGAACAACACACGAGCCCATCGCATCTGCCTGTGTGTGTGGGCGGTGTTTGTGTACACTCGAGCTCTGCTGTAAAGCCGGGGTAGGCATTTTAGGAGTTGAGGGTGGAAAGCAAGAGAATTTGGCGTTACGCAAGACTGCTCTAATTGAAACTATTTGCAAATATCCATTAAATGTCATTCCAGAGTTTGTAATAATGGCACGCCCCAAATCAAGATGTGTTGTTTTACTGATCTGAACACAAGAACAAGAGAGTGACTTCTTCTGGAGCCTTCAGTAACTTTAAATCTAGGAAAAACAGCCAGTCTCCTTTAGCACAAGGTCTATATATTGACATCTAAAAGAGAAATTGAAAAGGGGTGAGTGACTGTGATAACTATTATGCACAAAATACAAAAAAAAGTTTATATAAAATACTGCCCTAGAACAATAGTGTGTTGATGGATGAAGGTGAAGAGAATAACACTATACATACAGTACTGAGCACTAGTTTTATGCTTATAAAACAAGTCAAATCAACTATAAAGTATGGTTATTTTTATTAGTTCACCAAATACATAGTGAAAGAACAGAAGACAATTCTAAATCAAATCAATATTTGGTGTAACTTTGCCTCAAAACAGAAACAGTTCTTGTAGTTTTCTCAGTTTTTAAAGGATCTGGGCAGGTCCTGTTTAAACATTTGGAGAATCTTAAACAAAACCAGGCCAAACTAAGCTAAACCATACCATGTAATCACAGATAGGACCAGACTCTTGATAATTGTATCCTGATGTACATATTGATACGGTATATTGTTGACAGCATTCTTACTTTACTGGCCTCGTCACAGTACAAAGCTGAGGTGTTAGAAGCAGGAAAAATGGTCAAGCGTAAGGACTTTTTGACGAGTTAGACAAGGGCCAAACTGTGATATCTGGACGACTAAGTCAGAGCATCTCCACAACGTGAGCTCATGTGGGGTGCAGTAAGAAAAAAACTGTTTTGAACCGGCAACAGGGTCATGGCCTCATTGATGCACATGGCTCCAACAGACGAGCTATTGTTGCTCAAACTGCTGAAGAAGATAATGCTGTGGATTGCAGTTTGTTGTGTATGGGGGCACTTTAGTAACACCATATACTGCTGCAATCAACAATAGTAGAAGAAGATTGATTCAAGTTTATTCCCAGCTTGTGTTTTTGTTTGTGCTTCAACAGACTGCAGTGTTTAGCTCCAACCTTTTGAAAGCGTTCCACACAGTTGGATCAAAAAAGTAATGGTCTGAGTCATAACGTTGAAATGACAAACATATTAATTGTAGGACTTTTCCAGACGGAGAAAACACTAGGCCGACAAAGGTGACATTCTTTTATAAAAGCTTGCTGTCAGCTTCTTTGTTTTCTGTTTGAAAACACAAAACATGTTTTAGCAGCAACACAGGAGGACCCATGAGGGAACAGAAGACAAAAGCTAGAGATAAATTTAGAGGAAAAGCCAAGGGAGGCGGGATAAACTGCTGTGAAATCTGTGTAAGAAAGCAGGGAAAAGGAAGGAAGTTGATCGGTCTTCCAACCTTTTCCATGTTAACGAAGTCATCTCATCCACACAAACCCATGTTTTGGCGTTCTCACCGAACATGTTCCTCTTATTCCTTTAAAGCTGTATAATAACTCCTCCTCAGTGCACTCATCATCAGCCAAAGACATAAACAAACAAACACACACCTACACAGGCACGCCGACAGCCAAAAAGCTGACTTCTGACAGATTGGTGAATATGCCGCTTTTTCCCTGCGCTCGCTTTCATTTAATACTTAAATCTGTAAATGGAACCACTTCCTTCCTAAGAGTCAGCTCTAAATCACCTCTATTACCCAGCGCCAGACAGAGAGCGAGAGGAAGCGCCGCGCTGCTACAGAAAACACAAAATGGAGATCAGAGACAGGGAAGGGCCAAAATCTTTAGAAAGAGTAATTGAATTTGTTTCCATATTTCCAGATTGTGTTACCATAGGAACAGTGTTTTGCCTTGCAGTGCACAAACACACACTTTTTTATTTGTATTCTTTCTGCAGAATTCACGCGATCCTTTAGGCCTGTGATGCTGGGAGGAAACTGGAGCGCAAGACTAGTTCTGTAATTGTTATTTATTAGGTGCAATTAATGCAATTAAAGACCGAGAGGCTGCTTCCCTCTGGGCCTGGCTGCCTGTGATCGGGATCTGGAAAAGGCAGCCCTCTGAGAGCACTGCAGGGAAGGCTTCAGTGAAAATGCGGTGCTTTATAGTGACTATTGCCATTTTGCTTAATAATTATCCATGATAAATTGCAATTCATCCAGTTCAAAAGCTAGTAAAGTTTAATCAAGGAAGTTGTTAGTCTAGTCCAATACAAGTGAAAAACAAAGTGAATTGCGCACAATTGTATTTTTTGAGCTAACACTATCTAGTTTTGCACACTTTTTCTGCTGTAATGGTTAAGTCGTGCTCTAAAACTACAGAAACGTGTAATTGAAAATTATATTAGCTCAGTTTTTCACAATAAATCCAAACTAAACATGCCAATTTTTTTTATACAAGTGAGAAAAAGAACTGTTTAATCATTCAATCACTACTAGCAAATTGTAATAGGAATCACCTGTGAAAAAACAAAACCTTAAGATGACAGCTAGGCTTTATTATCAAGGATTTTAATACATGGGAATTTTCAGTCGCAAACAGAAGCTTCACAGGCTCTCTCCCGGAAAAAGGAGAGCTCCCATTGGTCGACACTGATGTCAACAAGACATCAGCAGCAGCTAAGTAACAGCTGCTGATAAAACACAGAAAGTGTCTTCTTAAACTTCAAAACAATGCAAAAAGAAAAACATAAAGAGAGAAAATGGAGACAATATAAAACAGGAACAAATATTGGCAATTCAGCCATGCAAACAAGGCAGAGATAAATATCGGATGCTTCAGTTGGAACTAAACGTTTACAGTAAGCTCTTAACTTCATTTTGGTGTAATGCATTAGTATTTTGCAGAGGAAAAATTGGTCTGTTTTTTTCAATAAACAAAAGCAGGAAAGGTCCCTCTGCTGCTGTTGGTGTCTGAGACAGGGACTTCAAAATTTGGGTAGTGCCACTTCAAAGTACAGAGATAATTTTGTCCACAAATACAGCAACTGTTATCTTATGGAGCAGCTGGACACTAACAAAACTCACAGAAATTCATCTTGTACTGCCCCTGTCTTGTGCTGCGATGCAGCATATTTTATGTAGCATCAGTTTTAAACTACATGGCGTTTTTTTGATTGTGTAAAATTGCAGAAGAGGTATCCGTCTACGATAAGCAAGCGTGGAGAGACATATTCTAAGATACATGGCAGTGCAGTCCCACATTTATAATGAGAAATAATTAAAGGTTATCCCTGTGATGCATTCAAGAAAGTGGCAGCCATTTCTGATGTGGACAAAATGCGTCCTGAGCTTAGACAGTACCAAGTAGGTCAAAATGGAAGGAGAAGTCAGCTGACAGTTAAAGTACTTGATGATATTTTATTTATGCCTGGTTCTAACCTATAAGGCTAACCTCTAAGATCCGCTTGTTTCAAAGAAAGGGGATGCAGAGACATGCACGGCTCACTACGCCCCCAAACAGAGGTCTTCTTACTCTTTGCAGCAGCACCGCAGGAGACTGTGTTGGATTTTCCAGTTTTATTATTAGCTGAGACAGCAAGAGACGAGCTTTTGATGAGGTTTCATCCCAAAACAGAGAGCATCCAAATTCTCCTCGCAGCTTGAAAACACCGTTTGATGTAAACAACAAGGGGCGAGCCTGTCTTAATCTCTATAGCTGCAAGACAATATGTTTTAACAAAATAATCATATTACCCCAGACAAGAGGCATTCAGACTGACACTTTAAATCAATTCTTCTGTGTTGGAGCATTCACAAACAAACCCTATTTCATGCAGTGCAGAGTCTAAGTAGGGTGTGATTTCATGAAAAAAACAAAAGCGTATCTAAGGCGGCTAATCAAAGTCATACATTTTCCCTTTCAAGCTAAAATTGATCTTATTTATCTCAAAGAACAAAGTTGCTGGTTTGTTAGAATTCTGAGAGTTTGGGCTATCAGATCTGAACTATTAAAGCTGAATAGCTGTAAGAAAAGAAAAAAAAAGATGTAAAGTAGCTCTTATTTGAGGCTAATGGCTGACAGACCTGTTTATGTGTCAAAAAAGAACCAAGCAACAAGCTACATAATAGTAATAGTACATAACAGAGTGAACGTTCCACCAGAAGAGGCTTTATTTTTAGCTGCCTGGGAGTTTCTGTGAGCTAACCCTGTCAGATTTGCAAAACAGGATGAAATAAGCCCAAAACAAACAACTAGGAATTATATGATGCTTTTTGGGGTGCAGAGTGATTCCTGCTTCTACTGTGACACTTTCTGGACACACACATGAATTACCCCGCGAAATGAATCTGAGTGGTTGTGTGTAAGTGTCTGTAAGTGTTAGCCTTGCGATTTGCAGTGTTCCCTGCCTCATGTCCAAATCAGCTGGGACAGGCTCCAGCACCTTGTAAGGCATAAAGAAAGAGAGGTTATTAAACAAATGAATTATTTTAGACTCAGGAAATGTTTATGTGTCCAAAAAGAATCAAACTGCAAATTAAATTGGTCAAATAATAGTGTTATTGTACAATTCATATTTATTCCACAGGATGCTTCATTTTTTGCTGCACCTTTCACACCATTGCTTTGTCGAGTTTGTTGAGGTGAACTATTTAATACAGCTTTACACTAGAATCAACTGAAACACATAAAATAAAAAAAACTTAGATTTGATTGGCGACGGGACACAGATCAATTTCTTTTTATCTCTGTTTTTTGTTTTGTATCAGACACAGCGTATTGGCCCGGTGATCAGCAAATAACATAAAACTGTGATTGCAGCGGTAACCGTAGCAACAGCTAACAACAAGGGATGCACCTGGAGCAGGTATCACAGGTCGCCATGGCAACCGTTCTGTGTCTTCCGTGTGTTTTCCTACAGTTAATATTAACCAGTGTAAACATGATGCACAAGTAACATTTATGAGCAGCGCTGCTGACTACTATCGCCATGGCAACGGACTGGAGCGGCGAGAATAAACAGAAAGACAGATACGATGCTTTATAAGCTCAAAATCTCCTTCTGTTTTTAAAGTAAAACACACATGCACAGCCTCCATATGCAACTGCAGTTTCTGATTTTGTTCATTTGGAAGAACAAGACGGTAAAATGTAACTTGTCATTGTAACGTCCATTTTTACGAAGCTGCAGAAACTAAAACGTACTGGAAAAGTATATAAGTGGCAGATGATGACTGATAGCAAACCAACCAATCACAGCAGAGGGCAAACAGCACGACTAAATCTGTTCTCGTCAAGCATCAACCCAGAAGAAAACTCAACTTCTGCCATTTTCCGCCCGGCTTCCTTTCCTTCTGTCTTTTGTTCCTTCTGCTCTCCTTTCGCCTCTTCGCCCTTCCCTGCTCTCCCTCTCCTTGTCTTCCAGCTCTGAAGCTAAACGAAGCAGGTAGTGTTTCCTCCCGAGGGACAGTGGTGTACTGGAGCTTTGAAACAGCAAACACAAAGTGACAATACATTCATTGCTTATGCCCACTCTGCTGCTCTCTCACTCTCTGCTGCCCTACACACAAACTTTCAGGTCCTTACAGGGTACACATGCTCCGACATAAAGGCCACTGGACAAACAGGACCTTTTTAGGATGACACGGTCTTAGTTACAATGCAGCCTGGTTTTCCAAGCATTTATTTTGCATTATTACAATAGAAGCTAAAGAAATAGCATAGTTGAGGCTCCATTGTGAGTAATGCTTTTCTTTTTAATATCTAAAGTCACATTCCTATTGTTTATATTATTAGTCCAATGGTAGACCAGAGGGCCCTTTGTTGTCAAGGAACTTTTATGGATCAAACTGTCAGCGTGTTGGCCCTCAGGAGTTATCACATGATTACATGTCACTCACCGCTGCACCAGAAAAATACTTTCTGTAAAACACACAGGAAAAGTATATGTGAACATTTAAGGAGGACATAATCCTCATCATCAACTCATGATAAGAAAAGATAAAAAAGGATTTAAAAAAAGGTATTCTGTAGTTGCAATATGTCAGATATTTGCCACAGCCTTAGTCCTACTGATGCAACTTTATTTTCCTCTTAGCAGTTATAAACACACTTCATTTGTTTTGTGCAGCATTTCAATAGAGTTTACTATTGTATAAGATAAACTGAGAAGCTAATCAGCGTCAGTAAAAGTCAAGTTTGAAACACCACAGCCAATCCTAGTAATAGAGTCTACTATAACACAGTATTTCCTGAGAGCTTTTTTCTTTGGAGTAAAGTACCAGTTACAACTGAATTGAACTCTGCTAAACTGCTGTTAAGTATTAGCATAACAAAACATGCAAATGAAGTATAAAAGGAATGACTGTTGTTCAGTCGAGCAGTGAATAAGAAAAGGCAGAGCCATCATACAGAATGAAATACCTTTCACTACATGCACAGTATATTAGTATTAAGGACTCCCTATTATTACAGAAATGTGGTTAAACCAAAACATCTATTTAAAATGGCTGCTCTAAAACTGCCTCAAGGCTTTGTCTGCAGCTTTCTGTTCAAACGGCTCATAACTGATAACTAAATAAATAATCAGACTGATTAATGCCACTTATTTAGTCTCTCTGAATGTGACTCAACTTGCTGTTTCTATGGAAACAGGTAAAGCGTGTGCAGATTCATCTCTATCTGCCTGAATGAGCCATACCATAATACTCTAGGTCTAGCAGTGTGGGTGGATCGTCAGCGACTGCAGGAGTCTTTTCACAGTGTAACACTGAGCTGCTGTCTGCTGCTTTCAGAGCCACACAGACGAGCTGCTTCCAAAGAACATTTAGCTGAGAAAACGAGTCTTTCAGTCAAAATATTCTCACAGTCATCAGAACATTGGGCCTTCTGGACACATATGTGGAGATTATACAACGTAGACTTTTGGGCACAGTCACAAAAAATGCACTGACTCAGTATCTGGGTTTCATTAGATAAATCTTCTTTGGTTTCTTTATATACAATAGTCTATAATGGAGTCAGAGAGAATGTCAAAAGGGGTCAAAGGGTCACTTTACAAAATTTCAAATTCCTGTGTCTTAATTAATGTAACCAGGCTTTGATAAAAATTCTTCAACTACACATCTCCAACACTGTGTTCACTAAGATCTGGATTATTGTTAACACAAGAGTCAACAGGCTTGTGGTCCATGTGACTTGTGTTTTAAAACCCTGTTTGCTTGCAGCTTGGTGACTTGAGCCCTAAATAAACTAATGAAAGTAAACCCATGGCGCTTCTGTTTTGGACAGACGAGCCCACAGTTGGGACGCTTTCGCTGCTTGGCTCCACTTTAACTTTTCAGACTGTGTTTCCGAGCAGGCCGCTTTACGTGCACGATTTATGCAGCAATACACAGTGGAAATCCCAGACCACGGGGAAGATAATTGACCATAAAAGCTTCCTTTGACTGAGGTTACGTCCACAGGATGAGCCCTGGACCGGAGCACTGTGGGGAGCTCAGCAGGAAATGTGTGGGCAGGCAGTATTTCACAATCACTGATACAGCCTCGGATGTTTACAAGTCAACACACCTTTCTTTCAACAGTCGTTTCATCAAATCCAAACAGTCACAGCCCTCGACCAGGTCTAGCCTTGACTGACAAATACTTCAGGACACAAAATAATCAATAATAGTTTATCATTCATGTTAGCTGCCTGTCTTATACTTGATACAACAAACAACTCTTACAGCAGCACATATATCATATTGTGGTGGAGATTATGGCCTATTATTTTTGCTCATTCTTGTGTTAACATTGCTATTTATTGCTCTAAACTCCCTGCCCTTGAAAGAAGCATATTTACACAACTTAATTAATGCTATAGAGATGCTATGACTGCTAATACAGTCCTGCTGGGTTAGTAGATTCTGTTGGAAGAAGCAGGTAATGTGTAAGATATTTTGCAACATGGTCAATACAGAGATAAGAAGACTCAAGTCACTGGCCTCATTTTTGACCCTCTCTTACCTATGATTTAAATGAAACATACAGAATTATCAAAGAGGAGGGAGAGCAACATTATTGTGAGTGGGTTTCAATGAATAAAAACTAAAAATACAGGCATATAGTTACATACCGTAAGCAAAAGCATACACCATTTAATGTTTTATCATGAATTGGGCACAAAACTAAAATCTAACTCGGTAGTCTCGGACTATTTAAGAATGTTAAGACTTGGTTGGAAACTGGTGACTACTTAAACGGGACTTAGGAACAAGCATCTTTTCATTCCATAGTGGACAGACATGCATCGTTTGTCCACTACAGACAATGACCATCACTTTTCAATCACAATCCCTTTTGTTTTGAGTGGACATACTGTATCTTTGTGTGATTGGAGACCATGTGATGTCTTTCTCTAAACACAAATTCAACCCAATGCACACAACACATACTTCTCTACAGTGCATCATAATGTGTTTTCAGGTTTTAACAATAATTTTGTGTCTTCTCTGGAAATTTGTATAATACACTTCAACACAGAATCCAGCAGTGCCTTGAGATCTGCCTGTGGCTTATACAAGATTAAAAAAGAGCTCAAGGAAATTAAAGAAACAAAAGACCAGAAGACAAAAGGGTGGGTAAACTTTAGCTTTGTGGCGTATTAGCATGTCTGGAGTTAGTGAGTCAAGTCCAGGATGTTGGACTAAACCCTGTGTGTATTATTGAAAGTGGATGGCAAAGTCAGTCATTGCCACAAAAGATTTTAATGGAATTGTTTTTTGGCACAATAAGTCTCTGGCTTATTATTATTTCTGTGTGTGGTCCGAAGAGCAAGCACACTCTGACCTTCATCCAGTTCTTACAATACGTCCACTGAACTAAATGTAATACAATATCTGGCAACTGACAACTGGCATCAGACCACACCGGCTAAGAAGAGGGAGGGGGGTCAAAGTCACAGACATTAAAAGTTTGGAGCTTACGAGACAGTTTGGGGAGTAGAGGAGAGATTATGTGTATATGAACCAGTTATAATCCTGAAATGTCTCCTTAAGTTGTATAATCTTGTATTGAATTGATGATACAGACACTGGATATAAAAATAAGGACGAATACTGCATATCACAACACAAAGTCAGCATTTAAATCTCAGCCGCAATTACCACAACCAAACAGTTCCTCTGCAGTGCAGCCGTGCACCGAGTCTTTGTTTCTGCCTCTCGTCCTGTTTCCCTTCTCACATTCTCTGCCTTTTCTGGCTCTCCTCTGCGCTCTCCCCTACATCCCTTGGCTCTCGAGCGTCTCCTTTCTCCTACCCGTCCTTATCGCGCTGCTCCTGTCTAAGAGCTGTCACATGCTTGAGGAAACTGAACAGAACAGTACGGCCCTGCTTGACAGCCTCCTGCTGTACGCGTGTGTGTGTGTGTGTGTGTGTGTGTGTGCACGAGCACTGCAGTGTGAGTGGGGGAGTCGGAAGATTATTGGTCGGTGTGTACAGTGGAGCATGTCAGTACATAAGCGGCCCACTTCAACCGCAAGCTGGATGATTCTTTTTGTGATTGGTTTGGTCATGTGGGAATACACGCCTAGTCAAACACACACGAGTCAACAAGCCCGTGAACGCAACAATCAAATATATACAGGGTGAAGAATGGAATAGAATGGAATGGAATGGAATAGAATGGAATGAAACAGAATAGGATGGAATGGAATGGAATGGAATGGAATGGAATAGAATGGAATGGAATGGAATGGAATGGAATGGAATAGAATGGAATAGAATAGAATAGAATAGAATAGAATAGAATGGAATGGAATGGAATGGAATGGAATGGAATGGAATGGAATGGAATAGAATGGAATGGAATAGAATAGAATGAAACAGAATAGGATGGAATGGAATGGAATAGAATAGAATGGAATAGAATGTCACTGCACTGAGAAACAATAAAACAAAATTTAAAACAGCTCTCCCTCCCTCACTCACACACCACACATTTTTCACACATACAAACAGATTGATTTGAAAAAATAATAAAAATACTGTATTTTTGGAATACAAACAGAATATAAGGCCAAAGAGATAGAAGGAAGCTCTGAGGAAATATATGGTTGTTTATTGTGATCTTGATTGGATAATGGAAGGCACTGTATAATGTTAAAAAGAACAAGATACGGTCCCATGATTCTTTTTGTGATTGGTTTGGTCATGTGGGAATACACGGCTAGTCAGACACACACGAGTCAACAAGCCCGTGAACGCAACAATCAAATATGTACAGGGTGAAAGAATAGAATAAAATAGAATATTATAGAATGTCATTGAAAAACAATACAAAAAGAATTATCTCCACTCACACACCACGCATTATTCACACACATGGACAGATAAAAATTTATTTAATACAAAAAATTTATAAATAAATACTGTAAAAATTGTAATTAAAGTGTATAAAAGATATTAAAAGCAGATTAAGAGCTCTTAACTGCTGCGTCTGTGTGTGTCGGCATCTTGAATAATCTTAAATAAAATGAAAGTGAAATACTGTATTTTTGTAATGGCATACACGTGCATTTGAACACAAAAGGCCATTCTAAACTAATTCAAACTGACATTTGACAGTTCTCGTTAAGCTATTTCATGTTAAAATGTCATGTCTAACTCAAATCTGTGACGTGATCTGTGCGTCTTTGCAGCTTTCAGACTTGAGACTTAGCTCTCTTTACAAATAGAGCTTAAAAACCAACTCTGATCCATCTCAATACAACAGGATTAACCTAAAGCTTTAATCCACCCTCATTAGCTTGCACGCACGGCTGCAAATAAAGAAATAATAGTGAAATACTCGTCATCCACAAAACTGTTCTCTTCTATTTGACCAGCCAGTCAAACCAAAGAATAACACGGAGCATTTCGCTTTATGAACCATTTGCAGATTCAAAGCCCCTTTTCTTTCAGTTGATTAGCTACCTTCACAGTTATGAGTACCTCTTTCTTGGACTGTCAGACTCTGATCAAGCAGAAGTCCCGAAGTGGTGACTGAATGGTCCACTGCTTTGTGCATACTGTAAGCCCCCCACTGTCTTCCCCTAAGACTCTTATGTATGCTTAAATTCCATTGAACCCCAGGCAGTGTTTAACCGAGAAGTTATGTCAAAGCAGCAGAAATGATGGAGAGCTGCACAATGAGGGCAGGGTTGAGAGAGCTTGCGGGAAGTTTTAGCATACACAGCATTATATTCCACTTTATAATGTATTACGGTTTGAAATATCAGTGGTAGCAAGATGCTCTGCAGTTTTGTAACAGGTAGTCTTATAACTTCGAGACCATCCATCTTTAACCCAGTCACACAGTACAAGAACAGATTTAAAGCTATGATTCAAACTTGTTTCAGACTTCGTTGGACAGCCCTAAAAATTCCCAAAAAATCCATTGCATGACTTTATAATGACTTTATTTTATGTTTTCCAAGATGCTTGGCAACCCTACGTAGCTCACACATGTCAAACGCAAGGCCTGGGAGCCAAATACGGCCCTCTGAAATGTTTTATATGGCCCTTTTATATGTTCCTCATGCATTTAGTAGGTGATATTTTTGGTAATAGGTTTCAGTTGGATTTGAATAGGTTTTAGATGGATTTGAATCAGCTTAATTTTATTTTTTTAATGAAATCTTAAACCAGTTTTGTCTAAAAAGACATACACTACAATTGGCTGAAATTCAAATCCATCTAAAACCTGTTCAAATTCATCTAAAACCTGTTCAAATCCATCTGAAATCTGTTCATATCCTTCTAAAACCTGTTCAAATCCTTATATAACCTGTTGAAATTCAAATAAAACCTGTAAAAATCCATCTAAATCCTATTCAAATCCAAATAAACCCTGTTCAAATCCAAATAAAACCTGTTCAGACCCATCTAAATCCTGTTCAACTCCTACCAAAACCTGTTCAAATCAGACTAAAACCAGTTTCCATAAACGGAGGAAATTAATATTTTTATGATAATTATGATAACTTTTTCTAAGACTCAAATTATGAAACCTTCCATTTAAAATGTAATTAAAGCTTGCCAAGTGTCACAGTCTTCAGCACCTGAAAGGATTCTCATTAACTATGGCAGCCCCTCACCACTTTCACTTTGACACCACTGCTATGACTCAATGTATAATGCCACCAAGTACCAAACTGGTGCGGAGTTGTACGGTAACGGACAAAATGAAAGAGGATTATTGATGACTTTTTGCTGCACTGGCGTTCAAAGGATTAAGCATTGTTAACCAAGGCCAAAATCGACTTTCTTCTTCAACCCTTACCTTCTCTCTTCCCGGCAGAGCTAAAGGTCAGCCTTGTCTCTGCCTTAGAGATAAATCAACTCCCATCACATCACGCGTCTTTACACTAAACACACACACACAAAGCGAGACCCCCAACAGGAATGGCATTCGCTGTAGACTTGCATGAAAGCAAAAAAACGACGCACTGAACATGATTAAATGCGTCATTTTGCCATTCCCCTCTCCACGCTGCCTCACATGTTCCGCGCAGTTGCACAAACACACATGCGGTACAATATGCACAGGGTGAGAAAAAAAACAGCTGTCGTAAGAGTTTTAATGCTGCATTTATCTTTTCTGTCATGGCCACTTATGCTGAACAAACTGGACTGCTTTCCCTCTGCGTTGATGCCATTCTTCTCTCGTACACTGAATCACCGTGTGCTTTACGGCACCCGAGATTATCGTCCATTACTTTAAAAGTCCGAAGGAGCGTTGCCGCGAGGAATCATTTGAACATAACTAGCGGAATATGAGGCCGAATAGATAGAGGAAAGCTCTGAGGAAATATACGTAGAGTTGGGCTGTTTAATGTGATCTTGATTGGATAATGGAAGGCACTATGTTACGCTAAAAAGAACAAGATACGGTTCCACGGAGCATTAAGCGAAGGGAGCGGCGTGTGCTCGAACTGTCTCGAAGTGTGTGTTTTATGGTCAGGTGGTTACGAGGCCCAGATTGATAACCTCTCCTGACAGCGCTCATTCAAGCTTCAAAAGCCATTACCTCTTCTTTCTCATCTCTCAAGTTTCACTCCAGAGTCTCAGGCTCATCCGCCCTGTCCACACTCAACTCATACCATAATGAGATTAACCTGGCTTCACTCCTTCTGCTGGAGAAAGACAAAAAATTTAGACCACTGTGTTGGAATTAAAAGATCCAGAAAATAAGAATCCAATAGATCAAACACAAACAAGTACATAAAGTAGTCTAACAAACCCATCAGCAGGCTTGCACCAAGGGACCACATATAGACAGAGAGGGATGTGCACATGGAAGAGTTTAATGTGCTTTTCACTGAATAATGGAGCCCACTATGCTGTACACTTTGACTTAGCCAGTGTTAGATGAAGTTCCACACTGCATTAACTGCTGAGTTAAGAATCAAATGTTCCCTTCACCCAACTACTCCTACAACCCCCAAAAAACTCTCTTAAAGCCCAGAGATCTTCAAATATGAAAGAAATATGTCCTGATTGTTCCACAGACAATGAATCGCGTATAAAAACACACTTCCCAGTGCCTTGTTGTAAGCGGCCAGTGTAACGCTGATCAATACAGAGTAAATAAGCAATCATACAATGTCAGGCATAGACATTATGTCAAAGGCGGATGACACTGACTGGACTGAATTCAATTTTTATTAAAAGACCAATTATCAGCCCAGATATATTCCCAGTATATGTGCAGAGGTAGCACATCCAGCTCAATTTACAACCTTCACTGACGGTATGTTAGCTCCAAGTGACAGATTTAAAGGGCAGCAGGGAGACTCTTAAATGAGTCTACAAATATTGGCTTATTTCAGACACACTAGTCTTTTATATCTCTCTGCTTTTAAAACCTCATTTCCGTCATTTTTCTGCACACACTTCTGCACTGTGCTCCTGCTCCTTAAATCAAGCATAATCACATTTAGCTTATGGTCCCGTTCCACTTCCTCAGTCATTTGTGTGCGTTAGAGTCCACTTACTGAGGCCAACCATTAGTCCTAATGAGAGAAGCAGCAAGGGCCTCGTCGTTCGGATAGCCTCAGCTCAGTGTCGTTTCCTTTTAAAACCCAAATGGTTCAAAACAAGCCAAAGAAAGAGAGATATTCTTACTTAGCATCACTCACAAATAGCTAAAAGTTTTCTCTTGGACACTTGGGTGACACTTGATGATTCGATGTACAGAACAAGAAGTGATTAGAGGTGACAGTAGCCCTAGGAGACAGGCTTAGTGCAGCCACATAACAAATGCTCATGTGTTCTCTGTGTGACATGTATGAGTCACTCTTCCCCGAGTTAAAGCCGCATATATATGGCTCTGCACCTGCAAGTGTAATCTGCAGCAGGTTTTCAACACAACTTCAAACAGATATTACATTCACGTACTGTTATTGTGCTCAAATAGCGCCGGATTAAAACATTTTTGAAGGATGTCAAGGGATTCCGTAATGCATTTTAGTTAAGGCTCCAATCTGATCTCAAGTGGGCCGGACCTGTACAAATAATAGCATAATAACCTCTAAATAACGATCACAAACTCACCCTCACTATATAGCCTTCATGCTAATGCTATTTTGCAAGCAATAAGACAGGACTGGGTGATAAATCAAATTATTTGATTAATTTGAGTTTTTAATTTTGGACAATGTCAAAAATAGCCATATTGCTAAACCAAATTTAACAGAAAAACCGTGTATTCTAACCCAGAGCTGCACACTGTGTTGTGGCTTAATGCTGATGCAATCGCCAGAGCAGCTGCAATAATGTCTGTGGTGACTGCAGATGATAAGACAGTAATAACCCCTAGAGAAAGCAGACATATTACCTCTGAAATGCTTTGGTTTAGCAAAGTGGCAGGAAACTGATCAAAAGAACCAGCGTAGAGTCTCTGCAGAACAGCGTCTACTGCATTGATTTATGCAAATTAGCCATGAGGTTGGAGCACTTTTAACACTTTTAACAAGAGTGGAAAGTTTATAAGACATGATCTATGAAGACAGAGAGGGCTAAAACTAAAAATGATCAAACCTAAACTGCTTTATTTTCACTCGTAGGGTAAGCATTACTTTACTGTTGTTGTTTTGTGTTGGCAAATAATTAAAGAAAAAAAAACAAACAAAAAAAAAAACATTTGAATTACCTTTTTAGGTCAGCAGCAAGACAAAAAAACAAAAAAGTAAATTATCTATAAAAAAAAATAATTTAAATAAAATTCTAATTTCTTTTTGCCATACCTACTGCCCAACCCTACAATAAAGATAAAATGAGCCAGACATACTGGAAAAAGGTCTAGGGTTTGGAAGAGTATAGTACATAACAAAGTGCTCCAAGCCCTAGCTACAGCCTTTAGCATGTAGCTAGTAATGCTAATGTCAAGTACCATTTGTACAATACTATCAAGAGGATCTTGATAACCACAGCCACAGCCAATATAGAGGTGCTGGTCATCAAAAATGTTATTTGTACACTTCGATATTAAGATTATAAAGTTAGTATTCAATGCTAGCAAGCTATGTTATTTCAGTGCATAAGTCCAGAGAGTGAGAGTATGTAACATCTGATTGGCCTGCTATTTCAAAATCTCCTGCATGCTGTTTTAGTTAGCTTGCTAATTATTGAGCTAAAGCCCTAATTAATGCTTCCACATCACACAAAACCGCCATTCTTCAGATAAATAAAACTACTGTTGTCAAGTATCTGTAATTACTTTGTATCATCAGCGTCTTTAGTGGCCTACATTTGTAGCACATGTTTTCCAACACTGGATCAATATCATACAATGTAGTTATGAAAGCAGGCTGGATAGTCAATTAGCTTTGTTATTAGTGGGCCTAAAACGTGCACTCAGATAGTAGCAGTAACATGGAAGGCATTTAAGCCAAGTATATTATAATAAGTGAAAGTTTTGACCATTATCCCAGTCTTTCAAAGGCATTACAGTGTTAGTCGTAACTCAATGGCTTCTGCAAACATTCGTGGACCATGGGAAGAAAAAAATAATAAAAATCAAATTGCTGACAAACGTGGCTTGTTGTGCAGTTTCAACACAATGCCGTGACCCATTGGGATAAAATCACAAGCGCCCTTCCTATTTCTGCCTTTCTGTATTGCTTTATTTTGACCCAGTCCGTGACCCCAAGTGTTATTCTTTGCCGCTCGCCGCTCCAATTTGTTATCCAGATGGGGATGAAGGAGCCGTAGCTTTATACTTTGCGTTATCCATCACTTGCTATTATTGCCGTGTCATGTTATCCCCCACCTCTCTCACTTTGTCTCTATCTGTCCCCTTATCTCGCATTATCCTCCTGTTTATATGTGTGTCTGTGTTGCATTAGCTTCTGGCATTTTTCTGTTCCCACATGCCTGGATGCTTCGACGTATCCGCGAGCCCATAAGCGAACACTTAATGCGTACGCGCGTTCCGAGGCAAGGCTCCAGATGGCCTTAAAACAATGAACAATCAGTCTGACCTGCTCGTTATTCTCTCCTATTCAATTAGCAGCTGATCAAACCCAAGTGGGAGAGACTGTTCACTTGAAGAGGCTGTGTAAATCAGCGTGGTGACACACACAAAAAAAACAACTGCAGAGATCAGTTAACAAACCTAAAGACAAAAAAAACCCCGAGCGGTGGTTATGTAGCACGTCTCGTAGCGTCACAGCTGGGACACAGAAGCAAAAGTAACACAGAAAGGAGCTTAAAAGAGGTTAAGGTTATTTACTAATAAGACTAAGACTCACAGCATCACTGCTCAAGCACAAAACTGCACAGTGTATATTACTTTCCATCTGCAGCTTGTTCCTCATGCCTAAAATACCTCTTTAATGCCTGCTTACACTCACCATCCATTGAATTACTTCTTATTAATTCCATTACGTGAACATTTACCTTCCAGTCCCTAATGTCCTCATTCACTGTTTGGTAAATGTCGGTTCCTTTTCTCGTTCATCCACTAGATCAAATTAAAATGGCCTGTGGGAGATACATTTAATTCCATTAACCTTTCAAGCCTGTTTAACAAATATTCATTTGTTATCTAACTCTATTTCCCCTTGTTCGTTCTATTTATACTGGACAGTTTGCACGCATTACAAGAGATTTTACTTGGAAATCCACATGACTCCCTTCCATCATCACATTATTTAAGTGTAATTAGGACGCAAGGGGAAGCTAATTGTTTTAAAAAGACCTGAATGTGAACATTAAATATTTTCCTGATGCTATGAAGAGTTTTGTTTTAAGATTACTTCCTTGTGAAAACATAGTGTACTAAAGTAACAGTGCTTCTTATTGTCCTCGCCTTTTTTTTCAAAGTAAAGTACACATTGTGTGACTTGTTTTTCTCTCTTCTCTCCTGATATCTTTATAGCCTGTTTTTTCTCCACTCTTGTTGCCTCTCATTCTGCCAAAACACAGGAAATAACATGGCTTCTAAACAATAGCACTCTCCAACGTGTTATCACACACACTTTCACAGAAATCTACTCCACCTGATAGTAACCATTCAAAACAAAACAAAACAAAAAAAACACTCAGGCACAACATGAGTGGACCACCGAGTTGCTGTTATAAAGCTATATGCAATTTTCTACAAACATGTTCACTAGACACTCATTCAGATACAGAACACATAAATGCATTTCATTTCTTTTAAAACCTACTCTCCTAAATGCAGCCTAAACAAATACTTTCATGGAAACATGGGTTTTGTGTACATATTGCTGAAAAAAACATTGAAATCAAATTGTATGAACCGATAAGCAAATAAGGTGAACAAATCAAGCAGGTTTTCAGAAACATAAAACAAATCACCCAAACCTGCAGTTTTTTCAATGGTCACATGATGCTAAATTAGCAGTTGGATGTTGTTGGATGTTTTTTTACAGATTTACAGCCTGAATTTCTATCAGGGGGGATAGTAATAAAGGCAGAACTACGTTTACACTGGCCATTCTGTTAATCTATGTGCTGTTTTGTTGACACATTATGTCTATATATGCCAATGTACCTGTAGAAATGCTTGCTGAAGTCAGAAATATTAAAATAATATTTACATCATATTCAAGAATACTTTGATTGGCAGCAAAGAAAATGTTTTATTGATAATAAAATTCCACTAGAGTGACCATAACTAGTTTTTATAACATTTATGCACATTTAACCCTTAATAGTTGGGTACAGATACAGTAGATACCCCTGTCTGGTATTTAAATATATTATTTGTAAGCCTTGTTTGGAAAAAGTCAGGTACCACTTCAATGCAGCAAACTGATAGGGACCAGAGTAATCGTTTGTATAGAGCTGAATAAGAATTAGGATGGATGACCAGGCTTATAATGTTCTTACCTCTGTGAGGAAATTAGCTCTTTAATTTCTTTTAAAAAAAGAGCTTATGTCATTTGTCCTCGGTGTTATTCATCTTTCCCTTGAAATTATTGAGTTTGTCAGAAAAAAGAAAATCCAAAGAGTGTAGGAATATAACATGATTGGCATGTACAACAGCGACAACAAGGTCTAGCTAAAAATGTGTTCAAAAGTTTGCCACAAAAAACTTCTCATTTTCACATTTCTTCTTCAGTGAACCGAAGTGCTAATAGTCTACTGTCCTGTAAGTAATGGAACAAAAGCACCAGCGCCTGTAATCAAGTGTCACTGAGTGGAAACGTAATACCGGCTCTTTGACAGCGGATGCATTCAACAACATTCCCGACAACCTAAACTGTTGTAGACCCAGACCACACATTCTCAAAATACTCCGTTTGTCTTACACAGATACTGTGACGAGAGCGGAACATCGTGCGGTGTGTTCTTGGCTTGTGTAAAACGAGAAAGCGACTGCAAGGGGCTGACTGATGGAAAGACAGAGTGCTCTTTCAGCAATAAATGTAAAATGGTGTCTTTTTTTTTTTTTTTTTTTTTATCAAATTTTCGATTATGCGCAAACAGTTTTTCTGCAATGGACTTTTCTGTCTTCAACATCAATAGAACCGTTTAAATAGATGGATTTGTTTACTCTTTCTATGATGTAACAATAAATCAGGACGCCACTTTTGCCCAAACTGCCAAAGATCCTCTCTGCACATGTTCTCCGATCTGTTTGTTAGCGCATCGTCTCGTTAGCCGCCACGTCTGGCACTCTGGCCTTTTTCCCTTGTTCGCCGCCATTCCGTCACAAGACCGCCGCCGAGAACAGCCCAGACCGGAGCAGGGTGCGTGGGAGGTGTGTCACATGTTAGCGCTCCCCTGTCTGCACTGCACGACCGGACGTACACACACATGACATCTACCGCACAACACCCACAGATCAGTGACAAAAATCAATCTTCATTTGGTGCGTCTTCTTGAGGTAAACCACTGAATCATCCGGCTTATTAGCTTAATTACAGGTTAAACTGACCTGAAAACTTTTCCTCGTAAGATCTTTGCCATTTCTCCAACAAGTCCAACAAGGCTCTAAATGGCAGAGGGGAAACAAGGGATAATTAGCCTCCTGCAAGCTCAAGTTTAGACCTCAGCAAACTCTAACTCATATTATATTTGTCAATTTTGGAGCTGCTTGTTTGTACATTCATTGTTTTGGTACAGTGTGTGGACTGTGTCTATTCAGCGGTGTCAGCTTTCAGTGTAACAGCCTGCATTCCTCCCCAAGCTTTAGTTTAAACTACTGAACAGTGTCCTTTTATGAGTAAATCCAACAGTATAGACTGAGACCTAATGCTATGTCTCCAGTTAGCAATAAAACTGTGTGACCTGACACCGATTCTATCAGATAAATCCATTTTGGAGCAACTCCTGCAGCTCTCACTCATAAAGGGTGAGTTTTATTGTTGGATTTGTATGTGGTTTTTCTATTGACACATGGCATAGACTGATGCTGCTTTAGCTTCATTTCCCGAAAGGCTTTAAAATTGTTTTATCGCTGGTCAATGGCTAACGACCTGATCATTAATTACGTGACAGTGACATTTCTACTGGAATAGTGCACCCTACAACCAATACAAGTGCAGATGCTATTTAAAATGGTAATCGACAGGTAGGCCTAACCTCTGGTGCAGTGTTGGTGCCGTATTCTGCTGTGTTTTCTTCTGTCACATACATACACCCTTCTAGAGTCTATAATAGCATCATTATAAAGGCGTTTAACACACCCCAGGCCCTTATACGTCGACAAGGTCCGCCTCCAAACAATCGCTCATCTGTAGCCGGGCGGTGTTGGGCGTGTAAAGTCAAATACACTGTGTGATAACAAAAAAAAAGCAGACAGGGGGCCACTGAGAGCAACCAGTTCCTTATTACAGCCTAATGGACATTAAATGGCCATCTCACTTCATGCACGCACAGCAAATCCAAAAAGCTTTTGATGAGGCCGCCTCTCCTTCTACAGACAATTAATGATCATCCCCGTCTGGAGAAGATTAATCAGTCCGCATTGACCCACTGTCCTGCATATGTGTGTTTATGTGTGTTCGAGTTAGTGCCTCTAATGGCTCCCAGATCGAACAAATAATGCCAAGTTCGATGCAAGGGACAATAGATCATTTACAAGGAAGGAAGTTTATGGGTTTGGGGTTGATACTGACGCGTGGCTTTTTCACTGACATCCACGCCACGCCTTTGAACTTAATAACATGCCCCACCCATCGGCCATTTAACCACATCTACAAAATACACTGCTCCAATGACTCTGTTGCTCTGCAGCTGAGCCCAAAGTGCCCAATTCTGAAAGGACTTCGTGTGCCGTAGTGTTGTACTGTACCTCGTGTCCACTCCAGACTGTGCTGTGCATAATAGGCCATCGACTGTAATCACAAACCAATTCGAGCACAGAAAACTATGTGAGATTGTGTTAGAAGTTCAGCTATTTAGATCATTGTTGTGAGATGCAGATACAGAATCAAGGAGCTACAATGTTAAATTACACAATGGAGCTTGAGATTTCAAAGCCATACCCATACTAATGTATTTTTAATTAAAGTACAATTACCGGATTACTTTTTAATAAACTAAACAGAGAAGACGACAAGGAAGCAAACAATGGAGTCTGCAACAGAATCATTGTCTTCAAAAGTCTACATTTTTGTCCACAGATCAATTTTGAATCTAAACACAGCAAAAGCTATCATGGACATAGCCTTAGTAGTTTAGCAATCAAAAAAGTAATAGTTGTTATGACAATTCTCCCAAAAAAACATTTCCAAATACATTTTACACGTTATTGCTCCCCCTCTTGTTCACTCCAACCTCCAAAACACTCTCTTTCTATAAAATACTCATAAATAATATAGTTATTGACTCAGCACTCAAACATAGACACACACAGGCAGCAGATCGACCCCCATTCCCCAAAGCTCCAATGTGCAGCAGTGCTATTCTGTTGCCTAGTAACCAGGTAGAGTTTCTAGTAAAAAAAAAAAAAAAAAAAAGCCTCTTTGCAAAGAGATTCCCACCGTCCTAGACTTCTTCTTCTTCCTCTTTCGCCCACTCTCTCCGTCACACAAACACATACACACACGAGAGCTTAAATTGCAACCGCGCTTCTTGAACTTGCTTTCATTAAACTCTGCACATGCACTTTAAAATCACTTTTCTTTCCTTGCCATCAACCTTCAATCACCGCTGTGGCATAAAAAAATAAAAATCTAGGTTATTCTTAACCCTACACTTATCTTCAAAGCTATCCACGTTGTTTCTGTCTCCCATAAACACATCTCGGCTTGGCGGGCTGGAGTACAGACAAAGCACACACAGGCGTGCTGCAGAGCGAGCGCTGAGTGGGGAGAAGGAGGCTGCAGTTCGGCGGTCTCGAAGGAGATACGGCTAAGTATCAGGCTATATCCATTATACACCACTGCTGTAAAAGCATCAAGTCTACTTACACACTCTTACACATTCGCCACAAGGGGCATGTCATGGAGTGGGGCCTACACGTCCGCCATGAGCCACTTCCGAACACTCAGACCTGGCTTTAATGTTACATTTGAAGCGGCACTGCCAGGAATAATGCGAGCCAAATTTCCACTAGAGTAGTACGGTACAGGTCGGGTCAGTGCAGGTCAGTTCCAATAAGTCTACTGTACTATTTTACTTTAGGAACCACTCTGTCTTGGTGAAAATGAAAAGCAGACCTAAAACACAAATGAGGCACAATCCAAGAAAAAAGAATGATAAATGTTGCACTTCTTTAAAAAAAAAAGGGTTTATGAGCATTAAACAGGAGTATAACTATGATGCTAAATAGTAAGTCCCTAAATCTGCTATGTGAACTGTCGCTATGAATGTAGTTTTAAAGCAAATCCACATTACTGACCCAGGCTGAGGATAGATGGAGGGCCTCCTGAGCAAGTTTTGATAAACGGATGAATCCTAATTCCAAGTTATTATTACCTTTACTGGGTCTGTGTATTTGGGGTAAATGGGCTCAGTGGACTTGCAGCCATTTCATGAGGAACAGAGACATGAGGAACACAGAGATAGGTGGCTGATATATGTGTTCAAATATCACCATTTTGCGCCCTGTGTTTATTATATATATGATGAGCGGGTAACTGGAAATAGTATAATATGAGTAGGTTTACTACACATTTGATTCACTAAACGATATTTTAATGGTGCATATACAATTAGCTGCAGAGCTTACTTACTGCTGTATCTGTACTACCTGTGTGTGACGAGCCCATGTGCATATTTTGTTTTACTGTACTGTCTTGAGATCAGTTTGTATGTTGTTCTGTCCAGGTTTTAAACAATACATCACTGTTAAATAAGCCTTATTTAAACACAATGCAGGTCACTAAACAAGGGGAAAGACAAAAAGGTGAAATGACATAGATGATATATTGGCCGCACACTTTTTTGACTGATCCATAGCAATTATAAATAAATAAAATTGTATGTGACCTACAAGATATTTTCTACAGATAAAATACCATACTTTCAGACTAATTGATAACTGATTGATAATTTGAAGGTATTTCTCACGCTGACACTTCAAACAAACAGACAACAAGCTGATTTTCCATACTTCCGGGGTGAAACAAAGTTAACATGTACAGTACATGACAGCACTGCAGTGATATGATCTCCATCCCTCTTTCTCACTCACGCACCCTTCCCTCGGTGCTGTCCGCATCGCCATGACAACCTAGTTGGAGATGCTGATGCCTTCCCCTGATCTTTTATTTATTCATCCATCTCTCGCATTACTCTTTCATACTACCACATGCATTCAGATGTGCGTCTCTACATGTGTGTACGCGTTTGTGCTCGCGCTCACACGGGCCTTCATCTGCGAGCCGCCGCCTTCAAATCTGAGTTGAGGGGAAATCTTAACAAGAGTTCCCACTGAACAAACAGTGAAATTGTGTTTTTTTTTTATTTCAAATGGAGCAGAGCAATTCCTGTTATTTCCCGAACGCTGTTGTGGCAAATGAAAAGCTGTCCACACAAACTAGGCTGTTACAAATGGCCTCTCTCCCGTTCATTTCTGTGTATTTCTGTCATCCCAGCCATCTCTCCGACAGTAATGTGATCAGCAGCGAAGGCGAGGGCTGCTGCGTTATTCATGTGGCGGCGACTGTGGGGAAAACGGCTCACGACGGCATAGACGCACACGCGGAAACAAACAAAAAAAAGAGAAGCTCATTAGGAACGGCAGTGCAGATGCGAAACAGCGAACGCATCAAGGCAATATGACCTAAAAACATAACTGAATACTAAACATGAAAACAGAGAGCATCCAGCCGCGCATTAAGGTGAAGCCTGTTTTCTTAGCTGAGGTATAATATAAGCCTCATTTCAAAAGGGAGCGGAACGGCACAGGTTGGGTCAGTACAGGTCAGGTTCTATTGTCAAAGGAGGTACAAAGTGTTCCAGGTAAGTGTACTGTGCTATATCACTATCTTTCTATATCAAAGTGGAGCTAAACACCGCAGTTTGTTGATTGGAGGAAACAGATTTGGGCAAGAATTAGAAGCTAAACACAAAATGGCAATGTTTTCTTAAATAAAGCATGCCTTCTTCTTGAGATAAACCATTCTTCAAGAACAAAAAAATGGCACATGCAGTTCTTTTTTCCACAATATAGCTACGGCTTATTAGTATTAAACACAAGCATGACTGAGTGAGTCTCTAAACTGTTAAAATCAGACCACATCTTTTTGTCAGTAGCCAATCAAAAACCCTTTTATAAGAAGGTGGTTTTTGAAGGATTTTCAGGTCCATTGTCAAGCTCTACAGAACATTTAGCAAAAATCAAATCTGGCTAAAAAGCAGATAAATGCGTAGTAGTGAAATATACTCCAATGTCTTTGATGTCAGCGGTGTGTGGGTTTGCTTTCCTGTGAGCCCTCCTGCCTGATTTCAAACCAGCAGATATCCTCATATATGTTGGAATCAAAAAAGAAAGACACATGCTAGAAGTATCCTACAAGTTCCCCACCGAATCTCTTCTGCGAAAGGTCATATAAATCCTCACTATATAACGTGAAGGGTCATCGATCGTGTGTCACTGTTACCTCTTGGAAACGTGCCGATAGTGAGCTGATTTTTACCCCAGGGTGAGGCACTATCCTCCGGAGAGCCACACACTGACCTCCTCTCCAACTCCACCAGGAATACATCATTGCCATTTCACTCGTGTCACTCCATTGAAGACCCACCTATGACTGACATGGGTCTCATGGCTCAATCAATATTGGCTCAGTTTTTCAATTATGCCCTCCTTTCGAGCTATTTTACAACCATTGGCCAGAATAAATCCACTTTGACTGGACTCTATTCTCCTCCAGCGCAACCCTTCAACCGGCGTGACAGCACGCACCAGTACACATCATGTCTTTGAATCAATACGCACTAAAGAAAGACCGTGTCAAACGCTATGATAGACAAAGTAAGACAATTTATTACCGCAAATGCTCTCACTATTGTTTCTCAACTGGGTTTGCCCTTTGAAAAACCTTTGCAGCAGAGTCGAATCGTACGAAACTATTCTGGATAAATGGATCGAGACTCAACTTAGTTTAAGAGACAAAGAAGAGAGCGTAACATTCGGTTTCATGCAGCTTTCTTTTTTTTTTCACGCAGCGTGGAGAGTGAGGAGGGGGTTGAGAGAATAGTTGTGTCTTGAGGATGAGAAAAAAGCGCTGCATCTTCACTGCAGCAACCATCCAGCACTGGCGGAGAAAGACAAAAGAGGAAACACAACAGGGGAGCGCAAGATACACACAGAGAAGATACAAACTATTCTAACATAAAAGTTGCAGTGCTCCTTAATTCTCATCTAATACCAGTTTATTTACCACTAAACCTTCTATGACACAAGATTTCATATCGCTATTGAAGAGCAATTATCACAGTGGAATCAAGAAAAACTCCATCGGCTGTGGTTCCTGTTATTGGAGTGACAAAGCATGTTTTCGGGAAGGTTGGGCTGATCTGTGAAAACAAAACACAATGCACTTGTACGACATCATCAACACAATGCATAGCCATGGCAACAGCTGCCAAAAAAGCCCTCCTACACTATCAGAGGGCCAATCAGTGTGCCACTGCCACTCCTGGGACTTTGACTGACAGCGGCAGGAGTGGAAAAAGCTGCAGGCAAACCTTCGCTACACCTTCTCATACAAGTCTGAAACAGGAAATGTATCCACTACCCACTTCAGCCCTTTAATTTAGTTTTCAGTATTTTCTGAAGGTTGGTGGTCCTTCACGACAGCTTCACGTCTGCCCGTTTTGTCAAAAGCATGAATTTCTGTGTGGAGCAACACATCTCCTAATCCCCCAACCTTCTACGTTTTAAAGGAATTTATGGAGTTCTCTTTAAAACCTTTAAAAAAGTATATGTTGTTGTCAGTAAATCAAGTATTTCTCATGGCAGGTGCCTCGTGTATTGACTGTAGAAGTAGCATGCATCTGTAGCAGAAGTTATTTTTATTTTTTTCTGTCAGTTTCATGTTTATCTCATTTGCTCCGTGCTGCTTTTTGTCTCATTAACTAAAGCAGCCTTCTGTTTAACTCTGTGTATATTCTATGGCAATCTGCTGTGAAACAAGCAGATTATTTCTTATTCTAATTTGGCAACTAAAAAGCCAAAAAGTCCTTTAATGAGTGGCTGTTTACTTGTACACTGACCTTTAAGAAAAAAAAATCTCAGTGTAGGACATTACAGGCTTATATTGTTGTGTAAAATGCAATGGCCATCGTGCTATAATGAAAATGTTGACATCAATTAACGCTGCGGATTAAGTCATACATGAAGCACATCCAAGACTTAGTCACACATTAATGTCTTTGTTACAGTGCTGCAGCTCGACAGATACATATGAATATTCAAAGAGGTATCCTTGACACATGAGTCAAACCCTACAGCGGGAATGATTCTTTGTACTGATCTTATGCAAAGAAATATTGAACAGGTTTCTCTCGGACAGATTAACCTCTTGACACCGAACACCAGCCTCCACCAGCTTCTCTTTTTAACCTTTGACTTCACGGACTCATCAGTATGATCCGTACCGTGATCTCTGTGGAACACGGTGACGACAGCCTTCCCAACGCTCCTATTCAGAGACGCTACATCCATTTTAACCACAGCCATCCTAAACAGTAAGTCTGTCTCAATAAAGGCTCTGCTAAGTGAATTTAATATAAAATAAGCTCACTCCAGACACATTCTATCTGGGCTTATCTGAGTGCTACACCTAATTTTATAGACACCACTTACCATTAAGATAATAGCCTCCTAACTGCTTTATACTTGGAGTGTTCAAGGAGTCGGGGTCACTGCCCTAAACACACAGTCTTGGTAAACACACACACACACACACGGAGAGACACACACACCCACACACATGAAAGTCAGTGCCATTAGTTCCAGATCATTTTGCAGCGCAGCCTGTAAACAGCGAGCCTGGGGATAAACAAAGATCCCGCTCGACTGGAGGTGATCCCATAACACACACACATCCTAATCCAAACACATCCGGCAAAAGTAAGCACAAAACTTGAATAAAAACACCTAGAGGGCCAACAAATAGCATTCAACTCAGTGCACATATGTTTACTTAATACTGAAGCTGCATTAGTTGTTTCCGAATAATCTTCAAGTTGATGCTGAGCTATTACTTTTTGATTATTTCCTGCTTTCTGTTAAAAACTAAAAAAAGAAATGCATTTGAGATACTTTTTATGCTGTCTTTACTACGGCAACATGAGCAAACGGCAAATATCCCCTGTGGTGGAGGAAGTACAGATAAAGAGGTAGAAAAGTACTCCAGTAAAAGTATCACATTAAAATTATTAAAGTGAAAGCATTAAAGTACTTGCTTTTAAATGTACTTGAAGTATAAAAGTAAAAGTATCTGACTCAGTCATTATGCAACTAATTAAGGTGAAGTTAACCGGTGTCTGATCACTGAGAGTGGAAAAGCTACTCATATAATGCTGTGTTCAAGTGTGCTTTGTTAAACTCAGCTCTCTATATACCGATTGAATATCTAATTTAAGGTGTTTTTACTTGTACTTGTAAAGCCAATGTACAAAAGTAGCGAAGTAGAAAGTATTGGTATTTGCTCTAAAATGTAGTGGAGTAAAAGTCAAAGTACCCCCTTTTAAATTTACTTAAGTACAGAAAATTGTGCTTAAGAACAGCAACGGGGTATTTTGCGGCCGGCCAGAAATGCGCTTTACTGTACATCTATATAACATTTAGAACTGCCTTGGTTTTTACTGCTTACTTACATCACCAAATGTAAAAAAGGGCTGATATTTATTTTTCCACTGGAGTTTGTTGCATCACTTTGTTCAGCTTCATGTCTGTCCAAACTAACTCTTGCGCCAGGTTCTGCTGCGAGATGCTCTCAATACTCCCACAGAAATACTTCCAAAAATAAAGTTCAATATTCTCCTCGTACATCATCATACGTCAGAGAAAGGAAAGAGAGAGAGAGAGACTGCATCCCTCTGCGCAGTGATACAGCCATAACCCCCCCCAATCTGCTGCTATTATGAGCCCAGGCCAAATATAATGAGTCACCCAACAAAACACACACATACACACACATAGCCACGCTGCGTAATATAAATACAGCTATACACACTTCGGGGTGCCTGTTTGAGTGGCAGCAGAAAGGACAACCTGCTGACATCATGGCATGCTCTCTTTATCCCTCACACTGCGGAGATGGAGACGTTTAAAAACACACATCCAATGCAAATGCAAGGTTACGGAAACTCTTCGAATGACGGCGCTGGGAGAGAGGGAAACTTTTGGCCCTCAAGGCAGAACTAACTGGAGGTAATTTTATCCCTGCTATACTTATCGCCCAAAGCAAACTGTGAGACACGACAGAGCTCGCGATTCTGCAACCTACAATTAAACCATGTAAAAGGACAAGAAAATCCCCGCTTGTTTGAAACATACTGATACTTTCACGTGAAGGCATAATATACAGCATTTCCAAAAACAAACCATTTCCTTTTTTTGCTAAACCATCCAATCGCCAAGGGCCCCCGAGTGAAAAGTGGCTCCCAACATCATCATTTTTAACAAAATAAATTGTACATATTTGCCTTTACATTTTTTACACAAAAAATACTGCATATATTCATGGTTTATTGTGGGTTGGGGCCCCCAGGGACATACTGCCCAGGCTCCAAAAGTCTCTAGAAACACCTCTGAGTAAAAGTGATATCCATTACTCCCTGAAATATGCTGAGAGCTGCACACATGGAAAAAAAAACGTAAACAAGGAAGTAAAATGGTAAAATGTACTGTCTGCTCATTCCCTTTCATTTAATCCAGCCATTATATTATTTACCAAAAGAAACCAATTCAAGAAATCTCCATCTATATCCATTTATGACACCAGTGGCGTACAAGACCCACTTAACATGTTTAGTATACGGTGACTAATGGGCAGATAGCAGACTGAATCCACTCGTGTCTAATGGATTAACCCCGTCTGGTCCATGTTTCAGCGCTAATGTCCGATCGGGCTTGTTGCACTGTCACATCATCCATCCGCCGACAGACTTTTCATATGGAAGTGCTCGAGAAGCCCTTGACTGCAGACATGGGAGGCCCTGGATGTGGGCGGGGTCAAACGCTCAGGCCTTTTAGCACACAACACTGGTGACGAGCATATTCATTTATACAAGAAATTAGGCTTATTCAATGTTTTTACGACAATACAAATGCAAAAAAAAAAAAAGTACTCCAGACTGTATTTTAATGTGTATGGTAATGGCAATGGCATGATACACACGATAAAAATGGTAGCTTTTTTTTATGTTGTTACTGTGTGTGTGCATGTTCATTTGCACCAAACCTCAAAAAGCATGAGACGGATATGTCAAGCTCTGTTTTGCCTGTCGACACATCTCTGTTGAATACAGTTTAAATAAATAAAAGTGTCTACAAAGGGGCTTGGTTACATAATGCGAATACTAATATGATGTGAACAACTGCTTCGTTTTGTGTGAAAGCCTCCAGTGTTTAAATCAGATGTCCTCAGGGCCTTTTCATTGACGCCGCACATTGTATCGAGTGGAGAATTATCGGTGGAACTACTCTGCAAAAGTTGTTGGGAGAATCGGGGCTTACATGGTGCCAAGAATCAGGAAAAGTGGCTGACTTAAGCTAAACAATGTTGACAATGGGCCGAGTCAACTGTTTGACTCTGGCCAGAGAGACAACACACTGCAATGAGAACTTCTACTCAGTAAAAGATGCATTATAAACATAGTGTATAATGGTGGAAAAAAAAGGAACACTGCTCTTCTAATAATGACTGTTGCCTTGTGTTGATAATTTCAGAAGTGTTTTTAGGCGTCGTGCAGCGTGCAGAGACAGATGGGAACTGTAAACGCTGAACAAACGCCATCCATTTAACTGCTCCAGGTATGTACTGTACGCCGCAAACATTACGATAAAGCAAAACAACGCAGACGATCATTCAATGGCTTTATCTCTTTGTTTTCGCTTCCTCTGGGGCCCGTTCTTCTGCTCTGCGTATGTGCATTTGTGTGGATGAGTGGCAGAGCATTTACACTGGGAATAATATTTACATAGCCCACCGTGGACCACCGGCTCCGTGCTGCTTACGCTGCGGGCCCTGCACTCACGCCCACACACTCAAAGGCACTGAGGAAGAAGAGCCACAGAGCAGTGTCCTGTGAGTGCTGCTCTTTGATATAACCTGGATCCACTCGTAGAGGAATGGTCTTTATGATTATATATGGTCATAACTGTGGAACAAGAGGGCCACTTGAAAGACACAGAAGCAGTGTGCTACTTTTGACATGACGTAATTCAATGTTAACATCTTCCAAACAGCAGGCAGACATTCCACATACGTTTATTGTCTGGATTGATTCACTATTTTAGAAGAAAGTGTGCACATCTGACCATGCACTGCTAACGTAAATGTAAAAAATTGACTTTAATCTGCTAATGCACTAGCCAATTAAAATATGTGCACATAAGAAATTCATTATTCTGTCTCCAACCATGCACTTGGCCACGGTTCCTATATGTTTCAGCCATTTTCATTTTAAAAAACGAGATTTGTGTGATTTCCAAATGTCAGCGCAGGTCTGCCAATTCAGTCCTCCTCTTAAATCACTCTCTACCCGATATGAGATGCAAACAAGCAGCCTCACAGTGAGAAGAGATTTGTATTGCTTTTGGGGGGACGCTTGATGCAGTAAGTGATTGTGAAAGGGGCAGCAGTTTGTGTCCAAGTGGCACATTTTGAAATCTCTTCATCCACTGGGCCTTTCACTCAAGGACACTTCGAGAGCACTTGTGGCAAAACAAGACGTTGCACTGTGCCTCTGTGAGTCAGCTCGCCGCCTCTGGTGCTCACAATCATAAATGTTGGAAAAGAAAAAACATTACATACACCTTTGCAGTGCGTTTACCAGGTTCGGCACTGACATTGGCCAGATTTGTAAGAAGACTCAAGTCAGGACGGGCTCCATAAAGCATGACTATTGGGTCGTGAACGTCTTGAACACACATTCATTTCCAAAGCAGCAGAAACAATGAGGTGTCTATTCTTTATGCAGTTTCTGGGAACATTTAAATCACACTTGTCAAACTCAGGGCCAAATGCAGCCCTTTGCAATGTCTTACTTGGCCCTCCAATACATTTGGTAAGTGATTTTTCACAGACTTTGCATATTAATCAGAAACAAAAGGCACTAAACTATTCTAAAGATATGTAATAGGGGAGAATGCCACTCTAAAAATCGACAAAATGACACTTACATGGGTCCAGGGACCGAAAATGGGGCTTGAAACGAGGGCAAAGTGGAACAAACTGCAGTGAAAACAAACTGATGTGATAAAGACTAAAATAAAGAAGAAACCTCACATTCAAACACTGTAAAACCTAATAAAATATACCGAGTGTCACAATCTTCCCGTGAAAGGATTCTCATTTACTTTTACTTTCATCTTGACACTCCTGATCTAAATGTACGCAATATGATCCAGTTTATGTTGTTTACACACTGCCCACTTAACTGCACCACAGGCACAGAAACATAATGCAGCGGTTCATCTGCCAGCTCCTTTTTATCGCCGTTCGATTTAGATGCACTTTAATGTTCCCTTTTTGTGCATTCATTGTGTGTTCTGCTCCCACGGAACAAAACAAGATGTATATCCGTAACGAGTAAAAACACAACCTATAGCAGACAGTGACTCAAATCTGACCTAGTTAGCAACCTATCCCTTACTGTATGTTCCATCCACAGAGAAATCTACCAACAGCAAGATGAACTTTTCATATCCCTGCCCTACACTCTCCTTGTAGCAGAAGAAAGATGCAATGCAATGTTCAATACAGATGATGCAACAATTTGAATGTGTTAGGTGAATCCCAAAGATAATGGAAATGAGGAGCTCACTATAGCAACCACCTACACCAATTCAGTTTAGAAGCACCTTGGAAGCATGTGGAAAGGGTCCTAATTTGGAGGTGGAAACAAAGCTCACAGCTAACAAGTACATTACTCATCTCACAGACCTCTCTTTTTGGTTGGACAAACAGCCCGCTGCTTATTTTGGAGTGAGATTCAATTAACAACAACTGGTGAGATGATGGTGTAGTGACAGAATCAGAATCAGGCTGGATTTGGTCTTACCGGGGCAGCACAGCTCCAGAGTACAAAAGGATATGGGTTACATACGATGCGGAGACACCAGTTCCGAGGCCTGGTGGTTTGCTTTAGGCAGAAGAAGGCCACAGGCGCCAGGGCGGGGTACGGCTGCTGCTCCTCTTCCTCAGAAATGCAGTCCGGGTCTCGAATGGGAGCTCGGATCCGAACCCCCAGCGTCGGTCCCGATTCCACTTCCAACTCCGGCTCCTCGTGATCCTCTCGTTCCTCTTGAAGCTCCGGACTCCAATCGCCTTCTACGTGCTCTTTCTCTTCTTCCTCCTCCTCCTCCTCCTCCTCCTCGTCCTTGCCGTGACCTCCTCCTCCGGGGTCAAGGTCATCCTGCCCGGGGTCGTCTCTGTGGTAAGGCGTGGGTATGGCGAGAATCACCTGGTCCTGCGGCGAGTCGGGCTCCTGTCCCTCTTCGTCCGGCTGCTGCTGGACCTCGGCGTACTGAAAGCGCGCTCTCCCCTCGCCATCAGTCATGATAGAGCATCAGGCAGAGCCACTCTAGAGGGGTCAGAGGGACAGGGGTTACACAGAGGTAGGGACCAGGCGGGGGATGCACAAACAGAAGAGGCATTGAACTGTTGCACTAACCTTTTTACTGAGGCTGGTTCAGAACTATAGCATTAAACAGAACCAGTCCCAGAGAGGCACTAACACTGTGCCACAAACACTTCTGGGAGTAATGGTTTTTCCTTCAAACTGATGCATTGTGATTAAAGGCATACTGTGCAGAATTTCCAGGTAAACAAACTTGGCCTTGTGCTGCATCCTCTCATTGTCAAATTCAGCTCTACATTGGCTTTTGAACAAAATCTATTCAATTATTTAGTTTATCTTATATGGTGCATTTATAATAGTGTTTTGTCCATACAAGTAAAGGTCAATGTGTATTGTGCACAGTATGTAAATATAGTATGCACTTAAAGGCATAATATAATTAATTGATCCTATCACAATTATAATCCTTTTTATTCCACACCTTTGTCCCTCGAGACCATACGGAGTTGAATATATCTGTATACAAACAGCACTCAGCCTGTATATCACCAGTACTCCTTTGTTGACAAGAAAGGAAAATGCAAAAAAAAAAAAAAAAAATCAAATCATTTAAGGCCTATGGTAACCCTGGCTTTCACATTTACCTGGAAGTCATATATATCATGTCTTTAAACCAAGTATAAATGGGTCAAATCCATGATATTTAGATCAAACTGATGAACATTTTATCTCACAAAATGGCAACAAAAGCTCACAACTTTCTAGTGGTGCAAAAGTTGGCAAAGTTTAGCCTTTAATACAATCTTATTATTGCGCATGTGAACAGTGAAATGGGCGAGTAAAAGGATGTAATGAAGTGACCCTAGAAGGCTCTAAAGCTGAACCAGTTAAGGCCCTTGAACCAGCTCAGAACTAACTCAGTTCAAACGAGTGGAAAGCAGTCCTCCAGATTCCCTTTATATTATTTACCACTGCACTCTTTATTTAACACTCATTTCTCTCTATCCACTTGTAGAAAGCACATTTGTCCTTTCACTCAAATCCAAAATGAGGAAGAGGCTCTTGGACTTGTTCTAACACAATCCTTCCTCATGATAAGACTACAGGGTGCTTCACTGCGTCCCTCTGTCTCCCTCTCCCGTCTTGTTGCTATGTGATGGAACAGATGGACTGCTCTGTTCGGTTTACTGGAGGTTTGTGAAGCCCACACCACGCAGTAGTGGGCAGGGTAATGCGCAAAACCATAACACACAGAGAGAAGGAAAAAGAAAGAAAGATTTTCAGTAGAACGAAAATTTGAAGCGAACCCTGTGTGTAAAACGCAGCTACATACTTTTGTGTCTTTAATGGCTTTTTATGGGCATTGTTTTGTCGTTGGTGAGAGAAAAGCGCACTCGACGCTCGATGCTGTTATAAAAACAAACGTGTTCGAATTGAAAAAAGCTTTCTAAAGTACTTCTGTGAGGATCTGAAGCACAAGATGGCTCAAAAGAGAGGAGCGTCCATCACCTGTGCGGCTGCCTCTTTGTCTTTCCAAAGTCCACACCTCTCAGACACCTCCACTTCAATCACGAATTACACTTAATACACAACTTTATTCTTTTTCAAATACCTTATAGAGACGGAATCGGAAGTTCCCATAAGCATGATCCGTGACTTTCCGTGTTGCTAGCAGCCTTTCCCAGCAATCCTTTCTTCTCTTCGTTCAAGAACAAAAAAAAAATCCTTACTAGTTTTCCTCTTTACGCAGATAAAACGTAATCCAAAATCACGGGAATATCCACAGAGTGACTTGACGAGCGTCTGCGGTGCGTTAACGTCGCGTATTTCTCCACATCCGCGCGTCCGTCCGTCCGTCCATGTTCGCTGAGGTGTTGGTTACGCAGCGTGGAGCGGAGATGCGCGCCTCGCGGACTGTGGACTGACTGGATGAGTGTGTGAGTGTGTGGGCTGGCTGGCGCTGCCGGAGCTCCACGGACGCTCGACAGAGAAGAGAGGGAGAGATATAGAAACTTGGCCCCGGCCCCCGGACCCGGGAGCCCTGACACGTGACGTGACGCGCACAAAGCGAACGCAGAAAAACTGGGAAGAAAAAAAAACGGAGCCAATGTGGACGCGCACCATGCAGTCTGTTGGGAGATAATGGAAAGAGAATAAAATATATATTAGGCTGCATACTGCGGAGGAGGATGAGACTGACTGAAGCACTCAAACACTGCGTTTAGGGAAAGAACTAGGAGCAGATTTAGAGCACTACATCCTTTATTTCTGAGATGTTCGTCTAAGGAAATCCATTTTATTTACTAATAGTTTACTTCGCACAGCTTGGCCTTGATTGCATTGTTATCTGGTCATTTATACAGTCCTACACATGCATATGAGGTACAAACAAATAATTGAATGTGCATTCTGTATAACATTTAGGGGGAAAGCATTGTTTTCATATGATAGACTTATACATTAACTAAAAAAGACAAATTTCTCCAATGTGAAAAGACTTAAAGCAGTCCACATCACTCTTGTCCATTATGTTTGTCCAGATATGCTGCTTTGACATTGCATCTTCCAACTTCAATGTATCTGATTAAAAGTGGCGGATCTGCTTCGAGTTTGACATGCTTTCCTTTTTATTTGGTTTGACCTGTCTGTCCAAGTGCAAAAGAAAATACCTAGACTTGAAAATCATCCAACGAGAAAAAGGACGACTCTATTCAAACCCTTTTTGTCCCCGGCTCACAAGGTTTTCCATTATAACTATGTCACTGTGAATGACAAGCATGTCATGAGAACATATATGCAGTAATCCCAGCTCTTCAAATGTCTCATATGTATAAGACTCATATGGAGAACAGTCCCATGTGAGTTTGCATCAGGGCAAAGGGCTTTGTATAGGCAAATCTGGATCAGTTATGTAATGTTGCTTTATCCAAAACTCTTGCTTAACACTTACAGTGCACTCATTGATCTTAAGGGTTAGTCCAGTGTCTGAAAAGATGAGGAAAGATAAACAGTTAAGCGCTTTGTTGGAAATCCAAACAAAAACATTTTTTCTTATGTTTCTATGTTTTATTGTATCTAGTTCTTAATTTGACATATGTATGCAGGTTTTACCCATCTTAATGGGTTATTGATTGGTTTGGTTTATTGATATTTATGTTGTTTTTTATTTATTTTCCTTCTTATTGTTGTGATGACTGTGAGTGTATGAATGTCTCTGTAATTGCACGGATCACACCAAAAAAATCCCTAAAGACTTCATCTCAGTCATCAGGCAATAAAGTATTGAATTGTATTTCTACCAGTTTATTAAAGAACCAATAACAAGAATCCATGCTGTGTACGTTTGGGTCATCTTTCTTTGTATTGACACAAGAAGACAAAGCATGATTTATTCATTATTGATAATATCATAACATTATTTGAATTAGAGTTTCTTGAAGTGGTCATGGTTTTGAAGAAAAAAAGTCTACATATCCATCCCAAACAATATCACACTGCGTTTTGGAAGTTTCAGTTCCATCACTGACAAACTCGCAGCAAAACCAAACAGTTTGTTTATGCCCGTCCTCATAATCAGCGTTATTTTTCATCTTTAGCTCAGCGTATTTGTCTCGGTTCAGTGCCTGTACTCGATCAGGCCACTGCTGCTCAGGCTGCCGCGTCAACGTCTTTATAGGCAATTTGATTTGACAATCAATTTAAACTCCCATGCTGCGCGGATGATCAATCACAAACGCATACACTATGTTTAATGAAGAGGGGTTTTAGTGCGTCAACCGAGCAACGAGGAAGAGTTTCACAGATGCAGAACGCAGACAGAGAGAGAGACGAGATGTCGGACGAGAGTTCAGGGCGCCACTCGGATCCCCGCCGTCACCCTGACACTAATGGTGCGAGGAAAACCTGGCAGAAAGTTGGCGGTAATTGACAGTGTGATGAGGAGAGTAAGAAGAGTTCAAAAGCTCCCCTGTGGGACGGAACCTCAGGGATGATTCACTTCTGACATCGATCTGAAAGGGAATCTGACCAACGAGTTGTGGTTAAAAACGGCCATGTCATTCAGGCTGTGTCCATGCTAATGTTAGTTTTGCTGCATTTTCACACACTCTGGTATTTTGGGAGACTTTGAAAACACCAAGATTCTCCTCAACAAATTCAACACGAGAGAGATTCAAGAGATGTTCTTCATCCTGGGAATATGCCATAAAAAGTTAATGTTATCACTTTTGCATCATCGAGTGGACTGTCCCACTTGAGGCCATAAGACATCGCTTGTGTTTCCAATTTACTAGAAACACCACTTTTGTAATCACATAATATGGTCATCTGAACCAAATCAGAAACAAAATATGTGAAAATACTCCCCTTGAGGCACAAATCTGTCTTCTATAACCGTGACAAAATGTATTCCAAACGGCCCAACAAGTGCAGCAGTAAAAGACTCTAGAGCCGAAGGATGACAGATCTCCGGTGGATATAATATGTTGTAATAGCTACAATGGAACGAGCTGAATATAAAATGCTGGGTGCACGGACACAAGGTAGCTGCCAGCTCCCTCGTCGCATTAAGCTAAGCTGCAGGGAATAAAAATATGACAAAAGGTTTCTTGTTTCAGACACTAGGATCTACGAAGCAGGTCTATAGTGCTGGTGACCTGGTTCCAGAGATACAGAGGCTGCAGAGCTGGGAAGCAAAAGAGAAACAGGAAATGGAGCCACAAGCAGTTTCTACCAAAGATTTTGGACTCCTCGAATAAGATTAATGAACTAGAGGCTCCTCTGAAAAACAACAAATCCTATGGTGAGTGCAGCCTTTTACTTTTCATGAGTCCTGGCTAGATTTGTGGACTTAAATGGATTCACACTTTCACAAGAGCAGATAGATATACCTCAAGTGGGAGGAGTAACAGAGGAGGATTGTTGTCAGGATGTTGGAGCTGTTGGGAGCTATACCACACACTACCTTTGACATAATTGATGGAACACAACCGGACAGATGCTATACTGAACAACATGGATCATCCCTGCACTGGGCTTTTGAACAGTCTTGAGCAGTCGGTGGACGCCTGAGATCAGTGAAATGCAGGACAGAACGCCACAAGAAAACCGTCTTCTCGACTGCAATAAAACTGCATCAGTCAGTGTGTGGCAGATGAAGACTGAATCAATTTATCTGAAGAGTCCTAACAACTGCATTTCTCCTTTGGGATTAATAAAGTTAAATTGAATTGAATTGTATTCCTGGAAAACAATTAACACAGGAAGTGGTGCAGATGAGAGGGCAATAAAGACACTGTGAATGTTGTTTGAACAAAGAAGACTAGTTACTCATAACATTATACTGATGTTTACATGAAAAATATTAGGGTTCAGTGTCTTGCAGTACTTGCTGATGCAAAACCATGCTTCCAACTAGTATCTATTGAAAAATACTGAAACACTTGTTTGTGTAGTGGCATAGATCAACAATAGAACAGAATCAACTTACTTTTCAGGTTATCACGATACAGTGTCAAATATTAAAATAACCAGTGGCTTCAACTTAACATACTGTAAACAGAAATGTTTAATAATACTGTACTTCATGTGTGTACTTTATGTACTGTCCACAAACTAATTCTAAGAAACTTTAGTGAGTCCATTTGCAAGATATGATAAATCTGAAACTGTTTTGGAACTAGGGAAGAAATTTCAATAGATTAAAACCAATTGCAACTGACCTTTGACCCCCAAAAAATGCAAATACTGCACTTTGGATGATGACGTGTCTGTCATTTAAAACGAGTTTAAAAATAAAAAGTGTTAGGAACAGTTTCTAATGCCACATAAGGTGATTGTGGAATAGAATGAAGAAACATTCCCATCATTGCCAGTGACCTAGCTAATAGTGAGGTCAATACCATATGGCAGTGACCATTAGCTGTGTCTGTGCCTGTCTGTCTGCACAGCGGCTCGTTACATTATCCCTCTGGTCAAGTCAGTATAGTAAACAAACGTCTTGTGTGCACATCCATCCATTCTCAGCTGTGGCCACATCAAGTTCTCAGAGCTGACACATGTCCTTGTCGTGATCAGTCTTCTGTTTGTCTGTGCCTGCACACCCCTCCATCTATACATCTATCTATACAGGCCATATCCTCATCACTATGGCCTTGGACCCAAAATGGCTCCCATGAGGGCTCCACTAATGTTGGCTCCGGTTTCCCTTCGCTCTCAGCTGCCAGAAAGCCTGGTTTGACTTCTGTTAAAGTGATTGTCTTCACTAAGTCAGAGGAGCACTTTCTCATAATGCACTATATTGTTAATTCAATTTTGTTCGTTGAGAAGAGATCCAATCATAACTCATGATTTTGAGCGTCATGGAAGTGATGCCATTCGCAAACATTGGTAAGAACCGTGAGAAGACGGCGATAAAAAGATTAGAATGAATTTTATTTAAACACATTTGTGTTTGGAATAACACAAGTGAAATCTGTGTGTGTTCCACATTCAGACCTCAATACCAGCCGAAGCAGGTTAGAAGCAGTTTCATTTCATTCAAATTATTACTTCAGAAAAAAAGAAAAACTTAAAACTAAATCTAGATATGTAGTCGACTACATTCTTATAATATTTAGTCGACTAAAACTAGCCTAAACTAAGTATTCGATGACTAAATTATGACTAAAACTAAATTGCATTTTAGTCAAAAGACTAAGACTAAAACTAAAGTAAAATTTGCTGTCAAAATTAACACTGATTTCATTTGAGAACTTGAGAACTTGTGCCAAAGAAATGAATGTTAACGTGAAAAAAGCCAACCCATAGACACACAAGTCTGAGAACCAACTTTCCACAGCTGTATCTTCAACAAAAGGTGCTGACAATAGTCTTCTCTGCTCTATCCACCTCTCACAACTGTTACTCAAGTTTAAAACAGTGGTATCCACCAGTTTCCTCCCGGGGCTGCAGAGGTATAACATCTGTGTTACAGGTGAGGAAAAGTTCCATTTCACAGCCTGTATTTAATTTAGAACAATATATATTACCACCGGTCTGGATCAATAGGAAAGCATGCTCATCCCACGGATAATCAATAAGGCTGCTGGCGATCCTCTCTTCCATTCCTTGACTTGTCCTGTTGTTCCCCCCATCCCCCACCACCATCATCTCTCCCACGCTTTCATCATACCATCATTTTCACCCTGCTTCTTCTCCTCAGTGGTTGCTTATCACACCATCTTCCCTGAGTGAGACTTTTAAACGGTAATGGCAGGGAAACGTGATGTGAGGGGTATTTGTCACTGGGCGTAAGATGTGGCTTGGTTTAAAAGCGGCGGGGGTAGATTTAAGATGGCTGACAAATAAACACAAACATATCCCTTAAAGATTAGATTTTATCTCTGGATCCACCTTAGCGGATCAATCCCTCAATCTTCCCTGCTCATTCCTCGCTCCTTATCCGCCCCCGCATCTGCTCCAGCCCGGTCTCAGGGGGGCTCCGGTCGTCTCATTAGGGCCTCTGACGTACGAGGCGGGGAGGGGGAGACCCAGCTTGCGTTCCTGAAGGGGGCTTCCCCAGTAAGCGCTCCCCTCCGTGTTCTACTGTACACGTGCCGACTCGGCTGCGCATGACGTCTCCGGTATATCGCACAAAGCCCCTGAAATATGCATTGTTGTGATGTATTATTGAAATCTAGCTAAGAAAAGTACATTGAGTGATGGCTGGTGTGAAAAGGAGCTGCAGGAGAAGGGTTTTTGTGGTGTTTTTTGTGCTTTTCCATAGCTGTTTGTTAAGAGTTATCATTCATTAGGGTATGGAGGGAGGAAAATATCAGTGCACAGTTACATAAGCAAACAGTTCGAGGCCTCTTCATGCACGAACACACTATTTTCCCAGGGTATACATGTTGACATATGAGCTATACCTGTCTAAATGATGTTTATTTCACCGGAGCGTTAACAGATTTCTCTCTGATTTGCATACGCGCACAATATGTTGCCGGCTCATCTGCATCCCCTCCGTGCGTGTTTATTTTTTGCTGTGCACATACATGTCCTCATTTCACTGGATTACTGCAGAGGTACTGAAGCTGACTTGCCATTGTGTAGTCAGCGCTTCATTATTGAGCACTGCGCAGCTTTTACCCCCAGCCGAGAATATATACATGTGGGAGCCAAACCTATGCCGCGTTAAACACTTAGCGCGCCGTAACCATGGTTTTCAATTAGTATGTCCCTGTTCGACACTTCCAAACGCTCTCGACTTGTGTTCAAGAGTGGCCTGTGATCTGCTATCCACTATTTTCTTCTTAATAGACTATTAAATGGAAAGATCTGATATATATGGCACTGATAAAGGATGTGACCTCTGATTCGGTCTGACTGACTGATGGACAGCCAGCATGTTATATTGGTTACTGTAGACTTGTGTCATACTAATTGTGCATTTTCATCCTGCTAAGGGTAGCTGCTATTGCAGATTGGTGTTGCTGTGGCGACCATCAAAATACAGTGCTGTGAAAAAGTTGGGATAATTTCTTATTTCTTTGCACATTTGTCACACTTAAATGTTTCAGATCATCAGACAAATTTAAATATTAGACAAAGACAACTCAAGTAAACACAAAATGCAGTTTTTTAAGTGATGATTTTATATATTAAGGTAAAAAAAACCTATCCAAGACTGCAGTCAAGCATTTGAGATAACTGGCAATGAGTCTTTCTGTGGTGGAATTTGGGTCCACAGAATTGTTTTAATTGAGTAATCTCGGTCTAATATTTGCATTTTTTCGCTGATCTTAAACAATTAAGTGTGACAAAGGTCAAGCAAAAAAAAACCAAGAAATTCAAGGAACTTTTTCACACACACTGTAGATCGTTAGCATCTTAACAGTTTTGACCACCAATGTATACTAATTAAATGCTTTTCAAAGCCCATAATATAATTTCTATTTTCACATCAATACAATGTTTTTAAAGTCATCAGTTTGTGCACCTGAGGATCGGAAAAGACAAAGTGACCATTTTGAAGATAAACTCTACAAATCTTTTCAGGATGTCAAACCACTAATGAACAGGGGGGGGAAATGCTGCTAGAAACAGTTATCCATTATATAATATATAATAATATAAATTATAAATTGTGATGGAAATTTTTATTGATCCTACAGATTCTGGAAAGATACGAGTTCCAACGAGATGGTAGTGGGTCTTGTTACACCCAGGAATATCTGTCGAATCAATCAGCAGCCGATAAACCATTAAAAAACATTGAGGCTATTTTTTTCTTTCTAATTTTTAGGCTTAGGGTTATGCTATTCGGCTGCTCATGACTTTAGTTTGTTTGCCTGATCACATATTCAAAAAGCAATTCAAGTTCTTCCTAACTTCCACAGATCAGGGCCCTGCTTCCTCCGATTAGAATAAAACCTTTTAGAGCAAACCAAAAATCAATTTGTGCCATGTTTAATGTGAGCTTTTGCCTGTATGTCTAGCAGCTGCGACCACAAACATGTGACCCTGTTTGTAATGGGGTCTCTACATTAGTCAGTCTAATGCAATCCAATCTTTCCATCTCAATCAATTATTTACATGTAGATTTACAGTGAAGTGCTAATATAGTGCTAATATGAAGGTTTTTGTTTGATTTTTTCTGGTAGGATACATCTTGCGTCGAGGGATTGTGTTGTGTCTGTAACCTGTCTGCTTTTATCTGCTGGAAATAAAAAGGACCATACACACCGGAGCCGGCTGCCCGCTGGCCTCTTGAAAAATATAAGACTCATTTTCAATGGAGAGCCGGGCGAGGTGCAGGATGTCCTCACCCACGTCCACCCCTACCGGCAGACTTCAAACCGCTTCAGAGGGAAAACGGCGGAGCGAGGGGGAGCGGCGAACGCAGGGCTGTGAAGGTCTACAAAGAGAAAGTCAGATGGAGCGAGAGAGCAGAGGCAGAGTGAAAGAGTGATGTGTGATAATGGAGGAAGCGACAGTAACATCTGGATTATAATCTGCTGCGGTGTAACGGCAGCTGAGAGCCTTCTGCGCCATCATATTAACACATCATACACAATCACGCAGCGTCATTAAACATGCACTTTACCAAAGAACCTTGTCTGACTTTCTGTTGTTTAAGGAAGAAAAAAAAACTCTTGGCCGCCATATATACAGCGTTGACAGTTTGCATAAGTGCTATTCTAAAATTCTGTGCCATCACTGAAAAACTGAAAAATAAAACTCAAAACAAAATTCAAAAACAATCAAATTGAGTCTAACAATGCATTATATTTATTTCAATACTTAGGTTGTTCCTCGTCTCTTAAAGTGACAGGAGACTGCCCAAATCCCTGTGATTAAGAGAGAAGCAGAGACCCTTGGGTCCACCATCTCGTTTCTCAGCTGTCACTGTCTGTATTTATGAGGCCCGTACGCTATTATCCTGCGGATCCATCTGGAACACTGTCCTTATTGTAAACATGTCACCCTCATTTTAACAATACCACTCTTGAGTTTACAGTGATCCATCAAATAGCTCGGAGATAAAGAGTGACTGACACATGAGCGTTGGATCCTGTCATCCTCACGAGCCGCATACATTTTCTGAAGGTGTCTGAGGCAGAGACGCACTAGTCTCATTTTTTCAGTACAGACATAGACACTAGTGCTTTGGGTGTCAGCTATTATCTGATACTGAACTGACACCAGTGTACACAGGGTCAATGGCAGGGGTCTTGAGGAGGGGCCGAGCTCCTGAGCTTATATTTTTTGGATACAATATTTGAAGAATAGTGGATGTCATTGACTGATTTAGTGTTTCAATTAGTGATAGTATAGAGTAGACTAACATTAGGCCTTTTCACACATGCACTGTCCTCCACACTTTATCCTGACTTTATCTAGAGCATAATCCACTCAATGCAGTCAGGAAGGACTCCTTTGTCAGCTTGCTTGGTGTTGTAAATGGCCACTCTAATTAAGCATCATATCCCACCTCAACACATTCTCCCCATCCTCCATGACTCAGAAAACCACCCCGAATATCTTCTGAGATGCATGAACGCAAATCCTACATCATTCAGACTTCTTTTGCATGTTTAAAATGCACAGGTCAGCAACATGATGTCCCACAGCTATCTGCTAACAGTAAAACCTTGGTGGACTGGTTATGTACAACATACACACAAACTATGCACAACGCTAACTAAAGTCACAGTGGGGTAGACTGTGATTAATATAATCACTGCTCTTCTGTATTGGCAGTTATGCTGGCAACAGACCGGGAGCTGCCAGTCACACTGTCAATCATCCCCCGCTGAGTAACTTGACAATTTATTGTCTGGGTTATTCTTGTAGAAATACACAAAATTGACAAAATGCCAGCCACAACTAAGGTCTTTTTCTATTTACTGTTAGTTTTTCTGTCAAGTATACTTTAGAATGTGGGATTGGTCAAAGCTGCCAGATTTTCTCCACCCTTTGTCCAATTTTTTAAACACTGTGCCTCTGTCTCAAATAGCAAAATGAGTCAAACTGTTGCAAGTCAAATTACGACCAGTCCAAACAGACCGTGTCAAATAACAACTCACTTTGTGTGTAACGCACTGAAGGCATCTTGTTGATACCTTCCATCCCTTTTTTCCCCACTTGGCACCTGTTTTTTGAAAGCCGTCTCTGGGTGTTTTTTTTGCTCAACTTTCCACTCCACTGAGTGCGTCTGAAACAGTTGTCAGAGGAGTCGGCGCTGTCTGTCACATTATGAGCTCCTGCCGAGACACATCCACAAACAAACAGGCGTAAATGGAGAGAGACAGCCCTGGAGAGACAAAGCAATAAAGGTGAGACAGAAAAGAGGAAAGGTAAACTGACAGACAGACAGACAGGGTGAAATGGAACGGATAAAGAACGCAGAGAGCAGACAGACAGACAGACGGGAGGCCTCTCACTGCTGAGTCACACACAGCTCTGCCAAGTCCAACTGCACTTCCCAAAAACTTCACCGCGCTCCTCACATTCTCAGCTGTGGACGGCTATGCGAGTGCGTGTTTAAGTGTCAGTGTGAGTGCGTCGGCAGCTGTGCATTCCAATCAGGGAGATTTAACCCTCTCGCCCCCGCTGACGGACCCTCCCTCCCCCCTCCTCCCTCCCCCCAACCCCATCCCACCACCGCACTCGTTGTAATATGCGCTAATACCCTCCGCCTGGCTACCATCTGGACCCGAGCTGGACCGGTCTCTGCACTCTGTGTCTCCGTCAGCAGGGCTCACTCTCACCCAAATCACAATTAGCTTCTTATCATGTTAAATAATCAATAAGAAGTGATCACACCCGCTTTTTATACAACGAGCTACATCAAAATGAAAAAAAAAAGGATATACCAATACAAAAGTCAAAATTCTATAGAAACAAAACTGATAAATTACTAATCAAAAGATCCATAATGACATAAAGTTTAGTACACTGCATACCTATAAGAATATCAGCTATTTTCTTGCCATTGTTCTGTATTCTCCTGACTTTCAGTGGAGTTTCATCATCCTCGTGTCTGACAGAAGAAGAGTCACACGCGCAAAAAACAGCAAATGTGGAGAAACAAAGAGTTTATTTATAGTGCACGTGTCCAGATAACGGGCATAAAATTATAATGGGCAGTATTATGGCATATCAGAGTTAGCGTTGCATTATAGATAAGGCTAAGCATCACTAACTGGATATTGCTATGGTCAGAAAATGACTTTTTTATGATTATCCTTCATCCTAAAAGTGGCAGCGCAAACATGGAGGGTGTGAAGTGGTCCTGTCTTTATCGAATAACAAAAGCGTGACAGAGGCAAGATGGATGGAGACAGCTCGGGCATAAATGCATGAGCTCAGAGTTATGGGACATCACTGACGTATTGCTTGCGTACATGGCAGAAAATGCACAAAACAAGCTTGACACACCACATTTTTTAAACCTTTTTACTGTTATTCTTTTTTGGCGTGTACATAAAAGCCAATTGACTTTTTTACAGAACCAGAATGCAGCCTAAAATGACTGCAGTGGATTATTTTTTTTTTTTTTTGCTGTGTCGTTGGGTCACGAAAGCTGACTAAGATGGGATATTGTTGAGGGGAATATCACAGAAAAGAAAAACTGGAGTGTGTATATATGTGCCACATTTACAGCATTGAATTATGTGTATAAGAAATGCCTTTACATGTGTGCTTCGGTGGCATTAAGTCCGAGAAGGAAAGGGTAAAAGGAGAGGCTTTCTAACAGGGTCTGTGTTGGTGTCGCCTCCAAGGAGCTCCACTGCCCGCACTAATGAGACACGCACACGCAAAAGCCCACTGGAACTCTGTCGGTGAGCCTCCAAACGAGCCCACTGATCCGTCCCCGGCCATGACGAGGCCAAAGGTCCATGTCCGTCCAGCTCCTCGTATTTAATCCCTGCCCATCTCGGCCTCTTTCCCTCTCGGTGACGCTTCACACGCTTGATCTTTTCCACCACGGCACCGCTTCCTCATCTCTATCTAGGGAGAAATAAAACCTCAAATGCTGCTTTCCTCCGCTCCACATCCAGCCTGCGTTTCTATACTATGTGGGTGGGTATGGGATTAAAACATATGTTCATCAGAAAAGGGATTACAGGCCAGTGGTGTGATCTAATCTGAATGCGGCCCTCACAGGAGAACGACCTGCTCGTGCTACCACACACACACATATAGTATTGACGGGCCTGACCTACAGAGCTGGCTTTGTTGGGTCACTGGTCCTAACCAATCACACTGCAGCCTTGGACAACAGATGGGATCGTTGCAGTAATCTGGCTGTATGAATTCGTCTTGAGCTTGTCTTAGCGAAGAATAATACACTTTAGATGGTAGTAGCCTTGTCATGTAGTCTGCAGCGTAATTCGATTTGCTTCATTAATGATCATCTAGCTTTGTCGTCGGGAAATAGTACAAAATTTAGGATGTTTTCTACCACTACTGACCTGATCTGCACTGTACTGCTCCAGTGGAAACAAAACCATCTCTACCGACTCTAAACCGGCAATACTGAATGTTTTTTCTGTCCAGGGAAGACCTCTCCAGACACCTATAGCAGTCAAGATAGGCTCCACGCTCCAGCGCCCTGTGGTAGACAATGAATGAATAAGTAATGTATATATGTCTTTTCTTTGGTTTCTGTTGTTTTCACCTGTCAGTCATAGTCTTTAAGAATTATATGTGAAATCAAAATTTGTCAAAGGAAGTAGGCACCTTCTGGTTACTGAACATTCAGGTTTGGCTGGCTGAACTTGCAGACTGCACCGTAAAAGTAGCAAGAACAATTCAGATGTTCTTTAGCTTCTTTTAAAGTATGAATAATAAAGAAACCCTTCTCTGAACCCCTGAGTCAAAGTTGTATCTTTTATTATGCATCACTACTGTGTGGTAGATTGCACTATTGACTGCACCTGACAGCACTACAATGCTCTTTAAAGTGCTAGCTGCATTTGTCAACCACTAATTAATGAGCCGCCTTCTCCACCACCTGAGCCACACAATTGTACAATGAATGAGAAAATGGACAAAGGCGTGGACAAAGGGAAACAACAATACATCGTATTGACATCACTGTCTTCTACCATGATGCCAGCCCACATTAGTCTTGACTCTGTGCCAGCGAGTGTGTAGACCACAACTGTTATTTATGTTGTCATTACCAGTGTAAACTGACCAGCAGGCCCTTAAACTTGGTGCATTCTTTTGTGTGTGTTTGTGCTCGGAGTAGCAGCACTTGTCAGTTGATTTATGGACTTCTGGGAAAGCAGCAGCAGCAGCACAGTGCAGCTGCTGTCATGCCACGGATCAAAGGGGATTCCTAGACAGGCAGCAAGGAGGAGGGAAAGAGGACATGTTGAATGGGAAGGGAAGGGTAGCTTTAGCTCCATGGAGCGAGGGGAACTTAATGAACCGCGCCGCACCGGTGCCAGCTGCTTGGAATCTGTGAGCTTCAGAGAGAGAGGGAAGATTGTGGATCCTCGGCTCATCAGAGGTGAGAGTTTCAAGGAGCACAAGCCAGAGAACCTATCAATTAAACCAATAAGAATAGTTAGGAGGCATATAATTAAGACATTAGGAAGTTAATGAAGTCTTAAAGGAACGTTAAAGGAGCACTGTGTCATTATGTCACTAGTATCACCACTGGCTATTTGCAGTATTGCAGCACAAACACAATACACAGCAAATAGTATTGTGCACACACAGCATTGTTGCCTGGTAAGTGTTGACAGGGCACCAACTTCTGGAAAAAAAAAGGGTTAATATTGTTATATTTATATTGAACTACCATGAAAAAGGTGTCTAATGGAAGAGCCAAATCATCAGAGAGGAAATGGAGACTATAAACTTTAAAACACCTGACAGACACATTTTAGTGTATTCCCCATCATCACACCATTCCAATGGAAATTCTGATCAAATAAGGTTAGCAAACAAAAATACAATTTTAAGGGAAGAAAGAAAATTATGGTGTAGTGGTACTCCACAACAAATCTGTGAACGTTTAAATCAAACTCAAAAGCAACAATAATAAACGTGCACATGGAGAGAGTGTGGAAAGTCTTTTAATGTATGACTCTCCAAAATGTGCAGTTATTTCAACAAATGACCAAAAGGGGCAAAAAACTGCACAATGATGTCACAATACTGTGGTAGAAAGGTCTATAAATGTTCCAAGTAAATGTTGTATTCAAGACAATTCAGGGACAAGTGAACCAACCAAAAATGTAATTTTCCAAAGTGTAAAAACAGTTTTAAGAGATGACGGCTTAGAATTTATTCAGTGACAAATGGGTCTTTGTTCTGTTCCTAAATATATGGGGTGTTATTGTCGACTGAAACAATTCAAGCCAAATTTGTACCTAATAAATTCTACTGGTGCATGCAATATGACTTGTTATTTTCCATTCACACTCTATTACGTTTTCAGTGGCACCCCATTATTCTCCTAATGATCATCAATCACATAATCTAATGTTGAGTGATGCTGCTCTACTCTGCTGCTGATTATTTAGCTCTTGTAATCCAATCGTGCGCCAGTGACTAATTCTTCAAAACAGCAGACACCAATCCAGGTGTTATTAAAAATCCCTACAGGAGACTACTGTACCCAGATTAATTAAAGAACAAAAACACATTTCTATTAGCACAGTGTACTGCAGAAGAGAATGATTTGTCATTATAATATGAATATATATAAATCTTTCTATCTATGTCCTCCAGTTGCAGCGAGACATAAAAGTGGGACAGGCCGGAGATGAATGAGAAACCGCAGTTCCCTCTAAGTTTAGAAATCCATCTGTCTGCGCTGTCACAGACAAAACACTGTTTGTGGTCACACAGCGAATGAGTCTGGGAACTGCTGTAGATCACTGAAAAACCTCCCCAGTGACCAAACAGTTACTGCATTTTGCTTGCCACTAAATAAGATTTAGTAGACAAGAAAGGGCTTTGGGGTTAAAAGGGTTGTACTGTACTTGAAAAAATATCATTTATGTTGTCACTTACAGCAGATTTATCATTCTAAAGAAAGATTACTCACCAGATATAGAGCAGTCAGTCTTATAAAAGAAAAAAACGTGGGCTCAGATCTGGTATTAAAATGTGTCCCGAGTGAAAGGATTAAAAGTAACATGTATTAATGCCAAGTGTGCCATTTAAACCCAGCATTCTCAACTGTTTTTAGTGGGTTGGGGGAAAAAAAACATTATAGATTAATGTAGTTTCAGTGTTTAGTCATATTGTGAGGCTTTTATTCTGATAAAAGCACAGTTTGGTGATGCCTCTGTAATAACAATGAACTCAAAATGTTAAGTTGTTGACAAAGAGTGTGAACTTTAATATGAAAAGAGTTTTGCAATATATCTCATGTTGTTCTTGAAGAGTTGTTAAATCTTGAAAAAATGCGGTCCAAATATGAGACCACTTGAGAATTAAACTTAAGGGCATTAAAGGCATTTGTTTATTTGCATTTAAAGAGTAAAGAGAGTGTCATGAGCTGTGATCTGATGGAAACATAACCTTTTTTAGATTCATTACAAATGCATTTTAATTTAAAGTTTGAACAGTCTAATCTCCATCTTTCTGGAGATCCTTGAATCTGGCATCTGATTTTATTTTTATTATTTCAACAAAGTACGTGTTCCCTCTCAGTTATTTCAATCAAAGACATGTAACAAGGCATCCAAGTTTGCAGCAACTTTTCAGGATCTATTACTAAGAAAATGGCCAAACTCCATCATCTTAATACAGAACTACAGTTATTTTTAAACTGCACTGTGAGAAAAGGGTACTTCAAATCTCACATGGCCCTGGATCCGTGTGTACAAGATCTGTATGAGCAAACGTCTCCCCGACAACTGGTAAAATATGTCAACGTGAAAACTAAGACAAATTCAAAATCTTCCCCCTGCCTTAGGAGGCCTTACCGGGAGAGAAAACCAAAAGTGACGGGAACATGTCAGCGCATGACGTGACAACTGATGGAAGTGAGAATAAGGGCTATAGGACGAGACGAGGAATGGGAGAAGGAGACAGGGGAGGAGGCGGGGTGAGCCCAAAGTGACAGAGGCACTGTCGAGACACAAACGGGACTGTGGGATACGTTGAGGTCAGCGAAAAAGAGGATGAGTCAGAGGAGAAGGAAGTTTAAAGACAGGCACTGGACGGAGTATGAAAGGAAAAAAAAAACAGACATGTGGGGTTTGTTTACTTTAATTACCGTGTGACAGGACGCCAATAAGGGAGACTGTACTGGCCATAGACACACAACACAGAAATGCCGGACAACTGACAGTCAGCTCCAATTACCAAGAAAAAATACTCCTTCCTGCACATGACGCTGGGGTGAACACTGATCCCTGACAGGTGGAGAAGAGAGAGCGCTAAATGAATGAGTAGGTGGGTGCTGCCGTTACAGGGGCTTTTATTTATTGCTTGCGGTTTGGAATTTATTGCTCGCGCTGGCACCAAACTGGCACTGTTTCCGCTAACGTATAAATGTACTCTGCTAAGTAACACGATTGGGATTCAGGGCACATCGCTGGATTTTTACCACCCCGACAAAGAATACAGCACGCCCGTATTAAGAGTCTGACATATTGTGTTTTCATTCCTTTTGCTCATTTGGGCCATCTGGGTTCACATGCCACCGCATAATAGCGTCGAGTCGCGCAAAACAACATTAGTAACTTGAAAAATAGCAAAAACATCATTGGCTTTGTTAGATAATAGTCTGCACATATGCTGTCTGAACTGAATTGATACTATACACACACAATGTTTTTTATTGTTTGGTGATATCATTACAAAGGGTAACCAAAGTCAGATGAGAGCTGAACCAAAAGTACTTTAAATCTACCTGTGGGCTCTCTTCTAAATAATGTATTTCAATAGTCTGAGAGCATATATTCCTGTAATAATGCAGATGAAACATAAATTGCAATGTCATATCCAGAGGCCATGAATGAATAGTTCTGTAAAGGCAAATAAAAAGTTATGTCAGGTAATTTAAGGACATTTGGCGCTCGGTTAAGGATTTAAAGCATTCAACACAAGACATACTGAGATTTGAGGTTTATGTTTGATATACTTAACACTTTGTTGTGATTATCTGATTACAGACTTGATTACTCCAGCGGATAGATATTGATTGTGAGCAACAAAACAACAAATTGCCATAAACAGAGCTGCACAGTGAATCAAAAAAGTATTGTTATTACAATATCAGGAGATGCAGCACCACAAAGAGCTCTTTGACTCTCAATTATATAATGGTTTATAATGTGACAGGCATTCACCCTTAGCATGAGGCCAGCCAGTTACTTGTGATCCATTTCAACTTCAGCAGGCAAGCACTTAACAGTTAATAGTGTATCCATGTTTTGACTTGAGATGAGTGCATTAAAACCTTCCCCTATCACTGAATTGTTCCAAGCCTTGTCTACAACAGTTTAATTTGTGTGTGGCACCCAAACAATAAAAATCCCCACCCAATATCACTAACAGGATTGGCCATGCTGTTGTTTTTTTCAGTTTTCTTATATTCCTTAAAATGGCTGCTCAAAACAAAACCCGGATATATGGAGCTCTCTTAAAAGGAATTACATTGGAGTTCTCTTCTCGCTGTGTAGACCTTAAATCAGATGGACATAATACACTGCTTCCTGTCTCAGCAGAAAAGCCTAAATGAAGTATCGGGGCATGTCTGACTCTCTTCTAAGCCCTTGATTGGCCATTAGAGCTGTCAGTCACTTAAGACACCGACACCACAGCTCAAGGCCACTGGACATCTCGTATCTCACAACATGGATGGCCACGCTTTGAGAACCTCATACTCAAGTTCACGCCGTCTCCCCGGGGCGGTCTATCTCACACTACACCACCACTGGACAGGATCTGCTGCCCGGGCCAGTAGAAATCACTGGTGCGGCAACAGAAAGTGATTGCGTGCCTCCTTTAGGTCATAAATACTGCCAGCTGAGTTCGCCCATGACCGAGCCCTCCTTCCCTGCTGCGGTCAGCGAGCCTTGGCAGCCTTCCTGTCCGACTCAGTGATTCTGTCGCCGCTAAACACACTATTAAGATGAGACTGAATGACAAGGTTTGCTCCGCGATCCCACGGAAAGCGGTTCATAAACGGGAGTGAGGAAGGTGAGATGAGCCGCAAGCTGTGGCCCGCTGAAGAGACGCTGAATTAACTGCGGTTCCCTCAGCTTTATAGATGCTGTCTGTAAGTAAAATCCTCCAAATCACTCGATTGAGATTGCTGTCTCTTATCACTGGTCTTTTTTTTTTTGAGTGTGTGTTTGTTGTTGTTATTACACTGTCCAGATGTATTTATTCGAAGCGGCTGCCACAAAAGAATAAACAGACTGGAGGTAACACGTCAATGCGCAGGGCCACAATGGGAAACAAATGTACGCCATTGAAATGCCTAGATCCACTGACGCTATCAGGCTTTTAGTGCGATAAGCCCCGCTGAGCAGAATCCAGACGAGTGATGTGCAAGGCTCGCTTATCCGGTAGACTCCATGGCAACACTCTTTCTGCAGATGTAAAAAAAAACACACATCCTTAAAACATCTGCTGCGGTTTAGTCTTGTGTTTGATGAGACTTAGCATTTTTAAAACACTCTGCTTGTTAGTTTAAGGAAAGGATTACAGCTCAGCAACAACAGTTGCTCATCAGATTAACAGCAATATTAGCAAATATTTAGACGAGCGAGCTAATGAAGACATCCACTTCCTTATCCCTTATCTGCTACTTTCTTTCTTCACTGTAACCAGCCACTAACTTTCTCCTATTGCAAGACTGAAATGTGAGAAGTTTAGGGGAAATACAGTGCCATGAAAAAGTGTTTGCCCCCTTCTTGAGTTCTTATTTTTTGGCACATCTGTTAATTCATGATTTAACATGGGGGGCAATTACCTTGTCACATAGAGCAAGGTAGGTTTGTATAGGTTTTTTATCCCTTAATAAATAAAATAATGACTTCAAGACTGCATTTTGTGTTTACTTGAGTAATTGTCTAGTATTTCAATTTGTATGATGATGTGATGACAAATGTGCAAAAAATAAGAAATCAGGAAGGGGACAAACACTTTTTCATAGCACTGTACATATTGTTATCATTTGGTCTGTATCAAACACACATATAAAACACACATTTTCTACCAGTTGCGATACTGAGATCTTTGCAGTTACTCCGGTGCTGCACATCTCACATAATGATCAGAAGGCAGTATATTAGAAATAATGGTTATGTTGCACCGGCGAGAACAAACAAATGCATGATGGGTAGAAAATAAACTGGTTTGCATAGCAGTGATTTGTGACAGTAATAACACTGAAACGTATTTGATGCCATATGCACAAATGGCTGTATTCTAAATAGCCCACTGCCACAATACTGACTACATCAATCAAAATGGAGGAACACTTCTCCACTGCACCTTTCTTCGCAATGGTTTCCCAGCTCAAATGTAAAAAAATGTAGCTTGCAATTCAACAACTCACACACTTCCTTTCTACAGCTTGGGAAAAACTACGGAAGCCCTGCATGGACAAGCGATTGTCTATGGGCAAACCCCTCAGAGATCAGTCACACAGTAAGTTCACTTAAAAATGTACAAAATGATTTAGTCGATAAATGTCCAAAACCTTAATGCAAAAGTAGGTTTCAATAAAGAAATATGAGTGAGCTTCTCATCCAGCAGTGCTCAGTTTGTCCAATGGAACGAAAGGCATTTTACAAGAAAGGCAAATGCAAAGACCAACATATTCCACTTTGTTCAGCTGTATATTATAAAATTGCACAATGCACCTTTAAGTCATAAATTTTAGCTTTAATCTTAGTATATTGTCAAGGTTTTCAAGTTACCACTAAACAGAGAGGCCAAAGAAATACATGACAAACCAAGCTTTTTATCTTGAGTCAATATGGGAAAAAATTATTAGTAATTATTTTAAACAACAACATGAATTTAGAGACCAGCCTACATATATTGCCTTAGCCATATTAGCCAAAAAATTATTAAAACATTTAGGACATTAGCAGGACTAGATAATAACAGGAAAACATGCAGTATGTCAAAACTAAGTTGAACATTGCACTAACTATATGTGCCCTCTTTTTGGCCAATTATTTTGAAATGCAAAGTGCAATACAGATCAGATCAATATATTGTGCAGCCTTTAAAGATTTACTTTATATATTGAAGGCTCTTTTACAATGTTATAAAGGCACTAGAAATCCACATTACTTCAACTAAAACCCGTATAAACTGTCACATATTCACATTTGTTTGACTCACTGTGACCGTTCCTTCCTGCAGCATCACGAGTAGGATATGAACACATTATTGAAAGTGTCATTGCTAAGTAGCCCGCGATATATTTTATTCAATGCACTGAAGTGAAACTACAGTATTGTGAGTAGGATTTTAAAGGATTTTAGGAGTGTCACAGAAATCACCGGCGTCCCGACAGCCATCCCTGCTCTCACTGACAGCCCTCTCCGCCTGCAGCCTCTTTTATGTATGTTTCTTACAAAGTGTCAAATAAAATCCATCAACCGCTTATTCAATTTCTCCCCCCGACGGGCAGGGCTCACACTCACGCTGCGCTGACCCACGTGTGGCAGAGGTGGCTGATGTCATCCAGGCGACCTGTCACTGAACCCTGGGGCCTGTGATTACAGTAGAGGTGGAAAGATGCGGTCTGTGAACTGGCCTGTGAATAATAAATGACGTGGAACTAATGACGGGAGTTGTATGCGCACAGGTTACATACAGTAACGGGATTGCTCGGCCCATGTGTGTTTTACAGGCTCGGGGTAATTAAAGGGAGAGGTTTATTGCCCCTGTGTAAAACAGTCATCAGCACAGAGGGATGGCTAAATGTCTCAGAAACCGTTTAGGCTTTACGTCGACACATCACAAATGAGATGGCACAAATCTTTCAAATGGATGCGTGTGTGTGTGTCTGTTTTGGGAGCTGCTAGCATGCGTGCAGCGTTCATTTGTTGGCTTCACAAACAGAAGGTGAAAGAAGCAGTCATTGCATGGGTTCTGACTTTAAAGGGCCCATAAGATTTGATGTCGTTATCTCCTCCCATTTCCCAGAGAAAGACACATCCTGCTTTTAAACTAACTTGCTGATGTTTTGAGTTTCTTACAGACACTTTTAAGGCTACAGAATGTCAATTGATAAGTTTCTTTTTGATTATCCTTGGTGGCTTGCCTGCTCTGACATCCTGTAGTGTAATACTTTTTTCTGTTCTGTATAAATAGTTAGTCTGGTCTGTGTGAAATCGAGTTGGATTTAAAGGAGCAGCATCAAGTCTCAGAATCAGTTTGTATAGTTTAGGCAGAAGTCAGACAAACTAGTGGAGAGAGGATTTAGACAAAGAAGAAGTGGCCATTGCGTGAAGAGAAGGGATTCTAGACCCATTTAAAGTGAATGGTTGTGGATGGCCAGGCTCCCCAGCGACTGCAATACCATAAGAAAGTATTTTCATATATAAAACCAGATTTGTGGGCACTGATGACTTACTTACTTTATTAATTATTGTATATAAACTATATTTGTTGTTAACTGTAAATGTTCTGTACATTGTGTAATTTTCATATATATATTTATTATTATTTATTATTTAAGGCAGCCTTTTTACGACTGGCAAAGGGACTACTGACGAAAATTTGCCTTATTCAGTTAACTCAGGTACATTTACATTGTTTAATTTTGATTAATGTTCACTGTCCCTTTTTCAAATAAATAAATAAAATAAAAATATGGAAACAACGGGAGAGGGTTACACCAAGAGATATAGCTATATCTTAATGTATTAAAGTAATACTATGTGAGTTCTTATGATAAAATGCATATCCTCCAAAATAATGTACATATATGTCCTCAAAAAATATGAATGGTATAAAAAAATTAAAAAATAATTTAAAAAAAGAATAACCCCTCTTTTATAGACCCGCTCAACACATACTTTACTGTATAATTCACAGCAATTTAAAAAATCTATAGACAGATATACATATACAAAAGTGTTACATAAATATAACACTAAAACGCAGAATAACATAAATAATCCCAAATTTAGCCAGGATGGATGCTACATTAAACAACATGGACCATCCTCTCCATCATGTAAAAGACTGACTATTGAACATCTACAATCAATGCACTCTTCATCAGCTTAGCCTAGTATTCCACAACAACAACAGGTGTCCGGACCACGGCCTCGAGTGAAGGCTTCCGACCGCAGCGTTAGTATTTCGTGCAGTGTGCTTGGGGTCACATGGAAAGGTCGGGTCTGGCTATAGATTATTGATGAAGTGATCAGTCTCAGGCTTAGAGGAGGGTCAACCTTTGTTAAACAATCCTCTAAAGCTCATCTGTGGGCTGATTTTTGAAAATAAAAGCAGTGCTCTCATTACCAGAAGAATTGCCCAGATTATGCATGAGCTGTAAAATCATGAGAGTATCATACGGACATACTATAGGTCGTAATCCACAAGTGATCCTATTGAGCCTATTGTAAATAAGTATGCATGATTTTAGAGCTGGATTTCAACTGTTGGTCGGTCATTAGTCCTATGCTCGTCTAAATTTAACCATCAGGAGGCAGATTAGGACAAATGGGGATCAGGAAATCTGTTCTTTGTTCTTCCTGCTGTCTGTATGACAGCGGTTACATAAGCCTGTCCTTACTTACATAAGCATCATTAGTCAGCGCTAAATTTCAAACTGTTAAAATGCATTCAAAAAGCCATGGGTCACACGTGGTGGCCTAATTCTAAACTAAATACTTTTGTTTGTAGTAGCCAATAGTAATCCCGGGCACAATCTTTCCACAGAAGGCAAAGCTAAGTACAAAACAGCATGTATTTTTTGGCAGATTATCCCTTAAAAAGTCACATGAAGATGGCAATTTTGTGTTTTTCACTGTGCACACACTGTCTTTGTATTTCCTTGAAGTGAAAAAAAACAAACAATCAAATAGTGCAACCTCATCACACATGTCAGTACACATCTGTGGCCACTCAGCAACACTGCCAAAGCCCAGAAATGACCAGCTGGTGCAAAAATCATTATGGCCGGAGCTGCTGTGTGGCCAAGCCAATTCACATTACCATGTCAAATGAGTTGGTGCTGCTCCACAAAGTGATAACAATTACAGTAAAAGCAATAAAACTGTACTCCTCACAAGCTGTTTTTACATCCTCTTGTCAAACATCAAATATTGATGGTAAAAGTATGAGGAACGAAGCTATTGCAAACTTTAGGCTAATGTATGTGTTAACGAGTGCCAAGAAGGAAATTGGTTCAACGTTGAATTAAATTATGTTTAAAAAGAAAGAAAGTACAATATCTTATGAATGTAGCTGTCTACATTTCTATTCTCAAAAGCTTATCCAATACAGAATAACTGTAGTCAATGCACAATCTATTAACATATAGGACTACTCTGGTGTGTGTTGTTCTTGTTATAAACATTTTACAAGAAGTATGAATGCTAAATGTAGTGCAGCTGATGAGCATTACTTACTTCATGAGTGAGTCTATATAGGAAACTGCTTCAGCATTTTAGAATTCAAGTTTAATAGCTTGGAATAAACTGAAAACGTGGCTATACCTCCAGCCGGAGTCGTGAAAGTTTATCTCAAAGTTTACATAGCAGCCTCTATTTTGCCGCACATATAACAATGGAAATGCAAGCTTTTTCAGAAGTTACCCACAGTTACATATTAACCTGTACCACTTAATGGATACCTGGCAATAAGGTAAGTACAAGATAGATCACAAAGAGCCTACGTAATGTTATTGGACATTTTATCTTGGAAAGGCCTGCACATTTTCATCTTGACCCATTATCTAGATTTGGGATATTAATTGTTTTAGTTTTTTGTAATAATAAATAAATACATTTTTTAAAAGTATTTATTCATTTATTTATGATCGCTGTTGATGTATGATTTATCGCTATCTTTTGTTCCAGCCTACACAACCTGCATACAGTAACACAACACACACAGAGGCACACAAACACTTACCAGCAATGTATTAATGTAATGTCTGTAATGTTTTGTGCAGCACAAAAAGCATAAAAAAAAGAAATAAAAAAAAAAAGATTTGGGATATTATTATTTGACATTATTTATGGGGCTTGTCTTGTAGCAAAGTTACACATACTGTATTTGCTGTGTGTTGTTCTCCAAATATTAGCCTCAATTATTCTGGCATGAGGTCTGAAGTCGGGTTATCTGAGGTCACACATCACAGTGACCTTTAACCCTTGACCATCAAATTCTTATCGGTTTAACCAAGTGGACCGGCTCATCAGCTGAAGCGGGGTTCTCCCTATGGTCATTCCCATTACATCACATTTACAATAATGAGATGGACATGAGGTCACGCTGACTGAGACCTTTGACCTCTGATCATTCTTAGGTCTATGTAAACACAATATTAGGAAGTTATTGAGATGTAACACTGGATATTAATTTGATAGATTCCAGTGCTTATGGTTAAGTTCTAGCCAATAAATCATATTTTCTTTTGAGGGTTACGGCAGAAGTTGTTTTGGTTGATTATGCTGCGAACTGATTGAAACTATCATATGTTTGCAAAAGCGACAGACAAAGATGAATAAGCAGAAGAAAGAGCTGTAGCAGTGGCTTAATACTACATCTGTGCGTCTTGCAAAAAGGACATCTGCTTCTTCAATTCAGTTGATTTTGTTTCCTGTCCCGACGGTGTGACCTTTCCTGATCTTTGGCTGAACACACCGAGTCGAGAAAAGAAATGAAACATGAATGATGCCTAAACAGAAACTTGAATCTCTGTAGCCATTTTTTTAAGAGGACGGGTGTGTTACGAGGGAAGCCATGAATTATACACGAGTGAATCGTGATTGCTCGTTCAAATTAATTTACATCTTTTATGTTGCCATTAACTGTGTCATTAACATTGCGTGACACAAAAGCCGAGGAAATGTGCTGATTCGAAGAAAGCGCTAGTGAAGAACGGCGAAGTGAGCCAAATTGAACAGAGAAGAGGCCACCGGGGCTTGGAGGAGGTAATGTTGGAGAAAGAAGGAGGTGACGATTCGCTGGGGGATGAAAGAGGGAAGAGGGAAGAGAGAAAAAAATCAAAGAGAGCTAATTTTTTTTATGTTTGCACCCATAACATTTCAAATCCTTTGATATTCTTATACATATTTCCACTCCACCCTTAAATTAACCCTGTTGTAACAGTATTTAGTTGATCGTATAACGCAGATTTAAACTGGTTATAACCAGATTAGATGGATTTTAGGTGGTTTAACTCACACTTTACCCAGTTTGAAATGGATTTTAACTGGCTTCAAGCTGGTTATAGATGGATTTGGATGGGCTTTACATGGCCAGGACTTGATTTTGATGGATGCATAAACAAATTAATGTAAACTTTAGTCTTTAGACGTTTGTCCAGCAGCATTTCACAACCTCATCTGTCTTAATGAAAGCCTCACCTTATACATTTATTGCTTCCTGAATCTACAGCTGAAAATGCCAGCATCAGGACACGTTTACAGCAATTTACTTTGGACTTTACAACATGGAAAGCAAAAAATGGAATGTAATTTGCCATATCCCTCATACAAAGCTGAATAAAACCAGGAAATGTCCTTTTTAGGTCTGCTTTACTCCTCTCCACTGTGAATCAACACGGACATGCTGCTGATACAATGCAGCTGATTTTATTAAAGCAGATAAGCAGTGGCTGTAGGAAATATATACTGCGTGTATTTGCCAATTAGTGAACATCCACGTCAGGCATAAAGTCGATGGAAGGAAGAACATAATAAGAACTTATCATCACACGTTACTCTAATATGTCATCACACTGGTAACATAGTGATTTTCTACTTTTTTCATCTTGGACCTTGGTTTCTCAGAGTCCTATGTGGAAATAGCGATCAGCCTGAGGTTAAATTTACCTTATTTCTCTGCAAGCCCAATGTGCTTCTAACCTTTGTTCAAATCTACTCATAGAAAAATAATAGAATAACAAATCTCTGCAGCTCATACTTTGTTACACTTTGTTTTCAATGGCTCTGGTAAATTTTTCGATTCCTTTTAATTATTCATGTTCCTAGACTCATAAAGCCCATTTCGGAAAGGCCACCAGTAATGCCTTCATGTCGGATGCCTGTAAACCATCAGTACAAACACACTAATTGGATGCAGAGCTGTCTGGCATTTTACAGTAATGGACATTAATTCAACCCCACAAAGCCTTTCTCCCCTGAATTCTTTAATCTAACGGCGCCAAATGCTCTCGACACGTGACACACAGACTCATCAGAGAAGTGCAGTCCAGACGTAAAAAATAAAATAAATGAGAATTTATAACATTATTAAACCCTGATTTTAGTTACTATGAGTATTTTATATTGAGTAGAAAAATAATAATGCATATAAATAAATGTTGCTACTAAGCTTTCACATATACCCTGCAGCAATATCAATATCAATCAAACCATAAATAATCCAGTTTGCAAGAAGCATATTGAAAATAAATATTTTTTTGTGTATTTCAAATCAAAAATAGCCGCATTATGATAAACACTGGCATTTTAAGGGTTAAAAATGTCAAAAATTAATTCATATTTGATGTATATGATAAAGACTGATGTTGGTTTCAAAAAATAAAATAAAATTATTTTCTTGATTTTTGATGTGCACATTTATTTGTTGAAGGTGTGTTAGTGTGAGTATTTTACATTGAGCAAAAACTAAAAATCCATATAAATAAATATTACTACTATTCTTTCACAATTACCAAGCTGCAATAATCAAATCAAAATATTCCAATTCAAATCTAAATAATTTTAATTTGTCAAAATATTTGTGTATTTTAGACCAAAAATAAATCTGCATCATGAAAAAGGGTTAAAAATGTAAAAAAAAAAAAAAAGATAAAAATAATTAATATTTGATATGATTGTATGATGAGGACTGATGATGTAAAACTTGATTACTCATTTATAACATTTTTATAGTTTGAGTCATTTGTGTTTATTTTAAAGGTGCATCTAGGGGTTAAGACTGAATTTTGTGTTCTTTAGTTGTCGCTGAAACACAAAGAAGACTTTTACACACCGAGGGCATATTGGATCAGAACCCAATGTCTGGCCCAACAACAAACGCGGGCCATTAGAATCAATACAACAGGGCAGGTAATTAACCTGTTACCGTTTGAGTGTCATTTACCTCAATTATCTCTAACAAGTCTTTGGAGAGTCTCTTATCTTCTGCCCTCTGACGAGTCACAGGGATGTGCTCTGTCTTTCTTTCTCTCTGGAAAACAGAAACGAAGCCTTTCACTTGCCACAAATGTCTGCAAACACAAAACACCATGTGAGCTATAAGACACACACCTGAAGCCTGATTTGGGATGTTTAATTCATGAGGCAGCATCACTGTGCCGGGATTAGACACTGGCTATTGCATATGGATCAAAACACACGCACGTTAAAACTAAGCACTACTTAAAAACCGCAGGTATTAGAATATTTCTTGACACTTTCTGCCACATTCAGAGACTAATTCTCATCGTTGCCAGCTGGAGGTTCAGGAGAATAACTGTCATCGAGGGAAATTGGGGCATTTGTATTCCTGGCGACAACATTTGTGACCGTTGCATCCTGTAGGCCAGATACTTATGGCACTTTCAGTAGTCGTTTATGTGTAACCTGTCACTGTGACCCATCATCAACGCTATTTTAAAGCTATGCTCATTTCCCACTACCTCTTCTCTATCTGTACTTCCAAATTCTCACCTTATCACCTGCAATACCACAGTGACTGAGACTGCATGGCACCCCCCTGTGGACAATCGTGCTGTATTCCAAAGTCATCCTCTCCCCCAGGGCTCTCTGAAGTATTACAAAGCAGCTTCTTGGATCTTGGATGTGCCTACAATAAAAACACCTCTTTTTTTCACTGTGTATTTGCAAACTATTATCACTCTCCGTTCCTTCTGACAGACTGTATTCGAAATATCATATTCAGAGTAGGTTTAACAGCTCGACAACCGCCCAGAAGAATCAAACACTGCTCCGGGTTGACATTGACGTCACAATAAAGCACAGCCTTTGACAAATGATTTTGGCAAGTGCCCTTCGCCAACAGTCTAGGACTACAAAACTGTCTTGTAATTTTAGTGCAGGTTCCTTGCAAGGTGACAGCACGAGCAGCTGCCGACAAGAACAGGACGCAGCGGGACAGCCAGCCCTGTCAGCCGGGTCAACAATGTTTAAAAGAGTTCAAACTTTGAGGTGCTCCTTCTTCTACTTATCTTACATCATCCTGGCAGCGCTCCATTGCCGTCTCCCTATAATTCTCTTTCCTCAGCTGCCCTCGTCCTTCTCGCCATCTCGCTGCTGGGGAAGGTGTCAAAGTCTCCCTCAGTGGTAGGGATCACACCGTGGACAGCACTTGGAGACCACACTTGGACTTGGAGAGGCCATATCTGGACAAGAGTCTGGTTTTGGACTGACGAAGACACACCGACATGTGCGACAGCTAACGTTAATGCTGCTAATTGGAAATGTTCATGCCAAACATTCATGCGAACGGCTTGCGACATGTTGTCACGTCCTGTCAGCTGCTTTATGAATCAGCATTGGCGGCATAGCAGGCTAATTAGCAGGCTAGTTGACAGTAGTTAGTGTTAGTGCTAATAGTGCGAAGATTAGCCAGAGTAGCTTTGATATGCCAGTGTTTCAAAACTCTCCTCCTAATTTTGTCAATTTAATACTTTTCAATCACATCTACAACAAAGTGTGTCAGATCATTGTGTATCGAACAATATGGGAAGAAATAAATATATAGTCTATAGTCTACATTTATGAGGCATCTACTGAGATGGCAACCATGTGACACTTTCTCATTCTTGGTCACATTTGAGCGTTGTATCTAACATGTACAATGCTCTTTGGAAACCCATTACTCACAAGCTCAACTTTGACAGTTAACCTGCTTAAGAGTGCACTAATATAAAGATTAGTAAAAACAGGTTAATACTGTAATACTTAATTATGGTAGGGACGGCCTACTTGGAGTATTATAGGCTTTGTTGGATGCTATGAACTGCACAGCTTGGTTTTATGTAGAACGATGTTAGCTTATTTCAACAATCCTGTTTTGTTTTGCCTTCCTCTGGCAGGATTTAACCTTTTATTAATGTTTGGATTACTGGGTCATAACAACCTCTCCACTGGCTGCACACTGAGACACCACAGTACACCACCACAATCCTGTTTATCCGAATCCAATATTCTCATATTGCTGAATGCACAGCGCATACTGGAACAGTTAACACTGGGCCACACACTCCCTACACATATTACACAAACCGAGCAGATGCATGCCGTGTCATATCTGTAAACACTATAGTTGTGAAGATGACGGTTGAGGCTGCAGTTTGCTGTTATGAACATGTAAAAACATACCAGGCGACAATTATTGTTCAGTATGCAGATGATACAAGCTCCAGACTGTATGTGTCACGCGTCAGTACATAAGACTGGCATTTGATCCAGTGACAGAAGCAATAGCACACCATAAGGAGGGTATCACAGCAGCGATGTGTACGACTCTATCTGCAGGCTAAATGAAGAAGTTATGCATATTTCCCTAAGTAGGCCACAGGGGAGGTGGAGCGGTAAGGAGCGGCTGAGCGGGGTAATGTGATTGTCAAGACAAGCAGAATTCCCACTTCGCCTTTGTAAGATCAGGCTCTAAATGTGTGTTTGTAGTAGTGAGGGGGCACGCCAGAATGAGAGGATGAAAGAACTGAAAGAAAGCCAAAGATGAAAACTGCTGTGGCCTATAAGAGCAGGTCAGACTTTAAAGCACTCCAGATATTCAGAGCAAAAGCATCAATATTCAACCACAGTAGAAAGCTGAACTGCAGCCTTGATTTGAGTTGCCTGCCTCTCACAGGCAACACTGCAGACCCGGGAGGGGGACTTCTGCCTCCTGCCTGCTCTTTCATGTGATGGCACCGCTCTGTGGCATCCATAGATAACACACAAACACACACACTGTGATGTCATTTAAGCATGGCAGCACGGTGAAAGGTGAGCGTGTGAAAGAAGGTTTTCAGGTTACTCTGTACTTCAAACACACACAAAAGAGGAGTAGAAGAAGAAGAAGAAGAAGAAGAAGAAGAGGGGATGGAGGGGAATGGGGTGAGTTTGTTGCTATGCAACCAGACTGTGCTGTTTGAGAGAAAACCATCCACACTGCAATGAGTTAAAACATGTAAGCACACACAGTCTCATACACATGCATGCACCCACGCACATCTACAAACTGTGGGAATCAGACAGACTCAAAGCTGCCTTGGTAAAAGAAAATATTTGATGTGAACAAACTCGCACTGAATATTTTTCTCCTACATTTATGATAGGTTGTCACATATTAAACACTGGAGTGTTGATTGGTTATCAGACATGTCTTTTGTCCATGTCATAGTTAAAAAGGACAGTAGATAGTGGAAGCCTTCTGACTACAGTTAATAGTGACATAACATGCAGCATGAGACAATAGTTCCCAGTTTGATGTTAATATTTCTGAAATAGAAGATGTTGTCATGTCACTGACAAACATACATGTGGTATTTCTAAAAACACACACAGCACTGATGTTACTGAGATTTTTTTTAGAACGTCGTGAAAGGTAGAAACTGAATATAGCGACTTTTACAGAGAATACTGAATGCAAAGCAGTTTGCACAGTGACTTTAGCACATTAGAAATCAGCTCTCATGTGTCTGACCACGACAAATCATACAAATGCATGAATAGCTCTGATTATTCATTTCTATATTCACTTTTTGTCCCATGGCGTTATCTTCGAGGCACAGAAATATCTTTCATTTGCATTTTCTAAGAGTTTCATTGTCAGATGGGAGATCATCTGACCACCCATCACAGTGTGGCTCATCCATTCACACTCCCATGTGTGCTGTCCTTGAGCCTGTTATGTACATAGTTAGCGATTATCGCTCATAGCTATTGTTAATGCAGTTAAACATGACACTGTGCATTCATATGTTAACATAAAAGTGAATTCAGAGAAAGGTTAATGTACATACCGGCACACATGACAGTCATACATGTTGGACATTTGTGCTTTTATGTAAGTCAAGTTTATACAGGACAGTCACACTCTATTAGGTTGTAGGGTGATCCTTTTCATTTTCACTAAGAAAACTAATGCAGAGGCTTAGTGTACACTGGAGGACATTAACTGAATGCAGTCTGACCATAAAAGGAAGACATTAGCTATTAGTACACCACATGAACGTATACACAAATCCTAATATTTTGGGTTTTTTTCTCCACTCACTCAACAGTAAGTAAGATATTCTCTTTGAAGCACACAGTCACATATAAACCTCTGGAGTATAACTGATCACTAATCACACATGTATCCCTGTAAAATTGGCACAACTTTATTGGAATGGATAGAGAGAGTGTCAATGAGAATCTTTATATGACATTATGATAAAGAAGTATAGGATAAGCCATATATCCATTCCATTTCATTGTTAATGGCTAAGCTGCACTCCTCATCAACGCCACAGAGCAGTAGTGCTTCACCAGCACTTCTTCTCGCTACATGTATCCACTTATTATCAGCCGACTTCTTTAACGCCCTGTCCTTCTCTGTTCATTACATGTGTCATATCCCTCCTGGCTTCCATTCCCACAGTGCATTCCTCTCCCTCCAGTCCTTGGCCTGTACTTCCAGCCTCCTCCCCCCCTTCACCCACCACCACTACCACTATCATCACCCCTCCTCTCCTCCCCTCCAGTGGTGCTCTTCAAAGCAGTGGGCTCTAGTCTACAGCAGCTCTGCAGCTTTTGAAATATAGATTTTATTGCCTGTGGGACGCAGCCTGCTCCTCTGCACATTGCAAAGACAAACATGCAGTGGTGTATTTCTGCGCACACATAAGAGTCCTCCTTCTACAGCTTCTCCACAACACTCCCTTCGTGTCCTTTTGTAATCAGTGTACTGGGCTTGCAGTGCCCTGTTATGTTACGGGCTAATCACAGAACAAGAAGCCTGTGCTGTATCTTCTTTCACTGCTGTTGCTATACTGTAGACACCCCAAACAGAGGGAATGGAAGCCAGCTCAGCAGAAGCCAATACGTCAAACACAATTGACCTTTTTACTAAATGGAATATGTGTGAGAAGGAAATGATTTCATGTGTCAATGAAAGGCACTTTTCCAGAACTAGGGGTTGGCAACACAGCTCACAATTGGAAAAGCATTTTGCTCAAAGGTAATGTTCAGATAAATCTTGATCATTTTATGCACCTATTGCATCTATACAGCAAGCTATGTTTTCTACCTGCCCCATGCTCAAACTGTGCAGTGCATTGAATAATCTGCAGAGGATTCACATGTAAAAGTGCAACTGACCTCATTATAAAACCATTTCCTTGGGCTATAACATTTGCCTGGAAAAGTTTTATGCATTTAAAAGAGGACATCGTGTCAAAATGGTGGCACCATGTTGGAGTTTTATAATGGTGCTGATGATAAATAGTGTCTAGTACAATTAAGCAATGTCTAAATAATAATGCAATATCAGGACCAAGTTGGCAAGATGTATTTAAAGAAAACTCTACAGAAGTAATGTCGTTGCCACTCCTTGGCGTTAGACCTGACTTAGGTGATACAAAACATTACTAGACATGTCCAGTTAGTGGTATTAACAAAGCAAAAGTGTGCAAAACTAGTGACTAGAGATGATTTGAGAGTTTCAGAAACACAAACATGAATGAACCAGCCACACCAGCTCAATTAACATCCATTACGATCAATTTAAGAGTCGAGTGTAGCGTCTTCAATTCTTCACCACTTTGGTCCGCATCATTTCCTGTTGTTGTCAATCATGTTTAGACTGAGTGGAGCTGGATTACACAAACATCCTTGTACAAATCGCTTCCATGTCTTTTGGTTTATAATGGAACGGATAATCTTACCCCTGAGATTCTTCATTGGAGAATAACTTTATAACTTTGCTCTAACTTCTATTTACTGGAAACAGCTTTCAACTTGCTCATTTTCAGCCACTCACCGTTTCCCACTAGACATGTCCAATCACTCATTCACCTCTTTCTTTCTCTTCCCATCATCCCCTCTTTCATAATTGATTAGCTCGAAAATCTTTTCAATCCGATGGAGACGGCCCACCCAGGACGAGTGTGTGTGAGCGTTTCCTTCAGCTGTGGCATGTGGGTCCCTCAGTCCCCTTAGCTCCACTGACATCAGTCTACGGCGGGTGTGTTCATAACGACGGTGACCCTGTTGTCTGGGAGACGGCCATTATGTTGTCACAGAAGCACTCAGACTAATGGAGGAGCCATATTAATGATGATCCACAACCAACATCACCCCACCCAACTCCTCACAGACAAATACATATGCATACGTTCCAAATGGGCTCAGACGCCAGACGTAAATCGATGACACTTTTTGTCCGACCTCCTTTTTTGTTTACTCATTTCCAGACACGAGTCAATCATAATCACGCAGACGGACACATATTTGCTTCTATTTACCTGAGCCATCTATTGATTAAAGACTTATTGAAGCCGTATTGTCTGTAACCAACAATACACAGACATATTGACCGCTTCTGTGCTTCTAAAAGTTAGTGGCCACCATCCTGATCATGTAAACCAGTGGTGTCAAACTCAATGTGGTGAGGGGCCGCAAAAGTTCATAAGTATCCTTTCAAGGGCCGAAGATGGTGTCATTTGAAAAGTGGTTTTAGCTGGATTTGAACAGGTTTTAGGTGGATTTGAGCAGATTTAATTTATCTTTGTAGCAAAAATCAGCAAAAAAGCAAAAAAAACCTCTGTGATGCCTACTTTCCAAAGTGCCAGGAAAATGATAAATACTCAAAGAGCGTAGCATCTGTGGCACAGTGGATTTGTTGATTTATGCAAATGAAGACTTTATGTGCTGTGTAAATTATAGTTACAGTGCTTTAATTCACAATATATTCTTGTTTTGTTGGTATTGTTTTTTGCTGAGTATACATATATACTGAATTTTCTATATGTGCCTGTGATTAAATGGAAATCGTGTCAATCAAACGATGACTTTATGAACTGTCATGGTCTTTACTGCTGTTATGAAAGGAAATGTGTGTGTTTATAACTTACGTGTGTGTCTGATCGCGCTAATGGACCGACCGTGAAAGTCAGTTGTCAGGGAAAGAAAACAGCACTGACAGGTCGATGGATGCACTGGGCCAGTCAGGAAGTAGTTTCTCCACAGTAGAATAGACATAACTACAGCACATGTCCACAGCAGTACATTACGTCCCTACATCCATCTCCATTCACCTGCGTGTCAGGTAGGTTCAGCTTTCCAACAGACCAATTTCTCATATGAAACAACAAATGGGTACAGAAGATGACTATGACCTCAGATTTACCACCAAACTTTGTAATATAAAGCCTGGTACATACTTACCAAGAACAGAGAACTTTGTTCTTGTTCTTGAGGGGCGCAAGAACAAGAACAAAGTTAGTTCTGACCAGGGCATTTCATACTTCACGAGAAACTCGAGTGCAGAACTCCTCGGTTTTCTGCATTAACTTCAAATTTCTGAGAGGTCACACAAGAGTTCTTGGACATCCACAAGAAAAAGTTCTGCCCAGACAATGTGTCAAGAATAAGCTGCAAGAACTCCCAAACCAGGGCTGCAAGAACAAAATGACGTCATTTTGTTCTTGCATCCCTGGAAGAGATAAGAGATATCTCTGTTCTTGAGGAGTATGTGTCAGCCTTAAGGCATGTACAATTTACACAATAAAAAGGTGCCATTACCTGTCACATACTGGCAGGATGCACAAAGCCTCTACAGAATAGCTCACAGCTGATTGTTTTATAGCACACAAAGACCATAAATATTGGCACATACATATTTGTTCATACAGTTTTTAATGGCAGAAGAATATGTACAGCAGTGATTGTGAACACTTGACCACTGAAAATTTGTAATCACTTCCATGAGACCAACATGTACTGTGCAAACGTACCTTGTTTCAACCGCTCTGAGCCTTGAAAATCTCCCGTTCAGCAGCTGTTGCCTTTAGTTCCAGGAGCTTTTCGATTATCAATTCACAATTCAAAAAAGTAATTGACTAACCCCTCCATATGTCAAACTTCTGCTGCATTTAACAACTGACTAATGACTATTTCAAAGTGTGCAACCCGCCCTCCCACTACAGCTGCTTCCTCCAGGCTCTTACTGTAAATACAAATTAGCTTTTTAAAAAGCTCGCTTGGTTAAATAGAGGTTAAATATCCTCAACAGGTTTTACAGCGGCAGAGTATTAGTGTGGGGTGTATTACACAGAGAATTGAGGAAATCCACTTGATCATTATTCATTTGGTTATTATGGGGTTTGCATCAGGTGAGTGATTGGCCAGCTGACTCCATTTATCAGCACTGTGCTCTCACTGTAGCTGAGTAATCATGAGGTAACCTGCGTACAGACTGGGCAATGCACCTGCTACTCACAATGAAGTCCCTGTTTTTAGAAGCAATAGTTGTTTGTCCAGCTGTCATCAGTCACATTTTCAAGCCATCCACTTTGTAAAGACCGTGCAGGCCGTTCAACATTTTATTCATCTATTTCTTGTTGTTTTTTGGTTTAACTGCTCAAATCTCTGCAGCATTGCCCTAATAGTTTCTTGAAACAGGTGTCTTTTCAAACATATAACACTTAAAACTTACCCTTTCTAACACTATATTCTCTTGGCTTCTCTCTGACCGCTCCTGGGAGCAGAGCAGTGGAGGTTACAGAGTGGTGTCCTCGCCCGGGGGCAGAACAGACTCCGAAAACGGGCAAAGATGTTGCTGTAGCTCCCACTCGCATCGCTGGTGTAGTTACTGAGCCTCTAACATCTGTTTTGACTATCACCTGGAAGCATACTGTATGTGCTTTCTGTGGAAGAACACAGATCGGTGTTAGAAATGTACAGTTTTAGCTACGATCACATCACACAATATATGGACTGTCATCGTAGGGAACAATGTGGTTTTACTTGATCTGGGAAACCTTATAAAATGTGACTCATGTAAGATTCATTTGATGAGCTCCGGTTAAGTTTAAAATAGCTAATTCTCATTCTGGGCCCTTGGGGTTTTAGAGTACAACGAGACCCGGGTATTTGGAGAAAAAGAAGAGATAGAGAGGCTCAAAAATACACCGCTCCCAAGAGAAATAAAAGATTCAAACTCGGGCCAAAAACAGACCACACACACAAACAGTGTATATACCTACAGCACCGCACACACACACATTTATACAAACAAATAAAACTGTCAAATCACACCACAGCAGAAAGCACTCCATGTTAGGCAGATGAGATGAAGACTAGAAACTTCTGCGGGGAGTTTAGCTACTTATTTAGAGGAGAAGGAGACGGAGAGGCTCCACGGAGGAGGAGACAGACAAGCAGAGAGCTCATTAAACTCAATGTGAAGGCCGGCAAAAGACAGTCTGGGGAGGTGTTGTGGTTGAAAAAAGCCTGTATGTACCAACTGTCAGGTATCACGGCTCAGGTAACTGTTGATAAGGACTGCAGAGGAATGAATGCATATGTGTTGTTATTGGAGGGAAGGATACAGAATTTCTCCAGTGTATCAGCTATTATGTTGTGTCCTGGAGTAGTATGTACTCACTACTAAGAAATCAACAAAAGCCCGCTTTTCTCATCCACAGCTACCACCACATACATCATTGATTTCCCATAACACTGAGCTGTCCCATTTATGCTCGAGGCGTTTCAGTTCATCTCACCTCTGTAACACCTCGGTTACTACACCCCCATGTGGACGGAGACCACTTCATACCACTCAGGCTGTTAGGACAAGAGAATCAGGTATATCCTGGAATTAAAAGTGATTATTAAAGGGGTTAATTAAACACAGAACCATGAATATCAAAGAATTTTATACCTGAGTACCACAATATATTTTGGCACTACACGATCAAGATTAATCTGCTAACTTTAAGATACCAATAGAAAGCAACACCTTGGTAGATATTAGCTCATATTTCAAAGCATAATACGTTTAAAAAATAATAATTTAATCTTTTATTCTTATTTATGTCCATCTAGACTAGGCCACAATTTAGAACAACAGAGTGGCATAGAAGCTAAGAGAGAAGACAAGAGGTATGATGGTTCATTTAATTATTGGGTTCAGTGTAATGCCTTTGCTTAAGGGTCACCACCAAATAAACCAATTATTCTTCCTCTATCTGTCCTTTCCTGCATATGTTCTCCTTTGCCTCCCTGTATTTCCCCATATCCTACTCTCCAGTTGTGTGTCCTTCTTACTGGTCACATCACGCCCACCACAGCTACTTTGTACCTGCTGCATTATTCCTTTGTCTTCCTAACTGTGCGTGTGAATGTGCACGAGGCTGGGCCGGAGGTTAACTGTTAGGGCCTCCTCACAGGAGCAGAGTCAGTGAACTGGCGGTCATGGACCATTAGTCACAAGCCAACTGAGATATTAACCTCCATCAGCATCTCTTACTCCTCTAAGACATGCACTTGGGCCTGTGCACCGATCCATTTCTAAATGAGATAAATATGACTCACTCAATTATGCTTGTCAGACATAATATTTTGTGATTCTTTGTTAGTGAGCAGAGACAATATGTTTGGGCCAATATGCTGTTCAGTGGACGGCCCCATTTTTCTCACCTTTTCTTCTTTCTTTTTTTTCTTTCTCCTTTAGACCTCTCTCTGGATGATTCACACTCAGTACATACCTGTGAAGGGCACTTGAGTGAGACGTTTCCTCAAAGCTGCTTGAACCCCCAGGCTCCATCATATCATTATGCAATCTGTGACATAAAAAAGACCTTAATAAGGTACATACAAAGGCAAAATGGAGTGTCACTTCCAATCATGTGAAGTCCAGAGGACACTCTACAGGGACACATCCTTTTGGTTGATGAATGAAGGACTACGGCTGTATGTCAAACTGTATTACTTTTGGTTTGGTATGAAATCTATCTCTAACCTAAATATGTGCATTTAAACATAATACTTGAACAATGATAGCCTATAGCAGTACGAAAAGACAAAAAGAATACAACTGGAGAGGAGTCGGAAGAAAGTGCCAAGAATAATTGGAGGCAACAAGCCAATTTCCAATAGAATCCATTGAAATCTGTCCATTAGTTTTAGGCGAACAAGCAAAATAACTGTTTAAAGGCACTATGTAAAAGTAGTGTCTTTAGCTTAGCTTTTATTTTAGTTTACTTTTATTCATATTCACTTTGGTAAAAATGTTACTAAGGTCTGTGAACTCTGGGACCTCAATGGTGCGTATGGCGATGGCTACAACAGTGAAAAAAATCTTAAGACTTGCATTGACTGTAGCAGGATGGATGCCACACTAAACAACATGGACCTCCTCTACATGCTGTAACAGAGCATCAGGGAGTGGTCAGTAGATTAATCCGGGGCAGAATTGAGCACCACCCACTGCAGTGAGGCTGTATAACATTTCCTCTTATGAAGAAGAGAATAGTGCAAAGAATTTACCTTCTAAACTAACAAATGGTTCACTATTGGCTTTTTAGTAATAATTCATACTAATTAGCGGCTTGCAAAATGGTGAAGTCATAATAAGCTTGACCTGCTCAGCCTTGTATCTTAAAGCCAGGTCACTGACATTTTAATGTTGCTGTGATTTTATCAACATTAACAGTCAGAAGTTATGAATAGCCTGTTTATCGCCAAATAAAAATAGACTTACTGTAAAGTGGTACCAAAATTCTGGTAATCTCAGATCTCATGAACCGAATGACCTTTTAGGACTGGACCAGCCACAGTGATTTTGAGTAGGCAGCCAGTGATGTCCCACTCTAAATCAGGCCTTTGGCAGGGAGACGGAGGACTGCAGAGATGGAGAGGGAACAAAAGGGGTCAGGTAGGGGATGAAGAGAAATAAGGCAGGAAAGCAATGATAAGAGGGACTGTTGTCGAGAGGAGGGACATGCTGACAGATTGCTATGAAAGAAAAAATGGCAGCACACAAAAGAACTTGGTCAAATTTGAAAACAATTCAGGAATGGTGAGGAACAGACAGAAGGTAGAGACAAATGAAAGATACAAATTTGGCAGATGGTTAGAAAAAAAAGGAATAATAAAGAGAGAGAATGAGCACAGGCGACAGAGATACTCAAATGACAAAACCCGTAGTGTTTATGTCAGTCTGTTGGCAAATGACAAGTCACAAATAACATCATCTCAGAATGCAGACTTAGGAAAAGGAATAAGGAAAGGTGGAGAGATGGTGAGATTTTAATAAAGGTCAAACAGTCAGGGGACACAAAGATGTCAGACAGAGGGATATACCACAATTCAGTAGATGAACAGAGAGAGGAAAAGTAAAGTGGAGCAAATATACAAAGAAATACAAGAGGTGACAGAGATTATGGTTGAATAGCTGAAATTAATACTATATAATTAATTATCTCAACAATGGCAACTATTCGATATACCAGTTTACCAAGTATCCTTACATAGGCTTAGGTGTTCTCATGTGTGGCCTTTCCCACATTTCTCCAGGTCATAAGAATGTATTTCTAACATTAAAAAAACCACAAAGGGCATACTTAACACAGGTATAACGTCGTGGCTTCCCTTGAAACTAGATGAAACGAAATTTTGCCTCTATTTCGCACACACTGACCTAAACAAACTTCCGGTGCAGGTTTAAAAGGAGTAATCAGCTCGGATTATTTTATCTTTTATCGCCCTCTTGTGGCTATGACAAGAAATGCATTGGTCCTCAGTATCGCGTCTCTGTTCAATTTGGACCTCGCAAGTTGCCGTAGTGAGGAAGCAAGCGTCGCCCTAGCAACGGAGAGGAGTTTGCTCAGTGAACAGAACAGGCATTTTCTAATTCTTTAAACTGGCCGATTAAATGGTTAAAATCAAGAGCCTAGGACATTCTGTTTTGAACTAAAGCCAGGATGGCTACAGCTAACCCCTCCGTGTTTCTCGTCACGGTAAACGGACAAATTGAAGGAGCAAATGTGAGTTGTTTCTTAGTTAGCTTAGCAAAGCCTCGGTTTGAGCTAGCATTAGTTCGTCTAAGCAACGATTAGTAAATTATGATTTTTAAGCACTAACTGTGTTAACAGTTTATTGTATTCTAGTTTCCAGAGTATGACAATTTGTACTGCAAATACTGTTATGTCTACGGGCACGACTGGACTCCAACCTCGGTGAGTAGTTTCCGAAATACGCAAAGAAAATACTAATCTCCGTACGTTGAGACTTGTTAAATTGCAAACGGTGTGAATTTCTTAATCAACATGCCTTTGTTCGGACTGCTTCGCTCTAGGGTCTAGAAGAGGGCATCACCCAAATTACCTGCAAAGGCAGTCAGTCCTCTAATAAATTAATATGGAACTTTCCACTAGAAACAACATTTAAAACTACAAGCCCGAGTGGATGTAAGTATTAAACATAAACTTTAAGTTGCACATCACTGGTCGCGATTGTACTTTATATAATGTTATAAATGTTTAAAATTTAAATGACTGGTCTGTTTTTACAGGGCCTCAGCTTGTAGTGAGTGTGTATGGTCCAGACGTGTTTGGCAATGACGTGGTCAGGGGCTACGGGGCAACACATATTCCTATTACACCTGGACAGTCAGTACTTTGTGTGTTATTAAATGTAAGACAACAATAAAGTTAATTTTTTAAATAATTTAACAAGAATGTTTTTTTAACAGGCATTCAAGAACTATTCCCATGTTTGTTCCCGAGCCCACATGGAGACTCCAGAAATTTACCAGGTTGGAAAACATTTTTTTTTTTTTATCTTTTCTGGCATCTTGAATAGAGCTGATGCTTGCTCAGTTTTTTGAGCCTTACCAAACATTTAGCACTGCTCTATGTGACCTTGTGTTTTTCAGTGCTTGATCACAGCTGATGCATCTTAAAATGACATAAGACAATTTCTCTCTTTCTCTTTTTGCAGCTGGCTTTTAGGACGGAGGCCAGAGTACACTGACCCTAAAGTTGTAGCTCAGGGGGAAGGCAGAGGAGGTCAGATTGTTAGAAACTGAATATCTTACAATTGCACTATAGCACTTCTGTTGCATATTTGTGTCTTGCCACTGACATTTGTCTGTTTAATTGATATTTTACAGTGACGCGTGTCCGCTCCCAAGGTTTTGTCACCGTCTCGTTTCACATAATGACTAAAGACATGAAGAAACTGGGCTATGATACCGGGCCTTCCAACACACAGCCATACTCATCAGACTGGTCAGCTGACTGATGCCTAAAATACACAAGTTGTAAAGCTTTTATCAGGTTTTCCCTTGTGGATACATCATCACCAACAAATGTTTTTGCAAAATGCATTCCTTACCGTCTTAATATTTATGGATACTAATAATGCAAGTACTGTCAGCAATAACGTTTACTTTTTACTGTGTAGAAATACATGATTTTAATAGATGTTGATACCATCATTTTTATAAACATTTGTATCCTTCACATTTTTACTTTTTTAAATAAATGTGGATCACCATAGCACTGTTTCATTTTATGCACCGCAGTTTAAACTGATTTTTACATTTAAGTATAATGTGGAAAAAACACACAAAGTTTACAGAACTTAATACACATTTTATTTTGAACCACTGCAGCTACATCCAACAGAGTGCGGCCTGCTGCGTTTGTTTAGATGCCGGTAAAATACCACGGTGACTTTTCCTACAAAATCCCATTACACAGAATAATAAGGTATACAGAAGAACCGTATGTTACAATAGTACAAATGATAAATTATATTATACAGTTTTAATGCCAAAGGGGTAGAGCATGTATCCAATAAAAAAAAGCAGCCTGCTCCCAGTACTACAGTATGAGACGGGTAAATAGACAAAGACGCAGTTTATTTACGATTATAAAGTTTATAATGTCAGTTAGTCCTCTTGGTAAAAGCATAGTGAATACAGAGGAGCTCACTACACACAGGCCACATTTTCACTGCACCAAAGTTTGCAACAACTGGGAAACATCTGCCCCATTTAGTGTTCCTGACATTGCTTTAACAGTTTTGGAGTGTTTGTATTTTTTTTTTTTTGACACATTTAAAAAAGGCATAGCTTCCCGTCACTACAGGAGTAAAATTAAAGGTCAGGGCACAGTAGGGTCAGTGAAAAGGTGACATGTCTTAGCGAGAGTGCCTGTGGATTTTAGAATTCAACAATAAGTCTCCATATTTTTTTTATTTTTTTTACATATTCCCAATTTTTGCATAAGTTTGAGATATCATATTTGCTGGTTAAAATTATGGTTAAAATCATTAGCATTATCATTCAGAAAGGAAAAAAAATCATACACACTGCCCCTCCTTTTGCCTGAGAGAAATTGTAGTCTGCGCTTGAAATAACAGAGGGTTGTGGAGTAGTTATACCACGGCAGACCAGGAGGGTGCACCAACTCACACCAAAAAAAAGAAAAAAACCCAACCCTTTTGACTGTAATAGTATAAATATTGGCAATGATAACAGGTAAAAACAAGTAAAATGAGCTACCAGGAGGGTTTTTTACGCAAAAAGCAATTCCTCATCGTTAGCATTACCCTAGTTTTCTTCAGCAGCGAGAGGAGACATAGACATTGCTGTCAGTAAGTGTTCTGTTATTTTGCTAACTGTAACATTTAGATATACAAATTGTAAAATAACTCTGAAGAATAAAATTTTCATAAATGAGTCTCTGATACCATGAGCATCTACAGTATTAACAAAGTTGTCAGTGAGGGGTGACCCTACTGTTTAAAATTCCTCAGAAATAACAATTGCTATGACTTTGGTAACAGTTCTTCTAAAAAAAAAAAAAAAATACTACTTACTCTCAGGGTATAAAACTAGAATGGTAGAAAACAGGAAAAAACTAAAAGATGACAAATGGTTTAGCTAGTACAAGCTCCAAATTGTAGGCTTCTCTATGAGTAAATAAGGATTAACTCATGATCTGGGTGTTTACATTACATGTCTTGACGTTGATTGCTGCGGGATACCTGGCGCTATCAATAGACCAGTTCGGAAACAACCCTTTGAGCGGCTGTGTGTTTGTCCACGAGATAATGTTCTTGTACATGGATAAGCCGAAGTAAATCCACTCAGAGGTAAACTCTTGTCAGTGGCTGGCATGCCCTTTAAACCCAGAGCTTTCAGTGCAACATTGCCACGTCTCTGATATATGGTTGCGCGCAGAGTTAAGGCGTACGTTGATGCCCTTAGTCTCACTTGCTGCAAGCGTGCACAATCAGAAATTGACTGAGTATTTTCGGAGTGAGGAAAAAAAGCACATTTGGAAAGTGAATGCACTGCCATCTCTTCCCTTTGACCCTACAAAGAAATAAAGACAAAATAGTATTGTGTTGCTTTGCTGAATCTGTAAAATTCACAAAGCAAAATACTGATGCAATTAGAGTTCATGACTTTTCTCTGAACACACAATGAGATACATGTATTGACAATACATCCAAATGTAGCGGTTAGTTACTGACCGTGAACACAACTGTGTACGTATACAGACGCGCGCTAGAAGAGGGGTTTTATCTCCTTTGATTAGTGTTCATAATAAATCTTGTGACCTCTAGGGGTCAGAGTTCATGTAGAGGATCTGGAAAAGGTCCAAAAAAAAGTCCAAGATGATGGGAGTGACTGAGTAAGAGTAGTGACTGTGGTACCTAGAGACAAAACAATCTGCTTTGTCATTGTTGTGCAGCAGCTAGCCTCCCTACCTCAACTAAGGTGTATTGGTGAGCCCAACAGTCGCGGAAGAAAAGGAAAAGAACATTTGTGCAACATCCCTGCTTAGTAAAACACACACAAAATATAAACACATCTGGCCATGTCTGTCATCGTCATTCCAGTGAGAGCTGTAAACCCACTGGAATATCCACAGTGTAAAAGAACTGATGTGTGTACACCAGCTGATGGGGCTTATCAAAGGTTAGCTCTAGTGAAGAGATCAGATCCTGGCGTTAGTATAGTCACACTCTTCAATCACTCCCCACAGAGGAAGAAAGGAGCAGCACACAGGGAAGGGAGGGGACGAGAAGTCAGGCAGTAAGAGGAGCTACTGAATCCTGTCCTGCCTCTGTGGAAAGACTGTAAACACCCTACTGCTCTGGAAGTCTACAAAAACATTTGTGGCCATTATCATGATCACATAGGAGTAGGCAGCTTGAAGCATTAAAGAGAAAAAAGTACAGTAGAAGGTGCCACGCTGAACATCAACCTGGCTTGTTAGTTATAAAGGGATACATGGGATAAGACATCTCCTTGTTCATTTTGAAGCTTTGTGTGGAGCATAAGTGGAAGAGAAAGAGAGAAAGGAGGGGTTACTGTGGGGCTCCTAATCCCCTCGTCATCCCCTCACAAAAGGAAGGGGTTGGTGGTTCCGGCTGGCTGTGTCCCAGCCTGGGGGGGCATGCTCAACAGAGGCTGGGGCATTGACATGGAGGCCGGGATGCCTGCGCTCATGCCCACAGTCGTTCCCCCTCCAACTGGGCCCACACCCATACCAGGCACCACACGGCCCATCGGGGTCATTCCCGGAAGTGGGACCACAGTGATGGGCTGTGCGGGCATGGGGGGCAGGGTCATAGGCTCACCCATGGCTCCGAAACCAGAGGGCATGGGGCTGAGGCGCATCTGATTGAGTGTAGGGGGCACAGGCTGGCTCACTTGGAATGGGTTGGCCTGAGCAGCTGGAGCTGGAGCAGAGCCACCTGGAAAAACACAAAAAGGATAGAAGTGGAATTGTTTGATCAATATTTATTGATACAGGCATTTTAAATTACAGTGAGCCCTCGTTTATCGCGGGGGTTACGTTCTAAAAATAACCCGCGATAGGCAAAATCCGCAAAGTAGTCAGCTTTATTTTTTACAATTATTATATGTTTTAAGGCTGTAAAACCCCTCACCACACACTTTATACACTTTTCTCAGACAGACATTAACATTTTCTCACATTTCTCTCTTGTTTAAACACTCTCAAAGTTCAAACCTTAGCATCTTCCTCTGTCTTTTGGGTGCGACCGCAGGTGCCTTTGTCGGTGCAGAACGTTTCGTCGACATTGTGGGTTTTGTCGGGGAGAAAACTTACAAACATACAGCACTTCAGAGTCACACTGCTAGCGATCGAATATTTATGTAAATTTGGCCGACCGCATTCTGTACTGTACAGCAGACACGGCACGGAGGAGACTGATTGGCTAAAGGACTGTAGACCATTGTCAATCAGGACGCAGAACACAATGGGCGAGTTCTTCCTTAGCCAATCAGGACGCAGAACACAATGTACGTTCATACTCTGTAAAAAAAAAAAAAAGCAGGCAAAATTGCACTAAAAAAAATCTGCGAAACAGCGAGACCGCAAAAGGTGAACCGCGTTATAGTGAGGGACCACTGTATTCCAAATTCATACACAATTTGTACAAACCATATTATGCCTCATTCTGGGTACAGCAATTATTGAAAATATTTATTTGGTCTGTACTGAGAACATTCAGAATGAATCCCGTTTGCAGATGAATCCAGTTCACAAAAGAGAAATGAGTCAGTAAAGACAGGTCTGGATCAATTAATCGACTCTTTAACAATGCACAAAGGGTGTGGCTGTCTTTTGTGCTCAGGTTTATTGTTTTAAAAAGAACTATCAAGATCACCTCCTTTCAACACTATTTTTACAGAAGCTGTAGAAAAAAACTTTCTTGGACATAAATACTAATGCAATATTTGTTTGACTGTATGTTAATTGTTTATTTCATTTATAGATATATATATATATATTGAATGAAACATATATAAATGTGTGTGTGGCATAAAGTTTGACGTATTTGCCCTATTTTACTTTATTTATTTTTTGTTTGGCCAAACTGACTTGGATCAATCTCGATGAAGCTGATGGAATTAGGACAGGTGTAAAGCTAACAGGTCAATGTAAAGTTCTTGTGTACTGTGACAAATGTATTTATCAGCATGTACTGCATGGGTGCTTGAATGCATCTCTCATTGCCTACCTGCTGAAGCCAAGAAGGGGTTAACAACAGGTGCAGGCTGTGCTGGTTTGGTCACAAGAGAATCCAGATTGACCAAGGCAGCGTTTGGACCTAGGAAGGACTCTGGAGTCTTTCTTGTTGGGTTTATGCTGGTGGATGTGGAGGTGGGCAGTGGGTCAAAAAGGTCCAGGCTGCTGCTGCTTGCGAGGCTGGCTTGGGAGGGAATTGAGGATGGTATTCCTCCATCACCTGAATAAAGAGTGAAAGTTGTAGTTGAGTTTTTCTTTGAGCAAAAAAAAAACAAAAAACTTTTTTCAGAATGAAGAGTAAACTGTGACTCCATAATGACTTGAGTCAACACAGGATCTAGACACCTTACTACCAGTTTCATCTTTTCTGTCAGTCATAAGTTCTCTTAAAAGGATTGACTACTCAAACATAACCATTGGTCAGTAGTTGGTCACTAGCATTTTCAAGTGAAATTAGCATTTTCAAGTGAGATTAGCACCATGCATCATCTGACTGAATCTGAGTGGCTTTGAAACTAACTGAAATGTTGCAATAATACCACTTGTCACCAATCAAGACCATCAACCACGACCTTTAGATGTCGGGGTTTTTTTTATACATGCAATTAAACATGATGCTGTTATGACATCAGAGGGAGACAGCCTGATTTTTTCTGCAGCCATGCTCACACAGCACTGGAGATGTTCCTTAATGCATTCAAATATGACCAGGCACAAAGCATCTAAGCTGGCTACTACCCAACCAGCAGAAAGCCTGAAAAACTGAACCACATGACTGCAACACTTCCCTTAGTAAAGTCTCTGTGACTTACAGTGTTGATTGAGACAATCTGTGGGAAAACCTTTGGTAGCTGTGTTTGTATTCCTTCTCAGATATCAGAGCAGTACGGGTTGTGTTAGAGCAAGGTTAGTCCCCAATGTCACCTTCTTTTTCCCCGGCATTGCCAAACCCATAAGAAAAACACTTGAGACCTGCCAAGCCATTTACAGAAACTCTCTCAGATAGATTCCTGAAAGCAGTTACAATGAAATCAATTAACTATTGACCAATGTGAGTAAGCATCTAAGAGAGATTCTGTAAACAGGCCAGCTCAGTTTTTTGCACGTAGCAATGCACACAAAAAGCTTCACCAGTGATTAAACTAGACCAAAGCAAACAGCTATTCTCCATTTTGAATTTCATCATTATTAAGTCATCATGTTGTCGAAAAATGAATCATTTTAATTTGCTCAGGTCTAGTAATGTTCACACAAAGACAAGACATGTGCGTGAAACAAAGCACAGTGGAAAACAACACAAACTCCGTGTCATTAGAAAGACAAAGACAGGGTGAGTACCAGTAGGGACAGAGGAGGAGGAGCGCAGACTGTCAAACTCTGAGAAGTCCTCTTTGGACGTACCATTCGAAGTACTGAACAGGTCAAAGCTTCCTGGAGGGGGACAACACATGGACAATGATACACACGTGTACACAAATGTACAACATGAGACGGCGTGCACAGAGACAAAAACACAGAGACAAATACAATATGGATCAATAGACATTTTTGGTAAATGAAAACAAGTAAAAATAGAAGTCAACGTGTGCATTACTAATCTGTGAAGGGAGGGCCAGCAAACTTTAAGAAAATAATCCAATCATACATTCAAATATCTTCTTTCAATATTTACAGTATAAAAATGAGGGCGAAAAATAACAGTTAATTAATTGAAATCTGTGTAAAATAATTTGGTTTCATCCAGCACAGAACTTACACACTAAATATTCCCACAAATTGCCCTGTCATGGCAGACTCATACTTGACTCATCTTGACCACACCCCCATATGAAAAGACTAACTGCTGACAATATAAACATGCCTGTGTTGGAGGTCTTGGGGCGGGTAGCAGAGCCCCAGGGGTCAGAGGCAGGAGCAGAGCTTGGTGCCCAGGGATCAGCGCTCTTCACGGGTGGAACAGAAGATGAAGTGCCCCATGGGTCCACTGGGGCGGCGGGCTTAGGGACAGAGCCTGGGGAGACAGGAGGACACTCAATGCAAGGAATAAGATAGAAAGACTAAGGAAGAAGAAGCTGGAGTGAAAAAATCTATGTAGGTCAACTCTGATCGAACAAGTGCCATTTCGCCTTAAGCATGAAACACCCTACTCCCCAAATCCTCTTTCCCTACGTCCCTAGGCCTCCACTTTTCATTCCTTCATGAGCCCTTCCCCTAACATCCCTCCACTGCCCCTCCTTCGTCACTCTGAAGTAATGCTGCTGGACCGGTGAAGCAGCATTCCTATTTCACAAAGACTCAGCCGTAGGAGGGAGCACACACAACTGACAAACTTCCCTGAGTAGAGAAATTGAACCATTTTTTCAGTTTATATGCTGTATGTGTATACCATAGGGCTGCCAGGGGTCAGCTGATGCAGCGGCGGCCCCTGCCCCAGCAGTGGCCCCTGGGCCCCAGGGGTCAGCACTTGCACCGGGCTCTGGGACATCCATCAGATCCATCAAAGTTGACTGAGGCTAGAAAGAGATGAGAAAGAGGGTCACTAAACTATAAATAAGAAGAGAATGTATGTTTGAAACAAAGGGCCATATGTCGGTCAGTAATTATCCTTCACACTTCACAAACAAACAGATGGTGGTCAAGTCAACAGGGGTCACAGTCACGTCGCCATGTTTCATTAACACTTATGCTCTGTGTTTGCCTAAGTTAGTCTGTCAGCTATTGAGGCAGAATAATGAGAAGTAAGGCCCAATAACATGATCTAAAGAGACATGACACTTGGTTATGACAAAATAATGTCTCTGGGTGTATTTTACCTCCTTCTTTTTCTTGGGAAGTTTTGCTGAACCTGAGCCCTCTTTCTTACTCTCCTCCAAGGCCATCTGTAGTCTCAAGTCGTCGCCTCTGCGTAGACGCTCTTCCTGAACACACAGCCCAAACAACACACTGTCATTTTTAGTTTTTTATACCTCTGTAAATGTCTGCTACCTCAATTCAATTTGTTCCAAAAGGTTTTTAGACAACTGAAAATTGTGTAGCAGAAATAATTCATATGATGATAATTACAGTTAGTGGATAACACAGCACTAACCTGTCTTTAAATGACCATTCAAACTATTACAATTGGCTGGTTTGAGCGCCTACCTGCTCTGCGGCCTCTCTGCTCATGGCCAGGGCCAGTTGAATCTGTAGTTGCTCCTCTCCACTGGTCTGGGGTCTGGCCTGCTCCAGCTCTGAACCCATGTTTGGAGATGTGGCTAAAAAAGAAATTCACATCATCATAATATTACTAATAATCCAACAAGAATACAGTGTGGCAGTGTCTCTAGGCAGGGATTGTCTTAATACGATTTTGTGATCTGACACTATATGAGACTACAGTTATTTAATACAATTGGCCAATACCAAACTGTTTAAACTTGATTTGTCCCACATGTCAGTAGCTCTCACAGTTTCGAGACAGTAAGTCTTGTACATGTGTAAGATGGTGGATTTTCTATGACATGTGCCTTTGTGATTATTGCCTTGGGTGAACACACACAAAAAAAAAAGAACAATAACAAACAAACAAACACTAATTGCTTTTTCCTTGGAGCAACTAGCTCTCCAAAGCTCCATTTAAAGTAACAGTACCCCGCACACTATTTTGAGTCTCTCGTCACTCTGTTGTTTTTATCTCACCAGGCCAGGCTAATTTCTACGACATATTTGCTCTGGGACAGACCCACGGTCCCTTGGTTCATCTCCAAGCTGTAGGCCTCTAGGGCAAAAATGACAAGAAGTGTGAGGAAAGGTTTGCTTTGTTATCTCGTATCTACCTCAGGGGCTACCCTTAAAATACTATGGAGGGAATATGGCAGAATAGCACCAACAGAAATAACAGTAAATTTCCATTTACACAATGTGGCACTGCAGCATTTCCCATAAATCTTCTATATTTAAATCGGCTACACATGTCTCAGCTGTGAAAGCAAAAGATGCCTTCACTGATTCACTAGACTAAAATGGTAACACAAAACCAAATAGTCCAAGTATTAATGGTACCAATGAGGACAAATATACTCAAACGTGGGCCAACTCAAACAAACAAACCCACTGGCATCACTGTGGGAAAGGGCCATATAAGGATTATTACAACATCATGGCATTCCTCAGAGTCACAGCAATGTCTGTCTGCAGAAAAAAAAGGAAATGCACTTATTTTGATGAGTCCTATCAGCTTCACTCTTATTCAAGTGAGTCTGAATCACTCTGAAACTTACAAATAAGGCTCTCAAAGTTAATGTGAGGCCTCAGACAATAAAATAAATACTTTACATACACACATATTTCATAGAAAAAGCTAAAGCTCAATCTTTCCATAATGCCACAAAGCAGTCTCTCTAGCAGTTCATTCACACTCTGCACGAACAACAGTAACTGGGGAGGTTGAATGGAATCCTAAAAATCTCCCTTGGCCCCTCCCACAAGTGTACCCCAGACTTCGCTTTCATTGGCCAGTCTCTCCTTCAGTTTCCTCAACTGATGACTCAGCCGCCGAAGCTTCCACCTCTGAGCCACACACACTATCATAACTTACACGGAGGAATGCGGGTCCTGTGGGTTATCACACAATACATAGGAGACACGACGAAACTGGAACGGGCCGACACACACCCAAAGCACACACAGGCGCTCATGCTGACATCCTTTCTGTGTGCAAAGGACTGTGGGGTCATGGGGTGACAGGAAACAGAGCACAGTTCAACTCTTTCAGATGCACATCATCCATTCTCCTTGGAGTGACTTATCTCTTGAAACTTTCTCCTGTGCGCTGACTTTTTCATCATCACTCAGCGGAGGATAACAAAATACTAAACCCTGCTCACGTATACTATATTTAATTCATCAAAGTCTTCCTCCATTTGTAAAGAGAAACAAGTGTGTCGAAGAGAAGAAGAGCAGATTCTCTCCATCAGGGGATGATAGGGGTTGTAGGGGGGGAACATGCTTCCTCTCCTGTGGAATGCAGCCTTACTGAAAGCAACACAGAGAGCAGGGGGAGGGGCAAATGTGTAGATGTAGGCCAAAGTGACACCCCTTATTGGGACACTGTTCAGTTTTACTGGTTGCTTTGCTGTAATAAAAATGGAGTTGTGTGTCAGTGGTACCACTTACAGCCATGGTAGGATGCAGGTGAACCCTCTGATCGGCCGTACTCTTCACTGTACGTGGAGAGGTTGGGTTGAGATGAGCCTCGGCCAAAACCCATTTGGGTGCTCCCTGTGGACACTTGAGCCATTCGCTCTTTGGTCTTCAGAGCCTGAGACCTGGAACAACAAAATAATTATGCTGAACTGTTGATTACTGTTTTATAATCAGGTGTGATTGAAAAAAACGTCAGATATGAAATTCCATGTTTCCTTAAAACACAACTCTTTTTGTTTTTTGACTTTCAATTATTTTGAAGGCAGTCTGCAGCTATCTGGTCTGTGCTGTTTGATGTGCACCTATTGAAAATACAACTTCCGCATTTTAATAAAAATGTGTTGCACAGAGCTGCTTTAATTCAGCCAAATCAGGTTTGAACTGGAGTGAGAAAGGCATCATTTCCGAATTTCTGTGTCATACAACAGGTGTTTATAAACCTAACTCGGATGGAAAAGTCACAGAGCTATAGAAATACTCCTTGGCATATTTCTGTAGACTGTAGATTACTGTCTGCCAGACGCTGTCCAAATACAGCCAGAGGGCTTCTATGAAACATAGATAAATATGTATTATCTTAACTTGCACCAAAGTTAAAAAAAAGCACTGAGGCACTGTTCATTTTAACAGGAGCTTGGTGCAAGGTCAAAGTCAAGTGCAGGGTCAAAACCTGCAGGCAATAACTCAGGACAGTTTAATAACTCCCTGCATAAAATCTGATATAATCCAGGAAATATAGACATGCACTTTTCCCTTAATAGCTAAATGCGGTCCACAAACAAACACCACAGTCTTTAATATTTTTTGTAATTAGAAGCCCTACCTCTCTGCTTTGAGGCGGTCTTCATCTTTGAGTAGGATCACCAGTTGTTTGCTCTTCTCCCTGACGTTGATGCCCTGGTCTTTTCCGTCTTTGTCGATGTACTGAAAGTCCTTCAGAGTCTGGATGGCAAAGATGTTCTCCTTGCATTGTACCACCACTCGCTCGGAGCCCGTCTTGATCAGGTAATCCAGCAACGTGAGCGCCTTGTAGACGTGCCGCCAGTTCTTGCCGTGATCATTGAGACGCTTCCAGATCATGGCCATGATTTCACCAAAAATCTGGACATTGTAAGTGGCGTCAGCAATTTCTGACATAAGAGAGGATGACGGGCCCCATGGGTCGTTGGAAGTAGCCTCCCTCACTTTCCTCTCGACTGTGGAGTAATTGTTCACTGTGTTCTTGATCTGTCGACGAAATGTACTTGGCATGGTGGCGGTGGAGATGAGACAGTCACAATACTCCAAAAGAATAGAATGACAACTTGTATCAAATGGAAGTTCAAACTGTTTCACCTAAAAAGTTTGTGTTTGTGGCTGCGTCCGTGCAGCGGAAGTGCGTGATAGTGTAAGCTCTTGCCTAAACGTTTGGGGTTGTTGTGTATTTATGAGGCTCCCCCAGGTCGGTGCAGTATTCCTGAGTCCTCCAAAACAGTGCCTGTTAAAACCATCTCCACACACGCACAGCTGGCTGCACACATGACCAGGCCATCACCTGAAACACACAGACAAGCAGCAGGTTAGTGAAAGGAAGGTACTATTCACTGCATAGAAACAACTGAACGAGAATGATGTATTCAGTATGGGCTTCTCCATTCCAGTGGGTACAAACAAAGATTCACTGAAGTTGGCTGGTGAGAGGAATAACTTGTATTCATCCTAAAATGATCATAATCTGGAAGAAATGAGCCACACCAAAATAAACAACACACAAAAAATGTTTTTATCACAGCGTGTAATATCTCACAATAATTCATATGCCAAGCTTGCCAGTAAGGACCACATGACAAGTGCTATTGCTAAGATACCATTGGCTCACATCAAAACACATCTGTTAGTCCGTGGTAAGTAGTGATGCACATTTACAGGTGATACTAACCCAATCTTACAAGGAAAATTAAACTTTAATCCAATGGTTGAACAGGGTGAGGCAAAGATGGGCCTGATCACATACATAAGGAAATATAAAACCTCTTCCTTCTCAGATCACGAGAGAGAATGAGTGGCACTGCCCAGCATCAGAAGTACAAAAATACTGGTTTCTGCTGTTGAGGAACTCTGCTTAGGGCCTGGCTACTCTACACAGGTCAATTATAAAGCGCGTGTTTTTCTGTGTTTGTGTCTCACGTCCACACGGAAGAGTTTCCAGGCCGCAAGGCAGACCTTTTCACCTTCCAAATCAAAGAAGTGTAGACTGACAAACTTGAGCTTTTAATATCCGTGATCAAGTCACGACTGGTGATATGTATTGAGCATTGTATATCCACGGTAACAGTGACAACAACCACACAAATCACTATTTACTTTCTGACTCACCATTGCTGACAATTACAGATAGATGCTTTTGAGCATTCATTGGAATACAGAGTGGACGGAAATTTGTTACAAATTCTTCTCTGGAGTAATTAAAGTAACTCTTAATTTATGAAATACTGTACTCACATGTAAAACCTCTTTTGAAAGTAAACTGCTAAAGACATTTCATAGTTTTAGAAATAGAAACTTATTTACACTAAAAACAACCTTTAATTCACTAAATGAAAGACAGTTTTATTGTATTTTGTGTATGGTATATTTTTAAATATATACTTTAGAATGATTTATTGATTACAGTTTTTATTCATTGCTATATTGGAGACTAAAGGGGTGACTAAAGTAAAAACTGGAATTAAAAAAAAACACAGCAGAGCTGTTTCCAGCCTAAAGGTTAAACCTCTGTCCTGTTTCTACAGATCAGCCCGACAGCTAATAATCACTTCCTGATTGACACACACACAAGTGTGTGTGAAAACTCACAGGTGAACCTAACTGTAACACCCTTACAGTTAAAGACCCTCTCATCTTCCTTTTAACCACGATTGCTAAACTCATTAAGGGGATTATAGGTCTTGTTTCTTCCACTCAAGCAGTACGATGTGGGTTGGTCAGTACGGTTAAGTTTCTATTGTCAAAAGAAGACCAAAAGGTCCCCCACAAAGATGGAGCTAAACACTGCAGTCAGCTGATTGGACAATAATAGATAATCCTTACTCCAGCAAATAAGAGAAGCGAAAGGAAATATGGTTTGTTTGTTTTTTTACTTGTTCTTGTAATAAAGACATGCTAAATTATTACTTTTTTTCTAAAACAAGGCTAGCGTTTATCAGCAACAACTGCTTCTGGTTTTAGAAAGAGTTAGTGTTGTTCAGCTCTTGTTTTGTAAATTGAAACATTGCATTTATTGTCTAGATTGCATTTAACACAAGCAGAACTTGTGATACTGAATACTGAGTCTGTAAATTGTGGGAAACTGGCAAAGCTCTATGAATTCAATTTTCAGAAAGCTGTGAATAAACGGGAAACAATGTAATGTTTTCTGCAGCAGCATACAGCCATACCTCCAGCCTCTGGTGCAGCTACACACCAGGACAGAGGATTTAATTTCTTTTTCATTTAAAAAAATAATAAAAGAATGACAACACATCCAAGTTTTTGAAAGTCAGCTTCAAATAGTACTTTTATCTTTAGGCTTACCAAACTATGTATCAAACACTGAGCTGACCCGAACCATCGAACCATGCCACACCAGTGGAACCAAGACTATAGAGAACCAGGGTGCAGTGCTCTGTCCCCATCTGTTAGAGTGTGACCCCAGGTAAGCCCCAGCACAGATATTTAGGATACTGCCCACTGCTCTGCCACTCCTACAAGGAAAGAGCCATAACGACTTATTCTATCAAGTAATATGATCCCTGCAACAAGCGCGCACCAACTTGTCTCACCAAGACATCTCACAGTGAGGAAGAATTTTAAAGTCAGTCTTTTGGTCACACCAAATTGTTAGCAGCATGTTGTCTTAAAAAACAATGTCTTATGTGTATTCTTTTGTTTTGTGGTGCTTCCTGTCTAACGCTTAAAGACAGCTGGGAAAGATATGGGTGAGGAAACAAGGAGTGTGAGTATTTGTACTTGCAAGGCTAAGAAAACAACTTGGCACATCCCATAAATTCACCTAACACCAGTGAAATGTGAATCCTGTGGAGTGTGGTCCCCCCAGTGCTCTCTTTTTTTTTCCTCTCAGTCTGCATCCGCATGAATACAGGCCAGACCTAATGACACATCTGCTGCTATAATCACCTATTCACCCAGCGAAGACAGGAAGAAGAGAAGAGAGTCTGTCTTGTCCATCCCACCCCCTCCACACCCGGAACAAACCCCCCACCACAAGACACAGCAGGCCCGCCTTCCTTCAGTGCTCCGCGCCTTTAGATCACTCCAGGCCCTGAATGGACGACACACGGGGCTTGTGTGGACACGAGTGCAAATTTATATTCATGTGTCAGAGCAGCTTCTTTATGTCCTATCACGGAGTCCGGCAGTATTCCTGTCAGCACTGGCTGGACTCAAGGATATGACCCTCATCAGACTGAAGTGAAAACCTTCCATACAGCGACACAATATGGGTCTACATTGGCGGGGTGGGACCCCTCATTTGTTCTCTGAGACATGAAACACAATCCATCAAGTAACTTTCAATGAGAGAGGGATCAGGGACTTTTAAAGACAGCTTTTAAAAGATTTGCCAGCAGATCAAATTGATTGTGAGGAAGCTGCTTCTTGTATAAAGAAACTAAAATGTAATTGAAGAGGGAGTTAAAAACCCCAACATACCAAACAGTAACCTTCATTTGGCTCCCACAGGCTTAAAGTGATAAACAGCATGGTATCTATAGCCTTTTTTTTGGCCATGAAAATACCATGCTTTGAATTTAGCCTCCATGATGCATTTTTCTGAAATACCACCTTTCACATAAACTCTGAAAACCATCTCCTTTGGCAATTACGTTTTTAGCCAAATACAAACATGCAAAAACACAAGCAATGTAGCAGTGTTTTTGTTTTTCTCAATGTCAAAGTTCTATGAAGAAACTCTGTGTTTATCAAAACTTCCCAGGGCAAAAACTTTCGAGCTATAACTTGATTATGTTAGCACACATCCAAGTAAAAATGAATGTATGAATGACACAATTAGTTTGGCAACCTTAAAAATGTCATAATTGTGTCAACATTTATCTAGTAGGCCATTCAATGTAATAAAATGAGAAAGCTGTACTTGCACACAATACTGAAATCCTTTTCATTCAATGCTAATGTTGTTGTGCCTCCTGGCAAACCCAAGATAACCTGTGATTAGCATTAAGCACTCAGAACAGGTCTACCTCGCCAGGCCCACACAGCAAGGGCACAGCTGATCTGGAGATAAAAAGTCACCACAGCCTGTATTTACCAGAGTCTTTTATGTTTGATACACCAAAGTCAAGTTTACCTACTCCTCTTTACCATCTACTGTTAATGTCTCAAATCTACAGGATAACAAAAGTGTTTAATCCACAAATGTCGACTCAACATCAATCCATTAATATCATTAAAATCAATGCCAAAGAAAAGTAAGTAAAGCAGCCATTATATACAGATGCACAGACTCTCTGTGACTATAAGAGGCACAAGCAGCGATACTTCAGAAGTAAAATACAGAATCGTGGATAAGGAAGCATCAGCATGTCAGATTGCCTTTTGTCCTCCTCTAGGCCAGACAGACAAAGCCAAGTCAGAGGCGATCGGAGGACGATGATGATGCATCTGTCACCCACTGTGACTGACTATCAGCCTGACAATAGACAAAGCCTTAGCCCTTTCTCAGGCCACTTTAATTACGCCCAGTGTTTTCAACTACATTATTACGAAATCCCAACATATTCTTAGCGAGTCTCGTAAAATTAACACTACTAGTCTAGTAAAGAGTCCCTTTATTTACTCTGACCAGACTGTAAACCAACTGAAGTGCCCGCTGAACACACAGGGCCCATATGGCGTAAATATTGCCCTTACAGTTTTAAGTGAATGAAAATTCGTTTTACACATTTTGGCGAAAATGTAGCGTACTTTCACACTCGGCGTCAAACAAGAAACATACACAGCTTTTCACTGAGAACGCTAACGCCCACCAAAAGGAGCTTTACATTGTCTTTTCAGATAAAGATCAAAATTTCCGGTTGTTAAAGTCAAAGAACTGATTTGCATAGCTTAATTTAGAGTGGCTAAGCGATAGTTTCGGTATTTAGCCTATTTAGCGAGTCAATCTTACACAAGAGGCACAGGAGAATCTATCTCCAAACTTGCTCCAAAAGTAACATCCCCCAGCTGAGAGTAAGAGAAGATCCAAACGAAATTAACCACAAATGATTTTATCAGTTTTTGTTCAACTCATTAACTAGAGCTAACACAGTTAATGAGAAAATTCCGTAACATTTAAATGTTGCCTAGTTTAGTTTTTGCATAATGGTTAAATTAACCAGTAACTTAGCGACTATCTTTGTTAATACATGGTCAGTTTGGTGACTTTTCAAGATATGGACATAACTTTGCTTTAGAAAAAGTTAGATCAATGCTAGCAATGCTCCGTTTGGATTAGCAAAGCCCAGCGCTTCTGTCCTTCACTCAAATGTGTCTAAAGCCCGACTACAGCACCAACTACACTACAGCTCAACAATCACTGCAACTAAACTCAAAAATACAGCACAACACTTCACAACTTTTACTAACTCACTAATGTAATTTCAGTGGCATAACGAAGAACTAGCATGCTAGTTAGCAGTACTTGGGCTAGCCGGTGAAAAGGGGTGCTCGTTGGAGACATCACCAGCCCCGAATATCAGGACACTGTGGGAAAACAAAACAAATCAACTCGACTGTCTTGGAAGCGTCAAACTTACCGTGTACTTTGGTATACTTTGTATGTTGCTGTTGTTTCAGAAATATAAAAACATAAATAAATTCCACAGATTCCACAAAAACAATGAGGATAATGTACTTATTTGGGCGCTCAAGGAGCTTGTTGCGCCTCCGCTTAGCTATATTTTGCTAATGCTAAGCCAGCTAAGCCAAGCTACACGTAGCCTATCTCCTCCTCCAGAACATGGCGGGCACAGAGGGAGGGGAGGCTGGGAAGGGTGTGACCAAGGCGGGCTGCCGAGACAGACATGGGTACTACTACAAAGATACAGCACATTCTTAACAGAAACTGCTTAGATAATGAATAATTACAGCATGAAAGTACGGGTACAGTCCTGATCAGAGTAGGAAAGTATGATACGCCACATATATTGTAAAGTTCTCATAAAGGTGCAACAGGGCAATCATATGTGAATATTGGGCAAGGTTTTTCACAGGAAACTATTTATTGTTCAAAGCAGTGGTGGAAGTCACCCCAAATACTTGAATGGTTTCACAATAGCTGAGTGTGTGTGCAAATGCATGGTAATACACGTTATAGGTGTGTCAAGACAAGCCTGACAAAGACTGCAGGACAGCATTCCATCACCTCTCCACTGGCTCTCTACCTCCACCTCTCATCTACAGGCTTAAAAGGAGGCAGGGACTCAGTGGTCACATACACACGTGTCATCTCCCAGTTTAGTCCAGTCACGTTCCCTGAATAGACATGACAAATTTGCAGTCAGCTAATTTTAGACATCATTCGTGGGTAGGCCTACATTGAGAAGCCTAATGTTTAAAAATAGAAGGAGATAGAGATCAAAACGTCACAGTTGTATCTGTGCCAGAGAAGTCGACACGTCGCCAACACCAGAACTATTGTATGTAGATGGCCCATGTCCCAGGTGTCTTATTGAACCATTAAAATACCATGCCTCCTGGCTAGGTGTGACATTTTATTTTAGGCTCCTTCTTTATTTTTAATCAGCATTTGTAGCACAGGAGTAGCCAGTAAAAGGCAGAATGGTTTGGATGTGTTGTAGTCCCCTGTGCTAATGAAAAACACAAAGATGGATGGATTAGAAGACTTTGTCTGAAAAGTGTTTTCTCACTCATAGTGCCAAAGGGATATATAGACCTGACATTTGCAAGGGAATTAATTAAATTGCATATTTTAGTCTCCTGGAAACTCTTTTCGCCTTTTGGTGTCCTGGCTTTTTCGCTGTGTGAATTAAAGTGGCAACACAAGAGCAGCTTTTTAAAATTATCATCAAAAGGGCATGCCTCTAGGTAAGGTTGATTATTACGTAGATGCACAAAACAAATAATCATTTCCTTCATTAAATGTTATCTAACCATTACTGTTATTCCTAAGTTTGTATGGGTGTTATTACACTGACACTGGAACATTATCACGCCACATTTTTTCCAGCACAGTCTTCTGGAGTTAATTATCTAATATACTCTGCAAACACAATAAAAAGTTGAGTCACCATGACACATCCGAATAAACGAGAAGCAACCTTCAAAGCCCCACTGCACCTCCAGCTTCAACCAACAGAGGCCAGCAGTGCTCAGCCTTTTCTCTGTGATCACTGTGAATTGGCTTCAATGAAAGAGGAAGTTAGGAGGCCTTGCTGTCAGAGCCCCCGCGGCCATGTGTGTCCCTTAATATTTGATTAACACTTGTAACCTTCAGTTTAAAAAGTCATTACAGCTCATTAACATTACATATTACAACTACAGCCTGCTTTTGTAGTTTTATAATTAGCCCAATCCAAAACATCTCATTAGGGCGCTTACCTGAGTGCACCCTGAGGTCAAATGCACTCAACAGGACTATTTCTGGATAAATAAAAATCACAGTGTTGCATTGCCCAGGGGAATAGGCTTGTTAGAGTGATGGCATAAATGACTAATTATTTGTTACTGACATAGTGTGGAGCATGTTGGCTGTGAGTGTTTGCTCCTCCAGAACGAATATTTAAAACACTGTTTACTAACTTTTAGCATATTGACAGGATTACAAGAAAATAAATCTGAAGGTAATCATATTTGAACAGACCTAAATTGTGGTAAATGCTGACATATCTACAATGATGATTAAAAATAGGTGCTGCATGACGTATGGATTCTGTTGAATTCAGTATGTGTCTATAAGGTTATTCTGCTTGCTTCATTTCAGGGAGCATGATCTGAAGGCTAAATATCGTCACCTTTGGTCCCATACTTGCTAGTGCTCATGACTAAGCTGCCGTTCAGAATAAACGGCACACTATGCTTTCATCCAACAGAAACGTCTGGAATTACGAGTCAACAACTGCAATCCAATTAGCTTCTTTAAATAAGAAAATCAATTGTAATAATGCATAAGATAAGATGTACGATATCAACCACAGTTTCCTAAAGCAAACATTATTCAGATACTGCTGGTGACAGTACATTATAATACTGAACAGTGTTTGGCACATCAGCAATTCAGCCACCGACTGCAGACAGGAATATGAGTCATTCAAATCTGAAAGCCATTTACTTTGGCAGTATGTGTCAACACTAGGTCTCGACTATAGACAGTTCCAGAAATACATATGTTTACAGATCTTATTGCTGAAATGACTAGTGCATCCATTTCAAAGTGGGAAGCAGAGAGACTGGCGGGATCCGGTCTCTGCCTGAAGTCTGTGGAGCCACACATGCTTCAGACACAGCAGAAAAGCAGAAGAAAACATGAGCATGAAACAGGATCATGTCTAATACCTGCCAACCCTGCAAATGATTCGTTATAATCTGCTTTATGCTTTCTGGAGGCCCGCCTACCTGGAGCAGAGGAGAATGGGATGAAATGTATGTTAATAGCTTTAGCAGGTTATCACTCACCCATTTTTAGACACATATTTGGTTTGAATTACTACTCAGTGAGTTATCTTGAGACCAAATTGGTTTCACAGTATTATAAACTGATATTACTGATGAAATGCAGATTATACCACATCTAGGAATCAAATGTTAATCTACTCAAATGTGAAGAAGCCGTGAACATCTTATTCTATGTTTAGTCTTGCAAATGGCATAACATATAACAGTGCCCTAAATTGTTGAAGCTAAATTCTGACGCCAAGAAACCACATATGCAAATGTGTATATTTTTGTCACTGATAACAGACTTTACTTGACACAATCACTCGAAACAAATGAAACAAATGAAACTTCACCTTCAACAGATGGAGAGAGATGTTAACTGTCTTTGAGTCTCCATGCGCCCACCTGTTTTTCCACTGTTGCCCAATGTCTACCGTACGATAAATCACATAAAAAGCACACATTTGGAAAAAATGAAACATAACAAAAAAAGACACCATAGCAGTTATAATAGACCACAGCATTGTACAAAAAAAAGAAACAGCAAGTGATGAAAACCTGAAAATGTCAGTTAAAGAAAGAATGGGAAAAAAAACAAAAGTGAAACACCCACTCTGAAACGGTTGCACTCAAGATTGTGACCACGAACAGTCAAGTACAATGTATAAGATAAAGATGTGTGAATGAATAAAATATTTTTATGAGAGGAGGTCAAAGGTTACCAAGTTTAGAATTCTTAATAATAACAAGAAAATACCCAAAATAGCTTTATCTAATTTGAAAGCTGCAATAAAAGATTTTATATATATATATATATATATATATATATATATATATATATATATATATATATATATATATATATATATATATATATATATATATATATATATATATATATATATAATAGAAGAATAGAAGAATAGAAGAATATGTCTTAAGGAAAGAATATGATCCAGTTTATTTTCTGGGATGATTTTCTGCATGGGCCTTGTGTGCAGAGTGATTCAACTTCCTCTTCTTCTTCTTCTTCTTCTTCTTCCTCTTCTCCTCTACCATCATCAGGATCTCTCTAGTTCTCATTCCCATCTGTCACATCACTCATGTGATCAGCTGACTGGGGATTTCCTGAACAGATAGTATTTTCTATGAATATTTAACAACTCTTTTGTGAGGCTTATATGGTTTACAGGCTTGTGGCTATGACGTGCAGTTTAAAAATTGTGTAAATGAAAGAATTCAACTGAAGAATGTTGTATTGTGGTAAACGTACAGTACTTTTGCCCTCTCACATTTAGACATGTCATACTTCAAACCAAGCTTGAAAACATCATATAACTGAATAGATTCCATTATAACAGAAAATGATATAGCAGAGGCAAGATCTTCAAAGATGTCCAAAAATAACTGAAGCGTGCTCTGTTTTATCTGCTTGAGGCTGAAGTCTATTGATCAAAAAGTGCATTCATCAGACTCTGCCAGTATTGACAGCAAAGAACCATGAGCAGAAAAACTGTAAGTCACTGTTATTAAAGCCACGGAGCAGTGTAAAAAATACATGTACATGCTGCAATCTCTTCAGGCCAAACTTTTTCCTTTATTTTAAATGAATGTTCTTTATTCAAATCTTTTAAAATGTGTTAAAAGTATAATTGCAATACTTAGCCATGACAATTTACTAAAGACATAAGAGATATTAAATTGTGAAAAGTCTTGATCTGCTATTGCTACTGCTATTTGAACGTTGGCTTATTAGAACATCTTGATATTGGCGTGGAAATTCCCTTCAGCTTTGTTCTTGGACAATCAGGTGATAATAATGATTGGAATTTACTTTTTCCAAAATAAATGCAGTCCAAAAACTTCAATCATGCGCTCACTTGTCACTCCCAGGCTTGTTCTCAGAGCGACACAAACCACACAGACACAAAGACATATCCACAGAAGCCACACAGATTGTGTGAGACAAATATATACACAGGAAGTGCCTCCCACTCCCCCCTCCCTCCCTCCCTCCCTCCCTCCTTCGCTCGTTCTCTCTTTCTCTCTCAGAGCGTTACTCATGGCAGTGTGTTGCCGAGCAGCAGCCAGTCGTGTTTTTTCCCCTTTACCGCGCTCACACACTCTCTCATCCCTCAGCTCTGACTCGGCACGCTCTCAGAAATCCACTCATTCCTCTGCTTCCTGGCTTTTTTTTTCTTTTTGTATGTGTGTGTGTGTCATCTCCATAGCATCCTTTTCCTCATCTTTTTTTCCATCTGATTTGCCCCCATCCCCTGTCAAAGGGGCTTTAGTGGGGTGCTTCTTTGAGTGTCAGCATGGAAGCAGTGGCACTTTATACGTTTCGGGCCACGGAGGGCGATGAACTTAGTTTCAACAAGGGAGACTTACTCAAGGTAAGATAGCGGGCTTTAATAAGTCTATCTTCGTATCTGCCCATGTGCAGCAGATTACACTCTTTCCCTCTCCTCACACTCCTTTTCTGTCTCTCTCGGCCTCCGCTGTGATAATTACTACAATTATAACTTACTGCTTTTGACTCTTTGTATCCAGGTGCTGCTGAGAAGAAAGCCCAGTATAAGAATAAGTGCTTTTACAATGTACTTATTCATCATTAGCTTTGTCTTGCTTTATAATGTGGCTGTACTGAAACACCACAGACTATTTCCTATACTGCTTCCTGGTTTTGTTTCATCTTACCAAACTACAAAGGCACGCTTGAATTATAAAGCCATCGTAAACATAGCACTGAAATAACAAGCACAGCTGGAAATTATTCTAGTAGAAAATTGTACCTCCAAGAATTAAAGAGAAAGAGCTTCTTTAGTCTTGCACCAGCTGTTTGACAGTTATGTGCAGTTGGATTTAGACCCAATTTGGCACAAAGAGCGAAAGAATTCAGGGGAGGTTTTCACATTAAGGTAATCATGGAAGCCAGTTGAACTATACTCACGCTACAGGGAAATGGGTCATGCCAACTTTTACATATGGTCACACCACAGTTTGATTTCAGACCTCAATCTGATTCAGAAAGTGGTTTGGTTTGTTCACACATGTTGAAATCTCATCGGACCAGGTTTAGAGGACCACACTAATAGGGTTTAGCCAGGTTATGTATATTTAACCAGGTTTAAAGATGGCTAAGTGTGGCATTTCCGTTTTTTAAGTGATAAGGTCATCTGTTATTTATAAAAGAAAGACAAAAAACGTAACTTTTGAAAATCTCAATGATGACACAAGCTCTTGAGCGAGGTGTGGAGAAATTAAAACACTTTGCATGTTCAATTTTTTGAATAGTGTTATATGCCTTATATAAAGAATACTGTATGCATAATCCGGGATCTTAAAGCCCATTTTGTTTACTGAAGAACTCTCAAATCTCTGGTTCTTCAAAAGTGTACATCTTGTGGTGGCTAACACTATATGTACTTATACGTATGTCAGTTTTCTGTGTCTAAACCGGCAGATGATATGTGTCCAATTTGTATAAAACACTTTGCATTTCATACTTGGATTGGTTCATAGGTCAAACAGTAGGCACTGGTAAATTATTCTTCACATTACCTTGTGCGTTCCTGCAGAAACAGACGACCTGAGTCCATTTTGCATTTCCCTTTCATGTTGCACTTGATCGGTGTCTATTGTTGTTCATCCTTCTGGTCGTCTTTGCATGTGGCAACGCATCAGTAAGGTCGAGCAGAGCTTAGGTTCAAAGAAATGATAAATATGGCTTCAACGAAAGCACCGTCTCTGGCATTCTGTTTAAAGCTCAAACAGTTCTGCCAAGTCCAAGAAAAGGGATACAAAGGCACTTCACCGCTATTGTTCTCGCGTCATTTCTAGTTTTTAAACTGCAGTGTGAGTCCACTTAACTGATTTTTTACCAGAATTAAATAAAGGAAGTACTTGAGCAATCAAAACTGCTGAGTTTCTATGTAACTTCAAATAAAGATGATTGGGTATTCTGTGTAAAGAGCCAAACCCTGATTCTTAGGTGACTCAAAGCTGTGAACATTGTCAATATGCATTTAATAAAATGAACACAATTATCTGTACAAGACAGAAAAAGATCAGAAATACAACTGCACAAAGAAGATTAATAACACAGACTGACCATTTTTTTAGCGCAGAAGGGCAACTGAATAACGCTGTTGCTCTTTGACAAAGTGAAATTAAAAAGCTACACTGATTGAGAATGGGGCAATCATTTTGCAGAAGTTAAAATCTGTAGGTCAGAGGGTGAGTGGTTTCATTCCGGTCAGACAAAGTTTCCAACTCAAAGTTTTGTGTACCAGCTCTCTCTCTCTCACACACACACACACACACACACACACACACACACAAATCATTGTATTTCATTGCCGGTAGTTACCATTGAAGGACTCTCCTTATGTGACTGAACAATGATTGATAGTGTAAATTTCTCACTGTGTAATAAATTTTAAAGTGCATCCAAATGTGCAGAGTAAAAACAGCTGGTGCATGAAATGAAGCTCACTGGCAGAAAGGCACTGAAGTACGTTTTGGCAGATGGGCATCATTGGGCAAAGTGTTTCTATACAACTCTTCACTTGTAGGCAGAATTACAGTTAGATGTTTAACTTTTACTGATTAAATGATCCAACAAAGTCATAAAACACACCCAAGTGTGATTAACGTCAGGTTTGTGGTAGAAATAAATGACTTCAAAAGTACGTGAACGAAGCACAAAAAACATAGCAGCTTAAACGGCATTTAAATGAGTGTCACATCGGATTAGAAAGAAAAATTAATCCTGAATTAAAAGAAGCTAAATATCAAAGCATATTGACATAGTTACTTTCACAATTAAAGACCACCAAACACTGCTTTTTTTATCACTTATGTAGCCACCATTTTTTACCATCAATGGTGCCTACCTATTAAGAAAAAAAAAAAAAAACTATTAACAAAAAATTACAATATAAAAATATCTTGAGAGACAACATGTGGATAAGAAAATGTTGCATGGGGAATAAAAAAAATTACAGTTAGGGCAAAAATAATTATAGATTACAGCATTTCTAGCAATTAGCTAACCGTACATTTATTCTGCATATAATGGATTCACTGACTTCGAAAAATATTAATTTCAAAGTAAGAGCTATGAGAAAAGATAAAACTATATTCTACTAGTGAAATATTGTCGTGTGTTTAATTTTGACCGCGCGGCTAAATTAGCAAAACAAAGTTGCAGTAGCGTATAGCATCGTTAGCATAGCATAGCATAATTGGCTACAAACTGGATATATTAAACAAAATCAGGCTAGCATAGTATGTGTACGCGGTAACTAAACTTTATGGTAAAGGGTTAGTGCAATTTATGAAGTGTACAGAAAAGCAGCCTGTGATACAAAATAAAACACAAAGCTAATATTGAGTTTGTGTGAGAGATTGTAACATTTATGCTAAACGGTGACATTTGCAGGAAATATCTGGGTTAATGTGGTTCAGGCTACATCGGATTTGCTGGCAATTGTGTGTGTAATCACTGAGGACTTTACGTGGCATTTCGAACTTGGCAGTAATCCTATGCTCGTCGAAATCGGTGTGACTTGAGGACCACAGCTCACACAGAAAGAAGGATAAAAAAAATCACTGTAGCGGATAATAGAAGATGAGCGGCTTGGAGGGAGACGATAGATATACACTGAGAGCGTGACCTTTCACCCAATTGATCGCCTGTGTCAACATAATTATGGGCCATATTTCATCTGTGTGTGTGTCTCTGTGTGTTTTTTTCTCCTAGATCACCAACATGGAGGATGACCCGAACTGGTACACAGCTGAGCTCCACAACAGAAAAGGCTTTGTGCCAAAAAACTATATCAATCTGCGGCCGCACGCGTAAGTCCAAACACAGCTTCTGTAAAGGAGATAAATGCGCTTGACACGTCTAGTGCTGGTCTATCTCAACAGCCCATCAGTGGCGCTTGGGGTGTTTTTAGTTCAGCTTTGGACATCTGCACTCTGGCATAAGGCAGCCCACCCAAAGGGACGTACACTCACAGGCTTATGTAATCACACACACACACACACACACACACACACACACACACACTACACACAGTAAAGCCATGTGTGTATGTGTGATGGTGAGAGGTGGCTGGTGCACCCCGTGTCTCCATCAGATGCTCATAAACCAGCTGGGTTCTTCTTTTATTGTGACAAACACCAAACTGGCAACACAGTTATTTCAGTGTCTTTAGCATGGTAATGAAAAGTGATGTTGGCCTGTAGTCCAGTTAGTGGGAGTTCAGTTTAGGTTATTAACCCAAGGGGAAAAAACAGTATGTGTGTCTGCTCAGTTGGGACTGTTTTTTTTTTTGTTTGTTTGTTTGTTTTTAATTTTGCACATGTCCAACATATTTTAGTCAATTACAGAATGAGGAGAAAGTGAGATAGTCCATAGTGGCAAAAAATCCAACAATCCACTAGAAACCAATATGTAAGTTCAAACAAAAAGAATAACAAATCAATAATTTATTGGCTCTAGACTCCATGTAGTGGTACAAAATCATATACAGTATTCCCAGAATAAAGCTGTTGATGTAGTCATTATCTATTATTTCTAATTCGAAACTATAATGATTCAGATAGACTAAGGGACTTTCTCAATTCTTAGCCTTATAGCCCATTTAGGTCAATGAGGTGAGTTTCCAGTCTCTATGAGAGAGTGGTGTGACATGATATCTATTGTCAGTTGTTAAGCTAATGAGAAGTTGGTATCACTCTGGGTCATTAGCAGCTGAATGGTTTGTCTTGATAACTGGGGGGTGATTGTTGCTCTTTAACATCTTAAGACTATGTCCAGATGCCTAAAACTATTTTAGATTATGAAGGATCTGGAGGACTAATAGTATTGTATAGCTCCTTTAAATTAACAAATAGCACACACTTTCTCTTGTGTATGAAAAGGTTCATACTGGTGGTCTGCGTCAGTTCTGTTTGAGAGAAAAACACATAACACCCCACAGACTTCCCTATATGAACATATGCCCTTTTGGAAAAGAGCCCATTTTTACTTGTTACTGTTGCAGCTTACAGAATGGATATCACTGGGATCTCATTTATGAATACCCAACATACCCGTAGGTTGCTACAAACCGTAAGGATGTGTTTTTTCAAACTAACTAGATAGGCGCTCTCTTTTTAAGCTGTATGCCAGATGCGCAATCTCTCCATGTGTGACTCATCAAATTACCTATTGTTGCAGAATACAGGTCGATGAAAACAGAACATTATTTACACCGACACTTCATCCAAACAAAATACTCTGCTCTGACAAGACTAATTAGCCAAAGATGAAAAATGTTACTTTAGTTTCAGTGCTGTCAAATGAAGTCCTACTTTTTGGGATTCAGATAGTGAGTATATTTAGAAGCACAATTATAAATAAACCCACAAATGTGCTGGTTTTTCATATTGTTTTGTCAGCAGTGACTGGTGTGTTTTTTTTTCTTTTTTTCAACTTCTGCATATTTCAGCACGCAAACTTTTTCTGTGGGTACCGCCTCAGACACCTACACTAATCTTCCTCCCTGTTCTTTTTTTCTTACCCCCAGCTGGTTCGCCGGTCGCATATCACGCGGTGTAGCAGAAAGCCGACTCAGACATAGAGAGTGTGGAGCTTTTTTGGTCCGGGAAAGCGAAAGTGCTCCTGGAGAGTTTTCCATGTCTGTCAGGTACGATAATCACTCACACACTGTAAAACCTACGGTCATTCTTTTTATGCAAATTCAACTTGCACCTTTTTTCACTCCCATGCACCACTTTGATCTCTCTATTCCTTTTTATTAACATGTTATCCGTGCCCTCTATGTATCCCCTGCCTTGTTTTCCTCTGGGATCATTAAAGTTTTATGCCATCTCATCTAATGCAATCTATTTCAATTAGCAGTCCCATCTATACACATACTGTACGCGCAGATGCACACATCTCGGACGTGTTTCCTGCCTTGTTTCTCTTCATTAATGAATGTAGGATGTGTGTGCGTGCATGTTGGAGATGGTAAGGTGTGGGGCGGTGCAAAGATGAAGGAAGGAGGATGAGCAGCCCCTCTGGCCTGTTGTAAGCTAATCCTGTCTGGCACACAGCGGCATGTGGAGGAACTGATGGGGGCCAATTGGTTTGTCTAGTTTGTGAGGGTATACAGCTGAGGCTCTGCGGTGTGTGGTTTGGGAGAGTGAGTCTGGGATCTGAACTATATGCTGGCTCTAATAACAACTGGCAATGGTTGAACTTCCGGGCTGTGTTCACACTGCAGGTAAAATGAAAAATCAGTTTGTCAAGCGTGAACAATTTTTAATTAGTAATTGTATCATAATTCAATCATAGACTTTCAACAGTGTTTGTTGGTCTACAAACCCGTGATGGTGTTGATAGATGGAGCAACAGAGGTCGCGTTTCCATGAAATATAACTCATATTTCATGTTAAATCTTAAAATACTGCTAAAAGAAAAATGCAAAATAGTTGCGTTTCCATGAACTGATAAGAACTGAGCAACAGAAAGTTTAGAAAAGATTTTGCAATTTTTGTGTGGGACCCTAATACATTATGGGCTTGCTATTTATGTCTTATCTCTATTAATGCAATATTAAAATAATATGCAAAAGGCATTAACTAAATTAGGTAGCAATCTCTGTTTAAAATAATAAAAAAATATTTTTTTTCAGATTTTGCTATTATACCTATTTCTAATATTTGACAAAAAAGCTTTGTCTTCTTGTCATCTGATACAAATAAGTATGTGTTCCCAGATTTTAGTCTTCGAAAATTGATCAAGCCAAGTTTATGTAAAAAAAAATTGTTTACATTCCATTTCAAAATATGTGTACTGAGTAATAATGCAATATTTCTGGATTTAAAGTAAATCTGTTTATGGAACTGTGATCACAGAGTTGGCACACATGCACGCTGAACACTCAAAATAATTCACTTCTTTATAAAATTGCACAATTTTTTAAAGACCTGGGTGCTTAGTGGCTGATGGATTATAAGTATTACCATATTTAAAACATAACCCAGATGCCAGGTTTTATTCTACTAAAATGACTTCTAAAACCGCGTCATCATTTACCTCCATTACAATGGCAAAGGTAATATTAACTATATTTATTACAGAAAATGTATGGTCTAAAGTGAGTCATGTGGATTTGTTTTTGTATTAACATTTTGCATGATGAAGTGATGTGAATCTGAAATAGGAGCACATTTAGAAGTGGCCAAAATCTACACATATTTGTGTTTTGAAGAGATAGCATAAGGTCTGATCAAAGATGTGGACCACTTTGCCTCTAGTGTGGACATACCCACAATATACCAAGAGCTGTTCATGTTTGGCTGAATATCGGTTAAACTGAAAAGCCAAGCAAGACAATATTTGTATCAATCTCAACACTTTTGCCTACAGTGTGAACATAGCCTTGGGTTGTGTTGTGAAAACTGGTAGTAGTGTACGGTTTATTACAGGATTTTCAAGCAGATGTTGCCTAATTCTTATTCCTGGCCAGTGGGTAAGTAAAGTGAGGCAAAGAAAAGTAGGTTGCCTGCTTTTGGGAAATTTGGACGAGAAAGGCGGAGCAGTGTGCTAAACATATTCGCCAAGAGGGGAAAGGGATTTTGATGCTCATTTTTTATTGGCTCTTTGTGGCTATCTCTCAGGCTGCTGCTGTTGGATGGATGTCATCGAAATTGGGTCAGGTGTTTGTTTGTGTGTGAGTGGTCCATGACAGCTTTGCCTGTCAGAGATGACGTCCTGACAGTACGAATTTTGGCTCAGCTCGGTCCGGCACTGACGTCACTCTGTCAGTTAATCTGATCCACACTGAAGCCAAACCGAGACTTTGGAAACTTCTTGGAAAACTTGGCGCAGTAATCCGGCAACTCATGGCATATATACTCAATTTTGGCTTTTGAAAAGGTTAGGAAGGAAGTTGAACTGGCTCTATTTTTAGCTAGTGGTCACTTTTAATGAGACAAACTGCTGGAAGAGAGCCAAGCCTAATGAGAACATTTTCTGAAAAGCTGTACTGCCCACAAGCCGAATGTAAGGGCTGGTGAATCATTTGGGGATCTGGATACTTTTTGAAAGGTGATCATGAAAAAAAATGTGTCTGAGGGATAGCTGCAGACTAGCACTGTGAAACTGCCCCAATGGGTTATTTAGAAGCTTATTTTTAGAAAGTGGAGCAAAGTGATGCCTTCCATGACTTTTATAGAAAGAGATGAGAAATCCATTTTGCTTAGTTGGGCTTTCACAGTTCCCTTTGACTCAGCAGCCAATGTACCCCAGTCACAGTCTGTCTCCCTTAGATTTTCTCTGGTTTAATGTAGATCTATTTTTAAAGATGCTACCTGGAGTAAGGTGAGGAATATTTTTAAAGGCAAGTGTTGGTGGAACTTGGAGCCCACTTTATGACGATTTTAACACCAAGGACACACACAGTTTTTCTAAAATGGAAAATCTCACTTCCTCCGTCCGCTGTAATCCGTATGATCACCGCCTAAACAACTAACTAACTAAACAATATTAATATTTCACAGTTTTATGTTGGAGCTAAGGTCTCAACTCAACACTTCTTTTCAACACCCACGTATTCTCTACCACGCTTGCCCAGTCGGATTTCCTGTGGCCTTTCTCTCAGCGTAGGTGAAGGTCATGCTGAGTAAAAAGCATTTTCTTAAGCTGTCGTACACGGATGTGATGTTTTTCCACACTTCTGTTGCATACTTGGAACACTATCGGTCCTGACGGAGTTCAATACAAAGGAAAACAAATCCCTGTGGACCGCTGCCCTGCATGTACTTTATCTAAAAAGGAAGTTTGTGATGTCATGTTGGGGGGAAAGAGTTCATGTTCACAATACAAGCAACAATTGAACTCCTTAAAAGCCATAATGTTTCCAGGTGGCCTAAATTGTTTTACTGTACTCTCCTGGTCAACACTTTGTAAATCTTTGACAGGACCTTAGAAATGAGTGACTCACGCTTCTAGTTTTTTATGGCTCAAACAGTACAGTCCTGAAAAGGCCAGTTTGACCTGCCATCATTAGTTCCCTGTCAGGCGTCATTACTCCAAATCAGAAAGCGACCCCTTGTACGGACATACAGTACATAACCTTCTATGTTTTAATCAAACGACTACGGGTTCAGTGGCCCATAAAGTCACCAGTTTAAAGGCTAATTTGAAGCTTCTTGGCCTAGATCGTATTCGATTTAGAACCACCTTCCTTTCATTTTTCTTAGGACTTTGAATGTAGCCTAAGATCAATGCACCGTAAATGTGCCGAGATCAGTTAGTGACTCATATTGTGCATTTTCATATTGACTCGTCCCTTCTATAAGCAACATCTTCAAAAAGGTACACACCCACAAAATAAGGGGTATTTTCCATTCATTTGCATGTACACGTAATATAATAAAACTAAATTAGACACACAATTAGATGTGAAAATATACATATTATAAATAAAAAAAATAAATCTTACTGATGTTTTACTGTGGGCTTAAATTTTAATCAGGTATGTTGGATGCTTTATGAATTTTTTTGCATAGCCATTTAGCTGTATTTATTACTTTACCTAAATATGCACCTGGCCTGACTTCCACTGAGCTTATTATAAACTTAAATCAAAAGGGACCAGACTAATTCTTTGTATAAAGTAGAAAAAAAAATTAGGATGGCTGACGAGGCTATTACAATGTTTTATAAAGACATCAATTTTACCTAGGGTTTGGCAGATAAAGTGCTGTACTATGTATGCTAAACTTGTCATGCCAGTCTTAAGGAGAAAAAGTCCTAATACAAACTGTGTATTCTGTAAACTTTAATTTTGGGTCCTTCATGTGGTGTTATTCTATACAACATGGACATCTACAAAAACACGAAAATGTCTTAAATTTTAAAACACATTCCCTCACACAGAAAAATCTGTATTTATTTGAAGTGAAATAATTTAAAAAATGTTAACACTAGTCAGTGGAATCAGTTTGTTGTTTTTTTTTACCAGTGTTGATTTTTGGTGACATTATTTTCCATTTGTTAAGGTGTTGTCAATTTATTTGTGGTTAAATTAAGTTTCTCAATTTTTTGTTTTGAAAGTATGATAGCCCTACCTTAGTATTCAGTCACTTTTAGCCTGTAGCCTTTAGCTGGTGTTGGTTAATTACATGTATATGTAGCTCGCTAATGTTCTCTAACCAGTCACAGACAGCACACACCTAGTCAGTCAGATTTGCCATTTGCTAACTTTATACACACTGCTAAAGCATTTTCATTCAAAAATATATCTGCTTGTTGTCCATTGCCAAATAGTGCACACAGCTCACCGTGCACATAAAATGGTAAAAAATAAAGGGAGCATCTGCTGGGTTTATATCAGTCAGTGAAGGTGACTGTTTTATATTCTGGTCCCAAAAAAGCAATGCCTTTATTCTGTCTCCATTTTAGATTTTCATAGCATGCAGCACAGTTCAATGGCACAATATAATACCACAGCTCAGTGACTGAAACACAATTGATAAAGACCAGACCAAGACAGAAACTCAGGCAAATAGAGAGGAAAAAAAGGGGGGAAGAAATGAAAATAAAAGAAAATGAATGCACAGTTATTGCAGATAAAGGAGGCGGCGTGATTTCGGTTTTTATTTCTCTGTTTTGTCACGACGACAGTGGAACAGCCGGTCCCCTGTGGGTTCAGGCCTCAGAGGGTTTCACACTTCCTCTGTTCTGACTTGTTTTAAGTCGAGGCTCACTCCAGTCTTTGTTATTGTCGCAAGCCACCTCATTTCTATGTCTTGTCTTAACCCACATCAGACTCTGAAAATGATTGTTTAGGTAGTTCATACAGTATGTTATTTGCTTCTGAGGGAACATCGCTAATGGAGGGTTTTGATTCTCAGTGGCTCCGCCCCCTGAGCCTTACTAATGACGGCGGCTCCAATCATCCCAGCTCGTCTTAATTATTCCTCTCTTCAGTCTAAGCACTGTTGGCTTGGATGTAGACGTTTCTCAGTAGAAGGCTTTGATCACACTGCAGGGAAAAATGGCCCATATATGTTGTTGCATTATTGTACTGTATGTTAGTTTAGCTTTTTGGAGAGAATTGGATCATGATCAACATTAGAACCCCCTAATTCTTAACAAGGAACAACTTGGCAACTAAATGTATTACTTTATGGACACAATTTCTAGGCGCAGCTAGAGTTCTTACAGATTGGTGCAGCATCCAAAGCAATGCAGTCTATATAACAGTCTGTTGAGGTGAAGAAGGAGCTGAGCCGAAAAGGCTAAAAGGTCAGAACCAAAAGGACAAGATCTCGGACACAAGCGACCGAAATGAGTTTTCCCTGCAGGGTTGCTGGGCGCTCTATTAGAGATAAAGTGAGGATCAAAAGGAGCCAAGCCCCTGGAGTCCTACGTGCGGAGGTGTATTACAATCATGAATCAAATTTGTAAAGGTGACCATAATCTTAAAAAATGACATTTTCAAAGTAGTTTGGCCTGTTCACATTGTTGCAATTCAGAAGTAACTAGGATACATTTGAGGCCAGTGTGAACGTAGCCTGATTGAACTGTCACCGCACTTCCCACCTTTTTTATCACCTTTCCCTACATTCGTTCCAGGAGCAGATTTTTTTCATTCTCTCCTCCTCCTCTCCATCTTTCACAACAGGGGACAGGAATGCTTTATTAAAGTTGCTGGAGAAGCTAAAGTCCCTCCTCTCTCTTCCACTCAATCATGCACGGGCAAAGTGACACTGTACCCTAGACAAGCAATCGCATACGACAAATGATGAAACCCGCCCCATAACTCCGAGGCACGCTTCGATCAATTGCGCCTAAAGAGTTAAACTGACATCGGGATGTGTCAGGGTGAAGTACACATCTGCAGCCGTTTTGAAAGTGAACAGGAGATTAGAGGAGGCAGACAGACAGCCCGAACAGCACAGAACAGGGAAGTGAGACCAGATTGATGTAAGAAGGAAGTGCACGGCAAAGATGGACAGATGACCTTCGCCAATTGTGCTGGCGCAGAGTAAAAGTTTTTAAAATAACTCTTCCTATCTAGCGTCTTGCATTTTCCCTGGTTTTCAGAGCTTTAATCCAAAGTCTGTCATTTATGGAGTAATCTCTCTATCGCTGTGGGCCTTAATTACGCTGGATCAGGCAGATGAGAGTGTGTTGGAGCCAAAGCAGATGTGCTGTGTGTTCTGTAATGAAAGTGTTAATACGACATCACCTGACACAGGAACAGCTACAATATGACATCTGCTTTCTCACCTCCTCCGTTTCCTTCCTCTTTTACTGTCTCTCCTTTAACTGTAACAGATGTTTTAGCATTGTTTTTTTGTGAACAGAGAAACTAGGAATGCAACACCAAAGAAGTGTAGTAACGTAGTATAGAGTAGACAATATACCGTATTTTGTATTAAAAAAGGAGGACATGGACTGATACTATTGCTTTACTGATACTATCGGTCTGATCACTTTTGCACAAGCAGCCATCGAGAAGGCTTGTGCTTCCATTGCAATATGTAGGGTAGCTACACAAGTTATGCGATATAAATATATTTTATTCTAAAATTTAAACAGTTTTAAAAATAATAAAAAGAAAACTTCATGCAGAGTGGCACAAGAGGCTTAAAGTATGACATATACTGCTGCAATAACCAGTGGCAAAAATCTGCAGTTTTAGAGACTACTTCATGCCACAAGTTCTGTTATTCCTTGATATGTTGACAGTGAATAACGCACTAAAAAGCTGACTGAAGCAGAAAAGGTTCTTGCAAATAAACCATTCTCAAACTCTGTCTCCAAATAAACAGACTGCAGAGTTTGTTTGAAAATGGAAATGCCTCTAGAAGAATTGAGAGCTCTAATACTAAAAAACTGTATTTAGCTCTTACATTGGCCAGATCTGTTACAATGTGTTCCACTAATGTTTACTATACTTAACTGACAATTAGCGTCACTTGCTATTTTGATGTTTGCTTCATTTTGGACTGATTTCTGGTGATTAATATAAACATAAATTTGTGCTAGAGTGTTTTTTAAACCTGCATAAGGATTGTAAAGAGTTAATAAGGTAAATAATGCAAATAGATGCACATAAACCTGACACAAAGGTCTTAATGATCGTTTTTTCTTTTTTAATGGTCAAGGAGGTCTCATCCTACACTTATGGTTCTTTTTCTGATTCATTCACACTGATGAAAATGTGCCCTTTATTATCTATTTTTAACTCCTCACAAAACAATGAATAACAGAAAGTGTAAAGCCCCTTAAGGAAAGTCAACCTCCCCACATCCTGTTTGATATGTCTACTCTTTTCACACCTTTTAGCTGTTTTCCGCTTTCCGTAGACCTGACTTCACCTACCTGCAGTAACAGTGCCCCACCAGCAGGTTGCAGCACTAAGCCCAAAAAGCATGGGGCTGATACAGATGATGCAGACAGAGTGATCAGTGTGTATTTGGACTAGGGGCTCGATGGAGACTTGGGGTAGAAGATAACAACACAGATTTTGTTTAGGAGGGAAGTTTGATTATAAGGCACATTATGTGGAAAATGAGTAAACACAAAAGTAAGAGAGGATGGACAGAGAGAGTAAAGCGAGTGAATGGAGCGAAACAGAGAAGTCAGGGAGAGAAGGGCAGGATGGAGTTGTAGCTGAATGCCATGCAGTCATCAGGGAGTTGGGCCCGCTTGTTCACAGGGCTCAGCGGATGAATAAAAGAGCAGGGAATTCTGGGAGGAAACAGGCTGTTCATCATGAATTCTCTCTAAGATGATGCAGAGCTAATGGCAGCGGACACTGTGGCTGCATATTTTACAGTTTGTTTACAGCATGGCATTTGAAAAACATTACTGACATAAAACCTAACCTACTGAGCTAACAACATCCATATGGCTAGACACAATTTATATCTGTCAGCTAGTTTCTGATCGATTCAACATTTTTGTCTCCTGTGGGCAAACAAGCAACCTTTTCTGCTTCCAAGGGGACAACTTTTTTCTCTGCTGGTTGCAGTTTAGAACGTCTTCCATGTTCCTGACAGCTTACACTATAACGAGCATGCCTGCCTCGCCTTCAGCGGAGGACAGTTTCATTCTCTCACACCATATTCACGTCTCGGCATTCGTTTTAAGCGTTGTAAAAAAACGCTGGCCTCTAAACCTGTAAGATATGAATCAGCCTACACTGAGCCAGACTCACACCTACTCTGCAATGCTTTTAGAACTACGGGGGTGTTACATGGACTTCCGCTGAATATTGGATACAGTTATATAATAGTACGATCGCGGCGAGATGTCCAGATTTCTAAGGATAAGCTGACGAGTTACTAAGCAACCAGCACACAGCAGGATAGGTGAGTCGTTGCCAACGGAAAGCGGCCAAACTCCTTTTAATCACCACAACAAGATCGTCACTCCAGCCCTGTTTTAATGACACTATGGCTATTTTTGGATCAGACTTAATTATTTTTTAGGCAATTGAAGGCATTTATATCAGATTATTATGCAGAAGGGTGGATAGAGACCTACTGTGAATTACTGCAATGCAATGACATGTTATCATAGCATGTCGTTGAATTCAAAGCCAAACATTTTTAGATCTATTGTGATTGATCAATTGATAAAATAACGTTTTAAAGCTTGTGTGTTTGTTTGTTTTAATTTGCAGTTATGGGGACCACGTTCAGCATTTCAAGGTGCTCCAGGACCGCTGCGGTCAGTATTACGTGTGGGACGAGGTCTTCTCCTCTCTCAATGAACTGGTGGAGTTTTACCATAGCAACAGCATCGCTAAGGAAAGGACTGTGTTTCTGAGGGACCCCGAGCACTTCGCCAGGGTATGTGCATTACAAAAGTCTGTTCATATAGTCATCAATCTCCCTCGAAGTATGGCATGACTTCCTTGAGACTTAATTAAAGACAAATGAGAAAAAAGGAACTTTCTATCTATTTTGAAATTACTACACTGTTATTGTTCAGTCATGTTTTCCCAAACTTGACAAGCCATCCGTGAGTTAATATTTCACTCCTTGGCATCTTTGAGGCACATCCATTTTTTTTTTGAGACAGAGCTGACAGCTGGGCCAGCAGTCCATTTGTTGCAAAGATTTCTGGAGCTGCGGTTTTGGCAGCATGTTTTTGCAGAGAAGGTACAGCCAAGTAATAAAAGATCATAGGTCAGCTGTCATTTTGTAACCCAACCAGATCAGTCATGTCAGGCGCCAAGCCACAAGGAGAGTGAGGTGGAGCCTAGTGAAGGAAATTATTCAGCAGTCACAGTCAACTCCATAAGGTCTAAAATGACATATTATGAGGATTATAAGGAAGAACACTTCAAATGTATGTATCCTCGTTTGCCATATTGTGGTTAGCAGATTTAGCCCTGTAAAGTATTCCCGATACCTGCTGATGAAACTGATGTTTAGATTTAACAAATTTTTACATATTTTCTATGATTAAATGCCTTGATAATGATAAAATAACTAAAATTACAAAAAGTAAGTATGTAAGTTTATTGAAAGTCACTCTCCCTTACTTTGGATAACTGTTCAGAAAAGACTATATGCATTTCTGTGACTGTGTCTGCATTGAACAGACAGTGCCAGCCTCTTTTGAAACTTCTAAAATAGGATGGGAGCCTAAAATACACTTGTCTTGTACACAGTGTGTTGACACAGTGTGTGACTGTTGACACCCACAAATGGCAGTGACATTGGTGTTCACTTCAGCAGTGTACACAGTGTCTATTGTTATTGGGCGATGTGAAAAAGACTATAGGATGTGAAATAACAATTGACAAAACTTGCTTACGTTGTTTAAATAATTATGCAGCCGGTTTGACATTGCCAGTTGGTATTCCTGGGAGTGGCAGGTAAACCCTCCTGCAGGCTGCGAAGGAATCTGATCCACACTCACTGCGACATGACAGTGTGTTAACATCAGTTTTTAAACATCCGTGTGCTCATACATATCACATGTCATATTTGTTTGTAAATCTAGGCCTTCACAAAACATCTGGAAACTGAATACCCATCACTGATTCCTTACAAACTGTCATTACTGAGAGAAGGTGTAATTATACAACATTGAAACAAGTTTGCAGCTATCACTTTACAAAGGCACTTCACAATTCACCTTCAGTAAGATGGCGCTTGTTCAACTTGCAACTTATCCCTTTTTACTTGTCGAAGTAATGTACAAATACATAATTTACAACAAATTACAGAGACATGACACTTTAAGTAGCTGCATGCAATTCCAGTCACCTCTTCCTGACTTCACTTGCCTCCAGAAGTCACGTCGCTTGAATTTGTCCGTGTGGGATCGTTTACTCTAATAGTAATTCACATTCCCACAAGAGTCCTAACAACATAAAATAAACATTAATTCTAATATTAACTCATGTTAATGGCCACTGAATATTCCACAGAAGTATTCCACATTACCTCACATCATTAATGCATGTCTGCTGCATATAAGGGTTAACAGGAAGTGACACGGATTTACATTTGGGTCACATTAGCTATTGACGAGAGGGCTAACTGTCCTTATAAGGCAAGCACACCATCTTCTAATTTTTGCATCTACTTTACATCAATTTAAACGATGAGATCAAAAGCTGTGTAAATACTCACTTTACATATTGAACAATTGTTTAATTCTAGTGACTTTCAGCTTTTACCAAGAAATAGCTCCAGACCAAAATCAAGTGGCCATCTAAAATGTGTTGTGTATCTAAGCCAGTCAAAATCTACTTGATCCACTTTTATTGATCTTGATGAGTGAGCTAAGCCTGATACTGCAGATGCTGTGGGTGCTTGAAACCTTTGTGCTTGGTGTGTATGCAGCAAAAATATTCCGCACCACAACAGCATGCAAGGACAACTGGAAAGAGAGTGTGTGTGAGAGTATGTTTTTACCTTTAGCCGAGAGGACAGTGATGCAGCAGTGAAGGTTAGTTACGTTATTGCTAACAAAACAGCATTAGCATCAAAACCATATTGTGAGGGTGAGTTTGTGAAAAAAAAAGTTTGTGTTGACATAAGCCTTTTTGTTTGCAATTGTTGACAGCACTGATAGCGACATCTACTTGTACTTCTTTGCACTAAAATAAAGGGAAAAAATGTTATCTATAGGTTATTATGCTATTATTGTGGGTTTTCATCACCTTTCGCTTTAAAAAGATATTTTTATACGACTTAAATGTTGTTGCAGACAGATATTTATGAGGGAAAGGTGTTGACAATCATATGGTACAGCTAAATATCAGGAGGTTGATGGTCTAGAGTGCCTGATATTTGAAAACCTGTGCCGTGCAAAATCTCCATTGCATGTTTTAGTATCAAAATATTCATCTCTCAAATCTGGAGCAGGTGCAAGTGAGGTATTTTGCTCACGGCCGTCTCATCGGTAGTTAAACACGAGATAACGACAGCTTTCTCCTGGGAGCATGACAAAACCGCATGACCTAAATACAGCGACACACAAAAATCTCACTAGTGAACAACTCCAACAAAGACAAAAAAAATAAAAAAATTTAAAAAAGCAGCCACTCACACTGTTTACCTTTTGACCTTGTCACACTGTGGCTATAATTACACTACCTCTCATGCAAAATAAAAAAATGTGCACATACAAGCCCCCCAAAAGAGAAAAGCATTCATTTTTTGTAAAAGTTTGATTAGCATATAATTAAAGATATATAATGAACTGATGCTAATTTCATGTTTACGCTTCCTAATTTCATTGTGTGCTGTTCTGCAGTTAATTTATTCTCTGATTACATTTTACTGCCGTGGAAAGTGAGACAATTTATTTGGTATCCATTGTGGAATTCAATTAAATCACTTTGTCAGCTTGGGATAGCTTTACATTGCACTGAAAACACTCGACTGCACTTGCATTATATCGCCACTGCCCTACTAGATTGACAGTGACAGCATTATGACGAACAATATAACGCTGATAGTTATCATTATATGTAATAACAGCAACTCCATATCATGTAATTTTGTCCAATTGCAGGCTATTATATTGTCGCAAATTACTTTGATCACGTCATTTGAACAACTGATGCTTTAAATAACATCAAAGCAGTGTAGTTTATTTAAGCTTTACGTTGTCAGTATGCCAATGGTTGTTTTATATATGTATATTCACAGGTCAAAGGCCATTGGTGCAATCTACACAATAATGAGGTTTGCGTGCAAGAGAGATCTTGACTGTATCTGAAGCTATATTTAGCTGTCACCGTTTTGTTGTTTCTTCTTGTAGTAAATTTCATCAACATTATTCTGATTTGAAATGAGTCTGAAAATCTTTTAATACATTTGTCCTTTCAATAATAGCATTCTTGGAACTAACCCAACCTTATAGTGACATTTCCTTGTCAAGGCTTAGAGTCAAAATGCATCACAGCGCGACCCACAGTAGAGACTAGTGCATTATGTGTTTACCTTGGTGCCTATATAGCATTTAGGAGGGAAAACATACACTTCCTAAAACTGCAGTGGCCTGTGGTTTGAATGCCAAAAGTAAGTGTCGGTTTCCTTTGAACAACCCGACATTTTCTTGTTAAAATATGTAAACTTGAAGCATCCCCACATCACATCTATTTGGCTGCCAAGGACTTTAAAAAAAAGTAACAGCAAAATCTCATTCAACTTAGCAAAACTTCCTAGTGCCTTCCCTTTTTCTTTTTTAATATCTTCTGTATTCTAAAATATTAATGCACTCTCTTCCTCAGTTACCAATGCTGTTTCTTCGGCTGCACTAACATTGCAAATATACAATTCCAAAAGCAAAACATTGGCCTTTTTAGCCGCTTAGATAGTCTGATTCATCCTTGAAAACAAGTTTACATTTCAGACATTTTCATAAAGAGTTTTTTTAAGCTGATTACTCCTCCTCTAAACTGATCTGACACCATGACACAATCACAATTTTTTTTTTTTTTCGACAGTAGGATCAATCTGCATCACGTACTTCCGCCCATTGTGTGCAAAAGGTCTGAGTGTCTCCACATCAGCTCATTACATGGTCCTGGATCATTTCTTATCTCAGCATAGCAGAATGAAAAAAAAAGAATAAAAGAAGTCCTCTTAGCTTCTATCTTTACAGCACTTTCTCATTCACGTTGAAATGCAGTGTCAGGCCCTCAAATGCCCTCGGTGTGTGTTTTTCTGAGACAAATGTATCTCGCCTTAGTACTAATCTAGAGTCCGTTGATGTTACCGAGTCATTTGTTCCACTGTCAGTTCTCGCTGTGGGTCGCGGCGGGCTCTGGAGAGGATGCTGATTACAGGGCGGTGGAGCGCGGCTGATTTGGACGGGCCATATTTCTCCCTTCCAAACCGTCGCTCCTCACAAGCTGGCTCGGAGAAACGAACGGGCTCATGCCGGCGCTGTCACAAAAACACCGACAAATGCATCAACAGCAGGCATAATGAGCTGGCTTGTACACACGGCGGCACACACCCGAGTAAATACGGTACAAGCCACGAGCACACAAAGCAAAAGTCTAGACAAGATGAGTGCAACAAGAAATAATAAGGCAGTGAGGATTTTGTGGCTTTGTGGGAATTATACACAATCTTAATCTGTGTGTCTGGCTTATTCAAGATTGTACATGCCTGCTTTTCATTTCGACATCACTAAAAACACAAGGCTCTCAGCACCTTCCCAGGTCACTTCCACTTTTCGACAGGAGAGCAGCTGACAGCGAGGAGGGTTGTTAGGTTCAAAACAATGGAGTCATTCATATTCTGTTTCTTAAATTCACTGGAAATCTGAAAGAGCTGGGATGGCTGGGAGGGATGAAGAATAATGAAGTGAGACAGAGAAAGCACAGCACCTGCAGAGTAGATTTAGATCAAATGGGATCAGAGCAATTTAAAGTGTCAGTTTAGGTGGAACAAGTCAAACAAGTGCAGAGCTGTGTATTGCACTTCTTTCATGACTTTAACGGATGCTATGTTGTCACTTTCAAAGCTGTTCCTCTGAGACACAACCATTCAGTGCAATCATGTGTGTTACTAAGATTGTGCATATAACACAATGCCCGTTGTATGTTATGTGTATGTGACCCTTTCCGGTTACTATCAGTGTGCCATTGTTGTCACCAGTTCACCTCAGTCCTGTCTGCCTTTCAGTGACTTCACTATGAGTCATACTTTTACATAATTAACTATTTATGCGACATTTTTCATAATTCAGTCATAATCCAGCATCTCCATCTTAGATCAATCAGTATAATGAGAAATTGTTATGGTGTATATATTCACTGTCTATTCTATTTTTGCGTGAGCTGTGGCTGTCTTGGTCATGTTAATATTTCATACGCGTAACCGGACAGACCAAGGCCTGGCTAAATAAATGTTAAATGAAGATGAATAAAATATATTATACTTTGAAGAAATAAAGAATGCATTGTTTATTCAAGAGACAGGCTATTTGAATACAGAGACGCTTTTGGAAACACTACAATGTCAAAAGTTCATTTATTCTCATAAGCTTCTCTTTTCCTTTCTTTCTGTCTTTTCTCACAGCGCCCCCACCATGCCCACGCTCTGTTCGACTTCACCCCTCACCACCCCTCGCAGCTCCGCTTCCTGCGCGGCGATGTCATCGAACTCGTCGACTGCTCTGACTCAGCTCGCTGGAGGGGACGTTGCCATGGTCGCGTAGGCTACTTCCCCCCGGAGTACGTCCAGCCCATATACCATTGCCAATGACGCGCCGATGACAAAGCCCCACTTGAGGCTTTAATCAACTTCTTGACCCCAAAACTTCACACCATTTCCATGACGTTCCATCCCCCCCACCTTTGTCCGACTATTTTAGAGACAGAAAAGCAATGTAACCGACTCACTACGCGCCTATGCCACCTCTCAATCAAGACCATTGGACCTACAGACTGTGGAGAGCACAGTTTACACAAAACCACATGAACTTGCAGTCACACTAACCTGTTGAAAGATGCGGCTGAAGTTTACGTCGCTGCAATATGCATTCAAGCAGGGAGATGCAGGAAGCTGTGCAAAGAGAGACATTGTTGTGAATGTCTAGAGACTCAAAGTGGACTCCTCTGACAAGAATTTTACTGTAAATACAGATCTGAGCAAAAAAATACATGTAAACATAAAATGTATTAAAGGGGCTGTATGTAGTTTGGAGATTTCAGAAAAAAAAACGCTGGAATACTTCACTATGTTTTTTTTCTGCTGTAGCTCTTGACTCCCCCTTGTGGTAAGTAGGTAATATTGGCTTCTGCAGACAATATTTTTTTCTGTTGATAAGTCACATTGATGTAAAACACTCAAAAGATATCTTTAAAGTATTTTAGAGCAAAAATATTACGTGTGTGTGTGTGCGTGTGTGGAAACTGCAGAGTGAAATGAACACTGCCCAGACATGTTTTTATACCATAGTTTAAATGTCATGTTTCTACCCTCTTGTTTTGTCATAGTTTTTGTTTTCTGTATTTATTCATGTATTACATTAGGCTTACAGTATATTACAAGCAAGGCACAAAATGTAAAAAAGGATCTCTGTTGTGAATTTATGACTAAGAATCAGGACGGTCTTCCTTAACTTGTAATCGTTTCAATGAATAAAGTGATAACTCTTTAAACTTCCAACAATACTTTTCAGAACATCCAAATCCAACATATGGATCATTATAGTTTGAAGACATTTTTAATGACTTATTAATACTTTTTAACAATTAACAATAATAATTGAATTAATGGTGACACAAACCAAATGCACTGTGTCATTGTGGATGCCAAGACAGTGTAAAATGTGTGGAATGTCACCCTGCTTCTCTCACCAGGATGTAATCTATGAAAACAGTCTCATTTCTCATAAACCCTTGTGACTATAACACATTTTATGCTCTTCTTTTCTTTTTATTTGAGCCAGTGGTTTTCTTCCTCGACAGAATCACCTTTGGCTCCTCACACAGTGACAGTTAGTCAATAATCTGCCAGCATCCAGAAGAAACGCTCGGATGACGTGTTCCAAAAATAGTGCCATTTGCTCTTTTCTTTCTGAACTGCTGAGTCACTTTGAAGTGTAGGATACGCATTGTGTGGTGTGCGTGAAAAGAGACAGGCTAACATATTCATGGTGACATATATTTGTGGCAAAAACTGGAAGGGAGATATTGTAAGAACATCAGTGGCGGTGTCGCGAAGCAAAATGCAGTGTGAAAGTCAACAGATGACTGCAAGAGAAGATGGAGAATGCAGGGCTGTAAAAACGCACAGAAAATAACAAAAGTGCATATAGGAGATGAGGTGTGAGCGCTATGACATCAATGACAGACACAGGCGTCAGAGGCTCATCCAACAAAACAGTTAAACCTGTCTGACTGAGGCCCGTGGCTGTGTGAGCCCTGACAGATCAGCCTTAAATCATCATAAACCCTTACCTACATACTTCATAATTACTGCCAATCAGCAAGAGCAAATAAACCTTTAACATAAAGATACACTGAGTCAACATTCTAACACTAAGACAGTAACATAATAATCAAGTGACAGCTAGAAAGAAAGGAAGAAAGAAAGGCCTGAGGGACACTTCAAATCTGCCTCAAGACAAACAGTCACTTTGAGCACAGCCAACACTGAATCTTAGTAAAACTGCTGAGACAATGTGCTAAATTCCTCACGTTAATGTAAATTTTAAAGCTATTCCAAACTGTGTTATCACCACATTTGCACCAACATTCAAATGACTGTAGAAGTAATAGATTATACAGCATGAACATTTTGACCTACACAAGCTGAATGATGACTCTTGTTTAATGGAAATTCTCAAGTAATAGGCTTTACATTTCATTTTGAGCAATATACTGCTGAAGATTGCCTTCCTAAACACGTTTGAACAAGTAAACTATGAACCTAATTAAGGATTTCTGACGCATTCGCTTACGTATGATGTTTGGGGACACTAATGACTCCAGTGTTAGCCCCTTATTACCCTGTGCTCTCTTCTCACCGCCTAGCGCACACATCACGTGGTAAAGGTGTGTGTGTGTGTGTTTGCCTGTCAGGGTCACACCTGTCGGGCGGTGCCGGCGGCAGGGTGTCACTCATCTGCTCCTTGTCTTGTTTCGCTAGTCTCCAGAAACAGGGTTGACATCGGGAGAGAGTGAACATGGCCGGTCCGGGAGGTAAGGACAGGCGACTTCATGAAGGACCGATATGTTAAGCGGACCGCCAGCTGCACTTGTTTTTACCGCTCCAGTATTTGCACCTCGCTTTAATGCATCTTTTTCAGCTCGGGACAGGGGACGTGAGAGGCGTGTAAAGCACACGGTAAAAGTTTGTAGACTTTGACTTTAGTTTTTGCTGAGACATGGCGCTGTCACAGATCCAGTGCCTGGATGATAACCACGTGAACCCGCGGACGCACGAGTCCAAGCCGGAGTTCCTTTACTGTGAGGAGCAGCGGCTCGCGCTCGAGACTCTGCTGCGCGATGGGCGCGAGGCGTTCTTCAAGCACCTGGAGGCGCGCGGCCTACGGGGTTTCCTCTCGGACCTGGAACTCGAGGCTCTGGTGGGGGCCGTGGAGCCCTACGACCCGGGGTCGGACCTGTACCGGGAGGACGCTGAGGACGAAGAGACCCCTCTGTCCCAGCACTACTGGCCTGATCTGTCCGACATGTCCACCCCTCAGCTGGACCTGGGCTGGCCGGACAGCGAGGCTTACCGTGGGGTCACACGCACCACCGTGCACACGCAGCCGCCACTGGAAGGACAGACCCACATCAAAGAGGTCATCAGGAAGATGATTGCGCAGGCGCAGAAAGTAGGTTCAACATCTGCTTCACTCGATGTTGGACTAAATACTGTTGTTGTTGTTGTTGTTGTTGTTGTTGTTGTTGTTGTTGTTGTTGTTGTTGTTGTTGTTACTTTATATTATATATAGGTCTATTTAATCTATTTTTTAAAATCATTCTTGGTTAAAAATGCCCAATATATATAAAGACAAATGAATCAACATGTTCATAACTATCACACTACACCACAAAAACTGTGAAGCTGACTCATTGTCACCATATGATTCAGTAACAGGTCAGAGTACATACTTCTGACCAGATGTAACATTCAAGAGTAAAGTTCAGCTACAGTAGATTAACGCTTAGCTGCTTTATCAAGGACTATGGAGGTGCCACATGGCTGTACACGTATGCTGTATTTGACTGTATTATTGACCATGACTGTGGGCATTAGTAGGGCTCGAGACACGAGAGAGACATGAGTCATTCAGCTAACATGTTTACTGACTCAGCCTTATAAACATCTTTGACAAGAAATGCCTGTATGCCTACATATTCTTTAAACCTGTGGAACAGCCTATATCATTTGTTCTGGCATAAAGGCAAACAATGTCTGTCTGCTCCATCTCCAGTGATGACAGTGAACAGTAAGAATGCCCCGTGTATTTAGATGTAGCAGCTGTGCACTTACATTCGTATATCATCCATCTGCCCATAAAGCTGTAATTCCTGTCTGTAATCTAAGATAATGTGTTTGTGTCCAGGTAATAGCAGTGGTGATGGATGTCTTCACAGATGTTGACATCTTCAGAGATTTGCTCGATGCTTCTTTCAAGAGGAAGGTTTCTGTCTACATCCTGTTGGAACGCACCACAGTACCTCATTTCCTGTCCATGTGCCAAAGGGCCAATATGCATGCTGGGCACCTCAAGGTGAGTCAAAGTACAAAAATGACACTTATTTATACACATTCACTTTCTGTTTACTTTGTGAAGAAAACAGAAATAACAGTCATTTCAGTATGTATAGGTGAACGTAGAGGCCTTTTTGTCAACCCTTAAACCATCCCATAACAGCACAAGTTATAAAACTCATTTTGTGAACTGGGTTGGGGCATGTAAAAGTAGGCCGTATGGAAATATACCTGTTACACAAAACTACCTCACTGAGATGCCAAACCACTAAGAATTAATGTATTGACTCATGTGGAGCCATTTCAACAAGTCTGGCTTGGTACTGTTTCACAACTTTTTAGGTTTCGGCAATAATAATTATTATCAAACTAATCAGACTGTACTGTCTGTCCCTGTGAAGCAAAACATACACAGACTCACAGATGTAAAGATTAAACTGTGATAAATATTAGCTTTATTGTGGTAAATATGAGGGTCTGAAATACAGTATCTAATAGAACAGCAACAATTACAACTCATTCGTATCGCAAGCCAATGCTTTCATGTAACCTACACATAAACTTACTCCCAGTTTATGCCTAAGATGAAGTGAAAAGCAGAAAAGTATTTCACCTTTAACAACTCCGATATGGTGGACTTTTGGAATGTATAGTAAGAGCGTTAGAGCACACAGAAGAGTGAATTCTGCTGAATCTTAACATCATACTGCTGTTTTTATTAATTAGACAGCAGCTTCTTCTTCAGAACACATTCTCCTAAATGTATTCCAATATGCACCAGTGTGTGTAAGCAAAATATCTGATCAAAACTCAAAATGTGACAGCAGCAGGGTCCTCTGTAAAAGCATCTGGCCAGGGACAACGACACATCTGGCTGTGTGGAGAGCGTCAGAGAACCGATCGGCAAACAACGAGAGGATGGCTGACAGAAAGGAAGAGGGAACAGCAGCTGTAGTGTTTACTGTAAGATAGCAGCGACTTCGGGGAGTAGGTGGAAGAGTTGATAGACAGGACTGGGAGGAGTAGCAGATCAGCGGCGAGATGACTCAGTGTATGCAGGTGCCAGACTCTCTGTACTGCTCTGTTTAGTCTTTAGGGGGTTTCTTCATTGGAATTGTATAACCACGAAGCTTAGCGTAGAATGAATAATGGATTTAAGACAATATAATAGTTTAGTTGATAAGGCAATGGCACTGCACTGGTCTTTGGGTAAGGTTCAAAGCTTACACTTAAAAATTTAAAATGAATGGAATTGAGATCTGGCAACACATACATAAATAATGATTTGCTGATTTTATCGTTCACGGGAATGTACCGAGAGAAAAGAAAGTAAAGGGTGGGACCTGCTATTCATAGTTTTGAGCTGCATTCTACCTTAAGAGTTATGTCAAGCTGTCATGTCATAAAACAACCACAGAACACACAAGCCCGGTTTACTGTCTAAATGATACAGCTGTGTGAGATACACAGTCCATCTATTCATAATTCCTTGGAATAAGTTACAAGACACATTTTTGGCCCGTGGTGTTCGTCTAGGAATGCGGTCTCGAAAAGATCAAGGCAGTGAATTCAAATGCGAGCTTCTGAGAGCTTTAAGTGCAGCTTATCAATCTGTGGCACACTCACACTTTACCTCTGGACTGTCCCAAGGAAAAACGAAGCAGATAAGAGTAAAAAGTGTGAGGAAATAAACATCTAAGTCTTATCTGGCACGTTTTTTTTACTATTTAATGACTTCACCGTTCTGCACTATCTATTTATCATGGAATGTTCGATGTCCTGAGCGTGGTCCACACAGTATAGGAAAAAAAAAGATTTCTTATGAGAACATGGATATCGCAAGAATCCATTACGTTAAAATCTGAACTTGCAAAACAGCAATTAGCATGGTCAAGATACCCTCAGGCAGACTAGGGAGCGCGTCTCAGATCAAGTCCCAACAAAACAAGGATCAACTGATAAACGGTGGCGAGCAACGTGTCGATGCTTGTGCGTGATTTAATGACGGTATCAGCTTTGTGTGGCTTATGTAATTACATTTTGTAAATGAGCAATATTTAGAATTGTACAATAGTGGTAAGCGCAAAATTACCCTTTGACAGTGTATTAGTATAGTATTAAATGATGTAGAAATAGTGTTTGTCTTTTTAACATCTATCAAATGGGAAATATGTAGATAATTACAGTTTATCTCACAAGCTCTAACCTGTGTATCTTCAGTGGTATGTATCTCAATTAGATGCAGTGTTTTGATCACAAGCTATACCTGGTCAAACTGAAATCATATGTAAGTGTAAAAGCTATTTCTGATGATTGTTGTTTGTGTCCAGAACCTCCGTGTGCGCTGCTCTGAAGGAACAGACTTCTACACTCACTCGTGCACAAAGGTCAGAGGGCGAATGGGCCACAGGTTCATGTTTGTCGACGGAGACAAGGCAGTGTCAGGCTCTTACAGGTCAGTGTGCTTGGAGCTTATGTTCCCTGTGAGCGAGAGTTTAAGAGACAAAGAGATATTATCTGTGCGCTCCACCTTTGTCATTATGAGACTGGAACAGACAAACATGTAGAAAGAATGCACGGTGTCTGTAAAAGTTACCTCGTTTCAATACAAGACGGACAGGTTGTAAGTGTCTCTTGTGTGCACGAGAAGTGAAAACAATTAGAGGAAACTGAATAGTGTGTTTATTTTAGGGCTTTTTTGTCAGTTGGTGCTTTCAAGTGGGTTATACATAATTTATCAATTCATAGTAGGTCTCATTTTGTATTTTCTCTTTTGGTAGCTTTACTTGGATGTCATCCCGTCTGGACAGAAACCTCATCACTGTCGTCACGGGACAGGCAGCGGACGCCTTCGACCGTCTGTTCCGCTTCCTTTACCTGACCTCCAAGCTCGTTGACCTCCGCCGAGTCGCCACCGAGCCAGAACCCGAGCCAGATCCTGTGCCGCAACCCACCTCTGTGCCCCCACCATCTGCCGCTGTTGCTAGGAAACTGTTCAACCCTAAGTATGCTTTGGTTGCCGCTGGAAACGCCAGTCTTAGCCCTTCCCCTTCCGCCGGCAACAACAGCCCCAAAGAGTCCCAGAATGCGGCGGATGCTAAAAACGAAGAAACGAATAAAAAGAAGCGAAGGAAGGCGAGTAGAGAAGCTGTACAGGAAGCTCCGCCCCTTCACCCGGGACTTACTAATCTAGAGAAGGCATGTTTGATTGATTACCTGCCTATCTGGCCCGAGCCTGACCCTCCCAGTGATGTCATTGGATTTATTAACATTCGAGATACGAGCAAGCCAACTCAAGTTCACCTGCAGCGCTCGGAGATGTTTGAAACCAGCCAAGCAATCAGGTTTAGCAGTCCCTTCAGCACACAGAAGGAAACTCTGCCAGAGGTCGCCAAGCCTCGAAATCAAACTGCTGCTACACATGAGGAAAACCTCACACAGCCTCAACAAAACAAGGCTGAAAAGATAGCTTCAGAGTCACCACCGATTCCTGCAAAGTCTATAGAAGTACCTCCATCTGAATCGGACAAAGAAAATGTAAAGGCTCCGAACAAAGAGTCTAATCTACAGTCAAACACACCTGCAAACAAGAGCGCAGTTCACAGCTCCTCTTCGAACTCACACACACCTCCGCAACCTGTTAAAACTGCTGCATCTCCGAGTTTTACTGCAGAAGGCCCCAAGACAGAGTCGGAAAGAAAAACCCAAGCTGAAACAAGTTTAAACGGTAAAAGTGCTCTTCAAGACAGGACTCACACCGAGCAGAACCATAATCAAAGCTCCAAAGCGCTTGCCCCCAGTGACTCAAACTCGCAGACACATCACGCTGCTCAGTCAAAAACACAGAAACACGCCTCTTCTGAGAACATTCCTTCTTCCAGTAACCATATTTCAAGCTCTGTCACTTCTACCTTAGCTTCCGCCAATTACCAAGTCTCCGGAGCTACAGCGCACTCGGGCTTGACGAGCTCTGGCCCCGTACTGCCTTTGACCCCCATTAGCTCTTCCTCTCCTCCCCTCACCGCTGGTTCCACTGTAACAACTTCCTCTACAGCATCCCCCCCAGTTCCTAAACCGCGAACTGTCCAGCTGGTCATTAAAGACAGCCTCGGCCACGATCAGAAAATACCAGAGGTCAGCATCGTCAGGAAACCAGAGAGCCCGGCTAAAACTAAACTAACAGCGGTCCACAATGAGCCTCTTGTAGCGGCTGCGCTCCCACGAAAAGAACCTGAGACTGTCCCCGAACTAACAAACAAAAGTGCTGGCCAAACGATCCCAGAAAAAAGCACAGAGAACACTGGGAAAGACTGTTCGCAGCAAAAACAGAGCGGGGCGTCCCAGGAGATGAGGAGCAAGGAAGCAGCTGGAGCGCACAATGATAAAGCTGAGGCACAACTGGTCACTGGCAACAAAATAATAACCCAGGCTAATGCTATTATTACTAAAGCTCCGACGGAAGAGAGCATGAATATTCACAAGGTAACTCCAGGAGAAGACGAGGCTTTGTCTGCGGCAAAGAGCAAAGTCACCCAAATGGGAGACTCTCTAACCTTCAAGACCACAGAAAGTCCCCAAAGAAATAGTGGCATCGCCAAAGTCCCAAGTCAAACACTTAACAATGCAGCACAAGGAAAAACATACCACGCCAGAGCCGACACACCTCAGAGGATATCGTATTACAGCTCCAAATCAGAGGAAAACATAGACTCTTTGAAAGACAGATCTCCAAAGTTTAAAATGCGACAGAGAGACAAAGCTGGTGATAGCGCTTTCACTGTAGATACACAAAGCCAACAAGGAGGCTTTTTACCACACGCCGGTGAAAGTGTGCTCAGAGCTGCAAAACATAACAGTCACACCTCTCTATTATCACCCAAAGCATTAGGGCTGCCTCGCACACCTGAGAAACCCACGTTTTTACACTTGAACGACTCACAAACAGCAGGTCTGCGTTTGACAACACCCGAAAAAGAATCTCAAACGCGATTAAGTCCGACTCCTGATGGTTTCACAGCTCGCGTACCCACTCCGGACTCTCGAATCCACACTCCGGACTCGCGTTCCCGTACCCCCGACTCCAGAACGCCGATGTCCGACCTGAGCGACGGCTACGGCTCCACCACCTCAGACGAGTATTACGAATGCAGCGAGTCCCCTTTAAACGAAACTGTTGTAGACCGACTGGTATTTTACAGCCACGGGGCAATAGAAGATCATCCAACAGCCAAAAAGAATATCAGTGTTGCCCCAACCAGCACCAGTCTGACTTGTGGAAATTATACAGCCACCATGTTGGGAGACGCATCTAGTAGCGAAACGCTGGACTTTTCTACATCTGCTAAAGGTTCGTTATCGTCCATACTTGAGAAACTCGACATGGGTGAAGAGCAGAAGGCTACAGATGAAAAAAGCCAGAAGGAGCACGATCAAGAGAGTTTAAAGAAGACAGAGCAAGACTCCCCACTGACAGAATCAAGAATCAAGGTGGCAACTGAAAGAGATTTACAGCAGACGATTATGGAGCTGCAAGTAGATAAAGAGGATGGCCAACCTCAAGCCCCGAAAAGGAAGAAGGTGTTAACCCAAGCGGTGGCGGCGGTAGACCTAACTTTAACTCCAGGGGTAACGCCTAATGAGGCAACAGAGGCAAAGCGGATGTCGGCGCGTGAGCTGAAACCAAAGAAAGTCTATTACAAAGCAGAGCGGGTCGAGAAAATGCCCGCAGGTGGAGAGAAGACGTCGGATAGGGCCAGGAGCGCAGAGAGGAGGGATACGACGCCTCAAGCAACCAAAGAACCCGAGGGACAGAAGGTATGAGATCAGCAAAGACAAAAAAAAACCAAAACAAAAAAAAAAAAAGCTTCTCATCTTCATGTTGAATATATATCTTTTTATCATCCAAAATAAGATTTAAATGATAATGTGGGCTAATCTAACCCAAATCCTTTTGTTTTACTTTTGAATGTTTTAACTACCTTGCAGTTTTCTGTTCAGCCCACCCCAGTGATTTGAAGGGTAAGCAAAAAAACAGTTCTTTTAATTAATTTTGATCCTAATTTTAAACCCCATCTCCTTTACTAAAACTCACTCCTCACGGAAAATCAACTTATTCTATTGAAAACTAAAACCAAACTCACAAAAAAAAGACAATATAATGGTAATAACAATATGGATTTTCATAGATCTGGCAAGGTAAGTTTTTTTTTTTTAAGTTTTTCTTTTAAGCTACACTGCACTGCATGGCATTGCCTTTCATTCTTCTGCATTAGAGCTATACTACTATACTATATGCCAGCTTTATGACTTTTGCATCTGCAGCAGAAGACCGCTAAATTCTTATACACTCAACATTTTTATTTTCATACCATAACATGAATACGGCTCTGTATTATTCCACAACATAGTGTTTTAAGTAAGTTCCCTACATTGTTACTTAATTAATGGAGTTGACTGCTTCTTGTTGACTGAGAAACTGTGGCTGCCATTCTGAGGATTGATTTATTTCTCTGTCTGTTTTAATGAAAAAGTATTCTCTGGCAGCACATCAATGCTGAAACGCGACACTTATTCATTATTGAACAAGGACTGTGTGTGGAGAAGTGACACACTTTTAATGAAGGCAGGGCGTCTACATTGATGAAGCATTAATATAATAGTCAAAGATTGATGTTGACATTTTATTATGGCCATTTAACTCACTTGTTTTGACCATAGCCTGTGCTTTTTGTGTAACAATGCTCTGTCGGAGTCACAGAGGCGTAGTCGGCATGTTTTAACTCTGCTGACTCATGCAATATTAAGCGACAATAAAGTAGGAATAACCTTTTCACACGAGTACCACTTATGTCCATTTGCAACAAGACTTTATTTCACATGGGGCTGCAGTTGAGTGTAAAAACTTCACAGTGCACTGTAGAGACACGTGCTGGTAGAATACGGTATGAGAAGCTGCTAAAGAGGCCTGAGTATGTAGCCCACTCATGGGAATTAACTCTCCTCTCTTCTCTGCACTTGCCTCCCGTCTTCCGAGAGCAGCAGCAGAAGGACTCGGGAGCGGCCTCCTCTTCCCGTCTCTCCCAGCCATCCAGACCCCCCAGACCCCTCTCTGCCACCCAGTCCACGGTGGCTCGCTCCTTTGGAAACCGTCAGCACAACCAGCACGAGAGGAAGATGTCCGACGGTGATCTTCAACTCACGGAGAGTAGCTCATATTCTCGCAGACTGCCGCCCAGGCCTCCCCCTCCAGGAACCACCTCCGGAACTGCTCCCAAAGTCTCCCAAAACCAGCAGGCCTCCCACCACCGACAGCCCCCCGCGGCACAGGCCAAGCCCAAACCGGGCCAAACACAGACCATATCCCCTCTCCCCAAACCCCAGCCGTCGTTTCTGTACACGCACACTCACATGCAGCAACCGCGGGTCCTTTCTCCAGACCAGAGCCAACCGGTGCCTTTACAAGAGGGACTCGGGCAGGAAGATGAAAAAACTGCATTTGGCATTTCGTTCAGCAAGCTGTACAACCTCAAGGGTCTTAAGGACAAGATGAGCAAGCTGCCCACACAAAGCAGGAGGAGCAGCAGCAGCTCTTCAGCTCAGGCCCGGAAAAGCACCGGATAGACTGGACTGCACTACTTGGATTTTGTCAATTCATTTTTGTAAAAGCTTTCTGTTGACTCTGAAACCCAGCTGTATGTTTTTTTTATCTTTACATATCTCTTTTTTAGTAGATGGTGAATGAAATACAAGTGTAGCTGTGAACAATTTGAAAGCACATAGCACAAATAGCAGATCTACCTACATAGAGGTTACATTGATAACTATATATTGTGGAAACAATATGCTAGGTTATGGTTTATACACTTTTTACAATGTAGGTTTTAAGTGAAATAGACTTAAGAAAGTGTAAGCAGATAAGCAGGCTAATACGATTGTATGAATGTGAAATATGTGAAATCTGTACATAAAAAAAAGAGTTTACAGTAGTTTAGGGTATAGGTGCTGTTTTAGATCTCATATGTTTTTAATTTTGTAGTCTCAATGCAAACACATATCTTGCAGATTATAATAGAGTCCTCAAGGACAAGTTGACTGTTGTAGGACCTGAATTAAACGACCTTAGTCTGATAGAAAAACAAGTCTTTTCTAAACTAGCCTCTGGAAATACTGTTAAATCATTCAATGCTTTAGTGTAAACAATGTGGATCGTGTGCCATAAACACCACTTGATACAAGCATGGACAGGTAATACGTTTGACTCACCTACTCATTGGTATTTGCATGTTTAGGTAACAACAAGATGAGGAGAAAATGAAAATACACCTCACTTTGTTGCATAGAGTACAGCTGTTTTTGCTACACACGCACTTTCAGAGTGGTATTATGCTCTGTGTAAGCTTCAGTTAGGTGCGGCTTGTTTTTACACATCATTTGGCAAATGTCAGTAATCCTCCTGACTGAAAACCAAATACTTGAGCGGTTCCTGAAACCAGTGTAATGCAGATCCCAATACGGCTTAGGAGCTGACACTAATTATACGTTCTTATATACCACTCAATGCATTTGTAAACGTGAATTTGTTAAGACAGAGTGCAACAGTCAGCTACTTCCTGCCGTTTAGTGCACAGGGTGATAAAATGATTAATCATGTTGAGGCCTGTTTTAAAAATGTCCTTGACAAGTAGAGTGGCAATGTCAAAGTACATTTATGGAGATTAAAAAGGGACCAAGGATGGATCCCTGTGGAACACCAAAGCACCAAACTGCACTGAATCCTAGATGTTATAAGACAAATGTGGTTTTACCTACTCTAGGCTGCAGGACAGAGTCAGTAAACTCAAATAATCTTCCAAAATCCATATTGTCTTACAGATACCGGATCAAATACTCTTTATGGATCGTTTTCTGGGTCACATATCCAGATTTAAAAAGAGCCAGACGCTAACCCACGCTCACACAGACACACTCGACACAAGAGGAGGAGGATAGCAGAGGGAGAATACGGCCGTGATTGAGATGCAGAAAGCAGCCAGACAGAGCAACAGAAAATCCCTCCTTCTTATCTGAAGTGACTGAGAGGCAAATGGAAGAGAACAGACAGCCACTGTGCATAAGGCAAAGAGGGAGGCAGAGATAGAGAGAATGAGATATCGCGCAAGAGACATGAAATCTGCAAAATAAACTGTTGACGTCAGCCGCCATATGCACACAGATCCCTTTGTAGATTTACATCCGTGGAAGTCTTGCGTTCAATCAGATTGAGCTCAGCGTGCTTGGAAAGATTCTGCAAAGTAATCCTCATGATGTGGGATGTAAAGACGAAAACTTTATAAAAGTACCTACAAAAGGGAGAATCAGTATTTAATTAAATCGAATGTGTTTACTCTTAGTCTTGAATGAATGGTAGTTAGGTGGGACGGTCAAGCAACAGCTGAAATGGAAAATCAGCCATCTGTTGTGTTCATGTAAACCAGACAGTCAGTAGCTATATAATATTCACTACTATACTGTAATGTTATGTACATGTCTTTAACAGGATGCCACAGACTCGTTTAATTTGCTGAAGTCTATTAAGTTTTACTTGTGTGTATGATGAAAGTGAGTGTCATCCCTAGAATAGCACAGTGTACACATTAAAGCACACTCTGGTTTAAATAGAACACATCCTCACTCCCACAGGCCATTTATATGGAGATGAGACACTTACAAGAGGACACACACAGTTACACACCTCTTTGTGTTCTTCTTTCATTGACAAAACATACATTGTAGCCTGATTTTGAACCCCAACCCTAATAGTCGTCAGTGAATCTGCTGAAGTTGTTTCTCTTACAGTCATACAGACAGAGACACAGAGATATACATGAAGAGGCACATAGGGCATTGTAACATTGTCTATTCAGCTGAGCCCTCCAAGCTCATCATAAATGATAATACCAGACTTCCACTGAGCCTCGGGGGTCACACAAGTACAAGTAAGACACAATGGACTACAAACACAATGCAGTGACTCAGCCCTCTTTTATGCTTTGTGCTTTTGTGTGGACAACTTATAAGTTCTTTAACTGTCAAATAGCACCTACACACGTCCAAGACGTATGAAAATGTGAAGAACTGTCAGCACATGTTTGAGAGCGAGTAGGTGGAGGTAGATGGAGGTAGATGGAGGGCCTTTTAGTCAATACATCTTGTGATGTCAACAATTTCCGACACATGACATGAGTCATTCTTTAATTAGCGTGTTCATGCTCCCTCGGTCCTCTGGGTAATGAAGTGTCCCATTAGCCTGTTTAGACTTGATTAAAGACACACGTGTCGCTTCACATTTATTATATATATTATTTGACACGCATTGATGATGGAATATGAAAATGTCTTATGCTCTTTCATTCTCAGTGTCTTTACTTGACAGCTGTGGAACAGAAATAAGAAACAACCAAATAAAGTCATGGGTCTGTTTGCACTTTTACAATCAATAACACATTAACCAGACTCATGTTCAGAAATAGTTAGAAATAGACATCTGGACATAGGTTAAGAGTTAAGAGCTTGAAGATTGTCTCTCGTCCCAAAGACGGATGATTCTAAAGCAAACTTATCTGGTATATTTAACCTGGATGCCAATGATAAATCTGTGAAAAGCCCTCTTTACACAGCATTGGCTCAAGAGATACAGACAGTTGTCAAGTAACCAGAGGCTTGAATGTGTTCAGGTTCAATCCCTGCTCCACAAGACTCAGAACCCTACCTTGCCTCCAGTGTGTGGTGTGTGAATGGATGTTTGGTGTAAGGCTCCTTGTGCCTGCGAAGGATGAAAAGTGAGTTTTATTGTTCACACAGAGGTCAAGTCCAGGACACTTCCATGTTGAGCCTGTTCACACTTGACACGGGAATGCTGGAAACAGGTACATGTGGAAAAGTGCTGGTGTAGATTTCCTAGATAATCTATTCTGTCAATTCAGTTACAATGGTTGAACTCTGATTTGAAAGGCTGTTTAATTGTTATTAGGGATTAATGCTTTATGAAATTCTGTTATCTTTAGAATCACTAGCTTTAAGTGTGTGTGTGATCACATTCTGGCCTTTTCCCACATACAGTACACACTATCCACTTTCACTGTTTGTAATCTTGTAAAACTGTTGTTAGAAAGATCACATGAACAAGTCTTTTTTCTTTTTTCTTTTCTTTTCTTTTCTTTAAAGATAATGAAAGTAAAAGTTCCAGTTAAAGCTGTATTGACTCAGACAACAGCTGCAGTAATACGGCAAAATGAAACAGAAATGGGACAGTATCCGAGCCACTGGAGCACCATGAAGCCTGGCTAAACCAACAAAACAAAAATTGGTGGTGGCAGCTTGCCGAAGCTGCAGGGCTCGCCCCGTTACACAACTGAGTAGCCTACTATAGTTGCACCACCTGGCTTTAAACGCAAACCGTCTTCACTGCTCGAGGTGAAAAGCACACAAAACACAGGAGATGCTGACTACACAAACACAAAAAATAAAAACACAAAACACCTCCGTAACTCCAAAAGGCCGCGTGTGTGAGTGGATAATCCAGACACATATGTGCACGGCGCTGTTGTGTGGAAATTAACAAGGATTTATCAAAGCGTGAGACAGGTTCACGGCTGAGTTATGTGCGGAGATGTGCAGAGGAGATGGGTGTGAGAGACGGCGGACATATTTCACAGGGCGCTCGGGTGCACAGGCCTGTCATTATCACTCATGTCTGTCTGGGGTATCCAATAGATCTCATTTTGTTTGATTACTTACATAGGCCACTGCCAATTCTATGTGAGCATTAATAATATTATGTTACATCCTTCTTTCTATCTGGGACATAATCTGGTGCTATGTGGATTTAAATGGAAATACAAGAAGACCTAGAATGGGGCCTTGTGGAACATGAAAGAGAATGACATTTCTTAGCTAAAAAAAAAAAAAAGAGAGAGATTTAATGTTTTCTTTTGTTCAAATAATGTTTCAACAAAGTGAAAAGAAAACATCGCTACCGGCCAAAAAGTAATTAACTTAGCCCATTGCAGACACAAAAAGACCGACAGACAAAAGACAGACAGAAAGAAGCAGTGATTTCGGATGTGTCCAGGCAAAGCAGCAGGGAGAGTCCCAAAAAAAAAGAAAAATAAAAAAGCTTAAGGTCAAACCCACAGACGCTCCATTATGAGGTCCACTCCCTCTTTTGGCATGTGGCTGATTGTTGGAGAGGCATTTAATTAATCCTGTCAGAAAAGGTTAAGGAAAAAGAAGAGCCGAGGGAGGGACCCACATTAAAGACATGGACAAAGAGAGAGGTGCCCGGTTTGTCAAAGAACAAAACAATGGGTATTAAATTAATGCACCTCTTTAAATGGTCACCTGCATCTGTCAGAAAGTGATGTGTGAGATCTACTCAAAAGTGCATTCAAAAGTTAAAAAAAAAGCTTCCAGATCTTTCCCTTATGGCGTGTTTTAGTGTGTTTAAGTTCTAATGTACGCGCTGAATGTAAATGTCAGTTCCCCTTGAGCGAGGCCTATAGAAAGAGTGCAGGAGAAGACTTGTTGGACAGGTGTGAATGTGGGTCACAGAAGCAGAAAACTCAAATTCATATTTCTAAAGACTATCAAAATCAAAGCCCATCTTATGTAGGCCTGTTTTTTTCTTTTTTCCCCATTTCATCACCATTTAAGGCTCTTTTAGTCATTTACATCATGGTTTGTTCCCATTTCTTACTCTTTTTATGACTATTAGCATGGTCTCATTCTTTTTACTGCATTTTCACTTCACTTTACCTTTTTTTTTTTTCTTTGGTGACCCACAAAATCTTTGGCGACCCACTTTTGGGTCACGACCTAGTGTTCGGGAGCCACTAGTCTAGAAAACTATAATATAGACATTAAATAATTAGGTTTGTTAGTGGTTTATGCATCCTGTATTCATTAATTTCCCCTTCCCTTCTGTTAGATATCACAGACTTTTGTTGAGTTCACTAAGAGGAACAACGCATTACAACATCTTCCCAGAACTGCACCAGTTACATTTTTTAGCACGACCTGGGCCGTTGTCAGCTGACCTTTTCTTCCTTTTCTTTGGTCTCATTGTGACTTGACAGGAGCCACTCGCAGCTACAAACACAGAGATAAAAACCGCAGACGAAGACAGGACAATCAACAACAAAAACGTGCGGCTTCCTGTGGAACAATCACACTAGCGTTCTGCTCGGGGCTGCTACATGAAACCCTGCCTGGCACCTGCTCACAAACACTTTGATTAAAGCATCAGTATTTACTAACTGAGAGGTTCACTATCTGGAATCTGCTGCCATCTGTAGGCCTCCACGTCTTATGCAGGGATATTTCTAGGAAATAAAATATGGCATCGGAGAGGTTGTTGGACTTTAAATGGAGGAAAAATGTATCAAAAATGAACAGCCTATTGTAATAAGAATGAGCTTTAAGTCTTTATTTACACTTTATTGTCAAGAATATAAATAGAAATGTGCAAGTTTGGGCCAATCACTTGCTTGAATACAAGGGAGTCTGATTTCATTTTAATATGGGCTACTCCCATTGGCTGAGAAGAAGGAAGTAGTTTTGTTTGGCTACCACTTTAAATATATACTACTAAAATTCTCATTATATATATATGAAAAATGATATGAAAATTGATGCACTATGAGTCTCAGCTAAAAACTGCAGCTGAACTCTTAAGGAGGGGCAGAAGAGGGGGTTGTGTCCCTCTTGTCCCCCCGGGATGTCCACATAAGAAGACATTTACTTTAATATAACTGCTACTGAATACTTACTAGCAGTCTAAATTTACTTACATTACTCTAGTGCCCTCTAAAGGAATAAACAGTGAGGTGCACAACAAAAAAAAGTGAAATCTGCATCATTTTATCAGAAAGAAGATGTCAGTCATTTTCTATCAGTTTGTTTATTGGTCTTTCAAACACCCACATCAGTACCAGATTGTCTTCAACCTCACATGAACATTTCAGTCCATCCTCTTCATTTTACATACAGACGTTTTTAGAAGTATTAGTGTATCCCTGCCCAGAAACACTTCATACTTACCACTGAGGTTTTTGTGCACCAGCAAAAGTATCTGCGTTCTTGGTTCAAGGCTAAGGCACTTTGTCGATTTTCTCCCTTATTTCAGTTAAGTCATTTTACAAAAACACGGACAACAGAACATCTCAAGTCATTTTTCCGATCACAGTTAAAGCCACCAACCCATAACATCAACTATAATATATCTTCTGAAAATAATAGAATAGTATGCACAGAAAATAAAGTACAAAAAGTTACAAAACCACTGTCTTATCATTTCAGTTCATAATATGTTATATCCAACAGTCCCTTTTCAGCAAGTTTTTAGTTTTAAATAAATGGCAGCAACAATATAACAGTACTTAACCATAAAACAGTTTTAACACCATACTCCTAGTTGTTTTGCAGCTATGTTTAAATGCAAGTACTCAGTCGAGATTTTTTTCTGATGATATATTACAATAAAGTGGATGTTTAACAAACAAAGCCCCAGATCCATTATCATGGATTTGTATTAAAGAAAAAACGTTATTGCCCAGCAGGGGGAGCTTTTACCACAGCCATGACAAGGCTTTGCATAGTCTCTCTTCCCCTGCTCCCATATGTACTTTATACATTTAATAATGAACCGTGCATGTGAGGCAGCTGTAGAAAGCAGCTTGTCAAGTGCAGCCAGCAGCAGATGGGAATGAATTCAAAGCACCGAGAACTTCACTGAGGAGGATAAGTAAAAGTATGATATACATGAGTCGAACTGAGATAGTACGGCTACGGAGCGCAGGTTAAAACATGAAGACACTGCAGTATGGATGTAAAGGGAAATTTAAAGGGACGATGTGATGTATTTATAACCACAGTACCAAAAGATGGAGTGGTACAGAATGCCTTGCCATTGGTGTGAAAGAACAAATGTTTCAAATGTAGTGAATTATTATCACAAAACACCACTTCCTAAATGCCACAATGACATATAATCCCTTCAAACATGCTTCAAGTAATGTTCAGTTTTATAAACAATGCTCAATGTGGGCCTCCAAAAAAAACCCCAACATATTGCTTGCCACCAAAAAAAAAAAAAAATGTCATGATGCCCTTTCCAGACAGAGGTGATTTGTCTTTGTAGTGGACAGACATTCTTGCCTTGTTTGTATTTACAGAGGATTTATGGCGGATGGTCAGCAGAGACAGTTCACTCCCTGTGGGATGCTAACCAGCCGCTACGCCGCATACCTGTGGGTGTATCGTTTTGGGTCGTGGTGCCCTCAGATAAACCTGGCGTGAGTGTGGAAGTGCAAGGAAAAGGTGCCTGGAAGGAAGGAGGGAAGGAAGCATGGAGGGGTGCTAATAATGCTAACATTTGCACTCTCCTCTGCTCCAGTGGACTAATGCTCATCGCCACACAGCACTGAAAAACAAGGAAAAAGACCACAAAGCAGAAAAAAGCACTTGACTCCCTCCAGCTAGGATTGATCGCATGCCTCTTATTATGCAACACTCACTGACCCAGTGTGAAACCTTTGCTCTCGACTTCTATGCTCTAATCATTTTGCACTGAAACCCATTAGATTAGTTTTGTCCCATTAAAAAATAAGATATCTTCTCTACGCCTCGAAATAAGGACACATTAGGTGCTGAGGAACCATTAACAGAGAGTGGAGAGAGTACAATCTTCAGATGGCAATAGGAGAAGGGATCATATGCACAGTGGCAGACCGTGCCCCTCCCCCTCATCACCACTAAGTGCTGCAGAGATGCAAGGGAATGTGAGCGTACCAGCGCATGTGAGAAGCCGGGCATAAGAGTGAGGGTGGAGGGGGGTGGTGGAGTGGGAGAGGTTGTTTATGTGTGTGTTAGTGGATCCTACAGTTTTAATGCAGATGAAGCAGGGTAAAAGAAAGGACAGGACAGGAAATGGACCAGAGGAGAAGTGTAACCTCAGGTGGCGGCGGTTCAAGCCGACTCCCCCATCACTTTGTGTGTTTTAAACCACAGTAAGTTTCACACAAAGAAAAAAGAGGAGGCGGTGTTATGTTCACTGCTTAAATCTGAAGCTCAGACTGTCTGGCTCATAAATGTACACGCGCCTGCCATATGCAAAATTGATATTTCCTTTTCCCAAGACAAAACCACTTGAGTCAAAGACTGATTTGAGGTCATACTTCTAAATTCTAATAGATGATTTACTAAAACTTAGCAGCAGGGTTTACATTAGGGGACAAGTAAGTAAATATACACACCAGGCATAATGTAAATCTATATAGGTACTGCACTGTATGTTTAAACCTCTATGATTACTGATCCATCCACATTAAACCCACAGAGGATTAATATCTCTCGACTAAGAAAGCAGCTTTTTAGCCCTGCAATACTGTCGGGCTTCCTCAAAGGATGCTTGCACTGGCCTGGTGCACACTGGGACAGGGGGCGTGGCTTGTCCTGGTGCTCTACACAGGAGCCTCCCAGAACGGGGATGTGCTTCTCTTCACATGTGTCTTGCTTATGAGGTCCGACAGCAGAGTGCATCTTGAGTCCTGTGTGCCCGGCGCCACTATGCGCTCACACTCGAGTGCTCACAAACATATTGCACGTGCACATCTCTCTCTCTACACTGGGACCAGCCAGCAGCAGGAGAAAAACTCCACGACTTTAACCCTGAATGAGACATTGAGAAAAGGAGCAGACAGGTATCCAAAAAACAGCACGAATAGTAGAAAAATAGAGGCTGTCAAAATGTCTTTGGCACTTCTGAAAACACGGCATACAGACAGACTGACACTGAGAATAAAAGGCCAAACTAGGGAGGTTTAAAGCTACGAAAAGCCCAAACAGTTTATCCACCTATGAGTCTTGCTAATCCAGGGTGAATCTGAGCCTGCACAGGCCCGTACTCCACCACCTCTCCATCCACAGTAATGATGCCCTGTGGTGTAATGGGCTCCAGCCTCAAGGCCTTTACCTTTTCATACACTAGATATGGACATCCGACAGCCAAATGTGCGCCCCTCTCCATGGCCAGGAAGAGGCGAAGAAGCGCGGGACGGGAGATTCCTGCCGTCACGTAAAACAGATGAATGACTCCATCGTCCGCCGTCGCACCGGGGACTGTCCACAAGTCTTCGGCCAGGTGCGACTGGTAAATGGCCAAAACTAACACAAAGTCCTCCTCTTTGACAACGGTCCAACTTTCTGGAACCGGTTGGTCCAAACCCGGAAGCAGAGAGTCCAACAGCACTTTACTTTTGCCGTCGCTTTGAGTCTGTGTTTGTAGAGCTGTGTTGCTTTTGCTGGAACACTTGCTAATTGTGTTTTGATTTGAGTTGGTGCTGTTGCAGTGTAAGAAAGAATTTTGGTTCGGAGAAGTGTTAGGGATGAGGCGACAGGGGAGAGAAGAGCACAGCGACGGAGGTGTGGAGGAAGGGTTTAATTTGAGACTCCCTTTTTGATGCTTGGATGCGTCGCTAATAGGTAAGTAAGCGAGTCTGCCCTGGTATACTCTGAGGGTGGCCAGACGGACCAAGGTGCCCATCAAAAAGCGGATCACTCCGACGTGGCGGTACTTCTCACTTTCAATGTCCACGTCGGCTACGAAACCCCAGGCCAGTGACAGGAAGGAGAAGAGGCGCTGCCCAGAGGACAAGTGGATAGAGACCAGGTCGAGGGAGCCCACCAGGCCTTTACACAACATGAAGCCACAGCTCAACAGCAGCTCCTCGTTCCAAGCTGGAGGTGCCCTGATGTGAAAAAAAAACAAAAAAAACATACCCTCTGAAAATGTTAGGGGCAGAGTGGAACGGTAAGTGGAAAATAAAGAGCACAATTTTCAATAGACAGATCAACAAAAGCTCACTTAAAAAAATCAATCGGTTTTATGATATGCTAAATATTTGACAGCTTTTCTCTGCTACCATGCCAGCAGACAGTTGTTTTGAACATTTTTTTCTTGTTCTACCATAGACCCACCAGCAGAGGGAGATGATCCTCAGGCAGTATAGTTCACTAGTGCCAAAGCTGCACTGTGGACCATAATCACTTATAATGTGCTGACTTTTTAAAGCCATTACATGATTCCTGTGAGAGTTAACAGCAGCCTGAAACGACCTGGTGCTTCGAGTCTGCTCCACAGTGTCTCCTTCCTCCCTCCTGAGGAATGATGTGCCCAGTCAGCCCTTGGCATAATTACACCGAACAGAGATAATTTGTCTTCCTTGGGTGCAGGAAGGTTTTTACTTAGCTTTGGGTTTGCGCCATTAGTCCATGCATTTAAATGACTCATTATGGAGCGACTCACTGTGAGTAGTGGTGGACGGAGGCGGCCAGGGCGTTGCCTGAGCCACCTGGTAGGATCCCGAGAGGAGTCTGGATGGCCTGCTGCCAGTCTTCCCGTTCCATCAGACCATTTATCACCTACAGAAACGAGAGAAATCATTCGGGACAAATGATTAGTGCTGTTCGTGAAGTTTATTTTAGAGTCAGTCTTGCAAAGGGAAATATCCAGGCGTTGTTAGGCTAGACAGTTTTTTACTATTATGGCTGTTATAAGGAAGAAAAGAGGTGATGAGGTGTGAAAAGGCATACATTTTAGGCTATATATTCCAAACAGAGATATTTACTTTGTAAACATACACAGGCAGTTATAGATGACCAAAGGTATTAAGTAAATGCGTTACTGACAAGAAATAATGTACATAATAATCAACATATATCTATTTTCTTCACTAAAACACTTTTCCATATTCTGTACATGGACTCAAGATATAAGAAGAGGGATGGCCTTTATTACAGTAATATCAGATTCAGAAATGTATCATTTCATTTCTAAATTTGAATTCATATTGCACTGTTATGAGTCAAGGATTGGTACATGCTGGTGCTATCTTCTTCAAATCTTAAATGAAGTCCTGTTGTTATACTTTGCCATACTTTCACCTAATATTTCATATTTTTGTTATGTTAGCATTAACCACTGGATATAAACTTTTTCCCAACAGGTACAGGTGTTTTATATAGAGCATATACAACAGTAACATTAATAATTTAAAAACAAATAGTAAAATAGTGAATTTTTAAGTATGGTATGCGCTCAGAAAATAAACATGTTATGTTTTAATGCAACTACAATAGTCTGTGACGTGCACCTCAAATAACAGCCCATCTCCAGACATGATGACCAGGGCATCCCACTGCGAGAGGTCGGCCTTCTTCACCAGCTCCCACGCATGGTTCTGGTGCTCTGAAAAACACACACAAGTATGAGATCTCAGAATTGAGCCTGAGGCAAAAGCAGTAGACTTGTTGACATGCAGAACAAACTGCTAAAAACAAGGACAGTGAAAGAGACTGGCTGTGTTCATGGTCAGCCTCCGGGGCAGGATCAGGCAGATTAGGCTGAAAAGGGATTCAATTTCCCTTATCAGGCCAGACATATCACATTAGTCCTTCCAGTGGCTACTCAACAGCTCCAAGGCAGCTTAGCCTCCATGCAAACATCTGTTACTGACTAATATTGGCATGTGTGTATGCGATTTGACTCGGTGCATGAGAGGCTGTGTGTGTAAGAGAGTTGGTTAATGTGCCGCCAGAGAACTGAGCTTTTTATTCGGCACGGTTTTATTGGCAGCGTCCTACAGCGGGTCCCCTGCAGAGAGTCTCTGTGGACCCATCAGATTTAAAAGCCACAGTTCTGCCAGCTGTGACTCTGCGGTAAACAGAAGTGTGTGTGTCGGAGCAAAGGAAAGCTGTATTGAAGCTCTGCAGTCAAGACAGTCCAGTTTCCTTAAGTATTGATTTTGCACAGCTGAATAATGATCAAACTTGCCCCTGTTCCTTCACTTCCTTCAGTTCAACCTCTGCCTGTCCCCTCGGCTCCTCTGGGCCCAGTTACCAGGCTCGTGCTCGGTTTGTTTGCAGTGCACCAAGGATGCTGGAGGCAGTGATGCAGCACTGTGTTGACACACAGAGGCAGAGGAGAGTAACTGCTCAGCACGGCTGACTCAGCACTAAGGAACCTGTCAGGAGGACTGGAGACAGTGCATGCTTTACACTACTGAGTCATGTTTAAAATTTGAAGCCAACGTTACTACTTAATGGCTTTCTGCAGTGTAAGTCTTAAGTATGCCATGAGCACTGGATTGTCAGTGCTAACTAAAATTCAGACCACTGATCTTATTTTACCATAATAAAGTATTATTTTTGAGAAGATTTGGGGATTAGGATTAGGTTTATTTTTGTTACCTGCATGTTTTCTAACATCAGAGACTTCACCAGCAGAGCATTGCTTTCACAACTGTGGAGTATAGTGTAAAACATATATTGTAAACTTCAAAGTAGCTTTCTCCTTGAATTATGCTCTGCTGCTTTCTAGTGAGGTTACTCAGGGTAAAGCTCCAGCGTGCTACACTGGATGCTTCATACAGTATGTAAAAGGTACACGCTGACACAAGAGGCACCTCCACTGGTGCTCGTCCTTCCTCGGGCAACAGCTCAGCGATACATTTATATACATTTATCGAGGAGCTGTATGTGTGTGCGGGGTGGGGGTAAATGTGCCATTCCAGATAATCCACTGAATCTATCTCCAGCCCCTGTACCATATCAGCCCATAAGACCTTTGCTGACCTATATCCTTTTCGCATTCTGTGGCTTCTCCTCTCAGTATAAGCCTGCACTTGTAATTGTTTTGTCTTTTTCACCTCGGTCCAGATTCTGACCTTTTCAACAGAGCTCTTTTTGTAATAAACACTATTTCTACCTCTTCTTTTGCTGACTGTTTGTGCCCCACTTGAAGCAGAGGCCAAACCACCAGTCAAGTAGCTCATCCTGTCAAATAGTGTATGGGTTGCAATGACAGATGCAGCTAAGAGGCAACTTCAATGCCTAAGACTGATTTCATGTCTTTGGCATTGAAGTTGCTCTCTTTCCTCATTCAGACAGAGGTCATGGTGCTGTTCAGATGGCAGTAAGTGAGTCGAGATGAAATTTAAGGTCATCAAATCAAAGAGGACGAGTGACACGAAGAGCCTATCTATGTCAGCGAGCACGTGCCAGAGAGCCTGCTGGTGCGTGAGTGTCGACGTGCTGAACATGTGGCTTGTGCATTTGTGATTACACAAATAATGCATAATAACCACAGACGGCTCACTTGGCACTGCAGATGTGTGAGTGGAAGTCAGTAGCAGGATGACCCACTTCTCACAGAGCCATGTTGCAGCTGATGGTTTAATCCCACATTCGGGGTCAAGATTACCTCATTGCCGGGACTGACCTGTGATGACGAGGGTGTACGGGACGGAGGCCTCGGTCAGCATGCCCTGTACGTGGCCGGTGAAAAGTTGAAGGGCTTGGCCGCGCCCGCTGTGAGGGTTCACCAGGATCATGACTCTGCAGGGACGCCGCACCTCGGAGTACACCACACCTGCGACACAACCGGGAGAGATGAGTCTGAAATGAAGTGACTCGGTATGCATGATCAAATATTTCAAAGAATGTTTAAGGACGTCTCATCCCTCGGGGGGTCTCCGTGGCACAGAAAAAGCACTATGACAAAGGTAAGATCATAGACTGTGACAGCGTGCACTGGGACGAAGCTTCAAGTTAATACGACGTGCAACTTTTCCAAGAAGGAGGGCAGATGTCAGGAGTTTACTTTTTTAATATTAGAAATGATCTGACATCGTCCCCATGAGGACCCTCGAGGAGCCTGTTGCTCCTGTCTCTGGAGGAAAGAGTAATTTGGTGAGTAAGCCTTGTTACTGTGGCAGCATGGCAGCTTATTGCTCGGGGGCACTTTGCATGAAAGATGCAAGCTGTTTTATTTTTTACACATGGTGGTTTAACAAAAGAGGAAAGATTCAGCATGAATTAACACGGCAAGGGGAATAACATCTCCTAAGTGTGCAGTATTATTAACATTAAAATATGCTGGGTTTGGTAAACAAACCTGGTGGAGGAAAGAAAAAAAGAAAGAAATACAGACAGAGAACTACAAGAGTTGGTTTACTTATATACATATACTTTTTCCTGAAGGTATATGGAGCACTGTTGGGAAAATATTGTTTTTTCATTACACCCAAAATTACAAGCAAATATCAGTTTAGAACTTTGCAGTGCTGAAGGAACTGTGGAGCTATAAATGGAGATCACTCACATGGAATTTGGCTTTGCCCTAAAATTGTAGGGTTTGGGGAAGATGTCCACTAGATTATTTTTAGATTGGTCATGTCTGGCCATCACATAAATGGTGCAGATCAGAACCAGTCATGCAAGAAAATGGCTTAAAAAATGTGAATGCAGTATTTGATATGGGGATCTGACACACAGACTAAAGACTTAAGTGGAAAAATAATGCAAGAAATGGAGAATCTTAACTTTATTTGTAATAAGCCACTGGAGCATGTTACAGACACAATAATCTTACCACATTATTATGGATACAGCTGTGTCACATTATCTGTTCCACTTCTTTTGTTTCCTGAGCATTTTTAATCCACATTTATTAAAAGGATCAAGTTTAGCCACCTAATTGTGATACTTCCCTTTTGCTAAAAAAAGAAATGCCATGAATGCTCTTTAAACTCCCCCCTCCCTAGCTTTTGGAGGTTTGGGACCAGATACCCTTGACCTTTACAGAGGACACACCAGAGATGATATCAAATGAATCGGAGCGGACAAAAATGAATTTTACTTTGGGGCTTTCGAGGACAGAATTTTCACTATCTATTTCCATCACAATTATTTGGCCACAGGTGACGCTGAGCAGAGAGGATGGGAACACAAAATGAGACCATGTTTTCAATAAAATGAACACTAATAATGTCATAAATTGTTTCTCACTAGCATCTGCCTGGCTTGAATTTTCCCTCACTGTTAGTTGTAATTCATTGCTGCTGTCACCGCCGCCGCCCTCTGGGTCTTTTGGCTCTCGATGAAGGGATGCAGTGAGTTACCAAAATATCTCCGAGTCAGGGGTGCGAACCCGACAGGAAGAGTGAGGAGAGAGCAAAAACATACAGGCACATGCCAACCTCTGCCTGCCTGCGCTCACCCACACAGGGTTGCCATTGTGTGATGCCTGTGCCGTAACAATGCGGCTTTGAGACACAAAAGAGCCTCTCTACACTTCCAGAATGGTGTTGACAATAGGGACAAAGTGACAGCGCTTTACAATCAGTTACATCAAGTATGAGGAACCTGCATGCACTGATGGAAAACCCTAAGCCTAACCTTCTTCTTGCAGATGGAATGACTGATTATTGAACTTGTGGAAAGCATTTAGATAACATCAATTGACCTGTAACACACTGACCACTATAAACATTCCCAACTAAGGGATGAATTCTATCTTATGCAACGTGATACACAGTCCTCATTGTACAGAAATATGCTTCAAATAAAGACACCAATAGACATACCCATTGCTATTTATGTGATAAACTGCACTGAGTTGTAATATATGTTATACTATGGGGACTCTAATCTCTATTAGGAAAGGCAAAGCAAGGCAAGGCATTAGTTCTATGCTAGATTTGTTTTTTGGTTTTTTTTTGCTGCGAGGTAAGCGTCCTTGCAGGATAATGACTTGTAACCTGGAGTTACATACATGGTATGAACGTGATGGCAGTAATAATTCATATGAGAATGGTTACAATATTAATATTGACTATTAAGTGATAATATGGTAATGATGGTAGTGGTAATAATACTGATAATTACAGTCATAATTATACAAATAATATTGCTGTTGCTATTATAATTGTTTGCACTGGTAATGATGGTAATGACAATGATGGTTAAAACAAAAATGATAAAAAATAATGTTAACAATAATATAATTAATTATTAATATTAGTAATAATAGTAATAATCTGTTTTTCTTCTGTTTCATGAATGTAACTTTTTACAACTATTTTGTGTATTTTTTCTGTTTTTTTGCTTTTCTTTCTGTTTAGTTTTGTTATGATACTGTATAAAGTATTATCCTTACTTGGTCATTTTAATTTAAATGCTAAAAGGGGTAGGCACAATAAGTTTTTACTTCAGCCTAAACACTTTCGGTCTATGCTTCAGTTTTAGAGAGTATTGTATTGCTGCCCATTTTACTTTCAATGACCAAAATAAATTGAACTGAACATAGTGGTGTATCTTCAATCTCCTAATCAAGGTGCACTGGGCCTATGCAAGAAATGTTATTCCTCTTTTTTTATTAAAATTACTTTGAAACTCCACATTGGAATGCTTTGGAAGGATTTAGCAGTAAAAAAGGGGCTTCAACAGAGAGTGACACAACAAAAACCACTAGTGCACCATTTGGCTCTATTTTGTTGTTTTGGTCTAGTCAACCCCAGAGACACATTTTTAACACAAGTCAATACCGCATCGATCAAGCCCTGTCTCTGAAAACGTCTTCTTCCCGGACATTCCTCCTAGGCTCTGTGTGTTAGAGGAGATGGGAGAAAAGACGCGGTATTCTGTGACAGAAATAGGGTGTATTTGAGATGTGTCTGTGATGTGGAGTGAAATACCTGTGGGGCAGAGTGCCTACCCGTCACAGTGAAAAGCAAACTTTGAACAGCAGACTGTGTACCATTTTTCGCAGTTACAGGTTGGTAAACAAGGGGGGCCGAGGTGGAGACAGGCAGACTGGATGCGACAATTGTTTGCTGCCAACCAGACCTGAAGTGACAGAGACGAATGACTTTATCGTCTCAACCGCACCGTTTCAGAGACTCTCCCCCTAAAAGTGGAGTCATTTACCATCAGCTCGCTGCACAGGTGGGATTTCTTACCACATGAAACTGCAGAGCAAACTTTTGGAGCAGAAACAAATATGTGAGCTATTTGCTGAAAGCTGTCTTGTTAGGAACCGACACTGGATTCAGACTGGGCTGACGTGTGCGCAAACATTCCCCGGGATGGGTAAGAAGAAGAAGGAGGAGGGTCCGCAGAGAACAAACACTGGTGCCCACTGAGGCGTCACCGGACTGGAAGGGCGCTGACAGGCCATCACAGCCCCGTGCCAGGGAGCGCAAGACGAACGCTCTGAGGGGGAACGAGACGGCGGGCCGGGGTGAGGGGTCGCCTGGTGATGCATTCAGCTCTTGTCTCTTTTACTGAGAAGCCACGACGTCTTCTGCAAACCCAAGGCAGGAGAGATCAACAAGGACGGACACACACACCTGACCCAATGGCTCAAATCGGTTTTCTGTGGGACCTAAAAATGATACTGTTCTTTTGTCCTTCCCTTATCATTTTTGTCTTTTCAGATAAGCCTGCTTTATAATTCCACGGGTATATTGGTACAGACATATTCAATTCAATTTTTCAAACACCTATTTATAAAGGCGCCATCTGTAACTGGCCCCATACCAACTGTTCAATAAGCAGCAAAGAATACAGTTGGAAACATTGAAGAAGGCGTCCACGAGATGGGGAAGTCAAACCATGTAATTGTCATGTTATTCCCTGCCATTTCACTGTGGAGCTTCTGAGCATGACACCATTAGTCCACACGTGCACCACTGTATCATGGCGTTCACACTTCATTATTTACGGCTCATTCGTTCCAATAATCCTAAAGTAAGAATGCAAACCCAGTGAAACTATCGGTGCGATAGATTCTCGAGCGTGAATGGATATTATTATTATTTCCATCCATGCCAGTAACACATAACTGCATTTATATACAGCACAGCCTTTGTGGTTTGCGGAGGACTGCTTTATGAAACCATTCCACTAAGGATTAAGAAAAGATTTTATACACACGTAGCAGCCATGAGCTTTAAATGTCCTTTCAAAATGAAATGAATCTTCTCACAATAGAAACCTCTTTAACTCTGCACCTAGGTCAAATAACTGTCCTCTGTCTGTATTTCACATGGGAGGGATATTTTTGAAAGTGTAGCTCTTAGCCAATTACAGCTCAGAAAAACTTAGAGACAAAAAATAAAAGAATGGATTGGGTATCTTAAGGAAATCCTACATGTTCGTGCTTTAGCTTGTTTTAGGAAAAGCCGAAATGCATAATTTGCTATAAAGGGTAGTGATTTTTGAATTGAGTATTGAGACTTGGTCATTTATAGTCCACAGGTACATCTACACTACAACATGATGACTATCCAATTACACACAATTAGACGCCCTTACAAAACTCTCCACACACATTTTCAAAGACTTTTAATACAGTGAACCCCCCTTGAGTTCGCTTTCAGTTTAGTTCAAGTGATTCATTAGTAAAGCTCTTCTACTGAATACAAATCTTACATTGCAACTGAACTTTTAATCCAACCTTTCCATCTGCAGAGCCAGATGACGTGACGTGCAATTAACTTTGGGGTAAATAGACGACGGGGGATTAGCGAGTCACACTGACTTTCATACATCCTCTACGACAAGGCGGCAAGAGCTCATTTTGGATCTATTAGCACGATATTTACTGCCTAAATACCGTGTTATTGGACGCTCTGGATGTGGAACGCACTCTGAATGGATGACCCGATCATACTGAAAATCTGACGAGGGACAAATCTATGAGGACTGTTAAATGTGGCTGAACTGCCTCATCAGAATGTGTGAATTAACATGTGAACGCCCTCCAACCTGCAAACCTTTGATGAGTCGAGTGAGCTGACAGAACTGCCCAGTTACCATCTGCCTGCCTGGTGGGGAAAAAAAAAACAAAAAAGCACTGTGAATACTGAACTCCTGCTGGCTCCAGACCAAAAGGAGGCTCGATGTTCCCTCTCACACATATCCCAGTCGTTATTTACCTCTGTGTGTTTGCAGTGTACACCTGGAGGCTGCTACCGGGAGGGCGACCTCATTCCTCATCCCATTACTTACACTTGCCTCCGTCCCCGGGCAACCAACATTCCAAATTAGTCACTGCCAACTTCAATATCTGCTTCATCTTTAAACTATGAGACCAAACCAACACTCAAATATTTCTGTATCGAGATATCAGGCGCATTACACAAGTTCTCCTCCATTTGGAGCGTGTTGGTTTGCACAAAGTGTTGACGTGTCATCATTTGGGGACCCACATGACTTTGTTCCATCATTAGCATGAGCTCGCTTTCTCCCAGATGACTGATAGGGCTAATTATGTGCATCCACTTCTCATATTCTGTTCATGCTAATTACTGTCTTGTTATGTGGCAGAACGGAGCACAGAGAAGCTAATGAGACTGAAAGACAAAGAAACCTGAGGACTGTCTGCATTTTAAACAAAAGGGAGACTTGATGAGGCTTAATTAGACAAAGCTGCTGCAACGGCTGGGTGAAAACAGCCTTTGTTTTGATGTGATTTTCCACCCGTCAACAAGAAATTCTCGCAGGGAATTTAGGGAGCGCAAATAATGAAGCGCGAGCAGCTGCCAACAGGGGATGAGTGGAGAACCTAACTGCTTAAGTGGTCGGTTGTAGAGCGTCTGAAGGAGACGGTGGTGTCTGCTGGGCTCCGAGTGGAATCACTTCTCACATGCTCGAAGTGAATGAATGAGGAAGGTGCAGTCTAATGACTACAGGCACCTGGGTCTCCTTTCACAGCAGGTAGAGCAGGTTAGTCAGAGCAGGTGGAACACAGGGATCCTCTCAGACAAACCTGTTTCAATGGTGGAGAATAGAGCAAGGCAGCGAGCATTGCATAGTTCACCCGTTGCAACTTTGAATACTTCTGCCAAAGGAATTATGTAATGTGACTAAAGACATGAGGTTATTAAACCGATGAGGTTTTATAGTTCACTGCAGCTTACTCAAATAGCTGCATCAGAAAGCTATATCCCTCATGTATCATTGCTAATAAACAATATGATAATGCACAATAATTCTAAAAGAGATTGGGTGAACATTTAGAAGGGTAGTATATCAATATGGTCAATTAACCTGCTTTGTTTCAGCTCGTCTCTATTGTCAAGTGCACCTCTGAAGTAGCCTGACTTTTATGAACTGTCACAGGCCATTAAACAACAGACTATGATTGAGTCTTCTAGCAGCATTTTTCTTCGAGGAGGCTATAAAGTTGCACTCACACTTTAATGAGCTTCAAATGAATAACAAAGGTTCAGAGCTTACCCTCTCTCCTCGGTGCCTGCAGAGCTGAGGCGTCTCTGATGGCCCTAGCCCACCTCTCAGCCTCCTGGAGGTTGGCGATGGGGTCCTGGACCAGAGCGACCCGAAAACACTGCTCCACTCTCTGGCGGGCCACTCCGGCGCTCATCCACCGCCTCTTAAACGGGTAGAAATAGGCGGTAAAGTAAGCGCCAACGTCCTCGCTGTCTGGTCCCTGGTACGCCCTGCAGCCCACACAGTCGGTCAAGTTAAAGACCACATTAGTCCGGTCGGGCGACGAGGAGATCCTCTGGATGGTCAGCGCGCTCTCAGACAGGCTCACCGAGTAGCGGACCCTGTCGTTCAGAGTGTCGGTGAACTCTCCGTACAGGACGCCCACGATCCCGTTCCGCTGGCGGGATGGGTTCGGTTCAGAGACATCTTTCTCCATCCCGGACGGAGGGTTGGTCGCGTCCCGCAGGCCGGTGAGCGGATGGCGGTGCAGAGCACACTCTGAAGCTCCGAGCCTGCTGTGGGACGCTTTGACAGAGATAGTAGCGTCTCCTCTAGTTCACAGTCTCTCCCTAGTGACTGAAAGAGGAATGGCAGCGATGGAGCCGGAGCAGGACGAGTGAACTCTACACCAACACAGAGAGCCAGTTTGGAGAGAGCACTTTTCTCACTTTGGGACATTGTGAGCGTCTAAGAACACCAAAGGAATGAGTTATTTTTATGCTTCTCGGGTCCACAGTTACCTTACATTGATCTGTTTATAAAGTAAGAGTATGAATACAACTGTGTTAGAGGCAGCAGGAACTAGGCTACTTCATTTTTATATTACAATAACTTTAATTAGAGGTACATAAAAGAACAGCATGCTGGGCTCACTGTATAATGTTTGTACATTACTAAATGCCTCCATCTTCTGTGCAAAGTAGGTTACTTTTTATTTTTATATTAAAATAACTTGCCTTTAGTTAGACTTACTGTAACTATGAGGCTAACCAGCTGTAGACCAATTTAGCAAGTGCACCCCATGCAAAATCCATTGACGGTAAAAAGGCAAAATCCCAAATCAACAGAAAACTATTTTAATGCCACAAAGAAGCTGTGTTTTGGTGGAAAATTGTTTCAGCTACAAATAATAATTGGGTAGCCCTATAGAGTGTCTTCTCCTTTTGTTTTTGAGCATTTCTTAATTACATTTTTAACTATTTGAATGTAAAACTAGTTTACTTACCATAAACGTTTAGACATTGTCACGTGACGTATGACGTCGCAGTACGTTTTAAAATCTTCACGCGAGAAGCACCATTCTCTTCTTACTGTTTCAGCGGAGCTGGTGCACGCTTTGGGATTTGAAGCACTCAGTTCCCCAGGATGCAATATACTTACAAATATAGGCATTATTGTTTAAAGATGGCTTCAACCAAACCACCGTGAACAGGTAATATGGAGTTTTATTTTGTGTCTGAAGCGCTGTGTGTGAAAGTAGTTGTTGGACTGTTTTAGCATTAGCCGCTAGCTAACCCGGCCAACACGTGCTGAACATTAGGTGGTGTTAAAGTGGTGTTGCATTATAGCCTAGCCAATAAACAAAATAAAACAATGTCATGTTTATTTAAATATCTTTTCAATGATTTAACAGGTGCTGGCCTAGGATTGGACTTTAAATCATCAGGTAAAACGGCTTCTGAGTGCTACTTCAGCTTATTAATTTTCTACATCCGCAGTATATGTGATGAGTTTTGTTATCCCTGTCTGAAGCACAGTGTTGAAATTTATGATACCTGAATTGCTAACGAAGTCCACATTATGCGTGGAACTGTTTTGAACAATTACTAATACTTATATCTCAAATCCAGGTTAAAGTGATTGAATCTAAGTCTTCATGCCATACTTGGACTCCACGGAGGGTCCTTCCTGAATGCGAAGGTTTGTATTCCAGTGTTTGTAATTCTTTGATTGCCTTTATCAGTGATGAAAACAGCTACATAGGAAGTGCCGTCTGATGCGATAACTGACGATGGCAAAAGCTTTTCTGAGAAATTATGTAATTTAATTTGAAGATGTGTACATTATCTATACACTTGGCTAACTATTTATATTTTCACCATACAGGTACATCAGAGGAGACGCTTGTTAACAGGTAAATGCTAAGGACTATTTTGAATTCTTAAGCCAAGCTGATGATGATACAAGTTATCCCTGTCTGAACATGAATGTGTAGACTTATGGTAACCTGAGGCAAAACAAAAGATTTATATGGACCAAATTTATTGGACTATTCTTATTTACCGAATTCCTTTTCATCTAGATTCTGTCTGGAGGAACACAAGTGGAACCAGAGCAGTGAAGTCACAGAAGATTACTGCATTTATTTGCTTAAAAAATTCAAGTATACAGGAGCACTTAAGATTTGAGTAAACTTTAAAAATAAAAAAATAAAATAAAGTTTGCTAGCTCCAACAATCTTCATCAGTCTGTGCTGAATCTGTAGGATTTCTTCTTCAGATTTTCAAGGAACATCTTCTCATCTTCAAGGTATTCACGGTCCTATTATTGGGAAAGTGTAATATGCTTGTAAATGTATGTGTACGTTGTAAGGTATAATTTACAATAAAGCATTTTATTGCTGCCTTTTCTGATTGATTGATGATTAGAATAGCTGCAGTATGAAATCTAAATGTAGACAGTAAAGTTTGTCGTTTCATGGTGTTACCTTTGCAGCAGTGTACTTCCACAGAGCCAGGCTGGCTTCTAATGCCATTGACTGAGAGTTGGTACTTGTTTGGAGAATATTCACGGTTGGCAGCTTTGTGCTTGGCATCTGTGGAGTTGAGTCTAGAATAAAAGTTACAAACAGGCATAAAACTCACATTTTGCATCATAATTTCTTGCAGATCTACTAAGGCATTGTAATTACCTGGTAGAACAGGTGTTATAACTTGTAATGGGCTAAAGGTGGGAATGTCCTGTCCGTGCCTTTCCTTTTGTAGATTATTTCGCAACATTCGCTCCTACAATCATAAAAGTATGTTGTCACACTTGCACAGTTGAATAAACGGGTCATGAACAGACCAGCTGGCACACACCTGAAAGATTCGTTGTTCTTGCTGTCTCAGCCTTTCTGTTTGGGAATGGATATTTCTAAGTCTCGCCTCATGCTCAGCCTCCACAAGTTTGGCCTCATGTAATGTCCGCTCCCCTTCTTCAAATTTGTCAGCGGCGAGCTTCAAAGAAGACACATCCAGTACGTGACATCATTGTGACTTCAGAGGTACATAAACAGCATGTAGGATTCAGTGTATGCCTGTTTGTACCTTACTAAATGCCTCCACCTCTTGTGCTCTTGTCTTGAGTCTCAGGGCTGTGGCACTTATTCTCTCCTTCTCTCGTTCCAGTTCTTCCCTCAGTCTGTCCAGAGTCTCCCTCTCCTGCGTTACAGACAGCTCCTTTTGTTTCACCTCTGCTGTACGAAGCTTGAGGTCAGCTTGTTCCTAAAAATGTAAAAAAAAGAGATGATTTTGGTATTGTATCTCAAAATGGTACAGTTTTTAATCATATATTTATATCTTAAAAGTGGATCTCACCTGTGCCAGACTGATGATGGAGCCTTCCCTCTTTTCCAACAGACTGCTAACCTCTCTTTCAGCCCTGTCATGTCTCTGCTTCTCCTGAGTGTGGAAGTGGGCCCACTCAGCTGCAAGCTTCCTCCTCTCCTCTGCACAGTGCTGCATCACTGACTTCTGTTCCTCCAACAATGCACTCTAAGAAAAGTTATATAAATAGACTAAGCAGGAGGAAAAAAAGGAAGCCACTGTCAGCATTAAAGGTTTCCCAAGAATCACCTTCGCTCTCTCAAGCTCTTCTCTTTCCATGTTCATCTGCATGCTAAGGGACCGCCGCTCCTCTTCAAGGGCTCTTTGTGTCGACTCTGCCTTTGCTTGCTCTGATGTCACTTTCCAGCGCTCCTGACACAAAAGAGAAAATAAAGTCACTAAGAGTAGCATGTGTTTAAATTCCAGCACAAACAGTTGTTCCTGAGCAGAGAGGTAAATTCTAAAAATAGCCTTTACCCTTCATTTAAGGCCTATCCTGTTTTTTCAACTAACCTTCTCAAGCTGTCTCTGCTGTTCATTGAGCTGAGTATCCATCCTAGAAATGATTTCCTTGAGGTAAGCTTTCTCCTCAGCCATGGCCTTCTGCTGCTGTGCCAGACGGTCCTGCACGACTGAAACAGAAACGGAACAACCTTGTGATTTTTGACGTGACCTATTTGAATGTCCTGTTGAAAGTCGGATGTGTCTGTGGCTGTATGATGTACTTCGGAGCTGCTCATCTCTGTGCCGCGCCCCCTGCTCCAAGCCATGGGCTGTGTTTTCATGTGTGCTCTCCACCCGAGATGAAAGCTCCCCGAGTCGTGAGGAGAACTGCTCCATCTGCTCAATCACCACAGTAAGAGACCTGGAGAGAGGGCACATTTGCAAGTTATTTTACCTAAGCCTTGGTTGGACAAGGGATTAACTGTAATGTATCATTTCCGACCTGGTCTGAGAGGTAGCACTTGTTACAGCATCGATCTCTTCATCCTTTAGCTTTTTTAGTCTGTGTATCTGATCCTCATGATCCTTCTTCATCTCTAAGATTGATTTTCTTGATGGAAAGTCAGAGATTTAATTATGGCATCTTTATTACTGGAACCATACACACAACAGTATGAGCTGTAGGATGTATCATGTACCTCTGAAGATCTCGTAGTCTTTCTACCTCACGGTCTCTGTCTTGCTGGGCTTGAGCCAATTTGCGTTGGTACTGTGCCTGCAGCTCTGAGCGTTCTTGCTCAGCCGAACGTGTCACTGTGGCCAGCCTTTCCATCAAGTCTTCACACTCCTGACGCGTTCGTGTTTCCCTCTGGGCTGCTGACTCCTCGATCAGCTTTACACGTGCCCTGCAGAAATATATCATATGAGAGAGATAAACCATTTTGGTAAACAAGTAACAGCTGCTGCAGACTTAAAATCCCTTCTGGTGATTGCTTGTGTTCCTGTATAAAATTACACTGAAAAAAAAAACATCAAGTGTCTCATTTTTCATTGAAGCTGTCACTGGTTAAATTGTTAGGTGTGGAGAAATTTTACTTGTGTGCATTCTCCATTAGTTCCATATCTTGTTTATGTCGCTGTTGAATATTCTCTAGTAACATTTGGTTCTGGTCTCGCTCCAGCTGCAGAGTCTTCAACTGGAAAACAGAGACTGAGGTTTAAAGTGCATGCTCAAAAAAACTTAAAGTGTCTTATTTAATTCAGGAAGAAGGTTAAATGCACCTGTCCCTCGAGCTGTATGATGCGAGCCTGTGAAGACTGATGATCTCCAGGTTGCTGCTCTTTGAGTCTGTGGAGCACACCTGCGTCCCCATTACCACGCAGGCTCAGCAACTGTGGCTGCATCATCAGCGGGGGAGTCACAATTACAAATGCACCCTGATGACAAATGTCTAGTCATGAATCAATACGAGAGTAATCCTGACCTGTTGTTGTTGTTGTTGTAGTAGTAGCAGCTGCTGCAGACTGTCAGCTGTAAGTGTGACCTGAGCCAAAAACAGAATATATTAGATAGAGTAGCTTAAATGCAGCACTTAAAAAAACAAGAGGGCACAATACCTGTGTTTGGACAGCAGTGGGTGTGTTTTGTATTGCTTTTGTTGTTCTGTCTCGATCTGTTAAAGACAAAAGAACTCAAGTGATTTCGCAGGATATGGAAACATGGATATTAATATTAAGCTTTATATTTCCCTGGGGTTGCCAGCACCATACTGAGTCTGCAGGTGACATTATTTGGCAATGGCAACTGGCTCTCCAATCTCCCTGGCTCTCTCCGTGGATGGTAATTGATTGGACTGTGACTGAGACTAAAATGAGGGCCCAGACTGGCTATTTCGAGTGCCAGGGACCAGAAATAGACCAGAAGCTCGAGCAGCTTCATGAAATTCATTATTATACCAGAAAGTATTTAGTAAAGATGTAAATGTGGTAGATGTAACTATGAAATGAGTGTTTGGGTAGAATATAGGCATATATAAGTTGTATAAATGGGAGTGCCCGATTTTATTCGTAAGTGTCACTAGATAGAAATTGTGAAATATAATATGAAAAAGTTTTCCTGTTCAACAATGATATATCAAAGCTTGGTTTAGTCCAAGTAATGGCTAACAGGGTCACAATAGAAAAGTCTATACTGAGAGACATACCGTGCATCACTGTCTCTTCTCTGATTGGTGAGGAGTGAGCTGGAGGGCCTGGATGTCCAGGAAAAATGTTGCTGTATGGCAAAACAGGATAATTAAAAGATAGGAAAAACATCAAAGCCTGCATTTTGTCACTTATACTACTCTAATGGTTTTTACACAACCTTGTTTCCCTGACAGATGGAAGACAGTCCTCTCTGATCCTAGGAGCGTGTGAAGTAACTTGTTTACTAAAAAGGCAAAGGTAATTATTGAAGTTTCTTTAATCTTAGCAGAGAATTATCTGCACACTTTGCAGTACCTAATATATGAGTCTGAGTGTGCTTCCTCTCCAAGTCCTAAGGTGTCATCCTGCTTTGACATTTGTGGTTGTGCCTCTGGGTTTGATCCCGACAGAGTCTTTTTCCTGCTCAGTGCTCCAGATAACCAGTCATCCTCTTCATTTTGCTTCTGGCTTATGGACACTTCTGTCTTGGTTGGTTCGACAAGGTCATTATCAGTTGGTGATGGAGTGTCTGCTGCTACTTTGGCACTAGGTGCAATATAGCTGCCAGTTAGTGATGATTTTCTCTCTAAAGGAAGGACAGAGGGTGGATTTGAAGATACTTCTTCTGTCTTGATCTTATTGGTATCATCCTCTTGGTCGACAGTTGTTTTAAGTCCAAGCCAATCTGAGCCCCGATGCCGGGTTGGGGTGGTGGGTTTTGGTTTCTTCTCCAAAGACGGGACACTTACATCCTCAGTAGAAAATCTGATCAAAACAACCAGTATTCATTTCTAAAATTGATGTGCAGCAGTAAAGCATAGGAAAAAACACAGAGAGAAGACTTCACTCACCGTACAGACTGTCTGCGGGACTGGCGCCCTTCAGGTGTGGAAACTAAAGAGGGTTGATACGCTCCAAATGTGAGGTCATCCTCTTGTTTCTCTGATGAAGAGGAACAAATTTTGCTTCAGTTATTTTGTAATATTTTTATTCAAAAAAAAGCATGCAGTTATGTTGCAGTATTACCTTTAACAGCAGTGTTCTTCTCCTGATGTTGCTTCTCTTGGGATTGAAGCTGTACCCTATTTTCACCTGTGGGTGGTCGCTCCAGGAGATGAGGTGCAGTCAAACTCGCCATAATCTCATCTACTCTTGTACGAGTTCTCTGAGGTGGCTCACTTCTTTGGAAACAAAGGAGGAGGAGACAGAAACAAGAAATGTGTAAGTTTACATTGGTACACAAGCAAAGTTTGCCAGACATACTGTATGTGCAAATACAAATGAAGGCAACCATTATAAATCCAAAGTAAAGTTTGACTCTTTCTTTTCTGCTGCACCCCACGGCACTGCAGCAGTAATTATTTATTATTTGTGAACTATAAATAAAAACACGAGAGTGAGACAGGGAGAGAGCAAACTGGGTTGTTACCTTTCTTTGTTGGACCAAAGTGCCTTTTCTTTTTTCTTAGCACTATTGTGATCACTGTCAAATCCAAGAGCATCCATTACATCATCCTTATCATCATCAAACGTGAGGTCTGAATGTTTCTTTGATGTTGTTTGAGCCTTAGCTAAGACAAATAAAAACCAGTCACACACAGAGTATCATTATCATATGCTGTTCATTAAAAGATATTAACAAAAGAACATTTTGTTTTACTTTTCAGGATTGGTGAGGCAGTAGGAGAAAGCATGGATTTTCCCACGGATTTTTCTGGTTTGGAAAGCTGCATGGTAACTGCAGATTTTGACTGGGTCTCTTCAGGAAGTAAGTCATCGAGCAGGTCATCAAATATGTCATCTTTATCTGCATAGAGAGGTAAAGATATATGGAATTACATACCTTATCTTTTCTGATAAATAGTATATATATAGATGAGAAGAAAAATAACAGTTGTGTCACTTAAACATTCACAGTTTCACTGACACCTTGCGTGGGAACTACTGATGTTCATACTACCTACATATAACTACGACTTCACACAGAAATACCACAACAGTAAACCTATACAATTACCTTTTGTGTAGGTTGGATCATCACGTCCTTCATCATCATTATTATCATTATCTGAATTGATGCAGCAATTTGTGAAAAAACAGCAAATACACATATTGGTCTGGAGATGATTACAGATTGCACTTACCAGAGAAGGTGAACCTTTTGTAGTTTCGCCCACTAGTTGAAGGCGCAGAGTTTGGCTTTTTCTCCCCAACAGAGGATTTATCTGTGGGAAGACACTTGTCTGCCTTAATGCTTTATTGGTAAAAAAAACAACAACTTCAAAGCAGAAAAATCAAGGTAATAATGAAAAGCTAATATATGCAGGAACACTCTGTACTCACTTACCTACTCCCCCTGGTTTCTCATTAGTTTCTAATGTAGTTGTGCTCTTCTTTGGCCCTTTATTACCAAAAGGCTTTGTTTGAGCAGGAGCTGTACTTGGCTTTTTCTTTGAAACAAAAAGATCTGCATCCATGTCATCCATGTCCTGTACAACACAAAACATACCATAACAGCTCATGCACAGGCTAAGTTATGGATTACAAATGTCAACATTTTAGAAGTTACCTTCATGGTCTTCAAGATATCATTGGGATCTGCTGCTGAAACATCTGAGTTCTTTGATTGACATAAAAAAGGAGCATTAGCAGGACAATAAGGTAGCAGTATAAAAGCTGTAAAATACATAAACTGCTCTGCCTGCATACCTCACTGTCCCCAGCATCCTTCTTTACCTCCTCTGCAAGTATACTAAACATGTTTTCAGTGGCGGCTGAGCTGGAAAAGCAAAGCAAATGGGAGTAATGCGCAAACATACACGTTTTCCTCCGTGTATGAACTGCCACTTACCGATTTAGTGCTCCACTGCGATTTGGATTTTTTCTTGCTGGTTGTTCTTGTGTGTTCATTAAAATAAAAAGAATAAGGTAATATCATAATTAACATTGCTATAATGTCTGTTATCTGTTTTAAAGATACACTGCACTTACTTTTATCATCAAAAAAGCTGTCAAGTGAATCTTCATCTCCAAATAGGCCTTACAGGAGCAAAACAACAAATGCTTTCATAAATCCGATTTGCTAATTTCATCACCTTTATTACTACTCTTTGGGAACTATTAAGTTTAGATTTATAACTATTGCATGTATAATTGACATTTAGCTGAGATTTAGCACAAACTGAGTGTCCCAAACTATAGATAATGTAGTTTACTTACTTGATGCTTTTCCCTTCAATTTAGAAGCCTGCAAAGAAATATGTTAATTTTACGAGTCAATATCCTCTCAAAATATTATAACAGATTATTAAAGTTAAATAACTGTATAGCTTACCATATTAAATCCAATCTTCAGTGGCAGTGAAAGATTTGAGAGAAGCTAACTGCTTAGCCAATGCTAGCTAAATCTGATTAGGCGTCTCCGGTTTCCAATGGTAACCACTCTGCTACACCGTTGACTCCTCATGGCACACAGCAACAGACGAGTGTGAGTCATAAAACTGTAAATTACATATTTTATGTGCTCCCCATTTTCGTATTCAGTCCTAACGTTAATTTCTTTTACAACGCATATGTGACTAGTTAATAACAGTTACTCCGGCGCTAAAACATTAGCTACTGAACAGAGTGGGCTACGCGTCAGCCACACTAAGCGCCAATTTAATCTTGTAACAGACCCTTTATGTTTTACACCAGCACTGGGCTTTTCTAAAAACGCATTCTACAGGAATACCACACGTTTTCCTTTTCTTCTAAACCCAGCATCTCCCGCAAATACACAAGGCTTGCTGCGGAACCCGGCGCAAACCATTTCCTGTTTACAATCCACAATGCATTATGGGTAACGAAGTTCTTTGTTTTGCTATTACATTGGCATCAGTAGTTGAGATAGTAATTTTTCTGAATTTTTACATCGTTTTGAACATTCTTCGACATTTTTACTTTTTTGTTTAATGTATGAAAGAAACCAACGTATGACACCAGCAGATGGCAGCAGAAGCCAGAAAAGTCCAATCACTAAATACTGCATTATTTATCATCTGTGGAATATGTTTAATTCATTGAGAGCCAAAACCATTGTTATACTGTAGTATAACATGTTTGAGACAATATATCAAAGGATTAGTTAACCTTGTTGTCTGGTTTAATTTGTTTACTGGTTTGTGTTATGTACTGTTGTTTCTTTTAATTACCAATGTTTTCTGTGCAAATATCAAGTAAGGACTTATTTTTCTTTTGTGTAGCAACGTCTAGTGAACCATGGTGAGCCATAATTCCATGATTGAGCTATATAGTCATAATACTCATCAGTTAAAGATACCAGAATGAATACACCTATTTTATTAGATCAGTCATGTGTAACAAAAAAAATCAAGCAAAGCCTAATTTACAGTCACCCTCCAATTCACATTCCAAATTGCTGGTGTTATATTACATTGCAGTGTATTGGCTTACATATATTAAGATGGACTGTTGTTTTTATGGCGGCCTTTTGAGGGGGGGAAAAGAAATCACTGCTATGAAAAATGCAGACCTTTATTAAGCCATTGCACAAAGAAACACAGCCATTCACCTGTACAGAGACTGAAAAAAACACACTGCAAGGACTCTGTACACCTTCATGGGGTGCACGGGATGACCATGCATCCCCATTTCAACGGAAACCAGGTCACTTAGAGTGTTAAAGCTTCACATTCAGCTTACACTACCTTTTCCCTAGCAAGCAAGCAAGAACATGTGACAGAGGCACAAAAAATATTTCACAGTAATTCATACGTCGAGCTTTGCAGTGATCCTTTGCCTTAAACAGCAGTATACCTGGATGTGCATGGTCAGATTTATTGCCCTATGCGTGCTTGGGTTTACTCCCTGTTCCGTGTTTGAAAGCATCAGCGAGACACAGGCGGAGGCATAGGGGAAGCCACCATCAAAACGGGCCCTGTTCTTGTTGCTTCTGGCCCACTTTTTTGAATCTCCTGGTGGGATTCTTGGTGTGAGCTGTGATGTGCAGATGAATCACAAGTGGATCGATAGAAGTACAAAGGACACAGAGAAAGCTCTCCTATTGCCCAGGGAAATGAATCTTGATGGTAGAGGCCACTGCGAAACAAAAACAACAAGAGGACAGATCAGGGTTTTGCCGCTTTTGAAGTTAACACAGAAAAACAAACTTGAGATTGCCTTCCAATCTGGTTTAGCTGGAAAAACTGAGCGCGAAGGGAATAGAAAAGCTTCATAAAATGCAAAATCATGTTGTATATTTTGTATTATAGTGAATCTGACGCACGACCTGATAAAAATTAAACAAAAGATAGCACTCCCAAGACCTATGCCCGTTAAAACCTCCATGTAGTTGGCACAGTGTTCTTTTATTTATTTTGGAATAGAGTTCAGTAACAATCCTCACCCTAGACCTACCTAGGTGGGGTAAAAAGTGTGAAAAATGGAGTAATACAGTTCCTGACCTTCCAAACTGATAATGGATTGTTGCTCTGCTTCTGAATCATTTAGTATTGTATAGCACTGTAGCAGTAAGGACGTAAAAGCTAAATGTGGGGCAACCATGTGAGCTTTTCATGCATCTGTGCGTTCGTAACATGCTCCAGTACTCCACTTTGTCTCCTGGTCTGAAGCATCCTCCGTAAACTTCCCTACATGCAGACACACTCATATACTCCCTAACAAGGTATCTTTGTCTCCCTGATGTTTTCCTGCTGTTTTTGTTCCTTTTACTGCAATATTGTGTTTTTTAGTTTGACTTTTTAGTAGAAATTCTAGGTTTTTGCTGAAATACAGTTAAAGCATTTGAGAAGGGATTTCTTGCACAAATTCAGAGATGATCTTTTCTCTCAGCACTATGAGAGAGGACCTGATAAAACAAGCTGCATCGTGAAGGGCATTTGGTCTCAAGAGCCTTTACTTCTCTCCTCTCTTCTGGTTCTTCATATTGTGTCTTCTCTCTGTGCTTGGTTGTGTGAAAATGATAATAAACAAAGGAACCAATCTTCTAAATTTGAGTTCTTCTGCTACTCATGTACAAGGGCAACATTGAGCAAAACTGAAAATCATCCACTAAAAAGACAAGAGCTAGCCGGGCCAGCCAGACTCTTTCTGAAGTGAAATGGATTGAAAAAGAATTTGCACGGCTGACCAGGCTAGACAGTTTACTCCCTCGGCACTGTTTAATGAATAACATTTCGTAAGCTTCACACAGAACTTATGTGTACCATTGACATTACCATCCACAATGGTTCCTTACCCTTTGATGCTTGCTGTTCTCATTTTTTTCTGTCTGTAGCTTCAATGGACCTACTGCATGCCTCTTCTGTCTCTGTGGCCTCTTTCTGTCTGTGAAGGAGGATGACAAACAGAACACATTCATGCAACATTTAACCATCAGCAGCACCATATTAAGTGACAGATATGGAAGGAAACATTCAAACAGGATAAACCTTAGCTGTTGCTCTTAATTGTGGGGCCAGTTGTTGCCATGCATCACAGTGCCTTAGCCACATGGTATTGTTTGCCAGTGCTGTGCGAGATCCCACTTTACGTCAATTAGTTACCATAGACTTGAGAGCTGTGACGCTCACCCTCCATCAGAGACTCCATTCAAAAAACTAAAATGCTTGGTTGTTATGTATCAAGCCACTTAAACCACACACTGTTGCTCAAGGCAAACCTAGTAATAATCACAAGGGTGATTTAAAATCAATGATGCAGACACGTTTGCCCCAGTCCCTGGCACACTCTCAAATAGCATGAGCTTTGAAAATGTAAATAGATAGAGAATCCAACAGTAATTTCAAAAGGTGGCAAGTTTACTTACGGTATGATTTTGTTGGAGAACAGTTGTCGCAGGATGAGAGCAATGCTGGTTAAGACCATCATAGTAGTACACATGGTTGTGTCACCCCAGGATCTCCTACTATAGGAGAAGCCACTGCTTATAGCCTTGAAATTTGTACTTCCATCAAAAAAGCTTGAATGGAGAAGGCAGTGTTGAATGAGATGCAACAGTCCGACTATTTCTGTCTTTCCACTTGGCTGTCTTTCACTACTGGGGAGATTAGCTCTGAGGGATTAGCCAGGATCAAGGAGGGGGTTAAGTCTCGCTGGCAGGACTGGGAGGTAAACAGAGCATGCTGTGTTTCTATTCTGAAAAAAGCCACCTCACCACTATGACACCATCGCAGCAGGCAAAGCAACACGACCATTGTCATTATGGTTAGAGAAGTGCTGTGTGGTATATGGAATCCTTTTGAAACTGGCCATGAGCGGTACTTCTGAAGGCTGATAAAGAGAATTTACAACATGGAGTATTCCTGCTTTGTTCAACTCTCAGCCATGAATTCTAATTAAATCTCCCAGGCTATTATGCTTGACTGTATTAAATTATTAATTAACTCTTAAAGCAGAAGTCATAGTTCATTCATTGCAAGAATTTAAATGACCCCAATTTTACTGTGCTCTAAAAGAAAATAGGGCCCACAAGATCATTGTTAAAGATATTACTAGGCTGCTTCTAAAAATACCAGACCCTCTAATGACATCCCCCCAGGCCCCCTGCCCCCATCCTGCGATTTATTGCGAAAAGAAAAGCCATAGTGGGATAAATGGAGGTATAAATAGAGACTTTCAGCATCTGAGCTACTTTTAGTTAGCACTGCTGACTCAAGCAGAGAGTAAGGGATCAGTAGGGCAAGAAGCTCTTAGCACCTAAGGTATCAGTATGAATACATTGAATTCTGTGGGCATTTTATAATTGGCATTTAATACATATACAAAGGATAATGTAAAAATGTACAATCATCACAATTATTTGTTAAAAATGTAAAAACATCTTTAGTATCCTAACTAGAACACACGTGGATAAACACTTCTAATAGGAAAACATCACAATAAGGTTTTAGGAATGGTATTTACATGGCAGTTTCTAGATATACACATTCAATAGAAGGCACATCCGAGTCCAATGTGACCTCTTGTCCACTGCTGTGCTTGCATTTTCCTTATCTTTGTTCCCTCCTTTACATAGATTGGTCCCAAACTATGGTAAAGAAACACTGGCAGCTTTAATATGTACGTGCATTAGCAGCTAGCCTATGGTACCTACTCATATTATTGATACATTAGTGTATATGCATAATAATCCAAATTTATCTGAGATTACACAAAACTGTATTCTATACATTTGTCAGATAAAGATACACCGCTTCTGTTTAAAGATCAAACCTCGTGACTTGATCCCTTCTGTGGGAGGCCATTCAAATGTCTCTTGTGTGTATGATTACATAATCCCAAATGGGTCGCTTCACCCGGTGGATGTCGACAGTTTGGTCCAGCCCACTTCCTCGTAGACAGCTGTAATACCACAGTAGACAGAGGCCAACAGTTTGCTCCACGCTGCTGCAACCTCAGGGGTCACGACCTGCGGGAATGCTTCTCCCAAAACCTCCAGAATGACACCACTTAAAATCTGAAAAAGAAACAAACAGGAGATATTATATTACAATATTACGTACAGTGATTGTAGCTACGTGTGCAATCTATATCAAGCTAATTCAGCCATGAGAAAACAAAGTGTCTCAGTTAAACTCTTCTTTGTAATTGGTTAATCCTGTGTTATTTAAACCAGCCTGGCCATGTCAAAAACAAAGCCTGTCTGTCCAACGAAACGGTACGCTGCCTTTAATCTGGAACACTTACAAATACTGTTACGGGTCGTATATTGGCAGAATTCTTTAATAATCCTGATGGGGTTTTTTTTAAAATACTGTTGTACTTTTTAAAATTAAATTAGTTTCCACTGTCAGTACAATTATGCCTCTAAACATAAATATACAGTAGAAAGCTTACAGTTTTATTGTTCAATGTTAACTGACTTCTAGCTCTTCAAACACATTGTGCCAGCACGTGCACGATTGTTAACCCACTAATAGAAGTAACTATACCGTCTCCCCTTAAAACGTTTCATTTCTTCCACCCAAACAGTCATACCTTGAAATAAACGGGGTCCACCTTGTGTCTGAGAGCATGCGCCTTGCCCACCGACTTGAGCACAGATGCCACCTTCTCTGCATTCTCCAGACTCTCCACCAATGTGTTGAGGGCATTCATCACTCTATGAGCGTGCTTCCTGAGCTGGGCGCTGTTCTCGAGCTCCTCAGGCTCCTCGATGTGCTTGAACTGGCTGAAGTACTGCCTGGATGAGGGGAAGTTCACGAACAGCCTGCAAAGGAGGAGGAGAGTGACAGTCGACGAGAGAAATGTAAGCATGAGCAGCTGCTGTGGAGCTCTGCTAATCTCATCTCCCTTCAGCCGCAACTCTGTGCATTCTGCAAACCCACGTTCACTTCAGAGCTGGCAAGATATCATAAGAAAACATTAACACATAAGAATCTTACATTTTTTCTGTGTAGTTATTATCTCAGAATATGTATTTCATGTATCTAAGAGGAATCTAAAATGTGAAGGGTATACATTAATTTGAAGAGAAACAGTCACACTTAGAAAAGCATGAAAAATAACAAGCATTTCCCTAATCCATTTTATCACATGACAGCACGCATTTCAACATTTTATTCTCATTGAAAAAATGTGAAAAGCAGAAGGTAGTGTACTTTGGTGCACAATCTATCACACAGATTGTCAAATCCTAGAAGGTCAATTAGTGATTTGTGGCAGAAAAAAAACATGCTTCACTTAAAATCTACAAGCTACAGCAAGTCAAAGGAGCAAGCCTCATTTCCACACTTATTTATACTCCATTATCTTTTGAGGATACTTTTTACGGTGTTTCTCTCTGTTTCTTTCTAACCTCCAGGGCTCTAGTGTGAAGCCAATCCAAAAGCTACAATAGCACAGTTTCTCTTTTGTCCAGAGGGCGGACTGGAAGTGAAAAACAGAATCCAAAAGTGAGTGAAATGCTCACAGCTTGGTACAAAAATAGTCTTGGTGTCTACAACTTAGAGTGCGTGTAATTAAAAGACAAACCTCAGCAGGTCTGATTGGTTCTGCATGGTTGATATAAAGTGCTAACAGGACCAGATAAAACAATATTGCAGCCCACTCAGGCTATCACACAAAAAGTGATGCCCTCCTCTGGCTTCTTCTATTGATTTCTTTGTTGACATTACCTATAAGTGTTGTAGATCTGCCTGTCTATACTTTTTTATGATCTAGATGTAGGGTTGTCTTTCCACGTGCTCCTTACTCTGCAAACAATAACATCGCTCACATTTCCAATACTATGTTTTTGTATCCCCATTTGACCCCATAGACAATGTTTGACTCGTGTGAGAATTAGCCAAGGGAAACCTACAAATTCAATCCATCCCAAGAGTCTGGGAGCAGTGCCAATGCATCTGGAGGTTGTTGACTGTCTAATCCTCATGTCACTATGTCTTTCCTTCCTTTTGGTGTTACAACTTACATGAAAAGGAAGCATCTGTTTTTTCAACAAGTTCCTGACAATATAACTTTGTTAAAAAGGTCCCTGATTTTAAATGGAATGAAAAAGGGTAGGATTTAAAGTGCTGTCTTGACCTCTTTGGTTGTCGAAGGGTGGAGAGTCGTTTTTACTTAAGTGTTTGAACTAATTAATGAGAAATTTCTTAATTTCTTAAGTCATTGTAGTCTTAATCCCTCTTAACTGCCGAGGTGCTCTTCAATTAGAAACACTGCAATCATTGGTAATTTTTGCTTCTTATCCTTAGTTGCCCTCAGGACACAAGACTAAAGTGAAGTGAAGTGATAACCATGGTAAATTCTGGCAGGAGAATTTACCACGGTTATTGATGAGGCCTCATGTTTCAAATGTTTTGGGTTTTTTTGTGAGGGAATGTCTGAGAAAAACACATTTGAAAACACACATACATAGAGAGGAAGTAGGGCAAGTCTACCAAAAGCTTTGTGATTTTCCCACCCTGCCTGTCAACTTTCACCTCCTACAATAATCATAAAGGATTACAAAGGCACGCTGTGTCATGCAGTAAAACCCGACTGACTATTTAACCTGTGGCTTGGTTTTGGCACATTTCATTAACTGACTAAGTACCAGACTCACCCAAAGGCGTCAACACACACCCAAATCAAACATGGATGGACCAGGAAAAATTTAAAATCCCGAACAGAATCATAGACCTGTGATTTCAAGGTCTGACTGCTCATGATGGATTTCTCTTGCCCAGCCATCTATGCCGGCATTCAAAACATGACCTGCTCGATAAGAGAGGGAGTCTCCTCACAGCCAAGAATGTATGACTGATGTTTTTATGCTTACCCACTATGTGTCCAGTACCAGTGTGATAAGTGGGATTAGGAGATTATATGAGATATGCAGAAATATGGCTGAAAGGATTCTGAAGGGAGCCGTCTTTTTACTTGTCTCTTCGTGTTAATTACCGGCTCAATTCTGATGCAGCGTGTGATCATAATTTTGTTTAACTAGTCTTAATTAATCTTGTGTGGAAACATAGTTTAAGCAGAGACGTAGGGATATGCCTAAGTTGTTGCACATGTAGGATATACATAAATAAAACCTCATACAAGCACTGCCTATGAGAATGACCATATATTCCTTCCAGTAAATGAGGTGCACATAAATTAATACAAATACCCAATATTTTCTCTGAGCCCTTGCAATTGTAATGTTACTTAGTATTTATCAATAATGCAATGTATTCTTCAGCTCCACAATCAAGCTTTTTAAATGTGTGATCGTGTAACACAGGGGATAAAAGTAAACAGAGACCCACCTGACAAGGATAGCAACCCCAGCATCATCACAGTTCTCGTAGACTTTTGCCCATGAGTCCTGGATCATGATCCTCTCCTTGTCAGTCAGCGGGCTCGGCCGCTCCAGGTGGTCCACCTCTCCATCTCTTTGCATCTTCTCCATCTAAGAAAGACAGTAAGTGCAGAGCTGAGTGCACGTGCATTAACCAGGGGTGCTGAGAGGATACCCTTCCCCCTCCGCAAAATAAACACTGTATTCCTACCTTTTGAGCTGAGAGAAGAAATAGTCTGAATTCCTCGTTTTCCCGCCTCCTTCCTCCACAGTGAGAATCTTTGCTCTTCACCACTGAAGCGGGAGTGTGAGTGAAGACCAGGCTGAAAAAACACACAAGAAACACACGCAGCAAATGAGGAGGAGCCTCTCGCTTGTATACACTCTCCCTCTCTCCAATTCTCCCTCTCTACCCACCTCACCTTTGTAGGTGGTATGTGATGGAAACATGATGAGATAAAGAGTTGCAAAAACAAATCCTATAAGAGACACAGAAATGTAATTCACGCCCTGGACAACGAGTATGACGTCAAAATAAGTTAAAGGTGCATGCTGTGATCTTTTTTACATGAAGTTACCATTCCCCAATATCAAAGAGATTAACCTGCAATGACACTGAATTTGTTACAGAGCCATGCTGAAATGAACCAGCATGACGTCCCACAGAAATAGGATCATCTTTTGGATTTATTTGGATTTGTTCATTGCTGGTAACAACATACAGTTCTACCAAATGATATCTTTGTAGTATCAAGGGTCACAGTGGACTCTCATTTTGTCAAAGCTGACAACTTAATCAGTTCGCACTCAAAATGAACCTGTGTGTGGCCACGAACAACCACTTATTTAGGAATCTATCAGATGTATGTGTGTGAAGTTAGAAAGAGAGCAAACATAGAAGCATCAGATATAAAGGGTTATTTAAAGCCTTACTGGGGAGGTGCAATGTTCAGTAGGTGTGAACCACATACAGACCTGTGTTAAACATTGACAGTGCTTGATAGTACGCCATTAACATGCACTTTTGAGGAAAAAATGTGCTTTAGCACAGAGGCACAGATAGGCTACAGCTCTGCAAATGTCTTGAATTACTACAACTGTGCAGTTACCATACTTTAATGCTGAATTTTGTTCAGTGTAATATGTTAACCATTCCTAAAATGTCCATATATCAAATTATTACTGTAGTACAGTACTGTACAATGGTATCTAATTCTGTTTAAGTTTATGACTGCCATGTGCATTGGTCAATGACTGAGGAGTATGTTGATAACAAAGGTTACTGGAAAGTTCTGTAAACAAATATTGGATTATAGAGACTTCACTAATGGAACACCTTAATATAAATTGTTTTGCCATGCCTTTATAGTAATTCCACAACTCTAGTCTTGGACTAGTGTTTAACGGGTTGAGCAGTGACACAGCTAATTGGTAATGACATCTAGTGGACAACTGCAGTAATAGTAGTACTTTGTTGAGAGGCAGTGACACAAATTTGTGGTTGAGTAGTCTTGGGTAATTTACATGAAATAACATATCACTGTCATTCTAAACAGAAACATGATTTGTGAAACAAATATCCTTGGAGAGGTGTCCTCACATAATAGTAAGAGACAAGCATCTTAATCACGTGATATGGCCTTCAGTCACAAGACTGCTACTCAATTAAACACCTATGGAAGTTTGAGATCATACCTTTCTACCTCTGAAAAGAGCGGAAGGTTTGGTGGAATTAAAGCTTAGGAGGTGGTGGCACCTGGAGACACCTCAGTGTGCAGACTATAAACTAAATGAAATGAAAGAGTGGGCACTTGCATTTTCTGATCTACAGCCTTGATCACATCTGATATTATCAGACAGCATTCATTTAAAGCATACAATAGACTGTATAAAAGTGTTTTGTGCATAACAATTGTATTACCGAGACGCAAATAATCGCAAATGCAAAATAATGTATTTTAGTCCTGTTTTATAATTTGAAAATACATGACATTTCTGCATGTCATGGAGCCCTGTTTAGCTAGCCTATATTTTATTTTTATAGACATTCCCCCAAGTCTTATTACTATGCATTTACTGCAGCTATGCTTAACGCAATCATTCTTTAAATGGAATAAATACAAGCGCAAATTGTTGATAAATGAACACCAGTTAATCGTCGAAACCTACCTTTGGCGAAGCGCGGTCAGCAAGATTGATCCAATAGGGATTCCGTAAGTCTTGGTTGTTGAGATACGCAGTTGTTAGGCTACAGACCTACCTGTTTGACAGGTGCTAACTGGCTCTTTATCCGCAGAAAAATACAGAATAGTATTATCATTATTAGAGGAAACAAATGTGTTGATTTCGTGCTTATATGGTAGACACTTGTGTCTTCTATACTAAAGCTCTTTTTGTGGATTGATCACATGTTAAAGCTAGTTAACGCTCGTTAGCCTTTGAGCTAAAGAACGACAATCCAAGAAGAAAAAATACAGTTTGGTCTAAGACGTAGCTGCTGACAGTCTGTGGTTTTCTTTAGCTATAGCAGAGTCAAAATGAATGTAGCTAAAAGTGGATATCGTGTCTTCTCCGCAAACTCCTCTGCAGCTTGTACAGAACTGGCCAAAAAGATCACAGAGTAAGTACTAACAGCTTCGTGTCATCTTCGTGTGTACAAATACCCTGGAGTTTTTGTCTCATTTGGAGCATTTCTAGCCATCACCAGTCTAACGTTTAAAATGCTTCTCTACACCTTTTACTGTTGTGACATATTTAATCTCTTGATTATAGATGCAGCAGGGCAGCATAACCAGTTGTGTTCGAGTCAGGTCATAAGTTAATGAATGAAAGAATGACAAGTGCCTCATTAGTCTGTGTATGTGATCCCCGCTGTCTTAACACCTCATTTGTGTGTTTATGTATTACAGGCGGCTGGGAGTTGAACTGGGAAAATCTGTTGTATTTCAGGAATCCAATAGAGGTGAGGACACTCACCTTTCACAGTTCTGTAATGACATATACAGGGCCCACATGAAGCCCCTATTTACAGTTTAATGTTATTAAAGCAAACAAAAATGAATATACTGTTAAACTATATTAAATTAAAGAAGTGTAGCGAAGATGTGTTACGAAATGTCTTTTTTGCCTCAGAGACTAGAGTTGACGTCAAGGAATCAGTACGTGGTCAAACTATTTTCATCATTCAGACTATACCCAGGTAAGAGAAAGTTCTTCCCCCTTTAAGTAACCATCCTTTCCAAAGAACACATGGACCACTGTGTTTTCTTTCCTCAGAGATGTTAACACGGCCATTATGGAGCTGCTGGTCATGGCCTATGCCCTCAAAACCTCTTGTGCAAAGAACATCATTGGCGTCATCCCTTACTTCCCCTACAGCAAACAGTGCAAGATGAGAAAGAGAGGCTCCATTGTGTCCAAACTGTTAGCTTCCATGTTAGCTAAAGCCGGTAAAACTTCAAAATTAGTGTTGAGTATGTAAGAAAATGCTTGTTGTAAAATAAAACCATGTAACATTTTATTTCTCCAATTCCAAAGGGTTAACACACATTATCACTATGGACCTGCATCAAAAGGAGATTCAGGGATTCTTCAGCTTTCCTGTGGACAACTTGCGTGCCTCTCCCTTTTTGATACAGTATATCCAAGAAGAGGTAAAATGAATGAGTAAATATATTGGAGTTTCTACTGCATTATGAGATATGTCCTTTCTGAGCTGGCTTGTCCAATATACGCATTTAAAACCCACAGGAATTTGAAGTGCATAAGATTTACATCAATTGTAGTTTTGGTACATACATTTCTTTTCTATACACATTCCTTCAACAGATAATAATCTATTTGATAGACTTAAATCTTCTTTTGCACAGGCAGAAACTTGAATTTAAATATTTATTGCATTCAAGTTGACCGCCTACAAACTCTTTTTGACCTTGCTAAAACTCCACCTAATAGGGTGACAATAAATAAAGTTCACATCTGTTTTCTTTTCTTCGGCCAGATTCCTGATTACAGAAATGCAATAATTGTTGCAAAGTCGCCCGCAGCAGCCAAGAGGTAACTAAAAGCAACAGAAGAGATTCCGTCTTAACATCAACTGTTTATGTTACCAGTAAATGTTTCTGACTGATTTATCTTGTGATTTGCAACACATACAAGTAGAGTAAACAAATGAGGATTTAGTTTTGTAACTTATTGAGAAAACGTGTTCTCTCTGTGTTCAATTCTCCTAGAGCGCAGTCGTATGCCGAACGTCTGCGTTTGGGTCTGGCTGTGATCCATGGAGAAGCTCAGTGCTCAGAGTCTGACATGGCCGATGGAAGACACTCCCCACCGTGTGTGCGCAACACCACCGGCCACACTGGACTGGAGCTGCCTTGTAAGACAATCAGTCTTTGTAAAAATGCTACATGCTTTTTTACTTTTGTAGGTCATATCTACATTTTGATTCATTTGTCATTCATAGTCTAATATAAACATTTGTATTATGCTTCATTGCTGCAAATTAATCAAACATAAATAATAAACATTCTGCCATATATCCTGCATATCATCAACCTTACTAAAAAGAAAAAGCTTTTTTTGTGCCACTGCATGTACAAATACATTACTACTGCATTACTACTGTGCTGCATTTAAGCAAGCTGCAATAGCTAACTTGCAAAGTCATGTACTAAATGTCTCCTTGCTTTTTGGCACACAGTGTGATTTCAAAATGTCTTAATATAACATTCGAACATAGCTCTCGTACAGTTTTCTAAATATTTGCAGTGTGAGCATCTGGTAAGACTATTTTAACAGTAGATACTGAAGCGTTAAATGATTGTGTCATTGGCAAATGACCTCCAAACATTTGTGTTTGTAATTCTTATTATTTGGTAGTAACTATATCTATTTTTGTGTTTATATTTTGACCTGGACTTTAAAATCCTCTTAATGAGAATGATCAGTTATTATCAGTATAGTTATCTATTTTTCCTCTGAGGATTTTCCAAGTCTTGGCTTCATGTGTTTGTCATGTCAGATATTTGTGCATTTTTTTTAACGTGTTTATTTGTTGGTAATAGCAGGCAAACAACAAGCTCCGTTCCCTGGCATAGAGCTCCCAAGTACGGCTGTAAACTTAACTTACATCTGACTTTGAAATGATTCCTCTTCAAACGGTTCTTCAAGTTGTGCATGTTACAAAAAGGGTTTGTGTTGCATCTTGTAAATACACAGTCTGGATTTCTACTTGAAATGCATTACATTTTTAACACGGCACCAATTTCCTTTTTAAAGCCCCCCCAAATGCCATTCAGCTGCTCTTTACTGTATGCTACCTGCATGGAAAGCATACCACAGTTTTGTATGATTCCAGACTGCTTGTTCTACAAGATAGCCAAAACCCCTCTTGGTTTTTGTGCTCAGTCTTTCTTTAAAATTTTTCATAAACCTAATCTGAACCATGTCAAACATTTCTTTTGTTTTCAACTTGAATATCTGGACTCATCTTGCCAATCAGCACATGGTGCACCCATTTAAAACTTGTTCCTTTAAACCTGATTAACATTTGATCACTGCATGTGATACCAATGAAGCATGCTTTTGAAAGCTAACCTTAATGATGGTATGATGGAAGACAATAGATCAAATGGTTCAGCTCACCTTCAGTTGCTACAACATAAAACAACCAATGCTATACAAGTGTAGTATCAGAATCCTATGGTATTTTGACAAATGTCAATACACCTTATATACATCTACCCAAGTTTGACCAAACACTTTTCAGGTAGTAGCTTGTTGCAGTGTATCTCAGTAAGCAGACAATGTCCTTATGATAAGGATATTATCCTAACAATGTGGCTTTTGCTGTTTTTGGCTCATGGTTGTAAAAGTATCAGTGTGACAGGTTCTGATCCTGTGGGCCTCATGGTATTTGACCAAGTGTTTTGCAAGGCATGCCCTTCTTTTCTCTGTTTCTTTATTAATTCTCCTTCACAATCAGCTCGGCTGACTGATTGCCTACCTGCCAATTGTTTCCTTACCCAAGTTTGAAGGACTATTTTTATGTGCACAAGTATTTAGATTACAGCTTTTAGTTAAATACATATATTTTGATTCATTTTCTGTGCACATTTGGTAAAAAAGTTCCGGTCATAGACCTTGGTCAACTTAATATTCTTAATGACAAAGCACTGGTAAAATTGTTCACATCCTAATTGCTCTCTCCGGTGTAATTTGACTACTGTGTGCACGTAAAAGTAGTGGTAGTGTTGGCAGTGCTGATGTCCAGCTGAGAACTAACCTCGAACAGTGACAAATGTGTATGAAGAAACCTCATCAGTGCTTGTCAGCCACTGTGGCCTGCGTGGGATACAATTGTCTGTTGCATATTGGTCATATGCAGACGGCTGTCATGTTCCTGCCACAGTCTGGGCCTGAGGATGTGCGTTTGTGTGTCCAAGCACTGATATGTGGCCTTCTGATTGGGTATCCTGGGCAGAAAACCCCTCATTGCATTTGATCGTTTTGCATGGCATGTGCTCCAAGTTTGGTATTTGAGTTAAATCTCCAGGTGGGGTAGAATGGGGGGAAATTTGTTTAAGAGGATCACATACTTTATGGTTTGCTGTAAACTTTTAAAATAAATTGTACCAATCTTTCAAAACATTTTAATGAACTAATTTGCATAACGCACAAACCATTTTCTTAACCCATTTTACCCAATCTACTGAGATTGATTTTTGAACTGGAAAAATCTAGCAATGCTCTTGCAAGTAACTGAGTCTGCTCTCCATTTCAGTAATGATGGCCAAGGAGAAACCTCCCATCACTGTAGTTGGAGATGTTGGAGGGAGAATTGCCATTATTGTGGTAAGTTTTTGTGAGGACATAATTTAACAATTGCACTGTTCTGCTGTTTTAAATGATCACTGATTTGCTGTGATAAAGTTGATTTACATAAATCAACTATAGAGAGGTGAGCATTCATTTTAATTATACTGGAGCACAGGTGCAGTGGTACTGTCTGTGAATCTCAATACCTCTCTACAGCTTGTAGATTGTGAAATCCTAACAGTTTCAGGGTGGCCATGCATTTGTGAAGGGAAGTTTACATTGTAATGTAAACATAACCATAATTCAGAGTCCAAGTAAACAAAAGCTAGAAAGCAGTGATATTATTTGGCTGCCACCTAGCTTTTTAAAAGTGCTTCTGGCATTAAAAATTATCTTGACAGCAAGGGAGTGTAGTGATGAGAGTAAAAAGTCCCTCAATGCATTAAATGCAAAGCTTTTCTGTCTATTATGGAATCATACTGCTTCAGACCCACATTTGCTGCCAAGGTTTTATTTACCAAACAGATGTTTGTAAGTGAACAGCTGTGGTTGCTAATTGCAGGAAAACGTTTCTATGATAAATCTGTCACTTGTTTAATATGAACACCTTGCTCCTGTAGTTTACATAATCACAAACTGCTATAGCATAAATCAGCAAGAATCATCTCTTGTGTTTTTTTAATTTGGTGTTTGGCTGCCATACTGTACTTGCATATTACATTTAGAGTCTTTATTTTATTTATGTTAAAGTGAAAATACCAGATATAGTTCCCTTGAGAAATATGTTTGTGTTTAAACAGGATGACATCATAGATGATGTAGGAGACTTTGTTGCGGCCGCAGAGCTCCTGAAAGAGAGAGGAGCCTATAAAATCTACATCATGGCCACTCATGGCTTGTTGTCTGCTGATGCTCCGCGTCTCATTGAAGAATCAGCTATTGATGAGGTAAGCACTCATGTTAGTGCAACTTAACTATGCAAAATAAAGACATTTCCACCTGATGACAGGAGTTTCCGTAAAACTAACTGTGGTTCTGTGTATTTTGTAGCAGTTTCAGATATCACTTCCCCTCTGGTCAAACTGTAGCAACTGTCAAATACATTATTTGCATTCCCGTTCATTTGAATTTGTCCAGATCCAGTTTCAATGCTTTTACCAAAGAACCAGTGTATTGGCATGTTTAAGTCTGTTTTTTTGTTCTTTGTGCCATCATTAGGTGGTAGTGACCAACACAGTTCCACATGAAGTACAGAAGCTGCAGTGTCCCAAAATCAAGACTGTAGATGTGAGCATGATCCTGGCTGAGGCCATCCGCCGCATCCACAATGGAGAGTCCATGGCCTACTTGTTCCGCAACATCACAGTAGACGACTAGAGAGTGCATGGTTGAGGTGGGTCTTCTCCCCACCCTGTGCTGTAAAAACATCAAGTCATATGCTTGCCAGGATCATATGTATATCTTAAATAGATTTTCAGCTGAACATTGCAGTTTTACCAAAAGCTGTAAATTGTATTTCTTTTAGTTAAAGAAATCCATGTTGTCCTTATTGAGCAAGAAATATAAAGAGAAGTGACTTTATTTTTAATGGGTTTTCTTTGTCCTGCTGCTCCCATTGATTATCTAACTTGAATAACTTTAAGGAGGTGTTGTGATATACAATGGTACCTCACATTAAATAACTAAGTAAAGAAGAAAAACACATCTCCACCAAAAGGAGAGCTGTGCTTACTGCTTTATCTTAATGTTTTAAAAGCCCTTTTGAAATGTTTAAATGATTATTTGAAGGCTTGTCTCTTGCACACTCTTTACTACAAGGAAGGAGAACATTTTTTGCTGTGAAAAACATCAAATTATGTAATTAATATATAGTAGGGCTTGAGAATTTCAACATTTGACATTGCAGTAGCAGTTTGTTGTTTACATTATACCTCACTCTTTTAGCATTTAATGAAACGAGTTAACGAAAAAAACACTATATGTATTTTGGAAAAGGTATGATTATAATTCTATTCACTGTGTCTTGATTGGGATTCGAGGTGATAATTTTGTGCTTTTGTGATGGCTGTCTGTGGCATCACCATGTATCTGAGTTGCATACATTAAATTGCACTACGTTTAAGCCAATACGAACAGTAGTTACACAATAAACACTAACAATAAGCTTTGGGAAACTTCTTAATCCTAGCCAGCTTCCGTCTTGAGCCGATCTTAATACTGTATTTTAAAAGGATTAAAAAATCTCTTTATGGTACTCCATGTTCTAGTCCTTTGTCCTGCAGATTTTACAGCCATTTTAAACCAAAGATCTTATTATCCTTTTAGCCAATGAGCAGCATGCTTTTGAAAGAACACCATTATATCAATTCAGTATTATGAGCTGCAAGTCCTTTTATTGTCATGGCTATGTGGATGGGACACATCTCAACAAAAGGGCCTATTTGCAATAATAAATAGGCAAGAAACAAACCAATAAAACTGCAAAATGGTCCTGTTGCTGGTTTGCAAGTTGCAAAATGGCTCAATAAAATAGTTCCTTGTGGGGGAAATGGGAGTATTTGTGTGCTGATAGAGCCTTTTGCTCAGGGATATTCTAAGCCAATGCATTTGTTTGTGTGTCCTCAATGTTGCAAAGTTTGTCTTCCCTGACTGTACGCCTAAATCTGGTTCTTCATTTTCTTGTATTATCAGTATCAGACTCTCCTGTTTGACAGCAGCGTGCAGATGAGGCCAATGCTGAAGGTTGTATCAAGTACTGTCTGTTCATTCTGCTCTGTATTTCCCTGGATTTGTCTGGGATTTCGATCCTTGTCTGCCACTATGTATCAAAATAAAAGCATTGCATCATGTTCTGCTTCAGTATGGTTCCTCTGCTCAAGTTCTCATCTGTAATTAAGTGAATACAGGAAGTGAAGAGTGGAATTCTTAACTTTACTTCACAGAAATCTCAGTTTATTACGCATTTATTCCGATTTGCAGCATTGCATTGGGCTCCAATTTCTTTTACAGTATCATGTTGTTATCTCACATACAGTATGTCTTCAGTCACATTACACCAAGCCCAGTCCCAGTTTGTCTGGTCTTATCAGAGCTGTAGAGACCTGTCATTGACCCTGCACTTGTTCACAACTTCTCAGTCTTCAATCCAACACTGAGGAGCTTTGACCAAGTCCAGGAGCAGAGACAACCTTAAACACCACTTACGTCTTCTAAGAAACAAAAGCAAGCAGAACATTTAAACATGAATACATTTTGGCATAAAGAAAACAGTGTATACCCACAACTTGTGAAATCTTGTCATCCTTGCTGTCAACGTCCTGAAGCGAACGTAGTGTGTCGCCGTGAACGCAGCTGCGCGTTTAAACTGTGCGCAAAGAGGAACCAGAGACCTGATAATCAAAGGTCACTTCCTTGTAACGCACTGGGGAACAATGCACCTTGTCTATGAACGTTTCTGGAAAGAGGAAGCGAATCTTTTCCTATTCTCACTCGTGTGGCCTTTTTACAGGTACAAAAATTAGGCTTCTTTAGTCTTAGTTGGTGATTTGTAGCATGTTCTTGCATATTATCTGTTATAAGTTTGATATTCAATGCAAACATGTGATGCAGGAATCCTTACTATTCATACATCCACAAATGCATAGGCTACACTCATAAAACAGGTATATTACTATGGAGTTTTAACCACTTAAATGAGGATGTACCCTACTATTGAGTGCACCTAAGATTAGATCATCATATTATTTGGTGACACCTGAGATGCATGAACCAAAGCAACAAAACATACAGTTAGTGCAGCCTTTTTTTTTTTTGATTAACTTTTATGTTAACACGATTTTGGGATTAAAATAAATATAGAGATGCATGTGCCTTATCGAATTACTCAAATGTCCACCAGGGGGCAGTATAAGACTGACCAGAAGTGTTCATCGCAACCCTTCATGTCAACGCTTTATGTTTTGCAGCATTTTGTCATCATCAAAACTATATTTCATTTATTTCAAGTGAATTGTTGGTTTTTTGTTTTTTTTTTTTTTTTTTTTTTTTTTAAAAAAAAAAAAAAAAAATTTTTTACATTATATTATTTCCTTGTGCTGTGATTTATTTATTTTTTGTTTTAATCTTAATTATTAGATGTTTATTTCACATTTTTTTATTTTAAAGACAAAAACAGGCACGATTCCTAAAAAAATAATTTATTCTTCGACCAATGCCGAATACAGAGAGTAACAGTAAATACAGTGACTTTTCAATACACAGTCATGAGTCATATCAAAGCCGTGTGTGTGATGAGCAGTAGTTTCTATGCACACAAGCCGCAGAGGAATCATAACACTTGCTGCTGTAACATGTTTCTCACTTAAAACACATTTGCATAAAATAAAATTAAAAAAAAATCATGACTTCACTGTTATTGCACTTCATCAGCACATTAACAAAACCCCACACATCACATATGCACAGAGAGGAAAAAGAGCCAGTCTAATATGTTGCTTCTACAAAATCACTGCACTTATTTCACTTATGTTTTGCATCTACAATGTTCTCTTCTATGCAGCTGATGGAGCTTAATGAAGAAACTGGTAGCTACTTAAAGAGTTTTGTGATAGAGTGATGTGATAGTGTATGTTTTTGTCTCTTTTGACTCTTTTGTCCCTCTCTGATCTCTCAGTCTTTTCTGCTCTCCGGCGTCTTGTTCATGAGATGAGGCAACTGTTGGTCTTGTTCATCGGAGGTCGCTTGCTGGTGTCCTTAGGGAAAGTCTCTCGCCTCCTGCACAGAGCCGGGCTGAGCCGACTGGGCAGGTTGGCCTGTTGGAGCAGCTCCCTGAACGCCTCCAGGACGTTGACGTTGTCTTTGGCCGATGACTCCAAGAAGCTGTGGTTCCAGTCCAGCTCCACCGTGGACAGGACATCCTCGCTGGACACTTGCCGCTCGTTGTGACGGTCTATTTTGTTCCCTATGACCACTATAGGTGTGTACTTGTCCTCTTTAACTTCTAGGATCTCTTCTCTCAGGCTTTTGACCGCTTCCAGGGACGAGGGGTCATCCACGGCGTAGACCAGGGCGAAGGCGTCGCTGTTTTGGATGGACAGCTTGCGCATGGCTGGGAAGGAGTAGCTGCCACTTGTGTCCATGATGTCAACGGTTACTTTGACGCCACCTACATCATACACCTTCCTGTGCAGCTCCTCCACGGTGCGCCGGTGCTTGGGTTCGAATGTGTCTTTGAGGAAACGCTGGATCAGAGCGGTCTTCCCCACTCCAGCTGCTCCCAGGAACACCAAACGCACTTCTGTCTTCTCCTTCACCTCGAAAGACATCTTGACTCACTGGATGGATACTACAGCTGTTGGGCTGAAAGATGGAGATGTTTCTCTGTGAGCCTGTCGTGCTCCACTCACAGTATTTATCCTCACACACATTTCCCGCCTACTTTTGTAGTCAGCCAGTCAGGAGAGGGCAGCAGGTCTCTCCCTCTCAAACACACAGCAGCCAATGAGAGATACAAATGCAAATCTGGTTGTAGGATGCACACCACAGATAAACAAGGCAAAAACAAATTCACATTTAGGGAAGTATTTATTGAAACAGGTGGGAATATGTTTATGTCCATTGTAGAAAGATAGATGTTACATGTTTTAAAATCCAAACTTTTTCATTTAACCACCACATTAAAATCTATATTCAGAGGTGACAAAAGTATTCACATTCTGCATTTAAGCAGAAGTACAGATACCTGTGTTAAAAATGACTCTGGTAAAAGTAGAAGTACTCATTCAACTTCTTTAGTCAAGTGAAAGTAAAAAAAGTACATTTTCTGATTACGACTGTATTAATTGTAAAAAAAAAAAGAATATTGCCGTCAATGATACACAATACATCAGTGATAACTCTGCAATAATTCTTTCATTAACCATCTGCAAGTCGGTGTCAGTTCGTTGTTTCAGATTAGGTTTTATACAAAATAATCAAGACTGAACCAGGATTGCAATTGTGATTTGTTATGCTGTTATTTTCATTCTACATCATTCACCACAAAATCACACAATCACCACACAATATTAGATGTTGTATGAATTTATATGTATAACTTATTTATTTTCACGTTTCACTTCCCCTCTCTTGTTAGTTACGTCAGGTCGTCATCCGCGGAGGTTGTAAAAGTAACAAGGCTGTACAGATATTTAGGTTCAAAAGTAGGGGGTAAAAGTCACCAGATAAATAAATACTCAAGTTCAGATACCTGAAAAATCTGCTTAAGTACATAACAAATACTCATAGTAACATAGTACAAATACTCTGTTACTTTCCACCTCTGTCTATTTGTAACTTGTTGGTGTTGCAGTGCCTCAATACTCCCCCTACTGGTAGAAACTGATAGGACCGCTTTCTACTGTGGTATTGAAAATAGATCAATCATCACTGGACCAATTTAATATCTGAAGAGGGCGTCGCATTTCATAATTTGCAAGAACAATAATGAAGAACAGAAGATTGTTTACCTCAAACCAATAAATGTACTGACACACTGACAACAAACCCAACCTACTTAGCTAACAACATTCTTGTATTGACTGTAGAGTCAAATAGGGCTCATCTGCTTGTTAGTTTTGCATAGTCTGCCATAGTCTTGTTTGTGTAAGTTGGACAGCTATTTGAAGTGGTAAAGACAACTTATTCTAAATGTAAAGCCTTTCTTAGCACCACCAGAGGTATAAAAATCAATGCTGTAGTCAGTGATGCATTTTGTTCACATATTGAAACGTATACATCTTACAGAAAAGATCCCAAATAACAATATTATCTCATCACATCAGTGCTTCTCAACTCCAAGAGTGTGCTAGACTGGTCATGCGGCCGGCGCCCACTCGTATAACACCTGCAGTATGTGTACAATGGCAACAACATACAGTATGTTAACATTTTCATTGTTCAGAATTATGTAACAGCTCAGTGCAATTGTCACAAAAGAATAAGCTAAAATTCAAAAGGGGCACCTGTGTGGTAGGCACCTCACAAGCCGTAGTGAAAAGATGTCATTTTATTGTTATGATTATCCTATTCAGATCTCCGGTATGTTCTCGGTGGATTAGCCTTTGTCATGTGTTGCTATGATACGCGCTGAATCTATTACCTAAGTTGAGAAAAAAAAAAGAAAAGGCGTTTGCGAGTGGATATGGACACCCAAGTGTTAGTGCTGTCATTCACTGGCCAGCCAAAGTGTTCATGCTCCAGAGGACGAATGATCATTTAGCAGTCAAATGAAATCCTCGCTGTCTCTGCAGGCATTTCAAACGATTTATTGGTTCTTCTTAATATACATGTAAAAAGTTCAGCCCTGTTTTCGTCCTTGTTCAATCCTTGGCCTCGACCTAATTCGTCTTAAATATACCACCTTCACACTTAACGGAAGAGGTGACCTGTTTCATATTTTGGTATGTCAGTGGGGAAACAAGACTTTGACCTCAGTTTGGACCCGGACTATCCATCATGAGATGAAAGATTTCTCAGATCTCATCTTCCCAGTGCAATTCAGCTGCTCCTCTTAGATTCAAGTGCGCTTCATTAAACATAGTCGCCAGGCGTCATGGGAGTTTGTATCTGACATTTTGGTTTGATGCACCGTTTTGTTCAAGGTGTTACAATAATGCAATGCAATAAGCTGTAAAACTAAGCTTTCATTATTATAAGACATATTATTTTTAGTATTTCATTATCATTACATTGATGAAGAGGCAGATCAAGCAGCTGCACGTTTGATCCCCGCCTGTGTCACATTATTGCACTGGGTTCTGCAGATGCCCTTCTCAGCACAGCGGTATTAGTCTGTGCGAAAAAGAAAATTAAAGAAGCTTCTCTGGATCAGATGACATTTTCTTCCTGGCCACGGTCTGCCTCTGCTGCCTCAGAAAAATCAACCAAATAGATCTTATTCAGGGGAAGGCATAGGTAGATGTGTGTAAATGTTTGTCGAGACAATCTTTTCTCAGTGGGGTGTGTCATTTAGTTTTTACTTCGACTATAATTGTGCGCGGGGCAGGAAATTTGGCTGCACTTGCTCAGTGTGACTAATGTGTACTCCTGAGACTTGGGAGGTTACTGAGGAAAGTCAACAGCATCTATGAGCTGCTTGTACAGGAGTATAACACCCTACGGCTTGTGTGTCTGGCCAAAATAAACACAGATGTACTATATACTGACCCAGAAAACCTAGATACATGTCATGGAGTCATTTGCTCTTTACAACTGAGCTAAGTGGGCAATTTAAGGTTTTTTAACACTCCACTGGACGATATGATGAACTGTTGCGTCTGGAGATGGGAAAAAAAATCCAAAGTAGACTGCTGCAATATTTGATTAATCTCATTTTATTTTCATGCATCACAGAATAGTACATGTTGTTCTACTTTATTGACACAAGAATCATGTAATTACAGTGTCAGATGATTCAAACAACACGTCCTACGGAACCATGTCACGCAGTCGAAGCTGAAAAGTTTCTGTCTGAAAACTATATGAATCTGAATTATTTTGACTTTGATGGACAGTCTTATTATTTCCGGAAGATGTGCAGAAACACTGACAACATCTGTCACAGCTGTTTTTTTTATGTCTGCTGTTTTTTATGCGTCTTGTGCGAGGAACAGTGTGACACAATTGTAATGGTTGTTTTGGGTGAGAGATAGATGTGACAGCAATGTGGGTTCACATAATATGAGAAGGTAGAATTTTGACGAGCAAGTCTTCCAAATAAAGGAAATATGTTTCAGAATGCCGCAATATGTTGCTTTTCAGTCTGGTGATAGACAGACACCACCACGTTGAGTCACATCAGGAAACATTATTCAGTATTTCTTTATACTCAGATAAAAGCAAACCAACAGCATCTACTTTTGTGAGACCAATCTCCAAACCTCCACAAACACCAAAATGAAGCAGCACTTGACTGTTGTAATCTCTGCCATCTGTCAGTTTATTGATATCTGATCTGTTATTGAATTTGGAGTACTTCAGGGGTCACCGCCAGGGTTTCAGAGTGTTTTAAATAGGTTTTTCTCCACTTCACATTGTGCAGAGACATAACATTTTCATTACTTTGTGTGATAACGACGATAACGATAGTTAAATCAAGCTAAAAAAACTGAAACCACACATTATCCAACCATTGTGATAAATGCAGATGCTTCAGGCTCATTTCCTTTTGTCGATCACCATGCAGTCTTCTCATTATAGGACTATTTGATGGGATTTTACCAGTAGTTGATAAACAGAAGATTGCTCAAGATCCATTAACATGAAATCTTGTTATGAAGCTATTTTTCTCTTATTCAGATAAAGTTCTTCTTGTAAAGTTCACGGAGCACGTAATGTATGTCAACAAAGCCAGAACACACAGGGAGAAGCTAGCTCTTATTTCTTATGGTTTCTCCTAAGCCGGCCCTTTGTCTGGTGGAACCTGAGCACACATGTGGACAGGATCATCTTTTCAAACGTCCGCCTGTTGGCTAAGTTTGGCTCCAGGTCTCTGACAGTGTCCTCTGGCTCTGGAACATCATGTCCTGGATAATGAGACGTCCCTCAGCGGGTGGCAGAGGGGTACACAGCGACAGATGTGACTATTGGTACACGGTATATGAAGTCCCACAGTTGTGCATAAGCCTGAATCTGACACCATCTTTAATGCTCTCCTGGAAGCCATTTCCTCTATGTGCTGGGATCAATCAAAACCATTTCTGTAACTGGGTCAAACCGATACAAGTCGTGACAAGGGCGGAATATTTTAATGCGTCTGGGCAAGTAATGATTAACGGTGAGTTTTTTTTACATGTGGCCTTTGAGAAAAGCCCACTGACAGGTGACAGCACAGGACAAAACCTGTTAACTGAGAAGCTGACAATATTTTGGACTGGACGTACCTTGTTATGCAACAGGGCATAACAAGATAAGAAGGCATCTGGAGAAAGTACAAACCTTACACATTCAAATGTCATTGGTACATTTGATCAAACATACAAAAGAAAAGCTGGACATTGAAAGTATGATACTTCTCTTTCTCTCTGAGTTGTTGTAGGAACAATATGCTGTCAAACTAGCCCTGTATAGAATAAAACTTAAATAACAAAACACTTTCTATTTCGTTATTCACAGAAGTTATTTAAATTTGGGTAATTTTATGACAGTAGCTTTCATTGTGGATTGGCTTCTTACATTAGACAAACTTGTACAGGCTGAGAATGTGGGCCCAGGGGCTGTCTCCTTCAACACACCAGTGATGGAAACATGTGAAATACCCCCACACCAGTTATAGCCACTCTAACTACCCACTTGAAGATAGTTGTCGCTTGTTGAGCCCACTCTGTGCTACTGAAATGTGCTGCAAGTGGTGTCTGATTTTGTTGTTGTTTGTTTATTTCGAACATGGACAACAAAAGCAAAAAAAAAAAAAAAAAAAATGAATTTATTAAATCCACATAACTTTAACACCTGGTTTGTTTTTTTTACTAGTTTCCTTGTTTCATTTTATGAATAGTAATAAATTTTAGTGTACTTTACTGTACCATACCATACTATACTATATTATACTATAGTTCAATGTGCATTAAATATACTCCATTATACTAATATCATATAATAATAACTAAATATGCAGTGTGTTATAAAATACCGTATACTATGCAACAATATAACATAGCAACATATTTCATTGTACTACATTTAATCACTTCTTTCTATTATCTATTATATCAAAAAGACAGAAAAAAGCAGCTTCCATAACTCAGAAACCCCAGCGGCCATGTCAACCAATGCACCAGTAATTTAAGAAGGACTCTGCAGTTTTCTTTTTGTCGACAGCCTTGTCTTTTGGGATCAATTTTCCAAATAAATCACCCAGAACATTGCCATAGTCTGTAAAACTGAAATGAAACCAGCTCTCCTTCTCTGAACCGTACCTTTAATGCCTTTAATGGTATAGTCCAACATCACAGAGTGGCCTCAAAGGACTTTACAGGCTGAACACTTGAACATCAGCTTTTGTCTTTTGATGCTCCTTTCAGCTGGGGAAACCTCTCAAAGTCATTTGTTACAATAGGCCTCTCTGCTACAGCACATTGTTGTGACACACTCCAAAAAATCTTAGAGAGCTTCCCTTGTTGTCTGCAGTGAACCTAGACAGCGTTTTTCTGCGCTCATTACTCTGAGGTTATGTCCTCAGCTGTTGTCCACACTGCCTTTATAGTTGAACACTAGTGCACTGCTTACCATTCAAAGACAGTAAGAAGAAACATTGTGTATCCTTGAATCACCATGGCTTTGCTTTTAAAAAGATGCTCTTGTTGTTGTCTTCACTTAATATTTCTGGTGTTGACCTCTACAGGGCAATGAATGATTTTCTCAGAATTGTCCATATTTTTCTGGGAAGAATACATTTGGGTAACTCCAGGTGAAAACACTTGTGGGTTGAATAGATTTCTTTTCTCTCTGGAGAGAGAGGCTCCAGTAGGCGTAAATTCCCGGCTTGACCCTGTTTTAAACGTTTCACTTTACAGCCCTGTTAAAGTTAAAGTGCATATTCTTCTTAAAACAGCAAAAAATCATCAAATTTTGATCCATCCTTGATACGATTTATTATGACTCATAGAATGTAGTACTTTTTCCATTTTCTGCACCACCACACTTTCAGCTACAGTGTTGTTAAATGAAATAATTTAGATAAGGTTTAATTAAATTATCTACTTTAATTTCACTGCAACACGCACATGTCCCTAAAGCTAGTTTCATAACCAGTGACTCCATGAATGTCCTGAAGACACCTGTGTGAATCATCAGCACTGCATAAAACAGAGGGAGGTGTGGAAGATGATGTTTAGATTACCTAGCTGTTGACTGAGATTTAATGAGCTGAAGGCTATAGCAGCTGCACCTCAAGAGAAAAGATGAGGAAATGAGAAAAACAGGTGCAACACATTCAGTACCCATGTGTAATAGTGTTTCGATGAGTAACTGACAATAGACAATAGTGCACTGCTCTCCATTGACTCAGTTGTATTTAGAGATGGTGTTTGTTTTTCATTTAAGTCCTAAGTCTGATTCAAAGCTGAGGCCAGACTTCAACAGGGAAATACTCCCATAAACAGTAGCATATGTTAGTATCCATTTCTTTCTTTCTTGAATGAGTGAAAATTTTTGATTTGTTTGCTTTGTTGGCATACCACGCCCAACCATTTAGATGTTCCTGAACTTTTTCTAGAGAAGAAAAAAGGCACACAAGTAGCATCTCTCCATTCAAAGTCAACAGAAAGCTGATGCAAATTTAAAAAGAGAAGGAATGTATAATATTATTTGCCCTTTAGAGAGAAAAAGTCATAGGTAACTTGAATAAACTGTTAATTCCTCATACATCATTATAGACATTTTCCTTGTCATCTGGACAGCTCTTGACAAATTTTAGAATTCAAATTTGCATTCAGAGTGCATGTATTGCTGTTTGGCAGTAAATGCTCTACTTCCAAGACACACACGCACACACTTTTCTAAAACAGCCTACTAAGCTCAGTAAAACACAAGCAAAGACTACCGAAATGACAAGCATCCTCCATAGACTTATAATGGGGATTTTAGTGGTCATTTCATACATTGGCCTACAATGGGAAAATGGCTGATTTTATTAGTTTTTCAGAGGTTTACTATTTTTCTCCAAAATGAAACTACACACAGAATGACATGATTTTTTAATTTTTTTTTTTGTAACTATGAGATTTAATAAAAAAAGTGGTTTTAATGGAAGTCGGTGGGACATTTTTGTCCGCTAATGACTCAACAGGGTATTAAATTTCAAATTTGATCCTACACAAAATTAAATAATACATTAAACTCAATATTTTAGCTCATCTTTGACATATCCAAGATTGACTTTAAAAATCCCCCAGCCACCCAACATTTGTTATATGGAAAATGACTAATTTTGTGTTTGTTTGTTTGTTTTTTTCATAAATAACAACAGTAAAATTGAGTATTCAAATCTGCAATTGCAGGGTTAAAATCCTGAAGATTATTGAATATTTGGACGTGTTGAGCAGAACTAAAGAAGATTAAGAGATGTATGCAAAACAAATTAGTATTAATCATGAAGTGGACATTTTTGTCCTTAATGACTCGAGAGGGTAGTACATGGAAGTGATGCTTTAGGAGTAAGGCTGATTCCACCAATAATGAGAACATCTCATGACCCTAACCCAAATATTTTACAATAGCAGTAATAACTCTGTTGTGTCAGTGTAGCGGTTGTGTATCTACGAATATGCTACCTTGTTTTAAAAGGAGAATGCATGTAGGCTAGATTGATTGTAGCGACAATGTTATTATTTGGAAAACTAGCTAAAACTACTCTACTACTCTACTACTTTTTTATATGAGAATAGTTTGTGTTGGTGTTTAAGCTTGAATCCACAGATATATAGTTATTTGTTATGGCTAATAATAGGTCTGACAGACAGCTAAGAGCAATGAAGATGTCTTGTGGCACAGATGGCAGAAGGTAGGAAAATCTCAAACTCAAAAAAAAAAAAAAAAGAAAGGAAGAAAGAAAGAAAGAAAGAAAGAAAGACAAAGACACCTTTCAGGTCAACAGATGCCATAAAAAGATATGTTACCTTCCAGGTGCTCATCTCCATGGAGACAACAGGTCTGAAGATAGTCAGACATGCTGTGTGTTGGCGTTTGTATACACTGTATATATATCATGTCATGTCTGGCTTAGTGAATATTCCTTTGCACACCGATGGATATGAGTTAAAAATAGCATCACTGACATTTTGAACTTATGTAACAAGATTAAGAATTAAGAAGATTATTCATAAATAACACGACTGCTGCATGCCACCTGTATGTTTTTAGGCATGTATACAAATGCTTTAATTTTTATGAGTGAATCTTTCCTTAAATTGAAGGCTTGAGTAGAGGTCATCACCTTTCCTCTTCTATGAGCATGACATGACTAATATCATCAAAGAAGGTCTGCAGTGATCGCTCAAGCACTCATTTTATTGAATTGAAAATGATATATGTAGATTTGCTCAATCAATCAGTAAGTTCAAATGTTGGAGGGTAAGATGTGAAACGTAAAGCATCTCCAGTGTCTTGGAGCATCATGGAGGAGGAGGTGAAAGTTTCCGAGTGTTTGGGTTCTGAGGCACATGACCTCAAGGTTTGTTTGGATGTTTAATGCAGCGAGATAATGGGTAGTAATGTAACCGGAGGTGTCTGCTGCTTCACTCAATACAGGGCAATGTATACTCCAGAGGACTACATACACATCTGCTTTATATTCTATTTATATTTTATTTATTTATTTATCAGCAACTAAAGCACAGTTTTAACCTAAAAGTTCTAGTTGCTGCCATCCCATTGTTTACGTGCTCTTATTATAATGGAGTCCCTCGAGGGTCACCACTGGGACCTATACATTTTCTATACTTTTCTTTCTTTCTTTTTTCTTTGGCCATCTTACATTAACAGAAAACATAAGCAAACAGAAACCATATATCCATTATCCATGCAGTTTTTAAAAATACATTTCAACTTATTACTATATTAAAGAGTTGTCATTTTTTGTCATGTCGTATTTTTATTTGCATACTGCTTTCCTGTCTCCCTCTAATCTTCCTTGTACTGCCATCACGGCCTCACGTGGGAGATAAGTCAGCATATTGCCACTTTCAAAAGCCCTTGACGCATTTTGATTGTTAAAAAGCATGCAGGGGGATGACAATGGCCCACGCACTCATCTTGAACTGTGATTGTGGTTGTCAACTGAAGGTTGAACACTTAAGGCTGACCATACAAAACAAGACAGTGTCAATAGGTCTGTCGTCTGGTCTGTTTCAACCGTATACAGAGAAGATGAATTGTTTAGAGGTTGGTAAGACTGCAGTTTGTGTAAATAATAACTTACTCTCAAAATCAGAGCCATTTCATTTCACAATATATACAGTTCAAACGAAGACAAGCAATAAAATTAACTTCTGCAATCTTTACCCCTATGGACTGACTTTTGCCAATAACTTAAGAAAATCTTTCAAAAACTTCAACATGTCAGTAATGGAGTTTTATTTGTTATTTTTCTCAGCTTGGTGTGTCACTGTCTTCTTTCTAAAATTGGAAAAGTTTCGTCTTGTCCCAGTGTTGCAATGCATGTGCAATACATACACCACATATTCCTGACTAGGAGGCTACTGTAATTTTGCTGTAAGGATTTCAGTACAAATGGTGAAGAAGGTGCAGAATCCTATTACTGAATGGGGAAAGGTGCCAGATAAATACATTATAACATTGTAAAACCCACGTATTGACTTATTTATCGCCATTGTTACACTGTCCACAATGGCTTCACGCACTGTTGTAGTTTTTGATCGGCAAGCCCTTTGTGTTTGATAACAATTTGTTTTTTTTAAATGAAGCTATATCTACAGTTTAATGGCAATTTTTAACAATTTGTCTTCATCAACACTCTCCTCTCTTTGTGCATGAATGGTAGACAGTGGTCCTATGGAAATGTACATATTTTGCCTACATTAAATATCACACTGCAGGAGCCTGAGTCTGTACATAGTAATTGACGTGGTTTTATTTTAATACCCAAGCTCACCGTCAACACATAAAATACTACACGGATCAGAGGCAGGAGAAGTAGCAAGACCAACCAGGCTTATATAAAAATAATTGGCGTGTTATATAACCCTTCTGTGTTTGAAGTCATTTTTCTGCCGATTCTCCCGCTGTCCATTGAAAACATTTGCAGAGTTCATCCTGTCACTTCAATGCATTGTTTCTGAGTCACTGTGATTCAGAAACCCTACTACGTCCGTCACAATTTGGAAAAAGTAGTGAGCGCGAAAGGCAAAATACCACTGGTAATCCAGGAAAAATGGCAATGTGGATTTTCTAATATACTAAAGAATAAGAAGAAAAGAAGAGTAATGTTGTGTTTAATTTTCCTTAACTATTATTTTGAAGTGTGAATACAATTCCCAGTGGCTGTATGTTATTTCTTTTTTCTTTCTTCTCAAAGTCACCTTTATATATGAACAAATGGGACGGGTAACTCTGGTGAAGGATGAACACTGTGCTCTTCTGCAAATCCACTTTCCACTCATCTGAGGAGGGGGGTGTGAACACAGGTCTGAGTTCACGCAGTCCACTATCCATTATCATGTCAGTACATGCTGTCACATTACCAGGAGGCAGCACGTGCAGCATTCATCAAGTATAGGCCACACGAACACACTGCATGTATCAACAGTTGTCCGATGCTGGATCCTCAAGTACAACAGCTATAACAATATATTCTGCTCGTTTGTGTGGCATGGAAAAGCTTCTTCAATCAGAGTGCTATTCAAAAGCTGGGTTATCTAAGAGCTCATCAGATGGACTCTAATAGATTGTCCGCACCAAAAGATGAAAAACAGCAAATTAGACAAAATCAAACATTATGTTGTCTCTGGGTTCCATGGTTCACCATAGCAACAGTGCTTTTTTCAATAAGAATATTCTTGTTGCAGACTTAATCTTGGGTTCAAACACAATGAAGTGTTTTTTTTCCCATTTTCAATTGTTGTGCAGCAATTTGTGCCTCAAGAAACAACACAAGGTCTGCAGAAATTTCTAGTACACCTTTACAGAAATGTTTTGATTGTGTTGATCACACTTATAATAATGGTCCCGTTAATTCATATTCTGCTTGGAATAGCATTTTATTGACAAAAAACCTACTCTTGTAACATTTATCTGCATACTGTAATATTACTATTTATCCAGATGTAAGTGCTTAAAACAAGCTGTTCTTTGCAATGTATCCTGGTAGGTCAAAGTAGACTATTATCACAGCATGCAGTAAAAACAACTCCACTGTTTCCAAAGCAACTGTCTCTGTTTCGTAAAATAATCTTGTTTTAATGTTATGAAAACCCTAGACGTGTCTATATGTGGCTCCTATTAGAGTCTATTGGAAATGACTCCTCAAAATATCACACTTGTATAATGCATTAACTTCCCAGTACCATTAGCAATTAATACAAAGCTTCTTCTTTTTACTCTTTTTTTTTCTGCAACACTTAGAGATACTGCGCACTAATTTATACATTAGTGCTGACTGGTTCCTGGCCTGTTATTGATCTCCAGTGTGTTATTTAATGGTGGCTCTATTGAAGCAAATGGAGTACTGTTCAGTCTTCAATCAACTGTTGTATTTCCAGGAACATGTTGTGTTGTCTTTTCACTGGGTCTTTATTTAACCAGACCAACATCTGTTATATCAATAAGTAGAATCTTTACTATCGATTTTTTAATAGATTTTTCAGTTTTTTAACTGTAGGCCAATTGTGATCGTAAATTGCATTTTATACGCTATTGTAACCTTACTTTCTGATTTATTCCCAGCTCTCAGAAAATTATTTCATAGAGCTGAACAAATTACGTATAATTTATGGCCTTTATATATAAGGCTATATGTTCTGTTTCATGTATTGTAGACGATAAATACAATGTTTAAATTCATGAAGCCTGACTGTTTTAAACCGGAAACAGCTGTTGCTAATAAACGCTAGCTTTGTGTCTGAATAACCGTAAGTAACATTTAGCATGTTTTTTGTTGGAATGTGGCTGTTCATCACAAAAGAAAGATTTAATTTATTTAATAAATATTACCGTATAATGTTTTTTTTTTTAATTCTCTTGTTTTTTTAAAAGGCGGACCCGCTGGGGATACGTAGCTGACCTGTGGCTGAGGCGTTCGCGTCCCCGGTACGTTATGCTTTTTTTGAGACACTTTGGACCCCTTTTGACCGCCAGAACCAACCCGACCCGCACCGTACCAGTTCCAGTGTAAACGAGGTTTATACAGGCTATAGGTATATTAATATAATAGCTGTATGTAGGCTGACAAAGTGGCAGAAATGTAAAGAAAACACATCCAAATTGAATGTCACATGTTTAAAATTTGAACTCAGCAGACCTCAGACATTACCACTTGCATCAGAAAATATAAATCCTGTTTTGGAAACATGATAAAATGACGAGTGGAGTTTACATTTAAAAAGACCTGTTTCTAAAGTCGTGAAACAACAAATTAAAACAATTTTCAGTGATAGTGAATGTTAAAAGTTATTTAAGTCTAAAATTATAAGTAAAAAAAACCCCATTTGATTACTTGTGGCTTTTCATGGGATATTCTGACAAAGCTTTTATTCTAGCGCAGAGCATGTACAGCGGTTGCCTAAAATCACATCAAAATTTCATTTCTCTGTTATCTGACCTATATTCTCAAAGTATTGTATGAGCAGACTACCCCCTTGTGGGCATCGGAAAAAGTGATATTTACATGGATTTTCTGTGAGCAGATATATTTAAAGCCCACGTGTTCAATATAGTACAGTGAATTTCAAATAAACTCACAAAATCATTTAAATATTCTTAAAGTATCAATGCCAGTCATCCCAAAGTCTCAAATCATGTACCGTTTTGTTGGGCACACACCTTTTCGATTGAGTGAGTGGCAGTGCTGCCCTCAAGTGGCCAATATCTGAAGTCAGTCAAACCTGCTTCCATATAAGGTGAAAAGAGTGAGACGTTTTCAATTAAACTGCTGATTAGAACTTGTCAGGCAGAGACTTGCTGTAGTTGAATCTTACATACACCCATTTGTCAAACTATTTCTTCTATGTCATCTCTTTTGTTTGTCGTTCCCAATTGTGCTCTCTAAGACCCAAACACCTGAAACAGTTAGACCATCAACGTCACCAGAACCAGAGCAAGCATCATGCAGAGCCAGTGGACATTGACCACGCAGCCCCCGGAGACGGAAAGGGTTCTGACCATTTGCACTAGGGTTTCATTGTTAGCATTCTCAATGGGCATCCAGAGAGAACAGTTGTAAGGCTCTTTGTTTTTTGGATCCAACTTTGCTGTGCTCGTAATGGTGTAGCGGCCTAAAGCGTCCTCCTTCTCTGTAGTGGTGATATTAGCCTTAGTTGGGTCCAGTGGACTGGTTCCCTGGGTCCATTGGACTTTGGCACTGGGGTAAACGTCAGTGAATGTGCATGTAGCCGTAGTAGGAGACACAGCAGTGCCAGATTCACCAATGCACTCTGGAAAGATACAATGTATTAAATAATATTGAATAAATTATAAATAAATCGAACTAGGTTACTTACTTTGGACACGAACAATAGTCTGGTCATTTTTCACTCCTTCTTTGGCGCGTAGTTTGCAGTGGTAGGTCCCCTTGTGAAGTGGCATTACATTGAGAATAGTCAAGGTGAAGTTATAGAAGCCGCCCACAGAAGTGCTGTTGCAAACCATCCTGGTCTGGTTCGACTGTCCTCCCCAGTCACAAATGTCTTTTTCCTTCTCCATCCAGAATAACCTTTTAATTTCAATTGGTTGTGTTGAGTTTACGCTACACCTCAGGGTTAGATTTTGGCCACAATTTGCCAGAATTTTCGGAATGGTTCGCATCTCCAAACTGCCTGAATGATGATAAAGATAGTTATTACCGGCGTAGTTCTAATAAAAGGATTTAAATACAGAAAGGGATAGTTAAATAGGTGAGGAGGTTAAAAACAAACATAGGCTTACCAGCTACACTGAGAGCGGAAAGGAACCAGATGGTGCAAGCCAAACCGAAAAGTCCATGCCGTGCCCTCACATCAGAGGACATAAGCCTTGCTCCAACCTGCAGCAAAAACAGTACATAGTTACTTCACACCAAGGAAAAACGTTAAGACACAGAGGATTGTATGAATTAAACTGTCATTACACTTACCATTGTTGCTGTTAAACCTGCAGCCGGATTAATGTGTGGTCACAGAGTTGACTTCTTCTTTATCAATTTGGGCGGGGACAAAAAAAATGACATACGCATAAATGAAGTCCTTAGTCAACCCCAACCCCAGCTGTAGAAATTGGCCTGTGTGGTATCATGTTGTGCCTTGGACATGGACAGACATGTCTTGGAATGCAGTCACAAAGAGTGAGACTGTGCAGCTTCCTGGCTTCTGACTTAAACTCTGATTTGAAATTATGCTTCAAAATGGGTATTATTCGGTTTACAGCAAGACTAGACATTTATTTGAAAACGTTTTACTCCAGTTTCTTATAACATTGAGACTGGGACTATTTACATTACTTATTTATTGTCTGTTGTTCCATTTGTTTGTTTCTGTGGACTCCACGTGGTGCATATATTAACTACATGTTTCGAGGCTGTAAGATTTCAATGTGAAACATGTGTTTATAATCTTGTAAACAGCATGATGGGGACTTCCTGTCTGAGATAACAGGCGTGTCTCTCTCTGGTTTGAGTCAACAAAGCCACTTGAAAAACAGAGGTAAGCCTCAGGTAAGACTTTGTGTGATGTGTCTGGGAAACAAAGCTAATCTCTGTGTAAATACTTGACTTTTCACAGCTCAATCAATGTTAATAACAGACTTGACTTATTTCAGTGAGCTGTTTAGCTGGTCCTAGATCCACTGCGGATGTGTCATGGCTTGGTCTGGAATGTGACAGTTAGATGCCAATGTAATAAAGAGTGTAGGGTGTAATCAAGTGCATCTTAAGGATTGTGTATGTGTCAGCTGTAGGTTTTCCTGCATAAGGGAACTCTTAAGAAAGCATTTACTTGTGGCCATATTTCCATTTAAGTCATAATGCAGCTGTTTAGTCAATTTAATAATTCTTTTTTACCTTTTGTTTTTAATCCACAGAGGTTGCCACACACTTCAATTTCACAATAAACCAAACATCTGTGTTGCCATTTCTGAGTAATGTGGCTAGGTGGGCAGGTTTGATCATAATCCTGAAAGGAGCAATCTGCAATTATCAGATGGAACAAGTCGTGCCAAAACACTTGAGACATTTCTAAATACCTACCATAGCTACAATGTACTCTAGAGATCAAAAATAGGCTTTTCACTCATTTGTATTTCCGCAAAATACAATACATTTTAGCGTTCATTAGAGTTCAACTAGAATGCACACAAGGTGAATACATTTCTGTGCTATGACATATATTAATACACCGGATTCCATGAACATTTTGGAGGTGATTTAGCAAAAATGTCACTTTTGTTCATGTCTGGACAGTGCTTGTTACTATGATCATGACTACAGCCCAATTGACAAAACACTTGACAAAACATTTGACTATAGACAGATGGGTGACACTGGAGTACGATGAACCTGCAAAGCTCCGCTATGTAAAAGGTATACACATTACCAGGTGACACCCCAAAATGCCCCAAGAATATAGCCTTTCATTCACACATATCAACCTATTCATTTTAACCACAGTGAATTCCAGTGTATGCGTTAAAAGTAATGCAAATTAGGATTAAAAACTCTTGTAGTCTGTATTGCATCTATATTGCCTGTAGCAGTGAGTTCAGATTATTGCCCAATACTTTTGCACAAAGTAAAGGTTGTAGACTGGTCTGGACTGGTCTGGACTGGTCTGGACTGGTCTGTCCACAGTGACAGTAATTGGAGATGAGGAGCAGCTGTGAGGGTCCTGTCTCATTAGAGACACAGGTGAGTCCACAAACAGACAGAGGGTCACCTGTGAGCCATGACAGTTTTGGAATAACCTGCTGTCAGATCAGGAAAGTTTACAACAGTGTTTGACAACACTAAAATAAATAATAATAATAATAATAAAAAACTGTAGTTGAGCCAATTTGAAAACACTTGATTTTATTTTTATTACGTTGTCAGTTGTCATTACTTTACCTTCTAGTTTCCTCCAGTACTGCCTCTCCTCACAGCTTTTCATTTTGACAGGTTCACTTCACAGATTCACATGCTGAGGTGGTGATGAGGTGAAGATGAGAACGAAAATCTCTGTAACTCCATCTCCAGGTACAGCTCTCACTTAATAGACACCTACACTTTCTGCTGTACGTTACTGCATTGAAAAAAAAGACTACATGTTAAAAAAATTAATCATCTGGGTCTGCAGGTGCATAACACAAACCTAGCTGTGTGTGCATGAGAATATATGAAAGCTAGCTGTCATGTGCAGTGACATATTTATCTAATAAAATATAAATATATGTTGGGTCACTGTGGAGACAGACTCATTCAATTACTGTACAGATTCTTCTCTGCTCCTGTGAGTGTATTTGCCTCTTTAGTCATATGCACCAACATTCAGAGTGCAATAGATGTAAATTCTAATGAAGCTGCGGAAATGAACATTAAGCTTCTTGCTACATTTTAGCGCCCTGTACTGACGCATCATGATAGCTGTGCCATCACTCTGCTTCTCGGTTATAGGTGTGGTGAAAAGCTCCCCTTAGTAAAAAGAAAAATAACATATACAGTAATATGACTGTATATTGTCGATGGTAGAAAACACATGAGGTGAAGATGATATATCCACTAATCAGTCATTTAAGGTTTTTAGCGACAAATGGAGAATTAACTTAATGGTCATGGTCTATTCCCTAAAATTTCCTAAATCCATCAGTTGATGTGTGCTCAGCGCTAATGCATTTATTTTTTACACTTTACTGTAACATATTTTTCACTTTTGTACTTCCTAGTTACCAGAGTAGTGGGAGAAACTTTTTTGAGAAGTCTTTGTCCTTGGGCGCTTGCTTTTGTAAATGTTCAGTGTAGCCGAGGGAGTACAAACCAAATAGTGAGAGGGAGGAAGAGACATGGTGGAGATACTTATTTGAGAGACACACGGGCAAAAAAGAGAGAAGACAGAGATTGAAAACAGTAAGAGGCAAACGACTACTGTGTATTGTATAATGCAGTGGCAAAGAGGTCAATGTGAAACAGGAGAAAGTAGATTGCAGCAAAAGAGACAACAATGAAAAACAAATAATGAGATGCAGGATTTTCTGATTTGTTTTTGCACAGTATTGTCCTTGGGCAAACTTTGAACTGAAGTTCATAGTTAGCCTGCACAGTATGTTACAATTCAATAAAAAAAATCACAATATCCATATGTCAAAGAACTGCTTGAACTGCATTAGTGTGTACATGTGACCAATATAACATAAAGCATATCTGACACAACAAAAGATTATTCAGCAGTCTTTCCCAGATGTGTATGTCATCAGTTTTACTACTTTACAACATGCTTTGACTCTTATTTATGTTACTAAAACTGACTCCTAGAATTTTTGCTGTTCAGTCTGGTCAGAAACTCTAGAGGCCAAATGTATGAAGCCCAGTGATGACCTTTAACTCACTGTAGCCTTGTTGATGGTGCATTCAAACTCTAAGCTAAGTCTGAAATGTCATCAGCAGAACTGATCTCCCAGGACCTTTGGCTGATAGGCTATTTCAGCATCACTCTCACGGCCAGCGCAAACTTGGAAAGAGTCAATAGTGTTACCATAGCAACAGGGGATGCTGTTGGTTTGGGCTAGTGAGTAGTGACTGTTCCGATATTCACTTTTGCCTTCATAATACTAATTATATAATGTATGTATTAAAAAGAATTGCTGACATGCCACTTCAATTCAAGTTACACATGTAACAGATAAGATATTACATCAGTTTCTCCACAACCCTTACATTCTACATCTGAATTATTAAGTGGCTAACAATAAACTTTTTTTCTTTTCTTTTTAGCATATGTTTATTTAAAAAGTATAAAAATGCCGAGTTCAAATATTGTACTATAGCACACAAACGTGTCAGAGGTGTATTCTAAAATGTCTCCACTAGATGTCACTTTAGAGCTGCTGCCACGTACAGAAACTCGGCGCTGTTCGTGGTTCTGAAATAAGTCAAAAAGGATGGGGGAAAAAAAAGGATAATTACAGACCTATTTGTAATGTCACTTCATGAATAAACTGTACTCTTTCCACAATAAAAGTAAGATGCTTTACTGTGTTTCATCATATTATGTAGGATATTGTTGTTTTATGATTTTTTTTGTATGTGGATTTATTTTACTATGATCATATAGGACCATTTTGACTTATAGAAGAACGCGTCAGCTAAATGCTAGGAATTTAAATTAGAGGCTATATTAAGACAAACTACTTCTCTTTGCGGCAGTAGGTGGCGCTGCCGCTAAATGAGCTAAACCATTGGCCATTTAACAGGAGAAGGATGCTGTGGTCTATTCATTCAACTCGGAGAGGTAGAAGAAGCTCAACAGTACGGTAAACCTCAGCTCAGTGCTTGTAGTTCTCCCAGGATATACTCAGTTCAGGACTCGAACCCTCGTCTGATAAAAGTGTTGCTAATTGTTATAATCGCGGAGGGACACAGCGGACAGATGCTGCAGCACGCGGCGGGAGGCTCGCGCTCAACTTGTCTGGACTACGGTACCCATTTCTAGTAAGCGCGGGAAGTTGGCTGCTCTCTGTCAACAACGTTTGTCTCTGAACTGAGCTTAAATTCGCTCCAAAGTTATGGTTGCGACGCAGTTGGAGACCGAGACTTGCACAATGTTAAGGAGGGACGTTTTTTCTCCGAGTGGAAAATGACTGCGACCAGCGGCGAGCTTTCCATTATGGTGAGGAGATGCCTTCTCACTTTCAAACCATTCAGGTAAGAAGACACGCCACTTATTTTCATCACCATCTTTCTTAAGAAATGATGCTTGTGTCCGAGGTCACTCTTCTTATTATTTATTTTTATTTTATTTTTTATCAGATTTACCACAAATAAATAAGTCTATTGATTAAGATGTTGTATGGTTCAACCATCAGAAAGTAGCCTGTCAACAGTTTAAGCTAGTCTGAATGCATAAAGTTCATTTGTTATATTAATTTGTGCAGCTGAAAAGTTATGTGTCTTTGTTTTCATTTCATTGCAATGATGCCCCTTTGGTGATTTTTAGTCCTCCGGGTCATTATATAACAAAATGGTTGAAGAAGAAGGCGTGGGGACATATTTTTCAAGGTAGAAAGGACTGTCAATCCTAAAGCAAACTGTGCTATGTTAATATACAGTACTGTGCAAAAGCTTTAGGCAGGTGTGGATATAAAAAGTAAAGTAATTTTATATTAAGTATGTTTATTTTTATTAGTTTACAAAATGCAAAGTGAAAGAGCAGAAGACATTTCTAAATCAAATCAATATTTTTCCACTGTCTCAGTTTGTGAAGGATCTGGGCAGGTTCTGTTCAAACATTTGGAAAATCCCAGACACAACAAGGCCAAACTGGACTAAACCAGACCATCAAATATAAGAAGGAGCATAGGTTAAACCAGACCATGCAAACCCAGCTAGAACCAGGCCAGACTCCATGATGTTGGGATCACTCTCAGTATTGAAGTATTTCATCTATTCACTCAGTTGGCAAGCGTAAAAAAGACGAAAAACTGTGATCCCAGAACAAGGAGTCCTAGTGTAACCCTGATCCCAACATCATGGACTATTGTCTGGGATTACATGGTCTGGTTTAGCCTACGTTATTTCTAACATTTGATGGTCTGGTCTAGTCCAGTTTGGTCTGGTTTTATCAGGGATTGTCCAAATGTTTCAAAAACCTGCAAAACCTGTCCAGATCCTTCACTACACTACACTACACTACAAGAACTGTTGCTGTTTTGAGGCAAAGTCTCACCAAATATTGATTTGATTTAGAATTTTCTTCTTTCTTCACTTTTCATTTTGTTCATTTTATATCCACACCTGCCTTAAACCTTGTACTATACTTAGAGAAAGATTTCTAATGCATTATCATTAGATCCAAGTTTTTTAACTGGTCTTGGTCACCAGAAAGTCAGCTGGGCAGAGTTTCTCAAAACCTAAATTCCAACTTGTTAAGGAATATTTGAGCTGCCCTTGGAGCTGAGAGGAGTCACACAGGCTGGAGACTTTCTGGATTTCTTAGGTAGAAGAAGTTTATTGACCATCAACACAGGACCTGGGGACAGGATGCTTTACACGTTGTAGTATTGAATATATAAGTCTGTCCATGCTTCCTTTGACTGAGAGGACAAAGCCCAATAGTCAATGCACACCTAATGCCTTATCAAAGGAATGGTGTTCACCAGATAGAGTCTAGACTTGGAGCCGAGTTATCTGTGCAAGGTACAGGTATCAGATTACAGATTATTATTATTATTATTATTAGTATACAGATTATTTAAATATGACACATTGAGGGTATGTTAATGCCACTGCTCCTCTAAAAGTCACGGTCTTTGAAGGAACTCTAACCTCCTTTAAGCTGTTTCTTCAGGCTGTTTCTTGGCTAAGAGTCACACATTCAGAAATGTCCCATTCATGTACCGTATTTTCCGGACTATAGAGCGCACCTAAATATAAGCCGCACCCACTAAAATTTAAAAGAAATATATATTTTGTCACATATAAGCCGCACCGGACTATAAGCCGCCGATACCCAGGCTGAGAAATAAGATATTTACATAGAAAGATTTTGTACCATAAGTGTTTATTCATATACCTGAACTGATTGTTTCCGAACAGTGCCTGTAACACGGCAGTAAAAGTGCTGATCAAACAAAACAGAAAAGTCATTGATGGTTTTATTCATCTTCCTCCTGTGCACTAAAACCAAGTTGCTTTATTTTTCTTCCTCCTGCGTACTGAAACCACTGAACACCAAACCACTGTCACTTTTTCTTCCTGCGCACTGTTAAAGCGCAACTGCGCAACTATTAAAGTCGCTTCATTCTCCCGTGCACTGAAACCACAAGTCACTATTCATCTTCCTCCTGAGCATTGAAACTACTGAACACCAAACCACTGTCACTTCATTTGTTTTCCATTATGAGGGGGTGAGGGTGTCAAAATATTACCGTATTTTGCTGTTGTGCGTCTTGGGTTGCATGTGCTAAGAATAAAAACTGGTGCTTTCTTGTTTGTACCATAGAATGTATAAATAATGTACTGACTACCGCTGCCTCGTTTGTCTCGTTTTTGCACTTCCTGCTAGAGCGCCCCCCTGAGGGCTGAAGAAAAATTCACAGAAAAGCCGCATCTCTGTATAAGCCGCATGGTTCAAAGCGTGGGAAAAAAGTAGCGGCTTATAGTCCGGAAAATACGGTATAACAAAAGACTCATCCACTTGCCAGGGTCATAGGTGTGGAACAAAAGGGAATCATAGTTTGGCAGGAATAAGTTAGTTTAAACCTTTGTAATGATTGCCGTGAAAAGATTCAACAAATGTATAAATACTGGAAATTACAGATACAGTAACAGCATACCACAATGAATTATTACTCAGTGCCTTTTCCCATCATATGCAGTAGGCTGCTGATCTGCCCTGTTTCATTTCACAAACAGGGCTCCAGACTCTGTCACAAAGAACATTTAGCCCTTAGTTAGAGATCTCAGTTCCTAGAGTCTTGAGTTGTTGGTGTTGTATTGTTGAGTGAGAAGCTATTTACTCAGGCTGTTGGTGTTTTAGTGTCTATCAGCAGACAGACATAACATATCATATCGGAAACATCTGGGTTAGCCCCATGGTGATATAACCGGTCTAATAGGTGAGCTATATTTGTGACACATGAAATTACAGGGTGTTGTAATAATGCAGACTTTACCATTGCCTCGAAGAACTGTTCAAATAGACTCCCTTTTGACGTCACGTCCACATGTCAGGAACTTGTTCAGCCTCATTCACGTTGTTCATATTTCATTTTTGCAAACAAAGGTTTTTGGTTTGTAAGCAAGAAGTTCTGACTATATTACTTTTTTAAAATTATTTTCTTGATGAGCTTGCTTTGAAACTAAAGTTTCTGTAAAAAAATTAATTTAAGAGATTCTCAGTATGATGAAGAAAAGACTCCAGTCTTTAAAACTATTCAGGTAAGCAGAAAGTTTGTCTTTCAGAATGATAGTTATTTGATTCCTCAAATACGTCTGATAGCCTTCAAAGATCGTTGCCCTGTACTTACTCTGCATTCTGATCATTTAGCTTTTACCATTAAGAAGTATGTTTGTGTCAAATCGTTCTGGCTCCTTCTAAGTTGAGCATTTCTTTTATGGAAACTAAAGCGTAGTTTTGCTGTACCTCAAAGTGCTTTTACTGAAGTTAAGAAAGCGTGAATTATTGATTAATATCAGTGCATTTCTTAACTCGTATCATATGAAAATCCTCGAAGGCTTGTGACCAGCTGATAACATAACACCATGTCTGTACACTCATATGAATTTAAATATCAGTCAAATAAGACCAAATATTTGGTTTGGTACAATGTCACAATTGTTAGTCCTGCTTTACAAAATGCAAAATAGCAACTGTCAAATATAAGTAGCAGAATTTGTTGCTGAACTTCGCCCTGTTTTGTTTTCAAACTTTAGAAGTATTGTATCAGCTGCAAATTCCAGTGCCATCGTTCAGAATTGCAGTCATTCTCGATTAATGCTTACATTTGAAGTGCTCACTTATTTTAAATAAAGTACGGGATACAGGAAATTTGTCTGTGTAATGGTTTATTGGGAGTCCTCCTTGTCCTCATCTGTCTTTCCACTTTGTCCTGTCTGTCTCATGAGTTTTTAACACACCTTCTCTCGTTCCTCTGCTCCAGGCTCTTTGTGTTGGGGATCGGCTTCTTCAGCTTGTTCTTCCTAATGACCTCTCTCGGGGGCCAGTTCTCGGGCAAGCGACCCGCTGATTCTCCTTTCACTGTGCAAGCCGAAGGTAAGCAGCACGCGGTCACACATCAGAAGTTCGTCTATCATGGACTGTCCCCAGCGCCGGTAATGAACAGGCACAGAGCGTGCTGAGATCTCAGAGGGGCTGTGCTGATTGCTGCCAGCGGGCCGACAGACCAGCACATCAGGAGCGCGTTTAGGGGTGGACTGTCGCCTTTCTTTCATCTGCACTTCCATTTGATGTCATCTGTGGGCCTGGGTCTTCACAGTTTGACATAGCATTTTTAAAAAGTTGGTTTGGTCAAACTTGTTTTAATATTTCATATTTTCAGCAATAGTGAATCTAAGTACATTGAGATTACTGTGGCCAATTTTCGTTTTATTTTTCAGTCTGTCATCTCATATGCACACCACACACCGTATTTTAAACTTCTCCACTCTCTCACTCCCTGTCACTCATTATGTTTACGTGCATAGATTAGCTGAACTATGCTCATGGCTTGATTTAAGATAAGATCAGATAGGACTTTACTCATCCCACACTGGGGAAATTCACCTGTTACAGCAGCTCACAGACAGGTAAAAAAAAATCCTAAAAAGTTCAAAGGTTTGCATTAGAACAACAAAGCAAAACAATTAACAGGGCAAGTAATGAAAAAGAAAATTATGATTTTATTTTTTATGGAAAAAAGTAGGTACTAAAGACCTATGGTAGCACTGAGGGTGTAACAGTCTGCTATTCAAAGCAGCTCAGGGACATGAACACAACAGCAGCACATGAACACAACAAAGTCAGAAAAACCTCGGCACATGAATGCATCATAAGTTATAGTAGACTAACTTTTTCTTTGATATTGTTTCTATCATGGGAGACCAAAACAACCAACAAACAAGCTCAGCCAGATGTGGAGTGACGTAAAACTCTACTTGTTTGCCTACAGATGTGTGAGTCCCGCTCTAAACACTGCTCTTTATGTTTTCCTAATTTCTTCACGTTTGAGGCCTTAGTCCGACCTGAGCACGACTAAGCCAAATACACGCAGCAATAGGTGACTATGAATCATACTGTCCAAGTCTTATAGTCCTGCAAAGAGAATTGCTGCCATTCCATTACGATAAAGATGTGAACATTTTCCAGTTTAAAAGTCCATTTAGTTGTCTAATATCTCTACTGGCATGTAACAAGCATGCAATAAGTATTCATCTTTGTCTTATAGCTCAGGAATGAGCTCGAGGACATGTTGCCAAACCCAAATCTATCTCCTTTGTAACAACTGAGGCGGTGTCTTTTTTGAAAAATAGCAATTTAAATATGTGTTTATAAATTCACTTATGGCTGAAGATAAAGACATAATTAAAATACCAAAAGTGGTAGAATTACATAAACAGAAGTCTTTGAAGAACCAAACTGTCCTTTTATGTTACAGCCAGTGCAGTCTCTTGCTTTTGTCTCATTGTGAGCATTCCTTTTATTTTCTTGTTTTTCTTGTTTCACGCCATTCACATCATTCCACTCTTCTACTTTGCCTTGAAAAAATGTTTAGTGTGTGCTGCCGTACCAGCTAAGATAGGTTGTCTAGCCTTTCGGCATGATCAGTTTTAGCTTTGGAGCTGTTGTCTCCCGTTTTTATCAATGCTGGCACAATGCAGACACAAATAGCAGCTGGCAGAGACAGCAATTCCTCTATTTGTGGTTGTTTTTCTAAAATATCACACTAATCCTGATTCATTCTTGTTCAAACAAGACAGCAGCAATTATCCTCTACTCCTGTATAATGCAGTTTGTCTTTGGGCCAGTCAGTCAGCATGGTGTCCTACAAGTATTTGAGAAACTGATTATGACTATGTTTGCTTATTTCAATCCAGCCTCTAATGTTGTCTCATACTGAGTGTGTCCTGTGAGAAATCTGCAGAAAATGTAGGTAGGTGGAGATATTGTATTGAGGAGCATCAGATGTCATTATAAGAAACCAATGTCAAGGATCTCATCTCGTTCTGAAGGCAGTATGCAGAGCTGGTGAAGGTACGGACAGGAGAAATAAGCAGGGGAGCTGTCTGATTAATTAACCACTCACAGACTGCAGTCGAGGGAAGGCATCCGGCCTCCAGCTCATTAAGCACTGCCTTGACTCTAAGCAGGGAGACCGAGGCTATGTAAATTCCTATGCTTCATGTGTGCGCGGAGCCACTTGTGTGTGCGTCAATGTTTGGGAAATGTGGATTAGCAACTCGGGGAGTTGACTTCATAAATAAGCTGGAATGAGCAGTTCACTGAAGCACACATGCATCGTCTTTAACTGGAAAGCTGTGGTAGCTCCCATTACCAACATGTGTGGCATTTACATATGCATTTACGTAGAAAAAAAGTTTAGACCTGATGTGAAGGCATTGTGTTTTAAGGCAAACTGTGTTGAGTAAATGCTAAACAGAAAACCTATAACTGCAGGTTTGGGATTACAAAAACAGCTCATTATTTCAAGATTTCTTGCGTTTCAGTGACCAAGAACAGAATTATTTCAAGCTATATTTAAAATGCATGCATTTCCTTCATAACTTAAAGGCACAGGAAACTAATGATGAGGAAAAGGGCTAAAAGGCTGGTGGCAGCGTGATTTCTTTTTACCCAAATGGAAGGCACGAAAGGCAGAAGTGTTTGATCCTAGATATCTTAAAGGCTCCAGAGGTGTACTGTTGCTTTATATTACGCTCTTTGAAGACCACCTTTAGAGTGTCCCTTTTACCACAGGGATATAATGCCACAAAGAGAGAAATAAGGTGAGAGCTCTTTTAGGCAGGTCAGGCTAATAGATTAACTGGTTCAAATGTCATACTAGCAAACTCTTTTACAAGCTTTTATAACCATTAAAGTGACCTGAAAGGAAAATAGATTCTCTGACGAAAGGCCTATATACATAATATATATATATATATATATATATATATATATATATATATATATATATATATATATATATATATATATATATATATATATATATATATATATATATATATATATACACACACACACACACACACTTATATATAAGTGTATATACATATTTTTTATCAGTAGATGAAATGATTATTCTCACGACAGACTCCTGCATTGTGTGGTTGAAAATTTCTCCTTCAGCCAGACCCTAGTCTACATCATGTTCCACCAGTCCTTTAAATCCTTGTTTCCTCTGCATCAGAACGGTATGGTCGGGTCAGTACAGGTTAGTTTCTATCGTCCAAAGGGGTACTTAGCATTCTCCCAAAACAGCATACTATACTATTTTGCTTACCCTGTGACCTTCAGTTCCATCAGTGTGGTCATCCATTAGCATTCCTACATTAGCAATGGCTTACTTCTGACTTCTCTGCAAGCTCATTGTCAGCTTACATTATTTTTCAACTCAGTTTCATTTATTAACAAAAACAACAGAGAAAATCTCACATGGCTGGATCTTTGAGGATTTATTTAAGGAAATCTGCCCTTTTCCTCATGGTTTTAATCCATCATTTAGCGGTGTTAAATAGGTACACAGGCAGCATGGATCACCGGCAACCCTTTTCTGACAGCGACGGGAGTTTTTTTTATTTCATGCCTCACTAGTTGTCAGCACATGATGCATGAGAATGAGCCTTTCTCTGACATGGCTCATTGTCAGGGAGTGGCATTCTGCGGTCTATCAAAGCCAGTGCATGGAATGAATGGAATAAAAAATGTAAATAATGGGCTGGTAAGAGAAGCAGCCTCTCATTTACGTCAGTATTATGAATAAAACACAGTGACCTTTGCTACTGATAGGTATTCAGAGGTAGCTTAGAATCACTGGAAATGAAAATACAACAGTGCAATGTGAAGAGGTGTGAATAAAAGATGGTGTTCACAATTTCCTGTTACCTGGAGGAAAAAACTGATTTCCTTTGGATGGTCTGCAGGATTCATGTTGATTAGTATTTTAGACAAACAACTGCTCTTGGCCACACTGAAGAGAAAATCGTTTTATTTTTTGCAGCTCTGTGGGATTTATTTATAATTTCCCAGTCTCTAGTCTTGAAGGTTAAAAATGCTGCAGTATTTTATGTTACAAAACAACTATAATTACATTCATAAATTCTTCTCACCTCTTCTTGGGTGCAATTGCAACTTATTTTTGCTCAAGGTAAACCAGTCTGAATGGGGAGTGTCAGTGTGCAGCCATTTATTTTTCTATTGCTGCACTCCCAGTTCCACCTCAAAGAAATGGAAGAAAACTCCGGAAAAAGTTTGTTCTACACTTACTGTATAAAACTTTACGTCCATACTGGATGTCTCACCTTCTCTTCGTCAGCGAAAAGCAGGCTGTCTACTACTGCTCTGTCAAGAAATGGATCTGTTGTATTCACTCACGACATTGTATTGATGGAAAATGGATGCACTATTGTTACTTCATTCTCAGGGCTTTTACAACTGTACTCTTAGGTCTTTCAATATGAATATGGTTTAAAAAAAGCACTCGTTGTTTGAACTTGAAGTCTTGTCTGCATTTGGTGAGAAATGAGCGTAATTTTCAGTGCTCTGGAAACTGAATGGGGACTCTTGAGGAAGATTGTTCAAAATGCACTGTTTTATGGATTAGAGCCAACACTTACTGCATGTACAATGAGCTGCAAAGTGGGTCAGGAACTTTTTCTGAGCGTTTTTGTTGTTGGTTTTTGCATTGAATCATCATTTCTTATGAATGTGGAAACTGAATATATTTTGTTGTTTGTTCTCCCCTTATTTAGTCTTTTGAGGACAAATAAAAGTGTGAGACCTCTATAAAGAGACACAACATACGTTTCCCAGGTGGCTTCTACCCATTGTGAAAAATGCATTACAATCTATGTCGACTGAGAGAAGAAGGAAGAGAGAAAACCAAAGAAAAAGACACCTTGTGCTTTTAATTGAATCTGCTGCTTGTAAAATGGCAACAGTAGTTTCCCTCTTTTTTTCCAGGCTGTCAAATACAATAGGGAGCAGCTGAGGAAAAGTGACAGAGGTTTTTGGCTCTAACTGCTTCGAGATATTTGGCAGCTGCTTTCTACCAGCCAAAGGAGAAGAGAGGCTCAATCTCAATCAGCCTTTTCTGTAATGAATATTTGAATTAGGAGTGAGTGGGACAGGGAGAGGTTTAGCTGAGCAACTGTGAGAGCACAGAACAGAAGGAAAATGCCCAATCTTATTTTGTGTGACAGGTGAGATGGAGCGCTTTGACCCCACACTCGCTCTCTAGAAAACTGGCCAGCGTTTCATGAGCCATGACAGGATTTACAAGCTTTTCATGTGGAGGAAGGGGAATTATTAAACAGAAATGTACTATGGCACTGCTACAATCAATGTTGATGTATAAATTACTGTTAAATGTTGCAGAGGCATTACTGTTTCATGTATTATCAAAATGTGATGACTTGTGCAATATGCCACAGTTTAAGCATTTTGAGATTTGCAAGTAATTGTTTCTTTGCCACCTTTGTGTAAACAGACACTATTAATGAACTAGTTGACTGTGACATCTTTCATATAACATTGAAACCAAAGAAGTCTGTGGAGTCAGTTGAGACAGAAGTGATTAAAACATTTAACACATAACATTTAGAAAGCTTTGTCATTAAATTAGCTCTTGCTCAGCCTTTCCAGCTAGTGATGCTAACAGCTAGTAAGAGTAGCGGACATAACATAACACTGAGACCCAGAACTGAATAACAGATGGCAGCAGTGGTAAAACTGCCTTATTTTTTCGCTGTCAAAATAGCCCCTTGTGGCACCCTCATCATCCCAAATTTCTTTGTCAAAAAGGAGAAAAGTAGGCACAGTGTGTAGAGTTTACCAAAGTGGACCACTTCCTATTTATTCTCTGTACTGAATGGAAACCTGTTTGGTTTAGTGTGTATGCTGCAGTTGCTCAAGGAATATAATATTCAGTGCCACTGTGACACTCACAATAACACACAATCATGGCGAAAAGTACAATAGCTACAAGAACAACTGAGAAGATAAATAAATCGTTAGTGGAGCCAAGAGGTCAGTGATACAGCAGAGTAAGTTAGCAACATTATTGCTAGCAAAATAGCATTATTTCAAATCCATATTATCAAAGCCATATTATAAGGGTGTGTTTGTGAAAACATACATGTTATAGGATTTTGCCAACATTAGCCTTTTAGCAAAACAAATACAAATGAATATAGCACAGATGTAACAGTAAGAAAGTATTATATTGCATTACTTTTTTTTTCTTATGAGATCAGAGTTTCATGGTGAAGTTTCTGATGAGCTGGTCACACTGTATCTCCTGTATTTTGTTCTATAAAGTGATATATTGTGAGTTTAATGGGGCAGAGAGAAGCCATAGGTCATGTGGAATGGACACAAAAGGTAAGGCACTAAAAAGAAGGTTAAAGGTTTACTTTGTGGAAAATAGTGTCAATGAAAGTTTTTCTCAGTTGGAAGTTTCAGTAAAACCATTATTTGTCCGTAACAAAGGTGAGTGTTTTCAGTTCCTTGTGCATGGGGCTAAACTGTACAAATGGGGATCTAATCAGTAAAATTGATTGGGCTGTGGAAAATAAAGTCATTAAAGGAAATTAGCTGTGGCTAAACCGGTCCCTTTCTTAACCAGCAGTTGAGCAATGACACAGACAGAGGAGCTTTACATTAGCACATAGATACCACTGCCAGCCTGTTGCACTCTGCTTTGGCAAAAACACATTAGCCAATACATCCCAGGAGGCCAGAGTAAAAAGCAGCCTGATGAACAGTTGATTGCGAACATATATAAGGCTTAGGTCTAAAAATGTACTGTGTAGGAAGGCGGTTGGCTCACGGTAATGGTGATTTACGAGCACAATGTGTGTAAGGAGTATTGCTGTGAAGAAATACGAGTTGTTCTTCCCACACTCTAGCCCTGAGGCTTTGTTTAGATTTATTGCAGCAAGAAAACTGCAACCAGAACTTTGCAAGCATTCTGAAAGCTCCGAATACTATCTTATTTTATAGTTTTTGTTGGCCATTTTGACGGGATGCAGCCGATTTATATGGTGAAACAGGGTAGATAATGGAAGTTTTTCTTTTTGGTCTCCAATGTTGAGAATTTTAAACTTAATGTTAAAACCTTGCTATTAGGCTGCAAAAATGAATAGAAATGGCTTTATTCTCCATTTTCTGAACAGTGTTGCCTCACTGCTGAATTATTCAAAAGGACACATTGCTGGGAAAGTTGGATTGAAGAGACCGTGATTCTAGATATGACTGAGAAAATGAGGAGAAAAGGCAATAAAGAGAAAGATTTAGTAAAGTATCAGAGCTCTCCTTAATACATTTTCTTTTTAAGCCAAAGTATACTGCTGCAATTCTCTGAGAGCATTATTCCTGATGCTATTGCTTCTCTTTTTTAAAATCCACACAGCACACATTCACAAACACTTTCCCCACATGCACATTGCTCAGAGATTTGGGACATTTTCTCTCCTGACCTTTATTTTATTTACTTGTGATTTAATAGAGTTTTTCCCAAGAAAGGTGGCTTTCTTCTGGCCAGTGATAAATGTACTGTGACGGGAAAGTGAGTCTGCACACACTGCAGTTTCTAAAGTCTAATGCAATTGATGAGAGAATAGTGAGTGGTATGGCTTTATTTTGACTCACAGTGTCCTTGAACAGTGTGAGTATCAGACTATAGGTTATCTACGAGAAGTGTAGCTTGATACAAAAATTACTCCAAATTTATCGACTCAGCCAACAAGCTAATTGTATTTCCAAAGTGGGGAAGGCTCTGGGAACCCTGTGGTGATTATGAGTTAATCGCTGCTCTCATGTGCAGCTTAGTGTGATCAAACAAAATCGTGCAGGGTCAGAACGCTGACAGACCTCCTTGTCGGTAGCAACTGTACATAAACATCATTCCAGTTTTTTACATAGTATGAGCCTAAAAAGCCCAGGAGCACTTGTATTTTACTCATGAGCTAACTTTGTATTGTCTCTGTCTATTCATTTAGATCTCGCCGGGCCAGAATCTCGTGGAGGTCTGAGGAAAATCACCGACATGCTGGAGGTCATTATAAAAAGGATAGATGCTCTGTCGAAACTGAGTAACACCACAGACACCACCCACAGGCTGGAGGAGCTCAGCTCGGCCCTTGACAGGTAACACATCTGCAGCTGATGACACTCTTTCATAATGCTGTTCCCGTCTGTTCAGAGGCCATCATTTCAAATAAGATATAGTCCATGTGAAATGCAGTGTGGGTGGGAGATTAAGCTGTATTTTATTGCTCATTATGTGAATAAAGAGCATGCACTGCTCAGGGGGGTTATAAAGTTAATGCTCCTCTAAAATATCAATTAGTGTTTTTCATAATGAGCTTAAGTGAACAGTTCATCAGTTTTTATATAACAGTAGAGTTCAGTTATTAAATCAAATGATATGATACCTCTTGGCCATTTGGAGTCCCCTTGGCTAATAGCTGCAAAAAGCTACAACTATAGATTTATTAATGAAACAAATTAAAATGACATTATAGTCTGGTCTATAGTAGAGCTTCGGCTTGTCACAAAATGCCCACTGAAATAATGTCGCCTACTCAAGTGACCTGTGCTCTACCAGAATTCCCTGTAATCATTTTTGTAAGTTAATTAGATAAACCAGTATAGTAAAGGTAACTTTGAATATAGAAACACAGATTTCATACAGGATTAGTGAAGAGTAACTCATACTTAGGAGGAAACCATCTTGGATACTATTCTTTCTTTGTGTGGAGCTGAAAAAAGACAGTTTGCCAAAAAGGGAGGTCTACCTGGACAAGCAAAAGCTGACAGCAAAGTGTCAGGTGTTCTGCCATTTCCATAGCAACATACCTTTTCTTATATGTGAAAAGTAGTCGATCCCTGTGTGTCCCTACTGGACATCACCACCCTCCTTCAGACAGCCAAGAAAATTCTTTTCTAAAACCCACCAGAGGAGAACCTGCCCTGCCATGCATATTAATAAAACATTGCAAAGGAAAGGGAGAGGAACAAGGGGAAAACTCACCTAACTTATTTATATTTCACAGACTTACTAATTTATATTTCACACAATGATTGTAGTGTTTGCAGTAGTTTAGGTTTAACCTATATAGACTTCACAGTAAAGAAACAGAGACATGGCAATGTTGTGAGTGAGTATTTGCGTGTCAGTGTCAATGTTTTAAATCCTGTCACAGTTATGCCAAGGTTTTTTTTTTAATTACTACCAACAGCAGTACCTTATACTTTGAAACAAATCCTCAAATCACCTTGGTCTGAAAAGAAAATAAGAAATGAAATACATTTTTGGCTGACAAACTTTTAATGACAGGATCTTGTGTTTTGATGTGTTATGAGAATCTGAAAAGGACATCTTCCTTGGGTGACATTGAATGTCAGTCAAGCCAATTCCACAAAGTGCGAACCTATCTTAAGGTCACACAATGCATAAACGCCTCCTCAACGAGATGTACACACCCCTGAAAATTCAGAAAAACAGAGACAAGGAACGAAAGTGACATGGCTCAGTGGCTCTGGTCTTCTACTTGACAAGTGGGCTAATGCAGAGCATGGGGGTCACCACAAATCGATAGAAAGTTGTTCTGAGTCTTTAATCAAACGGTGAAATATTTCTGTCACAGCTGACAAGGCTGCTATCCTTAGGACACAAAGGCAGTTAGTATGGAAATGATGCGAGTCTTCTGCTCTGACTTCATAGTAGTTGTGGGACTTTCATGGGGTAGTTTGTGACAGTTCTCTCAATCTCAGATGTTGTGTAACACTATTAAATCCCTTCTATGAACATGTGGTGGTCCAGCATCTACCAAAAGATTTTACGTTGTGTTTTCCTGTAATTTACCAAACATGTACACCCAGTCATAGTTCTTCTAACAACTATTTTAATTACCCACTTAGGGACTAGACTAAAAATGTTACAATGACAAAGGCCAAACTGTTTGAAAACCAACTTTTAGGAAGGCCCAGTGTTGACCTCAGATGTTTGTCTGGCATCTTCACACTGGGATAAAAAAAAGCAATTAGCTGGAGCTATTGCTCTTTAGTGCTTCCTGTGGGTCAGAGTCCCAGCAGTTTCAATAAGGCACGGTTCAGTGTGAGACCACAAACATCTTTCTGCATAAGTGAGCTGTTTTGCCACAGTAATGATCATTGTTCTGTGTGTGGGTGTATTTTACTGCACTGTATACCAGCATGTCTCCATAATACCCAATTAATTTGTGCTGATCTGGAGGGACAGAAGGGGTAAGGTTTGGCTTCAATATACCTTCTAGATACAAATATGAAATTGCACAGCCACACATAGAAATGCATACATCATTAGTGAAATCAGTGTTGTTGCCTGACCTGCATGTGGAGTTTCTGCTTTTTAATGAGAGGCATGCAGTACACCAATATTCAAATAACTAGATGCCTCATTTAAAATAATTAATGAAAGTATTTAGTTTTCTGTGAAGAAGCTCAGCGCACAATATGTTTGCAGGCTATACTCGGGCAGACCGTATCAACAGTATGTCTAATGAACAGATTCATCATGCACTGCATTTTAAATATGGATTTAGTTCACATTTAACATTAACATGCTTACTTCAGGTCACTTTTAAATGCAAACAAAGTAAAGAGTGTCAGACTTGGGTAATTATGAGATAAACTGTGTGGTACCTGAGAGCACAATGGTAGTGTCTCTGTTCAGACCACACATGATACAGTGGCAGCTTTTGCAAAACTTTACATATTCTCTTTGCATAGGCTCCTTAGAAAGACTGGTACCATTAAGATAAGGTTTCTAAGTGGCTGAGTGACGTACTATCTATGTAAATTCTCTTTGTATCGTGTCTGGTATCACAAGGGCAGTTGTAGAAGAGGAGTAAGGCTGCATTTCCATAAAAAACCAATGGACTTTGTGCTTTTCCTTAGAAGTAAACTGAATGTCACAAATGATGTCAGGCTTTAGGCTAAAAAAAAAAACTGTAGCATGAAGTGGATTTTCTATTCATTACCTTTATTAGTTATTGTAATGTTGTGTTTCTGGCAACCACATCTAACACACTCCTCAAGTACGTGTTCAAGTCCACTGCATCATATTTGCTATTAATCTATTATCTTTTATTGTACTTTCTTGGATGTGGACTTTAATATGTCCGCAACTTTTGTTTTTATCTGTAACAAATAAGGTATTTGCCTCCTTTGCTGTTTGAATTTCACGGTTCGTGTTTTAGGCAATTAGCATTTCATCCACTGCTTTACGCTTCAAGTGAAAGAAGAAATGAGTAGAAATAGATCTGCTCTGTTGTGAAGACTTATGATTAGAGCTGAAAAGACTTCATTTTAAGTGTAAGGTGTTGCAATATTTTTAGATATCTGCTCTAACTCTTATGCTCTGTGTGTGTGTGTGTGCTTATGTCGGATTAGGATTCAGCCTATAGGGCCGATAGTGGAGCGCATCCAGGCCATTGCCCAGAACATGTCCGACACAGCAGTGAAGGTGGAGCAGATCCTACAGCGCAGCATGGCCAGCAACAGAGGTGGGACACTTTAATGAATCCACAGTGTTCACACTTGATGCACACGATCGGAGAATACTAAACGTACCGTAGCCCTTCACTCAAATTCCTTTGTCCATTTAAAATCAATCCAAGCGGAGACATTTTATCCCTTTTTCACCAAAGTCTTGACTGTCAAACCTTAGTCCAGCACAGTTTATCTCTAAGGTGAACTCACTGGTTGACCATATACAACACGGCAGCCATTATTCATGCCTCATTAGCTGTTCAAATAGCGAGCTAGTATTTATGTCAGGCTACATTTCGGCTGTCTGTGCATCACATGATTTGCTCAGGTCAATCATAACCCTTACGACTGTAGAATTTAATTTATGATAATGAATTAATTCCAAGTTAATTGGATCTGAGTCTGTCACTTTTCCTATTAGCCATTAATCACAAAATCTTCATCAAGCGCAAAATGAAATTTGGACAGCACGCTTTAATTTTCCTGGGCTTAGCTAATTATCTAAGCATATCTCCTACACTCCTGTCCTCTCTCTCATTAAAATGTGTTTGATAATTTGACCGTTGTTGCAAAGTCAGGGTGCGACCGGTTTTGACAGCGGTAACAGTATCGCTTTTTATCAGGAAGAGTCCATCATTATTATGCTAATCAAACAAAATAGCTGGCAATTATTTTCCTGTGATTGTGCTCTCCGATGCTTGGCAGGATGTTGGTCTCTGAGTAAAGGCTCCTTTAATTAGGCTCCATATTACTGGTCTACAAGGACAAGAAAGAAAGGAAGGAAATGGAGGAAGGAAAGAGGAAGAGAGCTTAAAGTGGCACAAAAGAAAGATAGGAAGAGAAGAAACCATGAGGACATTATGAATTTTATGAATCATACTAATGCAGTCTATCTATAGTAAATCCTGTGAGCGGGCTGAATGGGGATTTTGCCATTCATCAGGAGAGGCTTCTACAGGAGCTTGTTAGCAGGCTCTGCTGTGTAATTTATCTGTGTTTATCCCAAAGGCCGGAGGGTAGGCTTTAGTCCAATGCAAAAGACATAGTTCATGCCCCGGGGAAGGCTGGAAAGGCCGAGTCAATATCAGTATCTCCCATTTTGTCTTATGACCAATTAGGAGACGCTTGGCTGTTGAAAATCTAGTACCTACAAATGGTATTTACCTCTTTTCTCACCTTTGTTTTTCCTGTTTGTCCTCAGACACTTATTACTTTTCTGTGGTTTGTGCTGCTCTTTGCAGTGCACTCTTTTGCCAAAGTCTGTGTTTAGGTTTTGATTTATACTGTGCATTTTTCTCTTCTCCAGATATGGATGTAACATCAAGACAGTGTGAGATTCCTAAAGATCCTCGTTACCCAGATTGTTCCACTAAGATGGATGTAAGTCTTGGTCCAAATGCTTTGTCCTCCTTTTATCTCAGTGACCTTGGTGCAGCATAAATTCTGTCTGTCTATATGATAAAAGAATCTCTGAGGCTCTGTGTGCTGTGCTTTCTTAACAAAGTGAAAAAACTCTAACAAATAACAGCAAGATAGCAATATCTTTTTATGAGAACAGTGCATCTAGTTTTAAGGAAGAGGTGATAAAAATTCAAAGAAATTAATGTGCAAAAGCTTAAAATAATTGTGTTTGAAGGTGTAGTGTATAATGGTACAGTGTTTCCCTACAGTACTATATAAAGCTTTCATATGTAAATATTTGCATTTGCAAGTGTCACTATATGTTTATGCATGAGGCATTCATAAAAATATAGTCTGTGTGTACTGTATGTGAAGCATGTTTCACCCAGCAATATTTATCATCAAAGGAGTTAGTGTCTAACAATCTCAGTCTCTCTTAAGATAGTGAGAGTCTTTTTGTGAACTGTTTGGCAGTGGATGCGTGCTCGCTGGACGTCTGACCCTTGCTATGCCTTCTATGGAGTGGATGGATCTGATTGCTCTTTTCTGGTTTACCTGAGCGAGGTGGAGTGGTTCTGCCCCCCACTGCCTTGGAGGAACCAAACATCTGTACCTACACAAAAGCCTCCACCCAAGCAGAAGGTAGAGTAACTTCCATGTTGTGTGTTTGGGAGCCATGGTGCAGAGGTTGACTTTTGCTTCAGGACATTTTAACAGATTGTATTTACAGTCAGATTGTACCGATTGTATTTACAGTCAGTTGGCCTGGATTAAATCACTAGCTCACTGAATGTTGTCATTTAGCTTTTTTTACTCTTGCATCAGTTGACTTTCACTGTCACAGTGTTTAATGTATTGTGCTCACAATCACTGCTCAAGATTTATCCCACTGTTTTCCTGTATCTTGTTCTCTTCCTTCTTTAAGGCAACTCAAAAGACTCTGATGTGAGTTCATTGTGCAGCTCTGGTCTAATTGCCAGCTTGTATTCACTGAGACTAATCTCAATGCTTCCCTTGGGCACTCTGCATTTTGCTGTGCCGTATACAAGCTGCTCTTGAGAGCAATAATTCACCTGCATTGAGAGATGTCTGTATATTGATTTTGTCTTTGAATCTCAGCAGGTTTAAATGAGCGTGCACTTTTTGTTCCTCCACTAATGAATACTTGCATGCCTTTATGCAGTAATTATGAGGGGCTTAAGATGAGATGTAAATAAAAACAGATTGTTAGAATGTTTAAGAAGATGCTTCAGGACTATTTTAGGCAACTTTTCTATGAAGCCTAGCCCCAGGGTTTGGCAGTCCCATCTCCTTGTACTCACAAATAATAGTCAAAAATCATTATATGTGCATTTCATAGTCACCCTTTCCTCACCTGGTCCACTGGTATAGCTCTTGTTTGTATTATTTCTGCACAAAAAATACATATAATGACCTTTGACTTGGCAAATCACACATTCTGTATTTGCTGATGATGTCTCTTTGTGCTGCTCTTGCCTTGCAGGCTGTTTTCCAGTTTGACATCGGGCCTCTGCTGGAGCAGGTGGGCACCAGGAAGGAATCTCTAAATTTCATGAAGAGACGAATACGTATGCTGGCAGCAGAGTGGGCCTCAGCAGCTCGACGGCTCGATGACAAGCTCCGCAAGCACTGGAGAGAGCAAAAGAGGGTGAATATAAAACATTCTCACCCACACAGACAGGAAGACTAAAGTATAAAATAACAGAGCCAGTTCATTCTTTTCAAAGTGTAGTGCCTGAAACAGACATAGAAAGAAAATGAGCCACTTCGAAGGGACTTTTTAATCTCTTTTATTCTGATATACTTCCATCTGTTTAGACCGAAAGCGCAGGATGTTTTGGATCAAACGCTTCAGTTGTCGCTTTGACAGTCCTTTAATGTTACCGTGGCAGCGCTGACATTTTGTTGGACTAACATTTTCCACTTTTTTTCTGCAGCCACTCAGTGTGACTCACAGTTTGTTCCAACATAAGTAGATAATGAAGGGGGTAACTCCTAGAAGGCATCGATTATCTTTAGTGTACTTTCGCAGCTGACATTTACAGGGACATTTTCACCAAGTGCTTGCTAACAGACCTACCTTGAGTGTGGATGTGTATTTTCTTCTTCTGTTTTTAAAAGCACCATGAATTACTTTGTGTTCGACTTCCACGTTGTACATTACACGCCTCCTCCATCCATAAACGGGCAACTCAATGTTCCCAATCCGCACCATTTCCTCATAGTGCTTTTTTGGTGCCTCTTTAAAGCGTTGAAGATCTCCATAGTTGTTCTTACTTACTGTCTGCGGGGCGCCAGCCGTTTTCATATCGCCTTGTGCTCTTCAGATTCTTTTAGCTCAGACACAGCGACAAAAAATAACCTAGTTTCGAATTGCACCACCATCACACTCTTAACACTCTGCTCTCTAACTTTTAGATCCCTTTTTATAGTCTCCAGTGCATGTCCTTAAGTAGCCTTGTATTAATGCAGCATGGTGTCATCATAATGGATGTAAGGCTGCTTGAGAGGGTAAAAGATGTATTGTAGATGTCACTGACACCAGATGCTTTTAATCAGAACTTGTGAACAGCTTCCAAAAAAAAAAAAAAAAAAAAAAAAAGGGAGAAAAGAAAGTGTTCTAAGTGAGCTGAATTAGCCTGGCTCTGTCTTTAGTTGACATTCTGAACTTCTCGACAACAATGCTTTGTGTTGTCAGTTAATGGGCTCTTAAAATAAATTCACAACAAAGGATATTAAACAACGATAATTAAAAAGAGTCAAAATAAAATGCGTCCTCTGACAGTCCTTATGTTTATGCTTGCCAATGCATGCGTGCAATGACAACAAGCAGAGAGGCAAGTTTTGTGCTGTTCAGCAGTTATACTATTTGTGTTATACTGCATGTATGCGACAGTAAGGTAAGTCATTTTATTCATACAGCTCATGAATGACAAACGCAGCCGCTGTTGTGTTGCTGATTCAACATAAAGGAAAGGAGCATGGCGCTGTCCACGGTCCTGAACACTGCATATCTTTATTTAGATCCAAAAGTATACGCAATTTTACATGACATTCATCTTGAACACTTTTCTGTTTTAGGTTTGAAGCTCATCACGCTTATATTTACAGTGCTTGCTGTTGAAATATATACATAGTGAAAATGTAAATCTGCAGTTACATGCTCTGTTGGATTGAGAAAGATAGTTTGACAAGCCTACGATATGTTTTCTCCTTAAGCAAGTTATGAAGAGTTAAAGTCTAAATGAAAGCAATGCCTGGCAGCAGTGCATGGTTGGAAGAGAAGACCTGTCTTTGAAGTTTTTAAGCCAGAAGTAATTGAGAAAAAAATAAATGCTACCATCTGTTAAAAATAAAGTTAATTTCATTAGACATTCTTTCTTCCCCTCAGCAGTTAAGTGTGCTGGTGTACCACTCTGCATATCAATTATTCCTCTGCAGGTCGGGTTTGATTCCAGCTCTGCACACACTTGATTGTATTTCGTTGGGGTCGGACTCGTGCTGTGTTGCTTTCAATAGATTCTACATTTTCTTTTAACTCCGGCTTCTCTGAGTCGTGCAAAATGACTAAATTTATTCATCAAAGTGTCTGAATATTTAAAAGCTTTTGTCAAAGTTACTCCTAAAAATTCTGTTTAAAATTGAAACTAATGACTGATTTTAAAAACAGTAACGCTTGATTTTCCCTTGTTCATTTAGATTCTAGTCCACGTGGGCTTTCTGACAGAGGAGTCTGGGGATGTGTTCAGTCCCAAGGTGTTGAAGGGAGGTCCTTTGGGCGAGATGGTGCAATGGGCTGACATCCTCGCAACTCTGCATGTGCTCGGCCACGACCTCAAGATCTCAATTTCTCTCAAAGAGCTGCAACAGTAAGTTGTTTTTCATTGCTATATTTTTTATAAGAGCTTAATGGATTTTTGAGCAATTAAAGACCTCTTTACAAGCCAAATCATCAAATTGATTCACAGCTAATTTTGCCACAGAAGTACAACAAATGGGATATTTTAGTGAAAAATATTGTTGTCACACTAATGATCATTTTGATTCTGAAAGGACCCCATTGTTCTGCCATACGCTGCAGCTACAGCACTGGAAATGCTTTAGAGTCAGATGACGTTACCCAGATTATAACTGGTGTGTTTTGGGACAAAACAAGAGGGACTGCCTATCTCTGTTATAATCATGTGTATGGCCTTTATTTGTCATAATGCAGTGACGAAAAGGCACGGCTGCAGTGTTCTTTGTCATAAGCAGTTGGAACAAGAATGCTAAAAAACAAAGTAGCCCTCAAGCTGTATGTGTGTCCCTCTTAACCAGTGTGTCATGTATTATGTCTACAATAACATTTTACGTTTATGAAGGTTTAACAGTTAAAACAGTGTGTATGCTAATCTTGACCTGGAAGAATTCTTTGGTGATCAAGTCTAGGTATACTCATGTGCTCCTTGTATTGTTATTTGGCGCCGTGTATAACCTCTTCCAAAGGATCCACTGACTTGCAGCTTCTTGTATATAACAGACAACTGAATACCAATGCACTCACTAATGTGGTCAGTCTGTTGCCATTTGTAATTTTTGGTTAAAGCTTTATTACCCAATACTTCTGGCTCTGAGTTCAGCACCAGACTGTCGCAATTCCACAATTATATTAAACATTGCGTAAATGCATTGCCAGTATTTACTGCTTCTCACTTTGCTTCCCTTTTCTTTATTGTTTATCTATTTTGCACTGTTTTGCTGTGAAAGCCCTTATATCCAGCACTGGAATAGACACTTCCTCAGTTTAACTGTAGTCCATGTAGACCAGTAGGACCTGTCAACATGTACATAAATTCTGTTGCCAAAATGCACACACATCTGTGTCATCTGGTTTTAAAACAGTAAAACTGTCAACATTTGCTTTCCTGTTTTGTGTGAAAACTGTACAGAAATCATATTGGAACAAGTGACCAACAGTCCAATCAACAAAGCGATGCCCTTGTGTGGTTTTCGCTCTCTCCGGACCACAGATAAGCTATCAGTCGTTCCTGTGAGTGCTACCACAGCCCTCGGGCTTGACCGCATCTCCACAGTCCTCCTGCTGCAGCATGACTGACTCCACAGTGATAACAGGCTTGTCGCTTGTCATCACCTACATAACTGCACACGCCCATTTACTGTACGTCCAAGCCACACAGATGGGGCGGCTGTATCTAAAAATATAATGTTATTGATTGTCAATAAAAAAGGGCTTGTGGAGGCAGACAGGGCTAGGCCTGCCACAGACATTTTTGGCGCAGCGATCCTTCGGCTTCACGCTGGCTGGTCAGGAAAATGACTATGTACAAGACAAGATTTGCAGTTGATTCCTTTGTGCCAGTGGGTGGTGTGAAGCTCGTGCAGACAGAGCGGCGATGTGTGCTTGTTATTGGAGGGAGGAGGCCGAGGGCATTGATGAGTTTGAGCTGCTCTTTGATCTTAAAGTTGAAACAGTGGAAATAAGCTGCTTTGATAAGACCAGACCAAGGAGCTCAGTGAGTTGGGGAGGAAACCGCAGCGGGAGTGCCTCTGCTGCCTGGGCTATTATTTACCCCACTAATTGGTGTCATGGCGTATTGAATCACTGTGGTCCGTCTGCACTGCAAGCATCATCAGAACTGTTTACTGAACTGTACAAGTTCCGACAGACTCATAAATGTGGCTGGGGAGAAACACTGGCCAAGACTGGGATGTCTTTTCACAAGCTGGAAGAAATGTGTTGGTTTATATATAACTGTACATAGTCATAAAACATTGGACCAAGATTGTTCTAATAATGAGCCATCACTGTTAAGCTGCTTGAAGACATGCTAGAATTTATTTCTTGTTTTGCCAAGAAGGGTGCAAAATTGTACTTTTTTAAAATTAATTTTATTTATTTACTTGGAGTTACAGCACAACAAACAAAGAATAATTAGCCCAAATACAGTAGGCATTGTCCGTAAGCATTTTGTTGATGTACTGTTTGGAACTGTTTGGATCTTTTGTCTGATGTTTTGTAGCTCAGTGTGTTTGTAGTTATTTAGCTGGCTATTTCAGCTGGAAATGAAATGGTCAGAAACTATGATTAAGGGCTGAAATTGAAGCCATGTGGATTTATCAGACTGCACCATATTCCCTCGGTGCCGGCGGCATTAGTATTCATATTCCACTCATTTTTTAAAGGCCTTACATTGGCCGGTTAATAGCAGATGGTGTGCATCTATAAATCCTCTTTCTGTGACTATTAATGAAAAGAAAAGGAGAACATCTCTCTACATCCCTTACTCTTTCTCTCCCACACGCTATTAAACTGACAGATCGTTATGTGGTGCTCCCACAGATTCCCTCAGGCTTGTATCTATTTACATTTCCTGCTCTTCACTTCCCACCGAGGCTTTGGAAAAGAAGCTTAATATCACTGGATGGCCTGCTGAGAATAATATGTGGACTCGACCATCATTTGTTGAGTGATCTTATGGATGGATACACGCCAGGGTTTTAGTTACACCGAGAGCTAAGCTGTTGGTTAGCATCACAAACTGTAATTGTCTCTGATTGGCGACATACTGTCTCTTTTACACAATGGCTTTGTTAAGTAGTTGCTTGGCTTGCCCAGACAAGTCGCTAACACTCAAGCTTCCCTCAGCCAGTGTCATCTCTGTAGTGAGATGATTTACTTATCCTGCACATGCTTCTCCAAGGTGCAGTCATTACAGAGCACTAGGGATACAATGTGCATCATAGCACATGGCAGAAATGTTCGGTAGAAAACTAGAAGAAAGCTCTATCTCTGGATTTAGTTGATGGTTATGACTTTTTGACTGCAATTAAGTCATGAAAATAAGTGGCTATGAATTGTAACTCTTGTTGAAGTGATGAAAGAAATAAGACTGGTCTGTGTAAAGGTGGAGTGCTGTTTTGGAGGCAACAGTAGAAGTATAGTTTGCCCATAAATGAAAAGAGATGGAGAGGGCGATGACATAATTTCTGTCAGCAACACAACACGTTCAGCACTACGCAAGAGGGCCCTATGGTAATTTGTGGAACGCCGCAGACAGCTGTCACTTCCACTCGGGGATGCCCCCTTGTCTCGTCTCCGGGGCGACATGGGTAATTAGCCAGTGGCGGAGCATGGGGACTGAACACCTGAGGAGCCGTGGATGAGTTGAGGCACCCGGTTAGAGGCAGCTTGTCAGGTTTAGTACGTTCTGGCAACACAGTGAAGAAGAAACACGCTGCCTCCTATTAGCATTGTCATCCAAAGATAAAATGAAGAAACCAACCAATATAATTTTCCAATATGTTTCCACACTTCACTGCAGCTCTGCCAGGATGCTGTCCTCTCATACTTAGATAATAATTCATTTCTCAACACTCTTCTTATTATATTGCTGACACACAGGCTGTGATGGCTGCCTTGTGTAGACATTTCTCCAGTGGTGTTTCCTAGACTGAATTTAACTTTAGGTAAAGACGTATTATCACGAACCACAAAATGATCTATCTTTGCCTAGAAAGTAATGACATACATTGTGAAATGTGAAAAAGGGATCCTTGAAATCAAAGACAACCTGGGAAAGTCTTATTACTGCACTGATATCAGGTTATGCCTTTTCATAAGTGCTGATGCTCTCTCGCCCTGCAGCCTTTGAGTGATGTGCCTTTGTTTTTTTGCTTTTCCAGATGAAAAGCACAAACAGAGGCGCTGGTAAAAATAGCCAAGGCACTGTATGCTCTTAGAGAGAACATCATAAAGGCACATTGTCTGGTAAATGTTCATTTAAGTCTCTTACCTTAAAAACACTTTCTCTGTGAAGTCTTTAATCTTTAGATGTTATATTTAGGATTCATTCTTTTCATGTGAGTGATTTTGTGCATTTTTATATTGAGTCCACTTAGGAACAGTAACCGGGTTTTATGTATAGCACAGTTTCAAGATGTCACAATAATTATGATATTTAAACCTCCAATACCTTGACATTATGCTGTTGTAATATAAAGCATCACATGACACATTGATCACATTTGACCCTTCTTTATAAAACATAACTTACATACACAAAATTAGCAATTTCAAATATTATATAGGTGAAGTTTGGAGGCTGTACATTACAAAACAAAGATGGTAGGTGCTGCTTTACTCTTTATTTAAAATGTCTTGCTCAAAGTCTGTTCTCTGGAATCACTTATTAATGTTTAGGCTCTTAATTTCTTTGTTTTTACTTCAAAATAAGACATTTTTGCACTCTTCTTAGCAAAACAAGAAAAAAATACAGTACGGCTTCAAGCTACTTAACACTGATGGCTCATTAATGAAATGATATATCTTCACCATTGCTGAGTGTGAGGCTGCAGTGCTGTAATGGTGAATTTCAAAGTGATACATCAACTGTATCGGCTCATAACAGAGACAGCATCTGAGTTTTCACCCCTTGCTACTTTTCGTGCCTTCTCAAGCTCTCCATTAGGATGCCAGACCTCGCTTCCTCTGCCAGACCTTTTTCACACAGTGGCATATCACCTCCTTCTCTTCACACTGCGAGCCCTTTCTCCACCTCCTCGCAGCCCCCCCACCCCCCGTAAACTGCTGGCCCCCGGCTCCAACCCCTCATATGTGCCTGGAAATCTGCCTCAGCCAATTCCCCTCGCTGCTGGACACACACGCACCCTTCTTTTAAGAAATAATCACTGCCACTGTGCGTCCGTTTGTTTCTCTGCTGCTCTCCCTCTTTCCCCAACTGTTGAGTTGCCATGGCGCCAGTGGCCAGCTGTGAAATGGAGAAATTGTTCCTGTTGGTAGTTGTCAAGTGGTGTCAGGGAAATATATGCAAGTCTGCTCCTTTGTTTCTCACTGCAGTCTTTGTCTCTTTGCTTGAACACACATTTTCCTCTTTCAGGTTTAGGGATTTTATTGTTGAGCTGCAATACAACAATATTTTATTCTGAAACAACATACAGTAAGTGGTGGTGCAAGGGAAAAGTGTGCAGATGTTCTCGATAGCATAAAAATCCTCCTGAATTAATAATGGCCCTGTTACCTTAGAGCTGCAGTAGGTGAAAACTCCTCCTGTCAGCAACATAGTGACCTGCCTGCTTTTATTTTTTATTTGAAAAAGTGAAACTGAACCAACTCACCAATGTGAAAAGTTCAGCATTACAGCGATTTTTTTCCTCAATTAAAAGGAAAAAAATCTCTGCACTGAATGAGATGCAAACCAACCAAATGAACATGGTTACAAGACTATCTCACAGACTGGTGCCTTTGAAGAAGAACACTTTAGTCTTTCAGTACACTGTAAATGTTGCCATTCCCAAATGTACCACACTTATCCAGATGCATAACTAAGACTCATAAACAGGGGTAAAACTTTACCTAAATAATCGACACACATGTCTTCTACAGTTAAAACCACTGACGTTATTTCTATTTTATTCTAAAATCCTTAGAAGACACTACATTCATAATTCCAGTGAAGACATTTACAACTATAAAGTGCTTTGGTGACACATTCTTTCATTTTAATGAGCATAGTTGTGCAATTCATTCTACCATGCCAGATCATTAAGAATTCTTGTTTTTTTCTTTTGACATGAATAAACTACAATTTTCCTGTTTATCATAGCAACAAAAGGCCTGTAATGTCCTTTGTGTTTTTATTAGTTTTTCGATTACATCTGAGCTGTAAATGTGTGGTCTTTTGATAGAATTTGTTTGCAGTGATATAAAGATGAAATATGGCCTCATCTTTTTCCTTTTATCTCCGACGAGTTTGTCAGGTGGAAGAACAGAGGTAGTTTAGTGCCTGCTTGCGGATGCACACTCTTTCAAACAGTGCCGCTGCTACACTTTGTCTTCACTCCCAAATTCTCACCGCTGCTTCGCCTAATACTCTTTAATCCTTTTACGCTTCCCTTAAAGTTCTCCTGGATTTGCATATATCCAATTAAACGGGCAGCTTTAGTGGATCTGTGAGGAGCAGCCCCACATACTCAGTGATTGTAATACATCTGCTCTTACTCTAATTCACATAGAGCAACAGACCTGCCAAAATATGATCACATACATATGGCGGTGTAAGTTAGTAAGTTTATTTTTCTTTACACACATGCTACTGAAAGGAAAAGGACAAAAAGAACTGCACATTTTAGTGATGACTTTTTTAATATAATGTGAAAAGTAATGTAATATTTTCCCTCAAGAGGCCTTTTTTTATTATAGGAAGGAAATTTGACTCGTGATATACGTGACTGCTATGTGATTAGATCTTTATATAAATAGGCTGAAAATATGAAGTCAACATTTACTCAGCATTGCTTGAATGTCAAGTGTTCTGAACTGAAACCTCTCGTTGTTTTATTTATTTATTATTAAAAAACTAGGGATGCAACGATCCAGCTATTTTAATACAGATCCAGATCCCAGTGCTTTGAGTATCTGCAGGTATCAGATACTGATCCGGTCCAACTGGTATTTTCATATAGATCATATAAATAAAGATCCTCGTATTTGTCACATGACCTATTATGGAGATGGGGTTATCATTAGAGTTTATTGTAATGAGTAGATTTGTCTAATTAAAAAGAAAGTAAAGAGCAGCTCTTTTACCATTGTATAGACTTATATCAACTTAGTAATGAGTCATTCATTTTATTCATGATTCTTGTGTCCACACATCTGATTTGACTCGCTCCATCTTGTCATCTTCCTCAAAGACCTGGTGGTGTACATGCCACAGACATATAGTTACACATAGTAGATTAGACTTATGTATTTACTCCAATGACCGGTATCCGATCCAGCTATTTTGTCTTGATTGGCACTTGTTTTTGATCTGAGGAAAAGATCGGTTCATCCCTATTTAAAACCATAAATGGGACTAAATATCAAACTCATGATACTATTAGAACATGATGCTGGATCAAATACAGAAAAGTTGCTAATTGATGTATCCGGTAAAAGAGCCTTTATGTTTCTGGTTTAAGCAGTTTATAAAGTGTCTATAATAATGATAATGTGATAATAGCTTGCACTAAACAGGTACCTTAAGGCTGCAAGGGTTAGGTGAGGATAAATCAGGGCGCTATCTTCATATAAACTATATACTTTTGTGCGAGATATAGGATGAGACTATATGATTAATATCAATATACACCAGTTAATTGTTTAGTTTTTCTCCCCGTCACACTCACTCACGCTGAGCAGTCGCCGTTAACATTTTATCGGCTTATTTGCAATTTATTGTTTTACTTAAGGACCATTTTTAATGTAATTTTAGAAGTTGTATAACATATGGAGAGATGAACTCACTATATTGAGATTTGAGATTTCATCAACCAGCCTTATTTGAGTATGTGTGACACTTCACGTTTGTCTTTTTCTACAGTTCAAAATCTGGCCAACGTGCAACGCCACAATTGCAGTGTGTAATGCAGTGGCCTGACAACACAAGCTAGCTGAAATATAATTGGATAAAAACTCTACCATGATAAACAACATTGGAAGCCACTCAACTAAGTGGATATAATGTGACATAAAGAGAATAGCGAATAATTTTGTTTACATATTTATAAAAATAAAATAAAATAAATTTACTTTTCTGAGCATGTTTAGGCCAGCAGACAAGGCCTTGCTGGCCCTGATGGCCCACCACTGGTGTAATGTAAAGATGTGGTCTGAAACACTTTGCTATCTAGGCTTGTTTCATGTTCCACACTGGTTGACTAAAAACCGCCAGGGTTATTGCTTATTATCACCTGTAGAGGAACAAGGAGCTGAGACTGTTTTTACTGTGTCTGCTGTTGAGCTGCTGACTAAATATGTCCACTGTCCAAGGAGCGATCGATGTAGGCTTGTTATCTTTTTGAGTTTTTGCGAGGAGATCAGAGTTCAGGGAAAGATGGAGGCCAAGGTCATGGGTCTCTTTCACTGAAAAAAGCAGTTACCCAACATTTGTTTTGTTCCTGCGACCTCCACTATACTCATTCTGTCATTCATTTACAGAGCTTTTCAGTGATTATTTTATTCTAAGCAACTGAATAGCACAAATATTTTCCATCTTGATTTTTTAAAAGCTGATGCAAAAGTAAAGTACACACAATAAAAATGCATCTGTAGGACTGATTTATTTTTAGACATACAAAGGCTGAATCATGGGTCAAAAACAATTAAGTATTTAACTACTACTTTGTTATTATCCTCAGGTTAATACTCCCAAATCTAATTAGCTCTGGACAACTGGAAGCATCTCACTGGTTGATTTTGTAATTGCTTTGACCTAATGGTCTTAACTGTAGGCCCCCCTGTGTCACCAAAACAGCATGAGCCTGTACATAGGATGATGATATTTTAGTATAGGGTTAAAGACCCCTTTACTGTTTTGATAAATTGTCTTACTGTGATAGGTGGTCCAGGGCTGCTCAATTATGGAAAAAATCATAATCACAATTATTTTGGTCATTGTTAAAATCACGATTATTTAACACGATTACTCATTGACTGCAAATATGTTATGAAATATGTAATATGTATGCTTAAAAAATAAACATAAATAATAATTATGATAAATAAGATCAACAATGTAGTGCACTTCCACAATCTTGTGAAAAACAAGTAATGAATAATGTTTTTCTCGATTACAGGTTCTGTAATCGTTTGGAGACAAAATTGACATTTTAATTGAAAATTTGATTAATTGCACAGCCCTAGGTCTATGTCACAAGTATAAATAAGCTCTCTCCTTAAACCAGAACAGACTATCCATTTATATATAAAAATATAAATGCAATGAAAAAAATCAACTGGAGGTCAGTAAGTCATAGTGTGTCTGAACTTGTCTTTGTCCTGTAATAGTTTACATTTAGTATAACTGTAGCCTTTGTTGGACTGATTTGTCATGTCATGTGGCTTTTCTTTGGAGAACTGAACTAAGTTTGCAGAGTAATACTTTCTCTTACCAAAGCACATATGCGTGATTGGGTATTTTGTCAAAGTGCTACCTTAAAACTGTGCTGCACTTTGTCATGGTAGACAGCAAATTTATACTCTTATTTGTGTCTTATTTTATGCCCTATGTTTTCAGTCAGCGTTATACAGTATCTCATTTCAGAGAGACAGAACATTAACCATTAACTTTGCTTTCACAGAATCACTACTGCTATATGGCTTTATTAAGCCTTCTATTCGACAGTTTGACATAATCATTTTTATTTTATTTTAACTGAATGCAATGTAAGTGCACTTGAGGACAACATTCAATTAATCATTATAAATGTTGCACGAGGACACTGCAATTACACTGCAGCAATGATGTATTTTTAATTCAATAAACCTATTAGGTGAAGAATCACTGTCACACTCGGTTGACCACCGTGGTGCTTAGATTTGTTGTTTACTTTTCATTGAACTGTATATTAACTGAGTCAAACAATGTTTGAATAAGCGATGAAGTGGTCTTAAAACAATAAAGCCAAACTATTTTGGCCAGTATAGAAGCTATAAGAATATATTTATATTTAACACAAAGGTTTGCAAAGTGCTTAGATAAGAGCTTGTTCTGTCGCACTGGTAATGGAGGCAGGCAGAAAAAAAGCATCAACATTTGATTGAATATGCAGGTCACCTGATACAAAGTAAACTGAATGTTTATGTTTTTCTTTCTGATTTAAACTGTGTGTATGTTCTCCTAATGGCTTTTATCACCTTTGTAATATATGAAAATATGACAGACTTTGCAGGAAAAGGTCTTGGTACTTTGCTAAAATCTCCTGTGATGTGTTGTGATCCAGGTTTCTGGGAGTCCCTCCTGGCCGAGGAAGCTGCCCTCTGACTGGACCCCTGCCCTTTGACCTCATTTACACCGACTACCACGGCCTGAAGCAGATGAAGCAGCACATGAGTCTGACACTCAAGAAGCACAAGTCAGTATTCGTCTTTAGTCTGTAGGATGTTTGTCACTCTTTGTCATAGAGCATGTCAACCTCTCCATAGCATCCATTTTAAAACAAAGATAGTTTAAATGTGGCACTATGACCAGGTATTTTTCTCTCATTAATGTGTTTTACTTTGTGTTTGTTTTACTTCGCTGTAATTTCTTTTCTTTTTTTCTTTTTTTAAATGAAAATCCTCACTATTGGCATATTGACTGATTTGTGTTACAAGCTGCTTGACATAGGGCTTAACTCTACTGTGAATCAGCAAAGCTCATTCTTTGGGAGGGTTCCAATTTGGCTCATTGACACTAATCTATAAACGGGATGCAGGCCTTGGATTGATGTCTCAGCCTGTTTGTCTGCATCACAAACACTTCTTTTGTTTTTGTGTCAGTAAACTTCCAGGTTACATGCAGGTACTCAAGTGTATAGTTAGCAGAACTGTACAACTGTTCATTTTCCTCAAATGTTCAAACTAACAGATTTCTTTCACACTAATTGGCGGCAAGCTGTGCTCTTTGAAAATAAATACATCTGCTATAATTTTGCTAGGGTTCCAGGTGGGCAGCACTCAGTATACATGCAAATGAAGTCTTTTATCTAAACAGAACGCAAAGCACAATTCTGGGAGGTAAATATTGAGATGAAAAGCATAAAGAAAGCAAACATCAGTGTGATTAATACAATAATGCTGGAATAATTATCTAAAGTACAATATTATTATTACGTGTTGCAGTTTGTTTTTACCCTATGTTTTATTATAGATGATAATAGAAAGTTTTGCAGCTACCAAATAACCAAGGTCTAGGCTTACACATCTTTTATTAAGAATACTTATGCTTTTTTTAATTATTTTTTTAGATAATCTTGCGATTTACAGTGAGAAAAAAAAAAAAACATGGGTGAAGGGTGATAAATTGACATGTCCAAGGTCAGCGGATCGACTAACGCTCAACAACTGGCAGTGAATGACAGGCTAGTATTTTAACTGGCTCTTCAGCACGGAGTCTGATTAGAGACACAGGCCCTCAGACTGAATTTAATCAACTGATCTTTCTTCCACCAAATGAATATTCACTGTTGCTGATGCTGAGGGCTGTCTTGTAATTGTGTTATGATTTGTTAGCGTTGGTGTCAAATTCTAATGCCTGCAGGGAGCATCTCCTGTCAAACACAGAGTAAAGAATTGAGTGTATTTCCTAAATCATCCATATGGATGGGTCAAATTCACCCCAGGCCCAGTCATGGCAATGAAACAAGGCAGTGATTTAAGCTTTAGTGATATGTCATTGAGGTCAATTTAAGCTGCATTCATTGTCAATTCAACTTGGACACCTCTAGCAACACAGTTATGTCTCTGTATGAACTGTCATAACATAAAAAAGTGTCATACTTGTTTTATGACGCTATGCATAGTTAATATGGGTTACCTTCTCTTTTGGTACAAAGTGTTTAATATGGAAAAAAGACACTTTGTTCTAATTTTAGCTGAGCCTGATTCTTTTTTTGTCCCAGATGCCACATCCGAGTGATTGACACCTTTGGAACAGAGCCTGCTTATAATCACGAGGAGTACGCCACTCTGCATGGCTACAGGACCAACTGGGGCTACTGGAACCTTCACGCCCTGCAATACATGACCATGTTTCGTATGTGGACTCTAATTATTTACAGAAAATGTATTTGATAGAATCACTGTATTAAATGAATCAGTTTATATAGAAGATAATGGTAAAATAAAGTTTGTATGAACACATAATGTGAGTTTATGTCAGAACTCCCATTGGATGAATAAGCTCACTATGCACAGACATCTTACAGAGAAATATGTTCAGAAAACAACACAGGGTACATCAGATGAATAACACAGGGATAATTCTTGTTTTTCTAGCCTCCAACTGATTCAATAAGAATGAGCAGGCAGTTTTTGTTTACTGTAATTGCAAAGCTGAAGTTGTTAGCTTTCATTTCAGTTTTGAAAATTGGAAAAAAAAAAAATTATTATTTTTTTTTTTACCCTGGCATCCTACCATTAGTAGGCTGATAATTTTCATTGTATGTACTCTGGGCTGCAGTGCAGTTTCAACAGCACCAAAAATGACCTAGAAGTAAGGTGAAATTTTTCTTATGTTGAAAATGGGCTTGGAAAAATACTCAACAATTCTATAAAGCTAAAATCACCTTGGTTTCTCTACTATGGACAGATAACTATATGATGTAAAGCCTCACATAACATATATCCTCTGATTCTTTATTCTTTTCATGTCTCCACTGCTGCGTTAATCACATTTTTGTTCTGAAACATAAAATTCCTCTTGAAACATCTCATGCCAATTGCTTTGTTTGTCCTTGGCAGCCCACACTCCAGACAACTCTTTTATGGGATTCGTGGTAGAGGAGGTAAATGAGACTGAGCGACTGAATATTCAGAAGAACAAGGTTAACAATATGGCAGTCGTGTATGGCAAAGACGCCAGTATGTGGAAGGTCAGTAAACACCACACTGCGAGCACTGTCAATATGTTCTGTAAAAGGTTGTCATTTCAGACTAAGGGGAACCTTTATTATACTCAGTGCATGACTAAAGATTTGAATGCCTTAGAAATCCTATTCTGATTCTTCCTTTTATGATTATTGTATGTTTTTTGTTACAAGAAAGCTTTGTTGCATATTGAGTCTGGTACATTTGTCATTGTCTGGAGTGACCTTCAAGCTACATCAAAAGATTTCCCACTCATACATGTACTTTGTCTGTGCTACCTCTACCCAAAGGTTTGGTGTGCTTGAATCTGACTGAGCCTTTATTCTTACAATGCCATAAAATATCCCAAGCAGTTTGACAGCTCCACTGGCTTCTACTTGTGCTTTTCTGTCTGTGCTCACAACACAAGCTGCTTTCCAATATTAATTTGTATTTATTATTGTCATTATGCACCTGATGGATTGACACAGCTTGAAGTAAGTACATCTACATTTGTGGTTATTTTGAACATATGCACACTTCTTTATTTACAGAATTGTATGTATGTGGCATATGACACAAACAATCATCCTTCAAAGAAATATATCAAATTTGGAAGCAGTGCCATTCTGTCTGACTTAAAGCACATGTTTTTGTGATGTTTTGAGGTGAAGCCTGTGAAGTAGAAATTTTTTATTTTTTTTTTTCAAGAAAATATGAATCAAATCAAAATAATACATTGCTCATGATGAACATTAATAAAAAAGGCATGTTTTAAAGACACAAAGAATCTCTAGCATTCTTACAAAAATAGAATAAAAGATTTGAGTAAATGCTTTTATTGTAATACTATCAATGTCATAGTTTAGTATGGAGGATTATAATGGATGAAAAGAAATAGACACATAAATATAACCAAAAGAACTCTCATTAAGTTTGATGGAATAAACATTAGAGTTAATTATGGCAAATAAGCCGCATGCCAACTATTACCAAAATAATTTATTATATTTAGAGTAATACAGATAACTGTTTTATATCCAAAAGGGTAAGGACAAATTTCTGGACCTTCTGCATCACCACATGGAGATCCATGGCACAGTTTACTATGACTCTCAGCGTCCTCCTCAGGTCCCTGCTTTTGTCAAGAACCATGGTCTGCTGCCACAGCAGGAGCTGCAGCAGCTCCTTCGTAAAGCCAAGGTTGACAAATTATTGTAACTTACAAGGATACAAGCAGCTTCATGTATACACTCCTACACAACATTTAATATATTCTCCATCTGCCATTTTCTTGTCAAGCTTTTTATTGGATTTGGCTTCCCATACGAGGGCCCTGCGCCCCTGGAGGCTATAGCCAATGGCTGCATCTTCCTACAGCCCATGTTTAATCCTCCTCACAGCTCCTACAATCATGAGTTCTTCAAAGGGAAGCCCACCGCCAGGAAGGTAGGCACTAATGTGTTGTGTTAATGATAAGTAAGCCATGGGTCTAATGCAGTCTTCAGTCGTGTGAAGATATCCTTGTGTTTGTCTCTCAGGTGACCTGTCAACATCCTTATGCAGAGCAGTATATAGGCAGACCACATGTTGTCACCATTGACTTTGGTAACTGGACGTCATTCAATGACACCATCCGTGAAATCCTGGATCTCAATGTATGTTCACTCTTTGTGTTCTCCACTTTTCTTTTAATATAATAATGTGCTAGAGCTTAACACCTTTTACAGCTGAAGTGTGAACATAATTTATGTTCCCCCACCTCTCTGATCCACTTTTGAAGCCCCTCCATTGTTAATATGGCTCTTAATCAGGCACCAGGCATTACAGCAAAATGCTTAGCTGGCTTTCTACACACTGTCGCTAATTGCTTGAGATATTGAGTGGCTCAGTAGGTAAACCATGCCCACACCTGGGTTTACATGGCTGCTTTCCAGAGGGCAGCCCCTCAAGCATTGTCAGCAGCACATCATAATAATGAATTACTCTGTGCTCAATCTGTCACCAAGCATCATGCAAATCCATGACGCATGTGTGCTTCTACCTAGTCTATGGTAGATGCAAATTGGTGTGGTGGCACAAAGTTAATCATTTAAAGGTTTGATGGGTGTGATTAGATAGTGCTGCAGTATACTGGACTATAACACCATTCTTTGTTTGGGACACTGGGATGTGTTCCCTCCAGTAACAGGGGTAAGGTCAAGATCATTATATTATTAACTCTCTGTTGGCACCATAGTCCAACTGAAATAAATGCAATCATACAGTCGTATAGAAATAAGGAACAGTGGAGGTTAGACATACAATAGAAACCGTTAACATGGCTACATTATACAGTCATTTAAAACGTTTCCCACTACTGAATTCAAATCATCTTCTATGAAGGGTTTCCTACTACCACTCTAACTCTATTATATGACAGTGGCCAAAAGGCAAATTGCATTGCAGAATAACTGATGAAGTGCCAGATACATTTCATTAAACTCAGATGAAATAAAGTAATAACACAGTGCTAAAAGGAACACAGAGCTAAACGAAACCATTTATCAACTTAAAAGCCTGAGTGCTTTTGTTGCTCCATAGTAAACAATAGGATCTCTGTTGAGCTAAAGAAAATCTCATGGTCTGTGCAGTAAAATCCACAACATAAGCAGACAGCATGTATCCCACACTATTGCTATGGTACATTTCATGAAAACACTCCTGAAGGTGAGTTCTTAAAGCTTTCATGGCAATGATGGCCAGTTAATGTATTACTAAAACACTGTGAGGAAGGATAATGTATTGATCAATGTCCTCTAATGAATTTTAATGCATTTGTGGGTCATCTAATGCTAAGCAGTGAGTGACAGGTTCCAATGGACCCAAAAGACCAAGACAGGACAAAAACCTCAGCTCTGCTCCATCTGGCTCAGTGTTCTAGCATCTACCAAGTTGAAGCATTGTTTGACATATTGATGTAGTCATCACTAAAAATAATGAAATCAATTTTCAAAGCTGTCATGTGTGATGTATTAGGTCATTGATTTTCACATGGCTCAAATGATATAAGCCTCTCACAATTACGCTAATGAATATGTCAGCTTTGATTAACTATCAGAGGCTTGTCGTGTGTAACTACAGCCACTAGTCTCTGTGGACACACACCACTCTCACTGTTTGTCTGAGTCTGCTTGAACATCTGTGTTTGCAGGTGGAGCCGTTCGTGCCCCATGAGTACACTTGTGAAGGGATGCTCGAGAGAGTTCATGCCTACATCCAGAACCAGGTGCGTTTAAGCCTCGCTCTCACAGCAGGTGCACAGAGAATGCTCCTGCTTCTGCAACACTATCCCGAGACGGTGGCTGCACAATATTTCTGTTTGTTGCCTCACAGCAGGTTCGATCACAGCACAAACAGTAATTCTGTAATTGATTAACTGCTCGTATCTGACTTAATCGTGCAGGTCAATGAATTATTAATATGCAGTGCTTAGTAAAGACTTAGAATTGTCTGCACTTAAAAAATGGATGGCCACTGTTATAGCAGTAATTAATGCAAATAGTTTCAGGTTCTGTGTTAGCAATTCTTTTTTTCAGCCATAGCCGAGTGTCGTCTATAAATGTTTTTACACAACCATTTTAAGTGGCCATATAATAAATTCTTTCTTTAGAAAAACCCTGAAATAGTTTTGTTGTACATAAGACCGATCTTATGAATATTTTGTAAAAGTCTTGGTCTTCTCTTGGTCTAAAACTCATGTCTTGTCTCGTCTTGTCTCTGTCTCGGACACCAAGACCAACCAAGACTAACCAACACCAAACAAGACCACAAATGTCATATTTGTCTGTTCTACGGATTGGCTGAAAACCTTAATCATTTTATATTTCATTAAAAATCTTTTATAACTTTGCCTCCTTCACCAAACACTAACGTCCTTGAGTCTGCATTTGGTGTAAAACTGGGCGTGTACATGTTATTACGGTTCCCTTATATCTGTTACAGTGTATTGTACAGTGGTTCTGGTCTTGATCCGGCCTTGACCTGGTCATGACATAGCCTTGGTCTTGACATGGTCTCGATACTCTCAAATCTTTTTCACCAGATTTGGTCTTCGTTAATGCGGTGTCGACTACAGTACTACCCTAAAATATCATTCGTTTTTCCTGATTTTTCCACCAAAAAACTGCAGTGCACTTGCTTGTAGCTGCCTTTGGAAAGAATATGTTTAGGGTCCTGTTCTTTCAAAGGTGTTTGAGTCTGTTACCAGCTGCTGACAGAATTTACATTCTAAGCAGATGGTTATAACATTAGGCTGTATGTAAGGTATAACTGAAAATACAAGGATGTCTACACATCAAGAGTTGTCTCAGCATCTTTGTTGACAGGAGACAGCTATTTAATTGGCTCCACTCTGTAGTCTGAAGTTATATGAAAGAGAATGCTGAAGTGTGCTGAATCCTTGATCCTGATGGCCAATCCTCACTGCTTCATAAAGTACCACTCCAGCATTTTACCTGTTTCTATGCTTCTTTCACATTCTGTTCATCAGCCAATACTGTTATACAGAACAATATCTGTCAGAAACATTCCCTGATGATTGAAAAGAGCACATTATTTCTGATGGTTTTCTGATCAATGTATAAACAATTTTTGACATGTTTAGTGAAGCACCTATTTGCTCACCTTTTGACTCATGAACAGTATGCTAAAGTAATGTTGAAATGCATATAGTAATCCATTAATAATATGTGATAAGTACAACAAAGGGTTTAGCTGAAGTGTCGTAGCTCAGTTGAGTTTGTGGCGGGTTAGAAAAGGGTCTTTTCCTCTGCTTCCACACGACGGAAACACACTCTGGCATCATGCTGTGACTGACTGAGACTTTGAGTGGGCACCTGCCTTACACAAGGTCACACTGTCAATCACTCTTCCAATCTCTAACTCTGTCCTCATATGCTCCAAGGTGATTTCTGACTTTCCCACTCAAATCTAACAGCGTTCCTCTTGTGCTACTTTCTGACCCAATCTGTTAGTCCCCTAATCTCCCACCATGACTTTGTCTCATCTTCATCCAAACTAGTAAGGCTCTCATCCCTCTGTCACCCAACTCTCTTTGTCAAGACAAACACAGCACAGATACACATTTGACACCCACATGTCCTATTTTTGTTTTATGCTGTTATTATAGAGACAGCATTCAACTGGCATCAACTTGATTGACATTTCTAATTTCAAATGGAGTTAATTTTCATCTCTTCAAATCAGGCCATTCTTTTCCAAACAACATAAAGACAGGGAAGAGACTAACATTTGTTTGCTGTGATTGCTAACCATGGGTGGTAAGGAAATATTGTCAACTCTGAGACGTGAGTGAGGACTAATTAAGTCTTTTCACCCCAGCAGGGTTCAGACGTGATTGCAAAGGAATGATGCTGTGTTAATGTCAGCATTGATGAAAATAAAAGTGACATTTGTCTTGAATTTTATCGAGCATTTTCTATCTGGTGAAGCAAGCAGTGTTATAATATTTCAGTCAGTTGGACTATGCCGGAATCCAATCAGACTTCAAGGATTTCATTTGTTTCAATTCTTTCAAAGTTATAGCAGAACAAAAGACAAATTCAGCGTATTCTGATTTAACCTTTTCCATTTAAAGCTATGCAGTTCCTGAAAAAAAAAAGCTTGACAATTTAAAGTGGTAGCATCAACACAAAGCCCTTTTGTTTTATCTCTTTGTTCGTCTCTTAACCTTACCCCTTTTCACAGCCTCCTCATTTTCTCCTTAGGCGCAGTGTGTGTCGCTGTGTATGTGTGGATCATGGCCTGAGCCTGTGCGGTGGAAGTGCAGAGACTGATGGAGAGATTGGAAGCCCAGTTATTGCCTGCGGGTGCAGGGAGCTTGTTTAATAAACGGGTCTGGAGGCCAGAGGGACATGTCAGTGAAATGTTATTACCTGGGTCTTATGAATAGCCCCAGCTGGAGGGCAAATCAAATCGGGGAGCTCGCCAGAGTCTAATTCTGCCTCCACATCGCATTTATTATTAGCTGATATAACCACATTCATATCATTTCCTACAGATTGGCGATGACTTGTCCGCTCTTATGAGGACTGTTGTATTGCTACGGTTCGTCCTGTGTCCTGTACTGTGCTGTATGTGCGCTTCTCTGCCGCTCGTCACTAATATTAGTCCATTGCTCTGTGTAGTGTTTATTTAGCTGACAGCTGAATGTGATTGCAGTTAAAGACATAAATGATAGCTGATAAGGGTCATGTTATCTTTCCACCTGCAGGACTTCTGTTCTCCTCAAGAGCCCTTCCCTTCGGTAGACTCAGCCAAGTCTTGGCCCGGCAGTCCTCCTAGCCCTTTTGTTCTGCTGCCCAACTCCAGTGTCCTCACCTGGGCTCTCAGTGGCAGTTCACACACGTCCTGGCCTCCTCTTGGTGCACTGAGTGTCCTGGCTTCACGGTCAGACCAGTCCTGTGTGAGTGCATGCCAGGAGGCTGGACTCATCTGTGAACCTGCCTTTTATCGTTACATCAATATTAAGGAGGCATTCAACACGTAAGACAATCACACATTTGGGTTATTATTTGTGTCTGTCTGTGCACGTGACTATGACCTCCAGTGTTCGTACGTGTGCGTAAAATCCTTGAAAATGCTTGAATTTTAATGTAGTGTTTTCAAGGTTGTAAAAGTCCTTGAATTTTGGATAAAGCTTGAAAGTGCCTGAAATTCTTATAATTGTGTTGCCTTTATAATAATGCACAATCTTTAATCATTTAATAGTTTTCTTCTGAGAACATTTTTTTTGTATTTTGCATGTAAAGAATGTAAATGTGGCTATAACGTAATCTGCCAGTGTTTTTGGATGTGCGCCCTCTAGTGGAGCAGATCAGAGATAAAAACATGCTGGGACTACTATCCCTTGTCTGTGCTCCAAAGTATTCAACAATTTAAACAATTTAAGTTGGAAATGTCACAAAAGGGTCTTTTTTTTACCACACTGGATTTAAATGTGAAAAACTACATACAGTGTATGTATGTCAACATGTAATTTACCGCAGTTGTAAGTGCTTGAAAAACATGAACACACCTTGAAAAGTGCTTGAAAAGTGCTGGAATTTGAACTTAGAACAGGTGTACAAACCTGGACCTCACATAAGGTGGCTACTCCCCTAATAACCTGGACTGAACTGTTTTCAAGGTATCTAGAAAACAACAAATAATTTAACAAATAAAAAAAAACAGTAACCAACTTAAATGTATATAAAGATGATAAAGCTGAAGAATACCCTCAAAACTGAAAATGTCTAGTATGCTCCTTCTCCAAACAATACCCTGAATACATTGAATACATTTACTTCCTATTCACATAGTGCCATGCTTCATTTCACATCTAGTTTAAATATTATTCAGCAGCACATAGTGGAAAAGATACAGGCCAACTCTTTTCCCATAAATCTCTTCACTTGCACATCCCAAAGGCACAACTTTAAAATGAATATTAATCTAGTAGTGGAAAATTCGTTGATGCCCTCTGGTTTTTTTGCCAACATTGAAAATAAATATATATTAGTGTTTTGTATTAGCTGGATTGCAATTATAATAACCTTTAAAAACACAGACCGGAACAGGTTTGTAATACCAGTTGTTGTTTTTCCTTTGTTTTCAGGCTGGACTTTCATTGTGAAGGAGTGGAGTCAGAGATGAACCACCTCTTACCAGCCTTCTTAGTGGAGCATAAAGAATGCTGCCTGCAGCAGGAGCCACTGTTGTTCAGTTGTGCTGGCTCCAGTCCCAAATACCAGCGCCTCTGCCCCTGCAGGGACTATCGACAGGGCCAGGTGGCACTCTGCAGAAACTGTCTATGACCACAGGTCCAGCCTGACCCAGTGAAAAAGGCAAGTCTTTAGCCAACCAGAACAAACACAAAAGAGACTGGGCTCCTTTACCTGGGTCTTGGGACTGAAGTGTTGCGCTACTTCTCAGGGAAATGCATGATTGTTCTTACGGTGGATTTGAAACCTCACTTTAAAGGGATTACTTGGCTGCATTAGAACCATTGTCTTTTTAAATGTGAAGCATCAAGAGCAATCCAAACAGAACAGTTTTGAATAGAAATGCTTGAACCGTTTACTCTGTGTATGAATCATAGTGGACATTTTGAGATGCACCCAAAGCCATTTCCAACATGTTGAGATTACTATTGCTATTTTACATGTCCTGTAATCGATATATTTGTAAGTGTTGATTAATAAAATACTGACAACAGTTGTTGCCCTTACTGGAGAATAGTTTTCGAACTGTAGAGGAGAGAGGAGTAAAAAGTGCAATAAGTCAACAGGTTTTTATAGATTATTATACAATATTATATTTATTCATTTATATACATAATAGTGCCATACATTTTTCACTCTAGGCTGAATTTGTCAGAAAGATTTCCCTAAGAGTTTTAATTCAGTTATTTTTTAGATTAAATACTAAAGGCCAAATTTCAAGCATCACAGACACCCATAGTTTGACAAAGGCTACCACCAAACTCATAATAATGCCTTGGTAAACCTTAAGGAATACATTTGTCATCTGTTTTTATATATATATATATATATATATATATATATATATATATATAATTGTTATACTAACAAAATAAGTTGGGAAGGCTGCCAAACAGTGACTTCCATTAAGTAGCCCCTTTTATACAACTGCTCCTATGCTGCTCCATTTCACTGTAGATGCTTCTAGCTGCATATATTGAATCATTTTTATTTGTTTCAGTAAGCTTTGAACAAAAACGTATTAAATAAAGTAAAATATTGACAATTTCTTTTATCACTTTTACAAACCATTGCTACTTTTTGCATAAGAATTGTCACTAAAGTCATTATCAGCCAAGTGGCTGCTCCACTGGAGCTGAAACCTTTCTCTTGAGATAAGAGGATTTTAATGAGTCCTTGCAAGACAAAGCCAGTTTTCATTTAGTTGTGTGTGTTCGACTGATGGTTGTAATGTGTCTGTGCTTTTTCCTCACAAGTTTAAAACAGTTAAACTAATACTGAACCTCTGCTGAACCACAGGGAGCAATAGAAAATAGAAAACACAAAGAAAATAATGCAAAAATCTTTGTGAAAAGGCAACGAAGCACAGCAGCTGCTGAATAAAAGCTTTACACAAAAATATTTTCTTCCTCTGAAATAGCCTCACAGATTGACACCCACATGTCTCTGTTCAAAGAAAAACCCAGTCATTTTAGATTTTCCACTAAATCGTTTTCTGCAGATAAAATGGACTTGTTTGGCTGCAGTTTTGTCCAGTGACCTGCTGACTTTGCTCTGAGACATCCTGCTGTGGATAAATACAGGCTGGTTTGTTCCTGCATGCTCACCACTTCGAGTTCAAATCTATGTAACAGGTGCAAAAGATTTCTGTGATAGACCACTTTCTGCAACAACATACTGAACACGCATCATTGATTTCTAGCGTCAGTAAATGATACACACATTCCTGGGCATTATTGGCCCATTCAGTGATCCCAGAGTAAAAGGCCAGCTTCAGATGGAGCCAAAACAACACGATGTATGTAACTATCACATTTTCAATCATCATTTTAAGCACAACTGTCTGATGAATGGTCCAAAGTATTATATTAGTGCTGGCTGTAGCTAGATTCAAACGGATATTTCTAGCTGGCTTTATGCTGAAGGTGCCATTATATGTAATTATATATAATCATTATACCACTTTTCAATGTCCCTATGCAATATTCTCAAATAGAAACCGATAATAAGGGTACAAGTCAATACCTAAAGGATGACTCAGCAGGATCCATCAGAAATATATTCATTTCTTATAATATCAGCATCCTATTCTGACTGTGGAACATTCAGGCTATGTCCATGGTGCTGCATATGAAAACACTGTTAGATAATGAAAACGGGATTTTTTTATTTTTTTTATATTATCTCCTAAGACACTACTAGAATATTATTTGTCACATCTATGGACAACTATATCTCTCCTGAGCTTGTAAAGTCATTTCAAAGAAGAGAAACTGTCTGTTCCAGGGTTTTCTCTCTGTATCTGTGCAATACTCGATAAATCAAACGGGCCGTCGTATACAATCCTGAGGGCCTGTCCTGTCCTCAGGCTGTCCCCGTGGAGTGTTGTAAAAAATAATGTCTTCTCCTGCTCAAAAAGCCGCTCGACTGGACACACAGCAGGGACAGTGAATGAAAGACACTGTAGACATATATATTTCAACACACATGTGCCGTCCGAGCCCGAGTACACTCGACTTGCACAGCCAGTACAGTCATCTTTGTGCCATATGAGAAACACTTCGCGGCTTCACACTTCTGATCCGCCGCAGATTGAGTTCAGCAGTGACTGAGTGCTCGTTTGCTCGATTGTCGGAACCTGCCAAGAAGCCGATCTGTCCGGCGTTTCAGCTCACAACCTGAACTTGATTTGTTGCCCCTATTCTGACTGCCAGACCTTTGCCCGCCTCCAGAGCTGTTTTTTTTTTTTTTTTTCATGAGCCTTTTTGAGCTTTGATCTGACCTTGGATTTTTATCACAGTGAGATTATATGACCTTTGTTGACCCTTTGTCCATAAAAACGTATCTCTGTCTCTTCAGCCTGTGACCAGAGCGTCCTCCTGATGCAAAATACATTGTCAGTGTGTCTATTCATGCCTTAGTTGTGCTTTAAGATTTCTGCCAACTCTCCAATATGTTTTGTATTTTTCTGTTTTGATTTTCCAGCGGTCTACTACAGTATAAGTATTGGCCATTTTGATGATTCATTCTTCACCGTGCTGAGCGTGCCTTGTTTACTTCAACGTCGGCCGTGACTAAGTGTGATTCATGGCGAAGCAGGAGAGCTCTTCAGAAGAGGGAGGTCACTCGGGCCGGGATTAATCACACAACAGGCGTCTTTATTCCAGCTGTCTATTCTGGACTCCTAAATTAGGTCTGCTATTCATGCCATCCGATTTAAACACAATACCCCAGCCCCTTCCTCACCCTGTTTTCTTTCATCATTTTTGCTTCTAAAAAGAAAAACTGGAATACGGTGTTTCTTTTCAGCATAAGTCTCAAGGACAGCAGCTGCTATTATGTGTTTTTCTGAGGCTCGCTTTCTTTTAAGTGATTGTCAACAAGAGGAAAACTAAATGGAGCTTGGTAAAAAAAAAAAAAAAAAAAAAGGGCTGATCTGTAATTTAGTTTCTTTGTATGCCTCACTTTAAACTGATGTGATGTCTGTACAGTGCCTTCATGTCTTAGTGTTATGTGTAAACAGCAGCAAATCATTACTAGAACATAATCTAAGCACAGAGGTGGCAAAGTATTCTCATTCTGTACTTAAGTAGAAATACAGACACACAACATATTTCCAGTTATTATATTCTTCAGTCCTCACCATACATAACAAATATTTTCTGAATTTTGAACCCCTTAAATCCCAGATGTTTATTCCATCCCATATATTCAAATGTGAATTTGGGGGGTTATTATCCGAGTCTGGGAATGTCAACATTGATTCTCATAAATGTTAAGTTTTTTGTGCAAACTTGCTTGTAAATAAATTGCTCCACCTGGGTCCCTAGGACACAAAAAATGTTTTTAATGGTTGCCATGGTAACATTACTGGAATTCAACACCAGGGAATGAAAAAAACCCTTAAAAAACAAAAATCATACTGCAATGGTAGAGTTTGAAAAAAAAAATGCATTTTGAATTGGAGTCAATGGCACATAAAAAGGTGAAGGGACACAGGAGGTACTTTTTTTTTAAAAGACTTAAAGAAAAAATCATGAAAATGTTAAATTCACCCCAAAATACACAGCCTGTCCAAATTTTATGCAATTTGCATCAACACAAAAATAAAAAAAACACACAAAAAAAATGTCAAGGGACCCAGGAGGGGTAAGTAAAAATTAATATTGCTGTCAACAATACACAACACATTGGTGATAACTCTGCAGTTACTCTTTCATTAACAATCTGCAAGTTAGTATCAGTTTGTTGTTTCAGTTTAGGTTTCAAGTCAGGTTTCGGACAGAATAATCAAGACTGAACCAGTATTGCAATTGTGATTTGTGATAGAGTTATTTTCATTCTGCATCATTCAGCAAGTGTATAAATTGAGTAATGTATTCTCTTCATCAGTGCATGTCTTGTGTACCTCTGCTCCTATTCTCAGTCATAAGACTCAGACGTCCTTGAGCAGCCCACTGGCAGCTGGAGAAAACCAGACATGCTCACTACATCTGTCTCTCCTGTCACCTTCTGTCCCTCTGCTGAAAGCCCACTTCCATTTCTGCCACTATAGATGTGCCTATAGGGCTGTGGATGTGCACAAGGAACCCTTAAAACTTTTTTCACAAAACAATTTTTTCCAACAGGCTTCATTTCTGAAGGACGAAAGATGGCTGCTGCTTCTTGGGTTTATGACAGTTTTTATGAAAGCCTGTCCAAAGATCGCCTACAGAAGCCATACCAAAGACTTCTCTCGAAAATGGAAATGATGGGGAAAACATGTTTTCTTGGATAAGTGTTTGTTAGAAACTTGATGTAAAGTTTTTGGTGGGATCAAAGGGGGTCAGCACAGTTCTAAAGCCCAAGTGCTACATTTCCTCATGAGTTATTTAGTACATTATAGACTGATGCAGAGGAAGAGAGCGCTGCAGGACTGGATGAGAGAGGTGGATAAGAGGCAAAAAGCAACGTGAAACGTTCAATACAAATCTCTGGTATAAGTTGAGACCTCAGGCTCGTCTGCGTGTGTATCTCTCTTATATTCATCCCAAGCACAGAGGATGGGGCAATTAGACGCTTGCTCTTGTTGCCTCGGCGCAGTCACGTGGCGAATGCACGTTGGGAACTGTAATTCATTAATATGTTTACCCGTGATTAAAGATGTTCTCACTCAGTGAAGACAGTTTCAGACCGGTGCCCCTGCTAGCTCTGACCTGCAAACGATGATGTTTAATTAACGATTCAACACCCGACTGATCAATTCCTTCTTGGCTGTTGCTTTGGATTAATGCTCGGTTGATGTGTAAATCTAATGTGCGGATGTGTCACATGGGTTGTAGTAGGACTATAAGTGCTGTGTTTTCCAACTCCTTTTGGCTTAAACCACACACCAAGCGAGCTACGTGGACAATTGTATCTGTAATTACAGAGAATTGTTTCTTGAGCCTTTAAATCTTCATAACTGTTCCATAATTATTCCTGGCAGAACACTGAGTGACACTGAAATGAAGCCGAGTGCTGTGATGTGATAACAGGAAGTGCGACAGGTGTTACGAAGGCATCGGGAGCGCACAAACAAATCACGCCGACATGTTAGCGCACTGTCTGCCCGAGCCATAATCTCAACTCTGATCGGGCCTTAATTGGTTTCATTGGAGCAGGTTAAGGTTTCTGTTGGAGCTGATGGACACATTTGTTGGCGGCCTGTCACAGGTTGGTAATTACGTGTCACCATTATCTGTTAGCGCTGTCAATGCGCCACGGCCTTGCGTAAAAAAAAAAGAAGCCAGGAGCAATTTTGATGCTATAGCTGTGGTGTGATGATATTTTATTGAGAAGAGTCTGTTCTCACACTGCTGCCAGCTGGAGGGAAAGGAGACGCTTTACAGATTGTTGTTTTTTTTACACAGTGAGTAACACTAGCCCGAAGCATGAGCCGAGAAACATGAAACAACAACAATAGGAGTACACAGAAAAAGCTGTGTGATGTAAATTTGAACAGTGTGAAGTTGAAAGAGCATTGTAGCATACAGAACACCAAACACAGCTCCACAATTGTGTCCAAATAACACTCAGACATCTGAAGCTCAACACAACCTGGTGGAAGTTTCATGTTCCAGCTACAGCCCAGAACAGACAAACAGAGCACTGCTGGATGAGAAGCACACTCATATTTCATACCAATGGTTAAGAAATTAAAGTCCATGAACAATCACACGTTTAAAAAAATACACTCTGTACATACATATGGGAAAAACAAACATACCTGCAAGTATACGCCCCTGAAAAATAATATGTATATAAATAGACACACCTCAAGAAGGTAAAATGGAGGTGGCATCCCTGAATATTTAACAACAATGCAACTAATAAGGTAGCAATACCTGCCTGACGTAACAGAACATGGTCTTCTTTGATTACATTATTAATACTCTAGGTCAGAGAGTACTCATTCAGTCATTGAGTGTACGTGAGAACATACAAACACAAAAAGCAATGAAAATAATCACAGCCAGTTTACTGAGGTGCATTTAGGGACTGTAGAGTTTGTACATAGTCAAAAAAGGGCTGCCATATTCTGAAGAATTTAGCTGTGGAGCCACGTAGAGTGTATTTCATTTTTTCCAGTCTGCTACAGTGGAGAGCATCTTTAATCAAAATTTCATACATCCTATGTCTCGCTAATAGTGTAAGAAAAGCTATAAAATCTGCTTTAAACTGGCAGGGTCACTGTACCTCAGAGTTTTTCAAACAGTGCAATTAACGGATTAGGGCAAAGGGAAAACAGAAGCACCTTTAACAGAGTCCCAAGGTTTAAAACAATTTTGAATGATGTTTAACCTGGCTGACCAGATGTCCAGGAGGGTATCCACCAAAAGCTTTTGCAAAGGGCTGGTACTCTGAGGCCTTTTCACATCTAAAAGACCACATTAAGAACTTATTAATTGTTACGCAGTATTCGTTCAGGCTTTCGTGCCTCTGGTAGACTGCTTTTACTGTCCAGAATGTGTCTTTGCAGAGGCTCATTTACAGTTTAAACAGAGAAATACAATAAACAAACAGACTGGCGTAAGACTTCATTTGAATCGCTATAACACTCTTTCGGAAATGGCTTCACAGGAGGCATGTGAAAAATAGAGCCATATACACCGTAAAACAATGTAATCTGTGCATTTTATGTGTTTTCAAAACCCCACCTATATCCATTTTGCCTGTTTACCTCCTCAGTTCCAAGAACGCACAAATCTCATTAGAATCCAACAGTTTCACAAAAGGTAAGATTTGTTTATTTAGTTTTATTTTTCCAGAACGCCATTTCATGTTCGTGGAGACAGGAGCGCGTGAGAGTCGTAATGTGCAATATCACCACCAGATGTCACCGATGTTCTACACACTGCACCTTTAAGTTTAGCACACACTATTAATCATTAAGTAATATTTGGTACAATAAAAACTACTGGATTAGATTTTATTCAGTTAAAGTGATGCACTGTCTCCAATTTTTCTAGATTGGCTCTAACCAGAGGTGTGGACTTGAGTCACATGACTTGGACTTCAGTCAGACATGAGTTACAATTTTGATGACTTCTGACTTGACTTGAGAAAATGTAAAAAGACTTGTAACTCGACTTGGACTTTGACACCAGTGACTCAAGACTTTAGTTGGACTTGAGCCTTTGACTTGAAAAGACTTGCTTCTCCCCCAATGATGAAAAAAAAGTGATGTTATTTATTTATGTTATTTGTGTGCATAAAACAGTTTTAATAGTTTTTTAAAATAGTTTGACAGATGACACAGAGTTAAGCCACATGTTACTCACATGACGGTGCCTTCAAATGTGCTCTGTAAAGCTCAGCACTACAGGGCTTTACAACGAAAGGCCAAAAAGCAGCCCACACATTGTAAATCACTGATCACCAAAGCATAGAAAAAATAATAATTATGGCAACAAACCCATATGGCAAGCACTTGTCAGTTGTACTTTCTTTATAATTGTTTTGTTAAATAAATACAAATTAAAAAGCTTACATTGTTTAATTTTAGCATCAGATTTTTGTTGTTGGGAAGACTCAAAAGAACTTGAAACCTTGAAGTATAGAACTTTGGACTTGACTTGAGATTTAAGGACAAAGATTCGAGACTTGTGACTTGCAAAACAATGACTTGATCCCACCTCTGGCTCTAACATAAAGGCTCAATTACATCAACTGTAACAGTAATGTTTACGGTTGATGACCGCCCAAAACACTGCCAGGACCACCATAAAGCCTTATTTAATCACCGACAAAATCTACAGAATACAGCACAAGAGAGATGAAATGAGAGAATCCAAATAAGATAGCCAATATGTCTCTTTTACAAAAGCTTAAATCACGGTTTGCATCTTGGCCTGCCCTGCCTCAGTGGGATCCTCATTTGAATATGAAAGGGCACTGGAAGCATATATCATCATGATTGATTCCAAGCAGATTGGAGGAAAAAAGGCATTTGTTATACTGGGCCTAGGACTCCGGCGTCTTGCCATTTATCTTCAGATCACAAGACCACATTATACATTTCCCAATTAGCCATTCAGAGATAATGATCACACCTGAGTCTAAGCTGGCCACCACGTCGGTGTTTTTGGGGCTTGAAGCAGCTTGTCTTTTTTTTTTAACGTAATGATGCTGGCACAGTTTGGAGCTAAGAAAATCACAAGTATTGCCGGTTTACAAAGCCAAATTGGACATTTAACTAAGAAACATAATTATAGAGTTGGCTGTTTGAGGTCGCTGCCTTCCTATCTTCACTATCTTTTGGCTCGATGTCTTTGTGATCTCCACAGTCTCAACTTTATTGCTTTCAGAACTAATTACTTTCATTTTCTCCTGGGCTATATAACAGGATTTTCTGCCTTGCAGTGATTTCAGATGGCTAATTTGACGTTTTGGTTTTTCCCGCTTTCTCTTGTTTACACTAGGTTTCATTAATCATATTTCAGCTCTGTGTTTTTGTACATTGTACAAAAGTGTTGTACACAGTTAAATGAAGACTGTTTTCAATAGTGTTTGTGTTTCAGTGCTCTTTGTATTTGTCTATCTTGTTAAAATAGACATTTAAAGCTCTGCAGTGGAAAGTCGGCACCATAGAAGAGAAGCACGCTTGGTGCACTCACTCTTTCAGGAAATTATGAATTAAAGTGATTTTGTTTCTGAATTTGTGAAGTGAAATCAGCCTTAGAAATCCTCACTGACTGTGTTCATGTTCAACAACAACAGGGCGCCATAGCTGTTCACATGCTCTAAGAGTACTCAATACTCTCTGTTACACTGCGTGACACCGAGATATGAGGGTGTTTGTAGGTTTGGAATCATGATCCAAACCAGGTCAAGCTCCACCCACCGGCTCTGCAGCTTCCTAAATGAGGAATGCAGGATTTGACTCAAATGGGCCACTCCTAATTGGGATAACATCCTATCCTCAATTTCACCCAGCGTTTTTGTTTCCTTTTTTCCCCCTTCATCTCTTTGCAGCATGCTTTAAGATTCAAAGTGGACTGTGTGCTTCTAAAATACAGGGATATCATAAACCAGGTGTCACAGTCATGCATTTATAATAGTAAAAGTTATAGATTTTGCACCAACTCAATAAAAAAAAAAAAAAACAGTAATCCCTGTGGTTCAGAACTTGAGAAAATGGTTCCTCTGAAGGCACATCAAACTGACAAGGCAAATCCTACAGCATAACCATCACTCTGAATGCTAATGTCTGCTTTCTGCAATGAGAAATATTCTTTGTGTGCCATGTTTTCCATAGGTAATACAGTTATAATCATTCAAACAACACAAACTGCACATAAATGGGCATTTGAGAGCAACACACCAGGAAAAGAGTGTTATAGTACTGGCTGTATGTTCATTCAATGGAGCACTGACTTGAACTGGCCAACACATGAACCGTTTATTGCCTTTTTCGTTTTAGATATCTGAGGACCTCCAGTGGACAAAATATGAACAGCATCCTTTTATGGAAGTGATCATGTCAAACTCATCTTAGTTCAGGGGCCTCATACAACCCAATTTGAGCTCAAGTGGGCCGGACCAGTAAAATAATACCATAATAACCTATAAATAATGACACCCCTCCATTTGTTTTAATAGAAAACTCTACACCATGTGTCTTCTTTTCTCCTTTTTGGCAGACATTTTGGGTGACGAGGGTGCCATGGAGGGTAATTTGAGCAGCAAATTAGCAAAATTGGCTAATTAGCAATAGCACAGTTACATTTATTAAAAATTGCAGTTAATATCTTCAATGTAATTTTCACTCTTTCCAAAATCATCCCACAGTCCGGCATGGACCTGTCCCCCTCTGGTGGACCGCTTTTAGCCCCCAGGCTTTATGTTTGATACCTCTGATGTACTGCATGTTTGTATTCCCACTCTCACACTGATGACAATAGCAGGCTAACGACCTATCCAAACTTACATTAGATCTTCACATCAACAATGATAACATTACATCTCTGCAGCCACTGTCTGCGTAGTGGAAAAATTGGAAAGTGGAAAGATTTTTTTAAGCTCCTTAAAATTCCAGTCTTATATCCCAGGAGGTTTAACATCACCACAGTGACATTTGCAAGAATCATTTTATTCTCTGAACTACATTTACCTTTGTTTTTGAGACTCCCTGCAGTACCTTTGAAGCACACACAGACACATAAACATCACTGAACACAAACTCAGCCGTCGAATGGGTCTGTAATTGAATTTAAATTGATCTAATTCACTGTGTTAAACTCTGAAGCCTCTGGATAGATGCGATTTGTCTGAAAGTCATTTCAAATTCCTCAAAGCTCTGTGTATTTTTTTTCCAGAGACCATCTCCATTTGAATTTAAATAGAGTCTTTCCTTTTGGGTTGTTTCCTCCAGAGAAACCAAGAGGGAACGGGAACATTTGAGTGGATTAAATGAAATGCAATCACACCGAGTTACCAGCTGCATTAGACTTACATTAAAGTTTGAGAATTTGTTGTCCCACGTGTGGAAATGGTAATCATGGGTGCGCCACTGTTTATACGTGGCACAGATTTCAACAAAGAGGTGTGTGCAGTCTGAGCAGCTGGTATATTTAATACGCTTTAGTCACTATTAGAGTTAATTAGACTGGGGGGCTATGAGGATTCTCAGGAGCAGAATGAGCTCAATGAAGTGAAGTGCACGGAAAGCATAAGACAATACGTCTTTGTGGTGTCTCTGTTTGTCAAATCAAAGCAAATCAAATATATACACTAAGAAAACACAACTCTTTTTACTTCAGTGGGACTGGGGAACATCAATGTCACTGTAATAATTACTTTTTGGCAAGATAGATGCAAGGATGATGTTTATGGCCTTTTATTTTTATAATCAATTCCAGCAAAATGCCAGTCTAAGTTGTGCCCCAAAAAACCTCCCTAATCTCTTGGAATTTTCAACTTTAAAGCAAACCTAAAACCTTGATTAGCAAGAAAGACCTGAATTAATGAGCATATGCGCCAATGGTGGTACTCATTTATCCAGAAACAGTTGGTGTCTTTATGCCTGAGGGTAATTTATCGAAAAAAGGTTTATCTGAACTCAATTTCCCCCTCTCTGTATGTCCCCTGCTGGACTGCCGTACCTTTTGTAGATTGCAGGAGCTTTGAATTCCCCCTCCTCATGCAGATGCTGTCAGGTCTCAACGTGGGACCCAGGATGTGTCTCACTGGAAAGATATCCACAGTAGTTCTTTTGATGGTGGAAGATGACTGTGAGTTAAAAATGTGCAAAAAGTCATGCACAAAACAGTATTAAAACTTACAAAAATACTTTATTGTAACCGCTACTGGCAATGTCATCTGCCAGTGTTGTAGATGTATATTTTATTTGTAAAGCAGTTTGTTCATCTACATCTACATTTGGAAAATTTGCTGATGATAAAGTGTGTTATCAGTGCTGAATATGTCTTTTAACTCAGAAACAGAAAAGTATATGATAAGTCAGGAAGGTTATGTCTCTGCCAAACTAAAATCACTTCACAACAATAACTGGTGTCAGAACAGACAAAATAGTTAAAAACATTACAAGACACAGTATTTACAAGACACTATGACCTTGGGAGTTGTATTTTTTTAATAGGAAAAAAAACTGTATAGCCTATTTGTCATTTTGTAGCCTTATGTTTCTCATGCTTTTATCTTTACATTAGGTAAAGTTTTGTTTTTGGTTTTTTTGGGATAATATAGGCTACTGAGAGAACACTTTCAGGGTGACTAAGAGTGAATGTTACAGTCATGTTACTTTACTGAGTATTTCTGGAGATTATTGCTTCAAAATAAAAAAGGAGTGCAAGAGGTTAAATGGTCAGGAGCAAGTTTGAAAAGCACTAGCCAACATTAAGTAAAAAAAACCCCGCACATTTCCTGATGCTCTTAACGGATAACTTTAAAATGCAAAAACATCAAGTTCTTTACAGGCTGTCTCGTGACTGTACAGCGTGTGCTAGCACTTTCCTTCAGTCACAGCAGCTTCCTGTTTATCTGAAGTGGGCGGGGCTAACGGCCTGCCACTAACACACCGCTCTGTGCTAGTCTTTTATCTCATTTATCACTTTGCTATGCGGCTAACTTTTCTTACTTTGGACGTGACAGTATAATAGAAAACAATGAATAGTGACTGGCTTTGAGTTATCGTCGAGGATTCAAAACTAATGTAAGTAAACTTTTCTCCCCTTTTCTTTGTCCAGGCCTTATTTGGATCTTACTCAATATCTAGTAAGCTAGCTTCATTCTTAACATCACTCATGTTGGAGTTGTATCCACGATGTTTCTTTGTTTTTAACAAATAGCCTATTATACTTAGTTTAACTCTGACCTTCTGAAGTCTAATATTTCAGCTGATAGTAAACGTCTTGTGAGAAGCAGATAGGAGCTGGTTATAAAGTTATGTAAGCGGTCTTATAATACTGCTTGAATTGTTGTAATGCTGTCTCAATGATTTCTTTCTTACAGACGCTGCGGGTTCACAAATAACAAACATGGTTCAAGAATATCAGTCCCCTGTGAGGGTCTACAAGCACCCCTTTGAATTAATTATGGCGGTAAGTACCCTACTTTATGTATGCAACTGTATTCTGCGTTTTTATGTGCCATACTTTGTTTATTAGGTCTGTTTAAAGTTCAATATTACGTTTAGCAGGATTAGCTTATTTTAATCCCAGCAATGGTCTTGTTAAATATATGATTGGTTATGTTATGTGTGCAACACCATGTAGTTTCCCTGCTTTTCTAAATTATAACATCTTGTCTTGACTTGAATTGTCTGCACAAAGTTCTTTAAAAAGTGAATGTGTGGTAATTCAGTGCATATCTGGGACAATTTTGTTGTCGTGGACAGCTGGTAAAATAAAGCTGACATAACACTGTGATAAGGAGTAGGCCTATACACAATGAGCGCAGTGGGACATAAAAGCTGTTTACTGATTTGCTTTTTCAAAACTGCAGCATTTTTTTGTGCTTCAAGCACAGCAGCCACATAAATAACAGATTAATAATTTGAAGCAATCCAGTTTTCTGTAACATTTATTAAAACACATTTACGTCATTTTTTAGGAACTGGGTAGATTTTGTTCAAATCCCAGATAAAACAAGGCCAAACTGGACCAAACCATACAATCTCAATTGGAACTAGGCTAAGCCAGACCATGTAATCCCAGACCAGGCCAGACTCCATGATGTTGGAATCAGAGTTACACCATCACATCTTTGTTCTTGGATCACTCTAAAAACTGAAGGTTTTCATCTCTTCTCTAATTTTTTTTTATTTGATCTAATTGAAAAAAACTAAACAAAACAAACATTTATATTGTATATTGTTGATAGCGTTATTACTGGCCACCTATTGAAGCAGTGTCATCAGAGCAGGTTAAAGACCACGATGCTGCAGTGACACCTTGCTCTGTGTAATATTAAACTCCAACGTTGCCTCCTCCTTGATGTTATCACATACACTGGCTCTCATTCAAAATGATGACACACATAACCTGCAGTAAACCATTAAGTCTAAAATAGGCACCTCGGGTCATTGAACAGAGGTTCAGAGAAGTAAACCATTTAGATCTAAGCAAATAACACATCCAGTGGAAAGGTTTTAACCCTAACACACGGCGTAATGAGAGAATCCAATCTCCTTCTTCCGCTTCTGTCATTTATTCACTGCTCATTGATGCTGCCTCTGACAGCAATTACTCCAGTTAATAGTCCTAATCAGGATCCAGGATATTAGCTCATGTCTAACTAGTGCCCCCCTTGTCATCGTGTCATGCATCTTCTGTAGTCATTAGATGGTGTTTTGTTAGACAATAATTTGTTTTCAGCTTTGTCATTGGGATTGTGTTCTCTCAGTAGTAGTTTTTACTCCCTTTGTGCTTTTCTGGTAATAAGCATGTCAATTTGTCAAGCACATTATCAACAATGTGAATACTTTTTGATTTTATAAGCATTTGCAAATGTGCAATGTAGACTAGAACAGGTTGGATAAAGTTTTTAAGCTGTTTTGACAGTTCAACTCATACAATGAGCAGAACATGAAGCGGTTCAAGCTGTCAGTTCTTCTTTGTGAAGAGCAGTTGTTGTTGATAGTCAGAATGATGTTTGATGGTGGTTAGTCCTTGCTCCTGCCATCTGTTACTCTGACAGCCCAAACTGCATTTAGCCGCTCACATGCTTCAGGGAAAATAGATGTTTGACAGTATAAAGTCCCATATTTTGCATATCCTGGTGTGTCATGTCAACAGCCTGCACAGTATTGACAGGTGGTGCCTGTCAGTGTAAGTGGCTTGGACAAACAGTCATGCGATGTTGGCAGTAAAACACAAAGCAGTCACCATTTTTGAAAGCAGTTACATAACACCTGGAAAGATAAAAGAGTTCACTTGCCACATGACAGTATTTGCAATGATCCCTTGCATACCAAACAACAGTGAAGATCATTTGAATGCAGATATATTATAATCGTTATGCAATTTTCTTTCAGGCATATGTCAGGAGGTTCCCCAGGTGCCCTCTGATCCCAGTGTTTGTTGACAGTGAAATTATTAGTGAGAGCCAAAATGAGGATGGATCTGTGCTGGTTACTGAGAGACGTTGTACAATTGACATTGAAGCCCCAAGGCTTCTCAAAAGGGTAACTTAACACTAAGACAAAGAAAATCTGGCATAGTAATAGATATTTCGAATCAACTGTGTTTTCTGCGTTTAGATTGCAGGTGTGGACTACCTTTACTTCATTCAAAAAAACTCTCTAAACCGCAGAGAGAGGACACTGAACATTGAGGTCCACAATGAAACCTTTTCCAACAGAGTCATTGTCCATGAGCGCTGCAAGTACACGGTGAGTGGGATCATTAGAGGAAAAAGCCAATTTCAGAGTGAACTCATTTCATTGTTTTTGCATAACTGCTTTACACGACAAGTGCTCTCCAGAGCCCTGGGAAATACTAAGTGCAATGAAACAGGCAACAGACTCGAGTGACACTGCAAATGTAGATGCAAACTTTTCTATTCAGTACATGAATTATTAATTGTAGTGGATATATTAGTACTGTACCAAATGACTTTAACACTGTCAATGAAAGTAACTAAAGTCAGTGAAAGTGCATACCCACTACACACTGTAATTTCCTGGTGTAGAGCATCTACTCAATGTTTTGACTGTTTTACAGGTTCATCCTGAAAATGAAAACTGGACATGCTTCGAACAGACGGCTAGTATGGACATTAAGTCCTTTTTTGGCTTTGAGAGCACGGCAGAGAAGTTAGCCATGAAACAGTATGCTAGTAGCATTAAAAAGGTTTGTATGTTTTCATTATTTCCACATAACAAACATCCTTAAAACAGAGATTTAGTTAGCATAAAATCCACACACAGGAAATGCCTACATTTACATAATATAACCTGTAAAATGGTTTGTTAAACTTTATGATTCAATCAGTTCCACACAATAAGCCACCTCTAGCACATTGTCTAATGTGTTTTAAATGCTGCCAGCATGCTCTTCTATTATATCTAACTGTCTTTGTCTACAATACCACCTGGACAGTCATATTACTCCAAATTCTCAACTCCTCCTGTGTTATAGGGTAAAGAAATAATTGAGTACTACCTCAGAGAGCTGGAGCAGGATGGAGTAACTTTCATACCTCGTTGGTCTCCCCCAACCATCTCCCCCTCTGCTGGTGCCAGGCTTCAGCTGCCTCCACCCTCCACAGCCAGAGCCATTCCCATAAACAGCACCAGGGGTGGATTACAGAGCAAAGAGCTGTCCTGTCCCACAGAGCTGACCGGCTCCCCTGATGGTCAGTACCCACTGTATTCTGTTGTATGTTCTGTACAGGACATAGGTATATTCTTTATGCAAATGTGTGGCATGCATAATGTAACAAGTGTTCTACATGCATCAAATTTAAGATGATGTACAGTGTATACAGTGGATGCAAACAACTGATGTTGTTTATCAATGTATTTATGTATTTATGTATGACTTGCAGACAAGTTGGATGCAGACTACATCAGACGTTACCTTGGTGATTTAACGCCTCTGCAGGAGAGCTGTCTTATACGACTACGCCAGTGGCTCCAAGAGTCCCACAAGGGAAAGGTCACAAACACTAATACATTTTACATCAACACAATCCATTGCAAAAGATTAGTTATATAAATGACTTTCCACATATATATAGATGTATCTTAGGCTATGTCCATCCAGTGTGTCTAATTTAGAAACTGTGTGGTGAAAACTTACATTCCTGCTGTGATATACAGCAGAACAAGTCATTTGTCATTTATTTTCGTTAATTTTCGTCTGGAGTGTGGTCTGTTAGAAAAGTTAGCTGTGTCTTGTCTCTTTTGTTGACTTGATGATGCTGTTCATCACAAAGTTATCCTCTATCGGGTACTGAGATTTTACATTCCCTCTATAATGTGTTTTAAAGTGAAACCATAGTTGGATGGGCATAACTTGATAAACTCTATAATTAATTGTTGAACTTTATGAAAAAAATGTCCATCCCATTGTCAAATAATGGTGCTTAATTGTCTATTCTACAGACTGAGCTCTGCTTTCTCTGCTGCAGATCCCAAAGGACCAGCATGTACTACGCTTCCTACGGGCCAGGGATTTCAACCTAGACAAAGCCCGGGAGTTTCTGTGCCAGTCCCTCACCTGGAGGAAGCAACACCAGGTGGACTTCCTGTTGGACAATTGGGAGCGTCCTCAGCTGCTTCAGGACTATTACACCGGAGGCTGGCACCATCACGACAAAGGTAGAGTCGTCTACACAGAGAAAGTGAGCACAGATTAGTAGAGGATTAGTCATCTGTGTTAGATCCACGTTGGCGCACTAGGCCTGTTAATTATTGACTGTATGATTTAAACACCACCTGCTGTTGCTCTCATGTCTGCAACCTGCCAAATATAGGAAATGTAAACTTCAAGAATCATTACTACAGTTTATCTGACAACAACTGTGTTTATATATGCATATTTGGTCCATTATTTGTTCTCCTCTATGTTAAGACGGCCGTCCTCTGTATGTCTTGCGCCTGGGGCAAATGGACACTAAGGGGCTGGTGCGAGCATTGGGAGAAGAAGTGCTACTCAAACAAGTAAAATGCTTTATTGTAGTATACTGCACTTAAATACACATGTTTATTTTATCAAATCAGCTTTTCATTTTTTTGTTTTCTTAGGTTCTGTCCATTAATGAAGAGGGTCTAAGGCGCTGTGAGGAAAACACTAGAGTTTTTGGTCGCCCTGTTAGGTAAATTATATGTGATATTGATAATTCTACTCCTAATTTCACAAACTATGTGTAAATTACCATTGTGCTTTCTCGTTTAGCTGCTGGACTTGCCTAGTAGATCTGGAAGGTCTGAACATGCGACACCTTTGGAGGCCTGGTGTTAAGGCTCTGCTCAGAATTATTGAGGTGGTCGAGGCCAACTACCCCGAGACTCTGGGAAGACTTTTAATTGTGAGGGCACCCAGGGTTTTCCCAGTTGTGTGGACGCTGGTGAGGAACCATTTTAACTCTGTTGCCTCTGCTTCGAGTCCTGAAAGGAATTTAGTTGCAAAGAGGAAAGTAATATCCGCAAACGAAGATAATCACAGAATAGCAATAGAGAATTAAACATTTAACTCACCCCTTTGGGAAATCTTTGGATATGTTCAGTAATAAAGAGAAGCTGAGATGCAAAATCACTCAGACATTTTGAGCGTACATTGGAGATTAAATGAGATGTAATGATGGAATAATGAATGCGTGAGCTGGTACAGTTATAGCAGTTTGATGGATAAGAAGAAACATTGATGAGCATGTTAATAAACCTTTTTAAACCTATAGGACAGTAAAATCATAATGCAACATACTGTATATATAAAACAAATTGTCTGTTTTTGTAAGCTTCTCTGTTTTCTTGCTTCTTTCTTCTAGGTAAGCCCGCTGATTGATGAGAACACGCGTAAAAAATTTCTCGTCTACGCTGGAAATGACTACCAAGGTTCAGGAGGCCTAGTGGACTACATCAACAGAGAGATCATCCCTGACTTTTTGGGAGGAGACTGCATGGTGAGGATTCCTTATCATACTGAGCATTGCAATGACTGGCTTAGCGGCTGAAAAAAGATTGTCTCTTGGCCTCCAGTGCGATATCCCTGAGGGAGGTATGGTCCCCAAGTCTTTGTACAGAACGGCAGAGGAGCTGGAGAGTGAGGAGCATCGGTTGTTATCAGATTCAATTTACAAGAGCGCTTCAATCTTCAAAGGAGCACCCTACGAGGTAAAATCTGAAAATATCTGAAGACGACAACAACAAAAAAAAACGGTGTACTTGCAGTCCTTTGTACTGTCTGTTCTCTTTACAGTGATTAGGGTGCCCCCAGCTGTGGTACAGTAACATTGCAGGCAAAATACGTGATGAATGCTGTTATTCTTCTTCTTATATCCTTGAACAGATGCTGATAGAGATCACTGAGGCTTCCTCCGTTATTACATGGGACTTTGATGTGTCAAAAGGAGATGTAATCTTCAACATCTTCCATTCCAAACGTGCTCCACAGCCTCAGAAGAGAGACACTCTGGGGGCTCATGGCATCCCATCCTTAGGAGCTGTTAATGCACAGTTGATAGACAGGAGCTGGGTGCTGGGCAAGGACTACAGTATGGTGGAAAAAGCTCTACTTTGCAGAGAAGGAGAGAGTGTACAGGTAAAATATGGTTTGGAGGGGAAAATTTGAAAAAAGGGGTATTCTCTATGTTTATGAGTGGCATTTTAAGCTGCCTCTTGCATCAAAGCATCTCATCCTGCTACTTTGATGTCTTCACACAGGGCTCTCACATAACACGCTGGCCTGGCTTCTATATCCTCCAGTGGCGTTTCCACAGCTCTCCTGCATGCACTGCCTCCAGTTTGCCCCGTGTGGATGATGTGCTGGCTTCTCTGCAGGTCTCCTCCCACAAGTGTAAAATCATGTATTATACTGAGGTGCTGGCCTCCCATGACTTCAGGTCAGTTTGTTTTCACTCAGCTTTAATGAAGGTCATGTATTTTTTTCCAATAGGATTCAGTGCGGACAAATGGGATTTAAGCTCATTTGTACACAGTGCTTGACCTTTTCTCTTCGGTTCTAGGGGCTCCATGACCAGTTTGGAATCCAGTCATAGTGGTTTCTCCCAGCTCAGTGGTATCACTACTTCCTCCGGCCAATCACGAGCCAGTTCCACCATCTCAAGGTAGCATCTACCCAGCAGGTTTCAAAGGAAGGAATGACTTTGAAATGGCTGACATCGGGATCCAGCTGTGCCTTATCTGTTCAAAGAGACAGAAAAATCTTTTACTTTGACAAGTGATGATCAGAGAAGAACAAAAGTAAACTGTTATTTACTTCTTTTTATTTTTAGCTCACAATTTTGTGTAAGTGTTGTTTGTGTATATCATTGTGATTACATATGTCCGTGTCAATGTGTCAGTGAGGGTGGTTTTTAAATGAAGGATTTCTCCACTGTAGCAAACCCTTTTCCCTTGTCGTTGTTCACATTGTCCACAAGATGTCAGTGTCCTCTAATCAAAATGTCAGCTGCTCACAGAAATTCACCCATTCTTATACCTTTGGGGGGGATTTACCTCATGTAAGTTTTTTATTTAAAATAAAATTAGCACGTTACCTCAAATGTGTCTTTGTGCTTAACTTAAAACACTTGAAAACATGCTGCTTTTGTTTGGAGAGCGTGCTTAATATATTCATTTGGAAAGCAATAGCTGGAACTTTAAAAGTGTGCAGATAGTGCAAATATTCTAAAAATATGCAATAAACTGTCCTAAATCTCACATAATTACGTTTTTGGCTCTTTAGGCCTAGCTACTGTGTTATAACGAGCACCTAATCTGAATGCAATATTGCACAGCCCCTCGTGATTCGGCACAGGACCAGGAAGACAACTGATTTACATAAAACTTTAATTTCCATACACTTATCAGATGCTCCCAGCCACAGCTTAATTGAATTTTCATCTGTTTTATTTTTTCTTTGTTTCAACTTGTGTCTTCCTGCTGCTTAACCCAACATCATTCAAACACCAGCAGAAGTAGTTTTTCAGTCTTACGGAAGCAGGCTTCTGGCTTCCTGCTGGTTAGGAAAGAGATGAACTGAGAATGCCAGGAGCTTATTTACTGAATTACTGCTTGTTCTAATGACCTCCCTAGACTCTCATTCTCTTCACAAATAGCCTCTCCTCTTTCTTCTAGTCGTTTCCTGTTAACACCATTTCTTGAGCAGTCACGTGAAGACTGAAGTATAATACAAGCTTTCACTGGGGTCTGTTACTCAGGTAACGCAGAGTAGGTCAGAGGAATAGTACCATGCAATACATTTTCTTCTAATGAGTTTCTTGTTTGGTTGATTAAACCTCATAGTTACAAGGCTAGCAAACACATTCAGCAGGAAAAAAAAGTTTTGCTTTAATATAACTATAATCTGCACTTTTGACCTTGAATCTTATTTACCTTTGGGCAGTTTAGTTTTGCTTCTAGTGTGTGTTACACCTCTTGCAAACCTGAAAAGTTTTAAAAAAGGCAGCCTCTTAATTTCAAATGTAATTGTAATTAGTGTAATTCAAATGTAATGTAATTGTAAAGTTTTTACACAAAGTTTTAGAATTCACATAATGCAAGCTTTAGGCCTGTCGTCAAGTCTTATTATTCCATGAACCATGTGTCTCAAGAGCCTTATAGCCCAACTGAAATTTCTCATATTCACAGCTAGTGATGGGCAATTTGAGAGGAGCAGTCACATAATATTATTTTAGGTAATGCTACAAGTTTTAATTTCTTGTGTAGAGAATGGTAAAGAAGTTAGAAGTATTAACAAAGCTCTGCATTACTCCCTAATCACATCTTCTCATTGCTTGGCTGTGGCTAAGACCATAAAAAGTCTGAAAATCTTTTCACAGCTATATTCATCTGAATGTATTATTGTTGCTTAGTGCTCATGGGAACATGGAGAATTTATTTGAAATTTGATTTCATTTAAATCGAACTTCCAGAAAGAATAGGTTGTAGAATAGGTTGTTCTAAATAATAATCACTAAAATGAATCTATTGCTTTTAACTTATATGTTTCTGTGAGAAAGCTGGTGGAGACAAATAAAAGCATTTCATGGTAATATATCAAATTTGATCCTGTAGATTTATGAACTTGAGAAGAAAAAGTTCTGAGATTTGTAGCTACTATTTCATTTATTTCCCTCGTACATGCAGTCTTAACTTTTCACCCAACTGAAGAGGAGACCTCCAAACTGATATGCACTAAATTATTTAGAGGCTTGATCCTCTCAGAAAAAACTTTTTTTTTTTTTACATAATTATAGTTTGTAGGGGAAATTGTCTGCACAGGAATAACACAGACTGGACTAGTCTTTCATTGATGTGTGCATCCAGGAAACAGTAAACTTTCCTCCCTTCACCTCCCTTCAAATGGTGGACCTGTCTATTAAACTACTCTCATATTGGCTGGGCTGGGATGTATTTTCTTGACTTGATATACCACTAGGCCTGATTAATGCATCCACAAACAAATAGATACAGTCAAGTCTATTTATCTCTGATGCTTCATACTATCTCCTATCTTGTAACATTGATTTTTTTTTTCCTGCAACAAGAGACCATCAATCTAACCTTAATTTGGGCCAATTTCTGATCCGTGGTCTAATTTGCAATGGAGTGTCAAGGCTGTGCTCATGTCTTCTGCTGTTCTTCTTGGTTCCCAAACATAAGAACTGCTTTAATTTCTCTGGTGGTGTTTTCTTGGCTCACTGACAACTATGTCATTTCTGATCCAGTGTCTCTCAATGGGCACTGAACTGTATACAGGGCAAGGGCCCGCTTAAATTTCCCACCAGGAGTATTTATTATCTAAATCAATCAAATTTGACCACATAATAGCGTTTTTTTTAAGTGGCGACAAAATTATCAAGTGCAATGAATTAAATAAACAAATAAATAAACAAACAATACATTAATCTTGGTGCGATCGTTACATAAAATAAGCGAAACCATAGGTCACGTGGCTGATGTGAATTCGTCACTTCCGGTGTAGATATTACAGTATTTTCTTAATTAGTTAATTAATTAATTTTTAAGTTTAATTTCAGAGGTAACATATTGTCCCTTTTGAATATGTATTTTCTGTCAGAATTATTTTATTGCATTAACTCAGGACAAAAAGGCTCTGCATACTGGTAGGCTAGCTTACTTAGCTGCCAGTGTGTCACGGTTTTGTGGCATTTTTCTTTTGTTTCTTTTTTTTTGTCTTTGTCTCTTAGATTTTCTATACAGTGAAAATTCTATACGGTTACTGTATATTCCTAAATTTTATAATTTTTGTATATACTTTTTTATTACTCGGATACTTTTTGTCTAACCTGTTCCTAAATCACACAGGTGTTAGCAAATACGGCTGCACTCTTGTTAGCATCTGCCTGAGTTAGCCTTTGAAAATTTAGCCTCTAGACATGACCTGTTTCGAATAGAATGCAAAGGTTAAGAATTATTTATTAATCGTTATTTATTAATTATCTATAGTGAGTAAAAGTGTAAATGGTAAAAGGCTCCTCAATTTGAAATCAAAGCGCTTGTCTTTAGTGTAAGATAAAACTAGTTGTATGCCTGTTGCTGAGCATAAAGTGGAAGTATGAAATCATTATTACTGCGACGATTACTGTGTGATCAAAAAGGGGTTGTAATAAAATACATCGTTATTTTCTGCCAAATCTGGATACTACCCAAAGCATGATGTTTGCTGGAAGATTGGCCTGCATTCTGATTTTAGAATGGCCTTGGTGTACCTTAAGGGGCCAAAACAGATCATTAATTCTTTAAAACAGAAATGAACTTATAAAGAGCTTAGGATGAAAACATGAAATCAAAGTTATTGTTCAAAATACCAGAATTATTAACACCAGGGCCAACCTTTACAAACTTCCATTGCCTTTTATTTGCACGCTGCAGAGGAATGAGTAAGAGGCTCTGAATAAGTGTTGATGAATAAGAAATGGTTGAGTAACTCTGTAAGATCAGACACTACCCGAATCACATCATGTCCTTGCTCTCCCTCTTGTGTTTAGGAGATACTGCAGAGATGCAGGTGGGAAATACAACAGCCAAACTACAGCGTGTGGAAAGTGTTTCCTGGCAGCAGCACCAGCTTCTCTCGTCTGACATTATGAGGTATTTACTGTAAGCCAGGCTATAAGTGATCCCAGGATACACGCTGGCACTGCACTGCTTCTTGCCGCCTCTAAGCCTTTGTGCCTTATTTGAAGGGCCTTTTATTGGGCTGTGTAAATCTCCCACCACAAAGGGAAAAATCTATTCTCTGGTGACATTCAGTATATTATAATTTTTATTCACACTCTATGCACAAAGTTGGCGGAGGAGACACAAAAAGTAATAGTTCTAACTCTCTGAAGCCTAAGTTAATAAGAAAACATGACAGAAAGATTAAAGTGCAGCAATAGGTTGCCAATATTATATGAAAGTTGTGAAAAAGTTTCTTACTTATTTATCTGTTTGTTATTTTGATGCCTAGCTTTATAACCTGCAGATATTCATATGTTCACCTTGTCATTTTAATTCTTATTGTCATGTAAGAGAAAAGAAATCCACTGCACTGTGTGGCAGGAAGTATTTCTGTTCATTTTCAATTAACCGAAGGGACAGGTTTTTGTGAGATACGAATGTAGAGAATGTTTTTGACTGTCATGATACCTCAATGAGAAAAATGGCCTCGACAGGCATCAGAGATGAGATATAGCCCTTGACAGGTCTGCCTATTGTATGTGTCTGAGGAAAACTCATCACCTGTCGAGGCCGAAATAACTCTGGGCTGCTGTGTGAGCCATGTTTGGTGCCTTCCTGTCTCCTGTACGGGGAACAGACTAGCGCCCCACAGTCACAGAAGGCTGACAGTCGCAGCGTGACATCGATGAATGCTTTTACCGTGTCTTCCCCCTTGGTGCACCGACTCTCAGTCCTTTCTCCTGCTACATGCTGTGACGGTATTGTGCTTGTAATTGCCTTCAAGACTGGCTTAGGCTCAGGAGCAAGGATTTTTTCACTGTGATCTGTTAAGCCTATTACATACTTGTTGCGTGAAGACATACAATCTAATGTGGGTAAAGGGTGCAGTCTTAGGGGCAATTTGTGTCACTTGCTTTGTAGCCGCCACATCCATTTTTGGCTAGTGTTGTTTTCTGTGGATGATTAGCATTTCAAAGAATTAAAGCAAATACAACAAATGTACAAGTCCTCTTAACTAGCTGTGCTTCACTGGTCTTTCTGTTCTAAAATGAACAAACAACTGGTGGGATTAGAGTACACTGGCACATTACTTTTGATTTCATACCGAAAACATGATATCTCCCAAAACCTTTCTAAATCATGATATTTTTAAGAGCACTATCTGACCTAATTAAAGCTGAGAGCAAACAGTAGCTCCAACAGCCACTCAAGCCAGTGGAAAGCAACAGAAGAAGATCAGATCATACAAATCAGGAAGCAGATGACGGGAGCAGATGTGAATCCTTATTCAGAGTGATAAAATGTGGTGCTAATTATGTTTTGGCATTGGGATTAACACACTTGGCAAAAATCCCACACCCTGACAGAAGACATAATTGTGGTGTTTACTGTGTTCTGTTGTTGATCATACAAACACAAAAAAACTTAGAACGATGATGTTATAATGATATTCAATATGGATCTGGTACTCTTCGGTTCAGTCTTATTTGGTGATTTACCAGCTTTAACTGCATGCAACACAAACCTCTCTTCTCAAAGTTCACATCTCTTCTAAATGCTTTTACTTCTATTTAGAGCTTTGCATTATAGAATGGGGATGTTGTAGCAAAGATTTTCACACAAAAATTCCATGTTTCAATTCAAATTCCAATTCATTGTTAAAAGTGAAAGTTAAAAGTGAAGTTAAAAGTTACTAAGATTTTGTTAAATAACTTTTGACAGTCAGTTTACAAAAACTGAAAGTCATTGTCCAGTCATGTTCATCAAAAATCTACTTACATAAAGTGCTGCACTGTGTAAGTGTCCCATTTTTATCACATATTTTACAGTAAGAATTTCCATCTCAGACAGAATAATACACTCTCCCTTTTTATTACATACCTCCTGTGATCCTTCCCAGTGTTTGGCCAGATATGATGGTAGAGTCTAACTTTACTGGTTTGTGCAGGCATAAAAGCCTGAGGTGGTAATTCTGTCTACAGCAATGCAGCATGTGATTGACAGAAGCTTTATGAGGGCAGTCAATGAGCTTGTAAACATTTCATGTTTCATAGAGCTGTGAGCAATGACCTTGTGTAAAAAGGAATGAAAAGCTTTGGACCATAAATGTTGTGATATTTAGACTGATCTGATCATGAAACATGAGGAGCTGTACTGCAGTACGCTATTAACTTTCAGTGGCTAGTGCCATTAGGCTGTGGATATAGTAAGATTGTCATGAGAGCCTCCTTTGTCCCAGTGGAATCCTTGGATTGTCAAACAGGAGAGGCTAGTGTTTTTACAGCCACTAGAGCTAGTTCAGGGACCGAGCAAGGATACCTTGTAGCTGCTACTCCTTTAGATCTCAACAGTCCTCAGGAAGTTTTTGAAAAAGTCTGTGACTGCTTCTTGCCTTGTTGCTATGACAACGCAATGTGAAAAGGCAGGGAAAAAGTTTTTACAGAATATGTGTGTAATGATCTCCGTTGACCTCCTCATAGTTTCTGTATTGCAGTGTTGAGTTGGCAGACATTAACAACTAAAAATCAGCCGCTGAATTGTTGAACACATATGATATGCATTTGAGACTTTGACATCTGTTCCATAGGTGTGTATATTTATGATATAAGCTGTGCACATTTGGATACTCCTTATGGAAAAAATAAAGACTTCAAATAAAGGGTATGTGTAAATATAGAGCAAGGTATCTGACATATCAGTAAATGCCCTCCAAGGCATTCAGAATGGAAATACTTTAAGTGTACTCTAGGTATTCATTCACAACAGCGAAGGTTAGAGACTGAGATTGTACAGAGAGGATGACCTCGAGTCTGGACACTGACTGCAGAGCTGATTGAGAAGGTTAAACTCCCCGTAAAATCAAATGATATGTCATTAAATTGAAATAGTACATATCTAAGCCTCTGTGGTCGAGTGAAGTGACCATTATCTTATATAGTTTTACATCGATGTGCCTTTGTGCTACCCCTATGCTGCTTTGTGATTAGATGGATCACTGTGTCGGCTACAATCAAGAACTCTCTGTGTCCGGATCAAACACTGCTCAACATCTGAATTGAAATTCCCTTTCTGTCTGTGGATCAAAGCATTCAGAAAGAGATGGGATTATTCTGCAGAGGAAGGTGTAGCTAACGAGCGTGAGGACTTGAACTTCGGCCGAGAAAAGGTTTTGTTGTTTCTGATATATGCTACAGAGTCATATTATGTGCCGAACGCTATAACAAATAGAGATCTGGTCAAAAGTTGTGTCACACATTTGTTGCGATGAACCATTAGGTCTTAAACTGCTCGTTTTCTCTCAACGCAGAGCTCATTGCCCGTGTGCAGCGGTAAAAATAGATAAGTCTATAAGAGTCTTTGGCCTTAGGTGAGTGCTGGCTACGTTCAGAATTTCATTGTCACATTCCCGTGGGCGGCCGACATAATTTGATTGTGATTCGTTTCCAGAGCCCGGTGAGATTTCGCCTTCAACTTTACTGGAACTCTGGAGGCAGGCTGCGCTTTATCATTGCGTTGTATTGTGTTGATTTGCACCACAGTCATTTGTTTACCTGCCATGTTCGATAACCACAAGCCACCCTGTGTACGTTCACTCCGCTGCCGTCAGATACAGAAATATCGCTTTCATAACTGTTTGTTTGTTGTTGAATGGAAGTAAGAGACTGCAGGAAAGTACTCCAAAATAATTTGATTGGAAAGTTATTTGATGCCTGCCAGGGTAAAATGTTTGTCCCACAAAAAGAGCTAGACCTAGATGAGTTTTAGTGTCCCAAGTTTGCTTCCTGGCCTGAGGAGGTGGTTGTTGTTGTTGTTGTTGTTGTTGTTGAACTGTGCTGAACTTTTACAGACACAGAACAGATCAAGAGAGATTCATGGATTTTCACTCCCGCAACACAAATTAGAAAGTCCCAGGTTCAATTATACTCAGTGGCGGTCGTGGGCACTGTTCTAATGAGGGTCAGCAGGGCAAGGCTGAGAGAGTGGGCTCGACTGAACATTACACCTGGGACACTTTTTTTGTACGACTGTCAGTTTGAGTTGCTATGACACCGCCGTCGTACCAATAAGTGTCTTCATTATTTTTGATTGATTTTATGAATTGTATTGCACTCCCCTGGTGTCCGTGTCTGGGCTCTGTCTCTGGCTTAGTTTATGAATTGTTTGCTTAGTTAATTCCTTGTTTTTCCATTGGTTATTCCAACGATTTCCCATAAATTTGTCCATCACAGTGTTGGTTTCATTAAACTTGCCGGAAGCCGATAGAAACCTTGCACCATTGACCCACTACATCTAGCTTTTCATACCACTGTGTCTTAAACATCTGACATGTTCTTATTGACACACTGGCTTTGTCTTGTTCTCCCACACCGTGCACTGTGTTGTTCCACTAATCAATAACATCTCTAACTAGAAAAAAATAGCTCTTTACAGACATCTAATAGGAAAGCCTATTCTTATCTACTTACCAACTCCGATAATTGGTCCACACACAATACTTCAGGTTACCGTAAATGCAGGTACCATTAGAAAAGCGGCGTGTGTTCAGCATGGAGCCAGTGGAAGAAACACGAGACAAAGATAAAGCGAATGGTTATTAAAGGAAGCTGTGGTGCAGGAATGCAGCAGAGGATGACAGGTTTTGAGGAATGGAGAAGATTTAAAGCAGAGCAAAGGGTGGTAGAGAGTTTCTATTTGAATCCCAGATTCTGGCTGAGCCACTGATCCTGTGCTCCTGTGGCATCTGCTTTGCCTTCTTGATTAGCTTCCCTACAAACTTAGGTTTTGGCCTGTGCCTTGTGCCTTGTGTGTCTGTATGTCAGCAGTTTTAGATGTACATTTGTTTGCACAACATACATAAAATACAACTTTAAAACACAAGAAGTTGACTTGTGACTCTTTAAGATGTGATAAATACTGTACAGATGGTAAAGAGTCACTATCTGTAACTGTGATTTCTCTCTACATATTGTGTGTTCACTTAGACAAGAAAGAAGCAAAGCTGCAGTTTACTTCCTGATCAAAGTATAGATGAAATGCTTTGTTGTCACTAATGTATTTTTCTCCCTTTTCCCATTTGTGTATATTTGATGTTTCCCACCACAGACCAGGGAGTGAGGCACTGATGTCTTCAGCGCTTGTACGGAAGAAGAACTGAGCCTCGGAGAGATTTACAGATGAAAGCTGTCAGCGCCACCCTCTCGTCTCAGGGAGCCTTGAGAATAAAATTGCATCAGAGACTCCTGTGACAAAAGTCTACGTAGACCTCAGATAAAAAGGCGGCTGAGAACAAGGGAGACAGGTGAGATTCAACACAATCCACATGACAAAGAGACAATACTGTATGTACTTCAGGTGAAATAATAAGTCTCATTTAGTATGAAATCCAACAAATCTGTGCATTTGCTGGTTTTTCAGTTTCACAGCAAATTAGCACATTTTCACTCACTGAGTGAAAACTGTCATTCTGTCCCTACTGCTCAGTGACTCCCCGTTGCTTGTTTAATGATTGTGTTTTTAGCTACATTTGTGAGTCTGCATTGTGGGTGGCAGCGTGATTCATTACACACCGACTCCCTCTACATCACCCACAGACTAGATTCATTTTTAAAAACCTGGACACTCATTCATTATCGGAAAAGAGCACCGCTTAAAACACGACATTCGAGGTGCTCAGTGAAGTGTTTATTAACACCATCATCTCCTGCGTGTGCTTCAGGGAGACATTTTACCATTTGTCCAAATGTCAAGTGTTTGGCCCACTCTTGTTTTAAAGAGTTTGATGATTCATATGGGAGAGAATATATTTGAAGTTGAAAGAAACTGCTGGTATGAGTTCATGTGTTTTAACGTTACATGAATTCCCTGTTGCTTGTGGGAAAGTACATTTATTTACACATAAACATGGCATTTCAATTGTAATTGTTGATATAAAACGTTTAGAGCTGATACCCACCTCTTAATAAAATGACAGCACTCTTCTTTAATGCTATAAGACCTTCAGTTGAATGAGGATGTACACAATACAAACAACTCAATGAATTTACTGCATTTATAATCCGGGTTAGAGGAAAAAAATAAATGACTGTGACACAATGGGTTCAGGAAAAAAACTATTCTGCGGTGAGCAGCTTTGGCTCTTGTCCCGTGGAGTGTAACGTAATCGTCCTACGTTGCTCTGTCTGTTTACATTGTGTGGTTTTTGTCAGCACGTTTGTTCATAAATATGTGAGCAGCACAAGTTTGAAATATTGAAATGGCCACAAAGCAATTTAGTTCTCAGCGAGCAGGGGTTAGTGGGTACAATCTTGTTAGCATTTTGTATTACACATATCAAAGCCCGACCAGAAGCAATTACACTCTTTTTAATGAGATGGTGCTCTTTGAGAAAGGAAAGTATTATAATGAAGTTTGGTGTGTTTGTTGTGACTTAACAGACAATGCAGACATTTATTTCATGTAGCATTATTTTTAGCTCATTCAAATCCTGCGTGCGTACAGTTCTTTTTTCATCCAGCATTGTCTCTCGGTGCTTTGTCTTTTGATGTTTGTTCAAGTTTCACTGTCTGGTTTGCATTAAACAAGTCATTGAAGTAAATAGATCTTTGTGGAGATTTCAAAACAAAGAAACAAAAAGTGATGTTTAAGTCACTAATAGCAAAAAAAAAGGATTATTTGGCAACACTGTTCTTTTCTTGTTGTGCTTTTTGTAATACTTTTGCATTCTTGCTGCAATAAAATGGGATGTCACCATATAACCCCATATTAGCTGGTCTCTGATAAGACAAGCTGTGGGAAAATAAATGTATAAAAGCAAACAAATCTAGATGGAAAGATGATAATTATATGTCATTGGTTACTGTTTGTCTCTCTTTTGATACATTAGTGTGTGTTCTGGGTGAATGATGTCCCATATGACATAAAGGGACACAGAGGGGAAGCCAAGTCCATTGAAAAGCCAGCTTTATTAACATTTTCTTGACAAAGCCACTTGCCCTGATCGAGGGAGCCTGACAAAGGTTACAGCCGAAAAGGCCAAAGCAGATTGTGTGAGTTTTATTAAAGGATTCTGCCAATTTTCGCTGTGCTTAAAGGTTACACAAAGTAAATGCTAGTTGGCTATTGTTATGCTTCAGTCCCAAGGCACCAATCTGTCCTTTTTATGCTTGTCTCCATTGTAGAGCAGAAAGGCAGCTTTTCCCTCTTCTGTTTCCCTTGTGTCAAAAGATCCTGATGGTTACCTTGGCATTTATATTTTTCATGTTTTTCTGCCGTTTACACTAAAGTGTGTTCTAATTCATTATACTTTAATGCACATAGACAGGCAGATTGAGCACTTTGATAGGGCAGCTGTGTGTTGTGTAAGGGAAGTATAGGTCGAATGTGTTAATGTGTTAATATTTTTATGTATATACTTTATATTCTTGTTGTACTCCTGTTATGTCTACAGGTTTCAAACAGCTCAAAGTCTTGGTTTTAAATGCTGTATTTGACATTGTTTGATCATCAGTTCCTGCTTGACAAACTCTGTCCTCCTACCCAACAGAGATTTCTTTGAATCCATTGGTGACAGGGCTCTATCCATGCCCCACTTTGATTTAGTCTATATATTTATACTATATACTTTCTCTCCTGATGACCTAAAGCTTGTGGAAACATTAACTCAAAGCCTAAAGGACATTAACACCTGCATAAACCAAAATGTCTTGCTACTAAACATAGATAAAACTTAATTATAAACTAAAAAGACGTCAGGTTGCTACTCACCTCAGTACCTTTTCTTGGGGACTCAATATTCATCTCCATTTGAACAACATCATATTAACAGGTCAGCATTCTTACATCAAAACATTTTTAAAATCAAACCTGTTGTAACCAGAAACATTAATGAGCTACAAGTCATGTCTGCACTATAGACATAACAGTACTAAGTTGTTGTATCCCATATGAACACACACTCAGTTCTGTCTGATATAGTAATAATGTTGGCCAGCACATGTTTTCATAGTTTTTTATACAAGTTTCTGTGGCGCAGGACACATCATTCTGCTTTTCCTGGTGACAGCAATCAAGTGAGGACTGATTATATCTTAGCCAATACAATAATGACCGTTGTTCATTAGTGTAATGATGATCCCCTGAGTCCACAGCCCCAATTAGCATGACATGATTTACTTTAGTCATCTGTAAAATGCACAATAGTAGGCGGCTGTGTTTTTAGGATTTACTTACATAACAGTTTATTTAAATTTCAAAGGTAGGTAGTCCCTGTCTTGTTCTGTTTGAGAACACAGAGCAGTAGTACATGTACTGAACGGCATTGTGAGAGTGGGCGCTGCCATAAAATGCACTGTGGAGTTGGCGGCGGTGACTTGTATAAAGTTGAAGCAGTGTGGTGTATGTATATATATACACACACTGCAGGTTGCTCATTAAGAGCGCTATAGGGATTTACTATGTGAAGCTGCCAGGTGCTGCAGTGCTGCACCGCACGATGTGGAGGGAAGATGGGACAGTCATTGTCAGAGGATTGTTCTCCACCAGGTGAAGAAGATGACTGTGCTATTATAGTGCCCCTGTCAGAAAAACACCATATTAATGGAGGCACGTAACTTTTGAATTCGAGTGTACAGTGTCTGAAGCAACTATTGTATAAGCAGCTCCTCCAAGGCATCATGGGTAAACTCTGGGGGAAGCTTTGCCCCAGCGGTTGTCACTTATCAAGGTTTAATAGTATTTTCTGTCTAGTGCGGAGTTTGTGCAGACTTCGTTGTGTTGAAAATGAATATGATGCTCTTACTCCAAATTGCCTATTGGCATAAATGTGTCTAAATGCCCTATGGTGTTTTTTTTCACTAGCTGTGAATTTTGTATCAAAATTCGTTTTGTTTGTTTTTGTCCAGGACTGACTTTATAACAGAGCAATGCAAACATCTCTACAAAATCATTAGCAGTCATGTGTTGCAGTGCTGTATTGTTATCCCACCTTGTGTAGAGCTTCTGCGACACTTCGGTCCCATTTTGACAGTAGTGGGGTTTAGAGGAAGCTCTCACAGAGCTGTTGCTGATGCCTCTGAGGTCATGGATTATTCATGAGCGATGGAGGGAAATGACGCAGGGCATTGTGGGGCTTGGATCCCGGTGAGGGCGATATCGCTGGTTACATCGGGCCAACACAAAAAGCTATCACCTCAAGTGTGTCTGCTGCGAATCATTACAGATTTACTGCACATAATTATCATTGGTGGAAATTGAATTTGTTTTAAGCTACATACAGATTTTTTCAATATTTTGGCGAAGAATAACTTTTCTTTCTTATTATTCAAAATTCTTGCAGTGTAGCAGTCACATAATTTTGACAAGGATGGGCTAGGATTGTTTCAAAACTTGGCCTCACCAGAAAACTTGAAATAAGTTTTGTCTTTTTGACTTCACATCAGCTCCTATTTTGATACACATAGCACTGAATGTCAACCTTAATGTGTAGAGTGTAGACTTGATGGCGTTGTTTGCATCTTTTCTTTCCTTCTCATTGTCTTGTTCTGTACTATGTATTTTCATGAAACCATGCTGTGCTTTCAGAGACCGGTCATGCACGTGCTGGTATTGTACTGATAAAAATATGCGACCTTCAGTTGAAAGAACAGTAATAGCATTCGAACAAAAGACAGTTAATAGAAATGCTATTTGTTTCCTGGGAAATAATACAGACACATTAGAGCAAAATAGAGCTCAGCAAGTTGTAGCAGGCACATCATTGCTGCACTACCTTGAGCACAATTTGCATTTATCATTTTACCTAGAACTTGCCAATACTAGCTTGTACAGTATTTCAGTGTAACAAACTAGGCACGTTTCTTTATTCATTTGATGTGGCTGTATTATGTTGTGGTGCACCTGCTCTGTAAGTGTAAGCACAGACTGAGCGGCCCACCGTGCCCGGCCGTAACTGCCCCGCGTGGGGTACAGCTCCGGGAGGTCCTGCGGTGGCTCTATTTGATTGACCTGATTATTAATAAACAGCCTCTGGCAGCACTCCCAGAAGGTTCAGGGACCGTGGCACCTTCATGAAAAATGTTCCTGTTGCTCTGGCGTCTGCTGCTAGATGCTTGTGGATATAGCACAAGCATGGCCCACTGCCAAGAGCGAGTGTGTGAGGAGAGAACAGAACGGGTCATTTTTAAAAGAGAGGGAGGGAGATTTATGATGAGTAGTAGCTAGAATTATGGAGCATTCATGTCACGTCAGATTTATAGGAAACATTATGGATTATACTATCCAGGTTGTAATTACAGTGAGGGTGTACACTATGTTCCTGGCAGACTTCAGGGATTCTCACTTTTCATCACACACTTTGACAGAGATTGTAAACAGACACGAACAACTGCAGCCGAACAAAGCAGAGTGGCACTTCAGCTGCACCTCTTGCAAATGGGTTTAAAGAAAAATCTGATAAGATTGATTAAGGAATTTTTCATTCGTTTATCTGCCTTGGAATGTACCGAATCTAATCAAGACACCCACGAAAACATTCAGATTCAGATGTAAGTTGTGGAAGTTTGACAACTGCAACCAAAAGCCTTCAAACTTTTAAAAGAAAAATTAAATCAGCAAAATGTTTACTCAAGCAGCAGCACCAGGCTCCAAGCTAAAAAGAACTCTGTCATTCTTTGGACGTTGGACTTCGGTAGAAACTAAGTTGTACTTTTTCACTGTGTTATCATAATATACTCTGTGCATCTAAATTTTGAATACAGCATTACAGCTAAACCATATCACTGTCACTGTAAAGTTTATTTCAATCTTTCTTTGGACAATCGTGGTTGACTTAGAGAAAATCTAAAATTCTAAAAGTGTGTCCCCTCTTGAAGAACAAATATACAGTAGGCTAACACTTTAAGGATGCACACAAAATGCTTTCCCAAGAAGAAGGCTTTTGTCAGATACTTTGACAAAGCCTTGCTGGGTGACACTCCTGTAGGGAATTTCCTGTGCTGAGAGGAAATGCATTATTCATTCATTGGCATGGAGGGCTGAGCATCACCCTGACAGCTGCTGAAGTAGCTCTGAGATTAAGCAAGTGCAGACGTGTGCCACATGGAAAGGCTTTTTGTTTCGGCCAAAATCAGCACTGGCTTCCCATCAGTATGCAAAACACTTTTATGGAAGCCTGCGCTGTTGCTGAATGTTACAGGCTATTTGGTTAATGTAATACGATTTAATGGGGATTTAACATTTAAGTATTTATTTGACTGCGTAAATTGTGCTCCAAACATTCTCAATAGTACACTCTGGAAAGGACATTGATGTTGAGTCCAATCCAATGCTTTATTCATCTCCACTCTCTGCTGAAAAAGGCTTAAATGCTCAAATTCAAAAGCATATTAAAATAAAAATAACAGGACTCAGCAGTCGTATGATTTAATAAAAAAGATGCAATCAGTACCATTTTCTGTATGTGTGCGTATATTCTGATGACACTAAAGTGCACTCCTTTAAGCATTAGGAACTGTCTGTCACCAAGATGATCTTTCTCAGCAGAAATGTGACACTTACATTTCTCTCACGCCAACCTTAAGTTTCTCTTCATTTCTTTATTCTTATGTTATACATTTTTTATCAGTGATTTGATGAAACATTTCCTGAAACATTTTCACACATTGTGACTTTTGAACACGTCAGTCACATAAAGTCACGCCAGAAACATTGAGGTGTGTGTTTGCTTGTTATCAACAACACCAGGCTGTGACTAAATCTTCAATTAGCTCTGACCTGTTTTCCTCCGTGTCATGTCAACAGCTTTTCCGTTGAATTGCGGATGTGGATGTGAGGGCGTGGACTTCTTTTGTGACCCTTTTCTCCAAAGCTAATTTGAGTCAGGGAGCATGCAAACACATACCAATTAAGGCTGTGGAACAGTGGAGAGAGGTCAACAGTGAGTGAGTAATATCTGCTTGTGCCAAAAATACACCTGGCAAGATCTAGGCCAAGACTTAGGTCAGGAATAAAGACCTGATTCGGTGCAGTTTGTAGGGTCAACAAGGTTAGGTGGAGGTGGATTAGAGAGTGGAAGTGAATTTTTTTTACAAAAAAGCCCAAGAAAGGACCTTACTTAGAGTGTGTATACAGATACGTAGGTGTGTTTACATTTGTGGATGGCTTAATTCTCCACAGATCTGCTCTGAAATCCAACCCAGTGTGTCACAATAGCTGTGTTTAATGGCTATGCGATAGGTAAGAGCTGAAGTGGCTCTGGTGTCTGGGGAAAAGTCTATTGATGAGAAGACGACTCAGAGGTAGGGAACGGAAACCAATTTGTGGGACATATGACCTGACCGTGGTGGGACAAAACAGAGGCACGAACAACAAAAGGAGAGCCTTCAGACCCCACGATCTCTAATGTGAGCAGTGTCAGCTTTGATTCATTTGCAGTGAAGCTCTATAGAATGTGATGTATGGCCTTGATGCCACGGTTCTGCTGACTCGGACAGACGTGTGTTTACAGTACAGCAGCAATAAAGACTGTTGTTTTTATACAGACCAGAGGGTTCACTGAAGTTCTCGAGATCATAAAAGTACAACAAAAATCCACAGTGCTGTAGAAAGTTAGCTGTGTCTTGTTTCTGGTACATTCAGGGATGTGACTTGATTTGTAAATGCTGCTGGTTCTTAACTGGTTTAGTTCACGTGTTCATTCATTCTTCTTCTGCTTAGTCCTTTAATGGATTGCGGGTGACTGGAGCCTATCCCAGCAGCTTTAGGCCTGAGGAGGAGTTCACCCTGGACAATGGCCAGTTAGTCACTTGGCTAACACTTAGACATTGACATTGACAGACAACCGTACACTCCCACATTCGTTCACATGTTATGGTTATATTATATGGTTATATTATAGGTTATGTTCCCACTTTGAATGGGTAGCATGCTCCTTCTCATGCTCTGTTTTCTTTTTTGAGGATTGGAGGATTATATTGGGGTTGTGTTTTATATTAACTTCAATGGACTGCTACACACTACTAATCTTTTGATGAGTAAAAAATGTCTCTGTGTAACTGTATTGATTATTCACTGATGGAATATGCCATCTTTTTATGTCTCCCATTGTTTTTTTCTGTATTTGAAACTGAAAGATATTTGAGTGTATTATGACCAAAGACAGCTAAAGTAGTGGATGGCCAGATTGTGGTATCCATGTACCTTCACAGTGGACCAGAGTCAACCAAAAAAATTGAACCAGAGGCAGTTATCACCATTTGAGCAAGGTCAGAGCGCTGACTCACAAAAGATGGATAGTTAGGCTGGTAACTATATAGCTAGGGATGCTAACTGCCAGCACTAGCACTAATGTGGTACCAGTGTACAAGTGGTAATCAGTTGGATCTCCAAAAAGTGAAAAAAAGGGGTTAAAATAAAGACATAAGATCAGAATGTGATGTTGATTCATTTTCTACAGCTTGTCCTGCTGTTGTGGTGGGTTAGAGCCTATCCCAGATACTACAGGCATGTGGCCCCCAGTAACTAATATTTTCTTATGATGTGTGTTAATAGGAGCAAGCTGATACTGTATAATAACTGGTGTCTGTGATCAGTATAAGGAGAATAAAATGTACACCTTTATGATTCAAGTATCACAATTTATTACAAAAACTAGAACTTTTCATCTGTTGGTGTGGCCATGCTTAAAGCATATAACAGTACAGTAGAAAACGTTAACCCAAAAGGAGGATAGTAAAAGCAAAGGATGCTGGCGCAGCATTTACAGAAGTTAAGACATGCTGTTACTGTACAAAGAACATTCCCATTGAACATCTGCAAAATGCACCATTGTCATCATCAAACGGCATTTCACCATCAACACTCGAGACCAGCCTCATGTGTTACAATAAACACTTCTTGAAAAGCAATTTACACAAAATAAACACCAACACCCTGCAAAACATAATGAATGTGCTGAGTTTTTTCAACAGCCCAAGGCACTCAGGCTCAAATGTTGGCAATAAATATATCTTTTTTTTTTCTTTACATAAAATCACATCAAGCAGGTGGTGGTTGAGAAACAATAGTGATAGAGACAACATGAGGAGAACACACTCCTTTCTAAAGTCCACCGTGTCACTCTTCACAGTGAAAATCCCTGGCAGTCGAGACACTTAAAAGAACCTTTTCAAGTCTATCATTTAGTTGAATTGCATGGCATCTGTTAACTAAACACTACTGGACCTCCTACTGCACTGTGATGGCCAGCTGTGATTTCGGACCCGGGGCAGTCCTGCGCTCTCTGGACTGGATCCAGCTTCTCTTTGAAATGAAACCACGGAAACCTGACGGACACCAGCTGCCTCCGTCCCACGTGAAAATGTGACCTTTTCATATCTTGAACAAATCCAGTTGCTGTTCATTGAATCAATCGCCTCTGGATCTCAAATCAGTTCAGTGCTGTGTGACGACAGCGGCGTGGACAAATGTACGGCTCATCTCTTCCCTGCGCTTCAGTTGAGCTGACGGCACGCTTCAAATGTCCACTTGGAGGCCCCGCCGTAAATATCGAGACTCGTTTCCATCCAGGCAAAAACGTTTCCCACTTGGGCTTTGCTGCTGCACGTCGCTAGATTATAGATCTCTCCCACTGATAGTTTCCGATCCCAGATATGAAAATTTGCCAGGTCTCCAACAAAAGCTTGTGTGGCGTCAAATCCTCCTCCGAGCATGTCCTGTGGTGAAGACAAATGGATTTAATCAAGGCTGATATCATTTTTCCTCCCCCGGCTGCTTTGTGGATTATCTAGATATTTTGACTTGATTAAAGTGAAGGCAGAATATCTTTGATACATTTCAGTTAAAGATCTAATCGTCTTTATCTAATTACATGCTGAATTTGTCATTCGGATTCATATAAGTCACAATAAAGCTATTAATTATTATGCTAACTTGTCTTAATATATAGAGCTAATAAAATAGAAGAACACACTAAAAATATATTCAAATCCCCAATTGCTTAGATACCAAACCTAATTTTGATCTTCCTCTAATCTCAACAGAGCAATGTTAGTTATTACTGTGTGAAAAATCCACAACAACAGATACAACATGGCCACTGCCCAAATTTAAATACTGCATAATGAGGACTCCTAAGACTGCAGTTCTGCCTTCACCTAATCAGCTTACATTCACAATAGACTACATAATGACTGGAATAAAAGAAGTGAGGTTTACCTGCTCTTGTCCAAGGATCAACAAGCCCTGTGGTTTAATGGGGTGGTAAGGGGCCAGATTCTCCCCACTGCCCCTCTTGACTCCATCTTGGAACGCTTCCCACACTCCGTCGCGGGTGGTCCAGGTCACGCAAATGTGATGCCACTTGCCGTCGTTTATCAGAAAGGGCAGCTTTGCCACCTGGAATACATCAGACGTTCGTGAGCGCTCATGTCCAACACGTTTCATCTCGAGAGTCAGACATCACTCTGTTCATACCTTATCGTTGATGAGAATCTCCATAGGGTTGTTCCCCCACTCAATAAGGACCAGCTCGTTGGCTTGTCCAGGGACTGCGTAAGAGAAGGGTGTGCCCACTCCTGGAGAGGCGTTGGACTTGAGCCACATGCACACTGTGAGGGCGTACATCTCTGGCAAGCTCCTTTTCACTTTGGCATACATGTAGTTGGTCCTGAGTGGGAACGTGAGCTGGAATTTATCCAGAGGCCTGTTTTCTCTTTGACCTGTGAAGGACAAATATTGGTTGGGTTAGACGCCTTGCTTTTGATTGTAAACGTCTGCTAAATCCAACATTATGCAGTGGCACTCTTTTCCATTTGCCTAAACTGATATTTCATTCCCAACATGCTGGGGATTTACATCGGAATTACGTTACACAACAAATCCACAATCGTTATGCGCCAGATTTGTTTTAATCTCGCGTGAGAAGTGCAGCGCAGGGGAGCTGCAGGTTGCCTTGTTATTTTTCCCGTCACACTGTGTTACTGGCATCAAAGTTTAAAGCATCAAATGTATCTAAGGAAAGTGGTGCGCTTCACCTCAGCGCTCGGGAAAAGCATGTTATTAGTCGCTACTCACAGCAGCAAAAGTGAAACCATGAAAACACAAACAGAAATGTGTGATCCCTGTACCTTTCTCCAGGTCCGTGATCCTCTGGTGGAGCGAGGTGAGCGTGGACTCCACTCTCCCGCGCTGCTCCGTCTCGTTGCGCAGCCCGTTCCTTCCCTCCTCGATGCTGTTCACTCGGGACAACACCTGCTTCTCCAGGTCATCGATTTTACTCTGGAGCAGGTCTTTGAGGCTGTTTGCCTGCATCGAGTTATTACTGCGACTATATTGCTGTCGGGGGAAAGAAAACAATGCAACTTCTTTTTAAATGCATTTTTCCTCACTCCTGTCTATTTATTAAAGAGTTTGTTTTAACTTTAACCAGCTCTAATGACGCCTTTGGGTGCATTATAATGTCGGTTAGATGTGCATAAGTGGTCCTCAAAAGCCGATGCCTACCTCGAGGTTCTCCAGTCTCTGCTTGAGCGACTGTAAAGTCTGTGACAGTTGCGCCAAAGTGTCCGCGGGGCCCCTGGACACGTCCCCCATGGTGTTTTTGGTCCCCATGTCCTTCCTCCTGGCCCCGGGCTCACCGCTCTGACTTTCACACCGCGCCAACTTTGAGGTCAGCTCCCTAATGGTCTCCTTTTGGTTCATGATAGTCTCCTTCTGCTGCAGGACCGTCTCACGCAGCTGCATGACGGTGCTCTTCAGGTCGTCTCCGGGAACACTGTTCTGCAGCGTGGCCGCGCATATGTCCATGTCCTTGGGTACGGACGTGCAGATGAACTGCGTTTGGCCAAAGTTTTGAGAAGAACTCTCCAGGAAGAAGCAGCCCACAAGGAAAAGTCTCCAATAGATCCCGCGCGTTGTTGTCCCCATGTTAGCGCCTGAGCTAGGCTTGTTTTTAGTTTCCGTCACTCGCTCCGCGGCTGCGTCCCTCTTTGTAACGCATCTGTGGAGCTGCAGCCGCTTTTATAGCGCCACGTCCACTGCATCACGCGCGGAGAGGGGCGGGTGCCGCGCGCCCAGTTGCAGCGTCACATTCAGTAGAAGAAGCCCATTTTGCTTTCAGGCTCCACGTGTTAAATCTTTCATTACTTGGACTGTTTGTCATTTCTCTCTGTGTATTATTTATCCAGAGTTTGTAGGCGGCGCGGCGCGGCGCCAGGCTGTGGAGCCAGCTGTGCGCGCTCCGCTCTGTGGACGTGGATGCGGAGCTCAACCTGGAGCAGTATGTGGCAGCTTCAGGACCAAGGACAGTTCCGTGTTTTCTCTGAGCACAAACACAGAGGTAGTTTTTGCTCGTTCACGTGTCACTGACTGGGCATTAAGCTGGATTCTTTTCTGTTAAAAAGGCGTCTTTCAAGTGGAACACTGTAAATCCTGTTAAAGTAAAGATTTATGGTCTGTGCCCACTGCCTCTTTGCTATAATTATCTCAGTATTTCACCACCTTAAATGGACAATTGTCCCCAGGCAATTTACTACACCAGTTCTTCTCTCTTACTTTAGTTAGAACTTTCTGTTGGCCACATTTCAGCTCTCACTTCCTTTATTTATAGAATCAAATGCCCTGCTCCACATTGAATGTACACTTAGCTTAGCTTATTTGCATGTCAAGGCGAATACATTAGAGCAGGGATGTTTGGATCTAAATCTGGGCTTTTAGAAATAACTGCACATTGACACGGTGTGTCCATTTGGGATTTAAGAAATGATATCAGGTTACTTCAGTCTCTCTTTCCCTTTAAAGTGATGCAGATATTGCATTTTCTATTAAACAAACTGTGAGTAAAAGAGATCCTAAGACTCTCTTTTTGTGTTAATTCCTTTTTTATTCTTCAGGGGGACCCAAATTTGTAATAAAGGTTAGGTCCTGAAGTTTATTTCAAGTTCTTCCTGATATCAGAACTCAGAGCTGCTACACTGTAGTACCTCTGTAATTACAAATATCATCCCATCCCTGTGGGCTCACCAAAACAAAGCTAAACAACAGATTTCTTTTTATTTATGGCAAATGCTCATTGTTCACTCTTTGTTGCATTATCTGTCGATGTGAGACACTTTCAGTAACGATAATGGGAAAAGGGTTCAGACATTTGACTGCTGTAATCCCTGTTTGAATGAAACGTAAGACACAGATTTAAGGTGAGAGAGGATTGTGCCTGTCTAACTTGAATGTGGCATTAATGTCATACAAACAAGGCATTTACAAACTTTTGAGTTTCTGGTAGAGTCGGGAGGAATTTTATCTGTGGCTTTTTAGCAAAGTGGTGAATAGAGCAGAAACATAGGTCAAAGCAAACATTTTTTTTGAGTCTCCATTAAAAGTGAGCACAGCAATGATTTGACTTTTACTTTGACTCAAATACAGGGTCAAAAGAAGAGTTTGCTGCAAAATCTAAAATAGAAATTTTATTTGTAGTCATGTAATGTTCAGGCATCCACTCTGCCCTCGTCCAGGAACCTCTGTAAACAACCTCTGCCAAAGGAAGAAAACGCTTTGGTAAAAATGCAGTCCTGATTTTTTTTTCTATATTGAGTTCTTAGTTATTACTCATGTATGTTTTGTCTAATGCAAAAGAAGCCCAGACACATTTGCCGTGAGACTAAATTAGCATATGCAACATTTCTGAAGTCCAGCTCCTATGAATTTGTAATTCAGCCTTTCCGACATAACCAAGACACTCTCAGTCACATTCGTAAAGTAAAAAACGTGACTGAAGTGCTCTCTCCCAACTCAAAAAAACACTTCAATCCCACAATTGTTTTCTGTCCACGACTATCCCTCAAATGAACTCTCTCCTCCTAATGCCACACGTGCAGTCTGTAAGTCTGCCACATTTTTCTTCGATTTAAAACGCCACCTCCAACAGCTGCTGAATTTCTAATGCGATCTGCAGTGGCCATGAAATAATAATAGGCCTGGGATGAAATGATTATTTGTTGTGCAAGCGAGTGTGCTAGACACCGGAGATAATAATGTGACACAAACAGCTGGCAGTAGCGCCTCACTCTCCTCTACTCTCGGAGTCCACCTGTTGTGGCCCGCACCAGCTCCTTAATAATGCATTCAAATACATTCTCCAGCAGCAGTGATCAATACTTGTAATCTCACATGTCGCTACTCCGCCGTCAAATTCTGTTCATCAAAGGCTTTAGCAAAATACATGTCCAGTGAATTCCAACAGTCATGAAGCTCAAGACACAATGGCAGGCAAATTGAATCATGTTTTACGTCTGAAACCTGCAGAAAAATGTCTACGGTAATGTTTTAGAATTGGTGTCAGAAAGATATTGTTTTCATCTAATGCGGAAAACTGTAATTGTGTATTATAATGGGAATGATCTGTGAGAACACAAGAGCTTAAGACCTGATCTAGGATTTAACGTCAAGGTTTGTCAAGGTTGGTCCACTTGTGAATAAAATAACACTTGACACTGAACAAATGGCGTCGGAAAACTTACTGAGAAAGTGTCTATTCCAGCACTGGCTAATACAGCAAAACAATGCAAAAAAAGACAAAGACAATTAGAGAAAAGGGAGGTAAAGTGAGCTTAGTCGCAATTTTCTAGCACTTTAACATTGTCGCAGCATTTTTAACGGTAGCCAATGCAACATGCATAGGTAAAGGGAATACTGTTACAGCTGCAGTGCATTTAAAACACCTTTTAACCTGGATATGGATCTGAATTGGCTGATAATCTTAATGTATTAGTATTTGATGTTTTAGCTATCCCAAATTGTTGTATATTTATGGATGGAGTGTGAAACCCCAGACAATTACTGTACTGTAATAACATTTGCAGCTGTTCGCATTTTGCAGAAGTGATGCTCATTTTAGACCCTAAGTCCACCCAGCAAGATTAAGCATTTCATAACATACAGTACTCTCGAAGCAACCTACCTTTACTGTATACTGAATTAGCCGTGTGACAGCCGCAGCCACGTGTCATCTGAACGCAAAGGTTTTTCATTATTCTTAAGAGCAGACGCTTAATTAAGTTGCCTCTACAGTGCAGCTCAGAGGCCAGGGCTACCTTTGGTGTAACAGAGAAGGAAAACAGCTGCCATTTTGGGGTCGCATTGTGCAGTGGCTGGGTGGAGTGGAGAAAATGTCAAGCAGTGCAGCACAGTGTAAAAAAGTGGCCCACGGAGGCTAATTAAGACAGAGACATTTATTCTCATAACTTCACGTCACTTATATTTTTATGATTTCCCTTATGGTCTGCAGATGGACCTTTTTATACTCTGTGATTGCTTACCTTATGTTTTATGAAATGTTGGGGTTTAATTAGTTTTCCTTCTGCATAAGCCCCACCGTGGTCTGAAATTGACACCATGCATCATGTGACATTTGCATAATTGTCTCTGCTCACACACACACAAACATTGAAATCTCTTCTTTTACAACTTTCTTAATCATCATTATATTTAATGTCATGTGCTGTCATTAGATTTTGTTATGTTTGTGTGCTAATACGCGTCCAAATCCATGACTATTATTTCGATTATTTAATAGTTTATTTGAATGCTTTTTCGGGATGAAAAGTTTTGCCCACAGTGGTGACTATCCTTTATTTGACAATATTGGTAAGTATGATTAAATTTTTTATAAACTTTGTAAACAGAGGTATAAATCCTGATGACTCTGGTAAATGTGGTGTCCCTGGGTCTTGTTGCTACTTTTTTTGAATTGCACTGTTGATTTGGGAATGGGATAAATGCAGGTGACGCAGTAGTCTTTCAAGACCCGAAGGCATGATACATTATGAATTACACCTTTTCAGCTTCAGATCTCAGACAGCCTGTTGGATTTGATTTAAATCTCGGCTCGGCTCAGATTGTTTCCGAAAAGTAGAAGCCTCAGTAGAAGTCTGTCCCCGACACAAATCACATCACGTACAATATAAAACTGGTGTCTGTGCTACATGTGTTTAAGGAAGCATGTGTACTTGTGGTTATTGTTTTAGTCAGTACTTCCTATACTTAATGGAACGCTCAAGGAAGGGTTGTCATGGACTTAGCTGCTAGAGCTAGGTATACAGTGAATCATTATGGAGTCACAGTGGATTCCTGAGAGAGACCTGTGGTCCACTTGTACGACTAAAACAGCACCTGCCTCTGTGATATTTATTTGTTCAATGAGGGTTCATGTCATCATCCCAAATGGAGAACCCCACGCGTCACTTTCTTTTTTTACCTTCAGTTTTACAGTCAGTATTTACTTGTTTGTCACGTGTGTAGCTTATTATTGCCTCAGCGTGTATGTGGCAGGTTATTATTGGGCTGTATATGGCATGTGTCCATAGCGGCGAGCAGCTAGCCAGCCACCAACAGAGTGGAGGTGGGGTCTTCGAGGCCTGCGTGCGCCCCACTCAGCTGTCAAAGAAGCAGCAGAAGCATGAAGCGCTGTCAGGAGATGGAGTCTAATGAAGGGATGTACCCTCGCTGAGCAACACAAAGGAGAAGTGAGTGACTCGCTCAAGGCCTGTGTCTGGCACCTTCCCTCGGCAGGAGACTCTGAAGACATCATGCTGGATCACGCCTGGCAAAGAAAAAAGGCAACGGCAGCTGTAGAAAACTTACTCAGTTATTAAGATTCAAGCCGCCCACACTGCTTCTGCGCTCATCAACAGCCACGAAAATGTTAAAAAAAACAAAAACTTTTAGGACTAAAACGCTGCACTCGTTCAGGTCTGTCTTCAGGCTTGCAGGAGTTGAAGAATATTTTTGCCTATTTTTCCTTCAGGTGTTTGAAGTTTGGCTTCAGCCTATCCAGATCAGTGTTAATTAACCACTAGCTGGAAGAATGGTGTCTGAAGGGAGTCTCTTTTATGCTGAAGCTTCCATATATCGTCTAACGGGTTGAGTCGGTACAAAAATAGTCTGCATATGTTGCAGAGTGCGGGGGTGAAAGTATGATGGCAAGGAGTCTGCACGCAACCTAAGACACAGCTGCATGCACTGAGTCACCTTGCTGCGAAGCTTTCAGAAGAAGCCTTTTTAAAATGCACATGGTTGAATTATTTTCTTTTAGCAAATAGGCCTAAGTAATTAACTAATTCATGGTTGAACCTATGTCAAGTCAATGTGTATTAAACCAACCACGTCTCAGTTGCAGTTTATCCAAAGCCATTACTTCCTCTTTTGGTCAAACTTGGCCATGTACCACAGCCACAGGACTAGGTCTGATGACCCATCGTCTGTGGGTATTGTGAGCATTAAAAAGCCTGTGGCTGTACAGTATGTGTTGTCCAGCACATGTGAGACTGTCTGGCCTTGAACTGAGTTACAGTATAAGCACAAGGATATTACCGTGATGCAATGTGAGATGTGATTATCTGAGGCAACACAAGTAAAGATGTATTGATTTAGCAGTAAATCAAGATCTCTTTTCCTCCATCTTCCTGTAGAGTAAGAAAAGCTGGGGTATTTTTGCTTCTGGCAGAGCTGAGAAAAAGTGATTCTGGCTTTGCAAATTATTATTTTGAAACCTTAACAAACAAACAAACAATAGAGCTCTGCATTTGTAGACCATGCAGTTACCTCTTAAATTAGAAACCTGTTAATAATTGTTGCAAATAGTGCTTCTTTGGAGCACAGTAAACTCTATAACCCAGGCATTTCCAATGACAATTGGGGAAATTAAAATGAAATTGCATTATCTTCCAGTTTGTATAATAAATTGTAGGTGTTAAAGAAAACATCTCATTACCTTAATGTCATTAGGTTATTGTTATTCTTCTATCAGCTTGTTTTTATTGGAGATCCAACACCCAAAGGTTTTCTTGTATTTTTTTGTTGACTGCTGTTTTGTTTAAGGGTAAGGGTGACTTAGGAGCTAGCGCAGGTGTCCAGTAAGTGGAAGGTTAATTCCAGCTCCCCCCTTTCACAGTGTCCTTGAGCAAGACCCTGATCCCCACTTTGCCTCTATCGCTGTGACACCACTAAACAAATGTATGTGTTTGTGAGAGCAAAGTGGTGAATAGATGCCTCATGTAAAGCACAATGAATGCCAGTGTTAGTGGAAAAGTGCTTTAGTGTTTTAGAAGTAACAAAATGATTACAGTCAAATAAGCAGTGTAGAGATTTTGTTTTGTTTTGTTTTTTTTGGAGGAAGAAATGTTTTCAAAATGTCAAGAGGCTAATGATCCACAGGCCTTTTCACATCAACACATCTGATCCCACTGAATACAGTTTGGAGACCTGTGCTGTAACCCGTAAAGCAGTGTGTGGATAAATGTGTGGCTTTGAGGGATCAGTTGCTCAACATGAAGACAGCTTCTCCAAACCTCTGTTAACCTCACATCTGTGTGGAATAATAAAAAACAGTCAAAATTGCAGATAAGAATTCCTGTTCTGTTGCTCTCTTTGGGGAAAAGTGCTCAAGGAACTGCACCAATCTCTTTTCAACCTCTAGCTTTAATATCCCTACAGTTTTTGGTCTCTCAGGTCAAATTTAGAAGGAAATAATACAGCTTTTCTCCTATTAACAACAGTCTCATTCCCTTTCATTGCTCCATTTTGTCTTGATAATATAATGACCACTCCCCAAAGGAAATCGCAGTCAGTGTCTCACACACCAGGCTTCTCTCAGGCGACAACAGGCAACATCAATAATATAAGCACATACACATACAGTGCCATTGAAAAAATAGCTGCGGTCAAACAAATTTAAATATTAGACAAAAACGACTCTAACACAAAGCTAAAGCTAACACAAAATGCAGTTTTAGGTGATTATTTTATTTATTCAGGGAAAAAAGCTATACAAACCTATCTAGACCTATTTGAGAAAGTAGTTGCCCCTCTTTTAAATCATAAATTAACAGATGAGAAACAAAGTAATTGACATATATGAGTCTAGAAAGGGTTACAGAGCCTTTTCTAAAACTTTGGGTCTCCATCCAACCATGGTGAGAGCCATTATCCACAAATGGAGAAAATGGTGAACCTTCCCAGGAGTGGCTCTCCTTACAAAATGACCCCAAGAGTGCACAACAACATTTAAAGACCTACAGGTCTCACTTGTCTCAGTTAAGGTCAGAGTTCATACCTCAATCATAAAAACCACTACTGACCAAAAAGAACATAAAGGCTCATGTCACTTTTCATCTTGATGATCCCCAAGACTTTAGGAAAAATATTCTGTGGAATGACGAGACAGAAGTTGAACTTTTTGTAAGGTATTTGTCCCGTTATATCTGGTGTAAAAGTAAAACAGCATTTCAGAAACAGAAAATCATATTAAGAGTTAAATATGGTGAAGGTAGTGTGATGGTCTGGGGCTGCTTTGATGCTTCAGGGCCTGAATGTCTTGCTTTGATTGCTTTGATTGATGGAACCAACAGCAAGTCCAGCTCTGAATGGCTTAAAATAAACAAAATAAAGGTTTTAGAGTGGCCTAGTCACAGTCAGGACTTGAATCTGGTTGAAATGCTATGACATGACTTTAAAAAGGTGGTTCATGCTCAAAAACCCTCCATTGTGGCTGAATTAAAACAATTCTGCAAAGAGTGGGCCCAAATTCCTCCACAGCGATATGAAAGACTCATTGCCTGTTTTCTCAAACATTTGATTACAGTTATTGCTGCTGAGGGCGGCACAACCAGTTATTAGGTTTAGGGGGCAACTAATTTTTCACATAGGGCTAGGTTTTACAGGCTTCCAAACTGGCTGCAGAGTAACTCAGATCTCTTTTTTCCTCTTATAATTATATCTTAACAATCTGATAAGACACAGTATCTCTAGAAAAAAGAACAAGGAAATTTGAGTCACCCAGAAACAGTCAATATTTAAGCAGAGAAATTAGTTTATTTAAATGTCCTCTTAATTAAATATGGGCTTAGATTAGATCCACAAAAATGAATCATTCTCATCTGCCATTTTTTTATTGTGTATTAAAATCTTTACTGCGACGCAAAACTTTCTAACAGCGTTGCTGCTCATTGTGATCATTGCACTGAATGATCTTTGTCTCGTCATCTGGAGAGTTCTAGTGAGTCCCGTCGAACAACAGTCAATCGTGCGTCTCAAATCTCTTCCTTTTCGCCCAATACAACTTAGCAGTGCGTGGGAAGTGATTCCTGAGGGTAAGTTTGCTGTGTGGATGTTCATGGCGTCACACTGAGGCAGAAAATCAAATTCGGAGCATGCCCTAATGGGTGCTTACCTGCACAATGGAATGCTGTTCTATCTGTAGCCCTACTTTTATCCACTGTCTCATTTTTAAAATTTAATAAGCAACTTTTGTAATAGCGAATACCATTAAGAGCCTGACTCTGTCCGTGTCGTCTGTGTGCTTCCCTGTCTTTTGTGCTGTCTGGTCTGATACATTAACTTCACACAAAAGTAAACAATGGATTAATTCTCATTGTTTTGGTCTCATAAATCACGCTGGGTTATTGTCACAAGATGCTGGCAAACATATTTTCACAGCCGCAGTGTAATGAGGTGTGCAAATTGGTTTTGGCAGTGAAGATTACAACTGCATATTTACACAAGCCTGGCTGTATTAACACAGGATTTCCACAGTACAGTCTTTATCCTTGATAATGATGTCATTTAGATATCATGATCGGCAGTTCGGGTCAGCTCTGTGAAATGCATATGTAATGTGGATGCATTTGCGACTACACAAATCCAAAGTGAATTTATGCATTGAATCTTTTCTTGGGTATAAATCATTTTCAAAAATTAAACCTTTCTACAGAAGCAACTGAAGGTATTTGTGTCTGAGGTATAAATAACACTGATGCAACCAGAGATACACGACTCCCATTGGATCCGCCATCCTTCTGCCTACTTTGAAATCAATCGGCGTGTACAGCCCTCAGTTCTCTGAATACTGAACTTCTCACACCGCCGCCTTTTTCTGACTAACCTCAGAGCCCTGTCTGTTAGCAAGTGAAAAGTTTTGTAACTCTGTATTGTCTGTTGAAGTGCTCCATGAGACCGACTCGACAGAGACATTTGATGCCTAAAAACTTTCAAGTTTATACAGTACCTACCCTGCTGAAAAGGTGTAGACATATTATTCAGTTCTGTTAGTTCACTGCTCTGCTTGAATCTTGCTTAGTGTCTGCAAATGTATTGGATAAAGCTAGTGTAGAGTTAGAAACAGCCATATAGCATCTACTCATGAGTGAACACCTGAAGATATGTGGTATATATCTGGTTTGTGTCATATACTAAAAGGAGAACCACAGGGCTCCACCTTAGGTCCACATTAGTCTGTGGTCAAAAAATAAAGAAATGCTGCAAAACCATGATTTCTGTGTAGAATAGTGATGTTTACATTAGATTCCATTCACTCATATTGAACCGAGCTGTCTTGTTTCCTGTTTTGGGAGTTAGCAGGACACACAATGTGATCAATGGAGACACCCGTGGTAATGACCTAAATAGCCGAGCAAGGACGACAATCGGTGGCCATTGATCGAGGCAGCTGTGAAACCAGTGTATGTCAGGTTTAAGGTAATGTTTCTTTGTCCTATGTGGTCAGTAGGCAATGGGTGCTGGGTCAGGAAAGGCTCTCTAGCTGCTTAGCACACTCAATTATTTACAGCCTCGCTCTTCCCTCTGATCCCTCAGTCAATTTTCGTTCCTTCCATTCACCTTTTTTCACTCATTTCCAAACACTATTTGTGGTTAAATAGTTGTTTCTGGTTGTATATGCTAACTTTGTCAAAATTTGTCAGTTTGCTGTTTATTTTCTGCTGACTTTTTGTATACTTTGCCATATTCTCCTGGATATTCACAAATGCCCTGCGGCTACTCTTCATAGTAATAAGTTTGCCATCTATATTTACCCTTTAAAAGCGCTGTTGTTCTGCATCCGAGCCACTCCTGCAATAGTTTAATACCAGAGGCTGCAGTGTATCTCTGAATGTCCCTCAAAAATCCTACTGACATGCTGACATTCGGGACAGATACATTTACATAATTTAGTTTTGGAGTGTACAAAGGGAGAATATGCCTCTCTTCCTATTAGCCCTTACTCTAGTTATTCTAAAAAGCTTAATATTTTATTAAACTGGCATTGGTAAGACTAATTTAATACAGGTCCCGACATCCAATAATTTATTTAACATGGCTACAGCTTACCTATGTACATTGACTTTGTGGAGGCAAGCTGTCTATCAAACTCACAAATATGAAAGGCCTCTGTGGCTCAGATGGCATCCTCGGTCATAGACGCACCTCAGAGCTCGGCATCTGTCAATTCAAACTCAATGTGCCTCGCAGGTGCCAGCTCCACTCTGCCTCTCATAAGCCTTTGTGCATCGATCAAAGCCCAGCGCCTTCCTCTGAATCAGAATGCAGCGCTGCCGCATTTCTGCAAACTGGCCAGTCTCCTAGACCTAGAGGTTCGATATTGTCAGAGGAGTGATGGTGCACTAAAAGCTCAGCACTGAGTGACAGGGAGTGTGTACATTAAGTGCATAGAGCTTGCCCTATGTGCGTACATGTCAGCTTACGTTTGACTGACAAATGGATGCACACCGTGGCTACTCAGATATCGCAAAGGCACTAACCTGCCCTTGATCGCTGACATGTTTGCGTCCTTGTTAGCGTTAGCCATTTGCTACACCTCAGATGGTGTTGTTGAATGAGGTGGTAAACAGAGCAAATAAAAGATATACAACAACAATTTCATCCAAATTTTGTGTTTTTGTTTCGTTGCGGCACCTGCTCCGTTGTCGTGCAGGCTTCAAAAACGCTGTTAATGTCACAGCCACATCCCAGACAGCTATTGGCTCTTGGCTCTGCACAGAAAGTGGAACAACAATGGCAAAATTCAGTGTTTTTGTGCTCCCAAAACTCACATTCTGATAATATATTGTTAGTCTTAGAAATATGAATTAATATAGAGGCTTCAGAGATTATCAGCAGTCAACAGCAGAGCATGTCTGTGTTTTTGATTACGCTACTGGTCAGGGTTTGCGTTTATGTATACGGCCCTTGAGTGTAAACCAGGTATGATACGAGCAAGGATGGCTGCAAAATAATAAAATATAATTTTATGGTGTTTATTTTTTCCGAAACTTTATAAGCAAGGACCTTACTTTTAGAGACATTTATTACTTTTTAAATGATAAATATCTGAACCTCATTTGCTTTTGGGAATTTTATTGCAGAAGTTTACTTTTTATTGTCTGTTGTTGGTTGGTCCCTATAAAAGTTCGGATGTTGATGAATCATTTTTGTAGCAAATATAAACCGGAAAAACAAGCTGGCAGGAGTAAGACGAATGTATAAGGGTCTAGAAAAGTTTAACTTGTGGAAACAGACTAATTTTTCTCCTGGGAAGTCTAAGCTGTTATTTTTTTTATTTTTTGTTGACTCACTGTGTGTCAGTCTGAGCAGGCATCTATGTCTGCAATTTATGGCGCAGCGATCACAGTGTGTTTGGGCTCCACCGTGTCTTTCTGACTCGGCTCTCCAGCGGAAACGGTAGATCTCGCTGTTTGTCATGACCCTTCCATATCGCAGCAGTGATGGTGGAGGGAAATACATCCTGCTTGGCACTGGCTACCCACTCTTAATTGTGTTCTAATATATTTAAAAAAACTCATACATGAAAGAAAAAAAAGAAAAAGCTATGAATTGTAAATGAGTGGTGAAATCGACAAACAGCGTACATTGTAGTTCTGCCATAACCTGACTTTCTGTGCCCTTAGTAGCTCCTGACCTTTCCCGACCTATCGATTTATGTTCTGTTCCTGCTGCTTTGTTTATCTGACCTAAAGCTACCCCTGTATCTGTCAGGAAAACATCGCTTACTAAACACTTTCCTTTCAAACAGAATAGTCAGTTTGGAGCCCGTGCTAAATCCCAGTTTAATACACTCCTGCAGAAATAAAACAGACAGGACGCCGAGCTAAATATGGCAAAGCTTCATTTCCATTTAGTTGCTCTGATAACTTTCAGATAATTTCATCATCTGCAGTGATATTGAAGAGTGGTTCATCGCTGGTCATTTCTTACACAGTTGTGTTAGAGGTACGCTGTCATTATAGAAGGCAGGAGTTTTTAAATAGTGACCTTTATCTTCCCATTCTTTCAAAAGGTCATTGCCAGATTGGTCAGAACACGGTTTTAATTTCATAAAGTGGATTTCAGACTGTCAAAGCCAGACTTTTTCTACACACTTTATTTCATGGCAGCTCTGAGCAAAAAGTCCTTGAAACATATGCTCTAAGTTTAATTAAAGGGAATCTCAAGGAACTGTTTTACTTAAAATGTCTGTTTATATTGTATCTGAAGCTGTCCACTGCAGTGATTTTCTTTCGAGGTTTTGTGGGAAAAGCTGTTTTGGAACTGGGCCCAAAAGGGAAGGTGGCATGCGATTGGAACAGTGAGCAACTTTGGCACAAAGCGAGGCCGCATAGATGCCTGTTGTTAACCTAGATCCTCACCTAACTTGATACTGAGGGTTGGACATCACACGTCTCCTCTTCCACACTCACTGACAGGCAACATGACATTCTTGTTTCTCTCAGTGCAGTGATCTTATATTTTAATAGGAACAAGCAAAAACAAATGTATAGACCATGATGAGGCTCTCTGTATTGAGTAGTTTAATCTCCTGCATCCCGAAAGCTTTTTCTATTTTCATACTATATGTTGAATTGCTTTTTCTAGATAGAGGTGGTGTCCAGTATCTAGTGAGCCAGAAGACAACACATAGAAGAACAGTATGGGTAGTACAATGCAGGAGAATGGCCTTGTAGGCAGAGCACATCAATAACCACAGAGAGAGCTGATCCAACATGATGCTGTATGCGTGGTGAGCAAAATTTGATACAAGTCAATCCATTAAACATCGACTAAATGTCATCAATAAAGCTGTGGGGTTCCACTGCAGACCTTGGAAGTCCAAACCCTTTAAACTCCAAAACACCAACTAAAAAAGTCAGTCTGGACTTTCTGTGGCAGAGATATCTCTGTTTATTTAAGTGCTTAGCCATGTGTTTTCATATTCACATGCACCATCCTTGTGTTTATTCATGAGTTTATGTTTGCATCCAGAAAAAACAACCCCAAGAGAGATGGGAAGAGTTAAAGAAAAGTGGTGCAAGCGCTCTCACACTGAAAGAGATGCCCTGTATCTGTGTTTCCCCGTCCTACCCCGAGGCTCTGTCCATCCAAATTTAGAGGACAGTGATGTATTATTAGTTAAAGGCTCTCCTCATCAGCACATCTGTGTGTGGGTTGTGCTCCGTTGATCCTTGGAGATGCAGTCGAGTGAACGCCTCTCTGTCACCTTTTATCTGAGCGCAGCGTACAGCTGGAGGCAGAACAAACAGGCTCGGGAAAACTTCCACCCAGTCATATCATTATTTGAAAACTTAAGAGAAAAGCCATGCGAATAGTTGCCATTTGACTAGACATATTTACAACAGGGTTTTCATTAGCACATCCAATGACAAATTTTGCAATGTGATTTAATCCACCCACAGCTCCAGCCAGCCGGGCAGTATTCTGAGTGTGATGGAGTTTACTCACAGTCACGACACAACACTCATGCAAAGGTTGTGTTTTCTTTGTATCTTTTTGTGCAAAAGCGATATACTATTTCTGGAAAAAACTTACTCTTTCTCCATCTTATCTTTTTGTGAAATTAAATCATGGTCTCAGATTCTAATGCAAACTTTCTTTTCATGGATTTTTTTATTTGAATGTCATTTCACTGGTGTTATTTAAAGCTTTAAAGCTTTACTGGCCCTGCATTGCAGAGCTGCAATAGAGGAAGAGGCACTTCTTTTTATATAACCAGACCTTCACATGGATGAGAACGGACACAAGATAGTTGGCGCACACACTGATGTACACTCATTTCTGCGGCTTGTTTGATACTCTTTAATCTCCTCTTAGTATGCTCTGAGATTCAAAAGGGTCTGAAGCTTGAAGGTTGTTTCATTATGTGAATGGGTCTGAGGAGGGTCTCAGCTGTACAGGTGATCATACTATAGAAGACTGAATAGAATGCATCTGGAGGTAGTTTTGACGTAGATGACACTTTGTCGCTGAGCCAGGAGACTGTCATGTGAGATTTTGTTTCCTCACAGGGAGTTATCCGGGTGTCTATTACCCAACAAGAGGCTAGAACCTAGTAACATTCAGGGCCATCAGCAGTTGAATGGCCTGTGTTGGTGTCAGTGGGGGAGTCATTATCCACCTGTGGCTTTAATGTACAGACTGGGGATAGGTTTGTCTTGGTCCATCTCCTCTGTTTAAAGAGAGTTGTATAAATGCCTTGTTCATCCACATTCGAACCACTTGGCCTTTCTGGCCAAAACTCAGACATTACTATCCTCAAAGGAGTGACCTTTCTCTCTCAGATGGAGGTGAACTGCTGACTCTGGTCCGTTTGGACTGGCTCGATGCTGCTATAGCCTGTGGTGGAGAGGTTGTTTCGATTTCCTGCATCTCAAGTTAAACCAAGTTTAAAATACATATCTACAGTGTTTTGTCCTCTTTGTGTGGAATGTTAGTGCTATACAGAGAATGGGAGGAAGGCATGTGACCTTTGCCCTAACCCAGATACCAGATGTTGGCTTTACATGGTAGTGGCCAGCTGGAGGGATCAATGGGCTGCACCACAGCTGGTCAAATGAACAGGCTTAACAGGTCCAGCAATTAACCTGCAAATGCAGCCAGCCTCTGAGACCTCTTTATTGAGTGATATTTACCAGAGGAGTGTGTGCCCGTCGATAAAGGGCACTCGCTGACTTTAAGATGAACTGAAGACTCGCCTTTTGTGAATGTCAAAGATGTCAAAATACATTTCAATATTAGATTTTATTTAAGGTTGCTTTAGAATTATAATCTAATTCTGGTGTTATTTACATTCGCTCAGTAGTCTAATGAAGTAATGGGAAGTAATGTTCTGGTCCACTGCTATTCTCCATCCACCCATATCATGAAGGATATAGTACAACTATCTCGCTCAGTCACAAATTCCACTAGTGGCCACTTATGAGACTTCTACAAAAAATATGTACATCCCATAATAAATGCTTTAAATTTTTCCAATTAAACTGCTGTCATCAATACACAAGTGGAAAAATATGAATTATCAAATGTTTTGCACCATAGGACTAGCACTAGTTATTATTTACTAGTTATAAAAATAAACCATCTGTATCTTATCTTGCAGCTTTTTCTGAGTTTCTGAAGAGTCTAGTCAATCGATGCTGTCTGCAACAGAGCACATTCTGCCCACTGCAGGTCTTCTTACTGAACACGTGGGTGTCGCTTCCACTTACATGTGTAACAACTTGACTCATTCTTATCACACCACACTCCTTTGGATTTCAGATAGAATTCTCAGAAGAGGTTTTTGCTTCGATTAGGTTTTATACATTTATTTCAATATCATTCTCCTTTTACAAATATTCTGTGTATCCGTGATCACATTTTGAGGCATTCTGAATTGTGTGGTGGCTGCTGTTACAGCAGTGATTGTAAAATGAGTCTAAATTGATTTTGCTGGAAAGCTAGTGGCTTGATAATTCAGAGTGTTTGACAGCTGTGTGGCCAGACAGCAACGTGACACACAACCCACATGTGTGTGTATGTGTGTTTTTTCAGGGAGCCTAACAGCTGTCAGGCTTTGCGCTGAATTATCAATCAATTCCCAGGTGATAAAAAATTGATGCTGTTATTTAAGATCAGCTTTTTTTTCCCCCACTCTCTCTTCTTTTTGTGGAGGCTGTGTGTAAATCATTACAACAGAAGCAGCGAGTGGAGAGGCTGGAGAGAGAAAAAGGGGTGACATTCACCAGCACAGAAAAAAATAAAATAGAAGAATTGATGGAAGAGAGGCTGGCTGTCTCAGAAGAAGAGAAGCAGAGAAGGTCAAGGGGATGAGGGTCCACCGCTCCACAAATTACCACTCAGCTGGTCGTTGGCGTTTTCCGATAATTTGCAGCCTAAGGGGAAAAGGAGATCGTTAGTGATTGTAGGGGATAGATATGAGAAGGGAAATATATTGCTATAGACTTTTCTCAGGGTTTCAGTGGCTGATCTATAGAGTGCTTATGGGAGAAGGGGCCGGGGGCTGGAGCCATCAGCTACTTATAGGAGGATCGGTGCCTTGGAGATGGCTGCCTGCTAACACCAGTCCAAATATGCTAAAAGGAACCTCTGTATGAGCACAAGAGGTCGAGCTTTGACTTGAAGACAGCAGCGTGTGGGTGCTTATTGTAGAGATAGGCTTTACTGACTTTGTTTTTACTGCTGGAATACATAAATGTAAAAATGCTTTCTATTCTAAATGGAAATACCTTTACAGCAGGCTCATGGTGAATCACACTCAGTAACCATGGAAACCTATACTGGCAGCTTAGCTTGAGCAGGGTTAAGATCAGGTTTAGCCCCAACATTTAGAGCTCTTTTGTCACCAATTAAGTGTTAATGCACTCATTATAAAACCACCTCTAATGTTTTATCAGATTAATGAACTTAAACAGCAAATATCCCAGAGTTCATCGACCACAGGCCATTTTCTTTGTGCATTCTCTGTGTTATTTTGTTTCTGTACATGAACCAATTGTAGTAACCAATTAAATACCTGACCCTTTCTTTTTTTTATATTTCTATACTGCTGAGTAAATTGAAAAAAAAATGATTGTAGCATTGTGTATTCCATGAGCCATACTGCCTTTTAGCCCTGAGCATCCAGGAAAATGAAAATGCTATAGAGAGGCACAAGAGAGCCACATTTTAACCTCCCACAACAAGACCAGCAGCTGCGTGTCGCGTGTTATAAATCATGTGTGCTTTTGGCCACTTGTGAACATTGCTCTTTCCTCTGTAATAAGTCTTTGCAGACAAATTGCGGTGCTCTGCTGCTTTTCTAATAGAGAGGTTAGCACTCTCTCCTCGAAGGTAGAGACTTGAGGGGAACCACACAACAACTATATTTTTTCTTTGTAACTCATCTTAATCAAAACATCTGAAAATAAAAAGTTTTGATTATCATGTTTTTAATATTCTTTTTTCTGCAGGTTTGTGTTCTTGTTGATAGTCTTACTATATCCATTTCTATGGTCTTTGTCTAGAGGTGAAGATCAGGTTTCTAACTCGACTCTTTGACAAGGATCAAAGAGTGATGGAAAGTCTGTCTATTTAAATCTATCGAACCTGTTGACTAGCAATCCATCTTTCTCCCTTGTACACATATTTATAATAGACAGATGCCTCCAGTTTGCTACAGAGAGACAAATGCCTCCTCATATCTGGGTCGGCAGCAGAATTGTAGGTCATGCTAAAGTAGGTCAGCATGTTGTGTTTGTGAAGACCTTATTTTAATGATGTCGTATGATTGTCACATTGGTGTCAGAGTTAGGATCTTTTCGAGCCTGTTTTTTTCTTTAAGCGGCAGGGAACCTCAAAAGCCCTATAGGTCCCACACTCATTAAGATGTCACACACTGAAGCCGCACATACTATGAGAAAAATATGCCCCGAAAGTCAGCAGCCTCAAAGCTGACTGCAGCACATTGTCACAGTCCCTCCTGGGCGTTCAGTGCTGACTTACCCCGATCTTGACTCTTTCCACTGCTCCCCAATATGACTCCCATATCAAACTGTATCGCTTTAATTTATTTCTCCAGAAGAAATGTAATCATATCGGATCATCGCGTTACTCTCTCCTGGAAAATTCGTTTTGCTGTCTCCCAACTATGTGCCAGGCCGGAGAGACTGCAGCTTTTTTAATAGCTGGAACTGTGCTGTGGACACTTGCCGGAGCAGAATTAATGCGCTGCTCTGCGGTGCGTGTGAGAATGTGTGTGTGTGTGTGTTTGTTGTTATGGTGGCGGTTGGTGTTACGCCGTGTTTTGGCGTCAGGCTGGTACCGTTCTCTTCACTGGCAGACTGACGTGCTCCTGAAACAGATGGTGCCGACTGAGAACACGAATGCTGCCATGCCCTTGGACGGAATAATTTTCCTTCATTCCACCTTTTTTCCTTGACGTATCTTTGCTTCCCCGTTCCAGTCTGCTTCATTATCTCTAAGTATTTGCACGACTTTTTAATCCACATAGAAGTATCCTCTTCAGTGCAAGAAATATATAAATATCTTTCCACTCCAGTTTGTTTATAGTTTGTTTGTTTCACTCTCCCACTGCTAAGCTGATAACCTCTGACCACTGAGCACTGGGAGAAGCTGTATGTGTGGCTTAGCCTTCATTAAATATGTCTTTTTGCTCCAAGCTGATTATTACGGCAAGTAGTTAACCCAGCGCTGCGCATGTGACCCAACCTCTAGCCAACTTTTGCCAGATGTCACAGCCTCTTTTTTCTGACGCAATTCAGATGCAGTTGTTGCCTTTGAATGGCTGTCCGTCAGTTGCCTCATTGTGTCGGCCTTGCACCGGGGCTGCTTAGGTCTTCTTCCTCACCCACTCACCTGTCTGCTTCTCCACTACATCCATTAACCTGTGAGTCAGTGTTTCAGCTGTCCATCAACACAAACTTTTTATCAAACTGCCAACCCGAGTTTTTTCCCCATGTATCCATCAGTCTGCTGCTCCTCCATCGTGTCTTTACACGTGTCCATCTACATCATTTGTTTTGTCTCTCTGCCTGTCATTTTAAACTCAAGGCAATCGAATGTGCTCTCTGCAGGTACGGTTTCTCTGTGCCACTTTTGGAGGACCGTGTGACACATTTCTGCCTGTTTGACTGGGTGATATTTTCATCACACTGCTCTGTTTCACAGCATGATTCATTTTTTTAATTGTGTCGAGGTGGTTGGGGCCTTCACTCACAAGTAACCACTGACTTTGGGAAGACCCCAAAACAGTAAAATATAGGAAGGATGTGGCTCATGTAGAGATAAGAGCTGCTGCCAAGAGGTTTGGTTTATTACTGGTTTATTATTTTTACAGAGGTCTATTTGCAGGTTATTTGGCCCTTAATATAATTAATAGGCATTGTCATGTTGTCGTATCTGTTGGACAAATCATGCATGAATCATTGTTGTAATGTAGAAAGCTACTCCTTCATGGATAACAATGATTGGAATTAAGGCTGACAACTTTCTCATGATCTCGAGATGAATTTGAAATTAATCCAGGTCAGATCTCAGACTTACTCATCAAAATCAAAGAGGGAATTGCCAATTCATCGCCACCATTGGGTCAAGTCCTACCAAAAGTGGTAGGAGTGGTAGTTACTGGACAGAGTAACAACACTATAAAGTGGCAGACATGGCTATATTGTACTATAACGCTAACCAAAAATGAGCAGAACATTAAAGTAGCACAGAGTAACTTTTAGCCCCAAAAATATATATTTTCAAAATCATTTGACATGAGATCAGTAGAATCATGCCTATGTCACTGACACAGTACTCTCAGCTGGACTTATAACGTTCCTGCACCTGGGACGGTGGCATATGGCAAGAGATTGACACGCGCTACCACTATGCATATAATAAAGAAAATAGACCAATAAACTGGACTCCTGAAATACACTAAAATGACCCTTTCTCCCAAACTTTCCGTATTAAACATCTGTACTTGTAAAAAAAGATGGCAGCCTCTGGCTTCTGCTGCCTGGATCTGCTTTAAGATTGCTTTAAGCGGCGAAGCTCAATCAAACTAAATCTATTTCCACGGTCAACTGTTGCATCATGGATTACGTTGGCCCCATCATTTTGCCCTCCCATTAATTGCCTGCTGGATTTACGCAATTCAGTGAAGTCCCTCCATGTGGTTCTCCGACAAACTGTCAATGGATAAAACTCCATTTATCATTATTAAAAATGTATTTTTAGGAGCATGTAGTGATGTGCTGATTATAAATGAGTGGTGGTCATAACATGTAGGGAATGTATTTCATTCGTGTTTTCCTTCACATGCATCATTTATCTGGCTTCCCTTCACCAGATTTTATCAGAAGACATCCTTGGCAGGCTGTCTCACTTCAACCACACTGTTTAAAAAGTGTGTTTCATGTTCCTTCACTTCAGTTGGAAATCTAAACGACTTGTTGAAGCCCTCTGCCTGTAGCCTGTCATGTCTGTCAGGAACTGTTTTTCACAGCTTGTTAAAAAGATTAAATCCCAGCTGTTAATGAAAGAAAATCCCATGAATGAGTGGCAGTTAGAAAAAAATGTGTTCGTCTCGCCAAAGTAGACACATATAGTAAACATGTGTTGACTGTCACTGACACTTATCGCACTCGCAGCCAGATTAAGTGCCGTTGCTTGAATGCAGACGTTTTTTTAATCCCGACAGCTGCATCTTTTATCCGTCCTTATGCTGTAGCTCCCTCCCCGCAGCCCTTACATTAATACAGTGCTTTCATACATGTACAGTGGAAGTCTGCGGAGCCTTTGATTCAGTCCGAGCTCAGGATCATCATCAGTTACAACTGCTTGATTAGTGCCGAGTGTGCGCCCAGTCTGCTCTCTGAAAGCCTTCCCCACCCATACGTTACGCGCTAATGGACTGCGCCAGAAGCATCTTCATGTACAGTAATTGGGGGTTACCGTACATGACACATGAGGCAGACTTGAAGAGGAAAGTGGGCCAATGATGCTCGGACTGAAGCCAGTTGAAGGCAGAACTGAATATGCCTTGCTAAAATACAGTATTGTTTGCAAGAGTGGAATTCACTTAAGCGTTATGTGTTGTACTTAACAACAGTTCTCGTGTTTGGAGCTGCTGCTCTTTGGAGAGTGATCAAAAAGAGAACGGCGACATGAGCCTTTCGCTTTTATCTCTAATTTTATAACGGCATGTGCCTCGTGGGAAGCGTCACTCGCTTCTGTATTGATGTCTGTGTAGGGCTACTGCTGCATATTCCTTTAGTTCATTCTGTTAGTCCCTCAGCTGTGTTTTGTTAGTTTATTAGCCAATACTGGATGAAAGCCAGGGGTGTTTAACAGGCCTGGCCTACATGAGGAGTCACTCATGTTGTGTATCTGTCTTCCCTTTGATAAGATAATAATGTTTTCCTATTACTATGTCAATTCTTAGGCTTCTATTGTTTGGTCTGCACCTGCTTTGTACTCACTAATCTACACACTAAATCAGTGTCAGTGCCATTGAAATTCTGACAACATTGGATGGTTCTGTAAATGGTTGGATAAGGGAATAATAGCATATCCTGGTTTACATGAACAGCTTGTGTATTGCCATCTTAATGTGCTCCATCACTCAGAGTTACATGGAGAGTTCCTGAGGACTTTTGTGCTATTGAAAAGAAAACGTATGTTTCTGTTTCATTATTGGAACCATAGAGACCATATATAATTGAATGCTTTTAAGGCTCAAAAGTTATTGTAGAAAGTTAGATAGTGTTGCTTTTATCAACAGACTCCACTTAATACTTTGTACAGTCACTCAAGGTCAGTTTATGAATCACATCTTGCTAAAGCACTGTTCCAGTGATTCTCTAAAACAGAAGTGATATTTGGTGAACAGTCTTCAACTCAAGCTTAAGCACAGCAGGGCGTCCAACACAGAGTTCAAACCGAGCCTTGTGCTGCATTTACCCCTCTTTCCTGTGGTGTTTTCTGGGCATCTCTCTTGATTCATCTCAAACTGTGCAGTAAACATCTGACCTCCTGATAAACACACTTGTTTATCAGACTCACTTTTTCCGTGCGCACACTCGCAGAATGTTGCCGCCACGGTCCCAGGTTTTCTATGGCAAAAGTGCTGGGGATGGCTCCTCGGAGAGTGCGCTCAATCCCTCTAATGATGTACATTCTCCTGGAGACAGCGCCGCTATAATGAATGTTTGATGGGAGGCGAGTGAGTGGATTAGCCTCGATGGGAAGACAGAGGCGTTATGGCTGCGGAAGAGTCGAGTCAGGCTGGTCGAGAAGGTCTAATTGCGCAGATAAATTTCTTATTCACTCCTCTATTAAAGGTTAGTAGTATAGAAAGTGTTGGGAAGGATCTGTTCGCAGCATCAGTAGATTGAAATACTGTCACATATTTCAAATGGAGCGTGGCAGAGCTACTATAGATAATGTTATGCCTGAATTTTAAATGCGTGGGTCGAAGTAGTCCTTTTTTTCTGCATGTTCAGTTACTTCTGTCACTGCTACAATAGTTGCATTTTAATATTCATATATACACACTAAAATCTTTATAAATAAAAGTGTGTAGAAGCTGTTTTGAAATAAAAAAGTCTTTTGTGCCACTACATCATACAGACATGGGTCCTGTTGCTGTGGTATGACTGTCTCTGCCTGACTTAAAACCAACACATTTAGTTATCTATGTTTGGGTGGAACTAAAAAAGATAAGACACAAAGCACAGGAGAGAATCTATTAGTTCCCCTAAGATTACAAAACTCCTGAAAAGCTGTGAGTATTTTTCTTCGGCCCTCTGCAAAAACCTTGAGTCTGTTTTCTCACACGTTTTATACTGTCACTTCTCAACAGTTCCAGTAGTTTTTCAATCCATTTATTTTTTTAGTACACACCTTTCTTGACTCGTTGCACTCTTGACCTGTGCATGCATGCGTCTTAGTAAATGAGCGTCATGTCTGTTCCCTGCTGGGATTCTCAGCCTGCGTGTGGCTGAAGTCTGTCCAGAAAATGACAGCGGGACAGAGGAAATGAGGCGATCGGTGGCGGGGCTATAATCAGCGACGACAGCCCACCCCTCAGGATTACTTCGCGGCGCTCGTCCAAAAACAGCAGCAATGGTGAGATGCTGCTTCTGCCATGTATTGTTTGAGAATGCCACTGTTTGTAAAACTTCATTCATCTTGCATTTGAGTAAGCCGTCTCCTTATAGCTTATCTGTGTTTGCTATCCACGCTGTTCTCCAGAGATCCTCGCTGGTTGGAGTCTTGAGTGCAGAGACCCTCAGCCTCTTATCAGACAGCTGTACTTTACTTAACCTTACATGGTGGCGTTCTATCTATATCCAGGGACACGGACATTCACGACATAATCCCTTGACTCCATCTTGAAAGAGCGGCTTTTTTTCTGATGAAGCAAATCACCACATGCATGAGAAAAAAAAAACTTTTGAGAGGCTATAGTCATGACAGTGATTTACCCTTCCTATAATGCAAACGTAATGTGGAAAAACAGAATTAGACAGCACAGGGGAGAGGTTTTAATCAGGTTTTCCTTTGAACCAGTGGTTGTCGTAAGGGTCATAAAAAGGTCCGGGTGCATTCATCGATGTGTGCACACAATATCCTCTCTGTATCTGAAAGCAATCATCTGCTGGCACTTTTGACATTTCATTTTGCCTCATCAAGCCTTCTACATCTCAAGCAGAAGGATCTCATAGCATTCCTGGTCAGGTTAGGTTAGAGTTTGTCACATACATAACAGACAGGTGGCAATGTGAGTCAAAACACAGGCTTAGTTCATTCTGTAGTCAAAAAACAAACACCATTCGCCGCATTGTCAAGCGTTTCCATCTGTTTTGTTTCAACTAATGCTTCTTTTTGAAGGATTTTGTGAAAAGACTCTCTAAACCAAAGTAGTTTATAATGATATTCTGTGAAAAGCCAAACGCGTGTGTTTTTCTTACACAGGCACATGCATTATGTAAGTGTAATCTGTCGAGGAAGAAGCAAGTGTCAACATTGCTCACACATTTGTCACAGTCAGCTTGAGTTTTACATAATGTTTGATTTGCTTATGGAGTGTACTGCAAACAGGACACCTGCCTCGGCAACCTGACCCGCCTCATGCTGGGTGAGCACGCAGTCAGGACTGTGTGGACAACAATGAAAGCAAAAAGAACATAAAGCGGTGATGATTGTGGATAAAAAAGGGCATGGGCTTCAGGGGGGAATGCTGTCAAATGTGAACAAAAGGCAAAACAAACAGAGATACAAATAAGGAGGGAGCGCTAACACCTGGGAGAATGAATGTACTGAGAAGATGAAATACACGTGGACTCTTGTTTGCTGCTTGTGGGTCACTGAAGGGCTGAAGATTATCCCGCAGTGATATGGTTCCTAGGTATTGAACTCCCTAGACAGGCGGCTGTCAAAACCTAGACAGAACTTCAGGGCTTTTTGTCATAAACTAAGCCAGAATGTAGCCCATCATATTTGTCATACCTTTTATCAGCTTTTGTGAAAACTATGCCTTTGGATAAGCTCCTGACAGCAATCAAAGGGAAACATCACAGAACAGGAAGGCTGCACGGTTATTAAAACCCGCGCTGTCATGGAGACAGCTGCTCCATCCCGCTCTCTTACCTTTCTTTGCTCTCTGTTCGTCTGATTAATTTAACGGCGTGCATACTAACCTCTTCAAATCACTTAAGACTAATCATTTTGCACCTTTGGTAGAGAGCATCTCGATTTTCTCAACTGGTGCCTGCAATATATATGGCTGCCTCAGCATTAGGTTAGTTAAATGAATAAAAAGGGGATCAAGAGGGTATGGAAAAACAATGCATAGAGTCACATCTGGTAAAGTGGTATATATAAAGACATCCTGGTTCCTGTAGACTTTGGCCCAGAGTTCTTTCCGTGTGGGTCCACTTTGGCACAATTAGTCCTCGAGTTGAATCAGCAGAAGTGTCCGTCTACCCCTTGAACACGCTCTTGAGCTTATTGGCATCCATCTGGACCAGTTTCCCTCTCAGAGTTTAGAGTTATCATCCCATCCTGCACCTGCTTCCTCTTCAGCACATGATCTCACTTCCCCTCAGCTGACTTTGCCAAGTTCTTAGTCCCCTTACCCTTTCATTTCTGCCCCTCAAACTTCGGCCTTTGTCTTGACAAATGTGATGGTTCCCCACAGAGGACCATTAAAGTGAATGTTTCAGCTCTCACAGATTTACAGCTGATACTTTGGGGTATTTGTTGTAATTAATTTTTTTTCTCTGTTTGCCGCTACATGTGTAACTCCCTTCTCTTTCTTTATCCATCAAAGAGAAATCAATAATTCAGCAACTTTTATATATCGGCTACTATTTTGCCTCATGAGACACAAAAACAGAAAAGATAGCCACAGGAAAGATGGTCCCCAAAGACTAGTGTTCAAGCAAAATAAGTGTCTGCCAATGAGGCATGTTACTAAAACCCTTACAATATACAGTGTACTCATGTAAACAACTACATCAAGACACCCACATGAATTATAAAGCGCATATATAAGGTATATAGTCAACATTATACCATGGCTCTGTTGAATTAATGATTGTATTTATCTCCAGGATAGAGCTGCACTGATATGCGCCCTCCCTTCTCCAGTTATTATTTCATATGTGAACAGAGCCCTTTTTTTTACTCGCAGGTCACAGTGGGTGACAAAGCGTCATCAGATAGTCATTTCCCTTGAGTAATCCAGTAACTGAGCTCAGGAACATTAACGTTTCTCATATGGAAATCCAATGTAAAGGTACAAAGGTTCTTTACCGCTATCTCGCATCATTTTGGTGAAATTTTGGCATATTCTTCTTTATAAAGTTGATTTATTTCATTGAGGCGTTTGGGCGTTTGCTTTTGCACAGCTCTCTTAAGGTCCTGCAACAGCATTTTAATTGCAAGACCATTCCAAAAGATCGATTTTTCTTTCTTTCCACGATTCTAATGTAGATTTGCTCTGTGTGCTTCAGATCATTGTCCTGTTCCATGACCCAAAAGGAATAAAGTGGAAAAGATGCGCTAACAAAAAACACAAACTAAATAATGAAGGTGAACAGAGGTAAAGTGTTCCTCTTTACCTGTGTTCTTTCCAGCTCAAGACTGCACCATGGACCACTCCAGCAGCACGTTGCCTCTCACTTCTCTCCGCGCTGGGTGCAGGGTTTTTCGGGCTCTTAGGGATTGTTTGGAGGCTGGTGCAGTCAGGCATGACTCTGAATGGAAATGAAGGGATTATGATGAGCACTCAACATTTGCCCTACACAAAGACACGCACGTATTTAAGAGGAACCTCGGAAAACCAAATTAGGCGGCCAATTGGCGCTCCTACCCTTCCGTTATTTCCTCGTTGAGCTGTCGACGCTGTTAGTCTCCGAGGACCCTGCCATCAGGAGAGAAAGATGAGGGGATTGTGCAGCTTAGGCCCTCTCTGTGGGATAAGAGGACCACAGCCCATTCGGCCCAAGACACAGAGGAAGACAGGGTTTGTGTTAGATTGGACTTGAAGGTCATCACCAGTATGACTTGGAAAGCTAATTTGCTGTAAGAGCCATCATTACTCCTGAACACTTCTATTTACTTACTTTGAAGTTCAGTAGAAGGTGAAATTGACCATGACTCATGAAGTGAGACTTGTCTGTGCTGAGATGATGAAGGCAGAAAGTAAAGTTCTAGCTCATTTCAACTGAGTTTGTTTGAGTTAAATAAAGTACTTACCCAAGCTTTTATCTAAATACTAGGGTATTATCTCAAATATCTCCATTAATCTGAGGTTAATTTCCTGCTTAAAGATGGCCAAAGCATTCTCATTAGCTGCAGTATACTTATGTTTGGGCACTGATCTATGTTGAAACTAATTTATATTTCTGGTCCAATTGCCACATTTTTTAGTTTATAAGTTTTTGTTAAAAATCAGGAGGTCTAATGAGGCAAAGATTGGAACATAAAATCCTGGACTTTACATGCTGTTTACATCAATCAGCTCCTTTATGTCCTATTGAATTATAGACACTGATGATTAACTCCACTTCATTTGCCGATACGTTATCTGCATACTGATCTTTTCTATTTGGTCTGTTTGGATGCTTACTTCACTAAGCTCTTTAAAAATACAAATTATGTTAGCAGGGGGTCTCCAAATGCTCACATAATGAAGGTGTAGCACATGCTCACACACACATTGTGGCGGTGAAAGATAAGCCACTGGATTAAAGCAGCGCCTGTGTCTCTGGGGTAAGGGACAGACACTTATGTAACAGAGAGAAATGCTGACCAAGAAGAGTCGCACACTGTGTGTTTTTGATGTTCCTCACTCTGCATACTCCCTTTTTAATATGTTTGCAATTGAGATTTCATATAACTTGACTAATAAAAATGATTATCACTCAGAAAACAAAATCCATATAGAGGAGTTATGTGAAGGGCCTGTGAAAGAATCAGAGAAATTTGAGGTTATATTTGGATGTACCTTCAATGTACAGCAGTGCCCATACAAATTTAATCAGCTAACTCTGCTGGGTCTTTGCTGCCTGAATGCACTTATTCCCAACAGCAGGGCCATCTCCAGTGGCTGCTGCATTTGGATTTGCAGCTCCACCTACAGGTTCAACATATCTGCAGGTTCAAGAATAACACTAAAACGTTTTTTTCCATAAAGTGTGATTTGTCAGACTTTATCTTTGTCATGTGTCACTGTGAGCTATGAGATTGAACAATCAGCTAAAGTAGCTAACGCTTGTGATCAGGTTCTGTTGAATTGAGTTGTCACTTTAGCTAACATTTTAACGTTAGTTCTTTCTTCAACATATCTGTTCTTTCTGTTATGGAGTAATGGAGAGTTAAAGTAAGTGCTTTTAGATGCAACTTAAAAAAGTTTGAGGGGAAAAAACTGCAGTGTAAATCTGTAAATATTTCATATATTCTCTGTACAGACAGACTGCTGCGTGTTTTCTGCCATGTTTCTTTTCATCATTTCCTTTCTGCTGACCCCTTTGTTAGAAGCTGTCACTGTGCTACATGAGCAGCTGTCTTCTTTCCCAGCATCGCACTGAGGAGTCAAAGGGAATTCCTGAGTGGTGCTCAAGTTCAGCTCTGCCATCTCATCGCAGCCCACGCAGCTCGCTGCCCCCCAGCTGTTTGCCACTTTTCTCAGACTTTCCATTGTTTGGTTTAAATAGTGTTCAACAGTAGAAGAATTGCTCTAATACTTATTTACAGTATATGGAAATAAACTTTAGTTGCAGTAATAGAGTGTGCACATTTTCTTCATAAATTACAGTAATTCCCGGATAGAAACACTGTTATGGTTGGCATGTGTATAGATAGACACACACAGGCTCATTTCTGTTGGCTCTTGGCTGGGTTAATGTGTAAACAGTTTGTTAGCCACTTGGAACAATCAACCTGTGTCTCCTTGGAGTTGAAAGCCATTTGGCATCATGGACGAGCTTCTGGGCCTTCTGTCCATCAGGAAAGCAAGCTCGGGCCTGGACTCGACATGAACCGGACCACGTTGATGCTAGTTGTTAGTCTATACCATATGGAGGTCCCAGACCAACTGCCAAACCCTGGCTTCTCTGAATGTTAGTAGCATCTGCTGGACAAGGCACTCTTGAGAAGCTTAGTTGCCAGGCTTTAACAACCACAAAATCTTTAACCAATTTTTTGTATTGTCCAATTTTGAAATTCTTGAAAAACAGCTTCCTCATAGAGTATTTTAATCACACCACTTTTTCATATCCCCCATGTGCCTGCTGTGCACGTTTCCACCTGCGCCCATAATAATAATGACACTTTTAGTCTGCTTCCTGTCCTAATTTTTGCACAATCCCCTCATGGTCTCAACTAACAAGTGGAGTTCTAATCATCCATTATGTCTAACTATCTCAGCCGCGTGACAGATTTCCTGTTTCCAGCTACTATCTGCTACTCTGCAAATTGTAAATGTCGTCTCATTATCAGTCATATTCTAATAGTTGCTGTATAAAAGTGTATCAACATACTCCATCAGCCCTACACACTTCTCAAATTATAAGCAGTGTTTTATTGCCTCAATGCAAATCTCTGGGAGACTAATGTTTGGATTCACAGTCATCGCATTTTTCTTGGCTCTCTCCTATTCCTCTTCTCGTCCCTGGGGATTCCTTCAGCTCAGGCAAATTATCAGTCAAGTGATGACACTCATAAAACCCTGACAGAGAGTGTGCACTGCACTGAAGCTGTATTGATCCACCAGCCGTTCACTCGACGGCATTCAACAGAGTAAACATTTTAATACGCTTGTGCTCCCCGGGTTTCAGCAGAGAATAATGAAGGTTCGAGATGCCTCATCAGTCCAGTCTCACATTCTTGTGTGTGTTTTTATATTTATAGACACCTGCCTTTGATTAAATATAAGAAAACTTTGCTCTCAAATTTAAATTGGTTATATAACTCTTCTTCTACTAAAGCCAGCAGAGATTTTAACTCTGGCAGATGAGCCTGACCCGACACCTATCTGTCTGCTCCACTGTCTCGTCCAAGTGGATATAGGCCAGTGCTGTTCATCTGCTCATTACTCTGGCTGAGCTCCTGAAATGTGATTGCTAGTATGGTGTCCAGCTAAAATAAAAAAAAAAGAATCCAATATGTAGGAGCTTTATGTGCAATACTCATTTAGATGATTGCAGTATTATGACAGTATGCTGTCTCTTGTGACTGTGAAATGACTTAGAAATTACAAGAACAACAACAACAACAAAAAAACACATATAGCTTCATTTAATGGATCCTTTTATTGTTTGTAGATAGCATGAGCTTCTTGGGTAGAGAACAATAGTGAGTGGCTTGAGAGACAGGTGCACTATAAACAAGCATTTAGACATTGCACAGATACAAATGAGGCAAAGTATCACATTTTTACGCTTAGAGCTGTAAAATAATATGTGAAGGCTGTAGCGTCTGAGCAGTTTTGCTCCATCTGCAAATGGCAAACAACACAGCAGTCAACATACTTGAGTTGTTGTTGAGTCCACATTACAAAATGTACTCTGTTAAACATCAATGTTTAATCATCAGCCTGTAAGAGCCTGTTAACTAACTCCGTCTTGTAATGGACATTTATCACTGTATTGACATCTGATTCTTGAGAAAAAATATGCTCTTGTTCATATTTTTTTTCTACAGTCAACAAATTCATGACCAGTCAGGTGTTTCAATGTATAAATACATATAGAAAATGATCATTTTGTTCTAGACATTTATTTGTAGTAAGCAGGTTAATTAAGATGCTCACACATCTTCATTGTTTTTCTTTTCTGTTCAAAGAATATGTCTGGTCCATTTGAGTTGTATTTCCAGATGGCAAAACCAGTGTATAAATGCACGGATTAAACTTCTCCAACACAACTGACTAGACATGCAGTCAATCAGAGTGGACAGTGCCAACCATTAGGTCAAAACAGGAAATTCCCAGATGGAAATGGCTGTGAATCGTAGAGATACCAAACCCCTTTCACTGTGAGAAGATGACACTGACCCAACACTTAGAATCAGTTGGTTCCACATCCCACGGCTCGATGCCATTGGACACTTTTGTGACAAATGTGGAGTGGATGTAGAGGATGTTTGTCGATGAATCTATGAAGTAAAAGCAGATAGTTATAACTACTCACTCCTCTAAACACTACCTTTTTATCAAACCCTTTATGTTTATGGATATGAATCACTCTTCTTCCCCATTCTTTTTTTGTTCGACCTTGGCCTTTATGGCAGATGATAGTTAGTGATACGTTGAAAGTTTCCTTAAGAAGGGGCCGTGTGTGGGTAGGCATGAGAGCTGTAAACGCTCATATTATCTGACCTTGAAGACAGGGGTTAAGCGGTGAGGTCTTTTCTGACACTACTTAGGTTCTTTCTCCTATTCTGTGCTGAGATTGCAAGGCTGCCTCTCCTTTCACAAATCGAAAAACCCACTCGTATTAAAACATCAAAGCCTGCCTGGTGCCGCGTTGAACCGAGCACAGATCCGCGAGATGCTGTATTTTCTTGCTGTCGATATGTGCCTTGAATGCGTAAGTGGGAGAGAGAGCTGAAGAAGAAGAGGATGAATAAATAAGAGAACCGGGCCAGAGTGGTTTTCAGACCGTGTTACTTTTAAATCTTTGGGCAGTAAGTATCAGATGAATTAATAATAACACAAGGTGGTTTGGTTGGATTTGCTTTTTCCTCTCTCCGTCTTGCCCCGCTTTTCATTGGACGCTTCTGTCCCTTGTGTGTTTTGTGTTTATTTTAGAAAATCCCCTATAACGCTACAGACTGGGTTCAGAATTCACATGGAAGTTTGAATACGCTTGTAGGCATTGATGAGCCTGAGAAAGTAGTGCCTGGAAAGATCCTATCCTTTTTTTTTTTACGTTTCCCTTTGTCAGCATCTTCAGAATCCTCATCATATTCCACTGTACGAGCTAAAAAAGCACTAAGCCTCGAAGAACTGGGTCAATATATTGTATATTGTATCAGCAGATAAAACCATCTTGCTATAGTGCAGGTAAATATTTCTTTTCATATTGTGCTGTATGTAAGTGCAGGTGAACTCATTTAAAAAAAAAAAAAGTGGTTTTCTTTGCTACTAAAGGAGGACTCTGTTCTGGAGAAAACATTGGAAAATAGATTATGCAAACCTCCTGGTTGCATGCATTATTGTCTAAACACTGTCACCGGCCTGTATTATTAGAATATGCTTTATGTCTTTCTGTCTCTGCAGTGATGATTCATGGTCACCCACTGAATACAGTTCAAAAGGCCTCGTAAAGGCTTTATACTCCTGCTGAGAGCTGCCTGCGCCAAAGCTTGGCACATCAGCGTGGACAAGGCTACGACTTTGCTCAGAAACAGGTTGGAAAAAAACGCTAAGTAAAATACCAGACTACACCTCCATTTTTCACAAGCTCACTCGTGGATCTTACTATGATAGATAATTTAGCTTTTACCGCTTAATGACGACCAAACTGCTTAATATACATCTATAAATGACTTTACATCTGCCACAGAACCACTCCAAACGCAAACTAATGCGACTGTACATTGATACGGAAAGTTTTATTGCAGTTTGCACCAAGGTAATCACCCGGCTAACGTTGTTATGCATATCAAGTCGACGGAGAGTGAGTCGAATTACAATTAACTTGCTGTTATTGTCGTTTGTGGTGGTTTTATTCAAGTGCCTCATTATGAGAATCGGAAGGAAGCACAGAATACAGTGCTAATTCATGATACTCGAGAGAGTGCGTTCATGCGCCAGCCTGAAATCCCTTGATGTGCTGAGACATATTGGTTCGTCATTGGTCCTGGTTCTATATTGAATAAGACGTTTCTATAAGGTTTAAACAGCAATGTGTGACCACTCAGAGATGTATAATGAAGAAAGGATGTGTTCCTCGTCTTGCTTTGTCAAGGGCTGTTATTATTCCAGATGAATGTGAGCGATATTTTCCATCATTTGTGGATATAAATGGACTCTGGTTACAGTATATCTTCATGTATGAAAATTGGCTCCGCAGTAGGCTTGTGTGTCGGGATAATGGCCCCCTATAACCCAGCTATAGTAACTTCGGCTCCTGTCAAAGTGACGGAAAGCACCTCTCTTCACCCTGCTGCTGATGTTGCAGATGAGAGCCTCTGGTTTTTATTTCCTAGAAGAGGGAGAAAGGATGGGAGAAAAATGAATTAGGCGTAAACATGAACATATAAATAGACTAAAATCTCTGGGGTTTCGCTGCCTACCATCTCTTCTGCTGTGCATCTGCTTATACCCCCAGTGAACTTTGTTATTTATCCCATTTCATAGCATTGTTGGAGTGTTTTATCGCCCCACCTCTTCTCTGCTGCCTCCTCTGTAAAAGCTCTAGCTTTGGCTTAAGGTCATAGATCTTAGTTCTTTAGTGAACACATACACTGTTACCACTGCACTTTCCTTTTTCCTTTATCTCTGCTTTCTCATTCTCTCAGCCAGACAAAAAACACCTGGATGTTTCTCTGCATCAAATATACTGCAGAAAAGATTGCTTCAAACACAGAGCTGTGAGTCAATACTTTTAAAACTATAAAGAGGGTTGATTCTGCACTTTGTGGTTTTGTCCTCAGCTCACACACACTGTTTTATGGCTCATACCCCAGTGCTGTCTGCGGTGTGTGATGCCAGCATGTAGCACCTGTTCTATCTCACACTGCCTTTCCCTCTAATAGGTTTTGCCCGCATGGCTCTCCCCACTGCAGAGCTGCACAATTAAATTTGCATGTGCTTTCGTAGCCAATCAGAAGAGGCCCAGGCTTTCCCACGATGCCCTTATACCTTCAGTATAAGGCTGGGCTGTGTGTTAAAGGATCCATCTGCACTCACAGGATTGATGCTGCTACAATGCACATCTTTTATCAGATGCTGTAATGCATACTGCTGCCTGACAGGGCTCTGCTCCATGTGTGGCCCCATTCTTCTCACACAGCAGGGGGCTGCCATGAAGCCTGGTTTGGTCTTTCATATCTGTGTAAGTTCATGCAATGTAGTGCACATGGTGATTTAATTTGCATCATGTATGTTGCTCATTTATGTCTTTTTTCTGCCCTTTGAAATCCTTACAGAAATATTCTTGTTCTTTACAAATTTTGATGTGTACAAGTGACATTGCAGTTCATGCCGACATTGACCTTGTTGTGTCCATCAGAACAAATTCCTCAATTGTTTAACAGAGCATAGTTGCCAACCAGCAGACCCTGAACCATTTTGTTGATTCTGTATTCAACAGCCCTTACCTGGACCTTTACTCGTTTATTTATTTATTTTTTATTTGTTTATCAAGGACAATGCACAGAAAAACATTCATCTCAAGTAGAGAGAAGATGCTCTGCACCAGATTTAGCTGTTAGCTGTTTTCCATCTGTAGTCCTTGAGTAGATCACTTGATAGACAATTTCTAATCTAAAATACACAAGTTTCATAAAAAACTCTAAATTCATCATGAGCACTTCAGTTCACCAATAACAGTAACAATGAACAGTTCATCACTTAATTTCATCAGTAAGACTCCCCACAAAAAATAAACAATTATCAATTCATCAATAACAATAACCACTAAAAATACACAAAAATCAAGTAATCAATATCCATTCATGTTGGTATGTGTTGTGTCTGTACTGGTTTAATCTTCAGTTAACTGGGATGTTCCACTCCAGACTCAAAGCATTGCAGCGTTCCCCAGCCCTAATACACACACAGTCACAGGTAACATTTGTTGAGACGTACATGTGTGTTCTCTTTACACACTAACCTCAATTAACAGAAGAGGGCAGGGGTCAGTGAGCATAGCCAGTGTTTTATAGATTTATATCACCTTTCCTCTTTTCACATTTTGTTTTATCTCTGTCGCCAACTTATGTAAATCAAACATGAAAAATTAGTGTAATGCTGGAAAGCTCCCCCAGTATAAATCATAAAAACACTCTTCATTAAAGCATAATTAGTTTCCCTTCAACAAGGTTTTCTGTACACCAGAACTGTTAAAGGGGAGTCAGCTCTGTTGCAGTCGTAATGAAAGAAAGTTGAAACAGCAGCGGTTTAATTATCACTTTGATTCTTGGCTCTCTGGGCTGTAAAGGCACTGCCTAAGACAATAATCTTTACACAGGTTGCGGGGGTAGACTTCAGTACGGGTTAAAAGAAGAAGAAATTGTACAAGCACACTGTATTTGATGTTAACTTAAGCTGTGTGTAAAAGCTCAAAAAGAAAATAGTGTGATTTACAATTGGATTATGTTACATATTTAGAAAACATGTCCACATAAAAAGTAAAAAGAACGCTGTGTGGCTGCAACATGATGGTTAACTAAAACCTGTATAGACATTATTTTTGTTGTAAAATTAGGTAATTAGGCAATGTTCAAAACAGTAAACAAATAATACAGATGTTTTTGCCTGTGAAACTGTTATATGTGCTCTTCAGTCATAAGGATTCTAAAATGTCAAAAGGAAGCCCCTGAACTTTAGGTGAATCTGTGCAGTGCTTGACTGCTGCGTCACTGGGTAAATTGGGTTAAAGCAAACGACAAATGCCCACTTTGACTTCAGTGCACTAAAAAAACCATTATCCTCTTAAAGGGGCAACAATAATTTATGAAAACCTTTTCTGCCAAATGTGATGCCTCACTGATGGTGCCCAGAGTGGAGGGTCAGCACAAGTGCAGCTGCAGTTGGCAGACACTCAGTGTCTTGCAAAACGACACATCAGAAGTACAGGCAGTGAAGAGGCGTCCTGGGACCTCACCACTTTACAAACTGAAGATTCTTGCATTCTTAAGCCCCTTTTGTACATGCACTATTCTCATCATCCCGGCCCTTCATTACCTCTCTGGTGGTCAGCTAACACACAATCTAACCAAACATTAGTGTTGAAATATGTCTCAATGTCTGAAAATGAACAAATAAACAAAAACATAATATTTTATTTTTTTTATCATTCTTTAATTGTTATTATTTTTTCTTGCTGGTGGTTAAAGTTTGATTTAGTAAAGGGTCAGTTTTATCCCACTATTCTAATTATCACCTGACTTTAAGCTAATCCAGACCTGCTCCCGATCAGAAGCATGTTGAGTTTGATTGCTCTCAAATCTGCCGCACTCTTCTGTCAGACTGGATTTCCGTGTCCAGCAGGCGCCCTAACCTATTTAGAGATTAATCCCGCTCTCATAAAACACAATTATGTGTGACCCATCGTCTGAAACCTTTGGGACGGCTGGCCTGTCTGCCTGGCGCGTTCACAGCTGAGAGATGATGCTGCACTTAACACGGTTTTGTTCCCGCAGTGACACGTTACCAGCCCACATCGCGCCTGATTTACTCCACGTGATTACATTTTACCGCGGCCCATCTTCTCTCCTTGCTTGACCTCCTAAATAAAGCAGCTCAATCCATTAACGTCACTCATGCACACACATAACTTATGACAGCTGCAAAAATAGGCTCTTAAAAATCTAATTCTCTAATCCGATAGAGTGAGAGAGGGCAGATTCACTCAGTGAGACACAGGAGGAAAAATCATTCAGAATTACAGTCATTTTTCCCACCAGTGGCTGTTTATTGTCAAACACTATCATCAGGGATGTACACACTGTCTTGGAGTATTACTCAAAAATACATTGTATATAATTTTGAATAAAAGAAAATCAGCCCTTTCAAAGCCAAGTCAAATTAATCTTGAATAAATATTTAATGCCTCAGTCATGCAGTTATCAAGACTCTGGTTCCTTTTTCCTGCCTTTGGAAACTAATTTAGCAAAGCTAATTGGCTTTTTTCTCCCACTTTAGCAGTGACCCGTTTGATGCAGTTTGTGTTTTTAATAACAAAAGGGATCTATAAGTAAAGATTGGAGTCTAGCAGGTTTAGCTGTGATGAATAAGTCTTGACAGCGATATTGAAGGATATATTGAGCTGGGGGACATTGAGGGGACTATTAAAGGGAGACTAGCACTGAGAAATGTGTCAGTTCAAAAAGATATAGCTGCACTTTTCTGCAGCACAAGACCGATAAAGACCGAGATAAGACCTAGACCAGTGGTGTCAACTCAAAGTGGTGAGGGGCAGCAATAGTAAATAAGAATGATTTCAGGGGCCGAAGACTGTTACAAATCCAACTGACACCTGTTCAAATCCGTCTAAAACCTGTTCAAATCCAACTAAAACCTGCTCAAATCAAACTGAAACCTGTTCAATTTCAACAACAAAAAAATGGAAATCAACAAAAGCTCAAATTGTATTGCAAGAGTCTGGAGTTATAGCCGTAAGTGGCAGCAATAAAAAGGTGATTGTTACCAGCTTTTTTTTCTGGATTCTTTCATCCAATCCAATCAAACAACTCCAGTGTCTCCACTCTTTAAAAGGTCAGACCACACTGACAAACCCAAAAACCGAAAGTAGCACAACATGGTACAGTTTTTGAAAAGTTGGAAATTGGCCAGTACTGACCTGAGCTGTACTGTACTGCTCCATTTAAGAAAAGGCCAAAAAAATGTGTTCCATTCACCGAGAAGAATAAGACCTTCAAAGTCCCCAAAGTCTGGTCTCAAGTACAACCACATTTTTAGAGCTCAGGAGCTTCCACAGATGTAAAGATGATCAGATATGTTTTGTTATTTCTTGTCACATGAAATATTCAACATCTGCAAATAGTGTAAAATATTAAACAAAAGAAGACATCCTGCTCTAACCTTGTCTCTTAGGTTATTTGAAGAAGAATAAAACATAACACTTTGAAATAAAATTGTGTTTACTGTAGGAATTGAACACATCTCTCATGTATAAGTTGTCTTGTTTATTCCTGCCATGGCTGTCTCTTTGGGGACACGTCTTCACATATGCATCTGGCACAAACAGTGTTGACACAATGACATCAAACAGGTCTGGATATCATCTCATCACCCTTTTCCCCGAAGTCCTTATGACATGCTCTCTGCGCGTATGGCTCTGATGAAATATAGGACATATGGAAATGATATGGGGCATTCATCTTTCACCTGTCTTTAGTGGTGTTTGCGTAAATTCACCGAATACTTTACTGCAATCAATAACCAGTCATGTGTCAGCGCCACATTTAGCTTCCGATTTGTAAAAGGCTCTTTTTGTGCTGTCGTTTTGAAGAAACTTTCATCTGTCACAGACTAGTACTTCTTTCTTATCTGACATTAGGTTTAATGTGACTTTTATGGCCAGAGGCAGAGTACAAATGAGGACATGACAAATGAGGAGCTCCTTCATCTCGCCTCTGATAAACACAACTTGATCTTTATCATACTTTGTTTAATGTTGGGTGAACATTAGACACTTTTAGTTTTTCTCTGTAGTCCTTTAGTCACTCCAGTCACTCCTTTAGAACTGCTGCTAAAGATTTCATGTGCTCCTCAAGTCACGGCTTTTGGAGCTCATTTGGCAGTAACAGAGACCACTGATCACATGACACCAGCGGTCTATGCCCAGCTTTAGAAGACAAGAAATATTAAAAATCATTAATGATAATAGTCTTACTTCTTGTCTGATGACCTTTCGGTAGCCAGATTGTGAGATTAAACAGACTTCTGGCAGAGCTAAAAAAAACAAGTTCATTTTTCTGCTGGTGAAGAAAGTCTGATGGAGAACCTCTGGGAAACCTGTGGACCTCAGGCCAAGATAGATTTTTAAGTCTGTTTCTGCATTTCCAGCCTTATAGTCCGGTCTGCGGTCAGTAAGCTGTGCCAGATGGGGACTGTAAAAACACTGCAAACATAAAAAAAATGCTCTGAGTCTCTAACACCAAAAGTCTGAAGCAGTGTCAGGGCTTTCTGTTCACTGAGGTGTGGTGAGCCGGCCATGATCTTGTGGTCCTCCAAGGTTTTGACTAGTGAGTGAGCCTGGGTTTACACTCTCGTCCGCACTTTAAGCTATGGGATGGATTCCGATCCCTCAAGACCAGCAAGCTGCAGCAGCAAGTGCTCAGAGGACTCACTGGTATTTGTGTTTCACATGTCGATAAGACTTTTACGACGTGTTCATGTGGTAGGTGAAGCTACTCTTGAATGAATACTGTGGCCAGACGACTCCTCAAAGCAGATCTAAAAACTTTGTACCTGGGGATAAAGTTTCTCATCCTGATGCCGTTGTCGTGGGGGCAACTGTTTCTAAGCTGTTGAAGGGCTGCCTTGAGTAATAGTTTTTAATAACAACGGGACTATTATGATAAATGAATAAACAGTAAAATAGAACGGTTTCTTCTGGATGAACCCAATCCCTGCCATGATAACACAACATTTTGAGCAACCATCAGCTACATGTTTGCATAACAGCTGGTTTCTATGGCCTCATGGGGTCTGGACCAGCCTTAGATGTGTGTCTGGTGAACCATGGCACTTTCAGACTGTGATAACTTATCCACCGCACACATCAGCTGCAGCACTGGACATTTCTTACATTGTGTTACAGTGCCATTAATTACAATTCCCTTTAGAAAGTGGATCTAGCATTTTATGGCTAACCACCTGCTACTTTATATACCAGTGTCCCAATCACATTCTCTTGCCACTGCCACCGTATACTGTAGTATTAACAACACCTGTTTACTTCAGATAAAGAAAAATGAATATGTGTATATATATACACTTTTATAACTTCCTGTTTATCATCACTAAATGCAAATATGTTCTCTGGGGCGTGCAGTATGGTTGGATATAGGAGGAGGCTGGAGCAATGTTGTCTATATGTATTTATCTCGTTTGAGTTGTGTGTAGACCTTGTAAATCTATTCTGTCTATTAATTATTCAGCTTCCTTAGTTCCGGGTTTGATTTTTGGTGCAACACGATCCCAAACATCCGGCTTCTTTTTAGGCTTGTATTACACTTCAAGTCATGACTGGATCAAGAAAAATATTCCGTTCTGTCATCGATACACAGCTTCGTAATTTAAAAGTCTTATACTCGTCACACTGTTTGTCGACTAGAAACTGTCTTTTAATGTTTTAATGCCTTCCCTCAGTAAACAACTTCAAATCATTTATTGTTGGCATGAGATATTACAGTGGCACTTCTTTCTTTTAGCTTTGTATTTGTCTAATAGAAAGCTGACTTAAATGAAACTCAGTTGACTATATTCTTGTTAGTCTGAGCTGTCCACCCTCAAACCATTCGCTAAAATGTTACACGCTACTAAAATCCTTTTAAGCAATTATCCTTTTCCCGCTACAAGGATATACAGACTATATCTATTTTTTCTTCCTGCTCTTTCACCTGAGAGGCAGCCATTATTGAGACAATTCATCACTGTCACCTAAAAGCCAAGATGTCACAGTGTATGCGAGCACAGTCGGGCTTCTAACTATCATTTCTTCTTCTTCTTCTTCTTCTTCTTCTTCTTCTTCTTCTTCACCTTTTCCCTTCAGCTTCCAGTGGATCATTAATGCAGGCCTTGTCTGTACGATGCTGCTGCATGGGTATTTATTAGCAGCTGTCACATACTGGCTGCATCAATAATTAGTCACTGGAAAGCCGTTTGGGTCCTAATTACGGGTGGGGTCTACCGTTGGGGTGATCCATCAAATAGTCACATGTATATTACACATGCAAATCCATGCATCGTGTGCCATATGTGTCAAACTACAGTGTACTCCGCGCCGCATAATGTGGTCGTACAGTGGCCAAGTACTGTAATGAGTCAACATTTTAGACGTAATAAATGCTGATGTCATCATTCATTTTTCTAGTCATTTTAAAGTGATTTCGTTTTTGACTTTTCACTAATCATCTGATCTGTTTCCACTGGGTTTATTTCTTGACAACACACATCTGCAGGGCTCCATGGCTGTTCACATGCTCTAAAAGGACAGTGAGGGTTGGAATTGGAATCTGCGCTTCCTCCTCCTTGAAATGAACATCCATCCCTGTGGTTATTTTTGCTCACTTTTTGCTGTACAAACCTGATTACTTTACACCTGACAGACTTCTTTCTTTCTGCCCATTGATCTTTGTCACCGCCTGACGTACGAAAGTCATTTGTAATTTTTTCCCTTCCGTAAATCAACTTTTTCTATCTTCCATTTGACAAAACCTCTACAGCAGTACCTTCTTGAATTCATTCTTGTTTACTGTCACATAGATACAGCGTAGGTGTTCTTCTTCTGTGTACAAGTCTCTATAAGAGCCTGTACACAAACATTACTGGATGTTTACCTGCAGTAAATTAGTGGATACTTTTCACTCAGCAAAACAAACCAAAAGTATGCATATGTGGGAGTTCTTTCTTGCAGTTTTTTTTATATTTAACCAGATGTGCGCTTGTGTGGCCATCCAGTATAGATTGAACATGAATATGTGTATGTGGTGCGTTTGAGCGGTCCTCCATAGGTAATAAAACAAGACAAAATCCGCCCCGGTCCATTGGTGAGCACATTATCATCAGCGAGCCCTAGACTTTTATGGCCTGCCACACCTCTCGGCGGTAACGCTGCACACTAGTGTTTTATGAGGGTGCCTCGTACAAGATTGGGGGGAGGGGTGCAGGCCTGAAAGTGTTACGGTTTAAATTATGGACTGCCTCGCGTGGTAAAGGCACCGGAACAATCACAAAGCTCTCGGTTGTAAAATATGTGCCGTGTGATGGGAACAGAAGGGTAAGATGTGAAGATCAGCAAATCTGTAACACAGTAAAGGCGTGGCTAGAACATTTAACACTTTGGCACGATAAAGAGAAATGAGTATGTTTGGTTCTGTGGGACTTGATACCTTTTTTGGGAGCTCTACAAGTTCATGTTCCCGCCGTTGTGATGATATTTGTGGGATTATGGGATGAGCCGAAATTAGGCCGCTGCAGCTGCTGTGACTTTTGAACGACATTCGAGCCACAAGTGTATGCTAATGCTCACCACGCAAATCACCAATAATATATTCATCCTAACCTCCGCTCTAATGTTTCTGTGAGTAGGAAGGCTCTGGGACACACACATGCAGCAGTGTTGTCTAAATCACAATCTTGTACATAATTGATATGGTTCATTAAGGAGAGATTAATAGTCTATTGGCAAGTGTGTCGCCCAGAGTTAGTCGAGTGGAGTTGTAGCGATGCTGACTGCGCAGTAGTCGGTGTAAAAGGATTTACACTGTCAGTATAAATTATGCTACACCTGCGGACATTACAGGCCAAGCTGACCTCACCTCACACTTAACACATGCGCCACAAAGGCCTGTTACACATTATGAGAAATAGCACTGTCTCCCTCGAAAAGTCAACCACTCAAGTTACTTTTAACAACACACTTTTAAATAGTTTTCAATATGTGTGTTTTTATCAAAGCACAAAATAAATGACAGTTTAGCTTCCAAAACTACCGTACATTGGATAGCAACCAAACCCAACATGGTTCTAAGTGCAAGAGACAAGTTTAAACTGCGTCCCTTAAAAACTTTTTTTTTTCTTCAAATTTCACACAGCATCTTTTAGAGGCAAATATGCTGTTTTTTCCCCCAGAGTCTACCAAATTGACATTGATTTGGGACGCTGCAGTATCAAACTGCTTTGTAAAGACTTTCTAAAATAAACCTTGTGACAGTGCTGAGTCCTCAACCGAATCATCAATGCCATCCATCTATCCATCCCGCTTTTGCTGTGCACACTGCAAATCTCACCATCTGCAGAGCGTGGCCCCCTGTCTCCAGCGGAGAGACAAAGACATGACATCTTGTCTCCGGAGACTAATGGATTCAATCTCTCTAAAGAAAAAACTGTTTTATTATTTAGATTTTCTCCTTTTTTGCTATTTTAAATGTTTCCGCACACCACTTTTCGTCCACCTGCCTTAAAGGGACAGTCAGTTTGAGTTGCTGAGTGTCATAGAGTGTATAAAAAAAGACGTCCAGTCAGTGAGTTGCCTCGAGGCTTAAAAGGCAAGCGCAGCATGGTACATTATAATGCACATATTCTATGCTGTAAATTATGCATGTGTATGTTAAATCTAACTCTATGCAACTGCATGGTATATGTTTCAGTACGAGTTGTTCATCTGGGCCGTGGAGACAGCTTCGGTCTCAGTGATTGGAGCTGCATATGGAGATGACTCAGCGGTGTGTCACACCACATCATCCTTTTAGCACCAAGTCTAAGTATGTGGGAGTCTGTCGGTCCTTCGGTCGACAAATAACACAACATGCATAGTTCTTTAACATCAAATACAGCATTATTATTTTGCTTAGAATTTCAAAAGTTTCTAATAAAGGATCCAAAAATACTCCTGCTCTAAATTCCTTTTCACATCTGTCAGTGTCAGCAGATGCTATACCTACGCCATGTCTTCCCATGTCAGTAGAAGTCACTGCAATCTCATTTTCTTCTGTAACCTTTACCAGAGTGACTGTGTTCCCTCATAACGAAGCCATAAATCAAACATGACGCCTGTCACGCAGAGCAGAGGTGGTGTTCAGGTCTGCTTATACCCAACGCACACATTTCTGCTCCTCATGCCCTTGCAATCATCAAATATCATTTAATGTGATAATCCCAGCTGTGGACCGGGACATCTGGACATGAGAAGTTTCACATCACGATAAAGAATGTTTGCTGAACTTTTGACCGAAGTTTACCCAGGACACTGTCATTTGAATTCAGCCGTTTCATTAACGAAAGCGTAATTTCACTGACTTTGTAAAGCTTGTACAACACAGAGGCAATAAAAATCCAAAGAGATTAACCTTGTCAGAGTAGCACGTGTGTGGGACAGAGATGAACTGTAATCCATTGAGAGAAAGGGACAGGGATTGGAAAAGAACAAATGATGGAGGGTGGTGGTGGTGGTGGTGGTGGGAGGGGGGCCTCATGCGTCATTGCCGATGTGACTCTTCAATCCCCAACATCTGGAGATAGGATGTGGAAGGGCAATCCATGAGGTCATCCACCTATTCCTCTCTGTATTAGAGGTGGCTTACTGTGAGCAGAGACAGTACAGCAGTAAATCACGGTCAAAGGTAAAAGTAAATACTCATCAGTGGGAGATGTGGGTATTTCCAGTCACCAGAAGGATGGATATATTGTGACAGTCCATGTGTGTGATTGTGATGTTGTGATCAAAGAGAGTGGAATTACAATAAAAAAGACTTTCTGAGAGGCTTTCTGTACATGTTAAGTAGGAGAAGGTCATTTACCATCAATACAAAACAGTGAAGGCACAGTGAGACAGTATTGACAATGCTTCCAAGTCTGCCTTATTTAGGTTAACACTACATACCCTCTTTGGTTAAGACGTTAGGAGGAAAGTTGTTTGACTTTTGTTGTTGGCACTCCAGGTCAGACCGGCAACTTTACTTTACTACTTTCTATGTAAATAACCAAAAATTCTGTAACATAAAGCATATCTCGGTCACTGTTCTATATCTAAGGCCTTGGGTTGCACTACTGAAGAAGTTAAGTCACTGAGGTGATGGATTAGTTTACAGAAGTAACTGGGATTACTCTGCATTTCTGCATGTTGACATCATCTGTATCTGGGCCAAACAGTAACAATAACTTTAATTTTTTTTTTTTGCCCCATTTTGTCTAATATTATCTTATGCATATACTTGAATTTTGTAATGAAGGTGTACTTCGCAAATATACGCACAAGACAGTATATTAAAACTACAAAATATGTATATGTTGAAGTAATCCATCAGTAATTAAAAGTATAGTTACTTTTATATTGTGGTGGTTGAATAACATGATTATATTAGTAATTGTATACTCAGTAGTGACTCGTAGAAGTAATCATCTTAAATGGTCACTCTCAGGACAACACAGTAATAAGATACAGAGTTTATTTGCTTATTTACTTTAGATTTCACCTCAGTTGGGATTTGGGGATGATTTTTCTTTAAAATCCGGAAGAACTGCATCACCTCTCGATGACGCTAAAGCTGTGGGAGGTTTTTTTTCTGCTTGTTAGCAACATGGAGAAAGTTCCCCCTTGAAAAATGAGATGCATGAATCACATATTCTGACTTTAGCTGGCATTAACGCAAGCCTCACTGTGGAATATGATTGAAGCTGAGCTGTCTTCAGCCTTTCATTTATGAATAGTAACATTTCAGGGAATTTCATCAGCTTCCATCTGAACACCCGAAAATCAGGTAACACTTTTCGCCCAAAGGGAAATGGGGTGTGTTGAATAAAACCAGAAATGTGGTTTTAAGGAGTGTGTGTAGATTTTATTTATAGGTAGAGTTGGCTTAACCTGTTTTTTTCCTTTTCTTCCTGTCTAGTGGACATAATCCCTTCTCTCGTTCATCACCATCTGTCCTGTAATCTCAACCACTCCTGCCCAGCCCTTCACACATTTTTGATATTTCTCTCTTTGTATAGTTTTTTTTTTTATTTATTATTATTTAAAACAGGACAGTGAAAGCGTCCTCTGTGCGGCTTCATTGATGGTGAGCTCAGCCTAGAGAGGAAGACAGAGAGTGTACATTTAGCCTGACATGGAGGGGTGCACTAAATGTCAAACCTTCAGAAAGGAGTGCTGATAAGGCTCTCGACCAGGTAGCTCATTAGTTCCCACATGGACTCTAATTAAACAGGGACTTATATACCACATGATGGCCAACACTGGGCCTCCTGATCTTATCTGAAGAGTGAATGATTGTGAAAGGAGCGCAGGAGTCTTCACAGCAGGCCGGGACACTGCAGCACATCTGATTAGTATTTATTTGAATCTGGACCAAAATCATGATACTTCCTGGTTTTTGCTGTATGTTACTTATACTTGTCTGGATGTACCTCAAGTATTATCCTCAAACAGTTCTGTAAACATATCAAAAGTGCTGAAAACTTTCTATGGCTGTATGCAACAAAATGGTTTCCTAGACAACCATAATAGTGCAGGTAATACAAATATTGAGTTACGGTACTGATTCTGAGACCGTATGTTTGGATTTAAAGTTGTCATTTTGCGAGCCAGGATGGAATAGAATTTGTCAACACCTCTGAAAATTGTCAAGAGATGTGAAGGTTAAATTAATACAACCGTCTAGACTATGTAGACTTGAAAAATAAACCAACTTGTTGGAAATGCCAGAGAATAGTGGGCACTTTTTAGGCAACCTTTTTTTAAAATGTTTTTTTTTTTTTTAATTAGGACAGGTGGCCTTAAATGAACAACTCTTCTGCAGAAAGAATGATAGTTGGCAAAATGGAGGAAATATCAGGCTTACAGTTGGCTACAGTAGCATCAACAAACATGATATTAATATACAACTATATAAGCCAGCATTGTTTGTGACTAGGCAGGACTGTATCTATCTATCCATGTAATGTTTGTATGCATGTCAATATATGGTACCTACAGGAGGATGCATGTTTACATACTGTATCTATGTAGCTGTGTGATACACATACACATATTCATTTACATTAGTAGATTAGACCAAGTTGCAACTGCAAAATATGAATAAATTACATCAAACTAAAGTTGAGAGCTAGAGTTTAGAGTTCAGCATCAGACCAGCACGATCACACAAAATGTTTTTCTCGAAGAAGAAAAAAAATGTTAATTTCACTTTAATGGTGGGATCTCAGTGCACATACCATAGATGCATAACATTTTCCTCCAAATAAGAAATTTAAATTTAAATGAAAAACATAACTCTAATTTAATACTTTCTGCAGTCTTCCTTTTATATTGCACAGTACCATTTTAAGGGTATCTGTTCCAGCCATTGCTTCAGTGACTGGCAAATAAAGCCTTAAATCTGTAATAATTACAACTTGATTTTATAACAGTTACTATTTTTTCTATGCATGACCTGATTACTGAGGAAACTCTTAATATTAACCCTAAAAGATCACTCATTTCAATACATAATGAGAACCTCAGTTTGCTCCCGGTAGATAGTCAGCTCATTTCAAAGATAAGATTTTAAGCACCATGATGACACACGCCCACACTGTTCGTCTGGTCTTGTCGTGGTCTCAGCGAAGCCAGCTGACGCCTTTGAACCTGTCTCCTTGGGGGATCTTTCCTGTCCTGCTCGTGATCTATGTGGAGCCTGAGAGAATTCATAAATAATGCCTATTTGTTCCTTCTCTGACATATGAAGCTCCTGTGCTCTGACCCCCTGTGGCTGCAGAGGAAGACCAGGCTAAAAGCAGGAGAATGGAAGAAGAAGGGCCAGGATGATATTCAGATCAAAGCAAACGTGGCCATGTGATCAGAAAGACTGCATCAGCTGGATGACAGCTTGTTGTTTCTCATGCATCCACGCCGAGCCTATCATATGTTCCCCGGTGGACTCCTAAAGCAGGCTAAACCCCGACTGATGAAGCTCCCTGGTTGTATTTTAATGCCGCTACATGCTGAATATTTTTCCTGACTATAGCTAGGGGCCATGAGGGCTTTTTCGCATAGTGACAGCGCACGCCGGAGAGTTCCTTGGCAGCGGGCCTTCGAGCACACATCCATCATCTCCCCAGAGAGTGTCAAATTAGCAGCGCGCTAAACAGGTGGCTTAGCAGCAGATGCCAAGGAGCTAGCAGGAAAGAGATTGAGGTCATGTTTGTTTAATCGCCCCAGGGGTCAAGCACCAGATGGATGCGGGTTTGGACTTCTTATTTTTGCGATGCAGAAAAGCGCTGTTTCACATTTCCACGGCTGGTAGTGATAATGGGCAATTAGAGTGCTCGGCAAAGGTTCAAAATAGGCTGAAATGAAATGTTGTTTGATTAGGAGCTTCCACCGTTAGGCATCAAAACGCTATGAAAAGTGTTATTGATTTTGCATCAGGGAGCGTGAATATAAATGTGGAGCGCCGTGAGAGCAGAAAGAGGTTGAAATCCTAATAAGTATTTAACACAACACCTGCAAGACTTTTACTTATTAAACAAAGTTCCTCATGAATGTATGAGGAATGGAAATGTTTCCTTCAGATATGTTTTAGTTTTTTATATTACTGTTTTATATATTACTGTACTGCCACAGTTATAGAAAACAAATATAATTACTTATAAAATGCTAAAAAAACAAAAAACAAAAAAACAAACAAACCAAGGTTCATCTCAGGCTAATGTAACAACTGGATACTTTTTATATCTTGATATATTACACAATCATCTATTTGAGAGATATATGAGATCAAAATGAATATATGTCTGTTGCATAACTCGTCATGTGAGGATATGATGACACTTAAAGCCAAGTTTTTTCTTACACTTAAGATTGTGTTGAATGGATAATGTCCAGTGGGTGCACCATAATGCTTCCTGGTGGCTCAGAGTCTCATCTTTCCTGTTTTTTTTCTGCCATGTAAATTAGATCCAGTAATCGCCTCAGGCAGTAAATGAGATGATTTAGACAGTAATTTGTGGAAGACAACTTTGAGGTCAATAGAGTCTGTTCACTCATTTGCATTCAGTTTGTTTTGAGCTGGGCCCAGTTATGTAAGTCCGACTTCTCTTACCATCTGTCGGAATTGAAAACCTACAATAACACCCTATTAGAGTAAGGGAGTTTGTTTAGTTTCACACCACTTAACTGTGACACCACTAATGCTACTATTCACAGGATCCTCACTGTATTGGAACAATCTAAACCCAAATGGAAGGGTTCAGGTGGGTCCATTTAACACTGATTCAGTGACAAAAGCTGTTTCTTGTAAAACTGTATTACACAAAGTAGTTATGTGTCATAGTTTGAGACTGAGGGACTGCAAAGGCAAAGATTTTACACAAAGGCCACGTCATGAGCTATTATGAGAGTGAGTGGTCTGCTAAAGGCCGAGTGGTAGGTCTTAGATGTTTCTAAGTTAGTTTCATTTGTTGATTAGAGCTGGGTGATTGTGAGGTCAGTGACGGCTAAAGTGATGAGACCTTATTATTCCTAACAGCTCTCTCCATTATTGTTGACAGTAGTGGACTGTTATCATTACCAAGCGGGGTGCGTACTTGTCATTCGTTTCCTTGTTATTAAATTTAGCTCTTGCATTATGCATGAGGGGGATATTACTGCAGTCTGTATCAGATTGCTTAAGAGGTTGCCTTTGCTGGGATCGCCTTAAGGGCTTTTCCCTTCAGTCACTGAGGCGGTGAACCACGCTGCTGCACAATAACTGCAGCCTGTGGCCCTAACATCACAGGATGTGTTTCCAGTACTGTTCCCTGCAGCCTTCTGTTCACAATTACCATTAATGACTCTTTCAACGTATCAGGCAATTTCTCACACAGCCATAGCTTTATGGTCTCAGATGCTGTTTCAGCAGCAAGACAAGGCACTGCTTGTGCCACTGTTCAGTAGCTTACTGCACAGAAACTACAGTACATGTTCTTATTCCCTCGTCTTCCTAATGTGTTCAAAGTATGCCTAACACAAACTCTCACTAGAACATTGCCTGCCAATAAACACCTCCATTTTCACAGCTGACCATCAACAGAGGAAAAGCCATAACTTCTCACACTTGTTGAGTTGAATACTTAATAAGTAAATTAACCATTTAAATTCAGTCAACCAATAGATGTGACAACATGTGATTGGGATAAGGCCAAGTTTATTATTTTTAAAACTGACTAAACCAGCGTGTTATACTCTGAACAGCACTGAAACCAGAGTGTGTTGTCCAATCACAGTAGTTTCAGGCTAAACCCCTCCCTCTGAGGGATATAAACTCAGCTCTCTTATCAGTTGAACTCAGAACTGACAAAGCTCCTTGGATGAGGGACGAAACGTCTTCTCCTCTAAACTTACATCCAGATGCCTTTTTTGAAACCCTTTTCTTTTAAACTGTTACTTATTTTAAAAAGTTGAAATGTGTTCTTTCTCAAAGGTAAGAATCAGCAGTTGTAGAAATTTAGTGCGAAAGTCATTAGGACAATCGTAGTACACATTATACTTCCTCCAATTTTTATGCATTATTGGACTTTAAATGCAATCCTCTGTAATATATTCGTTTTGAATAAGAGAGTTTTAGAAATGCACTTGTATGCAACATTTATTTGGCTCTTAATGGGATTCAGCCCCTAAGACATAAAGTGAGTTTCCCTCCCTGTGCTTATTGAGCAGTTTGAATATTCCGTGGATTCTGTTGTGGTGAAGAGTGGAAGGGTATTCTGTCGACACAGCGTTATTGGATGTGGAGACTAGTGATGAAGTCAACTCTTTTCCCAAGGACTCGTTCAGGTTCAAAACCCTGACTTCACTCCCAAAGGCATGTAGGGTGCTCCACAACCTTTGGCAGAGTTGAGTTTTTGGCTCTGAGTTATTGTTTTGTGCACACTGTAAAACATAGAGTGAGCCAGCTTATTTGCATCCTCCAGCCTCAGGGAAGAGCACTGTGCTATCGATTCTGTATGAAGCACATACCACCTTTGTTGTTACATAACCAAGAATTTTCTTGAGGAATCCCAAAGCTTCCTGTATTCATATCTCCCGCATAACAGAGCTGAGAACAGCCATGCCATTCCTGCAGTGCTGCTGACATGAAGCCATAGCAGCGGAGCGCGTCCCTCCCCTGAAGACTGTCTGTACTTTCCAACACAAAGACCAGCCGCCTTCGAGCAAAACATACAGCGTCCTTGTCAGCCAGGGCAGAGCAGTTATGTAATCTTACTTGATTATTATCACTTTTTCATTCAACAGTAGGTACTATTATTATTATTTATTTTCCTTGGGACGCAAGTGAACAGTTATTTCTTATGTTTCAGATGGCTGTATTGTGCAAAGCATCCAACTCCTATCACCACCTAACTTTTGAAATACATGTTGGTTCTAATGAGTCGTAATAAAAGCTCCCATTCTCACAGAACTGAGGCAATTGTGTGCTGCTGATGCTCACGACTCCATCTAGTGGTAAGAAGTTATATAACAAGCCTTCATCTTTACAATGAAACAATTAGGAAATTCAGAAATGATCTAGTCAGTGTGCACAAGGCAATTGCTTCTTTGTCCATGTGTTAATCTTATGGAGGAGAACACAGAATACAGTATAGAAAAGTCATATCCTTGGGGCATTTTTATTTTATATAAAGTTTTGACTCATGCTGTTTTTTGCCTTGTCTCAGTTGCACCTGTCGGATGTTTCTAACCAAACCCCTACAGGCCTTATGTAACATCAAACACACTGTCAGTATCCTGAGCCGACACTACTGTTTGTGCGCACACACACACATATGTATATATATCTATGCACTGTTTAGAAGTAGCATTGTAATAGACTCCATGCATTTGTTGTTTCTCTGCACTGGCACTGTGCAGCTCCCCATAGACGAAGCCCTCCCATGCCCTAATAAGGAGTTAACATTTACTTTTAAAAAGACTCTAGTGCCTACCATCTCTCTCTGCGTCCTCCGCATGGTTCCTCACTTCCATGCTTGAAAGAGTGTGAGACGAGCAGCGGGAGGGAGGGTCTGATCTCTCTCCAGGGTTCGCACTCAAGAGACACGTCTCAAAAATCCCATAATGGATTCCATCACTGGGGACAGCTCCTCTGCTTTCAAGTTCAATTGGAACCAAAATAGAGGAAAGATGTTTTCTACTGGGGAAACTAAAACCTATCCAGAGTTGATGCAAATACATGTGACGGTTGCAACAGGTGGGTCTCACTCAGGTGAATTCTCTAATCTGTCTGGTTCAAAGCAGGACTGTGGGATTGTAACCATGTCAATCTGATGATTTGTCCTTACGCGCCTTACCAAAATACGCTTTAACTCCAGCACAGAGATGTGTGCGGATCATCCGACAACCTTTCACTTGACCTCGCATCATTGCTTCATGGTCATTATTGATTCATAAAGCTGACATTTGGCAAAGCTAAAAGGAGAACTGCACAAACAAAAACCAGGGGAGCGGAAGGAAACAGAGTGTCGCCCTCGCTCTGTGTCAAAGTAACCCATGTATCAAAGTGAAAAACCACTGACACTACAAAGTTTTATTAATTTTATGGATATATTTTTAATTATGGGTTTGTTACGGTAAACCAGCCTCGGTCAAAATTGATCTGGGCTGCATCTGTTGTATTGTTGTTGTTGGTAATTTGAACCCACTTGCCACAGGAAGTGTGATATCATCTGCATTTTAATCTATAGCCTTGAACAAAAATCCAATCCAAGCAAAATAAAGTAACTTGAAGTAGCTTGAATGTAATCACTGAACTTTCCATCAACAGTGTTTCAAACGTCCTAAACCGACGGCTTGAAAAGGCAACAAAGACATGAAAAGCACACAAAGCTGCCTCAAGTTGGAAAAGTCCGTGCGTGTGTTTTGATGGGAGTCATGTCGGGCCGTCCCGCAGGAAGCCGTGTGTCAGTGTGAGGCAGACTGTTGCCATTTCTCCATGCCTCTGTGCACCGGGCCGGCCCAGAGAGGACTGCGCTTTACTCAGAGCAGCCTGCCGTACGTGTCCGAGTGTTGTGGAGCCGAATCACTGCTTAAGCCAACACCAGCGGGGCGTTGTCTGCTGTCACACTTCTCAGTTCTGGTCCAGACTGTTGGTTTGGCACTCCTCAGCAACATGTGATACAAGTCCACAAGCATTATTTTTCAATCTCATTAAATACACATTGTAACTGGTGCGTCAAAGGGTAAAAACACAATGGCAGTGCAGTTATGGATGGGTTTCCGAATAAAACTTTCCACAATAGTATGGAACAACATTTTTCATAACATCCACAGCTCCCAATGGGCTAACACAGGCACCACATCAATAAAAATGCTATTATTCTGAACTCAATTTTCTTTAGACTTTATAAATACCTGCACAAAAGACACCTTCTAAGTTAAAGTTCTGCGACAGTGAAGAGTTGGTGTTGTATGATTGACATGCTTCATTCTAAAAACAAAAAGACAAAGTGCTGCGGTAGTATCACTTTCAAAGCATCAATTGTTTTTAAATGATGCCTTTAACTAAAATAAAGTTTAGTAGTATCCAGATCCACAAGTACAGCTCATCCAAGTGCGTTTAGTTTTTTGGGTCCTGTGAAAAAGAGAGGGGCTCCTGTTGAGAAGAGGAAAAGCACTTATTATTAATAATTCAGAGCAAGAGGCGCTTTATTAGGAGACACGCTTTACCTCTCGGTGAGAAAGAAGTCGTTCTTAAAGCCCACCGTTTTTGTTCTGTAAGTCAAACGGGGAATTTGAGAGAGACTGAGACAGCAAAGGGAAGTCTTGCTTTTGTCCAATACATGTGGACTTTCATCATCATCCAGAAATATGTGCATATATTGTTTCATTTTTTTCTGGACTAGTCAGGGTTATGATTATACAGTCTGTGTTTGAATCTCTGACATGAAGTATTGTCTGTTTTTCTAAAAATTCAGCATGTGCCCTATTTACTCTACACATTATGCATTTTGCATTTATCACATAACCTTGAACATATTGGCTCAGGCAGTCTGCAGTCACCTAAAGGAGGACACACACATCAAACGGTGTAATATACACAACATGATGTAGCGTGACCTCTTTTTGTAAATCATTGCGAGATACACAGCAAACACTGGCCTATTGTTCCAGCCTCTGCATTACTTTGCATACATTTTCCCCTGAGTCATTCTATATACACACACATTTGGTTCGATAGCGCACGGCAGGCCTGAATAAAGTGTTTTCTGCGGTTGCTATAATTAAAATCCATAATTGAAACCTGAGGGATTATGTTCTGTTTCGGTCTCTAACGACTCTTGGCTGCCATACACGGCCCATGTGAACGGTGTTGTTGAGCTCTTTTCATTTTGCCGAGTGTGAGAGTGCGCTGACATCAGACTGACAGAGCTGTGACTAAGCGTCGTGCCTGTCTTTGTCCCTGGTTTCGAGGTGGTCTTGTGGGGCTCAGAGCCACACTGACACAGTATTTCTTACAGTAATTACCAGCCGCACAGCCAGAGGTTTGTCCTCATTTACCATCCATGTCTTCATCTCTGACGTCTGTGTCATCTTCTCACAGCTGGATCGATCTGCCTGTACATTTTGCCTTCCCCAGTTTAACTCCATGAAGCATTGCTATTTCACAAGTAATAAAGGCTGTGTGGCTATAGCCTTAGCAGTGGCAGAAAAGCCCATTTGAAATATCAGGTTTGGACGAGTGCTGCGCAGTTTTTTTTCTGGGTTATTATGTTCATGCATCAGTCTGCAGTCCAACGCCATTTTCTCCAGCTTCCAAAGAGCTTTCTCAGCCTCACATCATCCAGGCCTTAATGAAGTTTACCAATATCACATCAGCACGAATGCATACACATTCTCACACCTGCGCACAGTTGTATTGTTACCATCAGGTCAAACGGAGGGCAGGTAAATAAAACTCAGTCTTGTTTGTCTTCATTACACTGCAAGATGCGTGGTAAATAGCAGCCATTTTCCTGACATTATGCATCCACAAATTACTTGTTTCACATTAATTAAAAAAGTGCTATAAAAATTGCGAGTGGATGTTTGCAGTCTGCAGCTGGAGCAGAAATGTATTTTAATGAACAGTAATGGTGAGGCATTAATTTGTATCAGCATAAAATTGCACATTATCTTGTCAGAGCTGAGCATTGGGAACTAATTGCTGATGATATAAACTTTCCAGTGCAATTTATAGAGATGACATATAGGGAAGTGAGAAGACAGGACTCTGGAGGCTGTTTTTTCAGAACGAATTTGGATACGAAAGTTATGTCTGTTCTTCTATACATCCCCAATAACTTTTATTAGCATGATATTAAAAGGCCAACAACACAGTGACCCATTATCAGGGATTTATTGAAAAAGCTTACCAATTCCTGTCTTTTTGCTGTGGAGTATATATAAATAATTTATTATAGGTTTCATTTTCCATTCCAACCCCTTGAAGAAGAGACCCCTTAAAGCACACAGTTGTATATAATGTTGCCAATAAATGCCCATAGTAGTACAGGCAGCATATTGTCATGATTATTGAAAAACAGACAAATGTTTGATAAGGCTGTCTCATTGAAGTCTTATAAAAATACTTCTGTGAGCCCGAAGTAGCTGGATAGAATAACAGGCTTAGAGATAGCTCTGAGGAGGTGATGCCCCTTTGTGTTCCTGTGGGCTCTTTGGTCTCTCCAGCACAGCACAGACTCGTCTCTCTTCAGGCGTCGGCCATGTTGAGCCATTGAAATCAAAGGAATCCATTGGCACCTTTTCATCCCACTGTTGCCGCACACACAAAAGTAGAAAAAGACCTTCTCCTCGTAACGAACCGAGCCATCGCTATGGTTACAGCTACATTATACTCTGGTCAAAAATCTTGTCCAATCATTCCTCAACAAAATCCTCTGCGTTCCCTGCATAGTTCCGGCGCTTGTGGAAACACCTGAGAGCAGTGGCAAGGGCAAGACGGCCCGCGGGTTATTGTGGCGTCTCAGCGCGGATGTTGAAAAGATGGAATGCGGCACTCGCAGAAGTCACACTTGAATGGCTGGAGCCTGAAAAGCAATACATTATGGGAAATGTTTAATGAGTGGGCTTTATGAAGGTCTAGAAATCTCAAATAAAAGCTTCTTATGAAATAAAAATAATCTTTAGGTGCTGTATTTGTGACTGGCAGCTATCAAACATTTGGGTTGAGTAAGGTGAAGGTCACAGATGACATATTGTTTTATGTGCCGTTATCTTTCCCCAGCATGTGTTTGTCCTCATCTGTCTGAATCCTCTGTTGTGTTGTGTTGAAACATTCACCATCACTTAGCTCTGTAATCCATCTGCACATGCTCAATGAGTACACATGCGATCTCTCGGCCCCCTCACCTGGCCTTTATATTCTCCCCTTCCCATTCATTTCCCCCGTCTGTCTCGTGTTGCATTAGCCTTTCACTGTGCTTTCCCTTTGCACATCAAAGATTTTATTTATATCCCGTAAATGAGGTGATGCTGTGTGTGTCACTCAGAGCGCATGCAGTGATTTATTTGGATTAGATGTTATATCTCAACCAGTTTGAATTTTGACTTTGCTCTCGCTTTTATGATGTAATAAAAAGTAAAGGCTTGGCAGAGGTATTCTCAGGGTGAAAAGATATTAAACCCAATAAATAAATGCTATGGAGTTGTTGAATTTTGTTGTGGAAAATGTCCCAGTATATGCGATGTACACTTATTCTATTCAGTGATCAGCCGTAACATGATGAAATTGAACAGAAGGGCTCTGGTCTAAGAGAGGACTATACTTTTTTACTCTTTTTTACTTTAATTTGATTTAAACCAATTTCCTTCACTTAAGATCAACAGTAATTATACCTCCCATTACATGTTTCTTTATTTAGATTTCACTCCTTTTTCCCTGTTTAATGGATTTGTTCACAAATTAAAAACATGACCTTCTGTTCTACTTCTCCAAGAAAAAGAAATACCTTTAAAAGGATTGGTGGAAGTACATTTTTTAGTAAGTGCCTGCCAAGTGTTGGCACACAACTACTTTGAGCAAAGAACATCAATTTTAACTTTATTTTGTCCAGAGTTTTTTTTCTCCTAGCTAATGAGTGTTCTCCCCAAATGAGACATTGTTCTGCTCTAAAGGCCACCACAGACTGAGACTTATGTAATGCTCGGACAGTGTTATAAATGACTTGCTCCTAATTCTCTTCTTACTTTTAGGCCACCTCTCTCCACAGCCTCTCTCCTGTGTGCTGGTATTTAGCTTTTTTCTTTTATAAAAATGGACTCTTATTGACATTTAGTGAGAGAATAAGTAAAAATGCCAAGTGCTGTACCTCCAGACAAATTCCTCCTGTATTTACAAAGCAGTGTTTGTTGAGCAGGGCAATGAGCTCTGGGCTGTACATTTTGCTCGGTGAGATATTAGCATTCATGGTGTCAGTCTCCAGTCGCACAAAACAACTCCTGGGAAACCCTGTGTCACTCAGAAACATTTGTTAGTGAGGTCGGTCCTGGCAGCTCGCCCCTTCACACAGGCACATTTACAGATTCTATAACATTAAATGAGTCCTGGGCAGAGCCTGAGGAGCTTTGTGATTACACTGAGGAGCAGGTCTTTTGTCTTTATCCCATGAATGAGTGTAATGCTCATATTGATCGTGAGTGGGCTCTCCCAAAAGCCCCTGCAGAATGAGAAAAGGGCTCTAATGGAGCTAAGCTCGCAGGTTAAGTCCATGCTTTAATCAGAGCCATCATGATTAACAGAGCAGCGCCTGCCCTCGGGGGGCTCTACGTCTTTACTGTTTGGACAGGGGCGGGAGGGGCAATACCCTCAGGACAAGTGTGTGTCTGTGTGTGTTGGAAATAACAAGAGCATTGTAAACAGAATATTTCAGATGCACATTTTGGATCATGAGGTTCTGTTGCTTGTTCTCAGTTTTGCACAGAGTGTTTTTGACTTTGGCCGATCAGTATTCTGTGAACATGATGTATCAGCAGTGTACGAGAATGCAGAAATGTCCCTCTATTTTCCGAGAATGTTCTCCCCTCAGTCCACAAACACCCACACTGTACTGTCTGAGCCAGCCCATTTTAGCTCTGTCTGTGTTTAATCCAGTGTAGATGTAGATGGGCCACTATGTGGTTTCTGTGGTCAGACCATGATGGGCAGAAAAGACACTCTACTCTTTTGGAGCAAACTAGTGCAAGGTCATCTGGAAATACAGCGCATTAGCCAATCAAAGAGATGCAACCACACATGGCACAGGATTACTGTATATGATGTTACATAACACGCCTCATGATCCTCCAGACAGATCTGTAGAGCATGACATGTCTGTGTCCTTGTCATCTGTCTACGCCCCACTGTCAGTGTCCTCTGGTCAACACAAGTGAAAATGTCCTTTAAACCGTCTTTAAAATCACAAATGTTATAGTTCTCTTTGTGCTTTTCAACACAGCTCATTTTACACAAACTAAATGACCTTCAAATGCTAAAGGTCATAAACAAAACATTATTTCAACCTAAAAAGACTTTTTCTCTTTTGTCATAAATGTGCTGGTTCAGGAGAACTGCACAGTTACTTGGCCAATTCTTTAAGACCCTTTAATTCCTGCCTAATAGATTTTGAAAAGTGCACTGATGTGATTCATTCTCTCACTGTATATACTCCACATAACCCTCTACCATCCTCTCTGGTTTCCCCCAGAATCTGCAGCAGCGCAGCCCTCCTGGAGTGCAATACTCAAGGACACTTCAGTAAGGTGGATCCGGCAACAAAAACAGGCAGAGAAGAAGCGAATTAGACTCCTGTTAAAAGCAGCGTGTGGCTGGGCCGGTCTTGGATCTAGGATTTTGTTGGGGGTGAGTGCGCAGCAGGCATCTTGGAGCAATAGCCCCCTGTGGAGTAGGAGATGGAGCTGTCTGCCCACTGAGCACTGTGGAAACGTGTCCCAGAAGTGGAGACTGGGAGGAAAGACGGCTGCTCCTTGATGCCCACATCCGTGAATAGCATAATGTCCTGCTGTACGGAACAATGAGCATGACTTTACCCTGTCCCCTCTGCTTCACTGCCTCACTCTATACCTTTAGAAGGACCTGAAGCATTGTGTCAGCCACTGCCAATCATTTATTATTGATTTGACATGAGGTGGACGGAGCAGGTGTAACAATTTGAGATCAGAGTGGAGCTAAACAATAAAAATAGAACACAATGTGATTTTGAGTTCATCATAAAGCCTTTGTAGTGACATGCTTCCTCTTCCCGCAGGCTTCTTCGCCAACGGCACAAACATCTCGGATACACTTGCCTCTCCTGACTCAGCCGGTCCAACACGAGGCCGAGAAGTCCACATGGGACCCAGATGACCACTCACTGTCTCAACACGCAGCATCAGGAGAATGACGAACAAGACTTATGTAAAAGCAACATTTGGCTGTGGGTGGCAAAGTCAGTCACGCATCTTTAAACTTTTCACTCATTGTCATTTTTACTCTTGTTTTGAATGCATGTATGTACCCAAAAGTGAAAAATAATTGCTTGTAGTTAAGCCTTGGGGGTTTTTTTCCCTCAGAGCATATCCACAGTCTCGTATCCTCTTTTTATTTAGCTCTTAAAACACACAAACTGTTGGAGTTTTTTTCCCATTTTTCCCAGTTCAGATTGAGATGTGGTGAGGTGCCAGCAACACAGAGCCCAGTGCAGAGCCATCCATCACACTGCTGCCCTGGACCCCTCTGATAACAGACTGTGTCAGTTGTACAAGCACGGCTGCCATCAATCACTGCAGCACAAGCCTCACAGTCATGAATATTCGGTAAACACATCGAGACAATGACCCACTGTACATATATTAGCCCCTTTTAAGGCAGTTTGGGAAGAAGTTGGAATGTCAAGTAGACAAAATGATGCAATCCAAAATTTCAAATGCCCACACAAACCTCCAGTAGCCTTATAATATACAGAGTCTCAAGGGGCGACATCATTTCATGTCACTAGGCACTGAAAACAACAGTCTACTGTATCTGAATTAGAGGTACACAAAGCTACACAATCAATGATTAAAAGGTTTGTCACAGTTTTGGAAAGGCTCCCTTCAAAATCACATTCTTTTTTGCAGATGTTTTATAAGGCTGTTCATCTACTGCAGCAAAAAAATTAACTCTGTTTGTGATGGTATGATTCAGTCATTCTCTTTTGCTTTTATTACTTTACAGTAAATTCAATGAAATCTTGAGGCTGAATGAAACAACCTTCACTGACAGCAAGTTTGCAGTACTAACATTAGTCAGATAAGACAGTTTGAGCAGGGGATTATACTGGCGCTTTTTGCACAAGGTCACCTCTGCAGCACTAGTCTCTCCACAACAGAACTCTGCCTGTCTTTACAGCACATTCTGTAAAGTGTAGCTCAAATGAAAGTAGCTGGGAGCATTATGCAGATACAACTGCAGAGCAAACCGTGTGAGGCGTTTTGTTCAAGCACCTTTCTGTTAATCTTCAACGCCTCCTAGTGATCACAATGTAGTACTGCAGGCTTCAAGACATCTGCAAAAATAGCATTTAAAATAAAGTATAAATATTTTCATAAAATGTAATGTATTCTGGACACACTATATATTTTGTGGAATCCATATCATAATTAACAAGAATACAATTATCCATGTGCCCAAGACTTAATGGAAACATTCTTAAATACAGTTTGGGATGTATTTAGTTAACTAAATATAAGGACTCATTCTAAGGACTAAATATTAAAAATATTTAAAAATGAATCATTCCTTACCATTTAATAAATGACAAGTGTCTTTAGATTTTTTTGTGTTGTATTTGTGCAGAAATCCTAAAGCCTTATTGGACTGATGCTTGAAGATCTGTAAATTCAAAGGCACAGAGGGAGGTTTCATTAGGACACCATGCCCTGATGTTGAAGTCTCCATTTTTTTGCTCAGTAATGAAAACAAAGTAGATTCCTGAGGAAGTAAAAGCCATTTCCTGGTCATTCAAGCCGCACAAGTAATGTGTATGATAATGATAAGACAAGAAACACCCCTCTACTCTCTTAGACACCACCTCTCCTTCCTCTAGCCCTCCTCCGTCCTTCTACATGCCCTTGTGCCCTCTCCATCGCCAATCCGCTCTTGCTATATCTAAATCTTACACCTTAGGAGAGTTACCTTAGCTCAGGATGGACCCCAGACCTCCTCACCGCCTGCTCTTGCTCCTCACTGGCCTCCTGCTCTTCTGTAAGGACCCACTGCTGTGCCGCTTCACCGACAATTAGTTCGACATAACCTTCTCACTTCTCATTTTTTCTTTCTTCTTTTTCACAGGGCAGTGTGCGAGAGTGCAGTCATGTAAGTAACTTTGTTACATTTTAGTAGTTAGTCTATGGGATTTTCAGCTCCTACAAGGCTTTTGGAAAGTTTTAGCTTTCCTAGTCTGTGCTGTATTAAAAAAGGAATCTATTTATACCTCAAAAGAGTTATTTTTGCATGTTATTAGCATTGCTCTGTGCACTAATGGCCTCATTGATATTATTTTTAAGTGTCCAGTTCCTTGAAGATATTTTGATAAAATTAGTTAATTTTTAATACACGATAACCATGAATGAAACATACAGCTTTTCGGATTAGGTCAGTTGAGTATTTTGGCTAGGTGGCCCACAACAGCTAAAAGTGACTTTGTTGGGCATTTATACTTTCAGAGAGCTCATGTCAAAAGAAAATGACAGAACAGGATAGTTAGGACTATCCTCAGACAAGTCAACTCTAATGTACTGTACAACATCTTATAGAATATAAAACATCTTTGTCTTTGTGTCCTAAAGCATACATCATAGACACTGTGAGCCTGACCATCCAGCCCAGCAGCACAGTCCAGAGCGGGACAAACATAACCTTACTCTGTGAGGTCAGCATCAGCCAAGACACCCCCCTGCACCCCACATACCACTTCCAGTTCACAAAAAACGATGTTGTCATCAACTCCACCGACACCAGGGAGGACAGAGCGTTGTATGAGCTCACCCCGGCCAGGGCTGCGGACTCAGGAAGCTACGGATGTCACGTCACTGTCAAGGAAAAGAGCAAAACGAGCCTGGAGAAAACACTCAACGTCACAGGTAATGACATTTGACAAGAAAGACAAGACTAGAACGGCATACAAATGTCTATACTGATTTATTTTGTTAGTGATTAGATACAGCTGTGGTGTGGTAGTGTTGTATTGCAGTACAAACTGGGCAATTTAGAGCAAGCACAATGTCATATAAAAATTTTCAAAGTCATTAAGTGAGGTCATAGGTTTTTATGCAAATTAAATCAGACAATTACAGAAGTGCATTAAATTATGTAGACCACTATAACCTCTTTTCCTTTTCATCCGTAGAAAGTAAAAACTGAGTATGAGTAATTCGGCATACTGGCACAAATAAAATTTGTTTTAAATTTAAAAAAGGAATAGTATAAAACAAGTCAAACACAAGTCAAAACAAGTGTAAAACAACAGCAAAAGTCAACCTATTAAAAGTGAAAAAAGAAAAGATGAGACAACTAGAAGAGACTGATCCGCCGACCTGAGACAACACGAGGGAGCATGCAGCTAGAACAGGTCAGACAGATAAGGCTTTGCTAGATCATGAAGATATTTTGAAACGAGTCCAAGAAGTATAGTTACCATTAGACTTCACAACACAAAATGTATGCTTCCTAGTGTTTTATTTTCCCAGGTCTGCAGAGGCCCATGTTGCTGCTAAATAGGACCACTCTTTTTGAAAGTGAGGAGGTCATGGCCAGCTGCAGCGCTCCAGAGGAGAAAGGATCCCTCATATTCTACTTCTATCAGAAGTTCAGAACCGGAGAGCCTCAGGAGATTAAGCGCGCCATGTCACGTGGGAACTCCTTAGAGACCAAGCTGGCTTTAAGGCACATCGGAGACAGCCACTTGTTCTGTGACTATGACATCCCACTGGTGGGTCGCTCCATACACAGCAATGAGATCCAAGTCATAGTCAGAGGTAAAAACTCACTTCATAAATTAATATGATTGTGTTTATGTTTATGAGGATATTAAAATGAACTATTGTTGTAGGAATGTTCATCTCTCCCATCATGAATATCCTGCCTACCTCAAACGTCTATGAAGGAGACGTCATTGAAGTAGTGTGTAAAGTCGTGAGTCCTCCAACAGACGTGGAAGTTTTTCTTATTAAGGACAGACGGATTCTCAAGAAATCCCAGGTCAGCCTAAGTCATCGATTCAGAGCACAGGAAGGAGACTCAGGGGAGCTGGTTTGCAAGGCAGTGTGGGGCAACGTTCAGAAAGAGACCTATCAGAAGATCACAGTCAATGGCAAGCACTGGATAGTCCTATTCACTGTCAATATTTACTGTGTATGTCTTGTGTAATGCGTGACTTCTCCTTTCCAACCTTTTTCAGAATTGATTTCAAAGCCGTACCTTTCTGTGGAGCCCATGGACATATTTGAAGGAGACCACATCCAACTGACCTGCTCTGTCTCCATTTATGTTCCTGAAAGTATTCAAAATAATACTGTAAAGTTTGCTATCTACAAAGACAACAAAGAAGTCAACAAGGGGAAAACGTATGATACTTTGGCTAAGCCCAGCAAAAATGGAAACTACACCTGCAAAGTCCAGGCATCATCTCAAAGTCATAGTTTCGTCAAAGAAAGCGAAACTCTAATTATTAAAGCCAAAGGTAAGACTTGATATCAATCTTTGAGTAATAGTCATTTTAGTGTTTTTTTAAATAATATTATTTCCCTCAGTTCCTGTGTCAAAGCCCGCTCTGAGTGTAGTGGGTGGTACGTTGGTGTTAGGAAAGCCCTTCCAGCTGCTCTGCCAGAGTGAAAAAGGCACTCTGCCCATCGTCTACACCCTTCATGGTCCTAAAAGACTTCCTGAATTAAAGAGGATCACCAAACCAGAGGCGCAGGCCATTTTTAACACCACCATCACCAAGATTTCAGAATTAAACAACTTCCTCTGCCAGGCAAGGAACAATCAGGGAAACCCAGCTGAGGTTGTTACAGGACAGCAGCTGCTAGTATCAACAAAAATCATCGGTATATAGTCATCACATTTGTATGTATTCCAAATCATATGAACCACTCTTAATCTAACCTCAGCTCATCTTCTGTAGAGCCAGTATCAAAGCCCATATTGAGCACTGTCCCGAGCCTGGACGACATCACCGAGAGCCAGGACGTGACTCTGTACTGCTCCGTCCTGAGAGGCTCAACTCCCATCACTTTTACATGGTACAGCACTGAGTCACAGGCTGCCTTGGCCTCGCAGACCTCCCACAAACTCAGAGGATCCTATATCATCAACAATGTGGGAAGAGAGCACATAGGAGGATATTACTGCATCAGCACCAACCAGGCTAACGAAACCAAACGCAGCGAGGCACTCACCATTGGAGGTGTGTTGTTATTCCAATATGGAGCTCAGGATTTGATCAGGAAAGAGACTGCGTGATAGTGAGAGCGCTATGTGACCTCAGAATTGATTTAAGTTCATTCAGCATGTTTCATAGGTGGATCTTGGTCTCTCCATTTGTCTTAGAGATAAGTAAGCAAGCAAAATTATTGTGTAATGATATTTATTCATACATGAAAATACAACACACATTGCTTAAAGGAAAAAGCTGAAGGTTAATTAGATATTTAAAATTGTCAATAGTGAGGTCATTGACTATAGTGACTTTCACATGCATCATATTACACTGTCAGATAAAATAATAGCATGTATGTATATAAACAATGGTATATTATGTTATGGTTCTACTGGTTCCTCAAATGCCATTTAAAAGGGACAAAAAAAATAATGTCACATTTTATTTTGAAGATTCATTCAAATACCCAAACAGAAACTGAGTATAGATTATTAAGACAACATATACGAATTCTCAAGAAGATGCTGTCATAAGGAGACAATGCTTATTTAAATTATACACATTTATCAGACCAGTTTGAGGATAAGTGTAGTTTCAAAAAACTTCCATTACATAAAATACAGTTTGTTGAACCAATTAATTTATTATCCTTTCTGTGCCTTTTCAGTGAAGATGGCTGGATGGAAAAAGGCTCTAATAGCCATCGTTTGCCTCCTGCTCTTACTGTCCTTGATCCTGGTTATAGTTTTTAAAAAACGCCTGCTTCGATTTAAGAGAAAAGGGACCCCCGAGCTGTCTGTGTGAGTAACAGCGCTAATGTTCTTCTCAAAAATCTTTGCACTTGAAAAGGTGAACCAATAAATAACAAGTGAAGCTGGCACACCCATAGATCTTCCTGTCTAAAAAGGTTTTCTGTGTTTTGTACTTCTGCCTCGTCTCAGGAAGTCGGCCGGTACCAAAATAGAGCGCCTGAGCCTCACCCAGGCTGAGGTCAACAACATTGCCAACGGTAAGACCCCGAGGCACGGCAGCAGCTCGTAAAACGGTAGCGAGGACAGACTGTACCGCATTGAATAATTGTATGTTTGTGACCTTTCTGTGCGCAGCGACTCCCTCCATGATGGGAAAGAGTGTGTGGAGTGAGAGCGTATCAGGCTCTGGTGAGGACAAATAATTTTTGTTTGTTGTTAAGATGCTGGTTTACAAAGTCTAAACATGTTTAAATAGTCTTATATGTGTCGTAAGGACATTATACATGAATGACTTTGTTTCTAAACGGTAGAATCTGATGACCAGAACAGTGTAACCGCCCCCAAAACACCCGAACTCCAATACGCAGAAGTACAGACTCAACAACCCGACCCCAACAGAGGTAAGACCCCTCCAGATGTTTACCTTTCCCCCTAGAGTTTATTGACGTTAGAAATTGACCTCTGAATCTGTCCAGCTCCAGTGAAGAAGGGCACAGACACGACGTACAGTGAAGTACGGAAATCCAGCCAGGGTACGTCCTCACTTTCAAACCTTCACACAGACAAATCAGGTCACTTGTTGGCATTTGAAAATAAGCGGCAGGAAACAGGTTCAGCGCCAATTGTAAACATCAGCATTGTTCCCAAAAGAATGTGGTGTTAAAACAGAGGGCTCGATCGCCAGGTGTCCGTGTCCTGCTTTCGTCAAGCCCCACTTCCCGTCCTAACAATCAGAGCCAAACAGAATGTACATCCGTTAAGACTAAGTCAGCAACATGCACCATTGTCTGAGTCTCTGGGGGAAGCGCTCGGGCCATTGTTTTAGGCATTACCTCCTTGTGACTGCTGAAATGTCAGCCATGTTGGCGTCAGTAAAGATGTTAAGATGGATTTTTTTCCTCTGTATTTGAAAACAGAAATGTTTTTACCTTGTACAGCAATAATTTAAAACCTTTAATCCACATAATCTTGCCCAAAACAAAATACTGTCTATATATGTCTATATAGTTGAGCCTTAATGTCAATATTCATTATTGCAAACAAGGTCAAATGTATGGTTAAACTAATTTGAGGTCATTTTATGTTCTAATGTACACTACAAACATATATAGTTTCTATGTTCGACTAAGATGGATTTAACCGAAGCAAATCCTGTTTACTGTAAATGCCACAAAGTGACAATAACTGTACAAGTCATGCTTTAATCCTCTGAAGCCCTTTGTTTTTTCCACTGCCTTTGTTTTGCAGGTGTTCCAGAGCAAGCTGACAGCGTGAGTAGGAACACAATCGTACATCACAAGGACACACACACAATCACATACATGAGACACAAAGGAGCAATGAGCACACACACACTCATGAATCTGTTGTGTCTTTGCTTAGAGAGACCTCTCACGGAGAGAGACAGTACAATAAACGGAAACCCAGTGGAGTCCGTTTTTATTGTTTGTAGACAGGTAACAGAAAGCACTATTGAATATACAAATGAACAGCCAAAAAAAAATCATAGAAGGTCATTTATTTTGGTGATTTTATACTAAGACTCATCAATGTTGCTGACAATTAACCCTGCCATTTACTCATTGATTCTCAATTTAGTCTCTGACAGAAGTTTACTCTTTCAGCAGGCTTCTGTGAAATACGCCGAGCTGAATCACGACACAGAGCCTCCGAGTGGAAGCAGTAACCATGACGACCATACTGTCCAAGATGAACACAATGAAGGGACTGAGAACAGTGCTGTTGTCACCGATGCTGGACAAGGAGAATAAAAACGGGCTAAGAAGAATTACTTATTTATCACACGAGGCTGGAGTCTTTTGTGCTCAGAAGAGAGAAAACTCTATGTAATTTTGTTCTTTTTGTACTTTAAACAGCTGTTCCACGTCCACATTGTACATTTTTTGTCAATAGAAATGTTTTGAAAAGAGTTCCCTGGCTGGCTGCTTTGTTGCTACAGAGAGAGGGTGTTTGAAGTGACGTTTAAATGTGACTATATCCTTCCACTGAAAAGGAAGAGAGGTCTTTGAAGGCAGCAGTGTGCATTGTGGGAGTCTGTGCTTCCCGTGTGAGCCACTAGAGGACGGACCTAAGGCAGCGCTGCATGGAAACTTAGTGCCATCTGGCTGTGAGCTCTTCTAATGTGAGGAGGGATTTTACTGAGCTGACACAGCATTAGGACCTATCAGTTACATTTTCCACTATCCAGTCTTTAGATGAATGACATAACACAGACTTACCTAAGGTTTTAGTGCACACTGACCTGATATGTTGCGAACTCCCTTTATGACTGTGCTACCTAAAACACCAAATAAAAGACAGACAGATATTCATCCATGTGAAACCGAGCACAGAACTTTTAGACTTGCACAAAGTTTAGTGGCTCTTTATATAAGGCTCAACTGAACATTAAATGGTGGACTTAGCGGCAAAGTCAATTCAGAAAAATCAGCAAAGATCAAATTGAATTTATACAATTAAATAAACACATTTTTGGTGCAGTCTCAGGACATGGTTATAATGCTGGCAGGAATTTGCATTTTGCAAAGTTCAGGTAACAGAAACCAAGTGATCACACTTTCAGGATAGTTGTACGAAGGCTGTATTTGGAAAATTACATTTGGGGATTTTTACTGTTCAATGTTCATTTATAACCATGTTTGTCTTTGGATTTGTTTGATTGCACAACTTAAAAAATGACCCTCGTTTTCTTTGTAGTTCAGGCATAACTGGGGAACATAGTTTAGATTTAGAATGCCAACTTGCACAGCAGGGAATTTCTGTCCAGAAATCAAGGGCTGTGTATTAAGTTCACCCCGTTCCCTGTAAGTACCGCTGGCAGTCGGGATTATACAGATGCTCTCTGGAAGACGGAGCACAGGATCAAATCCGTGTGGGAATCTGTAACACATGACACTGGGGCAAATGCCTGGAGCCTGCTATCAGTTTGCACACATTCATCTTGGCACACTATAGACAGCCATACTTCCTGTCTTCTGACCATTTGTGCCTGTGCTTATGTATATGTGGCTGTTCTCTCCTCAGGCCCAATTGCTTTATCCCTCCTCTAGTCGCTTTATTATCCCATCTCAGGATGTCATCCACCTCTAAGCTTTGATCACACAGCATTTGTGCAAAGCCTTCCTGAATGTGCGTGTCACTTCAGTGTGTTACCATATTTCTAGGGTTTGCACCATTCCCTTAGGTCCCCAAGCTCACATCTTCTGAATTATACAAACACTTCTTGGCTGCTTGAAGCTCACTCAGGCATCTATGAACGGATATGCCCCCAGCTCAAAGGTGCCAAAATGAAAAGTCATTCCCACTCTGAGGATAGAATCTCGGATAAGTCTGCGCATGGTTTATTAATCATATTACTTAACCAGGAGGCTGGTGTTGACAGTAGGGAACAGAATATTCTGAGCTCCGGTAATCAGGAACTGATATGTGTTACATGAACATTTGCTCTTGAACTTATAAAATTGCATAACACCTCAAAAAATAAGTGTGATGTAACTAGACTGAAGTAGAAAGTTGGCAAAAATTTGTGCACGAGCTTGCTCTGGTCATGAGCTAAAAGTGTTAAGAGCAGAGCCTGACAGTGGGAGTGTATTTCAGACACTGTGCACTTTGCCCAACATGGTGCTGTTTGGTCCTCATGGCGTGACTAGCTGTCTGCTCTGTCACAGAGAACACACTGAATTTACTACTGTTCTTAGAGCCATGAGGTCATGTACCCTCACCGATCTCTGGGACTCTTGTTACAAGGAGACCTACACTCAAGCACATCTCCCATCAGCCCCCAGACTGTACGACTATCACATGATCAGGACTTGTGGTGCCGACATGCACCGAGGGGCAGACCTGTGAGGGTAAGGTCCTGCTTCTGTGTCCGTCCCTCACTTTACTGCACGTACTGCGCCGGTGTCGACAGCGTGTAACTCAACGCCCCCCGTCTGGATCTGGAGCACTGCTCTTCTCTCCCATTGGCCGCTGGGCTAAAATTAGCATATTGACCCCTGTGAAATGCATTCTGGGAATATTCTGTCTTTCATTTGGCCTTATGGGGCCTGTGCTGTTTGTGGCCTTCAGATGCAGTAGTGAAGTCATCATGAAGACCTTATGATTACCTGAGGAAAATACATATCTAATGTATTATTGCATCAAAAATATAAATATAGCTCTTACTTTGCATTCTTTTTACTTAATTATAGCGTAACATAAAATACAATGGTACCATTCTGTGCTTTAAACTTAATGTTCTTAAATTTTTAGGTGATTTTCCTTATAGCCACTGTCAGTCAAATATAAATGTATGACTTATTGACTTTATATAATCACATACATTCCTCACCCACAGTTCTGGCTTTCGAAATACATTCAGGCTATATGATGCAACAGGATGGATTGTAGGCACGCACATCAACACATAATGCCACACTGAGTATGACACACATTGCAGACTATCTAAAGACTGTGTTTCATTCCCATTTGTTTACCTTTACATTAAACCTCTGTTTTGGGAATAAACGCTTTTTTTGATATTTAAATCAACATCTTACAACAGTTTTTTAGACACTTGCACAGATTACATCAAATGCTTGTTTGGTTTTAATGGTAAATCTTTAAAGCTGTCTTTGACCCCCTTTAATTCGACCCACACTTCATAATAAGGGCGTACAGAGCTCTTATTTTATGCTCGTCATTCACAGTCCTGTCATAGTGCTGTATGAATGGTACGTGGCCTGGCATGCCAAAGTGTGAAAATGTGATACGCTATTGTCCTTCATTTGCTGAGTACAGGTTACATTTAGTCGCTCCACCTGTTTGATGCTATTCATCTCTAACAGTTTAATCCTTCTCAAATCCAGTCGATAAATCCTTGTACAACTTGGACAAAAGACATCACTGGAGGTGAAAGGGAAGCACGAGGACATACTAGTTTCAATGTGAACTTGGGCATTGTGCAATCAAACCTCAACACATGCACGCACAACTCTTTGCCTCTGTCCTGCTTTTCCACGGATGCATGCTTCAGCTAAGGTAACCCAATCCTCATGCTGGTCTCTTTCGCCTCTGTGCTAAGTCTGAGCCCCCCACAGACAGCTGCTGCCCCTGTTTACCATCGCAGCGGATCTCATTCTTCATACTTCATCAGTGTCAGCAACTGGGTCCCACGGCAGACCAGAGACTTTCTCGATTACACACTGATCACTTCTCAGACTAGTTTAAAACACTTTGCACCTTCTCGTGGGACTATGTATTCACAGCTATAGTGGAAGTAATATTGCACCTTTATATATGAGGTCACAGGAGTATGTATGTGCTGTCATGTCTAGTGTTTGATTCTTGTTGCACATTAAACATAATGGGCACTCTCTGGATATCAAACCTCAGCATTTCACACCAGGATTCACTTTTATGTATTCTTATAGTTCTTCTAAAATTTCAACACAATTTAAATAAGGCTGTTACGGCTCCCAAATACGAGTTGAATGGCATGCCATAAAAATAATATTCATTCACTGCTTGTAATGAATATGGACCAATTCCCATGGAAACTATGTGCTCATGACTGACTGGGTTCAGCAACTTTGGAGCGCAGTGGCACGCTGCGAATGTGGAGCCAGATGGCACTGTGAAGCATGTTTCAGCTGCAAATAGCTCAATTTACTCCTGCTCGGCTTGTCCAATGTGTTTGCCCCGGAGCAGGATGTATTTGTGAGTTTACATTACACCGTAGTATCTAGCACTCAACATGCACTAAAGGATTCACTAAAATAAGCACATCACTGTAAATGACAGGTTTGTTGGATGGAATGCAGAAATGGGCCCAGTTTCACTAAAATGAACCATACGTGGTCGCTTTGACCTGAAGACAGCTGACCAGCTGACCGACCATAACTGTTTATCTAAAATGGGAACTTTATGCAGTGCTCTGTTTTTCTGAATGGTTGTATGTCTATTTGGTGAAGCCCCTGGAAATCTAACTCAAGCCGAGAGGGGTCTACTTCTTTGTGTAGAATATAAAAAGAATTAGGATGGCAGGTCAGGATAGCTAAACACACAAATCAACTCCACTGGATCCTTGGTTTGGTTCCAGAAACACAAAGATCTTTACAGTGGCTAATGACTGCATCTAGTGGTGCATATTGTTACAACAGGCTGCACGGGATGGTGAAATATTTCACATATAGTCTCTTTAAAATAAACTACATTACTAGTCATTATTATAGTATTTATATCTCTATTTTATTAATCTAATCTGTCTATCGTCCATCTTAGTTGGAGTTTCCTGAGATGACACAGTCTGCGGTGAAGTGGGCATAATGGTGGCCTCTTTAACTGAATGGCAGAGGATTACTGGCTCCTGATATAGACCCTTCCTCTTTTTTCAGCCCTGTGCGCGTGCCATCACCGGACACCTCTCAGGCGCGGTGAGTAGTCCATTTCACCCCACAGTGGGGCCCAGGACTCTGATTCGTATATAGTTTACCGTCCAGTCGTCCAGCTGTGTTCGCTTGCTGCCAGTTCAGAGAGATACTTCTGTTTCTGACAGTTATGGGCTGCATGTGCCAAGACAACACAGCACTTTCTAAGAAAGACTCAGAAAACATACCATGAAAGACATTGAGTCGGATAAAGTGATCATTTTTGATTATGTGCAATTTGAAATTTTGTACTTTGATTTTTTACATTTTTATTTTATAAATTTCATGGCAATAGCTTTAAACTGCTTTGGCATAAAATATATAAAATAGTAGTCTCTTAATAATGTTCATACCCTAAAACATACTGTACATGATAGAGAACCACACTGTACACTAATTTCAATGCAAGTTTAACTCTTATAGTGACCTTTTACATGACATTGCTAATGGGGACCCCCAGGCTGCATTAATAACATTTTAAACAATGACAGGTTGCTTAGCTATTTATTGAAGGTGAATGAAGTCAGTCACCTGCCTCCTACCTGCATCACATGAATTACTAAAGTAGGCTGGAATATGGGCAGCCATTTTTACCTTCCATCCCATATAAGCCCCTGCAGCAGGTTGCTGTCAGACTGTCATTCTTTTGGCTTCAGTTCACATATCCAACTGCCACAGACAGTAAAAACAAAAGGAACCCAGTGAACCAGGTCACTGCCCTGCCAACTAGCTCCAGTAGTTTCATTTACCCAAGGACCTTGTTTGGAGTAGTGCTCTTAAAGGTATTCATATGTATATTTTAATGTCTGTGAAATTAACATAAAGCTCCAGTACTTTCAAAATAATTGAGATAACTACCTTTACCTCTGCTTCAGACACTTTTATTTCAATTTTACCAAATCCTAAAACTGTTTCTACTGATCCTTTGAAAATTAGCTATTTTAAATGATATTAATAGAAACTTTTAATTTATTTTTAATCTAATTAAATCAGGATAAAATGTGTGTAAGTATAAAGTAACAATACTTTTGTAATAAACAATCAACCTTTAATTAACTGTAATAAACAATCGACCTTTAATAAACTGTAATGAACAATCGACCTTTATACATATATATATATATATGTGTGTGTGCGTATATATATATATATATATATATATATATATATATATATATATATATATATATATATATATATATATATATATATATATATATATATATACTTTTTCCACCTTGTTTCTAAATGCGTGACCTTATTGGATATTCAATATCCAAAAAAGCATGCAGTTAATATATGCTGTTTTGCCATTTACAAAAATAGAACTTAAGATGTACACAACATGTTTGACATTTCTTTTTCTGTCTGTCAAAGCACTTTAAAATAAGTCTAAATAATAATACTTTTAATCAAAGACTGTGGCTGCTGCTAATGCTTTGGCTGGTATTGCACACACATAATGTGGTAACCTATGTCTTCTTCCTAATGTGTCAGATCATAACATTGACCCTAAAGGGCAGGTAGAGGAGGGCAGCAGTGGGATATGTATAGACACATGCCTGAAAGTGCAAGAGCCCTTTCTGGCATGTGTCCAGGAGTAGACCCTGGCACTAGGCGTTAACAAACAAACATTTGCCACAAGTGGAGCTTTTTTTGTTTTATTGGTGAGGATGTTGTCATGGAGACCAGAGAGTCTCACCTCACATAGCTCAGGGACACCCCCACCATGACATATAAGAGAGTGAAATCTGATCACAGCTTTTTAAAGGGTCTTCTCTGTCTCACTTTAATTTGTCTAGACATGGGCTCCTAAGCCACACACACTAATTCACACAACAGCCATTGGTGCAGCTACAGTATGTGCTTACTTTCACAAATACAGTACAATATTTGATTTCATCCAAAACTCTCTACTCTCTACTTTAGAATGGCTGTGTAATAATATAGAATGCCTTTATGTGATTTGATCTATAGTATACTTAAAATGACAGTGTTATTTCCAGTGCAACACTGAAAGCGTGTATGAGATGCCCACATCTTTATGATCTGGTTATAACCAGCTCTGCACATCAGCTGACAGCTGCTCACACCTCTACAAAGCTGACCCATACCATTGTAAAAGTTAACCTTTAAAAATAGCATTTCCTTGTGTTTTCAATATTAGCTGACACCTGGAAATAGTTAGCATTTCTCTGCACATCTTGTAGCACATGGTTTGAGAGCATGGCTGTATTGTCTGTAGTCTTGCACCTTTCCAGGACGTTTGGTGGTATTACAGAGGGGTTATATGGAAAGTTGTGACCTTTCACAATAATTCTCATGACCACATCTCTAGCAATAACTTTTACTGTGTCTGGTTCTGCTCCAAAGGTCAAGCATGAAGAAGTCACATGACGCATGATGGGTCACAAGAAGGACCATGAATAAACATGGCAAAACAAAACAAACATGACCGATTATGGTCACTTACACCACACACATAGTCCACTTTTTATTCTGAACTGAGTTCTATTACATGTCTTTTCTGCTGTACATGTGTAACTTCATCAATCAATATATCTACTACTCCAAAACATAGGCCTTTTACAGAAGACAAATGTTCCTATGATAAAATGTAACCTTGTGTTTGACGTCATCGAAGTTGTTTAGATGTTTTTGTGGCACTGCCTGAGTACATTCAAAGAGAACCTTTTGGTTGTCAACATTTTTATGGCCAAGGGGTGGCTGTCATGTCAGTGAACATGTGACCATACAGTGGGAGGGTCCGAACAGGGGCCACTTATTTCTAAGCTGAAGTCACTGGATATTCTGCCTGAAAATAGCCCTTCCAGAGGGTATATAGGGATCCTCTCTTGCTTGTGCCATCAGTTCTGTGCACCAGTGTACACACTGAAAATCAAATAGGAGACTTACTCAAGAATCACCCTAAAAGAAAGAGAACTGGGTTTGGAGAAGTAACTGTGGATTTGATATCTGTATTTTGCAGAGTGAGAAATCCCGCTGAGGACACTGGAAGTAAAAGGACAAAACACAAATAAGGGAGAGGACACAAAGGATACTACTCTTATTGGATTTTTTTCCCTTGGATTTGTGTGTTTCCTCCTCCTGAACTTTCAGCAAAAGGAGGAGGCCTATCCATAACTGCAAGGATGAAGTACAACTACCATGTACCAGCGTCAACATACTCCCGTGCTTCTCAGTATACACCGACTTACCACACAGCAAGTCATTACAGCCCTTCACACTATACACCAACTCTCTCTTCATCCACCTACACCTCTGTAGCAAAGTACTCACCAAAGCAGTACAGCAGCACTCACTATACACCAACACTCTACTCATCTACCTACAAGACTGCATCTACATATGTCCCCTCATACAGCAAGACTTCACGGTACACTTTAGGACACCGTGCACAAGCGCAAGAGAGTGCTGCGCCGGTAATACCTGTCGCACCAGCCAAGAGGACAGTGCACTTCCCCAATGATATAGTCTTTCAAGATATTGTGAGACGTGGAGATCTCGAGCAAATCGGTCGGTTCATGAGAGCGAGGAAAGTTCGTGTGGATACACTCTTCCATTCAGGTAAGAGATACAGGAAACTTGAAATATAAAATATGAGTGGGGACTTAGGACTTTTACTGTTGTGTGCAGGCATGGCAGCACTGCATGAAGCTGTGCTAACAGGAAACCTGGAGGTGGTGAAGTTATTGGTGAAGTATGGAGCTGATGTCCACCAGAGAGACGAGGACGGGTGGACACCACTTCACATGGCCTGCAGTGATGGCTATCCAGAAATTGCTCGGTAATTTGCTTCTATAAGTATTTTTTAATCTAGTCAAAATCTTTTTCCTCAAACCACCCTTTGAAAGCAACACTGTTTTATTATATTTGTTTGTTGTCTAAACACTTATTGTTGTTCCTTCTAGTTATCTGCTGGCAATGGGAGCCAGTACAGAGGCAGAGAATGAAAGTGGAGAGAAACCTGCAGATCTCATTGATCCAGATTGCCAAGAGCTGGCCAAACTGTTTGAAACTGGCTGTGCATGACTGAGTACCCACTGGAGAACCAACAACAAAGAGCAGCCACCTGAAAAATATATTATAAAATAATTAGGCTGTATTTATTTATCACCAGGTCACTAACAATGTAAAGCTAAATGGCATTTTTGGTTTGTTACTTTGAAAAGCATTGTATATATTGCTATCACTACTACCTTTTGAGCTATTTTAATTTCATGTTTGTGCATTTTGTCATACATGAGTGTCTACTGGAAATGGAATTTGAGTCAGTTGTACTGGGGTAGAGGTAATGATTCTTTCGCAGACCAAGTGATTCATGTTTTCAAAGTGTTTCTATTTACTTTACACAACGTTTGAGCCAAATTTGTGTCTTATAGGAAAAATTGAGCTCCTCTTCCTGCTGGGCAGAAAGAGTGAATCCTCACCGACACTTTATAGGTAGTTTAGAAATGACAAAGAAAATATTAATGCTACCAATGCACTTGACCTGCTACAAATAACCCAACTGTATGGTACAGAAAATATTGTTCTATGAAAGTCTTATGATTTCCTGTTCAGTAAATATTTTTGTACGTTTTCATAAATAAAGTCATTTTATAATTATTTGTTGCATTTGTAGCTTTAACTTATTGTGCTCCTCCTTAATTTAGAACTATAGCCAAAATTAGCCGACTAAAGATCAGAATGACCGTGTCAGTGTGTTAGTATTAGTATGTTAATGGTGTTATTATAAGCCATGTTAAATAATATGAAAGTAAGGTAAGCTACTCTGGGTTTCTAAGAGTAATGAAAATATTAGTTACCATAACATTTAATGTCATTATTATTCATTTATTTTCTTTACCTTCTTAAGAATTAAAAAAAAAGTATCATTAGGAGCAACATGTATTAACCATTCAAAATCAATGTCTCATAGAAAAAGAAGCACATAAGATGGACAAATATACATTTTATAGTACGCTAAAAGAAAAAAAAAAAGACCTTTTACTTCCGTGTCTTCTCCCGGAAATGATTGGTTGGCATTGGCAACGTTTTAGCCAGGTCTAACGGCGTTTACACCTTCAGCCTCTAAATAAAGATAACGAAAGAATACATTAAATTAAAGGTACGTTGAATATTTTAGCTCAATGTATTTTATTGGATAAATTAAAATAGAACGAACTGTCATTTTCCTTTTCATACATATTTATTATGAGCACATTAGCCTTTTTAAGCTAGACAATGTAAACCACCAGCTAACTTGGGAGCTAAAGTTAGCTTAAATAATTGTGTCAGCAAATCTATAGTTAGCTTGTAGGTACTGCATTTAATAATACCCGAACCTCCAAATCTGCATAGCAATTTGAAAATAATATGTTATATTCTTTATCTATTTGTACTTTTTGTCTCCGGGGCGCCTGTTGTCACTGTTGTGAGTTAGCCGTGTTAGTTAGCCCAAACGTAAACAAATGTACCTTGGTAGCTTTTGTCCATAATAACTATTGACATTCGACTTTACTGTAGTCTAAAAAGTCGCCCAAAACGCGAAACAGAGGAGTGACACGTATTTTCCTTGTGAAATGATTAAGTTGGTGTAGCTGTTAGGTAAATTTGGACACATAACTACAATCTCCATATTTAAAGAGCTCATACTAGAATTTCTTCTATGCCTATTGACAGAATTCAGCTGAAGATTTTGTAATTCTTCTCATCCACCCACCACAAAGGAGCAAAGAGCGAGTACAGACTGAAAACAGAATGACCAGGTGAGTAGGATCATTATTTTTCCTGATATAAAGATATTTTGCTTTAATGGTTTAACCACTTTATGAGAAAGAGTGAATCATTGCTGACATTTTATTGGTAGATTAGAAATAAGTAAATAAAGTAATTTCTACCAGTGCCCTTCACCTGCTTTACCCCAACTGTATGGTACAGAAAATATTGTCCTATGTCTATGTCTATGATGTGAGAGTCTTGTTGACTGTTGTGAGAGGAATATTTGACTGATTTGTATCTTTTCTGCAAAAGCTCATCTGCTCCCAGGATGGTGAACAGTTACAAGCGGACCTCAAGCCCTCGATCTCCTACTAACACTGGGGAACTCTTCACCCCAGCACATGAAGAAAATGTGCGCTTTATCCATGATAGTAAGTGATTGATTTCTAGACATGGGACAATAGCCAGTTTCAAGGTACACTAACCAAATGCCTCAGTTTACTGCACTAGAAAAAACATTTATCCCACAACATTACACAAATAAAAAGTACCAAATGCCACATTTACAAAATAGTTTTTGTATGTAACAAAACTCTTTAATAAGGCAGGGAAAGATAAGTTTGGTCAAAGGCAGACAGAGCTCGGGATCCTTTAAGGGTTTTTGAAGGGTGTGGATGGAGATTATACAAGAAAACGAACAGGTCTCGTCAGCACCATGAAGTCCACCTAACATTCACTCTGTGTATCTTTGCGACACACAAGTGGGCTGTTTTTTTTACCTTTTCTCTTTTCTTGGATACAGTTTTTCTGAATTAAACCTACATTCACATTAGTTTGGATTTTGAGAAACGAGTACATCTTCTCTGTTGTGCACATCTGCCGCGTCACTGGGTCCATCATCTGTTAAGGTCGCAGCGGCAGTAAGTTAGCATCTGAGTTTAATGTAGGCCCATTACATATATGTGAATCAAAACACTACTAAATGTAGATAAAGACTGCTAATAAATTCTTTCAAAACACAGTAGAGCTGTGTTTGAAGCTGAAGGTTACCCTACTGTCAGAATCTCATACCGTCCCAAGCCTAGATTTGTCAGATAATAATGCTTCTTTAGCTAACAAACACAGTAATGGCCCTTCACATTGACTTTTGGGAACACTTAGCTGTTATTACATATTTGATGCTCTAAATACTTTTTTTTTAGACATTTTGTTTCGCTCTCATTTTATTTACTACTTATTTTCAATACAGTATAGTATAGTTAGTAGTATAGTAGTGTTTAGGGTAATTTTTACTTTATTCTCTCCTCTTTTTTTTTTACTTTTAAAGTAATTGTGTGAAAGGGAGTTGTGTCCTTTGACTTTTCTAGTGCAGAGCTTGACAAATTGTTATTAAAGCTCTTTTGACTTTTTAACAGCTTGGCAGTGTGTGCTCAGAGATATTCGATCAACGCAAAATAGTGAACGCAATGACCGTGGACCACAGGAATATGTTGAGAAGAACCCAAACCCTAACTTACATTGTAAGTAAATGTGTAAATGTTATCCTGTTTTGATTTTTTTTTTTTTTTTAATAACTGAAAGTACCCTATAACCGCTATTTTCTTTTCTGTGTTTTAGCTTTTACACCAGTGGACCTGAGTGATCTCAAGAAACGCAACACACAGGACTCCAAGAAGTCCTAGTCATATGACATTTTAGAAGCTTTTTTCACCCATTTTCCTTGAGAACTTTAACTCCATCAGCTTTTGTCAGCCAGAAAGTCAGCCCTCTTGGCCTCACCAAAAGCCAGTCTTTTTTAACTCTGGACCATATCTGCCCCCATCTCCTTATTTACACACTCATCAAGAAGAAAAACTGCAATTGAGAGGAGTAGTAATTCTCCCCCTGGTTTTTTTTTTCAAGCACCAGATGTGAAAGGACCAGTCAAACTTTGCTCAAAATTGAATGACATCTAAAGCTGAGGTGCAAACTGACATCTCAACAGGACTCAAAAGACTGCAGTCTGAAATAAAATTGTTTCCTTTACTCCTGCTACTTACATGACCTCGGAAAAAATGCAAAAGGGCTGGCTTTTTTTAGTTTGTTTTTGGAAGGTAGTTTGACAAATTGTAGAAGTAATTAAATGGCCACATTGGATATCAGCAAGTTTCTGAAGCCAAATGCAATGTAGAAGGCCAATGTTTTTATTATACATTTTTGCCCCAAAGTGGACTTTATTTACTAGAGAACTGTCTGAGTATCCCATCCTTGGTTAAAGCCCCTTCCCCAAGACTTGGAACAGAACTGAATAAAAGAATTTTACAATAATCCTGTTTGCATTCATTATATTGATTTGAGATTCAAGTTTGGGTTTTTTTGTTATTGTTTTGTTGTCTTTTTTTCTTTTTTTTTTGACAAAGCACATGCTGAAAACTTGTGCTTTTTTGAAACAATGTGTAATTTTCGACAAAGTACAAGTGTATAAATAGTTACGTCTAAATAAGAAACAGTGGAAAATCTTAACATCTACAAATACATTGTAGTCAAATTAAACTGAATATGAAACAAAAATGAGCGTCAGCTGCGATGCGTCATGACGTAAAATGTGTGCGTATTACGTTCCTGGTTTCTATATATACTGCTGCGCCGGACTTGTTATTGTGTCGTCGGCTTGCTGAGCGTCGAGCTCCAGGAAGAGAGGATTAGGGACCAATTGAGTCTAGGGCTTATTTTAAAGTTTGTTGGCAGTTTAGCATTTTTGGGCAGCAATAATGGTCGATAAGATGGATATGTCTCTAGACGACATTATTAAACAGAACAGGCAGAGAGGCGGAGGCCGGGGTGGAAGAGGCCGTGGCCGCGGAGGCTCTGGTGGCGGCCGCGGCGCGGGGCGCCTTGGAGGAGGTGGCGGCGGATTTGGAGGCCGAGGTGGCGGATCCGGCCCTATGAGGAACCGACAGAACCTGAGCCGCGCCAGGGGCAGACCGACGCCGTACAGCAGGGTATGAAAATTAGAGGAATGGGCAGATTATGGAAACCCATCGGCAAACCTCAGTGCCTGGGTGACATCCTTCTGTTCTCCAGTAGGCTTGCTAGCTAACCCTGTAGCCAGCTTGCTGGTTAAGCAAATAAGTCACTTACTGCCCAAATTCCCACAATGGAGGGCTACTATAGATTGCGGTTAAGCAATAATGAAATTGTATCAATTGTCTGTCCTTCTACCTCAACCCATACGAGCTAACCTACGTCGTGTGAGAAGAGGCCTTTTGAAGAGCGCAAATGTGCTAGCCATGTGGCTAACTACGGTAGCTAAAGTTGGAACGCGAAGGCCTCCGCAGCGCCATTTTGAACCCAGCACTAAAATTAAAGATAGTCTTCCACGAGCAGTAGCAGTGCTTTACATCAAAGTCTCTACTTGATTGAGAAACCACTTCAACAAGAACCATGTGCTGTGTTTTTTTGCATCGCCTTTGGGAGTATGGTTTTTGCCCTTGCCTCGCAGCATCGACCAAGCGGCCTTTTGTTCGGGAGTGGCTGTCGTGTTTAACAACATTGTTCTGTGGCTTTTTCCAACTATAAGGTTTTTTCTAAAGGATGGATAAGTGGACTTCAACCCCTTCATAGCTTTCACATATGGCCATATTTTTACATAAATTTCAGTTGAGCATCTATATAATAAAAAAAACAAAGCCCCCGTCAAAATGGCGTGTTTTTAAAATGGACGCTGAGATAATCTACGCACCCATGATAGCTGGCAGTTTTCTAGTTCTTCCCCCTCATCTCCATCCTTTTGTGGACATTTCCCATCATCGTGGGCCGTTATGTGGCTTTGTAAGGAACTCTTGGTCGAGGCAGGAAACCCAGTGCAACGCTGGAGGCAACGCTGCTTCAGATGGGACCCCCTGTGTACCGAGGATGTTCTGGAGGGCATTTGGTGGAGGCGCTGATGGCAAGAGTAATATTGATACTTGGGTGGGAAAATTAGGTTTTAGTGATGGGTGTGGGTTAATAATTTAGTCTTTACATTTAGTAGATGTATTTTAAATGCTGATGCTGCTAGTGATTGTAATCTACAACACATCCCCTTGTATAGTTTGTCTATGTGTTCACTCTGTCTGAACTGGTTTCACTTGCTTGTTGTGATGGGGTGGGCAGGGAAAATTGGGGAGCCTTTTTGGGATCTGAGTGAGCACCCTGGTCCTGTTGGATGTGGAGCCCCTGCTTGCCCCAACACCCAGCCGTGTGGACTCTGTGACTGACAGAAACAAGGGGATCCTGAAGTCAGCAGGTGCGTTCTCTTTCATCTGTTGCAGCCGAAACAGCTTCCAGATAAGTGGCAGCACGACATGTTTGACAACAGCTTTGGTGGGTTCAATGGAGCGGCTGGAGGTGGTGGAGCTGGTGTCGAAACAGGAGGAAAGCTACTCGTCTCGAATCTCGACTTTGGTGTCTCAGATGCCGACATTCAGGTATTTTACATTTAGCATTTGTTGTGTAAACAAATGTTGACTTAACATGAGAAAAATGTTCTAATCAAGTTTGTGCTTGGTCTTTCAGGAGCTTTTTGCTGAATTTGGAACACTTAAAAAGGCTGCTGTCCATTATGACCGCTCTGGAAGAAGCCTGGGAACTGCAGATGTCCACTTTGAAAGGAGAGCAGATGCTCTCAAGGCAATGAAACAGTATAACGGAATCCCCCTTGATGGTATAATTGGATAATGGATGTACAGTAAAATCATTTCCTCCTTTTTTTCTGCTCACTGACACATATGTTCATCCCTCATAGGAAGGCCAATGAACATACAGCTTGTCACATCACAGATCGACACACAGAGGCGACCCATGCAGGGGTAAGTTAAGCTCACCTGTATACTTTGAAACTGGACTCTTGGACTTTTTAAGTGATGGGTCATTTTTCCCTCTAGTGTGAACAGAGGTGGTGGTGGTGGTGGTGGCATGAATAAAAGCCGTGGTGGCGGCTTTGGAGGCATGCAAAGAGGGCGAGGAGGAAGAGGTGCTGGTGGTGCCAGAGGAAGGGGTCGAGGTGGACGAGGAGGAAGCAAGCAGCAGTTGTCAGCAGAGGAGCTTGATGCCCAATTAGACGCCTACAATGCCAGGGTAAGTGTGAATTAAATACATCTATTATAACATTGTGGCAAACATTTGACTAATATAATTTATATCTTTACAGATGGACACTAGTTAAATGAAGCTCCTCCTCTTGGTTGTTGTCCCTTCCTGTCTGCACAAAAGGGCGCTTGTTACAAATGTGCAGAATATTTTACACATGGTTGTTTCTGGTGTGATTGAAATTATTGTTCCAACCTCTTCTTTTAAATGCTCCAAAGTGTTTTTTACCGTATATTTTTTTTCTGATAAATTTTTTTGGCAGTAGGTTAATGAAACTGGGAAAGCCCAGTTTATCCTCTACCCTGTAGTGTAAGACTTGTAATAAAAACCTGCTAAATTGCCAAATCTTGCCTCTGTTGTTTGTTACCCGTGTTTGATTAGGGCTGGGCGATCTAGCTAAGGCATCACATGATAAATATATGAATCAAGTTTGTTAAACTGTACCATCAGTTTTGAGTTCAAGGTCATACATGTTGTTCCCTCTTGTCAGGCCTTCATCTGTATTAATACAATGAGTTATTTGTTTGTCATTTCAAATATACTTTGTCTTGGCTTTTCTGTCTTATTCATATTTCTCAAAGCATGCCTAGTTCTGATTTTAAAGATAATTCCATATCCTTGTGGAGCCTTTTCTCATTAATTCCTGATAAGACCCTAGTAACCACTGAACATGGACATAGTCTTCGTCATGCAGCAGATAAACTCAACCATTGAAAGCTTAGGTGTTTAGCTGGCTTCTTTATGACTATGGCTTTCCACCGCTAGAGGTCGTAGTGATGCCGTATGTCTGTTTACAGAAATTGAACTAATAATGATTCTCACATTAGGACGTGTGAAAAGGTATATGTGCACAAAAACTACTGGCTCGCTATATCAGTTGTATGTTTGTATATCCGTATGTAATAGGAAGTGGAAGTGGTGTGTAATCGAGAGTACAGATTACCGGAAACTTCTCTGAGAAACTTTCCATATGCACAGTTTCAGTTCAAGTTGTGTAAAAAAAAAAACTAGAGAATTTCAGTTACGGTCACTGAATTAAAAAAACAAACACCTGAACATGTATTAATACTGCATTTTGAGACTTTTAATACAATGAACCTATTGTGCTACTTGATTTCTGAGTTGCCAAGTTGAACATTTATTTTGAAGGCGAGCCTAAGACGTATTTCCTGTGTTGGCCGGAGCTCGCCTCGCTCAGACTTTGCTCTCCGCCTCACGCAGCCTTCACATCGCGCCTAGAGGAGACTTTCCCATCTTTTCACCGGTTTATCGGTAAGAGTTGACGAGCACTCTCCCGTATCTTTAAAAATACCTCTACTTACCCGTTTTAACCCACGCCGCGCACCTTTGTGACGTTTTTAACAAGTTTTATTCAGGAACTTTTTTGATGAACATGTGTGAATAAAACTGCTATTCCTGGATGCCAAAAGGCAGCCTCCCGCTATTCGTCACAGTATACCTTCTAATAAAAATATGAAAAATATATATAAGAGGATGATCTTTTGCTTAATAAAAGTTTTTCGTAAGTAGCTGTAGCAAGCGCACTTAGCCTACTCATTTCCGGGTGTTGAGCATGATCTGTGCTGCTGTGTCCGCCGTGAGGAAACCTAATAATCCAGTGGTTTAGCCATAATTGCTTTCGTCGGTTTACACAAATGCATAGACAAACACAGTTACGTTTTTGTTAACTGAGAATCTTTTTTCCCTGTGTGATTTCATGACTAGAATACCAGTGCAAACACTATTTTCTGTCACTTCCTGGATGGCAACTTTTCAATTTGAGTTAGTCTACAGGGCACACACCTCAAATTTGCCTCCATTTTGGCTTTTTGAAGGTGTTCAAAGCCCAGCACCCACAGACCGCACATTTAGATCAAGACAAGTGTCACTGGTTTTTATGCGTTTGTGTCCGAAAGCTGTGTACAGAAAAAAAGTTCTTAACTGATTGCTAGAAATTATGCTCTTAAATCCTTTTTTCTGTGTGTGGTGCCCTGGGGGGAATTTTTCGGACGCTTTGCAACATGTAGATGAGTCACTTTTACTTTTTATTTCGTTCGTATGAACCTAGTGGTCCTGAGGAGGGATCAAATGGGGTATATTGCAGCATTTGTTTCTTCTCAGTTTAGTTTGTGTATTTTGATTAGGCCCCAATTAATGATTAGGTTCTATAGATATTGAAAGCTGTTATATACACATTTTAACAATGTTAAAAAGGCATCATATAGGAACAAAAACTCTTAGTGATCCCACTGACGAAGCGTATCTCAATCTATCAGTCCATCCACACGAGTTCATAACTTGTCATTTTTTGTATCCTTGAAGGACGTCATTGTTAAGTTTCAGGCAACATTGTGTGGAGTCCTTCAGCCTTTTTCGCAGCTGTTGTTGCTGTGGGAATCAGACTGAATCTGGGCACTGACTCACTTTTGCATCTCCTGTAGAGTAGGAGAATGAGGCTTGGCCTTTTTAGTTGGCACCTTGGAGATCCCATTCACTCCTAGCTTCCTGCGGCTGCAAGCACTGACTTCTCGACAGTTATTTTTAAAACTTCCTATTTGCACTGGTCCTTCCTGGGATAGAGTCATGTTTTCTTTTTCTATCAGGGTCAACCCTTTGTGACCAGTTTTCTTAAATTTTCTGCCAATATTACTGTCTATGTTGTTTGAAAGTATTATCTGACAGATACAAGGTCAGTTGTCTTTTGATACATTAACCAGCACAACTGTATTAAAATTATTTCATGCATTTTTATCATGAAATTTCCTCCGTGGGTTTTTTCCCCCCTTTTCGCTGCGGAAAAAGTTTGGTTCCTCTGCATTGCATCAGTTGATCTCTCAAATGTGCAACACTTCCTCCATCTTCCTCAATCTGCTCTATTTCCTTAATTTAACAAGGCCTGTCACGTCTTACTTGAAGCCATCACAGCAATTGAACGTTTCTTTGTAACGGCACATTACAAATTTAAATCTGGGTTAACTTCTACCAGCTACAACGCTGAGAGAAAATGTGGTTTGTGCTTGAGCATCATATTGTGTGGTTTCTGCTCACTAAAGGATGTGAATCATCAAGCTCTCTCTGAATTAAGGAAGTTTGCAAGAGACAAAAAGGTGCGAGGTGCATGAGTACTTGTAGAGCAACTTACTCTCATATTAATATTCATTCATTGAACAAAATGTAAAACATACAGCACCAAGATCTTTGGGATTGAGTTGCACAAAAATGTAAAGAAAACTTATCACATTTAGTATTTGTTCAGGGTCCATAGGTTTTATAGTGCTGTTTGCATTCAGAGGTGTGGCTAAATGTCCCTTCCGTAAAGCTCTCCTTCCGTGTGTTAACATGACATTGCCTTGTTGTCTTTGATTTAGATGTGCAGTGTACTTTTTTTTTTTTTTTAGATTACCATAAAACGTCACCGGTGAAAAATTTACAGCTGTCTTTAAGAAGCCTATTAAATTGTTCAAGAGATGTGTTCAAGTCACTCTTCACCTTTGCATAACTGAGAAATTAGTGGAAGACTGAATTTAAAACAGTTTGAACACACTAGCAACAAATTTGATCCTGCCTGGGGAAATGAATAATTGTTTAATTAGCATTTACTTACTGAGCTTTAAAGGCAAAAAGACATCTCTTACATATACTTAACTTAAATATTGATGCTTCTACCATAATTAAAAAAAAATAGTCAAACTTTTACTCTTGAACCACCTTCAGCCATTTGAGATGAATAGTTTCAAAGCCAGTGTATATAACTGTACACAGCTGTAAATGTACTGTCAGATGAATGACACAGCATCTCTCTAAAATCCTGGTTCATGTTTGAGCTCGTCCTGGTCCTTGCTGAACTGTCTGATCTTGTAACTTCTTAACACTTCCTTGACTGATCACATGACCTGCAGTCATCCTGTCCTGAAATGCCTTATTTCTAATCCCACTTTCTCTAATCTTACTGAGGAGCAATGTTGTTAAGGCATTGGCCTAATCTCAGAGCATGTTTGTAAAACGCTGTGCTAAGCCTAGGCAAACTTTGGGATTATCCTTCTTCTGGAGGAAGCCATGTGCGGGTGAATTGCTGATGGTGGCGATATTCAACACAGTCACTGTTGTTTATCTCATGAGTTGTGTGTTGTCTCCCAGGACTGAACAATAGCAGGCTCCTTTTCTTCTCTTTCACATCACCCAACAGGAATGTGTGTTGTTGCGAAGGAGGTGATGTCAAGATAGGTCAAAATGTACCTAAATGAACTTGGTAAACAGCAGCTTTTCTGCAGTGAGCATGAGCAGGCATCTATACAACTAATCAGTAAGTTCCAACATGTATTTTATCCAGTCTACGTCGAAAAGTAGGCATGTACTGGACAGCTTTACACTAGTGAATTCTGATCCTCAATTTAGACATTAAAAGTTACATTTGTCATATGTTACAGGCCGGCTACATACCAAACAATTTATTTGGAAACTTGCAGTTTGAGGGTCATCTAATAACATGATGTGGTTGTTTATTGTGTACACCTGCAATGAATGACGATATCAAATTTTCGCTTGGGCATGCAGTTTTATTCTTGGACACTAATATTTGACAATTGGTGTAATGAGCTTTCACATCTCAACGCCTTCACTCTTATTCTTTCAGATGCATCTATAAACTTTTTTGCTCTTAATACTTTCAAGATAAACTGAGGACATTGCTGTTTACAACTTCCTGTTTGGATACCTCTTAAGAGCATCACTCAAATTTGTTATCATTCAAACTCAGCCAGAAAACCGCACATACAGTTCACAAACCACAGCGACTATGGGCACAAGAGAATTTGTGCTTTTATGGGGCCCTGTTGCATTCTCAGTTCCTGTTTTGCTAATACCCAGCTGTATACAGTAGACACAATACAACAGAGCGACTGGGCTCATGCCACAGACAAACCAGTTCAGTGTGATGTTGCTGTTTGAGCTTGTGTGATTTATTGTGGCTGATGATGTGTGTTGGTCTGTCATGTTTTACGCTTTTACAGTGTAGTAGTTATAAAATGTCATCACATTTTCTTTCACTGTGTGGTGGCCTTTTGTGTAGCATGGGTGTGATTTGTGCTCTCTTAAAATGACCTTTGGACATGAGAGTTATGTGAGGTTCAAGTGTTGAACACAAAAATGTCAGCTCGGAGCTGCTGACGTGGTTTAAATCTTTCTTCCTCTTTGACTTTTGGCTTATGCTTCCTCCATCTTTAGAGTTAAGGAAATCAGTTGAGTTGTTTTATAACTTTACCATAAAGCTTTGTAAACAGAGTTAAGGGAATTAAAATGGAGAGTTTTGTTAAAAGTAAATTTTATCTTCTAAGTCTTCTTCACTACACTGTGTTGATACACAATGGCGCTGGCAACAACCTGCATCATACTTGAGTTAATGCAGGTGCTGTGTCTATGACGTTGCACATACATACATGTCTATTCTAATTCTTAGACAGGTTGCAGATGAGTGGAGAAAGCCTCTGGTGTTTTTCTCTTGTCCCACCGCTAACGCCCAACAGCAGTTGGTGATGAAACAGGCATGTAGCTAGATCTTTGTGGTTTCTGCAGACAAGCAAACAACGAGAGGCACAGTGCTGGTGTGGCTTTTGTTTTTACTTTTAAATGGTGGCTCAAACACAGAAGCATGAAGGTAGCAGGGTAAAGGTTTTAACATTATGACTCGTTTGTCATTGTGTTGTGTTAGCTCTGCCTCCAGTGTTCCTTCACTCCCACATGAGATATTGTCCTGTTTGGGTCTGTGCCATAAGTGTATTAAGAGAAATAATGCTCTCATGGTTTGTGCTAGATTGGATTAGCAGCATTCGACTGGGATTAGTTGTTTGCTGTGCTTGGTACAAGTAAATTGCCAGCCTACACTTTAGATAGTGTCTTGCCGTAACCATTGCTAAGGGTCCGGCCAGACTTGGTCAAAAATCAAAGTTTCCATATAATATACATCCGATATCAAGCCAACCAAAAACCAAAAGGACAGCTGCCATTAGGTTATTTTATGTCTGTGTCATCTCTTACTCATGGGCTCTTTTTTTTGGCATTAGAACACCATGGCAGAGCAGGAACCTACACCAGAGCAGCTTGCAGCGATTGCAGCAGAAAATGAGGACGAGTCTTCGGTCAACTACAAGCCCCCAGCCCAGAAGAGTCTAAAGGAGATCCAGGAGTTGGACGCGGACGATGAAAGCCTTCGCAAGTACAAGGAGGCACTACTGGGCAATGCCGCTGAAGTTGTCTCAGGTTAGTGAGCTGTCAACAATATCATACTGTACAATTAAAAGCAAGAAATAAAATGTGTGGTGTGAGTTTTGGTGAAGGGTTGGACTGATATGTTGAATTGAACATGAGATTTGTCTTCTGTTTGTTACAGATCCAAAAGTCCCAAATGTTCAGGTGACACGGATGACTCTGTTATGTGAGACTGCACCAGACCCTCTGGTCATTGACCTTCAAGGTAAGTAGAGCAAAAAGGCTTGCATTTTTCTATGTTCATCAAACTGTAGTGTTGTTGTGTACATGAAGTGAAATCAGAAAGAGACTGCATTTAGGCAGTTACACACTGAGGGTTCATTGTCTCAGAGCAACTCAGATTATCCATGTTTGCATGTGTATGAAGACCAGCAACATCATTGTCTGCCAATTAGTACTGACATAATTGGTCTGCAAGCGGTTAATGAACCATTTCCTGAGGAGGTTTTTCCTCTGTGGTGTGACAGCTCTGCAGCAGATACAGAGCGGGACTCACTTGTAGCAGTATGCCACCTGGTGGACACTACCTGTACTGCATCTCAGAGAAAAGCAGAATGCTGTTTTTTACCCACAGTCTTAAGTTAAGTCTCCTTATGTGGCATTTTTGTTGTTGTTCTGATCATTTACAGGAGACTTGGAAAGCTTCAGAAAGAACCCATTTGTCCTGAAGGAGGGAGTGGAATACAAGATAAAGATCAGCTTTAAGGTAAAGAAAAGCTATTCACACTAGAACATGGAAAACTTTACATTTGCTGTTGTGAACTTTTGGGGCTTTGCTTGAGTTTTCACTCTTTGTTGCAGGTGAACAAAGAAATTGTGTCCGGTCTTAAGTACACTCAGCAAACATTCAGAAAAGGAGTAAAAGGTAAGAGGATCTCATTTGAATCCATTAATAATTGAACAGTTAAAAAGCCTCTACTTCTTCCTTGATCACAGATTATTTATGAGGAAATTTGTATTATTGAGGAGATATGTATTCTAAAATGATGCATAAATTGTGTGTTTTATATTGAAGCCATTGGTGAGTGCATTAATGTCTCTTTGTCTCCTCCCTCTGTTGTGTAGTTGATAAATCAGATTACATGGTTGGCAGCTATGGGCCCAGGCCAACCGAAGAATATGATTTTGTCACTCCCCTGGAGGAGGCGCCTAAAGGAATGCTGGCTCGTGGCACCTACAATATCAAGTCTAAGTTCACCGACGATGACAAACATGATCACCTCTCCTGGGAGTGGAGCCTCGCTATCAAGAAAGACTGGAAAGACTGATTTCCCTCCCTCATCGTCTTATTGACCTCCTTTTCCTATTTTGTTTTTCCCTTTTCCTGCTGTCACTCCATCATTCCTGTTCAGAGCCATTTCTGGATTGTGCGTTAATTTACACTTTTGCTCTCTCCGTCCATCAACCTGTGCCTACAGTTAGCTTCTCTTCTTCATTATTTCAAGTCACTGGATCATTCCATGTATTTACCTCCCATTCTTTCAATTTGCCTCAAAAAATGTCAAAATTGGAGAAAGCAAATAATGTGCACAATCCAGATTTTGTGATAATGCTTTGTAAGTAAAACCTTTACTAATGAACAGTTTTTTCTGCCCCTCAGCGCTTAAGTCTTTCCATGCTGCTTCTATTTTTTCACGTTTTTTATGGTTACCGTGATCTGCCTTAAAAAGAGTATTGTACAGGAAGCAGTAATGCTGTGTAAGTGTGGCCACTGTACGGTCATTTAGCAATCAATCCTGGACACAGCCCTTCTAAAGGTTTAGAGCAGATTATTTGTAACAGGGTCTTGGTAAATCATTTGGAATACAAACAGATGGATTTACGAATCATTTACCACTCTTAAAAAAATCTGCTGTGTGAAGACATTACCTCTGACCATTTGCTTTAGATGGGCCTGTCCTCTTCTGATCAGGGTATTTGCAGTTATTAAAGCAGCCTTGTGGCCTTAACATGAACCATTGTCTTGAGGATGTAATAGATAACGTAGCTGAGCCTGCCTTTACATTATATTTGCCTGTTTCTAACATGAGCCTGTTTTCAACGATTGGGAAAATAGGACATTTTCATTACCACCTTTTGAGATTTGTAAAGACCATTTCATGTACTGTATAGGATCATGTGAGCTCAATTAGCAAAATTAGTTAATCACACATAGCTGTACTCAATATTGTATTAGTAACTCTATATGATACGGTGGCATGTGGGTCTTACAGGAATCACATTAGACTGTTAAACCTCTCATTTTAAAATACCAGACCACTGTGCCTCTGGTCTCCTCCAGCCACATGCTGCTACTGCTGACTGTGCCAGCATCCTTCAATAGAAATGCTGTCTGTTTTGTGAATCAGAGACATCAGTCCCTTTTTTTATAGTCTGCAGTTTCCAACCAGATCAGACAAATAAGTGTTATTTTATACACTCCAGGATAAGTGAACAACTACTTGTATATCACAGACCGATGTCTCTTGGGCTGGGTTTGACTCTGTGTGCTACTTGTTATCTACAGTTTACTGATTTCCTGTTTTCACATTAAAGTGTTCAAACCAGGTCTACATGTGTAAACATTTTATTTGGTTCTCTTTCCTTTTTCTGATCAGTTTGATTCATAAAATACCCTAAAAACACTGGCAAGTAGAATTATTTTAATTAACAGGGAACAATTTCAGTAATCTATAGTCGTACAAGAACATTGTAGAAGCACAGTGAGGAATCAAAGAGACTAAATGCATGGCATCATTAAACATTTCCGTTACAGATAAAACCCGTCAGTTTATCGTCATGCTAAAAACGAGACTACGAAGGCATCTCCACCGTATTTACCTTAAGCAGAAAAGTCAGAATACACCCAAGTCAACAATCGACTGCATACTTTGGCAAGTTGGAGGACAAAAACCATCCAAGTCACGCAACATCCAAGCATCACATACAGAAATGTTATTCTCTGTGCACCTGCATCTTAATTTCCTGTTGAAGACCAGTTTATAGCAGTGCTAGGTCAATAAATAAATAGCAAATGCTAGTAATTTCTGCATCATTTGAGAGTAGCATACCACATTTTAGATTGTCCCAAGACAGTGTAAATAACCAACAATGTCACAGCCAGGGAGTGACAACATTTTGGCAGGTTTAATTAAATTAGTAGCTTTTATTCAGAAGGGCAAATCAAGGCATCTATCATCAACACTTTGTATCATCTAACTGCATAACCACCCTGTGTGTGGTATAAATGTCTGTGGAGAAGACAAAACAAAGCCGTAATCAGCTTATTTGTTAGGTTTCCTCTTTTCTCGTCTCTTCCCTGAGTTCATGTCGCTCTTAGTTTTTTGAAGCCTGGAGAAGATCTCTTTAAAGAGGGCTTTATACTCAGGGGTGTTCTGGCTGAGGCGTTTGTCCACCTGCTCCACCTGTCTGCTGATGCCCTCCAGAGCCTCCGGAGTGGATGGTGTCTGGGGAGGCGTCGGTGGTGTGGCCCCTGAGGTGGACGGTCCTGCTGCCGCCATGCTGTACTCCTTCATGGAGGGGTCCCTGGACACGGGCCGGGACGTCTGCACCCCGGCGTGGCACAGGCTTTCCTCGTGGCGCCGGCACTTGCCCAGCAGCTCCTCGTACTTCTCCAGCAGGGCGTGGTACTGCTCGTCCACTTCCCTCAGAATGGACATGCCACGTTTGCGTACACCGTTAGCGTGCATGGCGTAGCTGCCCTGCCTCCTGCCTGAAGCGTCACGCGCTGAGATGGCGTTCAAAGCGGTGTCACTGCAGCTTTTTCGAACCGGCGCTCCCTGTTGCCCTGGCTCTCCATTGGCTCCCTCGCCTCCTTCGTCTGGCCCCGCCCCCTCGTCTGGGGTGTCTGTCTCAGGTCCACTGTTCAGCAGCGTCTCGAGTCCGTCCTCCACACCTCCCAACAGACACGCCCGGGACTTCCTGAGCTCTTGCATCTCTTGCAGCTCTGCCTCCAGCTCCTGAACTCGCAGCTGGCAGCCCTCGGCGCCCAAGAGACGCTGCTCCAGGCGCTCGAACTCATTCAGCACAGTGGCAAACTCCCGCTGAGCACTCTCACGCTTGGACCGCTCAGTGGCCATAGCTGAGCGCAAGGACGCCACAATGTCTTTGAGGCGTTCGTTCTCCTCATCCAGAGGCCGTTTTTCTGCTAAGTCCACACTGCCTGGGTTGGCCAATAGGAACCCATCCTCGTACCTGAACAGAGACATTGGAAAAGGCTGTCATCAGGATGTGGTTTATTTTTTCAGACAGCTGCTTTCTTTTGTCACTAAAAAAAGCTTACTTTTAAGGTTTTGAAAGAAAAAAAAGTCTTGCATAATTTGTGCTCTATAAAAATAGATATACAGAGATTACATAATGTTGGCCCTTTTATACTAGGTGCTTTTCAAATTCATAACATGACTGCTGGTGTACAATGTAAAATTAATGTTGATATTGGTGATTTCCATTTCATTCCATTTTAAGTTTTGTAAGCAATTATTGTCCTACCATTAAAACTTGCAATGTCCACCAGAGTTTTAGGCATTTTGTTTTTCAGCAAGAAATCTCTTCCTTGCAATAAAATGACCCCATAACATTTTTTATTTAATTTGGTTTAAGACATTTTTAACAAAAATATAGTACCGGGGAGCAGTGCAGAGCTCCTTGAGGCAGGGGAAGGAATGGACCGTTTTGCGTCGTTCCTTCTTCTCCCTGTGGACCCTGAGCTCCTCCAGAGTTCGTAGTTCTTCCACTCGAGTTGTCAAGCTATCCACCTGACCCTGCAGAGTCTCCATGGTACCGGTCAACCTAATACATGCAAACATTCATACATTCAGTGCTTGGGTTACTGTTACAAAATAAAAGTTGGATAATATTTGGAGAAAACAAAGACAGCCTTCAGGGCACTAATATGATTTGTAGTGACCTTTGACTCCGGTAAAATGCGCTTTAGGCTTACAAATAGCTTGGCTGCTTATCATGCATGTGTGTGTATTCAGGAAATGCTTGTATGAGGCTTTGACTGACCTGTCTATTTTCTGCTGTGAGGCCTTGCTCTCCAGCACCAGCTTCTCATTAGTGATCTCCAGTTCTCTCGCCGTCACGTCCAACTGTTCATAAACCTTTGCATGCTGCTCATTCATTTCCCTTAGCATTTCCAGCTGTTTGGACAAATACTATAAGGAGAGACAAGTTTGATTAACACGCAAAGGCATTTTTATCTTGTAAAATATTGCTGGAATATTACTGTGGCACTTTGAAACGTTAATAATAGTAATGATATTTATTAATTTATACATTTACAAAGTGCTTAACAATAAAAATAATGTACAGTAAAACGATAAAACAGCAGCAACAAAATGAATCAACGATCAGACGGAAAAATTAGTGACAGAAATAAAAGGAGGCAAAAGGCAAACAAATCAAGCATACAGATTTAAAGGTAAATTGTGAGGAAAAAATTTGTTGTGGGTACGTTTTTAAAGATGACATAACTATAATAAATAATAAATATAACAGAGTATGGTTTAATGTAAAAAAAAACAACAACAAAAAACACACACTGATAAATATCATAAAAAAGTCTATAAAAATAAGTTTAAAAAGACGATACTGATTCTGCCAGCCTTATCTCCTCAGGCAGGTCATTAAAACATTCAAAAGAGGATGGGTTTAAATCTTTGGAAATGTTAACCAAGTCAAATCAATGTAGCACTAACTCATCTGAGTGAATATTCAGCAGCTAACACAGGTGTTTACCTCTATCTCTTGCACTTGCTCCTCATTGTTGACGTACATCTGTTGAAGAGAGTCCTCTAGCTCCTTGTTGCGTTCCAGCAGCGTCTTGCCAAGCTCCGCTGCCAAGTGCAAGTCTGACGTGAGCCAAGAAAGATGGATAAAGATAAAAAAAAGGGTGAGCCATGCACTGTCTTCATCAGGGAGATTTGAGATAGTGGTTTAAGCAGTCAATACTCCATATTAAGTACAGCTTTAAACCTGTGGCATTCTGCAAAACACACAGAAGCTACCAGTGTGGCTGCTTGAGCTATACATTATTCATGTGATTTCAGTCGGAGAAGAGCGGGGAGGACAGTCCTGCTGGCTCTACATACTTGGGATTGGGAACCCATAACAACAACAAGGCACACTGGAGGACTGGGAAAAGAGGAAGAAACACAGAGCCATTGACATGCATTACCAGGAGCACAAACCCTAACACTTTTGTGGCTATATGAGGCATGAGATTAAATATAATTTGGTGCCAATCCATTTTTCAATTGTACACAATCCCTCTTTTTAATCAAGTGTGTTTGCTAATTAGCTCACACTGTGCACGTCTCTGCTGCTCCACTTGCTTCTGGAGCTGTACCAGCGAGGCTATAATTTCCTGATTCAACAATGCAGAAGTGATAACACTGAAAGACTGGCTTTAACCAATGGGTGATAATGAGCTGATGTGCGAGCGTTTTCACCCCAGGTCCCACACAGTCACAGCGCTGTTTTGTTCCTGAGGGAGTCGACACGTGCCCAGTCTTAGTTATGTAATCTGAGGCTGATTTATTCCTTTCTACGTTGTTTTTTTTTTTTTTGGAGAAGCAGGCTGTGGAGAGATACAACACAAAATCTCTTTACATCTCTGAATCTTTTTGTGTATTATATAAACATCACATCATCAACACACCATCTGCCTTGTCACATCATACTGTATGTTAACCAGGTCAAAATGAACACAGTCACCAAAGGGCAGGAAGAGAGAAGTTGTATAACAGCATCATTTATGGGACATGCATGACTTGGAGCACATGTGTCTTCTTGAGTTTTTTGTTTTTGTTTTTTTTTGGACCACACTCATGGTTGTTCTGACCCCAGACCTTTGATTCTCTGATCCCAACCACGGAGGTCTCATCTGGGGCTCCCTAATCAGATCAGATCAGGCCAGAGCTTAATGACTTGGACACAGAAATACAGAAAACAGCAGAATGCACCTGTCTCTCATCTGTCTGGCCATGTCGGTGCAATGATGAAGAGGCACAAAGCTGCTTTACTTCTCTGGGTCAGCAGGTAATCAGGAGACGGCTGCAGGAGGGTGGGGTGATACTAAGGCCACAGCCAATAGTGCACTTGCCTTGCCTTCTCTCTCAGTTTCTTTCTATAGGGTCAGCGTATTATCAAAACAGAAAACAACACGTTTCGTTCTATGCCTTTAAGCTGCATTTGACAGTAAGTCTATCTTCAAAGAGAAAATCAATACTGTCCACTTTGCCTCTACATTTGTTACATTTGAAGGCTGGGGGGCGGTTCAGCTCTGGCGCCTCATCATTTTTAACATACACACAATGGGACATAACTGTAGGTTAGGTATTAAAGGTTATATTTTCAACTTACTCTTAAAGAAAGGTGTGTCCAAACTAAGGGTTGTTGTGGGAAGACAAAGAAGAAGTACTAATGTTTTTTGACAAATATTATAATATCAAAATTGTATCTTTCTAGTTTATCAAAAAGGTCCAGGTCTAAATGGAGCTACCTGAACCACTGCAGGACAGGGAGTGCTGCTGGGATGTAGCATAGAGTAAGATAGAGCCTATTCTAGGAACACTGCTGACAAGATCAAAATAATTGGCAGAGGAAGAGAGCTGAGATGAAGGACAACTCAGGATTCAGTGAGTGCAGATATAGGCAGAGACGTGGGCTCTCACATTTTGCACTATGTGTGCAATCAAGCATGAAATTTACATCAGATACAGCTGCACTCCTCCTGTACAAAGCCATTGCTTGTGATATAGAAGGCTAATATAAGGGATGGCCATTGTTACATCCAGTCCAAACCATCTTTTACTCAATCTAAGCTTGGAAAATGAAGTCTCACCTTGCTCCAAGTCTCGCTGGTCGTACCACGGTTCATCTTCCTCCGTCTCAAACTCCTCCATCCTTCCCGCACGGAGCATCGATGCTGGTCAACTTCTCACCGGCGGCGACGTGATCTGCTAATTCACGGATGAGGGTGATGGCCGGAAGTGACAACACACAACAACGGCGCTGTCTCCCTAACAGAGTGTGTAACCCTTTGAGACAAATGACTAAGGAGGATCAAATCTCTGCACCTGCTCAGCGAACCATCTAATGTTGCAAGGAGCACGGTGTCATCTTTCTGTGGAGCAGTTCAATTCTAAAAAAGGGAGGATGATAAGCCTGCTCTGTAACGGAGGAGAGCCCCACGTTTCCTCCGTTTGCCTCCGGTGTCTTTGATGTGCCTTATCGCCGCTCAGTGGTCGACTGCTGACGCTGCGTTCAAGTGTTGTAGTAAACCTTAATGACCAACGATATTGTAGCTTGGTCCTGAAGTAAAATTAAACCGGAACAACATTTTTTCCACCTTAAGTACAATACCGTTGAAGTTATTTGTGTTAGCTTACTTACTAGCAAATATGAAAACATTTACATCATACTATTTATTTTTTAATGTGCATATAACGATATATATGACTAGCATGTGTAGGCTAATCCTCAGTTTTAACTAACGACAGTGTCAAACATGCAAACTGATTTACTACAGAAGAACTTAAACGCACCACAACTACAGATGACGTCACCGTTTATCAAAAAGCGTCCCGTCGCCGACGTCTCTGCTTTTGCATTTTCACCTTTTAAAATAAATTGCACTGCCAGTTTATAAATTAATAAAGGGAAACTTCACTTGACTGGTAAAAAAAAAGGTAACATTTAAGAATATGTAATTATTAACAAGGTTTTTGTATTTAAGTAAATATCCTAATCAGGGACATTTGGTGAGCCCCTTATGTGTTTGAGGCTATAATAACATATTGTTAAAAATATCTTTAAATGTATATTTTATGTTTATACATCTTGTGGGTGATTTTACATGATAATATTTATAGTTTTGATGGCACTAATATTTCAAAAACACCAGAAATAAGGAAAAAGGGGCTTATTTTTTATGACATCTTGACATTCTGGAATCCCTTACCTTTCATGGATTCCAGAATCACTTATTACATCCTGGCTCACTTGAGCAAGGCTCAGTTAAGCCAGGCTCACTTGAACTCTCTTGAAATCTTATGTAGAAATAATTAGTCATATCATGGCCTTCTAGAATCCCTTATGATATCATTACATTAAAGCCCTTATGATATCATAACATTCTAGAATCCCTTATGATATCATAATATTCTAGAATCCCTTATTACATCGTGGCATTCTAGAATCCTTTTTAACAAGATGACATTCTAGAATCTCCTATGATATGATTACATTCTAGAGTCTCTTATGATAGCATAACATTGTAGAATCCCTTATGACAAAATAACATTCTAAAATCCTTTATGACATCATGACATTCTAGACTCCCTTGTGACTCTTGGCATTCCAAAATTGTTTATAACATCCAGGCTCACTTGAGCCAGGCTCAGTTAAGACAGGCTCACTTGAACCAAGCGCACTTGAAAACTTATGTACAAATACGTATGATATCATGGCATTCTAGAATCACTTATGACATCTTGACATTCTGGAATCCCTTACCTCTCATGGATTCCAGAATCACTTATGACATCCTGGCTCACTTGAGAAAGGCTCAGTTAAGCAAGGCTCCATTGAGACAAGCTCACATGAGCCAGACTCACTTGAAATCTTATGTAGAAATAATTATTCATATCATGGCATTCTAAAATCTTTTATGATATAATTTAATTAAAAAATCCCTTATGATATAACATTCTAGAATCCCTTATATCAACATGACATTCTGGAATCCCTCATGACATCATTACAATCTACAACCCCTTTTGACATCATGAAATTCTAGAATCCTTTGTGACATTATAATGTTCTAGAATCCCGTATGACATCATACCATTCTAGACTCCCTTATGACTTTTGGCATTCCAAAATCACTTATAACATCCAGGCTCACTTGAGCCAGGCTCAGCTAAACCAGGCTCACTTGAGACAGGCTCACATGAACCTTATGACATCCTTACAATCTAGAATTCTTTGTGACAGTATAATGTTCTAGAATCCCTTATGACATCATTCCTTTCTAGACTCCCTTATGACTCTTGGCATTCCAAAATCACTTTTAACATCCAGGCTCACTTGAGCCATGCTCACTTGAACCAGGGTCACTTGAGCCAGGCTCACATGACCTATGCTCACTATAAAACTCATGTACAAATACGTATGATATCATGGCATTCTAGAATCACTTATGACAACATGACATTCTGGAATCCCTTATGACAACATGACATTCTGGAATCCCTTACCTCTCATGGATTCCAGAATTACTTATAACATCCTGCCACACTTGAGCCAGGCTCACCATGATGTGAATAATTATTTCTACATTCGATTTCAATAGAGCCTGGTGAGTGGATACCATTAGTCATAAGGCATTCCAGAATGTCAAGATGTCATAAGGGATTCTAGAATGTAATAATGTAACAAGGGATTTTGGAATGTTATGTTGTCATAAGGGATTCTAGAATGTTATACTGTCAATCAGGATTCTAGAACGTAATGATGTCATATGGGATTCTAGGATGTTCTACTCTCACAAAGGAGTCTAGATTGTAATATCATAAAGGATTCTAGAGCCTGGCTTACCGGAGCCTGGCTCAAGTTAGCCTGGATGTTGTAAGTGATTTTGGAAATCCATGAGTCATAAGGGAGTCTAGAATTTAATGGCATTCTTGAATCATTTACTATATCATTACGTTAAAGAATCCCTTATGGAATCATGACATTCTAAAATCCCTTATGACAACATAACATTCCGAAATCCCTTCTGACATTATTACATTTTAGAACCCATTGTGACATCATGACATTCTAAAATCCCTTATAACGACATTGCATTCTAGAATCCCTTATTATATCATTACATTCTAGAATCCCTTGTGACAGTGTCAGGCCCTCCATAGCTTTCCTTCCGGCCATCCAGCACATGATCAAAATAAGAAAACATCAATGGTAAAATAGAATACAAATAAAAATATAGCTATTAAAACAACACAAAGATGACTGAAATTGATCTCATTTAGCTGACATGGTAATCTTCATTTAATTTACATCTGTTAATGAGTGAGCAGTTTAAGAAGCTTTTAATACGCCATTGGGCACTGTCTTGTCAGGTTCACTTGAGCCAGGCTCACTTTAACACTCATGTAGAAACACTTATAACAACATGACAATCTAGAATTCCTTAGGTCATCGTGCCATTCTAGAATCTCTTATATCATGCCATTCTAGAATATACAATCATGACATTCTAGAATCCCTTACAACAACATGACATTCTAGAATCCCTTATGACATCATACATCCTAGAAACCCTTATAGCAACATGACATTGTAGAAAGCCTTATGAAAATGGAGGAGAGCCCCACGTTTCCTCTGTTTGCCTCCGGTGTCTTTGATGTACGTTCAAGTACTGTAGTAAATCTTCAAGACCAACGATATTGTAGCTTGGTCCTGAAGTAAAATGAAATATTTGCTCCTTAAGTAAAATACAGTTTAGGTTATGTTTGTTAGCTTACTTACTAGCAAACATTTACGTCAACTGGCTGCTGGTATCAATGGTGGGCAAGGTGGACTAAGCTTAGGCTATAATAATGTACTTTTCAAATCTGTTAACTTGAAATCATAAAGTCAACATATTTTTTCAGCCTTCAGTTTGTTTGAAATAAATGCAGTATGTAGTTAAGTAGTAATTTCTGAAACTTGTAACTTAATGTCCAAACGTGATGTTCCCACCCAAAATCCCCACCAGGTGCCATTGATCCTAATATCTATCATAATAGCTTTTAAAAATTAGATACATTTTCATTTCCTTTTCAATATGGTAAATAAATTAGCGGTAAGTAAACAGATGCACTTTAATTTTTTTTTAAGGCAAATAAATGTTTCATTTATTTATTTCATAGTAAAGGATACCCACACCATATTCTCAGATAGCTGAGACTTTATTGTAAACATTTAGACATAGGGTTGGACTCTATGACCAGTGCAGCCCTTTGTCTAACACCAGTGTGTGAATCTACCTGCACACACTGAACAACCTTACACAAAACCAAAATGTTTAGTTCATACAGTATTTATAAACTATGTCCTATGACTTGCTCAAGTATAGGGCATATAGCAGCATTAAAATTGCTTTAAAACATTACATTTTCTTTTATTCCTAAAATTAGGGACTCTTTACATCAAGAGCTAAATGAGTAAACATTAAGGTAAATTCAAGTGTCACTAGACGAATCCATAGGATAAATAAAACTGCTTGAAGGAATAAATAAATGCCTGATTGTTTGGTCTGGAAGAGCTGTAATTGTACAGTGTGTGTACAGTGTTCCCTTTATTTTTCAGGTTTTCAGCAGTACACGTTATTGCTTTATTTAGCAGTGACAAACCTGGGATAAGCAGAACTCTAGCAGCAAACCAACCATAGAGCTGGCCAGGAGGTGTGTGGTGTGAGCAGACGATCACTGTAACAGTGGAAACTTAGGCACTGACAAAGAAGAAGAGCATAGCAACGTTCCTCTGTATGTTATTCTTTGTTTTCTGCATTTTTACAGTGTTGGGGTCTTCTAAGGTGCTTCCAGTCTGCTTCACTCTCACAGCGCTGGACTTTGTTGAAGAACTTCTTAATAAGAGCCTTGGCGTCTGCTTTAACTGTAAAAAATAAATGAAAAAACACTTAAAAACACACCCCCTCTTCAAAACAGAATAAAAGAGACTGAAGTAATCTTACTCTGTCCTCTTCCCATGCTAATGCCCTCTGCGAGTTGGTGGGATAAAAAGCGGGCAAAGGACTTAAACAGCTCCTAAATAACACAACACAACATCTCAGAATACATCCACCAACATACCACCTCTAATGTATTACTCATATGCTATGTTTCTCTTACCTTAGTAGCAAACCTTCCTTGAGTGTAAAACGGGTCCAGACAGCGGACCACGATATCAGCCGCCTCCTTTAGTGTAACCGGTTTAGGAGGCTCACTAAGAGGTTGCACAGCTCTCTCTTCGACATTAGGGTTAAATGTTACTCTTCTGTTGCCATCTGCCGCTGGTCGACTGCGTTTTGCTGGAGGTGAGCTTTCTCCCTTTACCTTTGTTTCCCTTGTTACCTGGACAGCAAATCCTATACGTTACTGTTCATGTCACAAACAAAAATAATGAAAATATCCTCATACTTACCTCTAATGTTTGCAGCGGGTTTACAGCTTCATCTGGAGTGCTTTGTCTGAGTGAGAAATTTTAAAAATGCATTATGTACTTAAAGGAAATCCTGTGACTCAGTTTTTACTTTAGTCTTACTCTGTAACAGGTGTCATATTCTGCTCAGATGTTTCTTGGTCCAGCTTCTCCTCTTCCTGAATTTCTTCTGTTTCCTCATCCAATATAACTACTATTTCTTCATCAGCATTTCTTTTAGGCGTATCTTCACTCTCAAATTCCATGGGACTTGTCTCTATATCTTCCACAAGGACAGGTGAGTGTTGGTGACTAAAAACAACTGGAACTGTGTTAGATAAAGTGCTTTCTTTAGCTGTATCCGGTTCTGTGCTTTTCATTTCCTTCTTTGCAAAGTAGTGAGAAATGCATCGGGAATTTTTTGCTGCTTCTGCTAACTTCTGCTGCTTCTTGCTCAAAGCTTTGCTCTTCTTTGTCGGGCTGTTCAAGGAGGCGGCGGTGGCGTTTGCTCTGTCTCGACTGGATGAACTCACAGCTACATTTGTATCCGTATTTGATTCTTTTTTGGACCCGACAGATGAATCTGAAATGTCATCTGTCCTCAGATCATCCTCAGTTTGCCCCACAGAGGTCTTTAGCAGGTCCTTAGCGGTCTGAAAGGGATTGGACGAGCCCCTCTGACCTGCTCCTACTCTCTTGCGCTTCATCTGGAGAAAAAAACAAATGCAAATTCACTCTGTGGCAAGGAATTTACAGCTAAAGGGGGTAAATGGTTGTGGTTAATCATACTGAATAAATCTCCGATGCAGATGTGAAGCCCTGTATGTCTTCAGAGGAGGTTGATGAAGAGGCAGGTGTCTCCTCTTTGAGTTTGAGTTTGGATTCATCTTCTTTGGTCTCAGTATTGCAGCTTGTCTCATTTTTACTTTCTCCTCCTTTTGAAGCAGAAGATGTTTTCCTCATCTCGGATACCTTCATTTTAAAATAACAAAAAGTTATTTCTATACATTCCCAGCCCTTTAAAAGTGAACAGGACAATGGCGAGAAGGTAGTAGTAACCTTCTTAAGGACAGAAGCTTTGTAAATGTTGGACGTCTTGCTGCTCTTGAAGACCTCATGTTCCAAATCCACAGCTAAGGACAGCGAATCGCAGCTGAGAATTGGAAACATTAAAAAAAAAAAAATCATAATGCATTTTGAGAATCTACTTAAAATATTCTGCAAAGAGTGTAGTAAAAAGACTGCAACTCACTGAAAACTGTTGTCTGCCCCTTGGTGGCCGTTCAGTGCCTCTTGCAGGAGATACAAGCAGTGCTCTCTGGCCTGAAACAGCAGATATGTACAACTAAAGGTATTTTTTCTAACACAATAACACTTCTACATTTGGACAAACCGGACGGAGATTTTTATTTACTTTTGTTTCCATATGTACCTATCTTTCCCTTTACATGAATAGTGCTTGATTGCTCTGTGGAAACACACTAGTTCTGCCATCGGGCCATATTCTCGCCGTGACTCACTGAACTCCTGAAGACGTGTTAATTACTGTAGCAGGTATGAGGAATGTGTTATGTACCTTTACGGTGAGCCTGGGAATCCTCTGGCTGCTCGCCTCTTTCAGTGGACAGTCTGCGTCTGCACAGAGAAACATGAGTGACAGATTAGGCAAAGCAATCCCATTATTTTATTTCTGTAGTCTTGTACTGAGTTTACCTGGTGACACAAAATCCTCAGTCTGGATGACACCTCCCTAGAATTAAGAGCAGTTCTTTGTCATTTAACATACAGTACACATGTTAAACATATCTAGTCTACTTCATCCTGTGTTGTTTTATTGCTGCTGACATATGTTTGCATTTACAAGGCAAATTACATGCTTACACACTCCAGACTCAATAATGCCTATCATTAAAGTCATCATTATTGTGACAGCAGTGTATTCATTCACTTTGTTTTTGTGATGAAGGACTGAAATGTTTAGAAAAATGCTTGTGAAAAAAAACATTCTGTTCCCATTTTCATTTATTGCATGTTGGGAACAGTTTGCTCCACTTGAATCTCACGAGAAGTAGTTAAACTTGTTACTCAGCTCTGTGCCAGTTCGGTTCAACATGTGGCAGTGATTTACCATTTGCCTCACTTACAGGGGCCCCAGCACAGCAACTCCTACCCTCCTCCTTCCTGCTCACAGCTGCCTTACAGATCCATAGTCAAAACACAAACACGTGGACCAGAATTTAAAAAGCATCTCCTAAATGTCTGTGTACCTTCCTTAGGTTCATCTGTTTCTTGTAGAGGTCAGAAAATTCCTTTTTCCTCTTCATGGAGTCTTCCTCACAGTTGCCGCTTTCACTTTCTTCGTACCTACAAAGTGTAATATCACTGTGTTAACCAACTGGAACAACAATAATAATGTAACTCGTGATTTCAGACACATTTCATAGAACGCCTGCCTGCCTTTCAAAGCCGTAGCCCTTCTTGCCACCTTCATATTGATCCGCGCGAAATCCGAACGGTCCAGAGGGCTCTTTGCTCTGTGCATGAGTCTTAGTGCTGAGGACGGCCGCTCGGGCCAGCTGAGCCCGCACAACCTTTGGGTTTGAACAGAAATCACAAGCGCCGGCGCAGTTTGGTGCTTTGTCCCCAAAATATTTAGAGATAGTGGCATGACGACACCTGTTGAATAGAAGGAGAGGGGTTGTTAGTTTACACAGGTTATCATCAGAAATGGGCTGGCTGTTATTCAGCGCAGTATTGATTGCTTAGCTATTGCGTAACCAGATGCACCACCACGATCAATACATATGTTATCAAACAAGTTGAACTGGGATCTGCTGCAAAATTAAAATCACATAACACAGACAATACTGAAGCTTTTAGCGGTTGAACTTAGTTTTTTGTCTGACATAATGAATGCATAAGAGCAAATTCTATTGGGCCGGGCAAGTTTTTTGTACTGCTAAATGTACTGCCAGAACGTTTCAGGGTTTTTGAAAACACAGCTCCTATTCATTCCTAATAGAGGCACACCTTTTAAATACATTCTATGTTTTTAATACAAATCAAGTAAACTAAAAGCATGCGTAGAGTTATCTTTCTCTGTATGCAGACCACACTTTGGTATGACATGGAGTTTAATGTAAGACTCTGTATTCCCAGATCCCCACAAAGAGCCTGTTTACAAAAAAGAGCCTTTTAGAAGGACTACCTTAACTACCTAACTGGAAATGGAAACACAGACCGGAGGGGAGCGTTCACAGCAAAAGAGGTGGGGACACACAAGAGTGAGAGGAACACAAAGAGTCTGTGAAGAGTCACTCCCACACAGCACTGGCAGAGTGAAAACAGCTTTGGAGGCTGCGAAAATTAGGGAAAGGGAAAAAATAGAAAGACTGTCTATGTGTGTTACCTAAAGGAAAACAACAGGAGAAACAAACAGGAAAGAAAGGACAAGACTTGCAAAATACTAAATACCAAAGAAAGAGAAGGATTTTTTTTTCTTGTGCATGTGCAGCCTGTCATCTGTACCTGGAGAATTATCCCTCCTGAACCTAATCTAGGTCTGAGTGCTAATCTCAGGCAGCGTCTGAGGACTCCTCCTCCACCAAAACAAATGCTTTGAAGGAAGGCGTTTATGTTTGTTTACCTCATCAGAATCCAAGACCATTCTGCTTATCTTAATACATTTGCCCCGGACTATTCAAAGTGTGAGAAACAAGGACTCTCAAAGGTAAGGGCCTTTTAAGTACGTGTTTACCTGTACATAGTGCTCACATGCTGTATACAGGGATAAAGCCTAATGCTAAATGAATCTGGTTTAGAATAAGGGTAAATTACAACAAAATAGTGGATAAAAGAAACTGTGTTGTGATTTTCTGAAGTAACATAAAAATCAGTGTGCAAGAACAGCTTTCTAAAATTTGGCTTGTGTTATTGATCTGAACCCACACCTCTGTGCGCAGGATTATACAGGCACAACTAACTGTGTTTTCATAAAGTGTATCATAAAACAACAGATATCTTGTATGCAATAGTCTTGGTTTGCCCCTGAATGCTAAACAAATACCTGTTAATCTGTAAAAAAAACCTGTGTGTATTATATGTCCTGCCTAACGTACACATACTTGGCCTGAAAATCCACATGCTTTAAATTAGTGTACTTCAAACTGCCTTTCACTCTCCAAAAGCCCCTCCCACTTTGCTTCCTAAATAAAGTCAACCATATGTTGTGAAAGCATACTGCATGTTAGAAAGGGCTTGATTTAAAAGTTACAACACATTCATAATATCAGTCATCATCAGGGTGTTTTTAACAAGTCGTGGGAGCTTTAACTCAATACACTGTTGACCACATTTCCAACATAAATGTACCACTGTGACAACAATGTGTTTGAGCAGGATGGATGCAAGAGAAGAGTCGCTTAACCTCCTCAACAAGATATGGCTCAAGTTACAGCATCTGCCAAATGCCAATGCCATAGAGCTGGCAGGTTTCTTGATCCTGTTGACCTTCATGTGTAAGTCTCAACTATGTTTCAACTTTGTTTCAACAATAGTGTCAACTCTTTAAGCTTAATGTGGTTTGATTGTACTTTTCTTTTACTATAGTGTTGGTTCTGCTCATGATGGTGCTGTCCTGTGTGACCTGCTGTTGCTGCCGTAATTCCAGGACAAAAGGATCAAACATTTGAAAGCAAAGAAACAGTCACAAAGACACTTACTGGACAACTGATAAAGCATAACAGACTACACTGAGGAGGTGTCACTCAAAAACAGGCCATGTTTTGCAGCTCTTGAGCAGTCTCCGAGAAAACTGACACATGTATGAGCAATGAAGGCTCACTCTGGGTGTGTTCAGTTGCACTGCAGGGGCCCAGCCTTTGAAAAACAAAGCAGCTGACAAATGCAGAGAAGAATCTTCTGACTCAGCTGCCAAAAACACCTGCCAACCAGCCTCGCAGGCTTTCAGGAGAGTCAACATTCCTTAAAGCATCCCCGGGATCCCACACACAGAACAACAATACTAACTTGGACCTGAATAAGTGGGACAAAACCTGTGTTTACAAGAAGCGCAAACATGGAATAAAAGGGAATGGGTGTGTTAAACTGTGCAGAATGACAGTGGATTATACAATAATGTATTAGACACAAAACCGGTTCTTCTTCAAGGTTTTTATATTTTGGGTTAGTCATGTGTAATTGTATGTGGAATTACACTTGGCACACAGACTAATGCCTGCCTTCAATCAAACATACAAGTGTTCCTTGAAATGCAACAAAACAATAAAAGTTGATAAATTGTGCCCTCTGCTGGACAACTCATCATATAAACTACAGACAAAGAAAATATGTAATAGTGTTAATAATTACACACTAATACGCATATTGTTTAATGCAATAAAGATAAAATGTGTGTGCATCATTCATACCCTTCTTGTTCACAGAACTTCACCATGGCTTCGAAGTCTTTCATGGCTGCTTTATCTGTCTCCTTAATGGATCCTCGTTTTTGCTGGAGACACATTTACAGAAATATTCACAAACACTGCAGCTGACCAAGTTTCATTTGATTGTTAAAATTTAATGTCTGTATTCTAACCTGTCTGCGAGTCACTTCTTGTTGAATGAGAAAGCTGATTTGTTCTTTATCTTTGGCAGAGTAGTATGTGCGACAGGAGGAGGGCAGTCCATCTCTGCCTGCGCGGCCAGACTCTTGGTAGTAACTGGCCAGGGACTTAGCAAGGTTCCAATGAGCAACAAATCTGTTGAACAGACAATGTTTACAGTGACAAGCAAAAAATACAATTGCAATCCTGTAATGCTGGTCTCACCTGACATTGGCCTTGTCTACACCCATCCCAAAGCTGATAGTGGCCACAATAACCAGCACTTTACCCTGCATCCATTCATTCTGGACCTCTGTGCGATCTCCAGCTTTTAACCCTTTAAAAATAAAGCCAATTAAAAAATGTGGAAAAAAACTTGATCTTAATGTAAAATAAGACATACCTGCATGATAGGGTTTAGATAGAACTCCTAGCTTGGTTAACTGGTGGGCAACTGTTTCACATCCTTCTCTGGTGCGACAGTATACAATCCCACAGCCCTGTCCATAAACAAAAGTCCATAAACAAAAAGATATTTATAGCATATAAACATTTACTCAAACCATGCCCCTCCCCCAAGGCCATGCAAAAATAGCAATTTGCTTTATTGCAAAAGACAGAATTTATTAATTTCTTATAAATTACGGAAAATAATCCCAGGCAAAAAAATGGAAATATTCCACAGTGCAGTCTACCAACCTGTCTACTAGACCCACTGGCTGGTGTCAGAGCATTTTTGATGAAGGCATGGAGGTGTATGTAAGGGTTTGGAAGCAGTTCCCTGAAGATCACGTCATAGTGCAAGTTACTTCGGAAAACAGGTGTAATAAAAGACAGAGGCAGCTGCAGTCGCAGGGACTGCGCAATGTCCTCTTGTACATTCTTAGCGGCTGTTGCAGTCAGAGCCAGGCAGGGAACCCCAGGTAACTGAGCGCGCAGTTCCCCAAGTTTGAGGTAGTCTGGTCTGAAGTCGTGTCCCCACTGGGAGACGCAGTGAGCCTCATCCACAGCCAGGTAAGACAGCAGGCCGCGGGAGCACAGACCTGAAAGGCACGGCTGGAAAGAGGGAGAGGCAACCATTTCTGGAGTAATGTACAGCAGCTTCAGCTTTGGACTACTGCTCTCCAAGTCGGCCAGGATCATTCTCCGCTCTCCAGCTTGGAGTTTGGAGTTGATAGAGCAGGCAGGTATATTTAAGCTCTTGAGGCGGTCTACTTGGTCCTGGAAAACATAAATACGACATATTACCGCACATGTCTTAAAGGGTGTGAATGTGAATGTTTTATCAATGAAAGACTAACCTGGATAAGAGCTATTAGTGGTGATATGACCAATGTGATGCCTTCTGCCAGCATAGCAGGGAGCTGGTAACAGAGGGACTTTCCAGCTCCAGTGGGCATACACACAAACACATCCCGGTCACCTACAAACAGACAATGCCCTTGAAGACAGTATATTCTATTTAACAACACCGTTAATCAATGGGCCCTGCAAATGAAACTCTTTATTTTCAAGTTTGTGTGAAAATTTACCTAGAAACTTAGAAAATCGTTGCACAACAGCTAACAACAGCGAGTTCGCAGGTTCATAGCACAACAAAGCAATAAGCTGTGCTCTGACTCACCTCTGACCACCGCCTCGACAACATCTTCCTGTATTTTCGATCTGAAGCCATTAAAACCAAAATGAGCTTTTAACGCGTGTTTTAAAGTAGATGTCATAGTTTGTTTCTCTTTCAAGAAAGCACTAGACCCACACGGGCGTCGACGCGCACTGATGACATCATCACCGCCGTGCCCAACGGGAGCTTTGCCAACATTGAACAAAAATAACTTCGTGCCTAGTATTAATATTTATTTACACATTCTATGGTATTGACTTATTATCAGTACTCAGCTAAGTAAATTATTCCCTCACCATTTTAGACCCACATTACGTGATTATAATAATATATGTCATATAAAATGTAAAAATATCTGACAGAGCTGTACAAAAAATTGCAAGAAATTTGCAGACAAAAATGGAGTTAGGATTTTATTTATTTGTTTTTCAATATAAATGGAATTTCATGATTTGTATTGCACAGTAGGCCTACACTATAGTACTAATATAATACTAATGGGTATGACACGACAAATCAATTTACAGTGCAGAGGAAGTGCTTTAACTCGACTGAGAGAGTTCACATTTAAAGTAGCAGCATAGAGTGGTCACAAAGCAGAGCTATTTATATAGCCTATATTTCATATTTATATATTGCATAATGGTCTGATGGTCTTTTACATCAAGATATTTAATTCTCTTCAATGACTTTTAAACAACGTGCTCAATTATACTTGATAAATATACGTAGTTTACTTGTCATGAGAAGGGACAATGAATCTCAAGCCCAAAGACAGTATGTGGGGCAGAGGCACTGGGTCTTAGCCAGTGGGGACTTGATCACTAGATCCTTGACAATCTCCACTGTACCAAACAATGGGAACAGCTTCTCAGTGAAGCACTCATTGTATGTGTAAATGTGAAAGCGCTTCTCTACATCATAGAAGGACAACTGGCCATTATCATAGTCAAGGTAGATGCCCACTTTACGTGAGATAAGACCAGGGGGCAGAGCAGTGAAGGGCACTGTCAGGGCTTTCAGCTCAGTGCCTCTTTCCAGACGCAGCGTCAGATAACCCGTATTTGTGTTTAAGGACTTGAACCCTTTTCTCAGGGCAGATTCTTTAGCCACACCCAGTCGCCAGTCACGCTCGCCCACTTCAACCTCCCAGTAGTGTCGGCCAGAGCTGAAGCCTTCGACCCCGACAGCACACCACCAACCATCAAAGCGCTGGTGGTAGTTGGGAACATCTTTCCTCTCGAAGCCACAACGCATACGTTTGTCATCACCGGTGATAAGTAAGTCAGGGTTGGCAGAGTCCAAGTCTAGAGTTATGTCCTCTACAGAGACAATAATTTTGTTATTACTAATACTATGTTTATTATATATTTTATCCTTGAATAAAATTAAAAACATGTTTTTACCTGCAACATCTGAGATCCAGTCCCACACTGTTAAAGACAAAAGAAAGATTGAGTTAAAACTAGTGACATATTTAATGTGATACAAAACAGTGTAATGTGTATTGATTACCCAGCTGAGGAACATAGGGAATGGCCCCTGAAAGGAAGGAGTAAAAAAGTTAGGGGAATGTAAAAGCTTTCAAGCATGCACCAAATATTAATTTAACAGACCTATCTTCTGAGTCTTCTGTTTCCAAAAAAGCCACTGTTGAGGTAAGTTATCCTGCAAGAAAACAGATTAAACTTTTAGCTAAAAATACTAAGAGTTTACATACATATTTAATTAAATCTTAGGCTCATACCTTCTCTGGACTTTGAAGCACAAGTGTCCACATGACCAGCTCCATGGCAGAAATCAGACTGGGCACACGACCCCAACGCCAGGCTGATTTCAGATCCTCTAAAACCTTCGCCACAGGCTCACCAGGCCACACACTTTGCTGAAGTATGACCCATGTAAATAAATTTTTTGTTTATTGTAATAAATATTATCAAGTCACCAAACTATTACCTGAGGCTGAGCCCTCAGATCTTTGATCCAATTGAGAATCACAGCCTTGGCTTGCTGAACATGCTGCTCATTGTACACATCATGCTCCTTGTTTTCATCCATCTCTGGCCAGCCATCACTCTGCATGGGCCTCTTCTCAAACAAAGCAAATGTATGTTGACATCACAATTTCACCAAGCTTAGTTTTAGGTTGTGTTGAAATGGTTTGTGTCTTCAGATAAGCACCTTTCTCTCTAGTATGTTTCCCCACTCTAGGACAGTGACTCTGCAGAGGAGGGTAGACCAGGTGTCATCCTGGTTCCAAATGTGCTCCAGGACCTCTGAACTCTGTAATGTGGATAAAGAGGTTTACTGGCTGAATATGATTAATTATTATATAGTTATTATCATAGTAGTATACTGTGACTGGTAAATTTGTAGGCCTATTTCTTATTGGTTGTACCTGACACACTCGGTTGAGATCCTTTGCTAACTCCACAATAAATAACTGATCCTCATCCAGGGGCTCCCTCTTCTCGTTTTTAGCCTTCTTGTGTGATTCCTGTCAGTGAAGAATAGGGAGAACTTGTTTTACAAAAAAGTCTGTGCTTAGTCATGGTGCTTTTGGAAGTAACAAGGTTAATCAAAATGCACAACGTGGCTCTGCTCCTCTCAGCAGAAACAAAAGTGTCCCCTTTATCCCACAACCCTCAGCTTTAATTCAACGCTCCACTCAGCTCACCTCCAGGAAATAAGTAATGCATGTTGTCATACTGCCTACCTGAGTGTAACGGTAACCTTATGCAGTGAAACAGGTCTGCATAGCAAACACAACGTTTTCAGGTAGGTGATAGAAATATTTTACCTTTATCTTGGCCGTGAAGTTCTTGGCTGGTTCAACCATAAAATGAAAACACTGCATCATCTTGGCTGGTGTGAAATACTGCCCTGGAAATGAATCACAACAATAGTTATAAAATCACCTTATCAAATGTTTCACCAAAATATCTCACTATAAATATAACTTGGGCCAGTGTTTTTGAAGGTGACACCAAAAGAACATAATAATTCTGTTTGTGTCCTGAACAAGGGCCAGCATCCACACCATAATACTCACTGTTTATTCAAAAACACCAGCATGCCAGGGAAATAATTATGCATGTGATGGAAACTGTAAACCTAGATAATCTCACTCCTTAAAATAACAACAGTAAAGTTTGACCTACACATTATCACTAGATGACATCTTTTTAGCCCAAAACACATAATGGATCATTAACTGGACCAAGCAATAAAATGTCTTTTACCCATGACCCTTTCGCTTTGTCCTTATCTTTATCTGCAGGTAAATCTAGTCGACACAAACATAAATTAGCTAATTCTGCTCATAGTTGGTAGGGAAGCTGAAAGGGTGTCCATTTTTATGCTGCAACAAAGTAAGGTCAGTAGAAACGAATGCAATGCTATTTACTATGCTGCAGTTTTCGATGCTTTATCAACAATCTCAACATCCAACGACGGTTAAATAAATGACTGCAGTTGCTTTTAATTCAGTCGTAAATGATTCATTACTGTCGTGGGAAAACATGACAGTGCATTTTCTCAGAGAGAGCGACCCACTTACAGTTAATGCGCAGGAGGCAAACACAACTGTCTCGTGACAATGCGTCAAATATAAAACATTACTGGTGACTTTTAAGGATATTTAGATAAAAATAACAAAAGGTACATCCTTGTCTGTGCTGTTAATCTACTCATTTCCACTGTCCTTGTTCACGACGACAACAACGTTACTGTCTATTTAACAGCTGGTCTGGAAAATAGCGCAAATACATTTTACAATTCCTCACCTACCTTTGGATGCGTGACTGAATAGTTTGGTCCTTGTCTTGATTATTAAGCTGCCTGTCCCACAAAGTCTGCACACTGGCTGCAGCAGAGTGTCTGACCTTGTTTACATACCAGACTTTGCGCTCGGCTACTCGGGGATTGTCGGCTTTTTCCGTCAGTGACGCGTCATCTTCCGCAAAGAACCCCGCCATATTTGAAAGGTTATCACAATGTTTTCACAATTAACATTCTTGAATTAAGCTTCTTCTTGTTGATGTGTGTTTGTGTTTTTGATAATAATTTAATATTCATGATGAGACTGCTACAACTGTTTCTTAATAATGGAAAATAAATGTATAAACTCAGATATTGTGTTGGATTGCAATTAAAGGTGTATGTAATAATATCATTCTGCTTTTGGTTTATTTCTAGTCAACACTATGTCAACTCATCAGTCCCTCACATTACATGGGTGCAGATTTAATAGCAAAGCTTAGGTTACTGTCCATAGACTATATTCTTGACAGATAGCCCATCATGCACTTTTCCACCTGCTCATCAGAAATATAAAACATGTTCATAAATGTTAATTAGGTTTTAAGATAACTGAGCATTTCAGGTAAACACTGTTTATTATAAAAGAATACAAAATGCATTTATTACACAGAATACAAAGACTTTCTTAAATACGTAGTACAGCAATTAACATAGCATTGGCGCATTGTTGCACAAAATGGGCTAATAAAATTAACACATAAAAAACACAATAACATATATTTTACATTCTGTATAATAAAGACTCCTGAACCATAACATGTTTATGGTGACAGCTGATCAAACAGGGAAAAACTAAACGGAAAAATCACAGTAGTTAGACTCCCTGACAGAAAGAAGTTTGTTGTGAATGTTTGTATAATTAAATCTGTGAAACAGTTGTGTTTTTTTAATCTTTTTTAAACTTCTTTCACATTTGCACCGTAGCAATGTAGTGCCTTTCCAAGTTTTCAAAAAGTTTCAAAAAGGTCAAAAGAGACAGAAACAAGGACATTATTTATATTTTAAATGTCAAGGGTTTTTTTCTATTCATTTCAAGATGTGCCAGCCACCTCAGTCTCTAAATTATGAACAGTCAGTGTTTTCAAGCGTGCCTTTCAAATGGGCTGCACATATTATTTTCCCACGAAGGATGTGTTGCTTCTCTTTGGTTCTTCCTTGGCTCACTGCCTTTATCAGTCTGTAGGGAAAGTGATTGTGATTTTAAGTCAGGCAGCCTAAAATCACACAGGTAAGACTCCTCCGACAGTGTCACAGTTGGTTGGCGGAGGTGTGTCACTTTGAATATTTAGTCCAGTGGTAGATGAGTAGATGCTGTATGGAAGCTCCACAGATTGACGGATACTTTCTTCATATGAAGGAGGAGGCTGTAAAAAGACATAAAAGACAGATTTTAGCACTGAATATTATGTCTTATAATTGTTTTCCTCTTTTTGTCAGGTTGCAGTGCTTTACATGGTTACAATTCGTCATGTAAAGTCCACACATCTACTTCGTTTAAATTTGAAATGTCATCATCATGCAAGACTAAAGTTAAGGACCCTCAACCTACAGAAGCGGTGATACATATGGCCCGCACACTCTCGGTCGCAAAGTTTAACTGCAGTCCCGCCTCAGGCCGGACAGACAAGGAAAACTAAGGGTCCAGCCATTGAACTGTCCTGACAGGTCTAGAAAGGGGGCGAGAGATGCTGGTGACTTGTGAGAGTGCTGCAGAACACAGTGTGTATGAGCTAGATGGGCAGTCATCCTATGAGACTGTTTAATTAAGGAAAAAGAGGGGAGGTCAAAAAAGAAAGTCTGTAGAAGCTTCATTCTCAGGCATTGTTTGCACTGAGGATGCAGGCTTTAATGGTGTTTGATGTGCCTTTTCTCATTACCTTGTTTGCTGAAGCGTTGTGCAAGTCAAAAGCCTAGAGAAAGATCAACACAGCAAAACCTTGCGGACACAAGCACAATTCAGCAGTGCGCATCAGGCAGGCTGATAACACATACTGTTTACTGCAATGAATGCTCTCCAATCTTTGAAGAGGCTCTTGTTACAATATTGTATGACAGTGTATTCATGATGACATGAGCCCATTTTCTTTGTGAAAACTATGATGAGCAGCACTGATAAGAGGCTGCGTTTACAAAAGGATTAGCACGACTTAAAAGTTTATAGCACTAAATGGAGTAGCACTAGCATTCTCCCCTCTCTTAGCATCAGAACATGAAACATGTTATTGTCAGTATAGGTCACAGTATCGTCACTGTGACAATGTCCTCTTCCCGGATTCAGCCCACCTCAGTCACAATGGATCCATTGAGGCCAAAGCGGTCTGCAATCATCATGTGGATCTGCCTCTGGCGGTCCTTCTTTCGGACACTCTCATAGGAGGGAAGCCTCGGCATGGGGGCCTCCAGAGTGGGCAAACTGTAGCTGGAGGGCAGGCCAACGTAGAACAGCTGACCCGCCTGCTGATGCAAACAATAGGACATTTTTAGGCACAGGAAATACAAGTGTTTATTTGCAAAGGACTTAGCTAATCACTTTAATATAATCTGTCACTGACACATGAGCCAGTGAACCAGTAAAACTACAATGAATGTTACCCCTGTGTTACCACACTTTCATCTGTGGCAACAATGACAACATAAGTGGGCACTGCACTGCTAAGTGTCCATTGCCCAATATTTACTATGAGAAGGTGCTGCATGTCTACTTTCTGCAGGTAGGACAACCTCGTTGTTGAGGTAATTGCAGGTGATTTTAGGCTCTCCTACCTGGATGTTGTCATCCGTGATGTGAGTCTGGTCACAGGTAGATCCCACCAGTGTCTGTCTGCTGCTGTAGTACTGAGGAGGAGCAGCCTATAAAAGCAGCAGTATTCACTGTAACAAGTGTGTCTGAGGGCGCCCAGCATGATTCCTCATCAACAGCATCACATTATATTTTGACACACTCACTTATGAATACTTGACTCCCTGTGTCACAATTAGTTAAAGATCCACTCATTTAAGCTAATTAACTAATTTTCATGCCTTGCTTAATCACTAAAGTTACCGTCTGGTTGAGCAGAGCTTTAAATGACCTAATCAATAGGCAGACCACCCTCTGATTTCCGTGCCTTGTGTGACCCCTCTAAAACAAGGCCTGTCAGTGTCTCACTGTATGAGGTGCAGGAATCTCTAAAAAAGACTGCCAGAAAACTAGGTAATTGCCTTCAGTCTAAATGAGTGCTCTTTGTCTAAAGAACAATGGAGAGTACCACTGTGTCATCAGGGTCCCTAGGCAACAAACCACACCGTGTGGTCTTTATTGCTTCTTTCTGCTCTTCTTGTAACTACAGCAGGTACCTCTTAACGAGCACACTCCAATACACATTACGACCTTGTATATCACTGGGGCTGGCATTACAACTTAGTCAATTTGTCACATGACTGAGCTTTAAATCCAGCATGGAGATAAGGCATGACACAGCTATAACTTTGCATATTTTGTCAGACATAAGACAACTCAAGTGGGAATTTAGTGTGCAGCAACACTGACTATCATCAAACCATCAGACCTATTAATTTCCCAGGGCTTTTTAACAATGACATCACTCACACTTAGCGTGGCGCACTCAAACGACCTTTGCCATGACTCTCGCAAGATGTCAGAGAGGGAGACAAGTCTAAAAAGGTGATGTCAAAGGGCACTTTCCCCTCGCTGGTTTGTACTTTCAAGAGGCAAAAAAGTGCTCAGGAAAGAGTAAAAGGAGCGTTATCCTTTTGTCTCTTTCCACTGATTCAGCTAGTGTGAAAGAGCACAACCGTGTAAAATCAGTGTTGAAGTCGGGGGAGGACCCCAGCAGCAGTGTGCTTTTTTTCACAGCCACAACCTAAAGAAGCACCATTGTACTCTGGTGTCCCCAGCACCCACAGTGGTGTCTGTCAACTATTCATGGTGCAAAATGAAGCAGGGAAAGGTATGTGACTATATGAAGTCCAAGACATGAAACAATTCACTGAAGCACAATGAAAGTGCATTGTTTTTGTGTGTGTTCACCGCTTGGAACGACTCTCATTTTCTCAGACAATATCAAAATACAATAAGGTTTTTTACATTGAGAAATATCAGGAAAAGGTTGATGACATGAAGTATGTCCAAAATAAATGAAACTGAAGCCACTTAACAGGTTCTCTGTGTTGCCCCTGTATTTACAGTCTGTTACATGTGGCTTACTGTACCCGACTGTGTTGTGTTACCTCCTCACACTCTGTGGTTACAGCCACAGCTAGAGGTCAGAGTGGCTAGTCTGTCTCTATGAAACACTCTGTTACTTCCTTAAACAGGGTAACAGAATTTCTTGGTTGAAACCAGAGCTTCCTGTTTGTAAGGATGGGGGTATGAGTCGTGTCCCTGCGATCTGAAGATAACACTCATCCTTCACCTCTGGGATGGAAGGAGGTGAGAAGTCAGAAAGAGGAAGCACTGAGAAAGAGCAGCCAATCAAACGTTACTCTCGCTGTGTTTTGTTTACACTTTACCTCATCCTGAACTTTTACCAACAGATTTTTAAGCAGCAATTATGTGTATAGAGATAACTTAAATTAACCTGTTTTTTAAGCTGATTTAAGTTACTACATGTAGAAATGTCTGTAGCACCCAGTTCAAGTGAAGCAAATCAACTGCCTGACGACGATCCTATCAGGTTATTTTAGTCCTTGTTCCCACAGCTATGCAAATTAGATCTGACACTGACATGGAGCAACAGTGAGTGTACATGCTGTGTGTGAGCCTGGCTGCACTCAGTGAGACCACAACAACTGTCCTGAGCCAATCACTAAAAACTGCACATCCAGGTCTGAAAGCAGAAACCTCAGCAGAAAACACACTTGTTCCTGGACTGTTGTTCTTACCATATCTGAACGTGAAGCCTGATAGGAGCGCAACTTGCAGCACTGAGGATCCTTGCGGTAAATTATGGACAGCATTACCACGATGACCACGAAGAACACCAGTGAAGCAACTGTGGTGAAGTTGGATACATCTAGGTTACAGTCAGTTAAACATTCATAAAGTTAGAGCATCCACGTTATCAAACAGTAACTGAATAAAAGTCCCTTGAATACTTTTTAAAGGTAGGATTTTTGTCTGTCAAAATAATGATGGCTTCAAATGAATGGGACTAACAGAGCCCTTTTCTGTCATAAAAATTAATTAAAGTTGCTTTGATTGGGTTTTTTTTTCTCCAGTGAACAGGCTGTTATCTCCTCTAAACACATTTAAATGATTAAAAAATCGTGTCCAAATACTCTTATCACAGAGTTGCATAGAGACAGAGTATAAACCACACTTTAAATAAAGTTAAACAATGACAAATCAAGTATAATTGTTTTCCAAATTAAGAAATAACTGACATGTACTTACAGGATGCAGCAACCACTGTGAGCTGTTCCGATGTGAGCAGTGTGGACGGAACTGTTGGACTCGCAGTAGTGGACATTTCTGTCGTGTAAACTGTTAAAGATCCCTTTAGAAATCCTCTTGAACTCATGAGTTGCCGCGTTAGGGATCGCATCTTATTATTTATGAATCAGTAAATCCAAGGGCTCTTCTGGGGCTCCTCCACATAGTGAGGGCTGTCTTGTAATCGTCCACACGCGCACTTGGCCAGTCAGATCAAACTCTAGCTGGGGCCGAACATGAGCGTATGAGCCCAAGGAGGCGCACTCACTCACGCCCTCTCCCAAACCGTGTCAGAGGCGGAGTGACGTCGCCTCCGCTGCTGTCTCACTGCCGGCCGGACCACACCACTGTTTGCTTTATAGATTGGCACAGGGAACAGCCCATTCATCAACATAATGGATTTGTATTGGTCTGCTAAAGAGGAAATCTATATAAAGATCATGCATGTTGATTTAAAAATTAATGGTACACAGGTTAAAATGTATAATGTCTGGGAAAAAAGTGTCCGATAACAGCCTCAATTAGGTGCAAAATTAGGCAGTTCTTTCCCCTTACCCTCTAATGGCTCCCAGACTAGGGGCTTCATTCACTGGATTCTTGGTTTGGAGTCCCGTTGCCCCGGAGACGACAAGGGGTCCCGTCCTGAGATGATTTCTCTGCGCACAAAGAGCCAAAAATGTGCCATTAGTATTCATGGATGATCACTATGGAAACCATGTCTTGCTTTTGTTTATGTTTTGCGTCATTGCATTACAAATTATTCCACTCTGATTTATACTAGTTGTATAGACCTTATAGCCTATTCTAACAGACATGATGGAGCCTATAAATCAAAGTTTGGAATAGCGCTACCTTTTGCCATGCAGGGTTTACTGAGGTGTTTTGGCCCAAATAGTTTGTTACACATAAATCCACATCACTGGCTGTAGAGGAGAAATGAATCTATTACACTACAGGCCTATTTATAATGATGATGTAGCCTATTTAGAAGGTGTTATAACTAATTTACTGCCTAGGCTATAGTGTTCTTATTGAACATGAGAGTAGGCTATGCTATGCTACTCTATAATGCGGACAGACCGTAAACAATAGAATAGAAAGAAATAGAATAGAATATTGTATTGTATTGTTGAATTTTTGAATGACAAACTATTTTGTCATTGCCATTTATTGTCAATTCACCAATACAAAATGTGTAAATAAATAAAAGTACTGTTTAAAACTGTAAAAAGATTAAGGCTATAAGTTTAAAAAAAACCACACACACACACACACACATACATCACATTCAGCCATTGCACTGCTTCCTAAAATTTCATAAAAGAAGTAAAATATTGCGCTCAAAAGATTCAAAACGAGTGAAAGAAACTTATTTGAAAACTTTCGTTCTGTTCCACAGTGGTTTTGTGCATTTTAGCCAAAAGTGTTCCTGTTTGTCCGTCCTTATCACCCTTTATTGCTGAATGGACTAATGTTTTAACTCTGATGATGATGATGGTGAGTTTGACATGTCGCTATGTGTTAACGGTGTTAGCAACTTTGAAGCAGCTGGAGGATGGTGCGCGTGCGGCACCGCGTGACCGCGCACTGGAGAATGCACGCTCCTCCAGTGGAGTCGGAAAAATGGTGGCCAGCGCTCGCGTTCAGAAGCTGCTCCGTCGGTACAAACTCGCCATAGCCGCCGCTCTGACCATCCTCTTAATCCAGGGGCTTGTGGTATGGAGCCTGCGGAGCTTGGAGGAAGGCGAGGCGGAGGTAAGCGTCTGACTTCTTGTCTGTTTTAGCTATGTTTGTAACGTTAGCATTTAGCACACACTGTAGCTCCCCTCCTTGTAATTGGGCAGAGCTAGCCCAGTTAGCAGCTCGGGAATAGCTGTGCGTCGCTTGCCAAAACAGTTGCAGCCGGGCCAGTCCTGTCATGTCAGTCTTTTTGACTCGCCACGACGACACACTTCACACTGCTAACTATCTTTAATGACTAAGTTACTTGTAGTGATGGCACTCTTGGAAAAGCCAGTGTAAACTTGAAGGAGATTATTCACGCAGGGATTGTACTTCACAGTGATCATTGTACGGTTTAGTTTGGAGTTGGACTCATTGAGATGCACAAAACGAGGAAAAAGTGAAGAGAATGGCTCAGATAATGATGTGATGCAATTGTAAAAGTTGTATCAGTTGCAGCAGCTACATACTTGAATCCAATTATTTGTTAAATCAAAGCATGCAGATGAGCCAAGAGCCACAGGAATGCAAGCAGAAGGTGAGCAGTGCGCTGATTCCCTATCATGATGTGACAAGACTGGAGAATAAATCAGAAATCTGTGCCTGGAGGCTGAGACCGGGCAAGAGAAATGAATTGGCCTCAGTCTGGTTCAGACAGTTCTGAAATGGAGACAGTTTGTTTCTGTGGCATTTTCTTGTTTGTCTTATTTTACTCTTTAATAGGCTGATTAGTCATACTTTTCTTAAGCACCTGTGTCAACACTACCCGTTGGTAAAAGGGAATTGTGACCAGTCACCACCAAACAGCTAATTTTCGAAATGAGTGGTGACATTTTCATCTATCACCACTCCACTCTTACCGGCCTCTAGAGCTTTCCAATTCCATCAGACTGAAGCTTAAATAGGTAGTTTTACACGTACAGTCCTCCTGCTCTAGTTTCTGTTTAAATGTCCACACTACTTACAGCTTTTTCAACACAGATGTTTTCACCTAAAACATTATCTCCAATTGCAGGCTGGCACATTACAATATTTATAAGAATTTCTGTTTTTGATTGACACTTAGTGGTAGCGTGAATGGCTTTTCAGTATCAAAACACCAACCATTTTCAAGTTTTAATAGGCTGATCTTTTGACATCCCATTGCAGTGACTAATTGTAATGTAAACAGCTCCTCACACGGCCCATTCTTTTCAAAAACGTAAAAAAAAGATGCAGACATTTGCTGAATATTTTTCTGTCAGCCTGGTATTACCTGCTGAGCTCTCCTTTAAAATTGAGTGCTCGCTGCTGCCGCTTCCTCCTTAAGTAGATGGCAACTATGATAAGGTTTCACTCAACTCTAATTGGAAAGTAAAGAGACAGACAGGCTTGCCTTTGAATCAATACATTTTTGACACCGTGTAGTTAATTAAATGCTGTGAAAATGGTTGATAAGGGAAATGAATGTGTTAGGCTTCAAAGATATACCCTTCATACTAGTATTTATATGAACGTGGTTGACATTTTGCAGGACTTTGATGTTCTTTAAAGACATTATCCCACTCAAGTCTCGATATTTCATCTGAAATTGGTAAAACAGGCCTGTGCTGTTGCTGCTTACTCGAAGTACAGTACTAACACTGTGCAGTTAGCAGAAACATACACATTTAACTTGGTATTTGTTGTCGCCTTGTATTGACTCTATCCATCTTAATGATCTAGCTCACTGTTGCAGCACATTCCCATTGTTTCTGCGGTGTTCGGGAGCCAGCAGCCTGAGAGCCCACGTTCTGCCACATCGTCTGACAGAAGCAGACCGCACACAGCCCACTCACTGTGCTTTTTTTCCCTCCTCATTTTCAAGTGCGCATTTTGAAGGGCCCTTTGTGTTCCATGTGCCAGAGCTATGATGCTGTTTGGCCAGGTTTATTTTACTGGTTTTCGAGGATTTTTCTCTTGAAAGCCTGACGATTTTTTTAATGATGTGGTGTGGTTGCCAGTAAAACAGATTTTCTGTTTGTGCTTAAAATGGTTTTGAATGTTTGAAGCCAGGTATGTTATGGTAGTGTTGCACATTATATACACATTACCATGATTTCACACTATTACCTTTGTTACTAAATCACAGCCATGTGACAAATACCTTCAGGATTTCAGGTCTCAAGTTGCAGCTGGAGACAAACCATGGCATAGTTTGTATTTCTTTAAAGGAGAGATGTTTTAAAAGGATCCAATTTCACCATTACGAGGAGCATGAAACTTTCTCACCCAACATCATTGCTTTTTTGTCTGTTGCTTTGACTTGATTCATTACGTTGCTGATTGCATTGAGTCCAACATTATATGGATAACATTACAAAAACTGTGTGTTTTATATTTCTTGGTTAAAGAAAATCAACTCGAATACAGTAATCTATTATTATTATATACATTAATATATCCATCTGACATTGTACAAGGAAGGCAGAGAAACTCGTTGGTTGGTTTAGGGCTGATTCTCACTGTGTATCAGTCCATGGGGAAGGAAGGAAAAGATTCAGTTTATTTCTTTTTAAGTGTATTGTCGCAAAGTGTGTTTGTCGCAGTTTAGCTTCACAAATAGACAGAGAAGTGGCTAAAAATAGGTCACAGTGTATCGTGAAAAAACTGATGCATGTAAATACATGCTGCCTCTGGGGCTCTATATCCTGTTGTCTGAGTGGAAAGGTTTTTGTGCTGTGTCACCACTTCCTCCTGCTTGTGAAAGATAATCTTTTTGAACAAGACAACAAATGAATCTGAATGTATTTTTTCTCTTCACTTTTGCTCTTACAGAGAAAAACGCGGCGCTCCAAGCTGCCTGACCACAGCAACCAAGATCCAAAAAGAGACGGTGCCCTTTGGGGAAAGCAGAATTCTCTGTCTGGGAGTAACAAGGGACGATGGAGCACCAGGTTAGAGAGAACAGGGGGCACAGCAGCCAGCGCACTGAGGAGGGGGAACAGCCGCAGAGGAGGGAGACCCAGACTGAAGAGCACCCAGGAGCCACATGACCCATCCAGCAGCAAAAACTTCACAGAGACACGGGGCGCAGCAGAAGGGGCCAGATTACCTGTTGCTGCTGCCATACCCGGGGAACCAGGCAGTGTGGATGGGGCGCATCAAGCCCCCAGCAGTGACTTTGTGCCCAAGTGTGACATCACAGGCAAGGACGCACTGTCAGCTCTCCATCGAGCAGCGTCACAGCAGTGCAGGCAGGAGATCGCTAACATCGTGTGTCAGCATCAGTCCGGACAGCTCATGCCCGACTCGCTCCCGCAGTTCTGCCCACAGCTCGGTGAGGAGGCTTTAAATGTCAGCACTTGTTTTATGAGTAGTAACATGGAAGGTACAGGAAGAGGCAAATTTGTATTTGCCCCTAACTCTAATAATGAGTGGGAAAACCTCTCATTAGAACACAACAGAGGCATTGTGTAAGAGTTTCTGTGGCTTGAGAGGGCAGTTTTTCACAGAAAGTAAATCACTCTCTTTACTTACTTTGTGTACCCATATGAGACCTGTCTCTTTTTTTTGGTTTATCACCAGGTGTATCAAATCCAGTGCAGGCTGTTGGTGAACTGGACAACAGCTTTTTTAAGGTGGAAAACCCAGTCAGAGTGGCATTTGTTTTGATGGTACATGGCCGTGCGGTACGACAGCTCAAGCGTCTTATTAAAGCCATATACCACAGAGACCACTACTACTACATTCATGTAGACAAGGTAAGATGTGATTAGATGAACCAGCTGAGTAAAATATTTGTTATGTTTTGTTTATGTGTGCCATTGCACACTGAATATTCTCCTTGTTGCTGGTTATACCGAGCTCACTACTTGGTCTTCTTGCATTATGAGGGTTATGCTTATCTCACGGGTCCCACAGTGTGGTTAAAAGGATTAGCCTGGATAGAGAGAAGAGTGGTTATTCTTAGGGGCTGGATTTAGCAGAGGGAAAGTCTGCTGTCATGAGCCGCTGGAAGGCAAAGGAGAAATGTGTGTCTGGTCCTGGAGAGCACAGGTGTGTAGAGCACAGACAGTGTGTGTCAACAGTGCACCTGTTAAGTCCTGAGACTGGTCTGTTGTGCTGCCAAGGCACAGTGAGACTCAGTGCAGACAATGATGAATGCGTCACTGGGACAGTCACACCACAGACATGACCGGGCTCTTGCTCAGCTTCACCATATCCATCTCCAAGGCAAAAGTCTTTGTGAGAGAGGAGCCTCTAAAACAGGTCAGACTGTATTGGGATAAGGCTGCCAGCACCACCTTACACCAGACCACAGCTCTGCCTACCAATGCCATACTATATACACTAGTTCACCAAACTGAGCATTGCCTGATGGTTTCTTCTAGAGATTAAGTTGCACTTTGAACAGAACTGACCCAAATAAAGTTGCTAATTTTTAATTTTAAAAAATGCATTAATCAAAGGAATTTTTATTTTTACATTTTTTATTGATGTAGTAGACTCTTTAACTGAAGATTTAATATCCTGGGCAACAAGTGCAGATATTTGTCTTTCCCTCCAGCGTTCAGGATATATGCATCGGGAGGTTCTGCAGATTGCGCAGCAGTATCCAAACATCCGAGCCACACCATGGCGCATGGTCACAATTTGGGGCGGTGCCAGTCTTTTGAAGGCCTACCTACGCAGCATGCAGGACCTGCTCTCCATGCTGGACTGGAAATGGGACTTTTTTATCAACCTCAGTGCCACAGACTTCCCCACCAGGTCGGTTGCCTTTAGATACCTTTGTGTGTTACTGTGTAGGTGTTCTTCATTTAATGTGTACTTGTGTTTCAGAGAAGGGCGTTTTTAAATCAAAAAGTATAATTTTGACATGTTAAGCTAAATATAATATCTTCATCTATTATTTATTTTTACAAAATTTTATAGTGCCCAATGTAAAAAAAAAAAGTGTAGTTTTGCTGGTGAAGTCTAAAAGTAATGTTGAGTAATATCTTTCATCTTTCAACTTACTTAAAGCTTCCTTTAACTAATTTCAGCCTTATCCCATATTGTTTTTCTCCAGGACCAACAGTGAACTGGTTGCGTTTTTGTCACAACAGAGAGACAAGAACTTCCTTAAATCCCATGGAAGAGAAAATGCCAGGTGTGTATGCATTTATTTCAAGAAATGGTGTATTAAGAAAAAAAAATATCTTTGTTGATGTATCTGTTGTCTGCATTTAAGGTTTATTAAGAAGCAAGGCCTTGATCGACTGTTCCATGAGTGCGACAATCACATGTGGCGTCTCGGAGAACGGCATATCCCAGAAGGCCTCGAAGTCTCCGGAGGCTCAGATTGGTTTGCTCTCACTCGCCGCTTCGTGGAGTACGTCATCAACTCCCAGGATGGTCTAGTGACAGGACTGAAGCAGTTTTATTCCTACGCTCTGCTTCCTGCTGAGGTAAAAAAGCCCAAGGGCAGTGTGTTTATCTGCTGGAGCTGAGGCAGTGTGATGTACAAATCTGTCCGCGGCTCAGGGTCTACTGCCAACTCAGAGGAGAAGATAATGTGGTTTTAAGGAGTAGCTGAGCTGCCAGACAAAAAAAAAAAAACAGAGAGAGAGAGAGCAGTGTTTATTTGACTGTGCGGGTTCATGTCTCAGGAGGCGCTCTGCTCTTTGCTTTTGTTTGGTGCTTCTGGAGGCGTGACATTTGGTATTTTCCAGTCACTGATTTTAACTATTTATGCAAAGCTGGGATTTATTGTAATTTCACTCTGACACAACAAAGATTTTATTTGATGAAGCAAAAAGGTTTCATTTTCTGTCTGTCTTTTCATTTTCTCCTTGCAGTCCTTCTTTCACACAGTGCTTGGAAATAGCCACATGTGTGACACTCTGGTAGACAATAACCTGCGTGTCACCAACTGGAACCGTAAGCTGGGATGTAAATGCCAGTACAAACACATTGTTGACTGGTGTGGCTGCTCACCCAATGATTTCAAACCCCAAGACCTCATTCGGATCCAGGTGAGCTGAGCAGAACCACAACTATGAACTTAAAAAGCTTCATACCAAATTACTTAAGTCCTAAAGTATTGCTTTGTCTTTATTTTTGTACAGCAATTGGCCCGTCCGACCTTCTTTGCTCGTAAGTTTGAGTCTACAGTCAACCAGGAGGCCATAGACATCCTGGACACTCACCTCTACGGGCAGTATGCTCCAGGCACAGTGGCCATAAAGGCATATTGGGAAAGCCTGTTTGAGCAGTTGGATGGTGTGGGCTCACTCAGTGACGTGGCACTCACAGCCTACACATCATTCTTTCGCCTTGCCCTGAAGAATTTACGGGCCAGTCGAAACAATGTAGACACCTGCAGGTCAGCACACAGGGTGTGTGACTGTTACTGGACATTATTGTTACGATAATATTTAAAACATTTTTGTTGTGCTGGTGTTTACAGGTTTGAGCCAGTTGGCTATCCACTCTCAGTACACCTATACTTTAACTATGATCGCTTCCAAGGCTACCTGGTACTTCAGGAAGTCCAAGCTGTAGGGTCAAAGGTCAGAGAGACACTTGAGATGTGGGCAGTGCCACAATCCACACTTGTCCTTGAAAGTAACCTAAAGGAGTTTGAGAGGCTCAGGAGCCTGGAGGTAAGTGCAGTTTAAGGAAAGGTTTTAAATAATTTTTAATTATCTATGGAATTGGTATCAATCCTTAATTAAAAGAATCAATCTGAATCACATACTGATCCGTTTCAATAAATAAAAGAATGTCTTACTTAGTAGTATTTGTTAGTTTATCTGTGTGTCTGTGTCCATCTGTTTTTGTATAATAACTGGATTAATGTCATTTTCTTTCATAGATCGGCTCAGAGTGGGACCCAAAAGAAAGGATCTTCCGCAACTTTGGTGGCATCATTGGCCCGGTGGATGAACCCTTAGCGGTGCAAAAATGGGCTCGAGGGCCCAACCTCACAGCCACTATTGTGTGGATTGACCCGGCTCTTGTGGTGGCGGCATCTTATGACATCACGGTGGATGTGGACGCAGAGTACACCCAGTACAAACCACCGCTACAGCACCCTCTACGACCTGGGACCTGGACAGTACGAGTGCTAAAGCAGTGGGAGCGCATAGCAGAAGTTCAGTTCTTAGTCATGCCCTTAAGTTTCAAAGATAAGGAGCCACTGCGCAAAGGTGAGACTGAGGTGTTGTTTTATTTGTTCCACACTTGATTTAATATGTAAAATCAACTGTCTGGTTCACTAGTGACATGCACCATAATTCTGTTGTGTGTAAATGTGGTTGCAGGAGAGGACAGCTGGCTGCTGGCAGGACCTCCTGGTAACCAGTATCTGGAGCAGAGCTTTGATCAGCTGAGCTCAGTGCTGAAGCTGGCCCCTCAGGAGCCAGCCATGCTCAAAGCACAGCAAAATGCCCAGCTGGTGGGACAGCCTCTTGAAACATGGCTGGACAGCCTTATTCAGGGATTCTGGGTAACAGGTGACATGTGCACCATTCAGACTTCTTCCTGCTCCGCACTGACGCTGTGCTCTAAAACATCATGGAGTTCTCTGTCCCCAGACCCAAAGTCTGAACTGGGCCCAGTGAAAAGTGATGGGCGAATCAGGTAGCACTCAAGAGTGGACAGACATGGACATAGGACCACTGAGGCAAAGCTGGAACTCACAATGAGTCCGCCATGAGGCCTTGTGAACCTGACATCTGTGTAGAGCTGGAGGGCACATAAAAGACAAAGAGACATCCTTCTGCACTGAGACGCAACACAGACTTGCCTAAAGAGGAGGACCAGAGCTGGTCATTTTGCACATAGGAGTCTGGCACCACAGTGATTTACTGTGGTGGAATAGTCTGCTCAATGGTTACACAGTTGTAGACCTAGTATTGCACTGTGGACCAGCAGGTTTGTCTCAAGACTTTCCTCTGTTTTGACTAAATATGGAAGCAGTTGTCAAAACTCAACAAAAGACTCCTTGCTGTGTTCTGTCTTCATTTTGATGGAGAGCAGGACATTGTAAACATTGTGCTTATTTTGAAGCATTTCCCAAACATGTGGAACAGACAGATGAAGTGCACTTTACTGTGAGTCTGTAGCGTTACCCAGAGTTCAGCTGTTATGCTGTAAGTAGGACATGTTAAGGTCACATTAATGGACTTTAGCTTTTCAGTTGCCTCTTGAAGGCATGTACCTGCACTGTCCTTGTTGCACAGACACATCAGACACCTGGACAAGGAAACATTAAGGAAATGGTCCAGGGGCTGGAACATACGCTAGAGTTTTATATTTTTAAATCTGTTAACTGTGACATATCATTTTCTTTTTTGTTGTTGTGATTTTCAAATGTATGTTGAGTTTCTGAATTAGCTTCAGTGTTTTAGGTTGTTTCATTTAGTCATTCAAACAAAGCCACTCATTTCTGATCAGGGGAAGTGCCTAGACAGGAGTAGTGCAAAGCTACAGTGTGGCTGCACTCTAGCTCTAAAGCTGACAAAACAATCTCACTTCAAAACAATCTGTGGTTACATGATAAAACAGCAAACTCCTGCTTCTGATAAAGACTGAGGTCCAGACACCTGTGAACCCTGAGATAAGTTTTTGTACTTGACATGTGTTTTTTTTCTTGTTTTAGCTGTACGACATCAAGGAGGAAGGAAGAAAAAATCTGTTGCAACTGACAATGCAAAGCTTACAGCAGTCAGAAATTTAAGATTCATGTGATACCTCGTTAGCAGTCTCGTCTCTCTCTGGTTTTAGTCCTTTATCTTTAAACCATAAAAGACAATGGGTTTGACACTGTGTATTTGGCTTATAATTTTATATGATCAACCATTGTAAGGTGTCCTTACAAAGCTGAGTTGTTTACGATGAGATAATACTTCCAGATAACTGCAAGTAATGCCTTTTCAGAACATAGATAACTCTTTTGTCTTTGTCTTTTTAGATTGACTTCCAGTTGTTTTAAATGGTACATTCTGTCATTGCCCACTATGAGTTTTTAAGTGACCTTGTTTACCTTGCACAGTACAGAGAGATGTTATTTTTCTATAATATTCAAGAGGATGCATGTTTGACATCTGTCACATCCAGGATTGAGTTAAACTATTAAAAACTGCTGACTACTTCTGTTGTATTTAATGTCTTCTATTGAGTGTGTTTTGAAGCAGACCTGGTGTTTGGGGGGGGTGGGAATTTGTGGTTTCCGTCCCTGCCGCTAAAGAGATAACGAGCTCCGGGCCAACTGTGTGTCATCCCATGCTCTGCACCCTTTATCTGAGTGGGGGGGACTTGAGCCTGTCACTGTATGCCTCTGGAAAAGCTGACAGAGTATGCAACCCAACTGATGACTCAATAAAACCACATTTAAATGAGGAGTTTGGCTTTTAACACGTGCCAGATCCCCGCGTCAGTGCTGTTCTTAGAGATTCTTATATCTCAGATGAACGTCTTTAAACATTTCTCTCTTGGCTCAGGCTGTTTTGACAAGATGTACAGAAGCTTTCATAAGCACGAGATGTTTGCGTGAACAGGCGCTCTCTGGAGTGTTGACATATCAGTATTGAGAAGCTTAGTCATTTCAAAAACCCCAAAAATACTCTGACTTTGCTTTTTATAAAGATTTACAGAAAATGTGAAAATGGTTTCTTTTGACAGTGCATATGGATCATCTAACACAGAGGATGGACAGATGCCCGCAACCCACAGTTTCCTTGAAGACATCTTGCACAAGGTAATATTTAGGATTAAGAAAAGCCTGCTAATGTCTGTATGCATACAGTTCTGACATCTTCTACCCTGGCTGTGAATATTCTGTTCGAGTTGATTCATTCCTTTTGTACAAGTATTGTACTGTTGCAGCCCATTTCTTGTGAGTCATTATTTTTGTTTCACTGATTACCACGCTGAGTCATGTGTTCAGCCTCAGTGACAGTTACTGTTGTGCACATCCCGTAAGCTATTATCAATTTTTGAAAAACCTAAAAAGTGCTTTGGGTTCTCTTAGGATATTTCTGCTACACATTCAGTGCACATTTCAACAAAAATATTTCAGGTTTCTGTCATCTGCTCTGTAATTTTACTGTCGATTCCTGTTAGATGGATGAGCACAAAAACTCAAGTCCTTTTCTCCATTCCTTTTATGAATACACATTTTTGCACAAAATAACATCAACTGAATCATGTTAATGCGATTCTGTTGGGTGTAAATGGACAACTGTATTTGTCTCAGTGTAAATGATTTTATTATGTCACATCTCTTGCACTCTCCCGAGGAAACCGAATTACTGTTATGCCACTGTTATGCCTCTGAGAAAGTTGCCATGGAAACATATTGAGCATCTGTAGCTCAGCTGAAGTGCCTGTGCTCCACAGTTTACACATCATTACATCCCGCTTGGTTCCTGCAGATAAGCCGTTCCTCTTGCTGTCCCACAACAACACTTGTCCTGAGAACGTTTTCCTGCCAACATGAAAATTTGATGAGGACACATGAAATAGTAAAACATTCATTTCACACTGGCTAGCTAAATCTAAATCTTTTTGTCTGAAGTGCACTTGAAGACACATCATTGTACAGCTAAATCTCAAATGTATAAAAGATTTGGAGGCGAGTTCAGATAAAATGGATATCAAACAACTTACTGCTGCGTGCTGTAATGTGGACTGGAGAGGGCTGCAGATGAAAGGCAGAAAGAGCACATTTGCCCGCTGAGAGGAGGGGTGATAAATGTCAACCGAGGAGGCAAAAAAAAATCATCTGCCAAGAAGCTTCAGGCTGGACGCACAAACCCCTATGGAGACAATAACCATGGTGACGGGGCCAAATTGATGCCTGCGTCCATCTCTGATGTTGTCATATCATCAGATTCTCTGTAGCATGACGCATGACCCTCACCCACAAGAACTGATTGCTGTCACGCGGCCCTTAACTCGTTTACACCATTCACATCACTCTGAATGTGAGCAAATGAGCAGCTACTGTACGTACTCAACAAAGACTGCTCAAGAAGATCAAAAGCAAAACATAAGCAGCATACTGTATGTGAGCTGAGCGTATTACTGTACATTCAGCCAACCTCCAGCTGTCACATTATATTACAGAACACAGAGCAGCGCATGAACGTGTACAGTAAGTGTCAGACAGAGCTCTGGCCTCCGGAGATAAGCGACGAGGAAGAGAATATACAGCCTGGAATAACAAAACCAGCTTAAACCAAGGTTAAATTAAACCAACTCAAGGTTTTCACAGATATACTGTCTAAATATAAACGTATTCATAGGACTAAGCAGTAAGGATCATCAACAGAAAGAGGCAGCTAGACACAAATATGTGCATAAAATATCTAAAATTCATAGGTTTTATAGCATAACACACAACAATCAGGTCAACATAATTTCATGTTGCAGTGATAAAAAAAAATCAAAAAAACTTTTATTAGTTCATTCAGGTCATTGTTGTCATAGTTACCAGGTTTTTATCCTGAGTATGTCTGGTCTTTTCAAACTTAAACTGCTCAGATTGATTTGACCTCTGAACCCTCACCATCTGGCCACTGTTAAAGTTCTATCTCTGCAGACTAACCTCGTAGGAGCCAGCAGAGTGGGCAGGAGCTCTTTACTGGCTCAGTTTAACCCCGGGGCAAGTTCCTGATTGGGTCCTTTACCTCCACAGTTGGCATTGGCTTCACAGTGAGTGAACTTAGCCCGGCTACTCCTCTCCTCAACCCTGACTTTACGCCAGAGACGAAAGGGAAGGACGTGCCACTGCGATGGTTATTGTGCACCATCATCTGAACAATACAAGGAAGAGGCCAGTCTTGTCTGTTTCTCGGCCGAGAGAAAATCAGCAGCACGAATCAGTGTGGGACGCAGCATCTTCTCACTGCATTCATTATGGTCCTTAACACTCAGTGGAATCACAGAGAGTGCATTATTGTGCTTAATGAAGCCACTGCTATGATGAAATTACTGAGTCCTGCTAATGAACGTCACGGCACATGGCTCTTTACCGCTGGATGGTAACGAAGCTGGTTGTTTTGGTGCTTGGTGACGTGTGCACACTGTTAAAAACAGTTTACAGAGAAAATGGCAACGGTAAATACTCATGAAGCCATAATATTAGTCACTGTTGTAAATACATCATCTCAAATTTTTAGACATGAGATTGGTAGAATTGACACAGTACCCTCAAAATACATTTCACCAAACTGAAGTTTAGAGTTTAGTGTTAGCTTAGCTGTGAGCAGCATCAGAACAGAAACTATCTCCGCCTCGTTAAATATTACATGATTGAATTCACATTGCCTCACTTTTCTCTGTTGATGCGTTTCTTTTTGAGCTGTTTCTCTGTGTTAAAAGACAAATTCAGCACTGAAAATACACTTTATCTGCAGCTATTAAACTTTTTGGAACATCATACCACAAGCCGGTGTCGACCAATGGGAGCGCTCCTTTTTCAAGCATGTGACTTTGTGAGCATGTGTTTGGCCATGGTTTCTAAATAGAGGTTCTCATCTATTACAATCCCTTATGATAAACAGTAGTTGCTGTCATAAAACCTCTTTTTTTCAGGAATTGCTTTTACAATGTACCATTTGGGGTTTAAACTATTTTCCCCAACTAGAAAAAAAATATATAACAAGTACAGTCTGTTTAAAGGTCTCTCTACTGTTAAACAAACATGGCGGCCACTGACAGAGAGGTTGAACATAGAGGGGTGTGCGCCCTCTGCTGGCTTATCTGTAGGTGGTGAAAATAGAAGACAGGCCAAATGAAAGGATGTGTTTTCTTTGTGTGCACAGGAGGAAATTATTAAAATAAAAAATACGCAGCTGCATTTGGATTTAAAATCAGGGATAAGTCAGTGCCCGCAAACACACTTTGATAATTTCTGTGTAGCTGTCTGCAGGTATGATACAGTGGAGCTTGATCTAATGCCTCAAATGGTGGAAATTAATCCTGTGTTTGCCTCTGCCTCTCTGCTGTTTATTGCAGCTGATTTGGAATAAATTTGCACCTTTTATATTCTCTTTCATCTCCTGTTCATTCTAAAGCAGGAGTCATACATAAATGCTGGCTCTTCGCTCCAAACGCACGCTTTGTCTTAATGTAGGTCTCAGTCTAAGCCAAGACGTTGCCTTCGGGGTCTTTGACAAAGTGATGAGTTAAATGTCATGTCGGCTGTTATATAACATAAAGAATCTCCAGGCTTGTGTCATTTTGTCGCCACAGGAGATGAATGAAGATGTCTCTTTGTCCTTGCTTGAACACTAGGGGGAGACAAACCCTGCAGAAAAATGAGCCACTTGGATATTTTTGATTGTGAAAATGAATTAAACCATTTTAGATACAGCAATAAACATATGTTCTTGTCAAAGGGTGTGCATTGTGAGGACATAAAAAAAGAAAAGATTACGGGTAGCATGATCCTGAATTATTTTGTATGCTGAGTAAAGCTTGGGTAGGCATTTTTGACCAATTAAGCCTTTCAACATATTGAGGTTTAACTAAAAAAATAACATGCTGAAAACCCAAAAATATTAATGTAAGGGTTTAATTTGAAAATGCGGTCGATCCAGTTTCAAGTCTGCCTACTGCACCTTTAAAGTGTTGTTTGGATTAAACGTAACACAGCTCTATCAGTTTCTTTATATTTTTATAAGGAGTCTGTATTGAATAGCAGGGTCAGATGGCAAAGGTGACAGGTCATCTCTCAATGATGGAGTAAGGTGCCACCTGTAGCGGATGAGTCAGCGCGCTCGGACCCGCACGACGCCTCTTGTTTGTGGACACCGTGCACTCGGCGCGTCGCGGAGAGTCACAGAAGTGCGAGGATGCGCTGCTGCTAGAGGTGTGGACGTCCTCACACTTCATCATCTGCCCACGCGTGGATGCACGGGCTCCGCTCTGCTAAATTCACAGAAATGTTTCCGCCCGTGCCTCAGAGCCTCTCCTCTGACTGACGGACGGACTGCCTGAATGTTTGGCGGAGTGACTGGATGTACATATCAAACGCCACGGCTGCCGCTGTTGCTGCTTCTTGTTTGTTTTCAAGTTTGCACCGTCGCGGCTGTCGATACTAAGGTGTGATTTGTTCATCGGTCTTTTCACGGTGCTCGTCTCTCGTTTCGACCACGCGCAGTATGCGAGCAGAGGGACTGCTGGTGGGCACTGGCTGGGACTGACAGACGCAAAAAAACAGCGCGCATTCTTTGGGAGATTTTGTTTGCCTTTTTTAATATTGCGATGTCTTCAAGAAAGGCATCGTTGACGGACAAGCAGACAAAAAACGGCACGTCAAAATATGTCTTGGAGAGATGCGCTTCTATTAACGAGTATTATGATATTGCCTTCAAGGTGTGTATGCTCTTTCTTGTATTTCTCACAGATGGAACAGGTGTCCAGTCAATTTACTGTAAATTCTGACCCAGAAATACAACAGTAGTTGCAGCAAGATTAAAGCCTCAAGTGCCTTAACCAGCAGCAGTGTTTACTGATGACACTGGCTGCACCGACCTTGTTTCATTAGTATTTCTAAGTGGTCTCTCAGAGGCTTTAAATGTGTCCAGTTGGCATTGCCTGCCCTCAGTGCTGTGCAAATATTTGCTGTGGGTGAGGCACTTGTTGCTCTCTTGCTTACATACTCATTAAACATTGATGAAGGACACACCTGTTCAGGGCAGACAGGTACTTTAGACAAAGTAAAAGATGACAAGTTTAATTGTAACGCTATCCTTTCTAAAGCACTGTAATGCAGCTTATGACTCACTCTGAAAGACTCACAGACTGGATGATTTAATTGCAAATTCTGTTTTTTATAATTATGTGTTCAGTTTAGTCTGAATATAAAGGGGTTGACACTTTGGAAATCTTAAGCCCTCTTCAGGGCTAAGTGTCACGTGTTTTTGTCAGTTAAACATTAGTGAAGTGAAAGCATTGAAGAAGCACGTGATGTGAGTCTAACATTTCGTCCAAAATTGTGCAATAGAGTTGACCTTGTGTTCATTGTGTAACCAGTTTCTCTTTTGGCCATGCCTGTGCTCCTCAGGTGATGCTGCTGGGAGACTCAGCTGTGGGGAAGACGTGTGTGTTGGTCCGCTTTAAAGATGGAGCCTTTCTGGGAGGCAACTTTATAGCCACCGTTGGAATAGACTTTAGGGTGAGAAAGCCCCTGTCAAACAGTCCCAGACTCACACAATGAGTCATTGCATTGTTGATTATCTCATTTGTGTTTCATTGCTTTGGCTACGATGGGAAAGTGTTTTTCATTAGGGAAGCAGTGTAATGATATTTACAAAGGAACAAGTAAGTGACATGGGCCCAATTATCACCTTTTTCTGCTTCAAACACTTCATCATTCTGCCATGATAGCACCAAATGTACAAATTTTCTTAGCAATCAGTCAAGTTCACAGACCACTTGTGCTGCTAGGGGCTGTGTGGATGACTTCATAAATGTCTTGGCAGATGCCTGCCCACGTCCCTGTCTCCTGAAAAGATTGGCTGCAGCTCAACGTGGTCCTGGAGGAGTCACAGAATAGCTCTGACAGACGAGCACCTACCTGGACACTTAAACCTCTCTCGCACACAATGACTGACACTAAACGTGGAGCAGATGTCTCCTGTTCATCAGCCTCGACTGGGACCAACATGAAAATAGACTGTTAGGATTGAAGGCTTCCAATGCAAACCACTGTTTTCCCGCCAATTAAGGCATAGCACTGTGCACTCACACTAATAGCAAGACAAGCAGGAGGAGGAAATAGTGTTGCATTAGCAGAGAGAGTCATTGTCTTCTTTAAAAGAGAGGGGGGGGCATAATGGATGTCAGACAAACAGATGATTGAGTATTCTTCCTGAATGCAACAGGTGCCGGTGAAGAATTCATTGTGATCCTTTGACATGGCTTTAAATTCATCTCTGAATATATTGTCTGGTGCCCTTTTTCTTCTAGGGCCAAATGCTTCAGTAAAGACCCGTTTCTTTGTTTTTTTTTTTCTTGTCATTATGGAAAAGCACCTCACAAATTCATTGGCCTCAACATGCCAAGGTTGTCCTCTCTGCATGGGTAGGCAGGAAAGCAGGCTGTGTTGTGGCAGCTTGTAACATGGCCGGTCTATTTTGGGCATGCTTCCTTGTAGCAGTTACTCAGCATGCAGGCTCCTCTCACGTCATAATTGGGGAAGAGGAAAAAAATGGAAACCCATGGCAACTAATGCAGGGTTTGAACCATGTCCATTCAGAGACTGAGAATTCAGCAGGTGCCAAGGCTTTGCACACATTTCACTAACGCTAACGTGTCGCTGCGTTTCCTCGTGTGCGGTTATTAATGACCTGTGCTAGAAGTTTAAATGTGATCCAGGAAGTGCACTTATTAATGGTTAAACACTCTCCCTTTGGATTGTTATACTATCTTTCGTCATCACATTAACATGTCACAACATTGTGTTAACTAAGGGTCTTTAAACTATTCTAGGTTGCTCTTTTTGTTACTGAAATGATAGGGCACCCCCACAGGGCGTCAGGAAATGAACGGGGGAGACTGTTGTTCTTCTGCCAGTCGCGTTTCTCACAGTTGTGTAATTAAGTCTAATCCCAAGACCTTGTTTGTGGTGTGGGTGTCGCAAATTACTTTCTCTGCCAGCTTTCAAAGCTCATTTTAGTCGTCTTGTTTCTTCTGCCTCATGCTGTGTGTATGTGCGGCTCTGGTCTGCTGTGGGGTTTGTCATTCATTTCTCATAACACTAGTGTCTGAGGCATATGGAGAACTGTCAGTGTCTCACAAAGGCTTTTTGGGCTTTTTTTTTTTTACAGAATAAAGTGGTAGACGTGGACAATCTCAAAGTCAAACTGCAGGTAAGAGGACGATTTTCACTTCTGAATACAGTCAATCTTTTGTGTGAAAATATTCATAGGCAGCATTTTATTTCCAGCCCGTTATTTGATTGTATTGTTATTTATTTGGATTAGGTTTATTATGTTGCTTGGGCTCGATACCTAGACTGTAAAAAGGCCTCTGTGGGGCTATGTGTCAGCCTGTCGTTCAGCTAAAGCAAACAGACGTCTATCATCACAACCTGTTCATTCAGCCCTGAGTGGGAGGTGCTATAATTAGATTCCTCTGCCATTGCTCTTGTAAACCCACAGTTTCTTTAACACATGCTAAAATCTTATGATAAATCCCTAAATAGCGTCACCCACCGTGTAATGGCTTTTCCCTGCTTTTAGACCTGAGCTGTACAGGATTTGGAGTGGGATTTGTTTTCCTTCTGCTGGATTTGATATAACTGTGTGTTTTTGTTTTGTTTCCTGTGTAGATCTGGGATACAGCTGGACAAGAGAGATTCCGCAGTGTAACGCACGCCTACTACAGAGATGCCCAGGGTAACCTTTTGCTTTTTGATAGCTCACTTCCTCTTGCTTTGTGTGTTTGTGGCGGAAGCACCGTGGAGGTTAGGTAGCTCGACTCGCATATGTGTTCTTAGACCGTAACCAGTGCTGCTTCTCTCTTTTTGTTTACAGCGTTACTCCTGCTTTATGATATCACCAACAAGCCATCTTTTGACAACATCAGGGTATGACGACTCCTAATGGCATCAATGGATCATGCACTGGCATCAGAAAAACATAAAAAAACATTCATATGACCAAAAAAGAAATGAACAAATAAATCATATTAAAGGCTAAGGACTTACTTATTATTTAACTTAACTCCCTTAACAGAGAAAAATAATACACATTCACAAAACAGTTGGATCTGAAGACTATGCATTAGGTAGAAAACCTAAAAAGAGACAATTTTCTGTTTCTGATGAGAATGACATGATACTGCTGTGATTGATTGGAGGATTTTCATTTTGCACAGTGTTTATAGACCTCTTTCTGTCTCTCTTTTTTACTTTTTAAAGGCTTGGCTGACTGAAATACACGACTATGCCCAGAAGGATGTGGTCATCATGTTGCTCGGCAACAAGGTGAGCAAAGCTTCCTCTGTTTTTCTTCTTTTTTTTTTTTCAATTTTTTGTGTGTGTGTGTGCATTACATAAAAAGATCAGCAGGATAACCGACCTCTTAGCACAATTTGAACACAGTCTTATCACACTCAGGCAGCTGTGAGAATGCATCAAAACAGGAAAGTGGCTCCGCTGAGCTGCACATGCATGACTGCAAAGGATTTACTCGCTTGTTTGTAATCACATTTGTGTGTCTTTACTCCTTTTCTGTACACACTCATTTGTAAAAACGATCCCTGCTGCAAAAATTATGATGGTCTATTTATAAAGTGCAGTCCCAATTAGGTTATGCACCACTGCCTTTATGTGTCTGTAATAACGTTTACTGATCAGGCAGTGACGGCACACTTAGCTCCAAGCTGTCTTTGCATCAGTTTCTCTACCATGCCTCTGCTTGTTGAAAAAAATCTCCCAGCAGTCATAGCGAATAAGTCACAAAGCTCCCTCTGGTGGTGGGCATGGGGACAGCCTTCACTGGGGTCATAAGGGTCACTTTAGCTGTGAACTAGAGGCATCTGTAGAACCTCTTGGAAATGGCATCAGTCTGACACAGCCATGCATCACTGTAGCTAACGGCACAGTCCGGCTGACCTTTGACCTGCTGCAATGAGTCTTATATCTGCTGTCTTCCAGTCGGACTTGGCCGCGGAGAGAGTGGTTAAGACGGAAGAAGGAGAGAAGCTGGCAAAGGTAGACTGTCTGGCTGTTTTTGTCTTGTTACAACGCCCACGTAGGCATTTTCTATAATTGTTTTCACTCTCAGGAATATGGAGTACCATTTATGGAGACCAGCGCAAAGACTGGAGTCAATGTGGAGCTGGCCTTCCACGCCATCGCAAAGTAAGTCTTGTTGTCCAGCATCACCATCATTATTTTAAGATAATGCTTCATTCTTTTTACCAGAAAAATGCAGAAGTAAAATATAGAGCGTAAGCTTGTTTTTATGTCAGAACCATGGAAGAATAAACCATCTCAAACAGCCCCAGTGTGCCCCAGAAAAACAGATAGTTCACAGTTACTCATAGCATAACTTGTTTCAATATACGACATTAAAGTAACATAATGCGTTGGATGGTTATTCTCTAACTGTTTTTGATTACATTTCAGTACATTTTCTCTGCCATGGTCTTTTTATAACTCCTCTTCTCATTTTCTTGAGCGGCTCACCCTGTCTGTGCTCCAGCCCACACATCCACCTCCTCCATATAACTTCCTGTGTTTTCACTGTCAGGGAGCTGAAGCACCGAGCCACTCAGCAGCCCAACGAGCCCAAGTTCCAGATTCACGACTACATCGAGTCGCAGAAGCAGAAGGCTGGCTGCTGTGGCCTTGTGTAGCCCACGCAGGAAAAAAAGAGACACGCAACGAAGGATGCACAAACACAATATGAGGAGAAAGCGAGTACAAGTACGACCAGTCAATCCCAGCTCTGAGAAGCGGACAGCAGTTTCTCCTGAGAGTGAATCTGGGTTGGCTGTCATCCCTTTTCAGAAATGTGAATTTAAATTTACGTTGTGTAAAAACACTTTGTGGTCTTTTGTGGTGACAGCTGTATTAAACTGCAAAACAAAATGCTGAACCCATCTGCAGTCGAATGTTTTGTACAAACAATCAATATGGCTGTTTCAGTGGGTGTAGCCTTTTGCTCTGCAGTTTGTTTTTCACCCCAGTTTTACCAGGCTGTGAACTGAACCCCTTTTGGCCTTACAGTCCTCATCTTTATGAATTTTTCAGTCAGATTGTAGCTTCAAAATGGTCTGTTCACGTGTGTACTGCAGTTAGATAGAATAAAAGCCAGTGTTTTGAGGGCACTCGCCCTGTGTGTGTTTCTATATATTCAATTCAGGAGACCTACATTTAAATGTCCTGTTGTACATGTGGCCACATACTGGACATACGTAACCACACACAATACAGTCATGTCAGAGCTCTAGCTTTGGTTTTCATTGAAACAATTCACCCTGCACTGACAAAACTTATTCAAGGTTGTTGCGTCTTGTTTAAAAGGGTTATTTGTAGGTTATATGTAGGTGGAAGTATTGTGCAATACATTATACTCATCTGAATGCCAAAATGTTCTAAAAGGTTTTGTAGGGATCTGTTTGTGAGTGTGAGGAGTGTTACAGTAGCTCACCACTCCCTCTAGAGGTCAGAGACTTCCCAGAATAGAATATTTCTGTTTCTATCTCTGTATCGACTTTACAACACAGTCTTTTGGCATTCAGCAATCAGTTTGTAAACATTCTGATTACTCTTTAGTTGCTGACATTTGAGGTGAACATTCTGCATCTAGTTCCTGAATTACATGTGCCACATCATGTATTTGTTTCTTTGTACATTGTTCATTATCAATGTTTGCTTGTCCGACTCGGTCAGTGTGTCATTTGTCCTTTTCCTTAATCATCACAGTGATCACAAAGTGCCATGGGGAAGTGCTTTGTAATCATATTCTCTCTTATCTGTATCTATAAAAAAGTATTTTTTGTAATGTACGTTGTGCTTTATTGAAGTCAGTCCGTGTCTCTTGTGTTGTTTGGGTGGGTGTCTTTATTTGAATGGTCCACAGTGTGGCAGCACCAACCAGTTTTATACTCAGGCACATATTACAGTCCATGCCATTACAGACCAAACAAACAACCTTCGTTCAGTGAAGTTGATGTTAAGATGGTGTGCGCTCACATCTCACTCTCTCTGAGCTGCTCTAAGAACCTTTTCTGTCTTGATTATCCTCACTGACTCCACTTTAACTGCCACACTCTACCATCCTTTTTTAATACCTCAGCTTTACCTGTGCTCTTGTCAGATCTGAAGTGCCTGAAGCCGTCTTAGTGGAAAAGTCCAATCTCTTGGGTTTTCAGTTCAGTGCTATTTTTTTACCATTTTACCACTTACTTTTGATTGTAGTTAAATGGGTTTTGTCATGACACTGACTGTTGGCTGGAAGTTGAGCAGTGAAGCCCTTAGAGATCAGACCTTTCCATCCTCTTCAGAGAGTGGCCAAAGTCACTCCAAATGTCCACTTGCTTCCACCCACTGACATAGTGCCAGACAATCAAAACTATTCACTTGACTAGTCATTCTGTTATGGCTGATCAGTGCCACGTCACCCTTTAATAACAATTTGTATTTCGGCAAGACAGACAGAGTTTCTTTGGGACTTTTCGCTCAATACGGACTTTTTGTGTCACTACTTTGCATCCAAGTGGCAGCTGGGACGGTCCTTGAACGCACCTCCCTCTTCCTGAGTGGCCCTTTCTACTCGTGTCGCTTGCTGCCAGTGCTTTAGGCTGCTATCTGTCTCACTCAGCCACGGGTCAGTGTTATCCGTACTTTACTTTGTGCTCACTAAGTAACATTAAAAAAAAAAACTGGATTAGAGTTGTTTGTGGACGAGCGAGAAGGCGGGCGCTGCTTCCAAAGGGTTCCCACTCATTTAAGCGCACACCCCTCGTGAGAAGCATCTTCTAGTGTTTCTGTGAAAGAGCAACAGGTCGAGCAGCCTGTTCACCATGCCGAGTAAAAGCCAGTGCATGCGTCCGAGGCTGTGCACGCTGGAAAAGGGCGATAATGGCTACGGCTTCCACCTGCACGGAGAGAAGGGGAAGACGGGGCAGTTTATCCGGCTGGTGGAGCCCGACAGTCCGGCTGAGAGCTCGGGGCTGCGCGCTGGAGACCGCCTCGTCTTTGTGAACGGGGAGGACGTGGAGAACGAGAGCCACCAGCAAGTCGTGTCCCGGATACGCGCCACGGCGGGGCTCCTGGAGCTCATAGTCCTGGACCCGGACACGGAACAGTTGCTAAAGAAACACGGCCTGAAGTGCAAGAAAGAGTACGCCACCGAGGGAGTCCCGGTGCCGCTGGATGAAGAGGAGGAAGAGGAGGCAGAGGTGGAGCAGGTGGTGGAGGAGGTGGTAGTAGTGGGGGACGTGGACGGGACAGAGAATGGAGACGACAGGGACAGCATTGGAGAAGAAGAAGGAGAAGAAGAAGAAGATGGAGAAGCGCAGGAAGGCGAGGTGGAAGAGAATGGAGGGGAGATGGATGAGCAGGACAGGACCCCCAGAGAGTCCACCCCGGTGCAGGTGCACGAGAGCAACGGCGAGATCCACAGTCACGTGGAGAAGAAGCTCAGCGTTGACTCTGAGAAGGTGAGTGGAAATACATGCACCTTAACGCACCTGAAAGGATCCTAAATACACAGTGTTGTCATCAGTTAAAAGGACAGAGTAGTGGATAAGTCAAGTTTGGAGAAGCAGGGCTGAAAGTTAATACAGCTGCTCAGGGGCCCATGAAGTGAAATTCTAATGTTACAATACATGTTACAAAAGTCTAACAATACTAAAAAGAACACTAAAACTGACTAAACTGTGTCATTATTGTTAATAAAGCAGAAGACCAACGCAAGAAATCAATCAGATTCAATTATGCAATACATAGAGCTTACACTGTTCTTCAGTAGGTCCTTGTGTAAAGTGTTATTAATAAAAAGATGTGAGATAAAGTTACATAGTTTAAACAGTAAACTTATCTGATCTTTTTACCAGCATTACAGAGTTTGCACTGTGTTGTTACTCATTTCTTCTTCTCCAAACAAGGGTCGTGCTTCAAATTACACAATGTAGTAATATATTAACTATCAATAAGTGCTTCAAAGGTTAACTTGATCCCTTTTGTACAATCTGTGCTTGAAAAATAAGCTGTAGCTACATTACATCGTGGACTATTGCCTCTAAGAAAAGCTGCTCTGTGTGTGGAACGTGGTCAATGTGGCAGCTGCACCCACATGTTCCCGCTGCAGCACTGACCGGCTGTGGGCAGGGTCAGCTGGCGGGACATTGGCAGTGGGTGAGAGGACAAACAAGCGGGTTCAGCTCTGGGACGGTGATGGGGCACGGAACGGGACGGTGCTTGTACAGAAAACACCACATTTCTCACATTGCTGAAGAAACCACAACATAAAATGAACAGGAAACAGCTTTGTGTCGGGTTTTGTTGTTGCTTTGATGTTTGTCATTTTCGTCCCGGTTTTTTCGTCCCCACTGCGGCCACTTGTTGCTGTCTGTTCTCGCTTTCTGGCGGCGAGCTCAGGACCGAGGGTTCATTAAACTCCACTTGAGGAGAAGAGGGTCCCTTCAGGATGAACAGATGTGCCTTCGCCGCATCCTTCGCTGATGTTTACCCCAGAGGCTGTGTCTCTATCCACTCCTCCTTGGTGCATTAATATAGGTTGGATACAGATGTGCTGGCTTTGATGTCTTCATACATTCCCCTCTATCCAACAAAATGACGCCTATTACACACGCTTACTTAAATGTAATATATAAGCTGCACGATAACAAAATGTCCCAAGAAAACTGCTCGATCTGTGCAAATGTTTATTTTAATCAGCCCTATATCTCTCTCTAGGCTACTCATTGTCTGGGATTTGAGTCAGCAGCAGGTTAAAAATGTTTTTGACTCAGCTTTTTACATAACTTCATGTTTTCATAATCTTTTATAGCCCTCATAAATCACTTGTCCATAAGGCACACATTTCTTTCAAATGGGAATTGGAAAGAGCTGATAGTTGGCGTTAGTGGCATGTCAGGGTAATGACAGCTAGTTTTCTCATTGTTGCTGCTGAGCTAGAAATATCCAGTTCACACTCTGCTGGGCACTTAGACTTTTACACAACAGAGGTATTATGGGACAATCACCAAATTGTAATCCTGCAAACAAACTTGAAACATCAAGATGGTTTTTCTCCCCACTTTTTTCATACTCACCAAAAGTCAGGTGGTGATTTAGTCGGGTCTCTTGATTTCTGCAGCTACTGGATGTGCATTCTCAGTGTCTCATTATTATCAGATTTATTTATAGGAAATGACTTTTTTTCGTATTTAAAAAAAGAAGTATTTCTTCCGCTCTTGAGACGTGCCGTTTGTCACTGCGATATTAAGCAATTGTTCCCTGTGTTTACCCCTGATAGTCTCTGCAGATGGCCTAATGGAGCTGTGGCAGAGCAATTCACACTGGCTCACTGGAACCCAGAGGGAAAGCTGTAGCCTCAACAACAATATTATTGTTTTTTATTTGGGACTATACCACCACAATTTAAATACGTCACAAAAAATAAAAATAAAAATGGGTGCAGACTAGAGCAGTGATTTACACTTTGTTGCAGAGTGTGATTTCACAGGTTAAAAAGGTTACTTAAGGACTTGAAACATCCTACAGCTGTGTAAATTGGACTCAGGGGATGCAGTGTAGATTGTGTTCTGTAGCTCTTATAACTTGTTTTGTTGTCCTCAAGACAAGTGGGAGACAGAACTATATCATTGTTGGATAGAGTCCCATTCATTAGTAGAGCATTTGTGAAATAATGCACTGATAAAAGCCAGACCTATATCACATTCTTTTAGTTTGATCAGATAAGATTTATTGCTGTCGTTTCTTGGTGTCCCTGTGAGTGTTCAAGAGCGTGGGGCCTCTTCTGTTCCTGCAGATTTCTCCATAAACATCCTGTCTGTCATTCGTGTGCTTACGTCACACGCCTGTCTAGAGCCCTGAGTTGCTTTCTCTCGTGACGTCCGAACCCCGTCTTTAAAAGCGTCAAAAAAGAGGGTTCGAAAGAGCAACGCCTCCTTCACAAAATGAACTAACACTCAACGCTCGTGGGTTGCCATAGTTACGCACTGATGTAGGCTCCCTGTATGTGTGAGGTAGGCGAAAGTGACACAGTGAAGGGGAGGTGCGAAGAAGAATAATTGACCGAGATTAAGGGCCCAACATAAAGAAAATGGGAGCTGCTGCCGTCATCGCGGAAAAGAACACAAACCAACACACACACGGCCTGTTCCAAAGGTCGCGTTTTGTTTACCTGCCAGTAAAATTTTTACTCTGCCATTGTTGAGTGCGGTGAAGTGGCAGCGCACTCTTTCAACTCATTAGTCCAGCAATTTCAACACTAGTTCACTTGAAGAACACGCAGATCACAGCGTTTTAAAGAGCTCCAAACAGAATCCGGCTCGACACATTGAGGGTGTGAGGTTTTAGGGAGGCTTCTTAATGTGCCCGCCGGCTGCTTACATAAGCCTGCCTTTAAACAGTAATTACAGGAGAGGAAGAGCGCTGGAGTCAGATGAAATTGACTGCAGCGAGATGAGATGCGTGGGTAAATGTTTTTCAGAGAGCACATGTGTGAGTGGATGTTCCAGCGTTACCTAGAAAGAAGAGCCACGCACTGAGAGGCCTTAAATCTGATTAAAAGGCAAGTGATGTGCACTTACGTTGCTTAATGAGAGCCTGTAATCCCTGCATTCATATTATTGCTCTTTCACATAGGAGTTTTCTTCTGTGGTTCCTTAATTACATGTGTTTGTCACGTTTAAAAGTCATCCTTCAAACCTAACGGTCTAGTGCAGGATGTTTGAAACCTTTTTTTTTTTTTTCATGGACCACATTTTGAAATACCAAATGAATCATGACCTAACACTGCAGGAGAGTTTATTTTTGCACATATTTGGCTACCACTTTTTTCACTGGAGAATTGCTCGTTGGCTCATACATTTAACAAATTCCATGTCTCCCAGCCTCACCTCAGCCTTCTTGTGCACTGCTGTGACGTCACAATGGATTTTTAAAGACACATAAAGAGGCTGTGTAAATATGACACACCTATGCTTTCTAAAACAATAAGATAACAGTTGCATAGTGGAGTATCCGGCGAGTTAAATACACTTTGCGCTCTGTTTTTTGTTATTATTGCTGATTTTTGAAATAGAAGACCCATAGGGGTACACTGGTCTTGTTTTATATGGCCTTCAGCGCGACTTACATCACCATGCCTTTCACAGTCCTAACATTAACATACTTTTGACCCACATTCAAGACAGATTTTCCAGCTCACAGATTGATTCAAAGCGAAGAATCGAAGACATAAGGCTTGACATCACATCAGCGTGACCTTGCTATCGGTGTCTTATCTCCAGCTGCTTTCACACTCGTATGATACGCATCGATGTGCCACGCATTCGAAGGCAGCGACCGCACCTACGCTAACAATTCGAGCCAGGACGGCCTGTGGAATGCGTCGGGCCGCCTGCTGCTGTCCATGGGAGTCTTGGACAGTCCGCAGACCTCAGGATGCTTGTGCCGGTTTCCTCTCATTGTTTCAGGCCACGGATTCCTCCACCTCTTTGTCTCTTCTCGCTTCCCGGACCCTAGCAACTCAAAATAGGCCTTCATGATAAGACCTTGTTCCTCGGCCTTTTGCAGCTGATAGTATCCCGCTGGATCTGTTGGTTTGTGAATGCACCGTGACAAAGCCAGCTGTTGCTCAGGCTCTGTTGCACTGCACGTTATTGTGTTTGAATATCCTCAGTGATTCACTCCGCTCCGATCTACCGTTTGACATTCGCCGCACTTGCAACACACAAACATTTGCAGTGTGGGCGCTGTGAGCTAAAGTGAGTGTGAGAAAGTTCTGGGAGTCTCCCCTTTCCTTGCTTTTCCTTTCCTTGCTCTTTGTCGTTTCTTGTGTTTTGTGTGTTTTAAGGGAAATGGTCCACATGACAAGACGGGGCGGAGGGAGAGAAGGAGGGCGTCAGAGTTGGCATTGTTGCATCGGAAGAGCAGCGTGTTTCCCTTTTTGCCTTTTCTATTACGGGAGAAGAGTAGGTTTCAAGAGGGTTGTGTAACAGCGGATTGGCCAATATGAGCAAAAATACTGTGAGAACCGATGAAATCTGGCTACACTTTTGGTATTTGCTTTTCCCGTTACAATGAAGCAGTCCTCCGCTATTACAAGCACTGGTCCAGCATAACTTACTTTATATTCTCATCTATCCAAGTATGTTTATGTGATGGATAAAATATCTACAGTGTGTTAACATTTCAGTTCCCAGGGGAATGTGATCTAAGGCTTTAGCTAGAAACAGCCAGATGTGGAACGTGAGCCAACACACATCAGGTAATGCTAGGCCAAGCACAGTAACCTTGAAGATTTAGTTTAAATAGACAAGACTGGAGACTATAGTAGACTGAGGAAGACAATAAAAAAGCACATTTATTTGTAGAAATGCCTGGAACCCAAGATTAGGACTTTCTGTCTAGTTTACTGTATTGGCCCTAATCTACTGGCATTCCTGACTGCTGGTTTTTGTTACAATGTGTTTGGCAACTGTGACTTGACAAAGGCATTCGCTCCTTGTTTGTCGAGCGACTTCGGCCTGTTGTTTTTGTGTATTTCAAGGGTGGTTATCAAAGAAAAACTGCGATAACGCTTATACTCGAACATTACACTTGCCTTGCCTCTAGCCTTTATTTGCAACATTTGACATTTGAACTTCAAATATGTAACAAAACATACTTGTCCCAGTTTTGCAGACAGAATCCCAGAGCGGTTGCCTTCATTTCTGAGATTTTTTTTTGTACTTTAAGAGTGCAGACAGTGGAGCGGTGGCAGGAAATGAGAGGATATAAGAGACAAGGGATAACATGCAACAAAGGTTCATGACCAGGCTCGAAGCAGGGACGGTGTGATTACTCGGCCAGTGACTCAAATCCCTTTGGGCACAGGCCACTCTTGTGTTTTAATACCAAATGGTAGTCTTTAAATGTCAGTGTCATTAAACGGGAAAAGGCTCAAGTTGGAGAAAGCTTTCGCTGAAGGATACAGTGGTATTAAACAAGGACACAGTACTGCTCTATTGATCTTACTCTGTTCTCCTTGTATACGCCGTCTCTGAAACGTCTTGGTGACGTCAGTCCCAACAACAGCGACACTGTCCCTTCCCGGCGGACGAGGCCAGGTCAGGGGTGGAACCTGAACCCTGTGCGTGGCTGTGTGGGTGGTTGTTTGGTAGAGCGGCGGGTGATTGTGTCCCATGGGAGACTGGAAGAGACTCTACAATGCCACATTCCTTTTGCCGTTGCTTTCTGCCGGAGGTTGACCACCCCAGGCTCGGACAATGAGCTGGAGGGCGGCACCCACTCGAATCCAGACGGGGAAATGGCTCCTTATTCGTCCTGAATTAGACTCACCCGTCACTCAACTTCCTTTACATCATATATAAGACTGTTCTGACTTATTTATTATCGTTACTCATTACAGCTCTCTATGAGTTATAAGTTTCCATTCATAACAACCTTTGCTTCTTTCTGGCTAATGTTTATAACTTGTTAGTAAGCCTTCACTAGGTAGATATGCACAGTGCAGCACAATAAATGAATTATAGTGGAAAATCCAACCAAGAACCTCAGAAATCAACCTTCATACCCAAGGAAATTCCAGTCACCCTCTTAGTACAATGGATTCAGTGTAATCAGATACATGGAATTTTTCACATAGCTTGTTTAATGACATATTTAATGTGGCTGTTGTGGATTCCCAGTACAATTAATACTGCAACAGAATAGCCCGGAGTTGCTGCATCATTGAGTCCAAATCTCAGTGTTCACATTCATTAGATAAACATTTCTTCTTGTCTTCTTGTTAATCTCTGCACTGTGCTGAGCATTTGTGTTTCAAAGACAAGAGAGAACTTATGCTAATGGTTTTGTTCCAGCGCAGGCTGAGGTTCAGCGGGGGGCGGAGGCCAGGGGCAGGAAAAGACTGGACTGGAGGTGATAAAACTTGTTTTCTTTTTAGTGTGTGATTGAAATTGTCACACTGCACTGGAACTAGTGTAATCAGAAGACAATTATTCAGTGAAGAAAAGACACTGATAAAGAAAAATGTTCTTCTTGAGATATGGCCTTGCTTCTAATCACAATCAGCTCTTATCTGAATCCCTGCGGTGATGAGTGATATTTGTGTTTTCGGGCCTCCCCTTGAAGACACTATTGTAATGGAAACCCTCTTTTGGTTGTCTATTCTATGGCCAGTTTGTCCCATCCTCAAATGGAAGGATGGGGGACAGAGGGGAGCTTTGTTTCCTTCCTCTGCCTGCCTCGCAGCTGGTTTAACGCTGCGGCTTGAAACCCAACACCCCGGCCGTACCTTGGAGAGTGGTGCACTCCACTCACTAAGTAACTCGGAAAACTGCTGTTAAAAGAGGTGGTTAGAAAAAAATCAAACATTTATTAGGTCTGACCCTCGGGTTTGTTAATCTGCGGCAAAACTACGCATGACAATCACAAGGGTCCGGAGGCCAGCGATTGGTCATGTCACTGAGTAACCATGGTGCCTGGCAATGTGAGACTTATTTTTAATGCTGATCAAAGGGGCCCCCACGGAGCACAGGCATGAGAGAGCAACCCGTGTTCAACCAGAGCAGCAGTGAGGAGGGTCAAGAGAGGACAAGGATATAAGAAATGAAAGAGAGGCTGCTTTACATATCATATGCATGGGCCAGCTGAGCGTGACAGGTGCTGATTTGTAAATGTCCACAAACAGTTCTTTTTTTTTTGTACCAGGAATTTTTTGGATTGTGTCCTGTGTATTGTATATCCATATGCCAGTTCCTTATCTGCACACAAAGCTCTGTCTTTTGAACATACAGAGGGAGTCAGTGAGGAACAAGATCAAGGGTACCTTTTAATGATGTGATCACCACAATAATAATGTGATAAACTGACAAAAAGCAGAAAGTAAACATTCATTCACTTCATTGTAGTGTCACTTAGGGCTGTGCAATTAATCAAATTTTCAATTTCAATTTCGGCTCTTGACAATCACAAAAGCTTATGTAATCAAGAAAAAAATTATTTACAACTTGTTTTTATTTTTGCTTGTTGCTTGTTTTTCATCAGATTGTGGAAGTGCACTACATTGTTGACCTTATTTATTTGTCCGAATTATAATTTCTGTTTTATTTTTTAATTTATACCTTTGAATATATCATTTATTTTTAGGAGAATTCACTGTTTTATTCAATAAATCCAACATATTTCCCCATATTCATAAGTCACTGAGTAATTGCAAAAAATTATCGTGACTTCAACAATGACCAAAACAATTGTGATTATGATTTTTTCGAGCAGCCCTTGTGTCACTTAGAAGATTGATTATGTATTAAACAAAGACTGAAAATGTTCACGACACAAGAACCAGCATTGCAATTAAAAGATTTTTCAAAATTAAAGCTGAGAATGAAAATGACTACAGTGTTCCCTCGTTTATCGCGGGGGTTACATTCTAAAAATAACCCGCAATAGTCGAAATCTGCGAAGTAGTCAGCTTTATTTTTTACAATTACACACTTTATACACTTTTCTCAGACAGACATTAACATTTTCTTACATTTCTCTCTTGTTTAAACACTCTCAAAGTTCAAACCTTAGCATCTTCCTCTGGCTTTTGGGTGCGACCGCAGGTGCCTTTGTCGGTGCAGAACGTTTCGTCGACATTTTGGGTTTTGTCGGGGAGAAAACTTGCAAACATACAGCACTTCAGAGTCACACTGCTAGCGATCGAATATTTATGTAAATTTGGCCGAACGCATTCTGTACTGTACAGGAGACACGGCACGGAGGAGACTGATTGACAATGGTCTACAGTCCCTTAGCCAATCAGGACGCAGAACACAATGCACAAGTTCTCCCTTAGCCAATCAGGACGCAGAACACAATACGCGAGTTCTCTCGTGGCCAATCAGGACGCAGAACACAATGTGCGTTCATACGCTGTAAAAAAAAAGCATGCAAAATTGCACTAAAAAAATTAGCGAAACAGCGTGGCCGCGAAAGGTGAACCACGTTATAGTGAGGGACCACTGTATGTGTATGCAGTATAATGAACATGTATGTAGAGTGTAAAGACGAACAACAGTATGTGAATATTAGTCCAGAGCAGCTGTTTTTATTCTCCATACACTCTTCTTTTGCACTTCTATTAAATATCAGACTGTGAGCTCAGTGTTTTGTCAGTTGTCATGTCTGTAAGAAAGAAAAATGATAGTTCAAACCTGTGGACAACCCTGTAGCCACTGATGTCCTATTCGTGTCCTCAGACAAACTGGGGGTAACATAAATGAACTGTCAGCTGGCGTCCCTCTCTGTGTTACACATAAACACAGAGACTGCTCCTTCCATGTTGCTGACGGAAACGCTCACAGCTAAACACTCACTGTCAAACAGCATCAGCAGGAGAGACATGCAAATCTCCAGAGTCACGGGGAACATGAACATGATGGATGTTCATTATAATGGGATTACTGGCTCAGAGGATATGTATTGGCCTCCTCTGTCAGGCACACATCTGTAGCAACCAGCCTACCAGCCAGCCCTTGTTCTATCATTTTGTTGAAACCCCACACTATTTCAGTTCTTTGTAATCTTTAATCAGGTCGTCATTGTAATTTCTCACGCAGTGGAGCCACGTATCAGAAGGGTTTGTTGAGGAAGTATGTCACACACATAGCAAAACAGGCCCTACTAAAGTTTCTTTCTTTTACAATACAATGCGCTGGTGTTTTTCATATATTTGGGCGTGTTTGTGTATCATTTTCTCTTTCATGTCAGGAAGTTAAGCCAGCTCTGAGGGAAGCACATTTAAGGAAGATGTGTCACCAGTTCCTGTTTGAAGCTTCCATCCACGAAGGGAAAGCTTGCATAAAATGACCCTTTAATACATTCAGTCTTTACGACAGTGAAATGTAAGTGACACTAACCAAAGAATGGTTGACAATATGGACGATCAAGATGTCACAGGGCAAGACGAGGCCTCGAGTAGAGACTGGACGTCATATGGATGTTCGGTTTTTCTGCCTCTGCAAAAACAACTGTATCACAACCAGTGGGAGTCAACTGCCTTGTCCCTTGGTTTGGTCTTGGTTTGTCTGAGCTCAGCAGATTCCACTCACTCGAGAGCCACATGGAGATTCTTGTGCCCTCCTCTACTCTCTGACACAAACCAGTGTCTGTCCCACTCAAGCACAGAAACCCGTAAGGCAAGTAATAGAGCGCCATCAGTTTGTAGTAGACTGTCATATATGTGCTCTTCTGAACTTGGCTCCGATGTGTAACCCAGATACTTTGTCTGCCACTAGACGAGCAACAGTCAAGTCTTCTCTTTTCAAGAATATAATTAAGCTGCAAACAAACCATAAATTATGGCTTATGCTTTCCTCCGATTTGTCATTTGCTGCCTTGTCACCATAGTAACAATGGGGTTTTAGTTGTTCTACATTCGACGCTTGGCTGGGGCTTTCCCATGTTAAAAAAAAGTAAACACCCAAAGTTACCCCCTTGTTAGCAGACCGAGCAAATTCAAGCCAAAGTAATTAGAGATCTGCATGTGTTGTCAAGGATGATGGATGAGAAAGCGTGAAGTATTATGTTTAGAACTGGTCTGTTTTTGTAAAAGAAGGCTGTTAAGAAGTGAAGGACAAGCATTATCACTAAGCTGGTTTTGTATAATCAGTTAGAAGTGCGATAAAATTCTCGCTGTAGGGCTCTTGACAGGGGCACATCTGATCAGCATGATGAATGTTCAGCATGCACACACTCCTCCAGACTCCTCTCAAATGAGATTGTGGTGACACAGGCCAATCTGCATCACTGAGGAGCACTTTATGAAACTCTCTAGTGATTTCACAGATATACAGAGGTAGACATTGAGGATATATGGCAGATGTAGATCACAAGAATTCACGATTGCTCATTGAGTTTGTTGGTGGTGGTGAGAATGGATCTGAAGTATATTGAGCACTGGTTTGGTCCTGACTCATTCCCTAAACATTTTGACCTTGGTATGCTCTGGTTTTGGTTGAGGCTTGGTCACAGTTTGTGAGGTCTGGACCACAACAATAGTCTTTGTTATTTTTATCATTATACAAAATATTTATTGTGTTTTTTTATTTTCCTAAAGAGCAAAAAACATCTTAGTATGTGGGTTAATTCTTTCATAATACAGCTTTGTGAAAGCTGTGAAATGACACTCATTATGAATGAGTGTGAATGTGCTCAGAACATATTGTTGAGACCGACCGACTCATTCAATGTCTGCTTTTCATTTGTATCTATTAGACCCCTTTAAATTGTTGAATCAATCAAACATTCCTGCAGCGTTTTCTCCAGAATATGACTCATTCACTGTGACTTATTTATAGCGGGGTTCATTGTTTTAGCAGTCGACTGAGGGCGGGAGCTGAACAAGCAGACTGCTTTGTAGAAGGAGTGTCAGGTCAGATTCAGCCACAAAGATTACCCTGACCCGTGCCGAGTTGCTCCTGTTTTCCGCCATATTTGTTCGATGACCGGTCCATTAAAGGTCCCTGCACTAAAAAAAGAAAACTGTCTCATCTACACAGAGGAAGGGAGTTTTTTTCCTGGATGACAATATGGCTTTAAGTCTTCCTGCCATCCCAGAGACGGACTGGGACGGAATAAAGCCTGCAGAGAGTGGTCAGAGGTCAACGCCCTGTTTCCATTGTCTTTCTCAGGTCCCACACCGGAACGGGTGCCTTCCGCTACTTCCCTCGGTACCCCTCCCCGTAAAGTCTCCTCGGACCCTCCCTGTAGACTTCCAATCACATGCTTCCTCTCTCCTCCAAGACCCTTTTCCTTCCTGAGCCTCACGTGGAGTCCGAGTGCGTCTTAGTTTTGTCCTGATTGTCAAAGGCCTGTATACTTCAGCATGCAGCAGCCACCTGTATGTTCAACCTAGGCTTTATATTCATGGTTAACGACTCACAGGAGCTCTCCATTATCTTTGTGCCTCTTGTTCTTCCTGGTCCAATGGTTGAGGTATTTCAGAAATCTTCACTGTATTGACACATGTTGCCTCGTGTATTAAAACCCCTCTGTTCTGTTTCAGGAGGAGTCTACAGAGCTGCGGCCACGTCTTTGCATCATCCAACGAGGGCCCAATGGATTTGGCTTTAATCTGCACAGCGAGAGGGCGAGGCCTGGACAGTACATCAGGGCAGTGGACGAGGACTCTCCAGCCGAGAGGGCAGGCCTGCAGCCCCAAGACAGGATAGTACAGGTACTTTGACAAAGATGATGTTACAGTGGGTGTGGCTAAACATTAAAGAATAGAGGATGGGAAGTGCTTGAGGAAGTGAGGCTTGGCTCTAAGAATCCCAACACCTTTTTTATCACAAAATACTAAGGCAATGCCCTCGTGTTGTCCTTGAGCCATTTTGACCCCAATTAATATATTTATTTTCACAACAACAGGGTTTACTTTTATGTAAACAAGGTTCTTTTGGCCCCAAATTCCAAAACAAAGGGAACATTTTGTGGTAATGGGTTGAACTGAAGTAAGACTAAAGGTCTAACACAGATTTAACTGACATTTGAATACTATATGCTTTAAATAACAGTCAAACCCGGTGAGTCATTTTGACCCCAGAGGACAAAAGGTGTATGGCAATTGCGAGGACATTACAAGGGTTTTATTTAAGTTAATAAATCTTTATTTCTTTACTTAAACAAAAAAGACATTAAAGAGTTAAAGTAATTATATTTAACTGCCATTTTGTTGTTAGCAAAACACAAAAATCTATATCTATACTTTGATTTATTGCATAAAATGGTTATAGAAATCTACTTACAAATTAATCTGAACTGAAATCTGAAGAGCCTCTGTATTTTTACCAGGCTATTAATAGAGAACAATGAAGTGTGTGTTTAAAGGCCTCCTCTGAAAGTACATTTACCTTATCAAGACAGAACAGTGATGTGCCAATTTTTCCCACTATATAGAGGAATTATGTACCCATAGCACTCAAATCTTTGTGCAGTTAGTGAAAGAAATCAGAAAAGGAACAGGAAGGAAGTCTGTACAAGCGTTATAGTGGAGCGGACAATAGATGTAATACGAGTTACAGAAGTAACTCTGACGTAAGTAAGATTCAAAGTGCAAAAAGCCTATCTTTTTGTTTGAGAAATACACTAAGTCAAAGTGAAGCACCAGGATGAGAATGACGAGCACGGAAGGATTAAATGGCTACAGGGTCTTGTAAGGAGATCAAGAGAGGGGTTTCCAGCCCCCGAGAAGGCCCCCAGACAGCTACACCACCCACAGAGGAGCGGCCCTTTGCACAGAGCAGACAGCCATTGTTGCCACTGTTACTGGCCCAGCAGCTATTGTCCTGCTTTCTCTGTGGGACTGGCTTAGATGTGCTGGTCCACCCTATGACCTAAACACACACACACACCCTTGGAGACATTTCTCACATGCTTTCCCATGGTGATTTTCTCCCAGAACATTCAGCTGGGACTGGGACAAAGCCACCTGACTTGAAGTTGTAGGGAAGTAGCACGGACACCATTAGAGACTGCAGCCACACGATGTATACATTAAAGTTAAAAAAAACGTGTCACGCTTATTATTTTTACAGTGGAATAAAAACAGCTCACTTTGTGAATGTGTGTGTTTGTATGTGTAGACATACAGGATTTCCTGTTCTGGACAAAGTGATAATATTGAGAAATCATGAGAGATCCAAAACAGTTCGTTCACTTTGAGGAACAAAGACAGACTGTCCAAAAACCAAACAAGTTATTTCCAATGATTCAATTGGTACTATAAGAGTCTGCTGCCTGTTTTCTGTCAGGTGAACGGTTTGGCAGTTGAAGGGAAGACGCATTCACAAGTAGTGTCGGCCATTAAAGCTGGGGGCAATGAGACCCGTCTGCTGGTGGTGGACCCTGATACAGATGCCTTCTTCAAGAGGTGTAGGGTGACCCCCACGATGGAGCACCTCACAGGTGAGACAACACAATAGGTCAGCACAGGTTACTTTTTAGCTTCAGTTCCTGCAGTAAAAAGTGAATAACAGCTATTAACTTCTAATGTTTTACTAGGCTTTTAACAAGTTGTGGACCTTGGCTTTTTTTTCTCCGTGCCTTTCTCTTTCCTTGTTGTTCTTCTCCCCTCTGCCAAGAAACACAGACGGGACAGAGACAACAGACACTAAGCGCAGAGACTTCCTGCCCCCTGTGTTGGTGCCCTGCAGGGAAAGTTAATCTTTTGGACATAAATAGTGCAGATCAGACAGATCAGAGTGGAATAGCACTGTAAAGCTTATCCTTTTGTGACTCTCTTGTATTTTTCTGCTCCTGTTTCCTGCCGGATTTACAGAGTGAGGTTCAGCTTTTGTTAATGACTGAAATAAAAGATTTGCGATTTACCTGGTTGTGAACAGAGGTGGTGGAATACCGATGAGATCCTCCAGAGGGAGCCCTCATACTGTGTGTGCGCGTAGGAATTGTCCATCCACAGTTGAGCTGCTGATCTGTAGCAGGTGTTGTGTCTCCTAAGGATTGGCAAGTGTGACTCTAGCAGAACCCAGTAAACATGGTGCTGCCAGCTGTTGGCATGGCAACGACATGGCACTGAGGGGAAATATGCCCCTTCAAAAGAGATTGTGAGGTTTTTGTCTCTCATTAGATGGGTTAGTGTGCATCAGAGGACATATGTCATCTAATGGGCTCCACTCACTAAACTGGCAACAGATGTTTCATAATGATTTGACATCATAGGATTAAAGCACAGATTCTTTTTCTAAAATGTTTCCCAGGTGACTGCCCACACTTCAGATCCTGCCTGCACCTTTTGCACCTGCTCTGCCTCTTAACTTCAGCATGCTGCCTCTTACATTGGCTAGCACCTTTTGTTTGGTTTCCAAGGCGCTCACTTCAAGTGGCCTCTCACCCTGCAGCCAGAGCTGTACTGGGGACTTGGAGAGGCTCTTCATTGAGTTAGACAAGACCTGAGGAGGAGTCACTTCTCAGATTAACCCCAAAGAAGCGACTGCTGCCTCCTCTGATAGGTTTCATTAGGTTAAAACACTACTCGTCATAAGAATGGAAGGTAAGGATTGACCTCTGTGTGACAGTAGCATCATTAATCAGACTTTCTCTGCTCACACTGTTATGACAAGAAGAAGCTGCTGCTATTTGAGCTGTGAAGACTGATTGGAGGAGGAGGTGGATCAATGAACATCTTCCAGAAGATGGAACTCCTATTAATTATTCATGATCTGCTCATACCTGTTGTATGTAACAGAGTAGAAGTGAGTGAAGTGAAAGGTGAGCTGCAGACTCAGATGGTAGAGAAGCTGCAACAGAGCAGATCAGAATGGGACTCAAGGACTGTAGGTGTCATTACACTGAGACGGACAAAAGGATTAGGCTTTTATGGTGTGATGTGTTTGGTCGTGTAATCTGAATCTGAGTAAAGTGGTGTCTAATAGTTGATTTATTGTGTGTCTAGGTCCACTGCCGGAGCCGGTCGTCAATGGAGGGATCGAGGAAAAGGTACGATTTCACATCACTTCTTTTTTGTGTATTTAAAATTAGTCTGAATCCGTTAAGGTGTTTGTTGTTTTCAAGGAAACTGTTAGGAGATAGTTTAGACTAAATTCTAATTGTTAAATTATTGCCGACTTTAAAGTGAAACAGTGTTTGAAAGGAGAATTAATATATTTTAGTTTCACAATTTCTATGGTTCTATGCAAGAATTTATTAAGACACCATTATTACATTAGAAAATGTTAGGTAGTCAGTTGTTTTGGCTGTCATCTCCCAGTGCAGCTTGCTGTTTCACTCCATTGGTTCAAAGAGCCATCTTTCATGATGGCCCCTTCTCTCTCTTTCTCCGTCACATCCTGTTTCCAGGACAATATTAGCCTTCTGCATTAAATAACTTGTAGATCCTTGGGTGGCACTCAGCAGCAAGCCAAGGTTTTGTTTTTTGATTTTTTACCCGACATGCTAATTATGAGCTTGCAAAGTAAAGTGGGTGATTAATCATAGATATGTACTGAGCCAACTTTCCTGTGATTGTCTCATTGTGTTGTGGGCTGGAGAAAACCCCACCCATCTCATACTAAATTAACATGTTTCAAGTGTTTGAGCAAAGACACAGGATATGCAAAATAATATGATGTAATGAAGTTGTCTTAAAGACTTAAAATGTGTCAGCTTTCACTCTTGACATGTCTGCAGAGATGAATAGACACACACACACACACAGATTTACTGGATGCCGTCTTCCTAAGGTCTTCTTACAGTTATTTCTGGATTTTGGAGTTCCTCTCAGGTTACCACTGTCTCTAATGCCCAGTATTGATAAGATATAAGATAAGGCTAGGCCCGAGCACAAAAAAGAAACCACTGTTCCTACTGCTGAACTACAGCGCCTCACTGCCTTCCTCAGGCGCTCAGCCAAATATGCAAAGTGACCCGAGCTTCCCGTTACTCAGGGACTGTATGTGCAGCATTAAAGGACTGTCTTCCTTGTATTGTTGCGTAACAAATGGTTCAGGGGTAGGTCATCTGCGAGGAAAAATAACATATATTTATTAGAGGGTGGTAAGATGAAAAATTGACAGGTTTAACAAGAATTTTTGGAGTAAGCTTAAGTAACTAGGAGGAAGGTCACAGATTTACTGGCCTGTTACTTTTTAAACATATTAACTATTAAATACTGCTGAATTGATTAATTGAACAAAAGTAATGTTGTATTTTGCCATCTAATATGTTCACAGGAGAGAATGTGTGCTTTGGTGTAATGCTGTATTAAGTTGCAACTCTAGAGCCACATTATTAACAGAGGAATTAGTTAAAAATGTTGAAGGTACAACGTAACAGTAACTTTTCATGGAATTGCAACTTCAGGAATTGGAAAATGCAGCACTGCCCTTGTGTGGTTTGAGGAGGTACTGCAGGAGAAAACAGAGAAGAACTTCTACCTAAGACATTGCATATGATCACTTCTTAGTGTCAAATGTTGTCATGTTTAACATTAAATTCAATTATTTGACACTGATGAGTAGCTGTGTGTGTTCACAGGTGAATGGTAGAGAGGTCAAAGAGGCAGAACAAGATTCAAAACTGTCAGTGAGTCCCTCCCCATCCAATGCATCGTCCAACACCTCACTCACAACTCCACCAGCAACCACCCCTCCTGAGGTACGCTATGTTACCTATAAGTATCCTTTACAAAGACAGAATGAACAGTCCTTAGAAAAAAATACCAACAATGTGTTTCTGTGTCCAGGGTTTGATCACTGACGCCATCCCAGCACTGAACCTGACTCTGCAGCAGGTAAAAGAGCTCTCTCACCAAAAGCGCTCCAACAAGAGAGCTCCACCCATGGACTGGACGAAGAAAAATGAACTCTTCAGCAACCTATAGGACACCAGGCCTCACCAGTTCCACATACGTTTATTATTACACAATGAGAGACAGTTTAGACTGATTTGTTGAATTGTACTGAAGCTGAAGAAGCAGGTTGTTTTTTTTGTAAAATATGACAGTCTTGTAACTTGACATTTTAGTATAATCCAAACGTTTAATGTAAAATGTGCTACTAACACAAAGTTATATGCCCATGTGAATGATGTGAAAGTGATGTGTGCATTTTGTGCATATGGAGGCATGCTTCATACTTGAGTGTTTGAGTGTTTGGGGCCTGACAATCCCTGCTGACCAGAGCAGAAATAAGAGGACCTCCCCTTTAGTTTATACGACAAAGTAAATTGTCTTCTGTTGATGAGCTCGATCAAACTAACCAGACAATCAGCTCCAGTTCTGTCTGCAGTTTAACAGTTCACTTGGATGTGGTTGAATAGATTTTTTTTTTCTTTTACGAATATTTCTATCTAAGTAAAAGTCTTCTTTGTCTTTTGTGAAAGATTGTAGGGAAACTACAGCTTTAAAACTGGAACATTTATATTGGGGTCATCTATTACGCTGTATATATTTACACATAACCTATATGTATTATATATTTTTTAAATTGTTGACAGAAACTCTATGGTCAAAGTGAAGATAAGTTACACTTAGTTTTATGTTGCTTCATTATCAACTATCATTTCCCCACATGTTGCATTTTACATTGCCATGACATTCATACCCTGTGAACGACTTATGAGAATTTATTTTGTTTGTGGAGAATATTTTATCTTAAAATAATCGAATGTTTTTGCCTTTATAGATAAATGCTTTTCTAAACCTCTAAAATCATCTGAAGTAAAAAATGATTTGAAAATGTGAGGAATTGTTTTTGTAGCTTGTGAGAGCTATACACAATTTACTTTAATAAATGAATCACTGTAACATTACTTTTCGCGGTGTTCTTGATTCAGCCGTGTAATACAGTATATCTGTGTAAGTTTCCTTAACATTGTTTTAGTGCAATAAATTCATTGTAGAAGATTCACATGCTGCTCAAACAGTGTCCCTTCCTGATCTAATTAAAGCAGTTAAAATGCCATTCATCTATTTACTGCATTTCTCCGACCACTGTGTTTATGTTTATTTCATTGCAGGCCCTCATGCTTTCAGCAGAATGCTGGTCTGTGATTCTTTCGTGTCCTCGAACGTGTCACTATGTCTCCAGCAGCTGTCCCTCTCTAATGGCCTCAACCTTTGTGCTTCTTCATTCTCCTTCCAGCTTCGACCGTCATTATCCCCGCTCACGGTGACACTACGTGCTGCTCCCTTTTGGTCTCGGTGGGGTAATTAGGGTAATTGGGGTAACAGGCATGAGGGTGAAATGGGGTGAAACACCAACTAAACAAAAAGGAATAATACAATTAAATGAGCAATTGCTGTAAACTTCTATTATGGTGATGTTCAAAACTTATTATAGCTCAGTCTATGTTTAATATTCTGTTAAACTATCCATTTTTTTGTATTAAAGCGTATAAAAGCCTAATTGTTTTTATGTGATATATCTGTGGGCCTTCTTATTGTCGTGTATGATCCATGATGATAACTTTGGTGCTGTTAATAATTAAGATGATGAAGGGCAGGTGCAGGTCGGGCGCTGGACCTTCACAGCTTAGGCGCAAACATGGCTGGTTACCAGGCAACACTGTCTGCCTGGGGGTCCTTGTAAGGCCTGAGGCAAGGGGTCACCCAACTCCACTTCCAAACCCCACAGCAGGATAAAAATAGGTTCTGTGTGTGACAGGACAGTGGAGAAACTGACAGACAAAAACATAATGCGTGGAATTAGTGACATCAAGTGCACCAAGCAGATAAATTGAGATGTTTTATATAAAAGACTGGGCTGGACATAGCCTGCATGTCAAGCTCAAGGTCCAGGAGCCAAGTTTGTCTCCTTGTAACCTAGTGTTAAATAAATAAATGAATGAGTGAATGAATTAATACATAAATAATAAAATACAAATAAATAAATAATACCTGAATACATCCTTTTTTTTATTGACAACAAAGCTTGTCTGTAGGTATTTTATTATAGTCTATCTATGGAGGGTATAACAGAAAAGAGAAAAGGCCAGTAACTTTAACCATGCCAATAACAAAAGACTAGGCCTACATTAGCGCAGTATTACTCTGACATCAGTCTTCCTGGATTTGAGACGGTAATTAACACAGATATTTTATAAAAAATATATCAAACTTTTACTAAAATGTGCATAATATCGTTGTCAAAAACAAAATGCGAACGCTAAGCTTACTCATTAGCTACATGCTCGTTTAGCTCAAATGCTAACCCAGCTAACTTTATAAAACTAGCTTCTTTAGACAAAACAGTCCATATACTTCATAAACTATTTCACTCGACTTTTGACTATGTCCTACCCAAATGTAAATGACCAGTTTAGAGTATTTTTTATTTTTGTTTATTTTACATAATGTATTATTTTATGTACAAAAAAAAAAAGTCTCACCCTGCAACAACTGTGACTTGGGGTTAGCCTACTCAAAACTGGGAAACTGGTGAAAATATTGCAATATTTATTATTAGAGTTTTGATTTAAAAGTTTTAAATAAACTACCTACATGTGACATTGCTTCTAATGTCAGTTTCCTGTATCTAATAATATAAAATGTAGTTAAAGTATTATTAAATTATGTTATTTAATCTTGATTGAATTCCCACTTGTAGATTTTTCTAATGTAAATATTGCAAATATTTATGTAACCATATTCAGTAGTATATAGACACCCCCTTCGCCTGTATGTACTCTTTGCATGCTCATTCTCTGTCTTCCACTGATACTTACACAGAGAATTGTTTTAGATAAGCGCTGATGGACTCACTGTTATATTATTTACTTTGCTCTTCTTTCAGCACTGGGCTCTTTTGGTTCCAGCTCTGGAGTGGTAATCGAGCTCCAAGCATTCTGCAGCTGATTTATAGGCCCCGGGGTCGCCATACAGCAGCCATCATCCTCACCTATATCAAAACCTTTGGCCGTCTTATAACAAATCATAATTGTTTTTTTAATATTGATAAACAAGGCCTCAGTGGGTTCTTGTTTAAATATAACGTTGTGTATTCAAAGTTTTGAAAAGAGCCTTAAATGAAAAGCAAAGACTAATCATTTTAAATGTATTGTGTGACTTATATACTATGTAACTTATCACAGCAGTACGGTCATGAAAAACCTTTAAAATGGGTGTGGAAGTAAATGAAAAATGTTTTATAGTTTTATACCCTTGTTGTCAAATGTGATCCAGAAAAACAGTCTCCCAAAATGGACTGCTTCATTAACCATTCAGCCTCCCTAAAGGGCTCATTTAAATCCCATATCCTTGGATGTAATGGTGTAGTCAGTGAATGTGTGTGTCTGTGCGTCCCAGGAAAAGGGCTTGGGATGGGACAGCACTTGGAGCTTAGCACCATTCCAGTTAAACACCTGTTCCACACATGCACTCGCAGTGGCATGGCCGCACACACCTGTCTGATGCATGCCATACACTCTGTCTGTCTCTCCCTCCGTCTGTTTGTCTTACACTCACACTTGGACATACTGTGACATGCTCAGAAATATTGACACTTGTGTCTGCAAGGTCACATATCTATATTCTCTTACATGGCCGTCATTTGACTTTTTTCTCATGGCAGGCTGAAAGAAATGTTCTGGACCTGCATCTGTACTGTTATTAGTAGTATTAGTGTTTGACTTTACATTTATTCTAATACAACATTGTCAGTTTATACTTCTTAAACTGCATGTGTCTGGTTTTCTGTTCAATAAAACTGATTAAAGCCAACTGTCATTTGCAAACTACTACTATATGTTAAGCATCAAGAAAGTCAGATAGAAATGATAGAGGTGTCTTATCAACACATTTTAAGATGTTCTTTTGTCCTCCAAAAACTCAATAACTCTCTCTCCAATTCTTCACAGAGGAGTTCCTCCATCTTGCTCATCTATCATTCTGTCATCGCTGTTGTTGCCCCGGCTGTGTGCACCCTCTCTTTCCCAGCAAGGTCTCACTCCGGCCCCTATATGGTGGGGCCATCCGGCGGGGGAGCCTCAGGGTTAAATATACTCCAAAGCTCCAAGAATGACAAACTCCTTCGACTAACCTGCCAGAGAAAAAGCCACCAATGCTTATACAGGCACTAACACACACAAACACACACACAAACACAATGATTACACAAGCTTATTGTCTGATAAACACAAGTGCATTTATGATGCTTCTGCTTATTTGAAATGCAAGATGTGACTGGATAGAATATATTTTGAAATAATTTTAGTATGTCTTGAATCGTGTGTGTAAGATGAAGAATAAAACTTTTCATATATAAACTTGGGTATCAATGGGTGCACATATTAATCTAGAACTTTACTAATATCTTATTAATATATTACATTTTGGGATATTATTTGAATCACCCTTGAAAAACTCTCATTTCATTTCTGAACACTCCAAAATTCCCCAGTGAATGAATGCAAGAGCGAATGACTGTCTGTCAGTGTCTCTAATCGTTAGCCCTGTGACGAACTGGCCATTGTCCAGGATGTAGCCCACCTCAGGCCCAAAGCTGCTGGGACAGGCTCTTGCCACCCGTACCCCTAATGGGAAAAGCAGTAGAAGGTGAAGAAATTAATGTAAAATTAAACATTATTAACCCAAAACACCACTTCTCCTTCAGTTCAAGGACACTTTGAAGTGGCAAACTTATGTGTGTATAGTTAATGGATGCCCTGTTGTATTTATCATACACACAGTATGACAAAGTATTATGTACCATCCTCATTACTATTTAACTCCTCTTTACTCTTGATATCATTATGTTTCATGTTGTATGTCACATTTTATAAATATCTAAAGCACCAATACAACAAAAAGCAATATTTGACTAAACTATGTATACCATGTATTATTGCCACTTGCACTTGAACTCACAGACCCGTGTAAGCATTTTAAAGATACCAGGACTGTTTCTTGTGTCTTGTTACTGCACCATTGCAAAGCCCAAGCCGATGTTCTGAGAAGGAAGTGTCTCTTTATTAGTTTCCAGTCCCCACATTGATGGGAAGTGGGAGGGTGGCTGAGTAGGAGACACTGTGACATAACACAACCACAGGAGAGGCTAGAGCGTGTCCTCACTTTATCATTTCAGGGACACGGTTACTTAAGGGTGTACACCTCTCCTTGGGCAACATCCAGGGACATGGCACGTGGTGAGAGAGAGAACAAGAAGATTAAAGGCGAGAGATTGCTCTGATGGCAGGAGACATTTAGGCATTAGGGAATAAGACTCAATATTACAGTTTCCTATTAAGAATTCACACTATTAATAGTAAGGGGCAGCATTACCGTATCTTGTTGTATCGCTAACAGAGGACAAACTATATGACTCACTAAACACAACGAAAAGTGATACTGCAGTGTTTAGGTGCGTCATAGTTGTCTATTACAGCATATTGTAGATTTGCTCTGTGATCGTTTGCTTTTGTTGTTGTGCAAATTGCGGGAGTGAGTTGATGAAGCTGATGTAAAGGAAAAATACAAAAGCTTCATCTATCACCTCAAAAGACAAACTGTTTCACAGATTTATAGTTATATCCTTATTTCCAAATAGCATGCCGGTGCAGTGCAGACCCATTTTCACCTTGATGTAACCTTCAAGCCTCCCTTGCGTCTGGGGGGGTCCTCGTCTGCAGGGTGTCACATTTTCAAACCTCCCTGAAAGAACACTGAAATTCTGCCATTGTGTCATAGCTGCCTGCCCACATGCCCACTGCACTATTTATACCAGAGGAGCACAACTGCTGCTATAGGTACAGTTACAGTGGGGCACTTCAAACCGCAGCTGCTCATCCTCTGCTAATAATACAATGGCGCAGACACACTACCTACGCACCACACACTGCCGCTTGTATTGCTGACACTTTTGGGCCCCCGTCATCCCGCCTCAGAGCGCTTCCTGTATCTTTCACAATGGTGAGCAGCCACGAACAGGCAACCCTGATGCACCCACCTCCCGGCTCCCACACCGAGCCGCCTGCCAACAAGCTCTCACACAAACCGGTTACATCACAACTGAACCTGTCCCCATCCCAGAATCAAATCATTAGGTGCATAATCATTTGATGTGACAGTCAGTATTATAGTAGAGTTTAACTTGCATTTAACACTGGAGCCTCACTAAATGACAGTAACAAAGAGGAGCCTATTTTTCAATTAAACATGTCTATATATCTCCTGAATTTAAAGCGAAACCTAAAATCAGAATCTAAAAGCCTATGAAAATGAAGCATGACAAAGTTAAAGCAATACTAAGTAGCGTTTTAAGATTTGTGCCACTAATAGTCTGTGCACTGCTGCAAATTGATGTGGGACTGTCACCTCTCAATATTGCACTTATTTACTATGACTTTAATACACTTTAGAATTTGTGTATACTGGAATATAATCTTACTAAATGCTCAAAACTTACATGATGCTGTGCACACATAATTCCTCCCTGTAATAGTAATAGTCTCGTGTTTCAGGGACTGCTCTATCATTGTGCAAGAACACAGGCCAACGTGTTTGTGTGTGTTTCTTTGTACGGGGGGCAGCATTATCACTGCTGTGTTTTATTAGCATTGGAGCACGGTGCTTAGAACAAGCCGCAGAAACCTGATTCCAAGAGAGATTGAGCTAAATGTCAGTGAGCCACCTTGAGCTTTGTGCAGCCACATCTTTCCCTTTGACAGCAGCTCGGTGATGTAGTGAATATATACAGAGTATGGTATAAACTGGGGCCTGTAGCAGGGCCAAGACATGATGATGATGATGATTACTTGATTTAATTGATTCTTAATTTCAAAAAGAATCTCTCAGATATCATTCAGATTGTTGTGTCTTGTATGAGGCATGAAGCATGAAGTGTCCTTGGCTTTAGTCACGTGGCAGGGTATGACAATGACATTATACCGGAGATATAAAAATAGCTGTTTCAGCATGTCATTATCAAAACCAATAATTATCAAAAACATTTTCTACACAAAATGCAGCTCAGGTGACTTAACTTTCCCTCGTTACACAAAGTTCATGCAGTAAAGAGCTTGATTTCTTTTTCAGTGTTGTGCACATGCATACATTTTTTATTTTGCTCTGACCCACTGTTGACTAGTTAATGCTAGCATCATAGTTAACATAGCCTGTCTTTGTTGAACTTTTTCTTCTTTCTTCACTGAATGTGCTCGCCTTGTGTTCAAAAAATGTTTTTTATAATCAATGTCCCCTGCCTCTCATTCAGAAAGTGTCACTATTATGCAGCCCCCCCTCCATTGTCCTGACCATGCACATCTTATTTACAGCACACACTAGTGTAGACCCCTCTGCAGTTGTTGCCCTCTCCCACCCCCCATTATCCGCCCTATTCTTTAACACGGGGCCTTCCCTGTCCATCTATTTGTGGCGGTCTCAGCCAATGAGGGGTGGGCGCATGCTGAGGAAAGCACCAATGAGACAACTTTTTCATCTGTATAAAACTTTTCAGGAGAGTTTGCCGAGTTGCACTTTCTGTCAGTCCAGGGCAAAGAGGAGAGGGGCAGAGGGAGAGCAAGCGTGAACACAGGGGGTTGCCAAGTTTTAATCCCAATCCCGTAAAGTCAGGAGAGTGGTGGGTAGACATTTTTGACTCAAAGTTTTCACTTTAAGCCACTTTAATGTTTATGCATGCATTTCACTAAGTGTCCTATTGTGTTGTATCTCTTCTGCCCTGCAGCCACTCCATTTCAATTGAAGATGGAGACCGCACACACAAAAGAGGGTGCTGAGGTTCTTTCCTACTTTGGTGTCACTGAAGATACAGGCCTCTCTCCCGAGCAGGTTAAGAAGAGCTTGGACAAGTATGGCTACAACGGTGAGAAATCAAAATGGAGCGTGTAAAAAAAATCAAAAATAACAATCAGTGTTAAAGTAAATTTAATTAATCTTTGATGAAAAAGTCAGTAACTGAGAGAAACCAAGAGATAAAGCAAGAACATAGCAGGATGTGTATGAGATGAGCATGACAGCTTTCAACAATAGCTGCTGATTTTGATGTTTGATTTCAAAGTAAATACAGCCCAAACAGAAATCCATTATGAGTGTACAATATAGCTAATGTTTTCTTTTTAGCTGTTGTAAAGAAACAGATGTAAAAAAAAAAAAAAAAAGGCAATTAATAGATGTAATAGTAGTATTTAAAAGCTGGCCATCGCAAGAGGCCTGTTATTGTTTAATCATGGGAGTAAATCACTTTAAACCAGCGTGCGTACAAACTGTATTTAGCCTGGTGCATCTGATCTCAGCTGCCAAGTGGATGTTGATAGAGTGACACCAAGCACAAATAACCAAGTAATTAAGGTCATCATAAAGGTCAGTTCTAGTGAAGCCACTATATTTGAGCCGAACCGGTCATAATCTGGCAACCAGACAAGTAGGTCTTAACAAACCAGCTGCTGCTTACTGTTAATTATTCATTCAAGTTCAGAGAAGGACGTCATAAAATCATAAATATTCTCTTGGAAATAAGGTGCAATTTAAAAGAAAAGAAAACATAAAACCTAATACCATACAATACAATAATATGTGATAAATAATATATTCTGTCTGCTTTTTCCACAGAGTTACCTGCTGAAGAGGGTGAGTACATTTATACTTTAAAAAAAAAATTGTATGTCTTCTCTTTTGAGCAGAGTGCATGATTTTACTTTGAAACACTTAGAGACTCATATTCCCTGCTCTCAAATGATGATGACAAGTCAATTACTTTACCCTAACAGTGGCTACTTCTGTTTACTTATGTCCTCAATTAATAATAACTTACATAAACTTTTAATACTCTTAGTTTTCTTTTACTGGGAAAAGCTGTACAGTATTTGCTCCGTGTCACAGCTGTGTAAAGGCTTAACACTACTGTATCAATGTTTAGCAGTGTCTCATCATAAACCAAAGAGAGTATAGATTCCATTTGAGGTTTGTTTGCACTTCTTTATAAATGCAACACGTGTCTTTGTTGTTGTTTTTTTCAGGCAAGAGCATCTGGGAGTTGGTGGCGGAGCAGTTTGAGGACCTGTTGGTCAGGATCTTGCTGCTAGCTGCCTGTATCTCTTTTGTGAGTTCTTACCCTTTTACAAGATGAAATAGATTTGTAAAACCCATTGCTTTCTGGTTCAATTCTCAAAGATGTTTATTCACAAAAAGACCCATCAGTCAAAGTCTGCAGCTTCAATGTGTGGGGGAGTACAAAATCAGTTTGGGTAATAATCCAATTTAGAATAAAATAACTGATGCAGTGTCTAAACAAATTGAAAAAGTACATCTGAGACTGGAAATCTGGCATCATTGCTGTTTTCTTTGTGCTTAAATTCAGCACAGACCAACAAACACAACGTGTACTTCACCAGCTTATTAAATTACACTTGGACCCACGTCCTCTGTCATTGACACTAGGAATCCCCCCTCCTTTCTCTGTAGAGAGAAAACTACACACAGTAGTATTAATCCTCAGTCTGTGCCCTATGTCCTGTCCTTTTGGCCTCAGAAAGCCTGACGTCTGTGTATGAGGCAAACAGCACATGATAAAGGGAATGAAAACAAGAAGGTACCTCGATGTGGGAACACAATTGCATGGCAGAAGCCTTATTTTAAGAAAGTCTCAAGCCAGAGTGAGAAATTGTATCCTTGGATAAAGGTCAGAGATGGAAGGAACGAGGATGGCTTGCAGCAGCAGGAGAGAGTGAGGAAGGGTACAGGGATTGGGTTGCACAATGGCATTGTTAGTTACAATGACAAACGAGAGGAATAGATTCAGAGTCGTATATGGTTTCTAAAAGAGTGAACACTAAATACTGAAAATACACGACTGTCCTATTCATACACACAGGAATGTGGTACCACTCCAAAGTGCTGACAGCCTCTGACGCTCATTCTGGAGATCGATTGTTTCTTTGAAGAGTAGCAGGGTGAAGACAGGCGGAGGGTGAGCAGTAGGTTTTATTTTAGGAGAGAAGACATGTAAAACAGGCAACAACAAGACAGGAAAGATTATTCAGATGCTACAGAGGTGAGAATGGCAGGACGCAGCGGTGGCTTGTCTTTTCTGTTCCCTCCCCAATTACCTCTTTGCTCCGCTGGCCTGCAGCTAATCTGTGTCAATGTCAACACAAAGCCTTTCCGAAACAGTCCTTTGTTAGTAAGATGGGACTCACAGGGGTGCACACGTGTCAGAGTAGACAGGTAGGACCTAGTCTTAGAGGAGTCACATGGGGAAAAGATCTCTCACACAGGATGACATAAGGTCTATGAATGAACAGTAAATGTCATCTGATACAGTTCTTTTGCACTGCTTAATGCGAAAGCACGAGCAGTTATCACGCTGCGAAACAGGTGCAGCTCATCAATGTAGCATTTTACACAGATATAAAACCCCCTTGAATCAATTTAAATCAGGGTGTAGTAACTATACTGGCTGCCACAAATCACTGTTTAAATCAGCCAATTTGCTCATATTCATTGATTACACAGATGTGTGGTGCTTTACTGTTTATCCTAATTGATGAGAATAAAGTTGCCACTGCATTTTAGTATTCCTGAAAAGCAATTTTGGTTTGTACTCAACAGCAGTGATAACCTTTAAAGACACGTTTTCTGTTAGAACAAAAAGAAAACCTACAACTCTAACTGTCTTTACCAGGTGCTGGCCTGGTTTGAAGAAGGTGAGGAAACTGTCACAGCCTTCGTCGAGCCCTTTGTCATCCTCCTTATCCTCATTGCTAATGCTGTTGTTGGAGTGTGGCAGGTGAGTAACCAGACAAATGCACAGGATCAGAGCACAATCGCAAGGACACATACCTGCACTGGAACTCTGTCTTTTACACACACCTAAATAGACTCTTATACTTGGAAACTGTCACGCGCACAATAAATCACACTCAATAACAGCATGTTCAGGTCGCACTCTGTGTCCTTTATGGTGAGAGCACGCTCCTTCCAGAGCACAGGCTAACATCTCATAGTTCAAGGGAAGCTAGAAAGAGAGGTATGACGTCAGTGTGAGGTGAAAAGGTGAAAGGTTAAGCCAATGAGCGGAGTGAATGGATGAAGGGAGGGTGGCAGGCTGGGACAGTGGCATGCCTTGAAGGCTCAAAACACAGTCTGCTTCGTTACAATCCTCACTGTGCAATCCACAGTAAAAATACAGTGGGATGATCAAATTACCAGAGGCCTGGCCATGTGTGTGTGGTGTGTGTGTGATTGGGGGTTCATATCAACGCTGTGGCAGTCATTTGGAAACTATGCACAAGGATTCACACATGGGGCGTAAGGGGGAGAGTAGAGAGAGGGAGGGTGGCTGGCATAAGTTGGGCTTTACACTTTGAGGCAGTCGTGGGTAGCCTTGGAAGGAGCTACACAACCAACATCAACTAGTGTTGCATTACTTCACTCATGAACATGCAGTGCAAAAGAAAATCACTTGTATGTTTTGTATAGGATTACCACATAGTTTACATTTACAAAAAGTAACGCTTGCTGTTACTGCTCCAAACACATACAAATGTGCATTGCAATTTTGCATGGCATGAACTCAAAATGACCCAGTGTGTTTGTATGTGTCCAACAGGAACGTAATGCAGAGAGTGCTATTGAGGCTCTAAAAGAGTATGAGCCTGAAATGGGAAAGGTGTACCGGGCAGACAGGAAGAGTGTGCAGAGAATCAAGGCCAGGGAAATTGTTCCTGGTGATGTGGTGGAGGTTTCAGGTAAGAATCACAACCAAAGGCTGTTTGTACTTAAAAGTTCAATAGCATAAACACTTTAAAAACCTGGCCAAACCAGCAATATTGTTACAGTTGATATTTGGGGTCACAAGGTCACCTGTGAATACATACTTATTACATATAGCTTAAACAATAGACAAAGTCAAGAATTTGACAGCAGGTTAAAATTAGACTAGTTCACAGGAAAAGCTTTAAGTCATAACTGTTGCATGACTTAAAGTATGTGGCCTTGTAGAGGCTACATATTGTATGCAACATATAGCTATACTTATACATGGTACAAGGTCAAAATGCTGACCCCAGGCTCTGGTGGGTACGGTTTGACACATGCCAACACGCATGTAGTCAGGCAGCAGAAAGTGTAGGTGACATAGAAGAATCATGTAAATATTTTGCATTTAAAAAAAGACAAACTGCATAGAATACATATGATTGCAAAGACGAAACACACAGCAATCCCAACAACAGTCAAACAAAAGCAGTAATTTAAAAAAAAGAGCTACTCAATTACTCAATGTTGGGTTAAAACGGTAGACTAAAGATGAAGCCCTTTTAAGGCAGTCATAGAAAAAAGGGGTGGAACTGAAGGAACTGGTCATGGGGAGAAACAAAACAAGCTGCGTATAAATATACTTAAATTGACTGCCCTCTCGTTGTCACTGCTCTCGGCTGTTCCTTCTGTTTGCTGTACACCTGTTCATTTCACTTCATGATCTCCCCAAGGTCTCCGTCTGACTCTGGTATCAGTTTTCAACAACAACACTATCCATCCAGAGTGCTAAAACCAGACAATCAGCCTCACATCTCTGCTGTACACCCACTTCATTCAGCTGTAGCGCTCAAGTCAAATTAAAATTACACTCTTTTTGCTTTATACACAATATATATATATGTACTAGTCTGGGGCTACGTTCTCATAACAGGGATGTTGATCTTTTTACTGCTGAGCTATTTACCCATTGTTCATTTAAATCATTTTGTAATGTATCATAGATATGACAACATCACATCCATTCATATGTAGTTTTTATCAGAGAAATTCTGACAGGCATTTCTGCAAATCAGACCTGAATCTGATTCAGACATAAACATTGGAAGTGGCCTGAATCTAAATTTGTGTGAATGTAGCTCTATAGATCTCTATAGATTGTCTCACAATGTTGTGTGTATATCTATAACTTTAGTTGGAGACAAAGTGCCTGCTGACATCAGGATTATTTCCATCAAATCTACAACCCTGCGCGTGGACCAGTCCATTCTCACTGGTATGTGACCAGAAAGACAGTACAGTTTTATACCTCATTTTATGTCTTGGCCTCAACTTCTTTATCTCACCTCATAGGTGAGTCTGTCAGTGTCATCAAGCATACAGATGCCGTCCCTGACCTCCGAGCTGTCAACCAGGACAAGAAGAATATGCTGTTCTCTGTGAGTCTCTCCTGAAGACATTGAGATTAGATGCTGAATGTATAAGTGCTAAAATAGTTCACTTAAAAATTATTATATTTGACCTCTCTTTACCTTTAACTTTTATATCCACATCCAGCCTTTCTTAATTTCTCTGCCAGAAATCATCACAATAATTAAGTCTTTATTTACTCTTCTGTTTAGGGCACTAACATTGCTGCTGGAAAGGCTGTTGGTATTGCAATTGCGACTGGAGTTTCTACAGAGATTGGTAAGATCCGTGACCAGATGGCTGCCACTGAACAGGAAAAGACCCCTCTGCAGCAGAAACTGGATGAATTTGGCGAACAGCTCTCCAAGGTAAGATGACACAGACACTAGTGAGCAGTTGTTTTAATTCATACTGACATCCTTCTGACTGCCTTTCCTTCAGGTCATCTCCCTCATCTGCGTGGCTGTGTGGATAATCAACATCGGACATTTCAATGACCCTGTCCACGGAGGGTCCTGGATCCGTGGTGCTATCTATTATTTCAAGATTGCTGTGGCTCTAGCTGTGGCCGCCATTCCTGAAGGTATCCCCAGAGGATTAACTTTTTACTAATTTTAATTTGTTGTATTAGATGATTATCATATTTAAAATTAATTTAGTCACTTGTGTAATGCTTTAACTACCATTAAACTTGTAATTGATATATGTGTAAATTGTTTACATTTTTCATGTATGTCAAAGTTGCAGAAAAGTTATAGCTCATCATCCTGGGCTTGCATCTTTATTCTGTCACTTGATCATTATGACACACTCAGCAGTCAGTAGATTGTATCAACTGTATGTATGAGACTGAATCAATAATCCCAATTAACCGCAATCTCTGCCAGCAGAAATCACAGTCAGTGAAAAAAAAAAAAAACATAAAAAAAGAAAGCAGAAAACAGCAGTTTTAACATACCTGCAACTTCCTTTTACCTCTTACAGGTCTGCCTGCTGTCATCACCACTTGCCTGGCTCTGGGAACACGTCGTATGGCCAAGAAGAATGCCATTGTCAGGAGCCTGCCCTCTGTGGAAACCCTGGGCTGCACCTCAGTCATCTGCTCTGACAAGACTGGTACCCTCACCACCAACCAGATGTGTGTAACCAAGGTAACAAACACAGATAAGCTTACACTTATAATTAAATATGATATTGATTATTGATGTATAAACAGTTTTATGTTTTTTGCAGATGTTCATCATTGACAAAGTGGAAGGTGACAGTGTAGCTCTTGCTCAGTTTGATATCTCAGGCTCAAAGTACACCCCTGAGGGAGAAGTGTGAGTTTCAAAAGATTTAGAATACCTCAAACATATAGCTTGCCAAAACTTTTTATCATATTTTTTAATCATATTTTTCTCTTAGGACAAAGAATGGCATGTCTGTCAAATGTGGCCAGTATGATGGACTTGTTGAGCTGGCTACTATCTGCGCTCTGTGCAATGACTCCTCTTTGGATTACAATGAGGTGTGCAAAACACAACATATAGTTTTCAAAATGATGAAATTTTTGAAGATTTGATATTCACCAGTATTTGTAATTATTTTTCTTTCAGTCCAAGGGCATTTATGAGAAGGTGGGTGAGGCCACAGAAACTGCTCTGTGCTGTCTGGTGGAGAAGATGAATGTGTTCAACTCTGAAGTGCGTGGCCTGTCAAAGGTGGAAAGGGCAAATGCTTGTTGTTCTGTAAGTACTAACCTAACATGCAGTTTACACAAAGTAGTAATATTTCTCAGTTTAATCAAGGAAAAAAACAAAACATGGATACAATTTTCACTCCTTTGACCCTTTTTCTGTTCAATTCGTTCCAGGTTGTCAAACAGTTGATGAAAAAAGAATTTACCCTAGAGTTTTCCAGAGACAGAAAGTCAATGTCAGTCTATTGCGCCCCTGCCAAGTCTGCTAAAGCTCCAGTGGGAAACAAGATGTTTGTCAAAGTAAGCATATGTCGATCTTAATAACTGTACCAGAACTACTCTGTATGTTGTAATATGTTGGTGCTGATGCTGGTGGTATCTGCATTGTTAGGGTGCTCCTGAGGGCGTGATTGACCGCTGTGCATATGTTCGTGTGGGCACCAGTCGTGTGCCTTTGACTGGCCCAGTCAAAGACCACATCATGTCTGTCATCAAGGAGTGGGGCACTGGACGTGACACTCTTCGCTGTCTAGCTCTGGCCACCCGTGACACCCCTCTCAAGACAGAGGAAATGAACCTGGAGGACTCTACCAAGTTTGCAGACTATGAGGTGAGTCAGGACATTTATAGATTATGCCATTTGCAGAAAAGCAGTGGTTTGAATTGTCTTTCTGATATAGATTTAATGTAACTTTAAAAACTAAAACAAATATTCTTTGTGCAGACTGATTTGACCTTTGTAGGCTGTGTTGGTATGCTTGATCCTCCACGTAAAGAAGTCATGAGCTCCATTGAGCTCTGCAGAGCTGCTGGCATCCGTGTCATTATGATCACTGGTCAGTATACTCTGTAGCCCAGTGGCTCCACCTAAAACAAAGAGACGATAAACACTTTGTTCTGCTCTCAGGTGACAACAAGGGCACTGCTGTGGCTATCTGCCGTCGCATTGGTATCTTCTCTGAAGATGAAGATGTCACTGGCAAAGCTTTTACTGGCCGTGAATTTGATGATCTTCCTCCCTATGAGCAGAAGAGCGCAGTCAGAAAGGCCTGCTGCTTTGCCCGGGTGGAGCCCTCCCACAAGTCAAAGATTGTTGAGTTCCTGCAAGGCTTTGATGAGATTACTGCCATGGTAAGGAACTGACTATTATCAAAATTTCATGTTAAAGATGCTTTATGTTTTTCATTACTAAGAACAGTAATGGAGTGTTTTCTCTCTATTCATCATTAAGACTGGAGATGGAGTGAATGATGCCCCTGCCCTAAAAAAGGCTGAGATTGGCATCGCCATGGGCTCTGGCACTGCCGTTGCCAAGTCTGCCTCTGAGATGGTCCTGGCTGACGACAACTTCTCTTCCATTGTGTCTGCTGTCGAGGAGGGTAGAGCTATTTACAACAACATGAAACAGTTTATCCGCTACCTCATCTCCTCAAACGTTGGTGAGGTCGTCTGGTGAGTATTGTGTCTGTCTTAGACACTTTTAGTTGAGACCTAATACTTAACACATACAGGCAAAAGTTAAATTTAAAGCCCTAATTTGATAAAGTTGCTCACAAATAGAAGCTGAAAAGAAGTACTGATTTAAATTTCATGTAATTCATGTAATTTAAAGATCAAACCTGATCCTGATAATGATTTGTTTTCTGCAGTATCTTTCTGACAGCTGCTCTGGGTTTGCCCGAGGCTCTGATCCCAGTCCAGCTGCTGTGGGTCAACCTTGTGACAGACGGACTACCTGCTACTGCCCTGGGCTTCAACCCTCCCGACCTGGACATCATGGGTAAAGCACCCCGCTCACCAAAGGAGCCCCTCATCTCGGGATGGCTCTTCTTCAGATATTTGGCCATTGGAGGTACATGTCATCTCATCTGATTGAGGAAGTAGCATTCAAGAATAGAAGAGGTAAACTGACATTTTCTCTTTAAGGTTATGTTGGGGCAGCTACAGTGGCAGCTGCTGCCTGGTGGTTCCTCTACGATGAGGAAGGCCCTATGGTCACCTTCCATCAGCTGGTTAGTATTTAATGCTACATGTCCTTCATTATTTTACAATGACTTTGTTTTGAATTAAGTTTGTGCCTCTTGTTTTTCTTCTCAGTCTCATTTCATGCAGTGCAGTGAGGAGAATGAAGACTTCGCAGGCATCCACTGTCATGTATTTGAGGCTGCTCCTCCAATGACCATGGCCTTGTCTGTGCTGGTTACTATTGAGATGTGCAATGCTCTGAACAGGTAAATGCCACTATAACTACTGTATTAAAGGCTTTTCACATACCTCTACATTAATTTTCATCAATCATTTGCAATAACCTCCCTTACCCGCCCTCAGCTTGTCTGAGAACCAGTCCCTGCTGCGTATGCCGCCCTGGAGTAATGTCTGGCTGGTAGGCGCCATGAGCCTCTCCATGTCCCTCCACTTCATGATCATCTACGTCGATCCTCTGCCCGTGAGTCTGGTCCCATACACAACTATACACTATAGGCCTACTGTCTTTTTTTAATCTAACTCAGTTTTTCACAACATTCATTTGACTGACTTTTTACCTGTACACTGTTCATCGGCTGTTCATCAATAATAATGTTTGTTTCTCTTGTCTACAGCTGATCTTTAAGCTCACTCATTTAAATGTAGAGCAGTGGATGATGGTGTTGAAGCTCTCCTTCCCAGTCATCCTTATTGATGAGCTTCTCAAGTTTGTGGCTCGCACATATCTGGAAGGTAAGCTGAACATTTAACTGCTGCAGTATTCACTTGAAGGTGGACAGCAGTTCTCTGTGTTCTAGAAACTTAATGTGTTTGGATTAGGCCCCTTTGTCATTTATTGAAAGTGCAATAAATTGCAGAAGTTCACATGGGTCCAAAGCTGTTAAAAAGAAGAATTGGAATTCATGGTGACCCTATGTCTGCTGTCTGTGTAACGTTGGTTATAATCACAACATGGCCAAATGGAAATAGGAGCTCTCTTTTATAGTGATGTTTGCAAAACTGCTGCTGGATTTACAAGAAAGTTATTTATAGCAGATTTTGGAAATACTGTATGTCTCACAAAAGGGCAGAGCTTATTCAAAAAGTTTTTACAATGTTGTCTCTTAATATATGTTTACATTTTCGTTTTTTGTGAGTTGCTGTTTTCACAATGAACGCAATTGTGGGTAATAACCTTCAGCCAAGTCAGGCTTGATGCACAGGTAGGTGCATGAAGAGCACACCAGTGCAAGTGTGGGTATCAGGAGAGTGCCATAGTTTGTTTGTGAGAATCTTAAATACCTAAGAAAGCTCTGTCTCTTAGTCCTAACACGTATGCGTAGTATACAGGTAGTGGCCATAGTTTAAAACTGCAGATGACTAATGATATACACCCAAAAGTGTGTTCACTGTTCACCATTTTTCCTTTATTGTTTTACTTTGACTCCTATTTTTTATCCTGTATCTCCACTCCTCTCATATCTCTTGGATGTTCTTTTTCACATTTCTCCTTGTCAAATCCCAGCCTAAACCTACCCCTCCTCTTCCTCCAAACCCCTGTAATAAATCAAGGTATTTCCTGAACAAAGCTGCAGCAAAAAGCTCTATGCATCATATGCACATGCTTTTGAAGAGGTGATACAGTCTTTTGACCTTATATCAAGCTTTACAGAGCTCAAAAAGAAAAGCGCTGGTCAGCCTATTGGGCATGTGCTGCCAATCAAACTGGCTGACTGCAATTTGAATGCTACCCTATGCTGTTTGCTAAGAGGGAAAATGCTGAATTTGTTGTTTCATTTTACAAAGACCTGCTTTGCTCTGTCCGCTCTGTTGCTTTATGAAATATCAAGCAAACTGTTGCTTGTTAGCCACTTAAAGACTTGGAATTTCGCACCTAATAACTGTAAAAAAACATGACCACAAATTTGTGTTTTGTTTAATCAGGGAAAGTGTAGGAGGCGAAGAAAAGTCAAAACCAAAGAAGAAGAGAGAAGGCTTAGCTCTCCAAGTGAGAGAGTGCAGTCACTTGAACATCGAGTGGCATCAAGAGAAACATGTGCCTCTGAAAATCCACCAACAAAACAGCAAGATATTTTTTGTGTATTTACTAAAATTAATATATAGCTAAGAGTAAAACTAATCTGTGATGATTCTATTCTTAAAGAATAAAGATATATATTGAAGAAACTGTCAACCTTGTTTGTCAGTATTCGATTTTGTTTTGTAAATGTATCTTAATATATATTTAGCACCATCTCATGGACTTATGGACAATGATGTGCTCAGCTAAAACCAGCGAAACCTTGGTCTGACAGTGTTTACATTAAGACTTTTACAGCTGTGATAAATGTTTTCTTCTGCTGTTTCTGCTTAAACTCACGCTGTCTGTAAGTAGTTGATGCAAATAGATGTGCATTATTCACTTCTTAAAGTTTGATTTTGGATCATGTAGTACATGGTTAGTCAAGTCAGATATGTACATATATGAAGTTGGGTTTCTAATTGTTGTTGCAGAAAGTGCTATGGCCACAACAATAAATAAAATGGAGCAAATATATGTATGTTTATTTTATCAATGTCATTCACACTTTTAGTTTCTAAACAGCACTATTGTGCTGCTCAGTTTTCATTTAAACAAATAAACCAGACAAAGTATCATTCTCCCAGCTGTAACAAGCAGTGCCACATGGAGAGTATTTTTTATAGGTTGATCTAAAATAACAAAATGTCTCAGTTTTTTCTCACTTTTAATGAAGTGAACTGACTCTTCGGGCTGTAAAAACAACCTTTACTAAATGACAGATGGCTGCATGTTTTAATTACAGTTAACAATCATCAGTGTTCTCTCTTTAGGAAAATTGAAATGGCAGTATCTTAGTTTGCATTTTACTAAAAAAGTGCCAAACTGTTGTTGAGTTGAGTGTTTCTATTACTGTCAGTTTTACATACAAAATACATACATGCCCAGATGTATTAGTAGATCAGAAAATAATGTCACGGAGGTTCATCAAAACATTGGCAGTTTAGGCCAAGTTAGACAATAAATAAGCCCCTGGTTTGGAGTTAACCCAGTGTAACCTAAGCTAGTAGCACCTTCATCTGTGATCATCCAGCTGTAATCACAGTGCCCATTTCATGGGGCTATTCTTACTTTTTTTTTTTTTTTACTCATGGAATGCCTCATCTTGGTCTGACTTCTTCGGTCTTTGGTTTCTGTAGCTCATGATGCATCAGCTGGTGATGAACCAGCTTCACTGACTCCATCTTCCAAGATTTCTCGGACTTGCTCCATAGTCTCTGCCTGTCGGACCAGCTCCAGCTTCACCTGCAGAAAGAGAGGATGTAATGCTCAAAAATGAAAAAATGAAGAAAACTCTAAGTTAATGGGATTGCATTTTTTTGTTCTAAATCATAGAAACTTAATTACATCCTACAATGTGACTCAAATTTCATTGATCAAATCAGGCACTTGTTACAGTGCATTGTGGGAGTCTACTACACAGGGAACAATATTTTTTTTGACTACCTGCAGTGACTGAGAGAGCTGCACAAAGTCCATCTGTACAGTTTGGCTGGTGTCAACCTGGGAGCGAAGACTGATCACTTGGCTGCGAAACTCTAGACACTGCTGCTGAAGGGACGCCTAGAAACAATGAAGAAGATGAGTAAATTCTTATGTATGCAAAATTATATTCTACTGTCTTCTGAAAAAAACACTGATAACAAAACTACCTCAAAGGATCCAACTAATCCTAAACAGCACTAATTATATGGGCAAGTATTACATTATAACTAGGTATACAAGTTGGCTTTACTTTGTCATTAGTGAGACTCTTGTTGGTGGTCTGCACATGAGAGAGCGCCACCCGCAGGCCTTCCAGTTCAGTGCGACAGGCTAGCAGGTCGGCCTGGAGCTGGTCCTTCTGAGCCTGGATCCTCTCTGTCTCTGTCTTTAGACTGGAAAACTGTACTGTAGACATAATACAAGATACAAGACTGTATGAAGTTCAAAACTACAACAAGAAACTGCAACTTATTTATTAAACTCATCACAAATAAAGTCTAAACTTACCCTCTAAAACTTCTGGTAAGAACAGACAGAAAAAGAAAGACAGTAGTAAATACACTGCACAGAACCAAGTCAGTGAGTATTTTCAAAAAAGTTTAAAGGATCCACAGACCATTTTCTTCTGTCCGTGTGTCTAGTTGTTCTCTCAAATTAACTATCTCAATACGAAGACGTTCCTCACAGTGCGCTCCCTGCGAAGAAGAGGTGAACAGTGGATTATTTTGAAAACAGACACAAATGGCTGCACTTGTGCTTCATGTTGCTGAGAGGCATTTTGGCTTTAATTGCTCTAAATAGAAGAAATGATACCAATCTCACAAGTTTCTTTTCCTTTTATGTGCAGTACAACCCCAGTAGTGGCACTTCTGATACCTGTAGTGTTGCTGGAATCAATGAACTGGCCTCCATATCCTCTTCCTCAACCTCCTCTCCTCTCAGTCGGGACAGCTCACCGCACATCTTTCTCTGAGACAAGGACAACTCCGCCTGGATTTATACAGATCATATCGAATAACATGATGACTAATAGAATATCTGTGACGAAGTGTCTGTAAAAATAACATTTGGAGTAACTCACCAGTCGACTCTGGAGTGCATTTTGAGACAGGCTAAAAGATTTCTGTAATTCCTTTAAAAGGGCTTCCGATGCCTTGACCTGGGACTGGAGCTTCGAAACCTGAAGATATCCATAAACAAATAAGAAAAAAAACCTAGCCGTGGTCACACTCTCTACAGTGACAGGTATTAAGTCATAATCAGGGTACCTGTTTGTGTGTTTGGTTGGTCTGTGTGTCCAGTTCTTTCTCCAGATCCTCTTTCTCAGACTGCAGTCGGCTAACCTCTGCACACAGTTCTGACACCTGTCCAATACACCAAACCCTCAGCACACACATCAGCATTCAGCTTTTGTTTAGAAGACGCATTCAGGTAAGCTCTTTTATACTAATACACTGTTCTTTCCACTTACTTACACTACTGACAAAACTGAAGCTGGGAAAAAATAAAACTATGCAAATTTTGGAGCCACTGTCTTTACTTTGAGTCAGACCTGAGCATTGAGTGCGTCCCAGTCGCTGTGTGTGACCAGCCGGTGTCCAGCAGGTGGCAGATAAATGGCCTCAGGCACCAAAGTCCCAGTGGATACAAGAGAGTCTGTGTCATCTTGAGCATGAGGTTTCCTGGGCAGTGACGGTGTGTCTAATGAGAAGGATGACAGCGATGCAGAGTCACAATGATGAAGTGAAAAGAAGCCGTCTGCTGTGAGCGGCGCCCCCTCCTCCAAGTCTGCAACCTGCCCCGGCCTCTCTGGTGACGGCGGCAGGTCACCGGCTGTCGGGACAATGCTGGAGGATGCTGGAAGTTCTGCGTCAATCCTTCCTTTTTTTCCACTGATCTGAGATACAGAAAGTTTGGGGTAAACACCATGGATAAAGCTCAAATCAAACCAATGATTCGACAAATTTTCCCACCGACCAGGTTTTGTCCGCTGGCTCTCCTTGAGTCGGGGTGCTGTGATTGCAAACCTGCGATCCTGGCTTCATACTGTGCAGCAGTCTCTGAAAATCACAATCAAAACACAGTAGTTTAGCTGTAGGCATGGGACCACTAAGCAGTCGTTTCACCTCTCATCCAAAAGGTTTCCTCAGTTTAAAAGTGAAAGAACTACATCTGCTATAGTTTTATCATGTAAAAATGTATTGTATTAACATCAATTCATAACACGACACAAACATGAATATCACTAATCTATCACTAGACTATACACTATGGATTTGTGTTTTTAAAATTATATTACATATGGACTACCCTATTACAGGGAGCATGTCTCAACCGGGACAGATACTGACCTCTGAGGGCCTCCTGCAGAGACTGGATTTCTTGATCACATTGTTTTTGCAGTTCTGCTAGTTCCTCTTGTTTGCTTAGCTCACAGATTGTAGCCACACCCTGCCAGTGCTCGACCTGTGCTCTGCACTCAGCCAGCTGGGCCTGCAGGTCTGTCCCTGAAAATGAAAGACGTAAATGCAGGCAAGTGGTTTATGCTCATTTGGACTTTGTGAATTAGGATGGAGCCATAACAAGAGTATTCCTGATGTAAGATGAAAATGATAAAGTGAAGTTATGTTAAAAAAAAGTTTGTCATGTTTTTGCTGTGCTGTAATGCTGATCTATAAACTGTGAACCACCATTTGGCACTGTCAGACAGCAGATGCACATGTGAATTAGTTATCTTATTGCTGATAAGGTTAAGGTTGTGACACATTAAGAGCCAATACCGTACAAGTCTTAAGAGCTCCGACTTTTACATAGCATCATGAACACACCAAAACAAGTAATGCAACTAAACAATAGGCATGAACTAAACTCTCTCGACTACGTGAACTAATAAGCTAAAATGTTAGCTCAGGTCTAGTTCAGAGCACTTAGGTCGCTTTTCTTTCAGTGTGAAGAAAACTATTCATCACAAAACCCACAACACGAACAGGTGTCAGTGAAACTAGCCGCAGTCAGCTGAGCCAATCCCGTTAGATCAGAAGGAGATTATGTTCAACACTAAACAACAATATTTGTACCTGTATCCTCTGCCTTTGAACTCATCTTCCCGCACACAGGAGTTCAGCTCCGCCGAGGCTTCAGAGATAAACTAACTCTACATAAAATACAAGAAATACGCCGAACTCATTTTGCACAAATACCAAGGATTTGGCATGAAAATGAAACGCAGAGTGTCAACTTCAGGAAACAACTTTCCCCGGTCTCTGCCTACGGAAATGACGTTCACGTCCTTCCTGTCCACTAACGCCTTTCCAGAGGCTAAAGTCTGATAATAATCCATGGCTATTGGCGTAAACCGGTCACTTAAACTTCTCAGGTTCAGTGAAAAGACACGGCAAGCAACAGGTGCTGCTGCAGCTATTATTACTTATAAAAGACATTATTCTTGATTTTAAAAGTTGAAAAAATAATCTGTATTATAATTTGCATTATTGTTTAACAACTAAAGACTGCATTGAAAGCCCTCTGAACAGACACTCAATTTATAACCTACATGTTCAATGAAAATACTCTAAACCTTAAAAAAAACAAAAAAAAAACACGCTAAGTCTGAGAACTACAGCTGAAAATTTCTGCATTCTTGGAATTGGTTTGTCTTGACTTTCATTCCCTTTGTCTTATTAGAATCTTCGTTTTGATTTTTATTTCCTCAGTGTCATTTGATATTTAGAAAGGCATGCTAGCCATCCAGATTCAGATGAAGAAAATAGAGAATAGAGCTATGAATTTAATACAAAAATACAAGAGAAAGAACAGGTACAACTGTGTATGATCTTGTTTTAAGTTCTAGTAATACTAAATTACTCCATTTCAAAAAACAACTGCTTTGTTATTGATAACACTTTAATCATTTATTAACGTTGTTAAAAACATGTCACATGTGAAATACAAAAGTCTGAATTACTGCTAAAGCATGCACTAGCTGGCACTCAATAGCAATTTCATTATAGTGTGTTATATTTGAGCAATCAACATAGTACCAAACACAATCATTTCTTCTATGTACTGGAAAAAAAAAAAAAAGGTATAAAAAGCTGGTGAGACATTTTAACCAACTCATGTAAGCCAGTGCTATTTTCCATATAATTTGAGTGATATTATAAATAACTTCAAGATTTAAATAGTTTAAGTGGTCTTCTTACATGGGAAAGAGACAGAACACATGTATAAAAATATCAGTAACAAAGGTCCACAGTGATCTGCAGGCAATGTGGCTTATGTTTGATAGTACTTAAGACAGGGTTTTAAGTCACACAGATTTAAACCTTGATCAAAATACTAGAGTTTGGTCCCCCATTAAACCAGAATGTTTTGCATAGTGTCTTCATCTTTACATATCCATGTCGTGATCACTGACACTCTGTCGCAGGTATTCTTCATAGAGCTTTTTCTAGATTAAAAAAAAAAAGAAAAAGAAAAGACAGATACAGTTATTTACACACAACCATAGTGTTATATTGGTACTAGTTTTAGAGTTACACAAATTTACCTTTTTGGTCTTGACCACCTCCTGAATGTATTCAAGCTTCTCTTGCAGTTGCCTTCTCTGTTTACCCGACAGAGTTTGTTGGGTCCTGCAGGGATTAATAACAATAGAAAGGTTTGAAATGAATATTCTAAACCAAAACAGAGGAGGTGTTAGTATCAAACTCTTACTTGAAGCAGAACCGTGAAACTATGAGAAAGAGAAAAGAGAGGAAGATGAGCCCTGCGCAGACATACAGCTGGTGCTCCGCAGACAGAGTCTCAAATACCCGTACCACAGGGGCCTGTGGATCACAACAAGACAATTAAAACCAAATGGCTTTTTACACTTACTTGATCCAGTGACTAAGCTCTAGATTAGAAACTCACCAGGTACAGTGAGAGTGATTCAGTTCCTTCAGTGCCCAGTGCCATTTCCAACATCTCCTTGGACAGTGTACCCAATACCAGTAAGGCCATGAGAGCCAGCGGGACGCTAAAGCCAAGCAGAGTGAGGAAGCAACTCTGACAGCGTGCCCGACGGTTCTCCAAAATAACCTGCCTGTAATAGGAAATATTCATCAATATTTTTAGACGCTCAATTGTAAAATAACTTGTCTTACACTGAATTTTACCCGTGTGAGCATCTGAAAGACATAATGGGGTATTACACTTTACACAGTAATTGTGTCATACCTATCGTTAGTGAGTGTATCAGTGATGGCCTCGCTGATAAGTTCACAGTCTTTCTCCAAAGAGTTAAGTGTATTCTGAACAGTCTGGTTGATTGTTTTTTCAATTGCACGACACACTTCCTCAATCTGGTTAACACAGCGACTTGGCTGAAATGTATTCGAAAGAAGTTACGTACATAAGGTGGCCTAAAGAAAACAGCTAAACAAGATTATACAAGATTTAAAAACATGATTTAACAATTACCTTATTTGAATTAGGAATGTAGATTGTGGGCATGTCAAAACCACATTTGTTGAGTCCTGGTCGCTTGCAAAGTTCCTGGACAATCTGCATCATTACTCTCTACAAAAAATGTAGTACACCAGTCACAGAGAGAGGTATCCATGCATGTACATTTATAACATTCTACACAGCTATGGAAATTAAGCAAAGCAAATGTTTCTTGTTTGTGCGTACCTGTCTGTCAGACTCTCCCCCGGCTTCATCAGCCTTACTCAAGTAGAAACGCAGTCGATCCCCATGTTTCTCATTCAAGCTCTCAACAATATTGAGAGTTCTTTTGCATAGAGCCTGACCCATGGGGTCAAAAAAGACCAAAATCAGGTCACAGAGATCACCTGCAAACAATGGAGATATTTTACAAAGATTTAATTTCACAAGAAAATACTGATCATTGACATGCATCACAAGTTAATGGAAACACTTTCACCCAGCAACAAAATTCCAAAACATGGTTTGATAATGTTGGTGTGTGGCAATTATTGTCAGTAAAACATAATTTACAAAGCATGTGTTAGTATAAGGGATTCAAAACAAATCCAGAATAACAACCAACAAATGTATTAACTAACTGACCCAGCCAAAGAATAACCTCATCCACGTCAAAGGGATACTTCATGTCACCATCCACCAGCCCTGGTGAATCCACAAATGTCACCAAGCTGAAGCGTTTCTGTCGTGATGTGCAGATCTCTGTGCTCAGGTACTCTGAGACACCTGGGCATAAAATGTCAGAGAATATCAAAAAAATAAATGGAAGGTAAAACAGAGGTGGCCTAATGTTTCTGAAAATGCTCAGTTCCACACAGCACAGGGACTGCCTAACCTTTAAACTCTTGCAGTGGCTTGAAGTGCGGATACAGATGGAGTGTAGCATTTCCCTAAAACAAAAACACAAATAGACATATGAAGCTTGCTAAAGTCAGGGCACAACAAACTTTAAATGGATTTTAATTGGATCCATTAAGATAATTGCCTTTTTTAAAACATAGTTATACTGACTGTGAGTGACTCTCTCTTGCGGCCACTTGTAACAAAATTGAATCCTTGAGTTTCAATGGCCACCCCAGTGCGCTGAATATGTTCTTCTACATACCTATTTAGAAAGAAAGAATGTCTCAATGCTACTAACAAATTAAACAGCAAAGATTGACAAAACATTGCAACTTGTGTCAAATGCTGCTGGAGTGTTTGACCTTGTGTTTTTCATAAAATTATTTTATTTACCAGTTGATAAAGGAGCTTTTTCCGGCTGAGTGGTTACCCATCAGCATTACAGTAATCTTTTTCCTCGGAGCCAACAACTTCACACCAACAGATTCTGCCACTGCAATAAGCCCTAAGAACACAAAAATAGAGCAAAATGACGACAAAGTACACACATGTTCATTCATAAATCTGTTTAAATTGTTGCTTAAAGGTGATAATAAAGCCTTAAAAATATAACTTTTAACACACACTACAGTGTTCAGTCTTGTGTTTAAGTCAACATTTACAACACTGAAGGCATATAGCCATCTTTAGTTAAACAAAGAACCATTTTCAAAGACTATTAAACTTATATTGTCTATCAACTTTACCTAAACTTATTACTAAGGCTTTCATCGCAGGCTGTTACTTTTTAGCAAGCTAATTGTTAGCCTTTAGCACAAAATCCAACACGCGCTAGTATCAGTGGTTAGCTCAAAAATAGTATGGTGAGATAAAGCATTAATAAGATAAGATTATAATTTGACTGCTCTGTGTTGTGTAACTTTGGTTTGTAGCAGTGTGTGGTGCACTCACCACTCTCAGGATCCGTGTACAGCTGATGACAATCACGCAAAATACGCTCATCACAGGACACACTGCCAGATATCGAGTCTGCATTTGCGGCATTTCGGCTCTTAATTTTCCCAGACATTGTTGGTGATGATATCAAACCTTAGGAAAGATCTGTTGAAACTTGCGAAGCCCAAGAGTAACTGAAATAGCTAAAGCAAAAAGCCGGCTAGCCTCATTTGAATCACCCCGGTCCGGTAAGAAGACGTAGCACAGCCACGTCGTCAGCTAAAATGCAGTTTAGCCGCAGGGAATTATGGGTGATGAAGTTTCTAGTAATCAATACAAGTCTACTACATCTTATGTTATTAAAGTATTTTTATTTATTCATGGTGGACATTAAAAAGTAATCACAACACTTTCAAAGATCAAATGTAAGCACCCACAATGTGAACAGTTTCCTATCAGCATATTTGGTCATATGAGAGATTCAGTGCAATATTAGATCATATGCAACTTTATAAACTACACAATGAAATTAAAGGATCTCACTGGATATGGGTGGATGATTCATGCTAGGTTATATGTATGATTACAAGAACCAACATGCATACTTCATATCACCTTACTTTACTTTTCCTTTACTCTCTCAAGCATCAGTCCTTCACTATCACACTGTTGGTGTGATGAATAAATTAGCATAATCGGTACCAACAAGTATGTTGGTATTGAGCCACTGAGCAGCACTTACCACCTTGTATAAGAATTCACCAAATTAATTTATCACAAAATTAAAAACTTTGATGATAATTAGATAAATTATAAATCCTCCTCCGCTTAAATCTATATTCTAGTGCATATGCGCACTGATATAACTTTTTGGAGGCAATAGAAACATTCATAGAACACAGTTGCTTTCAGAGCAGAAATTGTGAAACAATTCCAATTATTTTTTCACATTTGATTCAAATAACATCCCTTGTTACCAGTGAGCATTCCTCTCTTTGGCAACTAGCTCCAGGAAAGATGAATGGCTCGCATAGAGAGGGAAGGACGAGTCAACATCAACCCATTGCACTTGTCCTGCATCATCACCAGCTTCCAATGGCAGCTCACTCACACTATTGCCTACAGCACAAAAAGAGAGGCCTTACTGGTCTTGAACACTTTAGTTTCCATGTTCTGTTACAGAAAAGCATTTATTCTTGTTTTAACACATGAGGTTGTTCAAACGATATAAAGATATGTAAAAACATATTTCAACTGTGATGACATTTTTGATACCTGACTCATCATGGAAGTTGACTGCAACCGTTTCCATCCAAGCATTGTCTGTATTTCGAGGATCATCCACATACCCTTTAAAAACCTGACAAGGTAAAACCATTTCAATAAACATTTTAATAAATACCATTTGTCCTCAGTTTTAAGTGTCTATACAAATTTCAAACATCAGTTCACCTGAAACCCAGTCGACTTAAAGAGCTGGGTTATACGCCCATGGATTTTTGCTTTCTCTGACGCTGGAAGTGCCAGAGAATTCAATGCTTCTTCTGAGAACTCCCGCTGCAGTGTAAGAGAAACCTGTTCCCCTGGATCAACCATGCCCTACAAAAAAACCCAAAAAACTTATAACTATAATTTGGCTTGTGTTGGGGCTTATTATTGGGCTAATGCATCTTTTTCATCAACTTTAGCCACTTTTCATCAGGGCCTGACACACACACATACACACTCAGAGAGAGTCTCATGGACAGGTTCATGGCCATGCTAGTAAAGTGTGGTCAGAAAAGGACTGACGACAGATCTCCACTGCAATGTTGTACTAAAGCTCTATCTCAAACAGCTCTGGGGTGGTCACCCCCTCTGCCCCCGTGCACACTCTACTACTGGAAACTTTATATGACACTTAAAACAGTTCAAAACTGAAAATAGGAAGGAAATGTGAAATCACAAACCCCAGGAATTGCCCATTCCCCACAGTCCTTCCTCTTAATAGACACAAACTGCAAAATGGGCCGTTTAGAGACTGAGTGATTCATCTTGGCTCCTTTTGCATCAACTTTCCATCTACAAAACAATTACACCATCAGACAACCTTAAAAAAAACAAAACAGCAAAATATTTTTGAAGGACTAGAAAGTTACCTGGTGACAATGGGATCTGCTGCGTGATTCGGCCCCCATCGTCCAAGCAGTCCCCTGCCTGTCACCCCTGTGCGCCCACGAGGATTTCTAAATGCAAAAAATGTTCTAAAAACTTCTGACCAGAAATCTCAGTCACTGACATCATTCAGTGTACATTATATGACAAAGTGAAATGCCGTAAATCTTACTTAGGTGTAGTTTCACACGTGAAGTAAAATGTAAAGATTATGTTCAAAGTTGAAAGATATATTCAAAAAAGATTGGTTTGAATTTTGTCAAATTAATAAAATGCCTATAAATCAACTTACAGTGGCTTTCCATTTTCCATTTCGTAGCTGCCTTCAAAGCTTCTCCGGTCAACATTACCATCAAGAGTATTGAACTTTGGTGAAAAGGTACTGCAAAGGAGTCGTCATCAATAGTTAGATCAGCAAACCAATTAATACTTTTGATGTTCCTCACAACACATTTTACATCCATCCTCATTCATCTGTCAGTTAAAAAGAACATAACAACGTACATAATGCTCACCCAATATCAGGGTCAGCCCATTTTGGCTTATTTGCTACAGCAGGATTAGTGTAGCTGACAGGATGGTACTCTAGCCAGTTCTTACTCCACTCCACTTTGTCATCAGGCACAGGGAATCGGTTGATTTCTGACCCAGGATACTGAGGACACCTGGACTTTATATGATGTACTGATGTAGGTGCCATGTTTTGAAACCCAGTGCTGTAATAGTAACAACTGGTTGTGAAAGGTCCAAAAATTTTATTAGCTCTAAATGGATCGCCAAGTGAGCAGGGGATGGCAGACCTGCAGAGAAATAAAATATAACACATCAGTGAGAAAATGTTTTTGTCTTTCTAGAGCTGTATGAATCTGACATACCACACAAATGCAAGATAAACACAGTGTGAGAATTGATCTCATTACAATTTAGTATTGTATATGAGAATAGGTAGTCTCTATTTTGCTACATAACATTGTGCCAAATTTTGCACTACCTGATACAATAACAGTTTTTGCTTTACTTGTTGTTATTAGCTTATTTTATGATCAAGAGGTGGGCTTTCTATGGGCCCCTGTGGTGCTCCACTGTGAATAGTTACATTCCTGAAAATATCATGTAATTGGAGCGCTCTCTTATTAGACTGAAAAACTGGCACTGGAGCTAAGGCTACTAAGTAAAGTAGCATGAAAACGGATGGTGTGGTTTCTTCCAGGTAATACATTCTTGGAGTAACAATTTGCTTTTCTCAAATTAAAAAAAAACAAGAATGTATTTCATTTCATATCCATACCTAATTCCAGAGCTGTAGACGTGAAAAGGGAATCCAAAAAGCCCAAGCACTAGACGAATGTGCCCAACCCAGGTTCGTCGCAGTGATAAATGTAGCATTGAGCCTGATAGAATTAAAAAAAGAGCTTCAGCATGAAGCAGCAACAGTGGAATAACCAGGAAGTACGGTAACAGCGTGATGACGAAATTAGAGGGCGTGGTTAAAGTGGGATAGTTTCCATGGAGCTGAAATTCATGTTCCGTGAATCCCAGTCAACCCAGTGAATCCTATCCCTCAAAATGCTGTGATGAGGAAATGGGTAAGAGAAAGTAAGATGAAATGTTTTTGTAACATAAAATTATCAACAACAAAACATTTTATAGGTAAAAAAAAACCATATCAATTAAAAGCATAGCATGGTATTGTAGCTACTGATTAAACAACAAAGGTATGGGGTGGAAGATGCAACTTTCTTCAATGCTTCGTGCGCATTGTGATTTACTGTCCGTACACAAGCATAAGCAGTTCAGCGGCAGAAACGTCCTGACACAACGCTAAAAGTAAACATGACTTTATTAAACAGACTAGTAAACAGGTGGGGATTTAAGGCACACTGGGTATCACGAAGGAAAGTCGATAGTATTGTGCATTCGAGAGTATTTTCTTGTCAAAACAGGCATCATGTAAGACGTTTCGACACGCCCACTCATGCTCTCTGCATGTTTATTGTGCAGGTTGCGCTTGTTTCCAGTCACAAATGGACGAAGAGGCGGTGCCATGGGTCCAGTCATGGTGTAATTGCGTGACACCGCCCCAACCAGTCACGCTAATAAACAAATCTAACGCACTTCTGTTACCGTAGTGTGGCACGCGCATTTACGCTCGCTGCTGCAACCAAATCCGCACTTACGTACCAAATCCACTTTATTCTTGTGTCGGGAAAAAGAGAGGCCTGTCGAGTCTTTTTCTCTCGCCTAACAACAGCAAGTTGAACGCTCAGAGGGACAGTGACTCGCGGTAAGAGCAGTAGAGGTCCTTAGTGTGAAGCGAGAGGAAGAATGGCGGATCCGAGCAGCACAGCAGCACCAGCGCTGTTGGAGCCTGCGGCCCCCACCGCTCCTGCTGCCGAGGCAGGACCCGTGGCGCAGGATGGGGCCCCTGGAGCCGCGGGGTCCAAACCAGCTTCCGAGATTGTTAAGGGCCAGGTTTTTGACGTAGCCCCCCGCTACACTAACCTGTCGTACATTGGAGAAGGGGCTTATGGGATGGTGTGGTAAGTAGCCTAGTGTCTGTCCGTGTTTGTGGCCGTAGTAGTATCAATCAAAATGCTAGCTACTTAAGTAGTAAGTGAGTAAATGTTAGCGAGCCAATCTGTTGAATTCAACACGTGTTGTCTGTACACGAGTTCATGATTTATGTGTTTACACGACCGCCTGGGACAACATTTTGATACAGGGAGTAAATCAGGTTAGCTGACTACAGGCGTGGCTATGAGCTTTACAGGAAACAAGATCGAGGCTGATGGCTCGGGACCTAGTTTGGTATTGCACAGCATTATTTTGCAGGCAGCATTTTACGACTGATATACAAGTCATGTGCCATAACAGTCACTGTCTTTATCCATTAATCTCCCAATATCCCCAATAATCACGGTCAAGCTGAAATGTAGTGTCAAAACATTGATCCTGCAGAAAAGGCTGCAGCAGAGCATATAGCGAGGCCTGTCTGATTATCTCTCTCAGTCATCTGCAGCCGTGTGTGGACACGTCCTGTGGCACGACTACAGTTGTTTTAATGAATGCCAAGACATTTTTATTTGGACTGAAAAATCAACTCTATGTACCTTATGAGTGCTTAATGTCTTCGTTCACAAACACCCGACTATTTTACACGTGTATGTTTTGTGTGTATCTTAAGTGCCATGTGATTGCCTGCTGGCACATTGTTAAAAGACAATTTAGTCATGATAATTCAAGGGAACAGGCTGCATGTAAAGGTCACAGTGCTTTACCCGCTGAAAATAGTTTAAGTATGTCAAATTAATTTGTTTGCAATGTGCTATGCAACAAAAGAAAGTTTGAGATGTAATTTTACTTTTTTCTGATTTTTCTCATTTTAAAAATTGTATGAAGTATTTTGACATGAGGTATCACAGGTCAGACTTCCGTCTCTTGTGTTCTCATCTGTACTCCTTCGTACCACATCACAGCCATAAACAAGTTTTGCTGCGTCTCGACAGTAACAACAATCTGCAACGCCCTTTAAAAGCCTTGTGTCAGCCCATTTTCTGATATCATCATTGTGTGTGAATTGTGCAGTGTGTAATATGAGACATGTTTTGTGCTTCTTTCCTCATCCACTCTATACAGCTCTGCCACGGACAACTTGACAAACCAGCGTGTAGCCATAAAAAAGATCAGCCCCTTTGAGCACCAGACATACTGCCAACGCACGCTGAGGGAAATCAAAATCCTGCTCCGTTTTCACCATGAGAATATCATCGGCATCAATGACATTATCAGGGCACGACATATTGACAACATGAGAGATGTGTATCCTTTCATGGTTGCAAAAAATGATATTGCAGCATTTGTCTACATGCTTTTATAGTCTGTTGCCTATTATTACAGTATAATAGTTTTACTTTTGATCATGTTTGGGTATTTCTTACATAAGTAATTGAAGCTATTGGACATGCAATGTGCAATATTGCAATGACAATGTAAAGAAATGCATCAAGATCACTGCCTTTTTAATTTATTGCACTATAATTTAAGAGGGTTGTTAAGATAGATAAATCCAGTGCTTTTTCTAGTTCAGTATTTATCTGGCAGTCTTAGTTACAGTGGTTTACAAGGCAACTATCAGTGGACTGTAGACACAGCAGGTCAGCCATTTGTTAATAATGCGTACTTGTACTGACCCGCCCAGTCCTTCTATCAAACCCTGCTTTGTCTACCAGAAAAGCAGAGGAGACGCACCATTCCCTTTTTCTGTTATTTTGTTTAAAATCTCTTTTAAGGGCAGAAGTTATGTGCATTTGCAACATTTTCTGCAATAGGACTGCAATATGCAATATGTTGAAAAAATCCATGGCTATTGCTATATCAACATGCAATATGCATAAAACTAGAGACAACTTAAACTGCAGTCATGTTTTTTGTTGTTAGGCATGTCAATATATTTTACAAATTAAATTAATACTGAGGTAAATATTGGATAAATACAAATTAGATGGGGGTCTACTATCGTTGAGCTCAGTACCTCTTCAAAACCTTTTTTTTTTTTTTTTTTATGAAATAACTTTAAAAACAGGCTTTATAAGTTAAATAATGGAGTTACACAAAGGTTCAGCTGCTTTTTAAAGAGATAAGTGTATTATTATATGCAAATTACACTTAAAAGAACAATGCTATTGTGCTCTTGAAGCATAAATGTATATTTGGACATCAATAAAGTTTACATTCTGGTGGAGGTGGGATATACTATCACTGCTTTCATCCTTGACCCAAGCATTTTTCAGCTACATTGTGCAGACTCTGATGGAGACAGACCTGTACAAGCTGCTGAAAAGCCAGAGACTGAGCAACGACCATGTCTGCTATTTTCTCTACCAGATTCTGCGGGGCCTCAAGTACATCCACTCAGCTAATGTGTTGCACCGTGACCTCAAACCCTCCAACCTGCTCATCAACACCACCTGTGACCTCAAGGTGAGTGTGGGTCTGAACAGACAAACTGTAAGCTCATAAAGTTATGTTGTCTACAGCAATTTGTGAGACATAGCCCATCAGTAAATCTAAATAAAATATTACTGTAATACTTTGATGCATAAACATAAAGACGAGCATAGTGAAAGCATAAAAATCTGCAAATTATTCTAGTTTTCAACAATTAAAAGTAAAAATCTGAGGAATGTTCAATATAGGTGGTGAATTGACCTTGGCCTTTCTTAGGCCGTTATGGCTCTCGCTGAGTTGAAACTTTACTTTCCATGTGATTGAGACATTTTAGCCTGGGGCGTGTTTCCCTTGTAACAAACACCTAACACACATAGTATTTGTGAGAACCAAGAAGATCCACGCACTATAAAGAATAGTTTTCCTTAAATTTATTGAAAAAGGAAATATGTAGGTAATTACTGCCTGTGAATAATTACTGGAAACCAGAGCAGAGCTGGATGAGGGGGTTAGCATGCTAACGCTTCTATCGAGACAGATCTCCATGGTAACTTGCGCTTCACAGCAAGTTCCAGATAGAGGGTAGAAACATGGCCCATGAACCAATCAGCAGTCAGCAACAAGCCAGTGTGGCAGAGGAACAAAGAGCTGCTAGGGGTATGCAATAAAGTCTCAAAACTTGATTATAATATATCAAGAAATTCTGTGAGAACAATATAAATGACAATATAATAGTACTTAACACTGTATTGGGTATTTCTGTATTTCTGGATGTGGAGCATAGTTCTTGTTCATGAGTATTTTATGACTTGTGTGCTATATTGTTGATATTATGAGTTGATGGGGCAGTAGCTCAGTAGGTAGAGCTGGGCGTCCAATAACTGGCAGGTTGGTAGTTGGATTCCCGCTCCCTCCTGTTCATACTGTCGTCGTGTCTTTGGTCAAGAAACTTCACCCACCTTGCCTCCAGTGTCTGTGACTCTGGTGTATGAATGTGTGAGTATGTTTGGTGGTGGTCGGAGACGCCGTATGTCTGCCACGCCTCTGTCAGTCTGCCCCAGGGCAGCTGTGGCTACAGAGGTAGTTCACCACCACCAGTGTGTGACTGTGGAGTGAATGAGTAATGGACCCAATTGTGAAGCGCTTTGAGTTATGAAAAAAGCGCTATCCATTATTATTAATATTATTTTTGACAGTTTTTTATCACCAGAAATTATATAGGTGTTATCATGGGCAATTTGATATAGCACAGCCTAAGTGTCTACATATGCAGCAGATGGCTTTTATGTTTGAATGCATGTTTTTACCTAGTATTAAACTTTTTAACATAAATGCCTATCAAGGGTTGTCATAGTATAGTATGCATATTGTATATGCTTTTAAACAGTGGCAGGTCATTTGTCAATAAGATTTTGTCTGCATTTGAAGATTTGATAATAGGAATCAAATTTACCCTTCCTGTTTGGTTAGTGTGTATGTGTGGTTCATTTAGTCTATAGTGTTGTTCATTTTGCACACTAATTTTGTGTAATTTGTGTGTTAGTCTTTATGTTGACAAATCTCTGGCCTGTCAGTGTGATTTGTCGTTTAGTGCTAAAAGCTCCATGGAGAAACCTTGGGTTAACTGTTTGAATTGGATAACCCGCTTTGTAATACTACTTGGACCACAAATTGGTCTTTTTGGCTTTTTGGCAAACCTGATAGATGAGACAAATCTAGGGTAGGTTCAACTGGTTATGTAGTGCAGTCTCTTTGTTTTTTGTCACAGGGCACTAATGTGAGCTCTAGGCAGTTAGCAATAAACCTCTGGATTAGGTGATCATGTGGGTAGAGTAAGAAACAAAGCTAGCATATGTTGTAGTGGCTCAGATCAGGGACATTCCTTTGAGGACAAAACAATGTGTGTTTAATTCTAATCCCTATTGCCATGACGTGTTTCATGTACTCATATAACTTATATATTTGAAATGTTATTGCCTTGAGAAATTTGAGAAACATTTTTATCAAATAAAATGAGATCAAGTTAAATATAAAGTACTTATAAAGGATTCCCAAATACATAAAGCATATGAAAAATTTTTGTCACACTTTCATCCTGATGTCATCATTTTGTTTTCAGATCTGTGACTTTGGCTTGGCCCGGATAGCAGATCCTGAACATGACCACACAGGTTTTCTGACCGAATATGTGGCTACGCGTTGGTACAGAGCTCCAGAGATCATGCTCAACTCAAAGGTATGTGTTTGGGCCAAGAAGATGGAGTCTACTTCATGATAAAAATGGCTTTGTTCACCGCTGCAACTATTTATGTCTCAGGGCTACTCAAAATCAATTGACATTTGGTCAGTGGGATGCATCCTAGCTGAGATGTTGTCCAATAAACCGATCTTTCCTGGGAAACACTACTTGGACCAGCTTAATCATATATTGGGTATGATTCAAAATAAACTTTTGTTTAAAGTGTAGAAAGCAGCAAACGTACAATGGATGTATTTTTTGCAGGCGTACTTGGTTCTCCATCTCAAGAAGACCTGAATTGCATTATTAACATGAAGGCACGAAACTATTTGCAGTCTCTTCCTGAAAAACCCAAGATTCCTTGGGAGAAACTTTTCTATAAGGCGGACTCTAAAGGTACCATGATGTTTTTATATGTATAGGTGGAGGCCGTAGAGGACTTTGTTTCCCACACAAACTAAAGACTTGTGTGATCTATCATACACAGCCTTGGACCTGCTCGGCCGCATGTTGACCTTTAACCCTAACAAGCGCATCACTGTTGAGGAGGCTCTGGCACATCCTTACCTGGAACAGTACTATGACCCCACAGATGAGGTGATGTAGCAAAAAATCATATTATTATTACTCTGTAATAAATAGGTGTTCTGGATGTAAATATTTACTGCAATAATGTTAGAGATAGGTTATGTTTCTAAACCATGAGCCATACTGCACCGTGCTGGGCAGCCTCTTAGCATTGTCGGGAATGCAATTAGTCTGAAGTTTCTTTCGTGGCTCAGTCTGAGAGAGGGTAAAGAATTTAATCACGTCTTGCTTTATGTAAGCACAAAGGTGAAAGTCTGTGGATTACTTCTGAATTTACGGATAATTTTAACTGAATGGCGTGTTGCTTTAACAGCTTAATCACTTCTAATTCATTTTGTTTTTGTCATATACCACTGACATGCTTGTTCTTTTTGCCATTCTTTAAGCGTAACAAATGGGACCACAAAAGCTGGTCTATAGATTAGACTAGACTATAGACTTGCTATCACCGTGTTGCCCTGATGAATTACTGCACTAATGCAACTCTATATTGTGATGTGTGGTTAGGTCTTTACCGTAGTGAGTATTTCAATAATTCACTTACTAAAAGGGTTTTTATTTGTGCTTGCAGCCTGTAGCAGAGGAGCCCTTCACTTTCACCATGGAGCTGGATGACCTTCCCAAGGAGAGGCTGAAGGAATTGATCTTTGAGGAAACGGCTCGTTTCCAAGACAACTACCAAGGCTCCTGAGACTCACAGGTACAGGAAAGGATATGTGCGCAAAGAGTTCTGCTTGTGTAGGCTTTAACTGTGCACAAAATATTGCATAAACCCCACAAAAATACTGTTAATCACCACGGCGTGCTTGACTTTGGTCTGGATGGAGACCACTAGGTGTCAGTCAAGTGTACACCATGCCTTTCTTCAACATGATGTCTCTAAATCTGTTAAGAGGACATTTAAAATACTATTTACATTTTTATATTATATATTTTTGGATAGTATAGGTACACTTGAATCATTTTTTAGTCAATGGAAGAACCAGCCAATAGTCACCCTTTGTTTACAAAATGGAAGCCTCTCTTTTTAAACACCCTTAATTTTCTAAAGTCAGAAAGATTATGAAAATATTACTGCTCTGGGCCAGAACCTTATTTTATAACATACAATATAAGATAAGGTAGAGAAAAAAAACTGTGTCCTTAAAACCAAATTGAACACTGTTATTGAACATTTGTACATTTTAATTTGCAAAATATAACATATAAGGGTACCTTCAGATGTTGTTGTATGTTATGTAATAGTATTTAAAAGTATTAGTATTGCACTAGTATTGTTCACGTGTAAATATACTTTATTTATTATGTTCTTATTTTTTTCTAGCCCTAAAAATGCCACATCTTCAAAGAGTCTTGGAACAAGATGACCCCAACCAACATGCTAAAACAAAAAAGTGCATCAAGAAAAAGAAAAAAAAAACAAGACATATGAACATTTTAAAGTGCTTATCTTTCCATTTTGACTGCAAGAGAGCTGTTTCAGTTTTTTTTTTCTGTGGCTCAGTGGGGTGTAAGAGTCTGTAAAAATGGCCACTTTGGACTCTTCCCCCTCTTACTGCACATTTTGTTTAGTTTTTTCACTTTAATATCCTTTCCCACATGCAGTTACTCACCTCTCCTCACATCCAGTCCAAATCCCTCTTCATCTCTCTTTCTCCTGTCCCAATCCTGTCTGCCTATCGCTCCTTCTCATGTAAACGGACTACTGTATTAACCAACACCGTCGTAACTCTCTTGTCTTGCTCCATGTGAATTACAACCAGAAAAAACTGAGGGCTAAAAGAATAGGGATGTACTGTATATACAAACATACTAAGGGTCTTTTTTTTTTTTTTTTTTTTTTAAGTGTGCTTGTTTCATTTGAGTGTTCAAATCAGTTCAGTTGTGTTTTTGAGGTTTATATTTGCAAGTCATTTTTGAACACTTGATTTTGAAATGGACATTTAATGTTTTTACCAGCATGTTGGCAGGTTTAGAGGTTTCTTTGTGGTAGCTTTTTATTTTCTAAATGGAAATCTGTATGACTCGCATATGAATGCATGCATTCCTGAAATTTACCAAAGTGGCATAGAGAAGCAAGGAACTTGGCCGAGGAGGAACTATGGAGTATAATTTGTTGTACACACAATTTTTCAAGCAGACCTTTATTAAATTGCACCACATTATAAGAAAAAAACGCCTCCAGAATTTAGTTCCATTTACATATTTCCTTTTCATTGTTTTAGCCGTATCTGTTATAACATTGCCAGCAATACCATCTGTGACAAATTCTGACTTGAACATGATAATTTATTTGGAAGAAGTATCATGCTTTTTATTGCAAACATCAAGATGGTTTGACGCTCATTTAAAGCTGGTGCTTTAATACATTCCCAAATTACATTCCTTATGAGGGTGGCATCAGCTGCCTGCGTTTTTGCACTGTGTTCTTCTGCTGCTGTTTGCCCCAGGTCAGCTGAACCGTATGGAGTCAGACAAGCATGCAGGCCAGGGCTTTACCTATCTAAAATACACCAGTGCAATTTCCGCCAAGATCTATAGTGGCTTGTACTAAAACAGCACAGTATTTCCTATGACTACTGAGTAAACTACATTAACACAGCACCAAAATCTCATATTTGTATTTCTCCCAGTTTGCTCCCCTCTGCCGACTTTCTTTTGGATTCTTCTTTCCTCTTTCTGTTGCCTGTGTGCTACTTCTTTGTGTTTATTCAATATTGTCAGTAATTTGCATGCAAGTATGTCTCTTTTTCCCTATCTGTCCATTTGTCCCTTACAAACAGCTCAACCTTTACGACTGTACTACTCGCTGCTCGGTCAGACACCAGCTCAGTCTGCACTACATGTTGCACTGGGACAATAGATAATCCTGGACCAACACATGCACTGGAACCATTTTGGGGCTTAGAAACTGAAATATGGACTATGCTTGCCATGCAGCAACTAATATTTCCTTTTCGAGGCTAGACTTTTCAACTCCAAGCCTGTCATTGGCTGTTTTCCCTGAAGCCATATTGTTATGTGACATCATAAGGATTAATGTAAGGCTTTTTTGGTGGATGCAGTTTTATGTTTCATTCTCCCAACTCTCGCTTTACTCAAAAGGGCTGCTTTTACCCTCTTCTTTCACCTCTGTTTTCTTCTAATCCATATTTTTGACTTTGCTGCCGCTTCCCTTCTTCCTCGATAGAGAAATTCGAGGAGTTGCGAGCTGCAGCGGCCAGTGAACTTGCACCAATCAACAACTCAATCGGCACACCTGCACTTTGTCTCTCCAGCCACGCTCTTGTACCCCTTTGAGATAGTCGCTGTTTTTATCTCCCTTCGTCTCGTTCAGCTTTAAGTTTCTCCTGCTGCGTGTGGCTTTTTTTGTGTGTCTGCAGTATTTATGTCTGTGTTAAAGTATTTGTATATCTGCCCAACAGTAACAAGACGCCAAGACTCTTTATATTATGTGTGTTCGGAAAGTGAGTATCGTTTTCTTCACAGCGTGTGGTTACATTTGCTTTTACATATCGTTTTTCCATCAGTTCTGGCCGACGCGTAACTGGTCAAACACCAGTCATCCAGGCCCTGCTTGCTTTATGTCCAACCTGCCCCCAGACCAAACATCGTACTGGGTAACCATGAGAACGAACAGAGTGACAACTTGCACTTAAACGCACCACTTTTGTTCATTCAGTTTCTCTTGAGTCTAGAGGCCTGTTTTTTTTTTTTTTAAATGGCTGTTCTTATTAATGCTATTGTTGTTATATTGGTGAACTGTTGTATTTTTTTTTTTACATAAAAGGGAGTCAAAAGTTTTGTTTTTTTAATTATCAGGATATTTTTATTTGTGTTTGATTATTTCTCTTACGGAACGTGATTATAATTATTATAGGCAGTGAATTTTTCTCTTTTTTTTTTTTTTCTTATGAGGAATTTTAAAAAGATAGTTGACTGTCAAAGAGATATGAGTTATTGAGGGTTATAGTCTATATATTCTATTGATATTATGAATTAAACAATTAACAAAGACAATTATATACATATTAAATAAAATTTCCTGATACTGGTACAATCTGTTGTAGTTTACTCCTTTCTTTACTTGTGACTGTTGTAACTGCTTTACATTTGAGGCTGATTAAAAAAAATCTAAACCAAAACTTTGAGTACTACCTAGTTCTGCCTGATGTAACTCTTTGAAGACACGTCTCGGCATGCTGTCCTCATTCATCTTCAGCATTCCTCGAGTCACTGTATCAGCAAAGCTCTAATACATGGATGTTTGAAGTAGACATGTATAGATCATTTTCATCAAGCGCGGGGAAAATGCCAGAATGGTGCATTGTGCTGTGCGAACATTTGTGCCGTACTATTGTCACGTTACAGCTTTGTTTAAAATGAACAATACAGTAACACGCTTTGCTGACCAGTAAGTATAGTAAGCACAAATGCCTTAGTTATAGGCTTGTTTTAACTATTTAGACTTGAGGGACAGAGTTATGCACACATTCTCATACCCTACCGCCTTTGTCAAACAGCAATGCCATGCTGCGAATGACTGATTAATCAACATAACACAAAATACACTTTACTGTTTGCAGACTATGCCATGCTAAATGATTGGAAACATTTATTTAAGGTGGTGTTAGGTGAATTGCATTAGTCTTACCCGCAGTTATTGTAAGAGCTTCATTCACAATTCAATCTGGGAAAGCTGGGATATGAATGGCATTTTCAATTATATGTACACAAAGCCATTGGCTGCACAAAAGCTCTCTCCACAAAATGACAGCATTGCCACAGGCAGGGGAGAGGCCAGAGTGAAGAGCTCTGAGTTACAAGCTGGTGCTTTATTAACTGGTTTTTATAGCTCTGTATGTTTCAGGTGCTTTACCAAGGAATAGTTCACACAGAAGACTTGATTTCAATGCAAAGGTGGGATGTGTGCTATTGGTACATTTTCAGTCTTACCTGTTTGTCAGGATTTTCTCTTGCAAAGGGGACGGGGAGCTCAGGTAAAGCAAGACAGCAAGAGTATCCAGTTGTGTTGAAAGTTTGGGACCTTGTGTTATTGCAACAAGGACATTCTTTTGTGGCAGCTGGAGCTTTAGCAGTGCGTCTCACGAGCCTTCTTTGGTTTGCGTGAGTTCATCAGGACGGGATGAGTCTTCTTTACTTCATCCTCCCGGCGCTGGGTGGATACACTCTCACCTCATTATACCTGCTCAAGAACCCCCATGTTCTGCACAAGAGAAAACGTACCGCCTTCTATGCCAGGCACATATCCCACAGGGGAGGTAAGGTGTTTGAGGGTATCACAAATCCAGCTGACAATTGAAGTATAGTTATATTGAGAAACGTCAGTATATGTATTGTACATTGTGGGGGTTCTCCTGGTGCTATTGTCAAAGCTGACCTCTGATTTGTCACTATAGGATGTGGAGAGAGAATAGAAAGTACAATGGAGGCATTTACAAAGTGAGTACAAAAACCAAAGGTAGATGTGGCACAGGTGAAAACTTTTCCTAGTATACAAATAAGCGTCTTTTAACATAAAAAGGAAATGAGTAACAAACACAACACTTGGTTTGGCTGAAGGGTTTTTTTTCAAGCTTCTAGCCAAACTATTGTAAGAATCCATTCATAATGTTATCTTTTCATGTTACCCTCAGTTATGAAAAAAATGAAGTAGAACCACTACATTAAATAAACTGTCCTAGGGAAAAACTGTAATATTGTTCAAACTTACATGTTGGCAATGATTAACTTTGCCGTCTCCATTTCTGCCTCAGTGCTGTGGAGCAGGGCACGCAGATGCTGGAGCTGGACTGCCACTTGACACATGATGGACATGTGGTGGTGTCACATGACGAGAACCTGCTGAGGCAGACGGGCCACGACGTCACCATTTCCTCTCTTAACCTAAAGGTGCAAACACAAATGTGCAAGACAGCTGACTGAGAACTGAGGCCATGAGATTATGATAGACAATATCATCAGTTATGCCACCACTCACATTATTTTTACTTTTTTTCAAATATACTGTTAATCTGGTAAAAACACAATGCAATTAGCCTAAATACAAAATAATTAAAATAGAGGTCAACGCTGGGACAGTAAAAGCTAATCTCCTGAAATTCAAATCAGAATCACTTGTCTTCCGTGTTTTGAATGTAGCCAAAATGTTTACTATAATCTGTGTTTAAAAAAGAGGAAGGTGTTATGTTCATGGCAATACTTGGAGTCTTCTAAGTAAATGTTTACTTAAGTATTGCTTCACACTATTCTTGACTCACCTTCTATAACTTTTTGAGTAAGCCATTTCTATTGATTTACAGTATGTATTTTGCTAATTAACCCTGATGTTTTTCACTCTTTAGGATTTGCCTTTGTATAAAGAGAAACTGGAGGTGACCTTTTACAATGGTATTCCTTTACTTTACAATCATTAACAACCATGTCCTTTAAAAGTACGTCAGTAGTTGCTGTGTGAACCTAGAGTCTGATACCACTCCCTACCTGCAGGTCACTACAGCAGCGGCACAGACCGGCAGTTTGCTCTGCTGGAGGACTTGTTTAGGAAGTTCCCTGACATGCCCGTCAGCATCGAAATCAAAGAGGACAACGACCAGCTCATTGAAAAGGTGCAATATGCAAAGTTGGCAAAGCAAAAATTTTTTTTTTTTTTTACAGATTGTCAACACACACTTTAACAATGTTTGGTAGATGAAATAAAAAGCAGCCTTGAGACAGTGTTGAAGTATTAAGGTGACTAATTCTTTTGTGGCTAGTGTGTGTATTTTCTCTGCATGAGCATAACAAATATATAACAATAACAATTACATTAAATATGTTCCCATGTGACCTTTTCTGTTGTAGGTGTCAAATATGGTCAGGTGCTATGGCCGTGAGGGCATCACAGTGTGGGCTTCTCTGAGCTCCAGCATCATGAAGAAATGCCTCAAAATGGTATCCATCACTAGAGGGAGACAAAATCACTATCACCAGTCTAATCTAATGTCAAAGCCTTTTTTTGACCTTTCTACAAAATCCCTAAATAACATGTGTTTTCACAAAGTCAGTTTTTCTTGTTGCAGAATGACTCCATGCCTCATAGTTTCACAATGAAGCGAGGACTGCTGCTCCTTTTTCTCTTTTACAGCGGCCTTCTGCCCTTTGTTCCACTGGGTGAGAGTTTGCTGCAGTTCTATCTGCCACGTATTATAAACAGGTGTGTATCAATCATTTATATGTGTTTTTCATTGTCTGTATTCAATGTATTTACTCTTATTCTCCTTCTCTTCTTCTTTATGTGCTGAAGAACGTACATTCCTGAGGAACGCATCTTGAGGAACAAACTGACAGTCTGTTTTATAGAAAAGTTTGTATATTTTTCCATAATGCTTAATTCTTTGTGTAAAATTGTAATATTTAGTCCACATTCATTTAATATATGTACATAATGTATGCAGTGCACAATGATGAAGTTATATTATACTGTCTTTCCAGGGTGACTATGCAGAAGAGTCTGTTTAAGCATCTCGCAGCTCGAGGAATTCAGGTAACGCAAATAAAATCAAAATGTCAGAATAAGAACAGACTTAGAAAAACACCAAGTTCTAAATCGACTGCAGTAAGTGTCTCAAATGCCTTGCCTCACCGTTGTTATGAGTAATCTCTGCTGGGATGAGCTCACCCCCATTGCCAAGCCATGAGTGGTCACCAAATAGTTTAAGCGTGAAAACAATTGAAACAATCTGCTGTGGTGTCAGCTGATAGGGGCCTTCGAGTTCATTTGACAACCCATCCCAGTCTCATATAAGTCTCAGCATCATTAGTTTGATTGATTTCCCTGCACGGCCTACATTAAACTGACAGGGGCCCATAAAGGAGCTCTTGTTTCAATAGAACAAGCATAGATAACGGTAAATATATTAAAATTTGATGCACTCTGGTTTTCAGGTGCATTTGTTTGTATGCAATGAAGATGAAGACATCAAAGCTGCACTTGAAGTTGGAGCCACTGGGGTGATGACTGACTACCCATCTGTTCTGTCTAACTACCTCTGCAGAAACAGCAGCCTGAATTAATCCACTCATTTCCAGTTGCAAAGCTTCAGAAATGCCAACTTTAGAAAGTAAAAAGAAGGCATGTGTCTGGAATATGTCGCAGGTTTAACACAACTAAATGCTCAGTTCTTTAATTTCAGTGCCTAATTACCTAATTGTATTCACTGAGTGACTTATCTGAGATAATGAGTGTTATTTCTGTGAACTCCACCCACATTCTTTCTGAAGATTTTTCCCCCAGCAACAAACCTCACCGTTCCTATGTGACTGCTTAACTAGCTGCATCATGTGACTGTATTTCTCTTCATAAGGGAGTAAACGTGACTTGTTTTGGACTGTGTGACTGTGTTTGCTGACATGAAGGGTATATCTTTGTATTTGATTTAATTAGAAACATCAAACAACAAACACAAGTTACAACCATTGGATATGATTATATAGAGAATATAGGTAAAGCTTTACTTAAACAGTAATATTTATGTATAAGTGAGCCCTGTAATATATGCATATATTTTACAGGTCAACCAACAATGTAATTGATAATAATAAATAACATAATATTCTATGATATAAAGTAATGTGAAAAGAATTTATACAAAAAAGAAATGTTCACAGTGTACATGTTACAGTGCAGTGTGCAGTAACTCTCACCTGTATCCTGGTTCTCCAGGCTGTGGTCAAAGTCCACCTATAATATTGTGATAATAGTCCCTTGCCTCTTGAGGAAACAAAGGCTGTACTAATCTGACCCAAGTGGGTAATGCCAAAACCTTAATAGATTCAGAAGGACAAATATATCTAGTATATTTGTTATTGTTATTATGTAGGCTTTGCAATGCTCTCATGTAAGACGAGATTGTTTTAGTTTGTGGGCGGGCAAATTACTCATTTTTATTGGGAGCATTTGCATGGATCTTAACTGTTGTTGGCAACCATGTGTACAGATTGTGACCGAAAAAGTCAGGACTCAACCATAAGCTCTAAAAATAGCCTACCTACAACTTCGGAGGAATGAGTTGAGAAACCACATACATTCAAAACGGCCTTTCTATTAATAACGATACACATTAAACACCCTAATTCTTGGTATCATACTAAAACTGACATGTTTTAAACCAGAGAATAACACTTTAACCAAAATCCGTGTGCTTTTTGATAACCTAATGGATATGAGATATGAAAGTGTACCAACTCTCAGCCTGATAGCCATAAAAGGCTAATGTGTGCTGCATTTTGATTGGTTGACCCACATTCCTGACGTCACTGCCGAGCGTTGATTGGCCGAGGCGGATTTGTTTTGCACTCTTCGGAGCGTTTCATACTTCCTCCTCTGTGTTTTGATAAACAAACCACATTTTTCTTCCACTTAGGCCACCGACATCCACCACTTTGACAGTTTGCCAGTATTGTTTAATTTCAGCTCCCGTTTTACTGAACATTACAAACAATCGTAGATTACTGGTTGGAACTCAAAAGGAAACGCGGGCTTCTCGGCAACAAGAGGCTACTGTTGTCGTTTTTTGTCCGAATCTTTGACGCGTGGTGTATCGCTTCTGGACACATCCTGTCTAAAAAATCAAATAGACGAAGCGTTTTCAGGTGTCAGTCACTTTGCTGCACTATAAAGGCTGTTAAGAGGGCTCTTAATATCATCAGGTGAGTCGAAAAACACCATGGTATTTCCTGCAGTGCGTTTCCAAGCTGCTGGTAGCTGCATGCTGCCCATTAGCAAACTCGCTAACACAATAGCCAGGTCGAAGCCAGCGGAAGATTTTCCATACCGCAAAGATGTTTCAGCTGGTTTCTTGCTTTGTTTTGTTATATTCTATAACCATTGATGTAGACATAGCTTAAGAAGCACACCACGTGTTTAAACCAAACTAATAATGTAAGCATCGATGTCAAAGTATATTATCTACAATGGTCTGGAAATTCCAAATTTTTTTAAATCAAAATTTTGCAACTAACTAGTTACCTCTAAGCCTCAAAGTCGTCTTGTGGAACAATAGTATTACAACAGTGGCACTGTATTGTATAATGAGATTTACAACCCTGTTTATTTTGGAGTGAACTATTACCCCTTATTGTAAAGACTAAAAAAACGGTAGTACGTCTCATAGGCTTTAATTGTTTGTATTCAAAATAAATCTTTATTTTTTTGTAATATATTCAACAGGGTGGTAATTGTTAAATTCAACAAGGAATAAAATACTTGTGCCTTGTCTGTAATTCTTAATATTAATAAGTATCATAAAGGAAGAAATGTGTTGCACTATTCTAAAACTTTTTTTTTTTTTTTAACCAGAATATGTTGAGGAAGTTGAAGAAACTGGAGCTGTTTAAAACTGCATCTGAAACTTAGTACTTCCTGTTTCTTTTCAGACATGGTGAAGCTGACAAAGGCCAAGACATTCCAGGCTTACCTGGATTCATGCCACCGTCGCTACAGCTGCGTGCACTGCCGCGCCCATCTGGCCAACCATGACGACCTTATTTCTAAGGTTAATATTTATGAACGTCTTTGTCAGTAATTGGTTAGGTTGCACTTCAAATGATCAAACTGAAATTTTTGTCTTGTTTTAGTCATTTCAAGGGAGCCAGGGTCGAGCCTACCTCTTCAACTCTGTGTAAGTATTAACTATGAATGTATGTAATGGCATTGTTATGTTTGCCTTCCTGAGCTCTGCTTTCTAAAGACATTACTAGTTCTAAATAGAAAAAATGATTGTGTAAAACATTTACAATTCACTGAGGGCAAATTGCCAGATAGAGTTTACACAAACCACATTGTCCCCAGATAATTTAATTTGCTCTACAGCACACCTTGAAGTTAAGTGAGTTCTTGCTGGACATGCTCCTTCTGTGTTAGTAGGTCAGTAAAGTCTAACCTTTAGATCTTGTGGACTGGAGTTTTCCCAAGTGAAGACATTGTCAGCTAAGGCAGTGATGCCCTATGTTGTATGAAAAAAGACACACAATGTTACTTGTAGTTTTTAACAATAACAAATTAATAATGAATTTTATTAAAATAAAATTAAGCTGTAGATTGACGCACTACATTGGGTTGCAGAGTAAACGTTGGCTGTGGTCCTGCAGAAGAAAGATTGCTGCTTACTGGACTTCATGCAGTGGCTGATATCTACTGTGAAAACTGTCACACAACACTTGGCTGGAAATATGTAAGCATTAAATATACTATTGTGTCCATGATTAGATATGAATTTAATTGTTTACTTTTTCTGCAGGAACAAGCCTTTGAATTAAGTCAGAAGTACAAGGAAGGAAAGTACATCATTGAGCTGTCCCACATGATTAAAGACAATGGCTGGGACTGAGCAGGACAACAACAGCTTATGACTTTTAGAAGTTACATCCCTTCAACTATAAGGGTTCCAGTGTATCTTCCTCATCTCACATATGAGCCATTGCTGTGCCACACTTTCACTGTGCAGTTTTGCCAAGAATAGCATGTGATGCCTTATCTTTTTCTTTTCGTCATGTTTCTCCAGCAACTGCAACAAATCTTTTGCTGATATTGATATCCCAGTTGCTAGTTGTGGTGCCTGGGACATGGAATGAATGAGTTTAGGGTTTGTGTCTGATAAGTAACTAGGACATGTAATCACACAGGCACGTGTGCATGTTTTCTTGAGGATGTTATGGTGTCAAAACTCTTATCACAAGCTTCAACAGTTTATGTAGGTTGTGGGGATGTCACAACTCACAAATGTAAACTTGTTACACATTGGATACAGTTTGTGGTGCTTTCTGATGAGTGTGTAAAGTACACAGTTGGCAGGTTCCAGTGTGTAAAGTAGACCCATGCCTAAAACCCATAGATTATTTGCAAGAGGTTGCTATGGTTGTGGGATAAAAGGAGAATGCTTGTTTTGTTATGCACAACAGATTAATCTTTTTTAGGGAAAGATTAACAATAATTAGTTAATGTTAAGAAAATTTCAAAGGCAATCAGGGTTAAATCGCTCCAGCCCCAGAGTCTAACAAGTGGAATATTTGGTGGTGTAAGTGTGTCTTTATTTGTTGGTATACATTTTAATTTTGGTGTGAGTGTTTTGTGGTGTCCTATATTGGATTCACATCTAGCATTTGATTGCATAGGTGGGATATTCACTTATACTCAATATGATCTATCCTCTTTTTGTCTGTGTATAACACTGAGTTGTCCTTACAGATACACGTATTCTGCAGATCAGGCTTAATATTATGTAGCATATTTATGGTGATTTGTAATGTCTGCTTCTTTCATTAAAGTGTATTGTTTTAACCTGGGTTTAAGGTTTTTTTTTTCTCCTTTAGATTAGAGCATTAATAATTTATGGTTCAATATTCAAACATGTCTTGTGGATTATGCTTTTCAGGATTTATATTTAACCATTGTCAGTTTAACTAGAACAACTGAGATAGTAGTTTGTTTCATCAGCCAGCAGATGGTACCATGGATACTAAATTAAGTAATGTTTTTGATTTAATATACTGTAAATTTTATTTGAATCAAAGTATATATTAACTCTATATAATACATACTGTATTTGTTAACATACAGTATATGTAAGATAATTGTTCCAAGCTATTAATTAATATTTTATGGACATAAGATTTGCAACAAAGGTAATTGAAACATCAGAGTCAAAAAGTATGGTGATAGGACATATGTGAATGTACTTGTAAATAAAATGAAATGACTATTTTCAGAGCAAAAACTAGTCACATGATCAGAGCCTTAGCTAGAGCTAATGCTTGCTTTTATGGCATGTGGTGGAAAGGCTGCTGACAGTCATGTGTGTAGGTCTTGGATAAATGGCCTAAATTCTCACACTACTATAGCAGAGATTGTAAAATATGACTGTGGCAATTTTGAATACTTATATTATTTAGTTAAACAGCATTTGGCCACTCTAATCAATTTTCAATACGCTACCTCTTTTGGGAAGACCATGCACCCATTTTACAACGTTACCTTGAAAAAAAAGGATGTGCCTTTGAACTCCTAGCATTTTCCTTGAATCATAGAAGTCTAATGTGGGTTTTTAATAATGTTACCCTAATTTGACATTTGGATAGGTAGGTCTATAAACATTAGACTAAACTGCTGTTTTTCCACCCCATGGATGGGTAAAGACTATTGGTATGAGGCCACTCAGTATTTATTTCAAAACACAACTGTTTGGCACATATCAAAGGAACAAGCTAGGATGAAGCAAAAGTGTCACAAAAAAAGATCAGAGCAATGATTATTACTCCATATAATTCTACATACATTTAAAGTGGTATTAATGGTGAGATAATAGTAATGTGTCATTTGACATTGAAATTAAATTTGCATATATTTAAGATTATTTCAGCTCAGGATTGACTATTATTTATTTATTTACTCACAACTGATGTATAAAATTACACTCAATATGATACTGAAATGATTTTTTAGTTTCAAGTTGGGCATGGACTTTGTTTCCTCTAGAATGACTTTGACATAAGTAAAGTTACATTATAATAGCCAGCCACAGCCCTGCCTTAACCATTCACTATTGATGGTTGCCATATATATATATTTATATATATTTCTTCTCATAGACGTACATCCTTATGGTTATTTTCTTTTCTTATTCATACAAACATTAATTGGTACACCATCACTAGCTGCTAGCGTTTCAACTGCAGTCAGTACACTTGCAGCAGAAGATACCAAAATCCACAAACAGGACCGAGCTGCCCCCAAAATCTCTATGGACCAAAGCACTGTAACAAGCAATTTTGACAAATGTCATCAGTTAAATTAGGATATTTTTAATTAAATATTATATGCACAATATGTGAAGGGATAGGGCAAATGGCTGTGCATTAGCTTCACCCCTCTGAGCACACAGATGGATCCGTCCGAGATGGTTGGTCATGTGACTTTTTCCGTTTCGCCATTTTCCTCTTCTACACCGGTGCTTTTACTGGTAGCTACGTTGTCGCCCATATACAGTGGTTTCACCCGTCCAGAGCTGACACTGGGGTTGAGAAAAACTGAAGAAGAAGATAGTCTGTTTTAGTAGGCGTATAGCTCCAAAAAAAGTACCAGAATGAGTGAGGAGACCCCTGAGTACTCGCCTTTCTTCGCCGTGATGGGAGCCTCTGCGGCCATGGTCTTCAGTGGTAACTAAACCAGCCTTTAAACAGCATCTAACATGTCACTGCTGCTGATAGATTGCAAATGAGAAACTAGCGTGGCTCATATTAAACACGCTAATTGTACAGATGATATGAGTTTTCGCTAAAAATGATGAGGGTGTTTAGTGAGTTGGTCACGGATCTCACACCTGCCAGGGATGCGAGGAAGAGGAGGGGGAGGTTCACACGGAAATCGAGCTGCTGACCACCTATTTTAGCTTATCATCACCCAAACGATGACCACCTCCCGTTTAATTCAGGTCACATCTATAGCCAACCATTACATATCTACTGGCCTCTGTTATTGTCGCATACTCCTGGCAGCTCCATCAGTCAGGCCTTGTAGATTATTCTGTCACTGCTGAACATGGGGCCTAAGTTAGATTTTTTTCAGTAACACATTTCTTATGTAGTTTTCACTGACAGCATAAAGGTCTAAATATTGTTTACAAAATAAGACCGAGATTCATTGAGTAATACACTCAAAGTAGGATGCACTGGAATTCATAGAAAACATAGTTCTTTTTTGCTATCATAAGGTTTTAATACAATTAAGGGATTTTGCTTTTTTGTCTTGTAGAGGTTGGGAACTAAGGAGATGATTCAGTTTTCTTCACTGTACCGTGAGCTGTAAATGTATTGTGCTTTACCTAAAACACTTTCATAGTTTATAGACACACTTGCAACAGCATCTGTAGTAAGAACAAAACATTAATTAGTAACTTTATTGTCCAAGGGATGAAGGAAGAAATTTGTTTACCTCTTTGTAGCTTAAACTTTGATTCAACTGAGTGGAGTGTTTCTGCCTAGATGATGGCTATGGGCAGATTAAAAACAAATTAAAACATGCACATTGTCTAACCTTTGTACATTGTTGACACATCAGTATCTCCATGGGTACTGGTCCATGCAGCATTCCTCAGGTTTACAGTTGCAAGTTATTTTAACTAATGACATTTATTTTCAATTGTCTCCTGTCCCAATTGTTTTTGGGGCACAAGACGGTACAAGATCAATACATATTTAATCCCCACTTAATGAAGCAGTACATATTAATTAGGGACAGTTGTTAATATTTACGAGTCAAGACCTCTTGAAACAAATGTAATGTCCAGGCACTGCATTATTAAGAAGTCTGCTTTTGTACCCAAGCATTGTGGCAAAGCTAGCAGTGTAGAATGTATTTCATGGTTTTTTACATGATTGATGATGTTTTTGCTGTGATGTACAAGTTACATTTTAGTTCCAAAAAATTGAGAGAAGTTCAATACAAAGGATAGTAACCAACTATATTATTTTCAGTCATCTTGACTAAAGCAGGCACTACCATAAAATATTATTGTTTCTCTTGCCTGTAATAACAAATGACTTCACAAAGAAGTATCTTTTCCCCATGTGTCTAATTATTTCTCTGAATTAGTGTATGTAACACTTTTTAACAGACACTTTTTATTCAGCTCTAGGAGCTGCATATGGAACAGCGAAGAGTGGCACGGGCATTGCTGCCATGTCTGTGATGCGGCCAGAACTCATCATGAAGTCTATCATCCCTGTGGTCATGGCGGGTATTATTGCCATCTATGGGTTGGTGGTGGCTGTGCTGATAGCGAACAACATATCTGAGAGGGTCACCCTCTACAAGTAAGATCAACAGTTTAACCTTATTTTACTCTTTTCATCCATATTAATTCATATATATGTACATATATACAGAAAACATGAAAATGGAACAAGTGAGACACTGGTTACTACCAATAACTGCTATTAATTTTTTTCTTTCTTTGTTTAAACAGGAGCTTCCTGCACCTTGGTGCTGGTCTGAGCGTGGGCCTGAGTGGTCTGGCGGCTGGGTTTGCCATTGGTATTGTGGGTGATGCTGGCGTGAGGGGCACTGCTCAGCAGCCACGGCTTTTTGTTGGGATGATCCTGATCTTGATCTTTGCTGAAGTGTTGGGGCTTTATGGCTTAATTGTGGCCCTTATCCTGTCTACAAAATAAGTGTCTACATCAGCACCATCTCATTCATTCTACATCAAAGCAGCAAGAACAAATAGGAGATTTTCACCTACATCCATTACACCCTGTGGATCTGACAGGATGGGATGGCAACAGAAACATTTAGGCAGTCAACTTGACAGCTCCGTCCTCAGTAGATGTGATGTATCTGCATTGTTTTACGCCATCCGGTTGTGTCAGGTCTGCATACTGAATGGGCATGAAGATGTAGTGGTTGTTGTGGGATGATATGTGGACAGTCTGCCTGATTTGTTGTCTGATCTTAACCTGTACAGTGATCCAGAGTCCCCCCACTCCCTGTAAATGTAGTAACCAGTCTGTGCTGTGAGTGTGAGTATAAGCGTTTACCTCTCTGCCCTTTTCCCTAAACAGATTTTTTTTTTTTTGTTGATGGTTCTGTCGTTCTTTGTTTGAGATTGCTGAAAAGTTGTGCACATTAGGTTTTTTTTTCATTGTTGTTTTTGGGGACCATTTTTTAATCATAATGGTAAGGAGATATCAGGACTTTTTCACTATTTATGAAAACTTTGACTTAATGAAAGTGTCTAAATGGGAAACTGTTTATTGAAAACTCTATATACATAAAATATATAAATTATCTGTGTATAGTTAGATTTATTGCACTGTGGGTAATTGTTGGAATTCTTCTGGATGTAGTGTGAATATTAATGGAGGATGTCCACATGTTGAAGTGACGACTCTGTGTGTGTGCGGGAGTTGTGTGTGTGGATGGAGTGCATAATGTGTGCAAGTGGATTTATGTAAAATATGACATTCTTACACACTAGTATCATTCATCTGTAGTGCTGCTGTCTTTTTGTTTGTATTTGGTTAAGGTGCGAGCTCACTGTTAAGCCATGCCTGTCAGATTTCCAAATAAAATTCAACCTCCTCCAGAGTGCTGTGGTGAAGTGTTTTGTCCTTGAAAAACAAATTAAACGGGCAGTATAACTGTTAAACGCTTTTAATTACTTTTGTATCTGACCATTACTACTCAGCTTCATTTGCTATAAATACCTTAAGAGTACAGGTTTGTTATCAAAGACCAACTGTGGGACCATTTTGTCATAACTAAACATTTTAATATGTAGGCTATACAGATTTCCACATTTCCAGTCGTGGGGGGTTTATCATGCCATAATTTGTATTTTGATTTACTTAAAAATACAAATGCAATACATTTATTTACTATTAACGTATGGCTTTTACATCAGGAGCCAACATTTAACAGGTTGACCCAAGGAACTGTTTAACTATTGAAATTATCTAAATGGTCTGTCAGCACATTGCATCGATAACAGCATTGGATTGTGCAATTTAAATGTAACTTATTTCCCCATACTAGTGTTAATAATTATTAAATTCAAAGCTGGTTTGTGCGCACGGGTCTCTGTTGGTAACTGTGTGAGACCGTGTCTGGCTGTCATTGTTTACGGTCAGACTCATGTAAAGTAGGTCATGGGAAAAGGAAGCAGAGATAGCTCCTCATTCAGAGGTCGTATATAAACTGCCAAGCCAGGGGTAAGTTTGTTAAACAGCATCTTTATATTATCCACGAGTTTTCATGAATGCTACTCGTGAAAACAGTCATGTAGCTAGCGCTTATGACACATTTTCGCCTCTGAAAGCTGGGCGCAGCTAACGAAAGCTAACTAGCTAGCTAGATGATGGTAGGACCGCGGCGCCAGAGAAAATAGCTATCACACAGTGCTACTTGTCTTGTTGTTTAGTTGATGAACAATAATCACAGTAACATGTACTACTGAGCAGTTTAATGGAAAGATTTACATTTTTTCCTAGGAGTAAATCGATGCTGCTGACCTTGTTTTATCCTAGCTACAATTCTAGGCTAAGTGGCTAACTCTGGTTAGGACAAAATATCACCAGGGAAGCGAATTATTTTGCGATATGTGGTTGCCATTGACTTAAAAAATATCTTTGGCAAAACCCTCTTATATAATGGACATTTTTTGTGTACAAAGCTGTGGATGATGTTGCCCCAAAAGGGCACTGGTGGACTGTATTCTCTGTGACATTTGATGGATATAAAGGTACAAATGTTTTTGCATTGAAACTGAATAATTTTAACCAACACAGACTAAAATATGTTTTTGTATTAATAGAATACTTGTCCTAATAAAAGTAGAATAAATATATGCTCAAATGTCACAATTTTTGGTCTGCTAGTTTTTTGAAATAATAAATCTTTGCTTGCTCATTCAGCTGCAGTACTGATGCTGTCATTCTGTCTGGACTGAACCTGAGCTGACTGGCAGGACTTCAAAGAGCTGTGTTGCTGCCATGTCCAGAAGAAGCCGAAATAGTCGTGCATGGCGATATGTTTGGGGTGGAATAAGGCAAGATGCTGATGCCCGAGCACTTGTGTTAGCTTCAGAAAGTGAAGACTGGGGCTATGATCGCCTAGAGGTAAGAACACAAGTGCTGCTGGTTATCTTTTGGACTTCTAGTTCTGGATATAAGATGTGACTGTAAAATAGTGTGTTTTTGTGGGTCACATGATGTGGTAGTTAATATGAATGTGTGAGAAAACATACATATCTCAGTAAAACCCTAGAATCATTGTATTATTTACTTTTGGCTCAAATTCAAAATATATAATGTATGGTATGTATGGTATGGTTTTCTCTTGTTTCTACAAGTACCATTTCAGTTTTTTGCAGACTTGTACTAGGCACAAAAGTTGCTTCAGGTGCAGTACTATTGATTATAATATATATATTATATATTCTTAATTTTTGTTTTAAAGTACAGTGATTCAGACTCTGAGGCTGACTTCTCAGCAGTTATGGTCCCTCCGGTCCCCAGCGCAGTGCCTGTCACTGGGGAGTCTTACTGCGGCTGTGATTCGCAAGCTGAGACAAGCTACAATCCACGTTTGCGGGGCTTTCACCAAGTAAAAGACTGTCACTGTGGAGAGGATGACCAAGGTATAGGAGCATTGTTGCTTTGTTTTATCTTCTGAATCTATTGAATCATAATGTAACTACACTGATTCATCAACATGTTTTAGAATTTGACTGGGTTTGGGACACTCATAGCCGATCAACAGCAACTTTACTGAGCTGTGACAATCGCAAAGTGAACTTCCATTCTGACTACAGCTGTGGCACAGCTGCAATTCGTGGCTCTAAAGAGCTGGTAGAAGGGCAGCACTTTTGGGAAATCAAAATGACATCACCAGTGTATGGAACAGACATGGTAAGACTACATATTGAGTCAAATAAAAACAAACTTATTGTTTGCTTTGAGAAATTTAACATTTATAATATATTTTTATAGATGGTTGGAATTGGTACTTGTGATGTCAACCTGGACAAATACAGGCATACATTTTGCAGCCTGCTGGGGAAAGATGCTGACAGCTGGGGGCTTTCTTATACTGGTAACATTTCATTCTTTATTACCAGCTCATGGTTACGTGTAGACTGTTATTGCTATATTCATAAAATAAATCCATTGCTTGGCTTGTGTGTTTTTTCCCAGGTTTATTGCATCATAAAGGAGACAAAATGAATTTTGCTTCTCGGTTTGGACAGGGCTCTATTATTGGTGTTCATCTGGACACATGGCATGGCACCCTTACATTCTTCAAGAATCGCAAGTGCATAGGTTAGTGTTGGATAGAACTAATAACAATTAAAACTGATTTTGTATGTTTATTACATTATTTGTTTACACTGTATAGGTGTTGCTGCCACAGAGCTACAGAATAAGCGGTTTTATCCAATGGCATGCTCAACAGCAGCAAAGAGCAGCATGAAGGTAATCAGATCCTGTTCAGCACCCACGTCCCTGCTCTACCTTTGTTGTGCTCGTCTCCGCCAGCTGCTGCCAGACTATGTAGACACACTGGATGTGCTGCCACTCCCTCCAGGCCTCCGTCAGTTATTACACAACAAACTGGGTTGGGTGCTCAGTCTCAATAGTGGCAGCATTGAAGAAATTCTAGATACGCCTGACCACTCCACAGACTTGCCTGTCCCTGCCTTGGCTGGACCATCGTCCTCTGAGAGTGACTCAGAAGGCTGTACCTCAGACCCTGAGGCCTGTCAGAGGAAGAGATGCCGCTGGACATGAATGGACAGCTCATATTTCTACCTCTTCCTTTACACTGGCACTGTCGTATGGCATCTGACTTAGTATTTACCTGCCTGTCTCTAATTTCTTTTGACCTAAATTGTCCTCTGTAGAAAACAGTCACAGGAAGACAGAAGACTGACAACAAGTCTTCACCCTTCATACTTTACTTTAATCTTATTTAATGCCAATCACAAGTCTTAATACTCATTCTTTAAGTGTCCAACCCAGCTTTAGTAATAAATTAAAAAAAAACTGTATTGTTAGTCAGATGTCAGTCACACAACTTAGAGACACATTTTTCTGGCTGAAATGGTCTTAGTAATGAGACTGTCAAGTTACTATTTAATTTTAGAATTATGCAAATACAATGCACTGTTTTCTGCTCTACAGCTAACCATTTATTAGCAAAGTCTGTTACACACATCTACCTACTGTTAACCTCTCAAACAAAATCACTCAATCTCTAACTGTAAGCTTTTAAAATATTCAAAATTTGCCACATAAAATGTTACATAAGAAGTAGTTATTAACCAGTTTGTGCTCTGAAATATTTTAGATATATCTCTCTTAAAGTTATGATCACAAATATAGAACTTTCCCTAGAACCCTGAGTGGGAAGATAAATGCCCTTTTTGTAGTGAAAGCCAGCTTTCTCATTTAGCCAATTAAAAAACATCATATGACAAATGTCACTGACAAAAAGACATACATACCATTTTTTCAAAATATGTAATGAGCAGTTTTTTATGTTACACATCTCTGCTAAATTTTATGCAGTGGTATTCATTTGGTGCTTTATGTAGCCCTTTCTGTTACCAGCTCTAATTCATCAAGGTTATTTTCTAAATACAGTATGTGGACCATTATGATCAGCCCCTTGCGGCTGTGTCACTATGATGCTATGGCGCTGTGGTCTCTGTCAGTATAGTCAGATACATTGATTTCCATTTATTGAAACTTTGGTATTAATTGCAAAGTAAATTCAAACCAGCAACTGTTTATTCCTGTAAATGTAATCAAAAGGTTTAACTGCCATGTTAACACCAACAGTGGTGTAAAGTTACTGTAACGTGATATTATAGAGTTTTAGCTTTGGTTGGGCTGTACTGTAAATAAATAACTTGTTAAGTTGTCAAATGCTACATATTGACATTCTCTATTTGAAATAATCAAAGGATACAACTGAAATATGATAGTTGCACAGTCACCAAACTGATAATCTCTCATCCTCTTCTTGGTTTAGGTTGGTATTAACCTTAGGTACCATGGGCCAGCCTTTCCTGTCTTAAGACCGGTCTCAAGAAAAAATCTGAATTTTTTAGCATGAGAAGAACCTTTATTCAATCCTATTATGCTATAATGTAAAAAAAAACAATGTTATTTGTAATCTAGCCTATTCATTTACTATTTTTATTCACAGTATTTGTCTCAACTTTAATGCATTTAAGCACTTTTTCTTACTGTAAATACAAAATGGTTTCTTCTTTATTGTCAAATAGAAAAATGTTAAGGTCATTTTCGTGTAACTTATCAGCATGATTTTCCACTGAAAATAAAATGAATGCCACATATGAATGTGACCCTTGTATTTGAAAGTACTTATACAGTAGGCAAGTTAAATGCTTTTCACTAACTTTTGGAGTTAAACAACCCTCTTGTATAGTTTTCCTCTTGATAGACTTTAGTTCAAGATATATTTTACACAAGCCATGGAGCTGGTAAACTGGTTTACACATAGAGCAGGATTTTCAGGCTAAGGGTTGTAAGGTGCACTCTAGCTTTTGAATAAACTAGCATTTACCCAGAGGCTAGAAATTTGGTGCATCATGCAATTCTCGGACGCGGAACTAACAGCTTGGTTTCTTGTTGTTACGGAAGAGTTTGTGTGTTGACCTACCGGGCGGAATTTATGCACCGTGCTTGAGGTCAAAAGAAATTTACTCTCTAATACAACCAGGTATCATTCGTTTATTTATATACTTGTGTGAAAGGAGTAATGTAATTAAGACGGGGGATATAGCTTTATTTAAGGACTGCACTTATATTTGTATATCTCACCGAATTAGCTAGTCCCAACTCATTAGCACTGCAATGTATTTACAATGTACCCATGCTGGCTAAACTGTAATGTAAAAATTAGGCTTTATTCTTCTAAAGTTGAATTTATTTGTATTTAACTACTCTCTTTTGTTCTGAAAATATAGCTCGGGACATACTGAACGTTTGACAGAGATGGCAAAGAAAAAGAGACTTCGCCTCATAGCTGAAATGGCTCGCAAGATACGGGCATATCGAGAGCTCAAGTCCAGACCACGGGAATCCCAGAAGTATGCCCTCGATTATGAGACAATGAAGCGGCCTCTCACGGGGAAAATGCTCCCTGTAATGGCGTGGCAGGACGTCCGCAGGGAGAGCCGCCTTTTCTCGTTGTTGGCAGGCATGAAACTGTTTGGAGTGGGCCGCCTTTTTACTCGCAAATCCTGGATAGAGGACCATGCAGAACCCAGTTACTGGCAGCTAACAAAAGTTAAGGTGGACTACACAGCTGAGGTAAGACCGACTACATTACCCACTACACAAACATCTGTGCCAAATGAAACATAACATGCTATTATTATTATTTTATTATCATCAGAACATGGATCACGGCAAAGCTTGGGGAATCCTTACTTACAAAGGTAACAGAGTCCCTCACCTTAAAGTCTTTTCTTAGGTTAATTAGAAAAGTTGAGCCATTCCTCAACATGTTATAATGATGTCATAATGAATTTTTTGTGCAAAAAGCTTAATTGTTTGTTAAATGATATATATGTTGTTCCAGATAAAATCCTATAGTAAAAGTGGAGCAAAATATGTTTACAGTGATATTATTACATTTTTTTCAGGGACTAAGGAAAATGAGGTTAAGGAGATTGACAAGGTAATGTATCATGACTGGAGACTGATACCCAAACACATAGAGCATCAGTTCACAGACTTCATGCCTCTCCCTGAGCCTCCACCGCGTTCTGTCCCATACCCTCCATTGCTCCGTGCCATGCTGCTGGCCCAACAAAAGAGAGCTGGGAGCAGTGCCGTGTCCGGGGAACCAGCTCTGCCCCTACAGAGACAAGTCCTGCTAAACAAGGACTATTTCAAAATGAAGGAACAAGAGAGACAAAACAAAGAAGGAACACGTGTGTGATACCCAGACTGGCTTTCAAAATGGACTGACAAAAATAGTATTTAAAACCAAAACATTATATCACAATATAATCTTTACCTTGTTGTGCATTTTGTTTAATACATATACACGTAAACAAATGCATAATTTGTTATTAAACAAGATAAGAGGTTGATAGCAAAAAGAATATCTGATCATTTTTTGTTGATAAAAAAAATGCATCTATGCCTATGCTGTAACTGCTTACATGGAGAATTCAGGGTAAGTGAACGGTCATCTTCAGTAACTTTATTTTATGTGACTGTATATTGCATTTACTGTATATTTTGTAAAAAGAAAAACTGCATCCTGGTAAGGGCCCTTTCAAAATAAAAGGATTAATGTCAACCTTGTAATTAGAGATGTTATTGGAGCGGTTCAACAGATATGCGTTTACACTTAAATTTAGTTTAAAGTACTTGTCCTAGATCTTTTACCACAAAATATCAAAACATTTCAACATCACATAGAGAGATTTGTTATCAAAATGATTTTTTCAGGCTCATAGTCAACTTTTGAAGTTGAATGGGATTAATAAGAGTAAAAAAATCTTATTGTATGATGACCAAATTGCTGGCTTCACATTTGGCAAGCCTCTTTAAAGGGCCAATCTGAACTTTTGTGGGTGAGGGTTAGAAAAAAATTAAAAGGGAATTAATTAATATATTGCTATATTAAGTTAATTATTCATTATAAATAAATGTTTTACTCAAGTTAACTGATTTAAAAAAAATTTTTTTACTGTGGAGTAAGTAAAAGCTCCTTCGACCTGTTCCGGATTAATTCGGAAACTCTCGGAACTCCACGTGCCTGCGCTTTGGGAAGTATTAGCTCACTACGTTAGTGTCCTGGAAAGTCTTCCCACATCCCTACCGGCGGTGAAACAATGCTTTGCCTGTTTCTATCCATATTTGCGCATATCTATAAATCAGGTTGGTGGTATATACGATTTCTACGTTAATTTACAATCCATTGTTAAATAATGTGACTTGATATTATGGTAACGTGCTCATAGATCTCGCCATTTGTGAAGGGAACTTGCAGACTACACCTTGGCGGCTAATGGAGTTGCACGGAGAAGCAATGTAGGCTGAAAACCGACTGTAACTTTGTAATCTCAGCACTTACTAATTATTACTTACTGAGTTGTGTTCATTTTAACACGGACAGCTTTAAGTTTGAATATGCTGCAGAGTTTGACAGATAGCAGGCGGCATGCTAGTTTCTTGCTACTTGTAAGAAGGCTAGCTAAACCTTGCTGTAGTCAACAAATCGGTGTGCCTGCCTGTTTGTAATACTGGAGTTGATTCACCTTACTAATATTAGCTGATGTATTTGTGTGCTGGGTGCCAGAGGAACGCTGCAATGAGGCCGAGAAAAAGGTCACGGCAAGAGCTCCGTGAACTTAAAGGTTTGGAGGTGAAAAATGCTCGGATTGGAGAATCTGGAAAAACACAATGTAGGCATAGTTTGACATGCTGTGGTTGTGAGATTGTCATGTTTTGGTTTTATGTGTTGTGGTCAGAAATCTAACAACTCATTGTACATTATCTATGATTAAACCTGAGCATAATTGTATACATTTCTGCCTGCCTTTTACTTTTTGCTCTACTAAAATACTTTGGTGTATCTTAACTGTTTTCATATTTTTGGTTATAGGCTGGACAGGTCTGAACGAGCGCACCTTCATTGCTGTCAAACCAGATGGGGTGCAGCGAAAACTGGTTGGAGAGATTGTGCATCGCTTTGAGAAGAAAGGGTTCAAATTGGTGGGCCTCAAGCTTGTGAAGGTGGGTGTAGTGTATTGTTTCCACAATGCACTGCTTTAAATACAAGCTCAACAGTGAATAACTAGAGTATGATTTTTATATTTTATCAGGTGTCTGAGGACTTTCTTAGGCAACACTATTGGGACCTGAGGAACAAGCCCTTTTTTAGTGGACTCATAAGATACATGAGTTCAGGGCCAGTTGTGGCAATGGTAAGTTTGAAAAAGAAATTATTCAAATGATGTATGTTTGTCACTATTGTAATACATAAAATGTTTTTATATGTAGGTGTGGCAGGGCCTAGATGTAGTCAAGACTGGTCGGAAAATGCTTGGGGAGACGAATCCTGCTGAGTCATTGCCAGGGACAATCAGAGGAGATTTCTGTGTGGTAATGGGCAGGTAAGAACAGTATAAAGGCACACCATTATATGTCACATTAAAACGTTATGGGGGTCAGCACATTGAAATGAAATTTGGTCAAATGTAGCGGTCAAAGGTAGAGACAGTGATACAAGTAAGATCAAATCATTACAAACCACTAACTCTGTCAGATACCTGCCAAGTTTTCACCCAATCCAAAAGTGCTATTATCTATCTATTATCACTATTTGTCACTGCTACGCATGAAGAATAGGTCAGTTGGAATATCTATTATGCAGTCTCCTTTGTTTTTTTGTTTGTTTGTTTTTTACATTACATACTTTTGATAATTCTGCATTGCAATATAAGATATACGTTATTTGTCTAAATATGACAGTATTATATCAGCAAAAGCAAGAGTGTATTTCTACTGGCAGCAGCTGGTTGAGTGGCTAAGTAAGAACTTTTATTGTAGATATAAGCCTGAAGGAAAACCCTCCAGTAATCAGTGTGGCCCATGATGCAAAGTAATGTTATAATGCACCATGTGAATTATCAAGAAAAAGATCATCAACACTCAACCCACCAGCCATTTACTGCAGCCTAGTTTTGGTTGGTTTGTCGATTGCAAAATGTGATAATAAATGAATAAAAAGGCTAGGGTTGATGCAGACTTACATGTGGCTTTATGTATTGCAGGAATGTGATTCATGGCAGTGACTCTGTGGAGAGTGCACAGAAGGAAATATCTCTGTGGTTCAGTCAGAAGGAGCTGAGCTGCTGGGATGTCTGCAGCACAAACTGGATCTACAACTGATTGTCTGCAGCATAATTTGGACAAACTGGCTTTACATCAGAAGATGGTCGACATCTTCGTCCTTGAATCAATTCTATTTAATAGCTTTGTTGGTTGCTTTTGCTGTCCCCCCTTTGGCTAAACCTTACCCAAAAAAAAAGGTCTGACCGTCCATTTTTAAATTATTTGCAGAGTGCATTTACAAGCAAACTTGAGTTTCTATAATTAAGCTTGCCTTGGAGCAATAAACATACATGAAGTTTACAAAAAAATAAAACTAGTTACATTAGATCAATGTTTAGAAGAGCTTTTTTAGGATAAAGGTTGAAGAAATTAGCTTTATTTTTTACATTCATAAAATATTTTTGTATTTGTAGCACAAATCTGCAAAATAAGCTAACATGAATGTTTAGAATTTGATGTTAATTACTAGAACTAATAATGACTCACAAAAAATGTGTGAAAAAAAATGGCCTTAAATTCATTTTGATTATTTCTTGACTTGAAACAGGGAGACTATCCCCTCTTTAAGACTTGGGTGCACCTGGTTAAACAGTATCTCTGAGTAAGTGGGCCTGCTTGACTGCTGTCAAACAATAAAAAGATGATGAAATCCCATTTGGCACTTAATAACCACAGACAGCAGTAATCTGTTTCAGCACACACATGTTTAATATTTAATCCACACAGAGTCAATGCATGAATTTTCATACTGAACAAAAGATGGGCTGGAGATTTACAATAGTCTCTGTACCTGTACAAAGTGAAAATACACCCCGTTGACCTGCTTTAAACATAACTGTCCATCAATCAGTCACATGTTTTGAATAACGAGACTAAACCTTTGACAGTTTATTGTAAATTTTCTTATTCACACAACTCTAGTATATAGACTTGCACTTTGAATGCAGCTACAGATTGACTTATTTTGCCTCATAAGGGGTCTTAACAGTTCTGTTAAAATGAATTTAACTTGAAAGTTATGTGAATAATTTTATAATCTCCCTAATTATAGCTGTTTGTTTGAGTACTTTTCCAAGATCAAGCCAAAAATTGTGACTGGCCTGTTTACAGCTTGCAAACAATCAAATTGTGTGGTTTAGCTCCATCACTGATATGAACAAATCTTATCTGGGCCACTTATTTCAGTCAGTGCCAACATATGACTCAACATTTTTGCTTCTAACGCATAACTGGCGTTCAAGGATATTGATTGCTAAGTGGTTATTATAAAAAAACACTTTGGTGGTAATGTAAGTCATTGTGTCATGAAACAGGTTTGGTATCTTTGAAATTCAGAGAAAACCTTCATAGATGGCAAAGGAAATGGAGGAAGGAGACTGGATGCAGGACGACAGAGGGAGATTCGTTGGTGGGGTGAATATAAGATAGGTAGTTAGGGAGGTAGTTAAGAGGCTAGGAACAAGGCTCATGAAGGTACTTAACAATGCCCTGGGTGGGACAAACAGGATGGCAGGCAGATTACTAGACCGTAGACAGTACTTATACATGGCATTAAATTTACAAGGTTTTGGGGCAGGGAGGTATAGTAGTTACACGCAGTCATCTTTAGAGCCAAGGGTGAACTTTTACATAACTGGGGATAATTACAAGGTTCAGATAGCTGGAAGCTTTTGGGACCAAGGAGGAAATTTGTTCAAAGAGAGGTGTGAGAGCAGTAATCGCAGGTCCAAATGTCACTCGGGTATGTAGGACACTTGCCACACAATAATGTGGCTTCGCTCAGCTTTGCACAGAGCAGGTTTTGCCTCTGATGCCTGGGTAGTTTCGCCTTCTTCTGTCTCGTCATCTTCTCCATCACCTGTTTTTAAGAAAGATTTTCAAGGCATATAAGTTTTGGCTTTTTAAATTTCTACCATGTTCATATATGCGTTTAGGTTTCTGGGATCTGTGTGTTTGCTCACCTATGCGGAAGTCAATGTAGCCCTCTCCTCCACTTAGTACTAACACATTTTGTACACTCTGGGCCTCCGTTTCTGCAGATGCTGTTGAGCCCTGTCCCTCTGATGGATTGTCCAGCACACTTCCATTTAAGGTGGCCAATACATTACCTGCAACAAAGAGCATTATCTATTAGTAGCCAAAGACAGTAGAAAACTTTCAGTGGTGTGACAACAATCACCTAATTTTAAATGTAAAAAAAACCCCAAGGAAATTATTTTCAATCCAATGTCTACAGTCCAGTGGTCATACATGGCTCTCCTATGAGTCACAAATATCTGGGGTTTAACTTTAAGCTGCAAGATTCATCTTGACAGTCTGTTTTTTCCAGCTACAGCAAAGTGTATTTTTTTTATGCAGACTCAGACTTTATGGTGCTGAAAAGAGAATTGTTTCATTTTCAAATATGGTACACTATATCCGCATGGTACGACTGTGTCTACAATGATTGACACCTCAATTAAAGTTATGGGGAAGGGGCAATATCAGGCCTTTCAATCAGTCTATGAAAAGGAAAGTACAGGCAGATCCGGCTCAGATCTTTCTCTGGGAGAAGCTACAGAGTTCCCCAATGCAAACTTAAATGATTTAAAAATTATTTAATTGCAATCTCCATAAAACTCATAAACAATGCTGCTTAAAAACGTCTGGGACTGTGCAATTGAAATGGTTAATGGCATATGATACTCTATTATCTGAATGTGCAAATAGGGACAAATGTGATGTAATGTGATGTAAGGATATTGCATTGTATTGTACATAAACATTTTGCTAACTTGTTTAGCAAGAAAAATGCATACCAGTTACATTTTATGTATAATTTTATGTTTTATCATTTGGAAAGGAATCAGTAGTAGTCAACTTCAATCAAATGAAGAAGAAAATATTTGTTCTTGAATATTTAAATGGTTATTCTAGCTCACAAGTTCATGTTTATCTTGCCTGAAATCAGACACTAGATTCTGCACTTCTGATTTGCACAAAAATTGAACTTAAACTTATGTGTGCAATTACATTAATTACATGTTAGATTTACACATTATGAATCTGACCACATACCAGGTACAGACACAAAGAACTTGACGGCATCACGGTGTCCATGGAAACAAAGTTGTGCCTGTGCCATAGAGCAGTATGGGATAAAGCTGCCGCTGCTCTTTTCTGAGCCGTCATCTCCGTACACATGGATAACACCTCCAGATGACGTCGGAGACACCTTATTGGCTGATGGGTAGAGAAGCAGGAGTTAGAAAAAATAAAAGGATGGAAAATAAATTCATTTAGTGCAAGCAAAACACCATAATGTCTCATAGATGAATTGAAAATAAGAATGTGATGGATGGTACACTCAGTCATGAAGCTTTTCAAATCACCAGTGAAGCATGACAGAAAATAAGAAGCCATGACAAAACAATCTTTTGATAACATAAAAAGAATATCTCTGGATATATGATGTTGCTTCAGGGAACAATAAGGTTTGACTGGGTGAAAAAAGGTAGATCACAACAACAGGAGATCAGAGCGCTCCCACTTACCCCTCAAACCCAGGAGCTGTCCCCGGTGAAGAACCACCGCTACATGACGCAGAGGGAGAGGAGAGCATAGGAGAGACTACAGTAACAGTAACACAATGGGACAGCGGCAGGAAAGTCACTCAAAGGGAAAGGGAGGAGTGAGCAGACTCCACGCTGGTGGTATGTAAGAGGGTGACTATGAAGATTTAACCAAGGGTAGACTTTGGATTTTTAATAGAACCTCACAGTCTGCAAATTAAGTTGAGCCAACCAGACATGTTTTTTATATGATTTACAACCTATTAATATCTGTAAAACAACATGTAGGCAATGAAAGGATTTGTTCTAAAACAATAGAGAGAAACCTCAAAAGTTTGCAGCATCACTTTTAATGAATACCTGAATTGTAAGATATTTAGACAACTTCTTGTACAAGTGTTTTACGATGAAGAAGAGCTCTAAAAAATGGATAATGAACTATGAAACTTACTCTCTGTAAGAGGGATGGAGATGATCACACCATTTCCAGTGCCAACCCAAAGGCGGTTTCCTCCAATTAGAAGAGCAGTGATCCGCACAAAAGAGAAGCCCAGCTTTCCAGTACCTGTCAGTGCAATACAAGCAGTGGAGAATGATTGAAAAGAGTGCAGCAGATGACAATAAGTCAGCAGTAAAGGAGGCCAAAACACTATCAAAGTCACATTGTAAGACATTCACCCAGCATCTTGCTGACATAAGGCTCAATGTCCACATCCTGGAGGTGCTGGTGTGTATGTGCGTGGTAGAGACGAAGTGTTGAGTCAAGTCGGATGGACACCCACACGCCGTCACCAATCCACGCTAGCTGCCGCACCTGGCTCTCCCTGCGAGGGTGAGCGTCAAAGGACTTCTAGAAGGAAATAAAATTCAGGTATTTTATATCAACACATGACAATAACATATCCCGTTAATATACTGTAGTTAGTTTGAGAATATTAAACTGACCTCAATCTGCATGCTCTTGGGCTGAATGACATGGATTTTGTTCTTGTAACCGCACCAAACTTTATCATGGACCACAGCCATGCAGCGGATAGAGTGATGAGGACGGCCGAGGTCCATCAGGTGGTAGTTGGACAAATCCCACTGACCATCTGCCAAAACAACAAAAAACAAACTGAATCACTGCTTATGGCTCACATATAATCTTGTTGGTGGTAAAATGTATAAAATATGAAGTTTGTGTAATGTATGAAATGGCAAATACCTTCTGCTCTGTGGAAAATAGCAAGGGTCCCATCGGCAAGAGCTACAAGCACGCGGCCTTTCACATGCCTGCAACAAGACGGTAAGACAAACATGGAGTGAAGAAGGGATTTTGAAATTTTGGGCACATTTTTGTAGAATCCAAGTGTTCAGATAAGATTAAGTAATCATTATTGTGGTCCTTACACTAGACTGAGCACTGAGTCTTTGAGTTTGATAGAGTGAAGACACTTCTTCCAGTTTCCAACCGCTGAGTGGACATAGAGCCTTGAAGGAAGAGAACTCAGATGATTCCAATTCAAACCTCACATAGTACTTCAGTAACTTCAATATAGAGCAAACATGTCAAACTCAGGGACCTTTAACCAAATTTGCGTTTTTAATAAATGCATTTGGTTGTTAATACTGTATGTAAGCCTGTATAGGTGAGGCCAAAATTAAAACTGAAACATAATATGTGATTAAATAAACCCTAAATCCCAAATAGAGACTCACCAGCCATTCTGAGCCCCCAGCCACATGGTAGGGGCCACACTGGTGTAGTTCTTGGCTTCTTCACCTACACAGTCTGCATCAGTAGACTGAGATGTTTCCTCTTTGGACTGCCCTGAGCTCCTGTTGAGGATGTTGTACACAGTTAAACACCAAAAACCAATGAGTACTTTAAACATATTGTATTTACATTGTGGCCTATTGTATTTAGCTTGCTACCTGTCTGAGGGGTCGGCTGAGCGAGGCTGGGGATCGGTAAACACATGCTCAGTGAAGGGTCCTGGGGGTCCAGATCGCATTTCGGCCTGGTTGGGTGTCGACTCTGGTACTTCAGTGGCTTCTGTGGCTTCTTCAGCTGACTGGGCCGGGCGGATTTTACCATTGACAGGTGGAGCAACCGGTGCTAGAACACAACAAAAAGAAGACGTGCCCTCATCTCTACGGATAAGGATAGAAAACATTTTAAGATGAGCATACCTTGTCCTTTGTCCTGTATGGGTGTATCAGTGCGCGAGGAGCAGTTGCTACGGGCAACACTGCAGTTCGTAGCGCAGCCGACAAGTGTGATACCGGCTAACATCCCCTCTACACTACCGGTATCATCACCTCCGACTGAACCGTCTCCTGGGTCCAATATGATCTCACCTGCCGGATAGTCGCTCTCACTGGCAGCTGCGTGCAGACAACAGGATTATCATTAAAAATAGCAGCAACATTTAAACATTTACATAACAAATAGGTTTGATTAGTCTAACCTGGCACACTGGAGATGCACAGCACATGGGCGTTGCAGACGTTAAACTGGTCGACCAGTGAGCCCGGCTGGTTGGCATCAATGATGACTACTTTGCTGGCCGAGTGGGTGCTGGTCAGAATCCACACCCGACTGTTCATAGAGTCCGTCTCCTGGAGTTCCTTGGGCTGGGCAGGTGAGTATAATGGCAAGTTTTAGCAAAAGATAAAGACAGGGCTATAACAACAACGACTGTGTTAAGCTACCATGACAGCACACCTCTATGAAGGGGTCTACAATGTGTGTATAGTGCTGCGGAAAGACACTGTGTATAGAATCTAGTCTACCTTTCTCTTCTCTGGGCTGTTCTTCTTGTCTGCTACGTCTTCCTCAGCGTTCAGGGGGTCTCCGTTTCCTGACATTGCTTTGACTACTGCGTCCTGACATGTGACCTTCCATCCGGTCAAATCCACCCCCGCTGCGCACCACAACTGAATCCAACAAATGAAATTGGTTAATGTCAAATAGTTTACAGGTGAATGGATTTATACATGCTTTAACCAGCTTTGCTTGAGGCTAAAAGCTGCCATACCTTTCTGTTAGGATCCTTTTCGACTAGAGGACGACAGTAGACGGGGACTGGGACGTTCTTAATGCGATTATCCTCTTTGTCGTTGGTGGTCTAAATTAAGCAATGATTGGAGTCACAAAATAAAAACTACTATCTGATTTTCACTAAACACAAAGGATAAGGACAAACATGTATTGTATGCACATACTATTTGTCAATACAATACATTAGAAGCAAAAATTAGGGAAGGGAAATCCAGTGTTATGCAGGAATTTTTACTTAATACCAGGATGTCTTTGGGAAAATGTAATTACTTGCATCTGGACACATACGGTTATACAAATATTTTAGTTTCCAGTTAAAAATAACAGAACTTTGGAGAGGATTTTTCCCTTAGGCATACCCACTGTAATAAATAAACAATGGATAAGAGGAAAAGAAATAGGGATAAAAGAAAAAGAATATTTTAAGAAGGGCAGATTGAGACAGACAGAGGTTAAAAGCACCACAAGGGGAAGAAAGTCTGTCCACAACAAGAGGAGTTAAATTGTTTATGTTTGAATATATTAGTAATCGTTAAAATAATGTCATGCTTACAAAGTAAAGTGAATATTTACCTTAATTTTCATGCATTTTCATTTTACATTTTTGGTTAAAACATATCACACAATCACTGCCTCAGTTCCACTGTTCATTAGTTTTTCTTTGGTGTACACTGCTGGCTGGAGGTTAGGGGTTTAGGGGGAGGTTTAGAGGAAGGAGAAAGCTTTGAGGTGCATGCTGACACTCTGTCGGTCTCACTTGCCTGTTGTCTCTTCAGCGTACTGTCCTGAGCGCTGTCCATCTGACCACCAGTCTGTGGGAGACCAGAGTTAGAGCTACCTGCCTACCAACACACTGCCCTCTGGCCTCTTGGGTGCCAGAGCCCTGTGCGCTATGATGCTATGAAACTTGCCTTTTGTTTATGTTTCGTTCATTACCTTTTAATATTTTAATTGATTGAGTTATGTTTTTGTTTACAATTTTATTTCATGAATAGACTGTATTTTAGACACACCTGAGGCATTTACATATAAAGCACTTTTGATTAATATAATTTCGGACATACCTGAGTATAGAGGTCCAGCATAGATCGTTTAAAGTGGTTATTAAAACCAGGTATATCTGTGTACCTGTTTGAAGCGGGACGGCACACTCCAGCCGCAGGCCTGCATGATGCCGTCATCGCGGCGCATATGCTCACGTACTTGACGGTACTGTTCACGCCGCTGCTCTCGGCGCGACATTAGGGCTGAATCACTGAGGAGAGACGCAACACCATTACTGGCCAGTCTGCAAGCAACAGGAGAAAGGGAAGGAGAAGAGGAGGAGAAAAAAAAACGAAGCGTTAGCAGCCCAACCAGCCAGCAGCCAGGCAAAACTAAAAAAGCTACTTGTTTTTTATTTCAAACACAGCTAAAGCAAAGCAGTTATGACAGAAAAAACAATGAAACATTGTTTGAAGTTGGGTTTTTTTCATTCACATGATCTTGGTCTTGAACTCAGTTGACACTTAAGGCAATGCTGTGTGTTAACTGACCCTTGGACTCAGTCAAGTCATTTTTGGCAGGGGAAGCTAAACCAGAAGATGACCTAAAAGAAGACCCTAAAGTGACACATAAAGTAAATGGTTTGAAAATTGACTCTGCCAGGTTGTAAACTAAGAGGAGAGCAGTTTGTTTAACTGACATTCAGTGTGACATGCAAGTCTATTTTTTATCCTAAAGAAGTAAAAATAATGCCCTGAAAGCTCATAGTGTCCATGCCAGCAGAAGCAAGCAACTAGGCATTCAGACCAAAGCACAGAGAAAGTGTGTGAGTGGTTTGAGGTTGGTTAGAGCAGAGAGACAGAGAGCATGGTGCAGCAGCTGCTCACTCTTCAGGGAAGAACTCCAGAGTGCGGTTGGACGTTGAGATCTGACACATGGTGTGGCTGCGCCGCTGAGAGAAAGCAGGCGACGGAGACTTGTAATGGATGTTGACACTGTAGTATGGCCGCTTGACCGGTGGGGGGCTTGACGAGGAACTGAAAAGGCGTGCAAAGCTGGAGAAGGGAGAGAGAAAAAAGGTTTGTTGTACCATATCATTCACGTAATCTGAATCTGTCTAGTGCACTGGTTTAGCAGAAACTCACAACTGCCAGATGGTGGACTTCTTTTTTTCTTGGATTGGTGGACTCTCCCTTGATGCCCTAAGAGGAGATATCAATAACAATATATTGAAAAAGATGGCGTTCAGTCAGCTGCTTTGCAACAAATGTAGAATACATACATCAACTTTATTTCATCATAAGCCAAAACTCTGCATAACAACAGTCTTGTCCCCATCTGTCTGTTTTACACAATGGCAGATCAGTAGGAACTAGCTAGTATGTACTATAAACTTGGAATAAGGATAGTTTAATAGCTCAGTGGGTTAGGTTTGTTAGTCAGTGTAACTTACATAAGGTTGGCAAATATGTTTAGATCTCTTAGTTCTCCTTAAAAATAAAGTTGCTTTGGTCACCTGATCATCTCAGTCCACCTCACGGCCTCCTGTAGCTCCATGAGTCTTTCTTTGTACTGGTTTCTCTCCATAAGCACACGAGCCATCTCCACTCGGGTGAAGCGCCGCCGTTGTGTCATTGTCATGTCACCATCTTGCATGGGTGATGAGAACTGGACAAATGAGATTGGTGGAGTTCATTTTGTAATTCTGAGAATGAAACATACTATAAACAGATATTGCAGAGGCAGTTTCACTCACATCATCACCACACTCATCCTTTGAGTCTCGAGATGCTCCCAGGGCTTCTGCTCTAAGCCTAAATAATCAAACATCAGAATCAATAGAATGAAAGCAAATTATTTATAGACAGTTTAGTGGACAATTACTCCGAATGCAATATTGACATGGGCAATGATACAAAAAATGAAAATTAAAAAATCAAAAGGGTCTCACATAAACTAGAATCTAGGGTCATTTTGTCCTTCACTGCTCGATAACATGTTACTACTGATAGTTATTCAGAACGATCACGTTACTTTGCCTTTGTGTGTGTTGCTAGGATACACATGCTCAGGTTGTCATGTAAATACACTAAGGTATAGAATAGGGCAGGTATTGTTTTCCTTTTGTGTTCTAGACCAAGGTCCAGGTTCATGTGAGTTACATTTTACCTCTTCAGTTCTTCCTCCAGCTCTTTCACTCTGGCATCCACTTTGTTCTTGGACTGCCTCACAGCCTCTAGCTCCTCTCGAAGCACCTCATGCTCCCCAGAAAGCTCATCCACTTTGGCAATAAGGTCATTCTTAACTATATTCAGAGCATTTCTGGTAAAGTGGAAAAAGAAGGAATGTTAACAATCATCAAGCAGAAGAAAGAACAAAGAGAAGGCTATAATGGCGAATTATGAGTCTGAGTATTTCTTACTTGGTCTCTAGGAGCTGTTTGTTCTCTGTTAGTAGGTTCTCCACCTCCTTGCCCATCCCTGCAACAATCACATCATTGTTACTTATCTTTATCCACATCAGATCAACCACAATCATCAATTAATCAATCATTTAAACTCTCTCGACATACAGAAGTCTCAATATATAATAAGGACAATAATGATAAATAATGATCTGTTTGATATTTTTATGCGCAAGCAGCAAGCACTGTGCAACATAAGTCAAGCACGCACCCACAACAGGATAAAGCAGAGGTTGAGACCAAAGAGGTGAAGGACATCAAAATTTGACAACTAAAAAAAATTGTTCTTAGAAATAATCCTTGTATTTTGAGTGTCAGCGACGACACATCACAGTATGGCCATATACTTCTTTGACTAACAGTGAGCCATCATCACTGGCCAACTGCAAGGTTAAAATTATTGTTTAGGATGCAAGTGGCACAAGGCCTGCAATTAAAGCCATGATATGAGAAGTTACAAATAAAGAAGGGGAATGAGTGAGGAAGCCAGGTTAACCAAAAAAAAGAAAAAAACAAAACACCGATAATGAGTCTTAATCGAGCTTAATCTTTAAGGCATGGTGCGCCTTACCGAAGAAATCATCACGGACTGGAAGCCAAATATAAAGGAAGGTAGAGGGTAAAGGAGTAAGATAAAGAGAGGAAAGACAAGAGAGAGATGTGGCCAATAAGCAGTTATTAATTTCAATTGTAGGAACAGCAGCAGTGCATAAACACACAGGACTTTTGTATGGTGATGATTTCCAATTTACTCCAAATACTCAATTCTATCAAGAGGTTTACAACTTAATCTGCAGCTGTCTGTGCTTTGATTAAAACTATGTTATGTTTCTATGTATACATATATACATACATATATATGTTTATATTACTGTATTTAACTGGCAAAGAGAAATGAAGAAAGAAGAAAAAAGCTATAAACATATTAACCAAAGCATACATTCTGATACACACCTGAAAACTCGCCTAGGAGTGTCACCAATAGAAGCACATAGAGGGGAAAAGAAAACAAGAGATTACCAAAGGAAGATGCTTAAACCTCACATTCTTGAAAGGCTGAAATATAAAACTAAACAAATCTAAACTAAATTGGAAAAAGTGGCTTTATTCAGATTACTAAATAAAAACAAAACAAAACTGATATGTACGGGTGTTTTGGGCGGTGCAGACAGTTTAGTGTCTATGACTGTTCAAAAAGGAGTGATATAGGGGTGAGCTGTTAGCATGTGTAATCCACTCGCAGACATGCAATAGGGGCTTGTTCACACAACCTCACATAGAGTTCTAGCCTGCACAACTGCAAAGCAAAAGCAAATAATTTCTTTGCAATGCACACATGCTCCTGCCTCATTTTCTATCATCAAATACATTTATTATCATTAGCTATGTTTGTAAAGCCTGGAAACATCAAGCTTCATATCGACTAGGCCTTTAATGAAGACTTAAATTCATAAAGTAATATATTTTATGTAAATACTTAAACGTTAGGCTCTCACAAATACACTCATGATTAATAAAAAGTCTTATTGCCAAAGTCCAGTTCATACCTAGAAGTTCTGCACCTGCATCTACATCTCCAATGATATCAGACTTAGCATCTTTGATCTCGTGGTAAAGAGAGTCAGTGTTGATCCCAAAAGCTTCATTTACAATGCCCTGAGAGGGACTGAAACACACACAATAAAGGTTACAAGACACGACACATTTCAAATTTGCTTCAGTGTGACCAAAACTCACACCAAAAACTTCAGTTGACATGTTTTATATGTCATACAGTTAAGTCTGACCTGTTGCCTCCTCCATACATGCGGGGGTCGACACACATGTCCAGCTCAGGGGTAGAATCAATAATCTCTTGAAACTCAGTCCACTCATCACTGCTGCCCATTCCTGTAAAACCACAGAAACAGAGCATTCAACTTTGCTGCTTTTTAATAGTTTCTCTCTAGCCTAGTGCCATCTTCTCACCGATGCTGACATTCTTGGTCTCTTGGCAAACCTGCACCTCCATGTTGCGGCTGAGCCGCTTGGCACTTTTCCTGCGGTTTCCTGCACGCATGATGTCAAAGTCTGAGTGTGGGGGGAAGCCCTCGTTGATGGGGGTGACCGTGGCTGACGGGACAGAGGATGTAGGTGTGTTGGATTTGCTCCCTGTGCTGCTGGGTGTCGCTGCCACTGAGTCTGACTCAGATCCGTCCTCCTTGTTGCATAAAGAGACTTGTGTAAGTGACGTACAGTGATGGAAGGGCAGTTTGTCTTACACCATATCTAAAACATACACAACAGAGACTGGTGGTCCCTTGTGCTTTAAATCAATTACAGATTATGTAATTAGAAGAAAGTAATGTTTGATTTCTCAAACACAAATAGTAGTAAAAAGATAATAGTAATAAAAATAACTTTAAGGGCCTAAAATGGAAAATGACCAGCTTTTATTGAATATGTTTCAATAAAATGTATCATGTGTTTTAGAGCCCTATTGAGCTTCATTGTTTAATTTTAGTTTTAGTATTTGACAGATTTATAGGAGATAAGGCTGTAAGTATTAATACAAAAATGATACGGAATGGTAATTGAAAACTAATATAAGGAGAGTCTCAAACTTCAAGTCAGTCCTTTTTTGAAGAATTAGCCAAATAAAAAATGGAGAGCTCAGAAACATAGATTCGAAGCTATGTAAGACTTACATAAAAGAAAAAAACACAAGATAAGACCCATGGCCACACATAAAAATATTCAAAGGAAACTGAAGACATAAAAGCACCGCTGCTTGCTTGAGTCAACAAGTTCAGCATATCTTAAGCTTAAGCTTATCTCCACACATTGTGGTATGTTAGTTTAAAAAATGACACAAGCAGGCGCGGGAGGGGAGGTGGTCCCTGTGGCTGTGGCTAACAGGACGGACACCTCTCCTCGTTCACTGCACACACTGCAGCTGCGTGGAGGAGGACAGTGCCGCTGACGGTCCCACCTGATAGGCAGAGCTGAAGGTGCACTGGGCAAGCTCACTGCTGACCTGCCAGATGTCTTTCCCGGGCATCATCCTAGCCCCCCCGAGACCCCCACGTACCATGCCTTCACCAGTGGGGTACAGGCTCAGTGATGGTGGCCGCTCCGCTTTGCTACTGACAAAAACACAAAATAATAGTTTTAAACAAACGGTAATGCATGCACATACATTTAATGTCAACAGGAGCATATCTTGTCATGCAAAGATGGGTTTGAAATGAAAGTTTTACAACTGAACATGAGGCTTAAATATATAGTATATATACAGTATATATAATAGACAAAGTGCAATTATTTGAACTTGTATTGTGCACACTATTGTAATTTAAGTTAAAACATCACACATGCACAAGTCACTGTTATATAAACTTTGTTAAGCCATGTTATTCCCACTAACTATAATAATAATAATAATATAAATAAGTGTTGTTAATACACTGGTTAATCTATAATCAGTTTAGTGTATTTGTTTTTGGTGTTTTGCCTTTATTAGACAGTGGCTACACAGGAAACAAGGTGTAAAGAGAGAAGGAATTAAACTTGTGCCCATCTAATGATGTGGTACATACTCCACGCGAAACACCAAGACATACCTTATTGTAACATTTTTAAAGCAACACTATGTCACTTTTTTCCTTAACATATTAAAGTGATTAGAATATATAACCTCAAATCATTAAATGGCTCCCTGACAAGAAATAACAAGAAAAAACTCTTCAATAACAAAAGGAGGGTTGCTCGGAAGAAATTATGTATGTCTGAGAGACGGGGCTCGCAACTACGTTTTAGCGTCCCTGAACAAAAAACATTGCGCATCTATTAGTATGAAATAAAACATCATTTAGCCTACTGTTGATTGTTTTGTAGTTTTTATGTTAAATTTTCAGTCTTTCTGATAAAGACAAGCAAGCACATCACAAATACAGGCAGGTCACAACACATGAGGAAGAAACAGAAGCTAAAAAGGACAGATAAACAATTTCTTATTTCATAATGCATTATAAGAATCCGGCATTACTTGTACATTCACAATACATTCAAGATAAAGTTCTGAGGCAAGCACCAAAAACCATTGTTTTTTTTGTTTTTTTTTTTTTATGGGGCACAACAAACGAGGCCAATTAAAGCTTTTAGAAGGGGAAAGGTATGAGGATAGATCTGGGGCCAGGTTTAATTTACCTTTTCCTCCATTTATGGCGTTGACTGTGCACACAGCAGCACAGAGAGCAAACCAGCAAGACAGACAGTGATTAGAGTGAGACAGGAGCATGCAATGACACACGAAACAACACAAAACAATGCAAACTGTATTCTAAGCTAATTCTACAGTAAGCAAGCACTGACTGCCAGATTTGTAGTGTTTTTTGTAGACTTGTTTTCTTGTGCCTCTAATATGAGTGTGACAATGAATGTTGCCAAGATACTTTGACAGAAGTCGCAAAGATAAATTTCTCTGTTGCGTCAGGAGTCTGCTATATTTAGGACAAAACAACATCAAAACAATGGATCCAAAAACACTGATGTGATTCAGTATGCAGATTGAGAAACTGAAAAAAAAAAGACTCACGTTCGTCCACAGCCGGGGCCGTCTGATTGGCTGTTGCTCCCCGCCTGCTGCATTTTGGACCGCTCTATGTGCTCCACGTATGTTTGAATCATCTGAGACGCAACAACAAAACAGAAGTCATGTGTGTCGAGATTGATCAGTGAGAAATAGAAAACGCATATCCAATGGCAAATTCTTCTTAGTGTCAGAGGCAGGTCATTTAAATTGTGTAAATGTTCTAGCCTTTCTCACCTCAGTGTGGCGTTGGTGCAGAGCATTATACTCTTTCTTCATGTCTGATTCTCGTTCTTCCAACCGTGTTACTTGGAGACAGAAAACATTGAAAGTGTGAATTCTCTGCTATTGTGACTAAATAATCCTTGTGCATTGCATATTACTGTGATTTGTCCACTCACTTTGGTCACAATAATTCTTTGACTTGAGCTCCAGCTGTTTGGACTGCAGCTCCAGACACTCCACTTGAATCTGAAGATCTTTCTTCTCAGCTTCCAGTGCATCCTCGAACTCTATAAATTTCTGATGAGAGAAACAAGAGCCAAAACTGAATCTTTTCTCAACCTGTGAATCTGACACGTCTTACAGTCTTACACGTCGTACACGTCAAAACATTCCACTAAATCATTTTAATTCTGCATCTTTTAACACACAACATGCAATGTTTCAAATTGTGTTATAGAATAAACCTTTAAAATTAAGGTTTCTTACTGTGCTTATGTTTTATATTTATGTGTTATATTGTATAGTTATATTGTTGATAATGATATCATGGGATAGCAATATAACACAATAATAAAAGTGTTTGTATGCTAGTTACTATTACAAGCAGCATGTTCCTTGCACAGAACATTGTAAAGCAGAGATCGCGGGGCTGTCTAATTTTCCCTAACATTGCCTGTTTGTTTGTTTTTTTAAGCTGTTCACAATGACGTCCTTTCTCAGTGCAGCACCAAGTCTTAATACTGTAATCCTCTGACTGCAGGAAAACCCTGGAACAGGGTCTATGCTGCAGACATGCAACATGCAAACTGGCAACTGATGCATTTCCTTTTCATTATGAATGTGAGACAGTGGAGAAGCTAATATGCTATAATTTAAAACAAATACTTCTTATCTAGCTTGAAGTAATTTTAAGTAAAAGAAATTTTCCTAACATAGGAGTGTACCATTGCAGCACAATATGATATCCCTGAGGAAATGCCCAAGAATAATGTGTGCATGTGCCTGCAGTGTACCTCACCTGTCTAAAATGCTGCTTTAAGTATCCGCGCCACGCCATTTGATCTCATAGACCCCAACTAGACTAATGAATAAAAACAATATATTTTAATTTTAGATGTTAAGCTTAAACGTCATGAAAGGTTGTGGATCACACGTAGATAAATGTTATAGCCCTGTGACACTTTCTTTTTGTGGCACGAATGAAGATCACATAGTGAGAGTGAGAATGGAAGATGATAAATCTGTTAAGGCAATGTGTGAAAGCGAAAAGCTATGGGAACAACACATAAGGTGTTGATAGGTAAGGCAAAAAACTGAAACAGCACAGATACAGTATACTTAGACAATTTTATCTTCATCAAGTCTAATGCTAAATATATTTGCAAAAGTGTTGATGAGCTGACAGGGAGTTTTGACTTTGTTTACCATTAGCCTAGGCCTAATAACCTTGTAACATGAGCTGCTTTTTTTCTTGTTGCTCCCAGTGCCTTGGAAGAGGGCGTGTTATTGTTTTCCTCTAGATCTGTGATTCTCTGGCTCTCACTTGGCCTTTGTACTCTCCAGCCTGTTCCCTCTTTCCGACTGCAGCTCTCTAAATCTCTGTTGCTTTCTCTGCTTGGCACTCTGTTTCTCTTCTTATAAGGAATAATCAGGTTACAGTGCCAGGTTCTCTCATGGTGCTTTTGATGCTATTGATTTCCTGTGACTCCCCTCCCCCATTATGTCCAACTCGTGCACAGAAATAACTGTTTTCAGTTCATTTGTGGCAGTCAAATGTGTCACCTAATTTAAGCATTGATGTGAATTGACATCTCTAGCAAAAGTCAATGTAGGGCCACTTGTAAATGCAAATAATAGAATTGCTGCTTTCTAATATGCAAATATGCATTCAGGAGCTGTGTATGTGTAACAGAAGTAAATAGGACTATTTCAGTGCATCAGTGTAATGTTCAAAATCCTATAAAACACAGAAAATGCTAAAGACGTCCTCTGATAATACAATGTGGATTCATAACGAAACCATGTTATCTCCAGATAATGCCTTTTAATGATTTCAGTATTCATTACATACAGACATACTTTGATAGAGCAAATGTATGAGTAAATCTGGATGGAATTTATTACTTAAGATATGTTTTGGGCTTTTTGAAAGTGATACTATCCAGACCGGAAACAAGGAGAGAGACACAATATCATGGAACAGATAGTCCCTTGACAGGATTCAAGTGAAGGTTGCTCTGCATATTTGTAAATAATATAAATCATTAAATCCCAATAGACAGGTCTGAGTGGAAACCAATCAGATACATGACATGTGAAAATGGAAGGAGCAGATGATTAGTTGGACTAAAAGCCGAGCTTAGCGGTTTATGACAGAGCTATCAGGGTTGCTTCATAATGCCCGCTGTGACTCTCAGACTGGTCATTATTCATTTCTACTTATACGTGTAAATGCCTATTACACGTCAAGGTTATATCAGCCACAACATTTGCTGACTGCATATTTATCATGCTCTCACAATGTTTGAATATTACATGGTTAGATGTTTGCATATGACACCTGTAGTATTTGGATCATGTACTTTGACTATCTATACTGTGTAGCTGCCTTTAGCACCATGTGATTGCAGTGTTGTAACTGTAACATCTACTGTTTGAGGATGTGAGCCTTAGCTTTATGTTTTGAATACTGTTTATATATGCACAGTGACGTGTATATTCCTGTTCAGTGACACACAAGTACTGTCTAGACTTATCTATGAGTATGTTAACCTTTCCATGGCCTTCAAATTGATTAGTGTCTATGGCCTAAAGGCTGTGAGTGTGGATACACATTTGAAAATATGTTTGGAGAATTTAGTGACAGTAATTATTAGGGGTATTTTTTAAGACAAAAACCTCTTTACACTTCACTGAGGGATTAACACACAATGATGTTGCCAGTGCCAGCCTTTAAGTTCTGCGATATGCTCACTGTCCAACAGGCAGAGCATAACAATTCTAACTGAGCGCAACAAACCCATGTCACAGACCTAGACATGAGTAACATGTGCAGAAAGTTCCCAGGCCTGGCTCAGAGGGGACAGCTGGATGTGGAATGATGATGCGAGTGGAGGCCTAGTCGTGACTGCTCTGCTGTGGACTCACCTCCTCCGCCTGTTTGCGCAGCGCTTTCTCCCGCTCGTACTGAGTGATGAGCTGTTCGTTGTCCTCTTTCAGCAGCTCCAGCTCCACTAGGTGCTCCTGGTTCTCCGTCAGCACCGCGTCCAGGTTTTCCAGGACGTTCACCACCAGCGGCATCAGCTCCTTCACCACCTCCTCGTCATAGCTGCGGATGAGGCGCTCGAACTCGCGGTAAATGGTGTTAGCCAGGCCTGATACCCGCTCCGACATGACAGTCCCGGAGCCGTAGTCGTCCTGGTACACCACCTCGTCTATCTGTAGCTCCATCATGTTGGCAGCCGGTTATTCCTGTGAGGAGTATGCACACAGTTTACAGGCCTTAGCGGGCAGAATGTCACAGGGCTTGGATGGGGGTTTCCGCGGATAAATAAACAGCAAGACTAAGTCATTTTCACGAGTGACAGCTCACAGAGGAATCGTTTTAGCTGCTGTTGAGCTGAATATAGCGCTTGGTTTATTTGAATGTAGATGTTCTTATTCCCGCAGCATCGGCCCTCGCTGAGTCCATGTCGCGGAACCTTCGTCGATAATATTGCACCTGCCCCTCAGCAGCAGCTGCAGCCATGGACCCCAGCCATTACAGGCGTGGAAATAAATAAATAAATAGCTAATAAATATTGTCTCGTCCCCAGTGAAGCACGATGCCGCGTCTATAATGTCGGTTCGTCCATATTTCCGTTCCCTCTTCCAGCGGGCAGCCGATGCTCCTGCCAGGCGAGGGTTGATGGTGCTGATGTCCCGCTGTGGGAGAGGCGCTTCCTCAGCTTCAGATGGAGAAGCCTGGTGACCCACTGTCTGACGTCACACCGTCTGCAGCGAGCGTCAATGCGTCAACTCAGCGGCGTCAAACCGGAAGTGTGCGTCTTTCCTTCAAAATACTGCTACACAATACTGTAAGGGTCGTCAATAAATTCATTTAATCATATGTTTTTATTTTTTACATGTTATTCTTTCTATCAAGATTAATTCAGAAAGATGTCTACATTACAAAATCTGGCATTCAGGCATCACTTTTTCGTAGTAGCGGTGCGTTTGTTCCACACAGACTTTAGAACACTGGAAAAGGGTCATCTTGAAATTGTGTATTCTGGCTTTGCTTGGTATGTTCTCACAATCTGCTGATAGTCAGAGCCATAACAACATAAAAATAAGCAATACATAAAAATTACATCACTTTACTTTGGAGGAAAGAAAGCTGAAGTTGTATCTTCTTTGTTCCATTGACAGCCCCTGGATACAATTGGATAATGACAATGCACTCTTACAGTATAATGTCAGGCAACAGAACATAAATTAAAAAAGCATGCAAAAGTAACTTGTTTAATTGTGATGTGATACCTAACAATATCTTTTATGTTGTTGCCATTTCTTCATTGCATCATGCATGTGTGAGTGGTAGCCATAAATAAAAGGAAATGGTGCACATAGATAACTCCTATTTATCTAGTTTAACTGAGCAAAGCATAAAGTACAGTTCTTTGTCTTTTTTCGGGCTTAATATTGTACTTAGTCATTTACACGTAACAGACTACTGGAAACTTCTCAGTATAACTTCCTTGTACTGTGCTTATAAATACAAACCATTTTCTGTAATAATTTCATTAGCTCAGATTCATACAGAAGTACAGTGTTATTTTACTCTGTGGTGTGATTTGTCTTGCTTTGATCAGAAACTAATACTATAAATAAATACGATTTGTTGGCTTTGGGCAAAATTTGACCAAAATCTGTGTTTATGGCTTTTACACAGAGCTAGATACTTAAAAAAGTATTTCAAACTTGGCTTCTTTACCTCTGTGTTTAACATTGCCTCATGCCTTCAAAGAGGAAATACTTTAGTCTCCTGGTAAGAACAAAACCCCAGACAAACTAGAAATGCAAAACAACAACTTTATTTCTTTTTTCTGCTGTGCTTATTGCCTACCAGACACATCAACACTGACTGGACAGGGTGGCACTGAGAAAGATTGTGTGTTATCACAGTTTGATGTGGTGACTATTGGAAAGCCCACCTTCAGTTACGTAGGCTACACTTGTCCAGAACTCTTCAGCCGTTTTAATTTAAAACATAAACAGAGGCCTACCCCCAAACATACCTCACATTCTCATTTAAAGCAAGCAATGCAAACAAAGCAGAAAGTAACCTGTACACATTCAGATTTAAAAAATGGAATTCCTTTAAGCATTTTAAAGAAAATGATTTGTCTTTTATTTTATTTTTGGTATTTTTGTCTTAACAGACGTTGCGCTCTGATTGCAAATCCTACATGTGTACTCTAATCAAAGGGGGTACAAGGACCAGTTTATGTAAGGCCTTTGGTTATACAGTTTTGTTTTTTTTACTATGACATGCATTATTTATTCAGTCAAACAATTAACTCACACATACAAGTGGCACTAGTAAAAACTCCCTGAAACATTGAGATTTTTTTACTCATTCCTTAATGCAAGATCGAGAAACTTGGCCCAGGTTTCAGCTGGCTTAAGGCATACTGACAGATCCCCTCTTTAATGTTCCATGTTTATGATTCCCAATGGGAATAAGCTTGATAAACCATAACACTAACAAAAATAACAGATATATAGTGATTATACATCAGCCATTCAGTTGATTGATAAGACAGCTGTATTGGGTTTCAGGATTATAAAGAAGGTATAATTAATGGATAAAGGCTCCAAAAAGAGGCCAAGTGCGAGAGGTTGAGGCAAACAGGAATTAAAAAACAAAACTCCTGTGAGGTTAAAAAGCTGAAATAACCGTTGGGAAAAGGGTGTTGGAATGAAAGAAGATTACAGAACGACACAAACAGGGAGAAGCGGTGTTTTCAGACAATCAGTAGAAAACTACACTGGACTTTCCTCCAGGGGGATTGAGGACCTTGTTGTGAGAGCGAGGTCTGGGGCCCAGGTGAGGCTCGTGGTTCTTCAGTGAAGCCTCGTCAGCTGTAGAGGAGGCAGGGGACTTGGGCTCTGAAGCTGGTGGGACAGGAGTCTCCTCTTTGGCTGGTTCCAAAGCTGGTGGGGTTGGTTCTGCCTTTACTTCAGGTTGGCTTACCTTGGGCTCTGGTGCTTTAAGAGAAGAAAAAAAAGAACTGTAGGCGGAAATCTATATTATAGTTAGATTTATAGTTTAGATAGATTTGTTTTTTAACTCACCTGGTGATTCAGGTTCAGATCCTACTTTCAGATTGTCCTGTAAATACATTCAACAGATTAGTTTGTACTCAGACTGATCTTATGATTCAAATTCTGAGACATTACAATTTGTACATAGAATGAAAGCCATACAAGCGTGTATGCGTTATTCCAACAAATAGGCATTTACAGACAAACAGTTTGTTATTGTAGAGCACCCTTTAGGGAACTGACGTGCAATGCTGTCATCATTAATGGGGCAAGGTAGTGTTTCCCAAAGAAATTTGTCAGATAAGGTGTTAGGGAACTCTCTAGAGCTCCAAATTGTATCCTTACAGATTTACGTAACTGTAAGCACACAGTTGGAGTTCATTTGAAAGGTTATTCACTTTAAATATAACCCCTAAAGGACTCAATAACTTAACCTGCATAAATTTTCTATGATATTATATTAACTGATGTTTATATAACTGTAGATTACATATAGCCTGTATTAATTTGTAGTCTAGGCGGTGATTGTTTGTTGCCAAGATGGCCACCTTATTAACTATGTGCTGTGGGAAACACTGGGTGAAGGGTACTATAAGAAATAACTAATTGACCATACATATGGCAGAAAGTGTAATGTGAAATTATTATGCAAGATGGTGTATCTACCTTTGGCTTATTGGGGTGGCACCGACTTGGGCTTTGGGTTGGGGTGGTCTCTGCCGCCCCAAATATGTTGCTAGTAGTCACTCCACCTGGAGGTATGGGCTTCTGAGGATTAGCTGGAGGTTCAGGTTCACCAAATATACCACTGCTCTTTCCACCTATGTGTTTAATTTAAGTTTAGTTTAATCAGTTTCACACCATCAACATGTTAAGAGTGATTAAGAGTTAACCTGAATCAAACCATGCAAAATCTGAAGTACAGTAACAGTTCTATCTGTTGATTTCATAACTTTCATGAACCATGACTGTTTGTATGACACTGAAAACAACTCGTTTTTTTCTGTTTTCACCTGGAGGATTTGAGCGTCTAGGAGCATTTTGTGTCTCCTCAGCTGAAGCAAAAACTGAAGAGGCCATCTTATTAGGCCTTCTTGATGCTGCTGTATCTTCTTCACATCCACCAAAAATATTGCTAGAGACACCACCAGGAGGCCTCAACACCCTGCAAAATATTTTAAAATATCATGAATTCTCCACATCAGATATTATCTAGCATGGAAAGAGCAAGGTACGTTTTATACACCAAATAAAGCGCCATGTTGCTGAACAAAAAGTCTAAAGATTGTTAAATGTTTATGTTTGTTAGAAATCCCATGCATTTGCTACATGTCATTTAATTATAGAGGCCACGCAGAGGACGCCACACGTCAGACGCTGCCTTTCATTGGGGGTAGACTTTTAAAAGTAGCCAAATCATGTAACAAAAATACTAACTTGTTATTTTTTCACGCGATGGCAAAATGGTTGGTGAATCTGACTGGGTATGAGAGTACTTAAACTAGCTGAGAGACAAAATTGTGTAGATTATTTTAATTAGTGTGAGTAAAAACATGAGTTTGAAGTGTTTTACTTCCGCAATAGACAACGCCTGCTCAGTTAGCATTAGCCTAGGAGCTAGCTCCTGACGTTGAAGTTTAATAACTGGGGACAAGAGAGTATTAAATCCACGCTTTTTAGATATAACACGAATTTACAGTTTTCGGTTTATTGCCAGTGACCTCTGTATCAGTTTTACAAATGTCGTATTTGCCTTTGATATTGTTATGTGAGACTCGCAGACCAAACGGTTACTTTACACGAAAACGACGCAGTCATCGCAGAACTCTATGTATTACCTGGAGCTTGGCTTTGAACCAGTATCCAGTCCCTGAAACATATTTGTTGAAGTCATCTTGGCTTTGTTTTGAGATTAAGTTCCGAGTCAACTCCTGCCAACTGGACACTAGTTCATCCAACGCGTGCCCGACCGAACGCCACTTTGTGGAATGTCCGCCCAACGGCCACAGACGAATATAAGTTGAGTTCAGCCAATCACTGAGCGCCTGAGCCCAAGGTGCGCTCGATCTGTACTCTGTAGAGGCCCGGTACTTCTGAGACACTGTCCGTGTCTTTGAAACATTGCATAATGTTTAACTTTTTATATTCTACCAGTACAGTTGACGAGCTAAAGAACCACGATAAAATGGCAAACGTCGTTATCGTTATAATAAACACGCTGCGTGTGTGGCCTTGTTATCACATAAAAATCATACAAGTATGTTCGCGTAACAAATGAAGCGCACTCTACTCACTTGGACACATTCGTTTGTTACAGAAAATGTCAGTCACACAGTGGGTTGGCTTCTTCTAAAATCATCATGAAACCTTTTTGTCTTTGATTTGTGATAAAACCCTGCAACACAATCATTCCGAAAGTATAGATTAGTAAAAAATCGAAATTCTTTGAAGATATGGCTAAAGTTCAGAGCTATGACCCTTTAAAAGAGACATGACAGGAAAAACATGACGATTGGTCTTTTGGAGTTCGCAATGTTATAGATAATTGGTTAAAGAATCTGTCAATCAAGTTTTAACTCCCGCCCTTCAGTCGTCTCAGCCAATTATGGAATTTGTTTTCGAGCTGTCGGAGGCGTGGCCAAAGCGCGTGGAAGCACTCTGCAGGAACTGTCAGGAATAGGCTGGAAGCTACTGTCAGTGAGCGATGCTAGCTTTTGCCTCTTTTGGATCTACCATCGTTAGATTTCCAGTTCAGGTAATTAAAAAGCCTTAATAGTGTTACTGATTGCAAAAAAAACACAATAGAAAACTATTTAAACTCTAAATTACACCTGGTAAATTTTTGCCATGGTAGTGTTTCCTTCGACAGCCGTAGCGTTGGTGTTAGCCAGCTCGCAACATCAACAGTAATGCTAGCCCCACGTTATAGAGAGGCGTTTCACTGAGAAATCCTACTCAGTGTATACATCTATAAAGATTGTCTTTTACAATCTAATGCAAGCCCCTTAGTTACGCGTTGGGCAGATTTACAAATGAAAAAACTCAAAACACTATATGCACCTGAAATAGACGTTTTGCCAAGTTTACCTAACTAATATTTGCTTGAGTAGACAGTTAAAAATAGAGGTAAATTTTAAGGCACAAAGGTATTGCTCAAATGCCTCAAACATTGTAAGACCACAGGTAGCTGTCATTTCGGACACCTTAACATTTAATGCCACACTATAGATTTAGGAAAGTTGGGTAGTTTATTGAAATAATCTGAATATTCACATAAAAATCAAAGTTCCTTGCTTGACGCTTTGGTATAGTTCTCTGTCGTGCTTTGAGGTCATTAGTCTGACTACACTTTAAAATGAATGTACTGTATGCTGACAGTGTGGCAAACCATAGTACTTTGTGTGCTACATACCCATCATAATGGTTATAAATGTATTACATCACACCTTTGATGCAAAAGAAAACGTTCAATTGAACATTATCATTGGCATAAAGAAGATGTAGAAGTGTTACATACAGCATTGTTATAAAGTTCTTAATTGACATATCTGGTTTAAATAATATTAATAATCGGTGACTATTTGTGCAGGAAACGTAACAGTGACAAACAAAGTCCCCCTATAAATGTGTCTCTGCTCATCTATTTATATAAGCCTGACAGATCTGTGTGTACTGGCAAATCTGCAACATTTATAGTAAATATCGCATGCATGTTTGCTGTTATTGTTTTTGATTTAATGTTAGAAAAGAGCCATTGAGTAATATTGTTGCTGATAGAAAACTGTTGAACTGCGCAGAGTGGAGCTCAGTTGAGGCTGGAACAAGGAGAGGGCAGAAAGCGGAGACATCGCTCTGGGTTTTATTATGCTTAATTTGGTCAATATTTGTCAGTCAAACCAGTCGGACCCATGGTGAAGAGAAAGAAGACGTCGTCTATTACAGAAGAGCATGAAAATGGGTAAATTTGTCATTGAAAGAAATACTTTATTTAGAGGTCGAATTCGCCGAGTGATTTTCGTTGTCGTTTCTGCAGGGCGCTAAACTGAAAAGTGCTCGCATTTGAATTTAGTTCAAATCCTCGCTCAATTTTTGCCGTTTTTAGCAGAGGGGCACACGTTTGGGCACCGTGGTCAGTTACTGAACTATTTTGTTTGTTGAATATTATTCATTTGGGCAGGTTAAATATATATTTTTGGTGTTGTTTTGTCGGGACCAGAGAGGGGATTTGAAACAAACAGCGGCGGCCATGTTGAGAGACAGTGAACGTCGTCTTTAGAAGTTAATTTTGCACACCGCTTTGCTCTCAACGTGACAAATTCTCCCCAAATGTGTTTGGCAGCATGACAGCGGGCTCCAGGGAGGGTATCGGTGTGGATGGGAGAAGGAATCCGTCCAAAAAGCCCGAAGGTTGCGACGAGGAGGAGAGCGGAGAGCAGGCAAGCGAGGAGCACAGTACAAAGGGAGACGACGAAGTGGAAAGTCTTAATCCATCAGCAACGGCTCTGAGCCCCGGTCCAGCTACGGTCCTTCCAGCCTCCCCACCGAACCGAGCCGGGCACAGCTCGACCCAGCAGCCACACACATCAGCGGAGTCCGTTCCGACGTGCCCCGACCAACATCATTTTCTACGATCAAGCGTCCGACCTCCAAGCAAGCGCATACGGAAGGATTCTGTCGGCTCGACCATTAATGGACACGGCGGGGCAAAAGCGAAAGGTACTTCAGGTCACAAGGGTACTGGAAAATAGGGTGAAGATGGGAAACGTGTCAATTTTATCATTAAAACAGTGTTTGTGTACACTGATATGTGATTGATGCTCGGAGTGGGAGTTCTTTTGTTGCTGTGTATTCCCTCTGGGCCACATTGTACTGTAATGTTACAACTCAAAGTTTTAACAGCAGCTTATAGCTTATTTTTGTGAAATTTGAAGACCAACTCATTTACTTCTTCAACGTATATTTTTGTTACATATTTTATTAAATATTATATTTACATAGGCTTTTATGACATTATTACCATTAGTGGTTGTGACTTTTCATGGTCGTGGTTAATTAAGCACAACATAATTAAGTCCTATACTGCATTAATTGGGTATAATCTAGTCTTATATATTTACCCTTACTTGATTGAAGCACTATTTTAGGTACTCCAATGTCTTGGTCTGCTAATAAATTACAACAAGCATCCCATATCTAGAATTTGTTAGCAGTGATTGTGTCACCTAGTTGTCCCATGTGTATATTTTTTTTTAGATTATGCCATATTAGTTTTTACAAGAGATACAAAATATTTGGTGGGTGGCTTTGTTTGGTTGTACATCTTGACAGCTGTATATTTTTGTCACAGTGTTTACTAATAATTTTGGCTGGTTTTATGTGTGTTTGCTGTAATTCAGGTGCAGAGAATGGCTCTTCCCAGGCAGCCGTTGGACAGTCAGGGCCTGTGGCCAGTTCCACGGGGGTGCCTAAGGCCTCCAAGGGCCAGGGGTCCCTTGACAAAGAGGATCAGACGGGTAACCAGAAGAGGGCCCGTCGCCAGTGGGAGTCTTGGAGTGCAGAGGACAAAAACAGCTTTTTTGAGGGGCTCTATGAGGTAGAAGAGGGAACCGACAGAGTTTATGAGTACTATGTAATATTTACAATTGTGTATTCCTTACACTATTTTGTACTTTGATTTCCAGTATGGAAAAGATTTTGAGGCTATCCAGAACAATATTGCAATAAAATACAAGAAGAGAGGCAAACCAGCAAACATGGTAAAGAACAAGGAGCAGGTGCGCCACTTCTACTACCGCACTTGGCACAAGATCTCCAAACACATTGACTTTGCCAATGGTGAGCTGTCCTTTATTTCCTTTGGTTTTACAACTTATGTCTGTTATGTAATTTGGGTATTTGACTTGTAAATAGGATTGTTAGGTTGTGTTAAAGAATGTTAAAGAATGAGATAAGCTGTAGCCTGCACTTAAAGCCAAAAGTGTCATGTTATCTTCTAGTAGCATGTGCATGTTGGATTGTGGTTGCTACGGTGACGTGATGTTTTTACTCCTCAGTGTACTCTCGTGTCCTGAAGAAATCCTCTCAAGAACTCTATGGTCTTATCTGTTATGCTGAGCTTCGCAAAAAAGTTGGTGGGTGTAAGTACAGGCTGAACATATGTTTCTGCCATTTATGTTTGGACACAAGAGATGTAGTAAAATATCAACCTGTGATAGGGGGCAGCCACTGTTAGGGGACAATGTCATAAATGGCTCTATGGCTTTGTGTTTTGTCTTTGGTAGTGATGGATGACAAGAATGTGGCAAAGCTCAATGAACTCATTCAGCAAGGGTAAGTCTCAGGTCATTTTTAAAATAAATTGTGTTCTTATATTATTTGTCATTTTTAAGTGAGAAAATCCAAAGATCAGACGGAACTTCTCTTGTATATTTGATAAGGGCCACAACTGTGCGGTCTAAAGGGAGGAACTTGCGTATCAAAGCACCTATGTGCCGAGCCCTGAAGAAACTTTGTGACCCAGATGGTGAGCATATGCATGCGTAAACACTTTTTTACAGTAACTACAAATAAAACACATCAAAAGTAAACATTACTGATGAAAATACAATCTAAGGCACAGTGGAGGTGGGGTTTTGGCAATAACAATGATAGTGTATAGGTTAGTTGCGTTTCCATAGTAACTTTGTGGGAGCAAAGTGAAGAGGAAAAGGAGGAGGGAGATGCTCTCCTTGGTCTGGTGAACTACATGTTTGTCTCATGTGTCACTGATCTGCCATACTAACTTGTACCTCAGTTCATCGATGGCTTTCAGTTAGTAAACGTAATTTCATACATCTGCAGGTGTAAGTGATGAGGAGGACCAAAAGCCAGTGCGTCTACCCCTCAAGGTTGCAGTAGAGCTCCAGCCACGTACCAACTACTCGTGGGCACGGGTGCAGAGCCTGGCACACAACCCTCGGCTCAGGTCAGACATGGCTGCAAACAAATAATTCATAATAAACTGAATTAGTATTAGAAAGACTTTACACCTGATTTGTGGTAAATCTCATTAAATATGTGTTAAACTTTATTACCGTACCCCAAATGTAATTACTTCTGCATGTTGGTTTCAGAATGGTAGTTGAGCTACACAGAAAAGTCTCCAGCCTCATTGAGTATTTGAAGCAGAAGTGGGCGTATCATGACCAGCGGATTGTATCCTCTAAAATAACAACAAGGAAATGAACACAAGCCTCCACCAACGTTCAATGTTGACAATGTGTGTTACATTTGCACTATGTTATAAAGTGGTGCTTATTGCCTAGAAGTATTTCTGTTTCTTACACTACACCTGTAAGCCAAATTCTGTCCTTAACGCAGATGAATCCAGCTTAAGAGTCTTATGGAAAGAGAGGCTCTGGAGGGTGGCCAGTCCACAACTTCTCTCAGCAAATCTCAGCAGGATGAGCTTTTCCTCTACCCTGCCGAAAGCACCACATTGACCACATTGCCCGGTGTGGCACGTGTAGTCCATTCTAAAGCCTTTTGCACTGTACACTGGCTAGAAAGTGGCAAGAATCGACCTAACAACAAGGACATTCCAGCTGCACAGATACTGGGCATTCACAGTGGCCCATCATCGCGTCCTGGTCCAAAATCTGGACGGGGTGCTGCTACAGTTGGTAGTAGTGCTTCAGGGACAGCACTGGGAGAAACCAGAAGAACTGAACCCCTTAGTGCTGAGCTTTCACCTGATTGTTCAGCAAAGCTAGAAGAGAAAAAGCTACTGTCTGTCCCTCCATTTTCTCAGCACACTGTATCTCTCCAAGAGGAGGGTCATGGACTTTCTGAAGTGGATAAGACATGCACCAGCACAGTTACTAATGGTAGTACAGTGGAGTCCAATATGATAGACAAGTTGTGTAGTAACATAGACACCTCATCGGAGCAGTGCAGGGAGGAGCATAGTGCTTTAATGTCCTCTCCAGAAACCAACCAAACGCCACCAATGAAGACGCTGTTGTCAGAGGACGGAGGGGCTCAGAGCTCAGCAGTGGCAGCTAAAGAACGAACTGTTGAGCAAATCAGAGAGGAGGGATGGAGTGCTCGAGACACAGACAGTGTGACTCTTGCTGAGCTTTACCTGATGTTTGGAAAGCCTGGCAAGCTTCAGCTGGAGTACGACTGGCAGCCCGTTACAGCTTCAAGCAACTTAGAAAATGAACAAGCCACGGAACAAGTCAAACCCAGGAGGACTAACAGTGTTTTACGCAGCCTGCTAAAGCTTGTGGCCACTGAGGTCAATCCTAAACCATTGGTAAGTAGGTCATTAGTTTGGACCTAAATATATTATTGCATGTGACACAGCCTTTTTATGTGAGACTGCATATTACACTAGAACGCCCCAGATTTGGATCCTTTGCTCCATGTCATTCCCATGAACTGCCGCTATTCAATAAAGGCTAAACAGCAAATATTTGTAACAATAAAAGAAGTCCTAAAATGATCCACGACACATCCCTATAGACAACTACTCGCTTCTACTCTTACATACTGTTGTGATGGCATTATTGTCAAACACAAAGAAGATGGCATCATTGATCTTTTTGTCCTGCAGGCTCCTGAAATGTGCTCCACAGCAACATCACCTCTTAAGGCTCAACAGGAGGAACAAAACCAAGCCCTCACACCTCCAGGAAAGGGTCCCATAACAGGCATACGCAGCCCCAACTGTGGCCGACAGCAAACCTCTGTCCGAGGGGCCAGGCTGCATCTCCCAAATGCTTCTGGTACACCTATTTTCCCACCAACTGCAATGTCACAAGCATTTAACAATATTGACCTATTGATAAAAGGATGTCCTTGCTTCTTACTTATGTGCATCACAGCTGGACGCACCCTGCCACGCTCACTGCTGGGATCGGCAGTAAGCAGTGATGCAGAAGCTGGTGTGTTTGCGATACCTACAACACTTCCTCCTAACAGCACCCGCCACAACAGAATGTTCTCACCCAACAAAGAGGCTGAGCTGGCCTTAAAGCAGCAACTGGACTCCATTAGTGTAAGAGAATGAGAGGGCTGAGGCCTAACTCAGTTAGCACCTAAGATTTATGACATACCAATTGTTCTATTCTTTGCAGATGCAGTCAGATCTTTTCTTTTCAAGACAGAGGAAACCTCGAAACAGACAGCTTCGGAAACCACTTGTGGTTCAAGTAAGAAAAGATTCAAATTTGTGTTAAATTGAGTAGCGTTGTATTTAAGAAATACTTAAAAAGTTAATTTGGGTTTAACTTTCTTTTTACTTGTTTTTTTTCCTCCAAAGCGAACACTTCTGCCCCGAACTACAGGAGATACCCCTCAACATGTTTGCTCCTTTTCAATCCTTTCAAACTCCTCTGCAACAGGTATATACTATACATCTGTATTGTTTGCTTCTCTTGTTTTGTATAGCACCTTCTCTCTTTCTACCTTAGAGTGATGATTTTGATGACTTAATGATGATTTACTAATGAATACTATAATATTTATACTGATTATGGCTCTAAATATCCTACTCTCAGACTGTAATTGTCCCATGTTCACTTCCTGTTTCTTTGCTCAGGAACTGGCTCCTTTCGGCCAATCCAGACGCGCCTAACTCCTGCCCCACGACCCCTCATGTCCAAAGCACCTGTAGTCTCTGGCTCTTCAACAACTACAACACTATCTAGTATGATAAACTTCCATTTCATTTCAGTGAAGTGAGAGACTGTATAACTTATGTAGAAATTACAATGCCAACTACTTTAACAAAAACCAGAGAGATGTACTTGTAAAAATAGTTAATGCTTTTTTATTTCATCTTTTATGTTTCCTGTTACCTGAAATTAGATTTTTGTTTGTTCATAAATGTTTATCATCAGATTTAATATGTATGTCAGAAACTTGGGAGTCCTTTGTAAATATTTTCAGGTGCCATTGATCTGGCGGCTAAAACTGCAGGCATCATTCCTGGCAGTACCTGTCCAGAGCTGAATTCCTCCCCCGTTGAAAACAGCACAATGCTAAACACCACACCTGTCATAGAAACTCAGCCAGACTCTCTGCTTCTGCAAGACAATGTTTCTGAGGTCAGACATCAGCAAAAGGTGCTTCTGAGGTGTGAGATATCCCACTGAACATGTTCTTAATTTGACAGAGTGGGGTGCCTCCTCCTTCCCCTGGAGCAACTGCTGGTGGAGATTCGCTCCTGTCTCCACCCAGTGTGGCTTCACTCCTGGACATCTCTCTGCCTGGGCCACCTGAGGAGGCCCTAGCTCCTGAAGAACCTCAAACACACATCAGTGACTCCATCATTGAGTTGGCCATCAACTCTGCCCACTATGGTATTTGCATGTGTTTGCCTTTTTACATTAAAAGTACTACAGACACCACAGGATTTATTATGTAAATCTGGCTTTTGATTAAACTCAAGCCACATTTTACAACTTTGTTATTTATGCATTTAATTGTCTTATGAGGTGTGATTTACTTGGTGCTACACGCTCAGAAACATCCCACAGATTTAAACAAAAAAGAAAAAGGACAGTTGGTTTATAGATAAATTTACTTCCACATCACTGTAGAACGCCATTGTAGAAGAAAAAGGAAAGAGTGAAATAAAAGGCATTTCATTTGTGAGGATAATTGTCTTTTTTACTACTTTTCAAGTAGTAAAGGAAAGACTAAAAAAGCACCAGATGTACATGTCTGATCCAACTTAAGTGCCTCTTGCTCATAAACAAACTTAGTGTTTGATTTTGCCTTTTGATATTTGTGCTGCAGGTGAAGAGGCAGCACTGTCTAAACTAACCAACAGTGACAGCTCCAAGCTTTTGGCCTCTTCTCCCTCAGTCAGCCCATCCCGCGGCTGGATACCATCGCCCAGCCATGACCCACAGTGGTACCCTACTGACTCATCTGACTCTACACTGGGATGCCTTCTCTGTGAGTATGGCAGCACTCAGGTCTACAAATTCTCAGTAATACAAACTATTGATCTCCTACAGAACATCAAATAGTTTTGAAGTAGTATTAAAACACACAAAAACAGGCAAGCTGGAAAACCTGCAGTTATTTTGTTATCTAAAGTCTATGATTTAACAAAATGCACAGTGTAGTGAAATGTGTAGCCCCATCTTTGATTTATTCGTAAGAGAAAAAACATCAGTCTAAAAACATTGTTGTTATTGTAGCTCATCTTTGTATGTGGTAAATACAATTGTCACATTACTTATTTAACATATATTTATTGTCTACCCAGTCAAATCAAACCAAACATTTGTGGCTAGGATAAGTGGTATCACGAAGTAGGTTACAAACTATGTGCAGTTAACATTGTGTTTCTCTGTGGAGCTGCAAATGCATTCATGTGAAACAGAGTCAGCACAAAACGACCAATCACTTTGACAGACCAGAAACATGTTAACATGAAGACAAACAAGAAACTACACCAAACTCGTGCAAAATGAACAGCACACACAGTAGACTGAAAGAATGACACATATGCCCCAATTAAGTGGTAGTTTCCCTCAGTAGAAAGTGAACCAGCAAGATCAACCCTTCCAGGTTATGCCTCCACTACCTGGTTAAGTAAAACCTAACAATCATGGTCTGGATAAATGTCTGGATATCACAAGGCTGGGAGCGTGTTCATGTGAAACAGTTAGAGTCCACACTAAACAACCAATCACATCAACAGGTCAGATATATGTTAACATAAAGACTAACAAGAAACTGCACAAAACTCATGCAAAGTAAACAGCACTGTAGACTAAACGAACAGCATATAACATAAGCACATAGGCACCAAGTAACGACTAACAACCAGACAGCAGTGTGAAGTTTACTGTTAAAATGTTACATTAATCAGTGAACCTATACATATTGTAGTTAAACACACAGTTAAATCTATTCTGAGCATAATTTCATTTATTATATCCTACATATATATTAACCTATAAGTTAATAAATATCGCTAGTCAAAGTTAACGGATGCTGTACCTTTGTGCTTGAATCAGCTGTGCCATTTGTCCTTTTTTAAATTCTCCTTTTCCCCTCCTCCTCCATTCTCCGTTTCTCATTGTTGACTAGTCATTGGGTTGTGTTTCTGTCCTTTTTCTGGAACTTAACCTGCTCTGTTAAGTGTAAGTTCCATAGAAAACTACCACGATATAAAGTGAACCAGCTTTGTGATACCAGAAACACATGGTTAACCCAGGTTTACCCAGGTGTTTGTAAACACAATGCCAAGAGAAAGCAAATACCTCAGCACTGGTCCACACATCAGTCTAGAATGGGTTATAAAACAATTTGGAGCAGATAAGACATAAGCCACAGGACCGGTGGTTATTCAAGTATTTCAGGGATTTCTTTCTCATCTGTCTCTGTTTTTATGCAGCCAGTATGGTGTCTCCTGATAAGGGAAGACGGACCACCCTCACCCCCTCTGGCCCCTCTAGTGGCACGGCACTGCTCGGCCCAAGCCTCCTTGACTGCAACTCCCATGATTCTTTTCAGTCACGTGGCCTTCCTGATGTGGCAGAAGTAAGTCCAGTCCTTTCATATTGCATTATGTATATAGACATAACATTTGTATGAAAAATGACAGCATTTAGACACCTCAGAATTATTCCTCTGTAGTGTTTATTAATTAACACATTAAATGGTTAATATATAGAAAAATGACATGGCATAGTTAAAACATTTTGTCTTGTGTGGTTACTCAGTGTGAGGTTTGGGAAAATACAGATACACTGTGCTGCTATCACCTTTACTATGTTGGGTGATAATACCTGTACAAGCACATAAACTACTGCATTAGAGCCATGTTTTTACAGCCATTGTGTGGACTGCTGTCACGTGACAAGTTGTTTCTTGTTGCAGGTGGACACCCAGCTTGCCTGTATGATGAGTGAGAGCAGCGTGGACTACATCGCTCGATTCAATGATCTGGCTCAAGAACTGGCTGTGACTGAGCCTCCCACTCCTCCGCCCTGAGGCGAAACATATACCAGCTCCTGTAAGACATGATGTGAAACACTGAAAAACGCTTCTCCTTTGTGTCTAGACTGTAACACTGCAGCACAGCTTTCCTCTGAAGGAACAGCAACTCTGGAAGAAGAACTATCCCCAAAAGCCATCCCTGCCCACTTTGTATAAGTGCAATAACAGCAGTGAACATTGACCATTGCTTCAAGTGTGTTGGTTTCACTGAACTGATCTTTAAGGTGAAACACCCTTTAAGTTTACAAAACACAACCTCATGTACAGGAAAAATACTATGCCATATCTGAACAAAATATTTTGGGATCTTTTTTGTCTCTTCTTCTTTGTCCTCAGATGTTCTCTGCAAAATGTGGAAAACCCCTCCAAAATTTGAAATTCAGGGGGACAAATGGCTGCTGCAGTTTTTTAGAGCAATGGCAGTCATACTTTACATTCAAATTCAAGATGAAAATCACACTTTATATGCATTACTATGATCTTATTTACTAAAGTGCAAACAAGGCAACCACTTATCCTTGTAAAAACAATTCTCTATTGGCTTTGTTTTAAGAAAGTAGCAACAGAAATGGCAGCTTATGTTTGACATTTGATGGTTTGAACAGAATGAAGTAAATTTGCAAATGTAATCTTATTAGTTTGGTTGGTAAATACATTCATTGAAGCCAATGACATAGTAGACATATTTATCACCCACAACAGACTAAAACACTTACATAAAAATGACACTCCATCTAAACTACTCAGAAATCTGTATAAAGTCAAACACTAAAGCCATATTCACACTCCATGTTGAAGAAGTGGACACTAGTTCATCTATATGACATTATTATTCTTTGTATAGGAGTCAATAGACTATGCTTCTGCATTCTGTTACAAAGGATACAGCCTTATTTCATGCTCACACCAATGCTGTTGAATTAATATATTCTACAGATTTCAATCAGCCAATATCAGTATGCAGTATTGTGACACAGAGTGTCAACTGTGCAGTGGGATTCAAAATGAGACTTCAAAATAAAGCTCTTATATTTATTTCATTTGGATGAGAACTCTGAAAAGACTTTTTCAAAGTGAATGAGAAACAATGAAGATGGTTCTTAATAAGGAATAAAACAGCAGGTTTCGTCGTAGCTTTTAGCTGGCTTTTTCCTGTTGAAGGATTTGTATAATTGCAATTCCAGTATTCACTGCTTTTGTAACATAATGTAAATTGTTATTTGGACTATTTATTAACATTTCTGTTTTCTGTTTAATTTAATATCAAGATGACTTCTAAAAGGAAAAAACCTGTTGTTTAAATTGTTCAGTTTATAAAAGGTGTTTTTATTCTGTGGATAAAAATGGTTATAAAAATGTCTTTGTATTCTTCTTTATGCTTATGAGGACAATGTGCTTTACATTACATTGAGACAGATGTAGCTCCAGCCTTTATGTGGTTTTACTAGTGGTTTATTAAATTGTTGAAGTTAAGAAACAAAACAAACTTATAAAAGAAATGGCTGAGAAGGCAAACATTATTACCAATAAACTGAAGCATCTGCACATCTGATATTCATAAAGACGGTCACAAACCACTGTACACTTTCACTCATTTTTGTGTTGGCTCCTTTGTTCTTTGTGAGCCCGAGATGACATGAGTTTGAAGAAGAGAGCTGGCCACAGTGTCCGGAGGTAGATAGCCAGAGTGGGCATGGGTCCTGCCAGTACTACATCTTTGCTTTTATGACGGACAGCTTTTAGCACTGACTGTGCAACATCCTTGGGGTCCCAACCTGTTGCTGTTGTTTTGTCTAAAACTGAAACAACAGATCCACATGTAACTGTTTTGGTAAATATTCAGAAACAAATATACAACACACTCTGCTAACCTCCATGTTTGGAGCCATCACCAGTGACAGCATTGACTGATAAGTTTGTTCGTATATACCCAGGACTAATGACAGTCACTGGGATCCCATATTGATCCATTTCAGCTCGTAAGCAGTCGAAGTAGGCCTGGGTGGCATGCTTTGAGGCTGCATCTAGATAAAATAAACATCCTGATAAGATTTCAGTTCACAGATAAGAAAGCATGGCTGTAAGGATTATACCCAACTTACACGCAGATCTGTAAGGAATGGCTATCTTGCCCTGGACGCTGCTAATGACTACAATATGGCCACTGTGACGCTGAACCATGGAGGGGACGAGAGCTGATGAGAGAAAAAAAAAAATTCAAGCATCAACCTTCACCTCAAATGTATTCATTAAATTAAAAATAGTCTTAATTTTTTGTGATCTGTCCATTTTGGTACAAATATACAAGTAAATAATACTAGTAATATTCATTTGGATTTGGTAGCACTGGATAATACTGCATTAATTTGCTTAACTTCTGAGTTGGTACTGCTTTCTTGTACGACTTATTTTAAACATAGTAATGCAGTTGTCCTCACTGACCTTGAGTAAGAGCAATAGGCCCAAAGTAATTTGTTTCCATGACATCCCGCTGAACTGACAGATGAGTATCCAGAATGTTTCCACGGTAACTGATCCCAGCATTGTTTATGAGAACATCTACTTGTCCATAACAGGCAACTATCTCTTCTGCAGCTCTGCCCACTCCTTCTGTGTCAGCCAAATCGAAGGTGACGATTTTGGGAGTGTAAGTGTGCTGTTTAAAGGTACAAAAGCAGTTTTAGAGATGACTTTTAAGGAACATAGACAAAGTTGCTGTTTAATACGACACACCTTACTCTGTGTTTGAGGTGATTTTGTTGCGAGTTCCTGAGCTACCTGCTGCAGGCGGGAAGCATCTCGTCCACACAGCACAAGGCGTGCACCTGCTGCGTGAAACACCCGTGCACACTCTGCAAAACAAAAACAACAATGACAAATGGAAATGAATTATCCCTCTGATCTAAACATCTGAGGTATCTGAGAATGTGTAATAGTTTCTGACCTTTCCCCAATCCTGAGCTTGCACCAGTGATGACCACCACAGCATCCTGGAGGGCAGTTCCTGGTCTGAGGCGGAGAAGTAACCGGTAGAGCAATAGTAATCCAATGCTTGCAAAAAGGAGATGAAATATTCCTCCTCCTCCAGAGACACGCTCCATACCTATCCTAACAAACCACCACAAGAAAATCACTTTAAACACAGTATTTACCTCACAAAATGTCAATGTTAATACACTTGGATAGTTTTCATTATCAAAAATAACACTGCATGGCATTATAAAACAATTACGTACAGACACCTTAGTTAAGCTGTCAGAGGCTGGTTGTGATACACCTTTCCTGACCTTTATAGCGGTTAAATGTTTTCTTACACTCCATATTTTTTGCTCTTATCACAGGGCCAAAATAAAACTCGTGCCCAATGCATTACTTTAACAGTAACATCTTCTACTATGGCAATAGATCTTGTTAGTAAAACTTACAAGTATTATGCCAAGGATATAATATACAAATATTTGAGCACTCATATTTACACGAGAATGCTAATCCGATAGTAGAAATAGACCAATTGGACGAGCAACTTATTTGAACTTACATCATTTTGAGTACATACCATACTGTACACTCACTGTCAACTACATGAAACTGATTTTTATTTTAAACTTTATACAGGCTTTAGTAAGAAGTCCAGTGCCGTATGACACGCGTTAATAAGGCTATTGCTAACGCTAGCTACTCTTTATTTGCATGACTCTGATAAGTTACCTAGTTCATAGAAAACTAAGAGATAGGTGATTAGGTTGTAGCAGACATTCCATACTTACCTGAGCAATTGCCTTGATGTGAGAGTGAGACACACCAGGCTGGTACCACAGGAGGTTCACCCTGAGATCCAAGCGGCCACTAACAGGATGGGGAGACGTAGAATGACGTTTTGCAATGATTTGTGGGAGTTGTAGTACCAGCAGACATGCGTTTTTGCAATATTACACAAACATTTTCACAGTAAATGTCTCCATTTATATAGATAAAAATCTTTGTATTTTTTTATTTTTATAAAAGTTCGTGCGTCAACATTTAAAACACATTAATGTTTATTTATGTATTTATTTATTTATTTATTCATTCATTCCAGTTTTCGGTCATGCTTATGTTGTAGACTCCTCGGGTCCTCGTGGATCTTGTGTCCTGAAATGACTTTTACAAACATTTAATACTGATAAAAAAGGGTTTTGTATGCTATGTTCGCTTACAAACTAAAACCACATTACTGAAAGAACAGTCACAAAGATTTGTGTCCTTTTTGAAGCAAATAAGTAAAATGTGATGGCAGTCGGTAATTCTTGTATATTCCTTGAAGGCAAATAATGAAAACACCTTGGGTGTAGGATTGATTGCAGGATTTAAGTATCTTTCTTCTAAAGTGTATGGCACTTTTTATGTTTATTTCTCCTGACAAGAACGATTGATGGGTGGTGTCAGTGAGCCATATAACACTGTTTTGAATCTATTTTTCTTTTTGTTTACTTGTACGATTGGAGGTTTTACTTTGTACCTGTCTCAACACTAGGTGTCGCTCAAAGACCATTTTTGATGTACATCCCGAGGTTACATACAGTAGGTCAAAGGGGTCCCCTACTGAACTGCAGGGCAGCAGTTTTTGATCTTAGGTGTCGGTTGTGAGTTATGGCTATTTGATTTGGTTTATGGATACTGACATTACTTGGTTTGGATAGTATTTGTTTGTATCCAGAGTGGATGCCACCAGTTGGTTTTGTTATGTTTGGATTTGGACTTTAATAAACAAATACCAGCATTTTTACACACACTATTTGGACCCTTTTTTTGTTATAGGACGCATAAGTTACTATCTCATTCCAGCCACATAGTGCCGATCAATTGGTGATTTGGACATTACAGATTAAATGTCTTCCTAATCACCCAAACTGAAGTCATATATTATATATATTATTACTAGGCCCTGTGTCTATGCTTGATAAAGAACCAGCCCAGAAGTTTGCCAGAACTCTGTGGGATCAGCAATAAATTAGCTGGTCAGCTGAAAGTAAATGAGACTGCTTGGTTCACAAATCAGCAAAGTGATGAGGTTATCTTAATCGGTTTTGTCTATCTAAGGACCTGTACTCACACGGTTCACTCTGTTACCTAAAACCATTTAGTACCTGCTTCAGTGAAGAAAATATGCATGGTATTCAGGTGCTGTCTATACCTGTTATAAGCATAAGTAAAATATGAAAAATTATTGTAGTAGAGATACATAAAATATAATTATTTTTGTTTCATTAACTAACCTTATAAATCTCTTAAAAACAGTGTATTAACTATTGATGATCTCACCATCTCTGCAAATACATCTACAATCTGCAAAACTGTCAAAACATCATATACAAGTAGCTTTTTCGCTAAAATACCACCAGAAGGTTGACGGACAAAATTTATTTCTGATACATGGGGATGGATCTTTGGAAAGAGTTAACAAAATCCCTTCTGAAACAGAGGCTTTAATTCATTTACTAAATTCTGGCCAAAAATAAAAGAAAATTCAACCTCTCTGCTTATAATGGACATATAAATATATTTACTATTTACTATCTCTTATCTACGCCCATAAATAGCCTCATCTTGGAATTGGAATTTAAAATGTGTGGTCCATACATCAACTGATAGGAGACCCGCTAAACATGTTCACGTGTATTCAAATTACCAATGTATAGATTGGCTTTATGTGAATGTAATATACAAAATATGTACCTATAGAAGCGTGCACTGCAACTCTCCAAAAGTTTATATAGTGTTTCAAAAGAGGACAAAAGCCACGTCATTGTCACACAAAATCTTACTCTTTTGAACAAGAAAAATCTACATGAACAAGACACATTCACAAAAAAGCTGCATCTATATGCATATGCTTTTTTGGACACCATGTAGAATCCATTTAATGAAAAAGTAAAATAAAATACAGAAATGTGAGCTTGAAATATCCTAATGTTTAATGAGTGGGTGATGTACTGATCAGCAATAAAGGGGTACAGTAAAACTACAAGGTGGAAAAGAAAGACAAACAGCTCCGTACTAGAAACATTTTAGTCCAGAGAAGTGTTGAGACCCTGTGGACAAGACTGCTGTGTGTCAGGGAAACGGGTGGAGGGTGTAGGGGAGTAGGCGCAATGTTTCTACAGAGATAAGTGTGCGGTTGTCATCACACAGAAGTAGAGGAAACGAAGGGGAAAAACAATTCCTTTTAGTTTTGACTATATCCCTCTGATCAAAGTTTAACCACAAAATGTGGAGCTATCTGCTGGAGCTGACCATGACATTTCTTAAATCTTGTTTGGATAGTTTCGTTTTTTGTTTCTTTCACCCCTCTTCAGAGTGCACTCATACCGCATAGAGTTCGTAGATCTTCTTGGCACAATATGCCAGGGCAGCCAGTGCTATCGTATTATGAAGTCTCTTTCTGTGGATGTCATCCCTGCGTACCAAAACCACAGGTGTAGAGGAGGTGAGTGTATGCAGGGGCAGCCGTGAGAGTTTTTGGCTGTCATATTCCACCTGGTACTTGCAGCAGGGGTCAAACTGCCAAGAAATCCCGTAGAGAGCAGCGCAGGCCACACTGAGAGCACCAGCAGGCAATGCCACATAGCGTGAATATTCGATGGGCAGCGAAAGTGGTGTCAAGAGGCAAGCAGCACCTGACAACACCGCTGTCTTGTGCAGGCAATTGCCCACAGTAATCCAGCGAGCCGTCTCATCTCCGATGCGTGTGGGCTCAATAACAATGTATTTATACTGGGCCTCCAATGCCTGTTCTAGCTCATACTCAAACTGGTCCTGTGCATTTTCCCCATTATAGATCTCATGGACAATGTAGCAGTCTGTGGCTGCCATCACTCCTCTGCACACAAACAGGAAAAAGAGAAATGGAGAGACAAATTGTTTTTGCCATCAGGATTTCAGGTAAACACATGCATATTAAAAAACAACCACCAGCACTGCGCAAAGACAATAATGATGTGGTATTAAATGTGTCAGGAATTTACACTTTGAATATAAAAGTAATTGGCCAAAAATGTTATTGGCATGCTAAATTGGTCTTTTTTATGTTTTAACTACTGCATATCCTACTTTGGAAATAACATGATTATATATTACTAAACATTATATTGTTTAATGGTGAATTTATCAATCCGACAATATAAAGGGTCAGACATTAAAGGATTTGCATTTTTAGAGAATAGGCTATTACTATATAAATTAAAAATATTACATTAGGTGGTCTAGATAAAATACTAGGCACCACATGTTTATCTATTAGTGTTTGTTACATTTAATATCAAAAGCATCTACAAATGCTGCGAGGATCCGTGTCAACACTTGGGCCTTTTTAAGCTGACACAATGACAAACCCCAAAAGACTCCGAATGCTATCAACTTAAGGGTAGCTGATAAAACATAGGGCATACTAGACCATCTTGTAAAAGGTGAATTAAGTGAATGGTAAAACAACGTGTCAGGGACAAAATGTACCTGGCTTTGGCTTATCTTCGGTATAGTGAAAAGTTATAGGACTCGCCAGCTCAAGTTAGGGACATATTACTTGACATCAAGTCAGTAAAACACTGGGAGCAACGTATTAAATTTAACTCAATAATCCATTACATGGTATAATCGCTCACACAATCAAACTATGAAATGCAAGTTTTCCTACAGTTTATCTGTCGGTGGGAAACAACCAAAACATCACATGAGCAGCTAGTGTGTTTCCTTGCTAACGCTAGTTAGCTGTGCACGGATCCAGCTAACGTTAGCTAACCATGGGACAAAAATCGGACTTGTCGTGTTGGCCATGAACTTAAAGCTCCTAACAACATGCATGTACCGTACTTGGTGAGTCATACCAGCGTTAAAACAGTGAATCGAAATAAAATATTTTCGTTTTATGGTCATTTTGTGGTGTTACTGACCTCTCTCTGCTTACTGGGACACCGCGCCTCCTTCCCAGCGACGCCATGTTGGAGAAACAACCGTGATTGCAGCTGACGTATGACCGCCCTACGGCTTATGGGTAATGTAGTGTACCAAAACATGCGACGCATGATCCAACCACTTTGTTGTACTACCATTCCCGTGATACGGCACAGAGATGATGCGTGCCTTTACTTTATGTAGAAGTTTAAGAGGTCGGACTACACGATACATCGATTTCCTATAGATGAACGGAATGTTCTCTTGATTATATACGCAAAATATACCTAGATACAGTGCATATATGATAGGCAACCTGTTGTGTCACTGTTAAAAGATTAATAAGAATAATTTGATTACAGTTACATTAAACTTAGTATGTAGCCTTATTGCAAGCTGACGATTACCATAGACTGTAGAACTACATGTATCTATTAATCTGATAATAGTAGTCTACTTACCCATAATGTGCCCTCATGTGCTCTGTGCCTGTCCCCCGTGCGCTTTGAGATGACTGCGTGCTGTAACCTGACGCGTTTGTAGCCTATGTCCACGCTCAGGAACGTGAGACGTGACCAAGTTGTGGCAATAACAGCAGTTTTACAATAAACGCATGCACAAACATGCAAATTGCCCCCAAGGCTATATAATTACGTATAGAGTTATGGTCATGGTTGTAGACAGCGAGATTGAGGTATGTGTGGTCAAACAATACGCAAACAAGCCAGTTTGTTTTAAAATAAAAATGTAAAGTGAGGTAAGATTACAAGGTGGCCACGCACTACATCAAAATGAATGGATATTATAAATAGAATACTGAAATGCAATCATTGTATCTATTCAATTAATCTATTACCAAGACTGGTTATTCTTATGAACAGCAGATGGCGCAAGATAGTCAAGATAGCAACAAAATCGTAATTATTGTATTATAATTTAAATTTAACGATACTTCAAGCACATCCAATAACCTTGAAGACAATTTATTTATTGACAACAAAAATGAATGAAGTTAGTCTTAAGCACAAAACATTGTAACAAGGATTGAAAAACTAAAACTTGGCCTTTTTGTAAGTGTGTTTTTTGTGTTTTTAAGAACTCCAGAAAACAAAATGAAACACAAAATTGGAAAAAAATAGGATATGGATTCCTGGTATTCTTCTCTCCTACTACTGTGGAGTGACCTGAGGTTTTCTCCTTAACACTTAAAGATTGTCAACAGCAGAAACCCCTCTAAGAATCACATAAAGGTACAATACAACAGACATTTAGAAGATGGTTTCTGTAATGATCATTACAACTCTGAGAATGACCCTTACAGCTTAAATATAGACATTACTCTAAATAACTAAAGAACAGTTAGTAGACACTGTATAATAATAATGCCCCAAATATAGCAGTGCGATTTGGATATGCTGGTTTGAGATTTATTCCGGTTAAGTGTGCAAGTCAAAACCAATATTATGCCAAAAAGTAATATCAATCAAGAACAGTGGTAATAATAAAAACCTGTCTACTATGGATATTACTTGCTCTTTGGTTCTGATTTAATAGTTTTTGCTTTACATGTAAGATTAGGCTTAAAAAAAACTTTAAATGACACCCCTATTTTAATTCAAAATTTAATTACTACTTCCATGTCCATATCGTTAGTATACCATATTAAACTTGCACAACATTTCTGTAAGTATGGGAATTAATTTGATCAAGCATTTTCAATAAAAAGGGTCTAAATAGAAAAGTCCATGCCGTTTGGCATTCAGTGAAGAAACCACTGATTCAACCTGAAACATCATGGGCCACCTAACCCATGATTATCATCTGCTCTTGGATAGGCAACCTTTGATTTCAGTCAGTGATGATGCTAAAGTTCCTCCCCATCTGATGTCTGCTTCAGTTGGTTTCATCTTCTCACGTTTCCAACTGATCTGATTCACTTCCTGGTTATAGGTGTGCGTGTGTGTGTGTGTGTGTCTGTATGCTATAGACATAACAGACCAATAGCCCCTGTACTCATTTCGCAGAAGTATTGCCATGAGATCACTGTCTCAGAATAAACTCAGTGTCTTATTAACAATGCCTTGAAGAAGGTCCTTTGTTGTAACTCCAAAGCAGGTTGCAATGTTTCTCTCCTGGAGGTCTTTGTCTGTGCAGCTCTTTGGCAGCATCATTGGTAAATGTGTTCAAAGTACTGAGGCTGAGGGTTTTCTTTGACATATTTCTGAATGTACCAACAAGTCAAGTGGGCTTTTAGATCCTCTTCTACAACAAAGTCCATGGCTGCCTGTGATTCCAAAAGCATATACATGCATTCATAATTATGGTTGACAGATTATTCACATGTAAATATATCAATAATCAAAATCTGTTATGTGCAACACCATTGTGATTAAATCAAAGAGTTAATACCTTTGCCAAGTGTTTAGCAATTCCTCTCCCACGATAAGCATCTGGGACTTCAGTGTGTTGCAAGTCTACTGTTTTCTTCCCTACATATTCATACAGAAGAACGGCTCGATCATGAGATCCTGTGGACAGACACATGCACTTATCATCAAGTGTTTTTGATCTGATTAGGGACTGACTTGATCAATAGAGTGCCTTAAGTAATATAATTTATATGATGGCATGCAATAATCTACAAATATAGCTCAATAGATGAATAGAAAATGCTATAGTTGGATTCATAGAACACAACAGAGTCTTTTTAGTCTGTATCAGAAACATATTTAAATAGTTTTCTGAGGAATTTCTGAGGCCTCTTAAATGGTCTTTTTTTTAAACCACAAATTAAGAGACATTAAGAAAATATATTGCATTTTATACTTTGATAATACACATTTTAAACCTTTAAACATTTCCATACAAATGTCTGAACAATGATAACAGGATGCAAACAACTTTTGAATGTCGATGAGAGGACACGACTATAATACTAAAATATAAATTAAAATTGCAAGTGTAAAGTCTGTTATGTCTTTCTCTACGGCGGCTTGCTTTATTAGTGGAACGAAGAAAATGTCGTCCTGCCAAACACGAACACGAAAGTTTGGAGTTGAAGAAGTTAGCAGCCTCATTCCGCCAGGTTAAATATCCACAAGCGTCGTTAAAATGCTTATCATTTGGAGTAAATACAAAGTAAAACGCCCTTGTTTTTTGAAATACAGCAAGTTATCAACAAGAGTATGATGAGTGAAAAGCGACACCAGTCACCATGCTAACAACTGTTAGCTAGCATGTCACTAGCTAATGTTTATGTTCAGACATTGAACTTACCGTTCAGTCTTATGACAAACTGTCGTCGTTTTTTATCGTGCTCTACTTGGATTTGAGAGTTGTTCGGGTCAAATGCACTTGCCTGTGCTGCCTGTGCCATTATAGGTTGTCAGCTGTCGACGTTGTTGTGTTCATGGAGGTTGCTAACCAGAAATGGCTAACTGCCTGAAATGATGAACGGGCCAGAGCAAAACACTCCATGCAGAGGAATCAGCTGTAAGATCACGTGACACGCAGCCAATCAGAGTTCACAGCGGAAAGACGTGCCAATGAATAAGTCTACTGTCAATGCTATAATCACAAGGAATGCAACGCACTAAAGCAGCGAATCTGTTGAATTTGTGATAAAACCAGACTTTCTTTTCTTGTGTTGCGTTCAAACCTACAAACCTAACGAGTTAAAAGAGCCTTGGGTACTTAATTAAGTACTTAAATCCCTCTGAACTGACGAAATAATTTTTAATCAAGAAAAATCCAAGGTACAAGCGTTACATACACTAATACATTGGCACAACAACAATTTTTTTTTAGTAAGTTCATTTACATAAGTGACATTAAAATCTTCTTTATATTTGTAGGCTATGTTTTTTTAAATCTTATATTTATTTATTTATTTATTTATTCATTCATTCATTCATCGATTGCAATCTGAGTTTCTCTGCCTCAAGTAGTCTATTGTTAATTATGTTATGACCAGACACAGACATCTTAGGGTCATTTTTTGTCAGGTCATTTGAGTTCACAATTCTCAGATTCACAGTGACAGCTGTGCCACAGTGTGTCTACAGTGGAACCAGTTTACTCAACAAACTGACAAATCCCTATTGTCCATCAGATATGGATTTATTCAGTTGTATGTATTGTTTCTGAGGCATTTTCTTGTTTGTGTTTAACAAAACTCTATCAAACTAAGAATTTGAACGTATTTTGAGACAGAAACCTCAAGTTCACTGAAATTACTGGTAGTAATCCTGTTAAGCTGTCGCCCTAATCCTACCAAACTCTAATGGACTGTGTCAACTGTGTCCGGGATTACGTGTGGGTAAGTGTATGTCTGAGTTCATTTGCTCTTTCTTTTAGTCTATGCTTTGCTCATACAGCTGCTTTGAGTGACAAGAAGGGCATCAAAAGGTTGATTAATTTCTACATTTCCTTTTGTTTGCTAAGGATGATGTCCAAGAAACCGAGGTAAGTTAGTTATCATACCTTTTTTATTTAGAACTGTTGTTCTGGTGAGAAGAAGTGACAAGGCTAGAACAAAAAGCGGCGTATGCTAATACCACACAGTGAGAAACAAGATTCCTGAATGCTATTGTATGTTCAATTAAAACATAGTGTCATGTGGTCTTTAAAGTAATAGCTTGGAAAAGGAGAGTTTTGCTGAGAATCATTTAAGAAAAATAAAATAACTTAAATTAGATGATTATGTGTTTATTTAATACAGGTGGCAGGACACTCTGTTGAGCTCACAAAGTAATAAACCTGTGCAGAAACATGTGGGAAAGGTAAGTATTGTGTTATTTGTAATGACATGTTTAATAGAGAATACTGAATGTATATTATCAGGCTTTTTCTACATTATCAGAGGAATATAGTCTAAATGTCATTGGACAAACAATATTTTATACATATATAATATGTCAAATGAGAGACTAATTACAAAATAATGTTAGATCACTTAAAACACACTCTTCACATTTCAAATTAGTAGAGCATGTGCTTCATCAGACAGATTTACAAGTGATTTAGATTAATAATAAGTAATAAGTATTAAATTAAGCTTTTGACTCTTTCGGTGCTGCTTATTCTCTATTTTAAAGCTAGTGACGATTTTATCTTCACCCAATGGAGGTTGATTTATCTATGTGTTAATGGCCAAAGATCAAGTCAGCGCAGTTAAACCCGCACAAGTCGCTAACTCAGGACTCTTGGAATTGATTACTCTGTCCTATGGTCCAACCACAGATTGATTGCCTCTGCAGTTGGTAAGGCTGCATCTAAAGAGAATAGTCTCATGGCCCAGTCTCATGGGTCTCTGATGCTCAAGTGTGATTACACTTTAGCTAATGCGTGTGTTTGGATGTGTCTGCGACCGGGATCACAGTATTGGTCAGATGGCGCTTAAGTAAATTAAGAGATCGTGTAAGGATTTAAGTGTTCTCTCCAGTGGGGATTGTATGTCAATGTGTCTAAGATGGGGCAGGGTGGATTTCTGGCATCTATACTGTTGTTATTAATGCTTTTCTTTTTTGTCACTCCTCAAGATACCAAAATTGTCAGCATCTAGTGACAAACACAGCGGAAGCAGTACTAAAAGTAGTGTGAGTGTTGGACGAAGCATCAGTTTCAACAGCAGAGACTTGAGTTGTGGCAGTAAAGTCGGTGGCAGTTTAAAACATAGCAGCAGCAATGAGCAGGGCTGTGTTGGACACCAGGACACTAGAACAGCATCTCGTTCGGCCAGACCAGCCACCCGCCTCTGCAGTAGTCGGAGTTTCTCCTCCCTTCACAGCTCCTCCTTCACAGCTGTGCCGTTCATAAGAAGCAGCCGTTCTTTGAACAGGCTCGACCAGAGAGTCAGAGATGGTAATTTCATTCAATTTATTTATTCATGAAGTTTGCATTTACCTAACTATTTTAAATGCATTCATTGTTTAAAGCTGTTTTTTGTTGATTAATGTTTTGCTGTTCTGTGATTCAGAAAAGAAAGACTTGGATTCTGGAAAGTTAGCAACTTCACAGGAATCATTCAGGTTTGCTGTGGTCTGTTTAGTCGTTTTAGTGTTTCATTAATATTTTAGTCTAATATTTGCTCTGTTTCTTGCTTATTGCCATTTAAGGGATGACAGAGACTCAGAAGGACCATTAAATGACTCAGAGAGTATGAAAACCAGCCTAACCTGTCAGCCTCCAGAGTCGTCTTCATCTCTTGCCACGTGTCATCATCACAGCAACAAAATAAAGAAGCAGGTGAAAAGTTTTTTTATAATATATCATGTGCTATAGATCATGTGAAGTGAGAGGGTAGTGAGAGAGCATATGTTATACCAATTTAAATGTCGTCAATTTTACCAAAGTGTACCACAGGGTTCCATGCCTTGAGTTGTTTAGATTGACATGTGGCCATTATTTTATGTGATGTTCAGTTTGGCCTTTGAACTAAAAACACTGCAAACTTTGTCATTCTATTTTCTTTCTGACAGAGTCGAGATGGTGTGTACACACTCTGTGCTATGACCTCTGGAATGAAACGTAACTGGGTCCAGGCTGTGTTGAGAAACGTCAGGTCCAGTCCCACACATGCTATCACAGAGTAAGTCCAAAAAGAAATAACAACAAAATAAAAAAAGGGTGACAACTTTTACAAATTGTATCTCATTAAGGATGTTATGATGCCATGAACTCAGCCAACTCATGCTTGTATACTCTCAGCTCCATTGTAGAGCCAAGTCCTCAACAACAGCTAGAACCTGCAAGAAAGAAAGAGGAACAAAATTGTGGATGTAAAGAAGGACAAGACAGCGAAAATGAACAAAGCATATCCGACCAACAAAGAGAACAAGAGCTGCCAAATACAGATCAAAACAACAGTCATGAAAGCCTTGTATCGGGACTGACCACTCCCTTTTCAGCCACCACCTCATCCACAACACTTCCAATCAATCCTCCTCGTGACCAAGGAGGGATCGAAGATGCTTCACATCCTCATCACAACACAGAGACTGGTGAGTAGCTGAACCTCCCAAACATAAGTAAGCCGTAACGTTTTATTTCTTCACCTTAAACCATGATTTATTTTTTATGTGTATCGGCATGAGTTCAATAAATGCTCTTCTTACTTACTCAACAGAGCTTTCAAATGAGACACATTTGAATGGAGATTTAAATTACCAAGCAAAACATAAAGATGAAACCACAAAACAGAAAGAAGATTGTCCGCAGTCAATAAAGAGATATTGTCAGTGCGTTCAAGAAGAGAAAAGTTGTCCCATTGGAGAGCAAACTGGACAACTGGTCAAAGAGGTGAGACCATGTGTGTCTGGAATAATCTAATAATAAACAGTGTTGGATGGATTGATTTCTTGCAAAGCAGGGGGCATAAGTTCAAAATGTTGTGGTTGAGTTTGGAAAGTAAATATATTTTTATCATTTGTCTATAGTTGGAAAAAACACAAAAGGAACTGTCAAGACTTCAGCAGATAAACAAGAATCTGAAGGATGAGCTTGAACAAGACAAAGAGAGACATTTAAAAGAACTGAGTCTTCTACAGGTAAAAGACCTTCATTTACAAGCTTTTTCATGCGTAATATAGATGTATCCCTATCCAAGCTCATTGCTGTCCTTGCAGAGTGACCTTCTATCCAATCCTGCCTCTTCTTTGGAGCAAGTGGCTTTGCAGCGGCTGCAGAAGATCAACCAGGACCTTCGCTCCGAGTTGGAGGCACAGAGGCAGAGTCAGGAGGAAGCAAAGGAGAACGAATTACGCAGAAGGGTGGACCTCTTGGCTCAGCAGGCACAGTTACTGGTCACTGGCGATGCAACAGCTCTGGCACAAGTCCAACTGGAGCAGGATAGGCGACAGTTCCATGTGAAGCAAATGGAGTTGGAGCAATGTATAGCTTCACTGAAGTCACAGCTGTGTTCAAGTGAAGAGAAGAGGGCAGAAGCTGAATCCCGTTTGACAGAAGTGCAGCAAGAATTGCAGGGTTTGTGTGATCTCCAGCAAGAGGCCAATCAGCTGAGGGAAAATTACCAAGAGGTTACAAGTCAACTTCGGGTCTATGAGGAGACCCAGGCACAAAAAGAGGCAAGGCTCGAGAAGCACCTCATGCTTCTTCAAGCAAGTCAAGAAAGAGAACGAAGGAGTCTGGCTGCTAGTCTCACACAGGCCGAGAGACGATCACATGATCTTCAAGAGCAACTGGAAAGAGCTGAGGAACAAATAGAGAATCTGAACAAAAGCCAATCATGGACTAGGGAAATAGAGGAAGCCCAACAACAGCTTCAAGAGGAGTTACAACGTACGGTCTCCGCGATGCAGCAGCTCCAAGACGACAGAGATCAGCTTGACCAACGATGTCAGAAACTGCAGAAGCAGCTCTCTGCAACTGATGGAGAAGTCAGCAGACTTCAGAGCCACTTGAGAAATGACGAGACGCAGTATTACAATCTGGAGCATTCTTATGAGAGAGTATGTGAAGAGTTGCAGGTGGCTTTGGGGAGGGTGCGACAATGGGAGACAGAGGCTCAGGAAATGAGGGAAGGATACGAGAGACAGTTGGACCAGAAGGAGCAAGAGCTGACCGAGATTCTTTTGAAGATGGAAGTGTTGGGAAACAGTCTGGAGGAAACAGAGATGAAGTTAAATGAAGTGCTGAAAAAGAAGATGTCTTCAGAGAAAAAACAGCTTATAACCAACTCTGAACATGTTGATGTTGAGAATTACATGAGATCCCGTTCCCGTTCTATTGACCCTTCATACCAGAGCATTGTCGCAGCAGGAGACGACCCGGAAAGGTTCATGTCTGTAATCCAGTTCCTTGAAACCAAACTTTACATAACCGAGGAGAAGCTGAGAGACATCACACAAAGACTGGAAGACTACCAGAATCACGTAAGCTGCCAGGATCCTCATCTTTGCTCGCAGCTTACTCAAACTCGTGCCAATGCTCAACACCTGGGCCTGCTGCTCCACAGTCAGGCCAAACAAAACCAACGCTTTGCCCAAGGGATGGAGAACCGCTGCCGGATGCTAGTTGGCAGGTTTCAGGTAGCGCTGAATATCGTACAAGCCTGCAGGGGCCGACTGCAAGAAGCGGGATCACTTATCGACGTCATAGACTTTGAAAAGCAGCTAGCCACTTTGGTCGCTTGCCTTCAGCAAGGCGAGAAAGATGCAGAAAAACAACAGCATGAATCACGCAACGCTAGCAGGGAGGAGGAAAGGATTCTCAATGACAGGACTTTAGCAGAGAACATTCAGAACGTAAATACCTTGGAGGGTGGTTTGGAAAGTGTTAGCTTGTGTTTATCTAAGGAAATACTTGTTCTGGAAACCATGGCAGCCATCTTGCAAAGTAATAATGTCACTGGTCAGCTCCAAGAGGTGCATAAAGAACATGAGGGGAATCTGTCAGAGCGGTATAAAAGCATACTCTCACAAAAGATTGCCTTAAAAGCACAAAGCAGAAATGATAAATCTGTGGAGAGTGTTCTGAGCAAAGCATGTGTTGAAGCAGAGCTGATTTATACTGCATTCAAATTCCACCATCAAAATAAAAATTCCATTATGGAGGAAATCCAGCCTCCAGAGCTGGCATCTTATGAGGAACAAGTGAGGAAAGAAGGTGAAAGTGTGCAAGGAAAGGCAAAAGTGGATGAGAACAAGCAATGTGACAAAAAAGAAGAGACAGAGAAACAAGCTGCCTGTCTAGAGGAGCTAATAAAAATGCTGCAAAAAACGGCAAAATATTTACGCCAACTCAGCCAGGACATCACTGAAGAGAGCAGTCTTGAGAATGCATGGGGAAATGATGTAAAGTGGATGCACGATCAAGCAAAGGTCATTTATCTGACACACAGGTTGTACTTAGATTTAAAGCAAGTGCAAAATGAGAGCCAGCTCCAAGCAACATGTAAAAGGCAGGACGTCACCTCACTTTCGGAGCTGCAGGCACTCAGTGAAACATTATGTCGACTTCAGGAGGACAACAGAGTGTTAAGAGAGGAGCTGGAGCACGCTGAGCAGAAGGTAATCATAGTAGAGACAGGGAATCAGAAACTCTTAGAGGACATCCACAAAATTGAGAGTTTTCATGAAGAACGGATGCAAAAACTTGAGAAGGAGTTCCAGGAGAAAATCACAGAGCTGCAGAGGATCCACGAAGAGGAGATGAAACATCTGCACGATTACTACAGCAAGTCATGTTTTTCCAAAGAGAAACAGAACAGAAACAGTGAGAAGACAACGTTAGACCAAAGTGATGGGGACAGAGTGAGCTGTGCAGATAGTAACCTGGAAGAACTGGAAAAATCTGAGGTATTGTTTTTATGTTTTCAGTCTAACTATTAATCTATAAAAAAACTGGCCTCAAAAGTGGTACTGATCAGAGACAAAGATTAATTGAAATACATACAAACACGCATTAAACAAATACACACACAATTTTACACCTCATGTAAATTAGCTGCATGAACATGAATAACTTTTCGCTCTCTATACTTCCTTATATATACTATATATGCCATATATAGTATATGAGTCTTGTACTGTATCATCAGAGGTTTGGTGCCATGGAGGAGATGCACAAGAAGCTCATTAGTGATTTGCAGAGACAGCATCAAAAGGAAGTGGCCAAACTCTTGAGGGAGAAAGACCAGCTGTTGAAAGAGGAGACTGCAGCCACACTGGCAGGTAAAGATGTATCTGTGAATAGAAATGTGTTGTAATTAGTAAAACTAAAAATGAATAACTCGATCTTGTAGCTATTGTGGCTATGAGGAGAGCACATAAAGAGGACATGGAGAAAACCCGACGCTCTCAGCACATCAGGGAAAACGCTGACATCACACAACTGCACATTGAGTATGAGTAAGTGACCTGCAACAATTGTTTTTAACAGCTTTGCTTTAAATGTAAAGTACTCATTCTGTAAAATTCTTTTGTAGAAAGGAGCTGCAGTCGTTGCATAAAGATCTGGAGATATTGTCGGTGCAGCACACGCAGAAGTGTCTGGAAAACTCTCAGCTCAGCCAAGAACTCCAACAGGAACGAAAATCTCTGATGCAGTACCAGAAGGAAAACCAAGAGCTCAAAAAGAAACAGGTATTTTACAGAAGGGAGAAAATATTCTCTTTGTTGTTCTGTAAGTGTGAATTAATATTGAATGATATAAGATATCCTAAATAAAGGACGATGTTTTGTTTCATGTCATTGTCAAGAGAGAAGAAGATGACGTTTCTTACTTTCACTCTTCTTTGGATGGGAAACACATGACATCACATGAAAATGACCGCTATGAGACAGAGGTAAGTGTCAGTTCACAAAACACAGTCTTAAACTTTCCTTTCTTTTATATTTTACAAGTTTTAATACATCACAGGTAATTTTACGTGCAAGGGAAGCAGAGATGGAGTTTCTCAGACAAGAAGCACTTTCTCTCAGGGAAGAACTGAAGCTCACTCGAATGGTACAAGTATCTCCTGACATTCATAGTATTACATTATAATCCTTTTACATTTGAATTTGAACTTCTATTTTTTTCAGGATAAAATGTATGCTCAAAACAAGCTGAAGTCTTTGTGCACGGGCAGCCCAGAGGACAAACGCTATGAAGACATCAAATGTGCCACTTGGTCACCAGGCAGAGAAGGACAAAGTCAGAGTAAGATTAGCATCATCATTTATGATCGTTTCAGCAGTTAGTTTACTAAATATGTGCTGAAATAATGGGATTAATATCCATTACTTTGATACCGTAGTGTTCTCTGTGGAGGATGTGACCAACCAAACTGATGCTGCTTTTCCAAATCAAACTCTTCCGCTCAGAGGACTGAGGTCAAAGGTAACATTTACATACTTTTATTTTACACAAATACAATCAATATTTTGATAATGAAACATCCCAAACATATATTTTATAAAGGTCTTGTCTTGGTCTCAAACTCATTTTCACTCAGTCTTTTTCTTGGTCTCAGACATTAAGACCAACCAAGACCAGAAACTGTATATTTGTCTGTTCTTGGGATTTGATGAAAACCTCAATAATTTTATATTCAGTCAAAATCTTGTTCTAACTCTGCCTCCTTCACCAAACACTAAGCCCCATGAGTCAGGACTTGATCTAAAACTGGACCTGGGCTGTATAGGTGTTTTAATTGTTCCCTTGTATCTATTGCAGTATATCATACACCGGTTTTGGTCTTGACTCAGTCTCGATAGCAAAAGGCCTTGGTCTTGATACTCTCAGACATGGCTCAGTGCGGTCTTAACTTGAGTACTAATAATCTTAATAAAAACATACAGAAGAACTCAACATATCAACACCTTAAAGGGCTTTCATGTAGAAGTACTGGCATAATGAGGAGTGTTTGTTTCTGTCTTTCAGAGTTTAAAAGAAGGACTTTCTGTGCAGGAACGGAAGAAGTTGTTTGAGTCCTGATATCTGCTTTACAGCACTGAACACCAAACAGGATGTTAATAACACTAGAGGGAGCAGTGCACACAGGACTCTTTAAAGCAAGACTCAATGTGTTTCCATCACAGCCAACTGTCCAGGATTATAACTGTTATTCACACACTGCACCACTAGATGTAGCTTAATACACATTATACACATTAATCCCCTCACACAGAGCACTTTACACATGTTCCAAACATAAGCATGTGTTATCTACGTGAAGATTACACAGCTAAAAACATACAGGAATTTCAAGGATGTCATAATTTGTATTGAAACATGTCAAATATTATTATTTCATATTCATATTATTTATATAAGTTAATGAGACTTTTTGTAAGTCGTGGCAATTTTGCTTTTAGCCAGTGCAGTTATAGAAATCAGCTGCTCATTCACCTAAAAGAAACATGTAAATAAAATAAACAAATATAATCTACTGAATTTATAGACTGTAGAGTAAATACTTCTTACCTGCCTGGTCACTTTGAGTCAAAACCTGTAACCACACAGACATGATAATAGAAATAAAAGAAAAACTGAAACACTATATTATACATTTTGCATTATATTTGTGGAGTAGCAGCAGTTAGCTGTCATCCATCAAAAATTACTTTCTAACAACAGTCACTTGATGTTGTCTTTATTTAGACTTGATGTGGGTCATATTAAACTCTTGTGTGTCTCAAATGACAGTGTAACCTCAGATGACCCCACGTGCTTAATGCTCTCTATCTGAACCATCAATTCCAAATGATCATTATTTTAAATCCTAATTTTTTTAACTCACAAAATCCTGACTTATTGTTTACAAACATCTAAGTAAATAATAAGTGAGATTCGTCTTGTGAGTCACCTTGCTCTATTCCTCAGAGTGCAATTACCAAGGAACATCGCACCTCGTTAAAACCCTACACTCATCTTTCTTACACCATGACTCAGGTGTGAGAAACTCATGTCATGTGAGCCTTCATGTCACTGATCCTTAATATTATCTATAATTAAGATTTGTGTACCTGTAAGCATTTCCATGATATGAAACCACATGCACCTGCTCAGTCAAACTGGGAAGAACCAGAAGACTCATGGATCGCCAAATAACCACCTATTCCCTATAAAACCTTAGTCTTCTATAGGCTTATTTGTATGTGTGAGTTTCAGTGCCTTTGTGTGCACCTGTGTTGCCGAGCTGGCCCACAAATGTTCGCGACTCTGATGACTGATCAGCGGCCAGTGTAGAAACACCAGAACACCGATGCACCTGCTCGGGCTGTAAAAATAAGTGGCCCATTTAGTCATGCTAAGATCAATTACTGCAACCAGAAACAAAGAAAGGAGCCGTCCTGATCAGCAAACCTGCATCACACCTCAGCATCATCCAGTTTACATCATTACACCGAAGACCTACAAAAAACAGGCGTCAGATCACGGGGCAGAAACTTTCGAATCTGCACAGTGTACTTTTACTTGAAATGCATTGGGCTGAATGAGCTGATTATTCGAACGTTCCATCGGATTCTGCTGCCCGTGTCCCGAATGTGGTCAGGCCTGGCCCAGTTTGTCCTGCCACAGTGAGAAAGCCTTTAAATAACTCACAGGGCACCAGCTATCGACAGGGCTGTCCCGATAGCACATCCCACATCTGGCCTACCTTCTCCCAAAACTGAGCCCATGACCTATTTACGGGCCTCACCCCAGAGGAACAATCTATGGTCTATACCGAATGCTACAAAACAAACAAAAATGTGATGAATGTGGAAATGTGATAAGAAGATGTCAGGTCAAACATCACTTGAGAAAATGACAAAACATTTAAATTTTGTAAATGGATATTCGGATCTGTTGCCGACAGAGAAATGTGTTAGAATGGCTTCCCTTGTTTAAGTTATGTCTAATTATTTTGGTGTGAAAGTGCTACTGATATCATTGGGACCCAAATATGGTTATTACTTCCACCTTCCTATCAATATCTACACAACAATTGTTGATTATAAGTTGAACTGATTTGTTTGGGTTCACTTTATGACCAAAAATATCTAGTATAACTTGTACCAAAGTAGTGCAACAGAAGTAGGTAAAAAGAAATTTAAATTCTAGGACGCACTGTACATTGTTTCTCTTTTGACTGTTCATTTTTTAAATTTTCATGTGGAATAATTACAAATTGCACAAAACTGATCAAGGACATTTTCTTGAATTTAACACGCCCAAATTATCGATACAACTGTCCCTTTTCTGTCTCCACACACATTACCTGGAGACACATTTTATTCCCTGACTTAAGCCCAAATCCATCTCCTTCAGACGTGCTCAATCCAGTATACACCAGTTGGTGGGAGCTGGTGGTCCCCTGAGCTGCAAACACTGCTGACCAGCATGGTGCAACACTTGGTCGGGGACGTGTTTCGTAGTTTCCAAATGCCAAGTATCTACAGTGACACCGTGTGAGGGAGGGGGAGGACGAGCTGAGCAGTGAGCAATAGTTCACTGGATGTGGGATACTGAGTGGGATCTGCACTAGAACAAGATCAGATAGCAGATATTCTCAATGTGTCAGACGGGGTAAGAGTGACGACTCCAGACTCTAAACTAAGCTGTGGAGAACATTGTTTTTTTGGAGGGATTGGATCTTACACGCCACTTTGAGAAAACACTACATTTTGGGATCATAGTGTAAGTGTGGTCAACTTATTGTACTCCACTGAAGTCAGTTTTGTGTTGAGATCTGGATACCAAGCTGAAATCGTGAAGTGTTCTGAATGAGTCTGACATATTCTTCAGTGAGGGAAGGCACAAGTCTATTTCAAGACATGAAGATACTTTTTTGTCTCAGAAGTGGCTTTAACCATAACAGAAGCTGGAGAAACATGCAAGAGTGCAGCGAGAGCACAAGGCGTCTGAAAGCGAAGAGGGATCAACATTAACAGAAACACCTGCACACAAGGTAAGCCCCTCAAAAAAATGATCAAATAGAAACAATGCAAATATTCTGCACTAAAGAGAAGCTGTAGACTGAAGAGCTCTCATTGCTCTGTTGTTTGTTTGAAGTGACAAACAATAAGTGTTAAGATCACAGCCCAGCAGGCAGAGCGTGGCACAAGAGAGAGCAGTGGCACAGACTATTAGATATTAATATCCTCAACATCCTGCTTCCTAGCAACTAGAGCTTTGAGGAATTGCTAGTTTTAAAAAGACACGCACACATGCCCATAAAGTCTAGGAGATTACAGATCCTGTTTTATCAATGGCAGGTCCGCATTCTGAAATCTTGAAATTCACGCTTAGGGTTTAAACAGATCCACAAAACCTGCTGCACCTGTTCTTTTGTGGGGAGCACATGTCCACCAAGTGAAAGGACATTTGCACGGATCTCATTTAGAAGCTTCAGTACAAAGTAGATCCCACGTGCTGTGACCATGGAGGTTCTGCACAGTGTTTTGTGTCAGCCACTGCCAATGTAGACTTTAAATAATGTTCATGAAAGATCCACTGTTAAAATAAAAAATAATAATCTTACTGTAATATTCTTGCTGCATTATCTGCATCCAATCTCAGCATGCATGTCACCTTGAATTGTTCTGTAGCTGAGGTGCAACAAGAAGCCTTAACTTCACTAGTAGCCTTAAATGGTACACACCTGTGTTTTTGTAAAGACTCTCCATAGAATACACTAACAACACAATCATTTTATGAAAACCTGTAAAATAGTTATTCTGAACTTGAACTTGATTTTACAACTTATGGAATTGTTTAAAAGTGTAACATAAATTGTGAAAATGAGCTATAAAATCTAGTGCATGAAAATACAGTCAATACAGTGAAGTTGTATAAAAATCTAAGTCAAATTTGTATCTCAATCTATCATGACTTACTAAGGCTGTAAGCTCTATTTCATGAAAATAATTTAACCATTGTGTGTCCCAAGTCAAGCCATTGAACCCTGCCATTAAGATCTCGTTTACAAAGCCCTGTTTATAGGACCTAATATTTTCCAGCACGGACTCACGGGGGAATCACACAGCTTGTTTGCAGTACTCCAGTGGCTGTAATGAGCTGCCAGTTGGAGGAAAGAGAAGATACGTCACATAAAATGGCAGGGCATTGGATTAGCCGGCTATTTCTGTGCCGTGTTGACCAGTCAAACATGTACTGTACACTGCGAGTTTACAACAGTAAAGAAACAGATGCCATTTTAAATCAAGTGTGTCAACATTTCCAAAATAACTGACTGCGCTAAGGGTTAGGTTTATGAGGTGATAGGATTAAAACCACCGCTGTCACTGTTCATCTGCAGTGATCAACATGATTATTTGAGTGAGTGACGCTTACACACATAGCTATATCTTGTTACCTTTTCAGGTTCACATTTATCTGCTTAGGTCATCTATAAATATGGTAATAATATTTATATGCTTTTCTAACAGCAAATGTAGATTGTGATAGTGTGCATACAATACAGCAGCAACAGTGTGCAAAAGTAGGTTAATGGTCATGGGTTGCACTGTTTAATGTGAAACTGTACTCTCTGTTTACTGTGTTTTACTGTAGTGCATAAAACCACCACTAGGTTTGTGCATGGCTGCTTAAATCAATGTGTATTCATATTGTACATGTCCATTCACAGGAATCGTCATTCATGCTTTACCTCTCCCCTGAACCTGTGTTGGACTCCGCTGGGCCCTCCCTGTGAGCCTGGTCAGTATTGTATGAGGCAGCCACTGAGCTGTGGCCCGCAGAGGCATGAGCGTGGAAAGGTCCAACCACCACAGCTTTGCGTCTTGTGAAGAAGAAGGCTTCAGACTAAGTACCATGCCGGCTGTAGGCACTTTCGGCAATGGCAAAATCCACACAAGACGCAGATACCACAGCCGCTTTGTCAGTAAAAGTGGACAATGTAACATCCACTTCTCAAACATGGAGGAGTTGTCCCAGCGGTACTTATCTGACATTTTCACAACTTGTGTGGACATACGCTGGCGATTCATGTTCCTGCTCTTCAGCCTGGCCTTTGTTGTATCCTGGCTAACATTTGGTTTGGGGTATTGGGTGATTGGCATGCTGCACGGTGACATGGAGAACACTGACGACAGTTTTACTCCTTGTGTGACTCTGGTGCGCTCATTTGTGGCAGCTTTCCTATTTTCAATTGAGACCCAGACGACCATAGGGTACGGAGCTCGGTGTGTGACAGAGGAATGCCCTGCTGCTGTGTTCATGGTAGTCTTTCAGTCCATCATGGGGTGCATCATTGATGCCTTCATGATCGGTGCCATAATGGCCAAGATGGCAAGACCAAAGAAACGTGCAGAAACTCTTCTGTTCAGCCACAATGCAGTGATATCCATGCATGACGGGAAGCTGTGCTTCATGTTTCGAGTGGCCAATCTAAGGAAGAGCCACATTGTAGAGGCCCACGTCAGGGCTCAGCTGGTTAAGGCTCGTTACACAGAAGAAGGCGAGTACATCCCTCTGGACCAGATTGACATGAATGTGGGTTATGATAAAGGCACTGACCGTCTATTCCTGGTGGCTCCTCTCACTGTCATCCACGAGATTGACGAGGAAAGTCCCCTCTTTGGCATCAGCAAACAAGACCTGGAAATGTCAGACTTTGAGATCGTGATCATACTGGAAGGTTTGGTGGAGGCCACTGCCATGACCACACAGGCTCGGAGTTCGTACCTGCCTTCGGAGATTCTGTGGGGTCACCGCTTTGAGCCAGTCATCTTTGAGGAGAAGAACCAGTACAGGATAGATTATGCCTATTTTCACAAAACATTTGAAGTACCATCAACTCCAAGATGCAGTGCCAAGGATATAGAAGAGAGGAAGTTCCCAACATCTGGGGCCAACTCCTTCTGCTATGAGAATGAGCTAGCCTTCATCAGCAGAGATGAGGAGGAGGAGGCAGAAGCAGAAAAACGAGATGAAAAGAAGCGTTTCTCAGCGCTGTCTGCTCCTGGAAGTGACTTGGGATCATCACGCAGAGAATCTGAGATCTAAGTGTTTGTCTTATTTCTGGCCAGGTCACTGGTGATAAAAGAGGGGCCTGGTGACTGTCAGAGTCGTGACACGAGGATCCCTGATGACTGCTCTTGAACACTCACAGTGTTTTGGATTACGATTGGTTCCCTCAAATAGATTTTGAGTTTTCATAAATGCAAAGTATCTGTCACTCGTCAACTTGCAGAAGATCCAAGTGAGAAAGAACATCATAGTTTTGTGAGGCACTATTTGAGATATTTGACTGTATTTTCTGTTGCTCTATTGCTGAAACTCAGAAATGTGGATCAATGTCTTAGGTCACAGTTAGACAGGTTAGATTTGTTTGTTATTTGTACTTCCTAAAGAAAAAGGGTATGTCATTTCAGGCAAGAGGAGACATTTAAGATATTGGTTGTTGTGTACGTATATAATACACACAAAAACAGTTTAAACTGGATTTTACATAAAAATTAACTTAGACCTTTTGGATCATTTTATTTATGAATCCACTAGTCTGTAAACTAGTCTCTTCATAGATCTGGACGGAAAGATTTGCTGGCTGCTGCTCTGTTTCCATTCCATTGAGCGACAACAGTACACTCAGCAAGCTAAAGCTCTCTTCTCATTAATGTGTTCCTAAAATGTCATTATTTGTCATTAATTAAGATTTTCTTAGAGTTCCACTTACTATATTTATATGAAAATATAGTACAAGTTCTGCCATGTAAGCAAACCAGCCCACACCTGTGTCCTACATGTAACAGGAAGTAAACAAAAAGAGCAGCTCTATTTGATTATCCAAATAAAAATGTCTTAACAAAACTCCTAACACTAAATAGGACACGTGCTAATAAAGCTATTGGGTCAGAACATATAACGTTATAGTTATTTCAGATGAGATGAATTTGTTTTTTTCCACCACATTTTATCAAACCTCCATGTGGGTTAAGTTAAACACCTGACTGCCTTTTCAGCAAAAGCCGACACATTTGTATTTATATCTTGCTGACTTGTGCTGAATAAATGAGCATAGGCCCTCCAGGAGCTCGGGAAAACTAATGGTGCCTCCAGTGCCATTTGTAAAAACAGCAGCCATGAGACCTCCTGCATGTTTGGTGAAAGCATCATCTGTAATTGTTTCAGGCCTGTACATACAAGGCTTTATTTATTTATTTATTTACTTTGGTCTCATGACCTTTCAGACTGAGTAGAATCTAAGTGTAAGTGCCAACAGTGTTATCATAAGGCCCTTTAAGCTTGATGGACTCTAATAGCATCCGCAAAATGCAAACACCTTTGACCTCTTGTCTTCCACTGAACGCATTTTGAAGCAATCTTGACTCGGAGTTTTTCTGCAGACATTCACGTTGTTGTGAGAAAATGATTTATAGAGTGTCAGATGAGGCAAATGTCTAATGTTGACAACCACAATAAAATATATCAGACCAAAGCAATCCTTGTTCTTTTGTGTCATGCGCGCTAAGCACAGGGATTGTCCTCCAATAACATGATATGGGTCTTAAAAAAACAATCGCAGCAATGACAGAAAGTGGGAGCGAACAGTGCAGACGGATTGGATGATGATTTATGGTGGAGATTTGGTGGGACACTATCTGGTGGGGTCAGAGGTTTCTCCTTTCACTGTTATGCAACCAACCAGGAATGTCTTTACGTTTGGGCAGACAAGACTTGGCAGTGGCAATTGATTTGACTGCACTGTAACCTTGAACACTAGAAAGGACACGCATGCTGCTCTCTGAACTAAATTAAAATAATATGTCATTAATATCCAGTATGTAGAGAGGTCCTATTCTTTATTTTTTTCTCTGTACTTTTTCTTCAAATACATGTTCCAAATTTCTCAACCCTGTACTTTAAATGAGCAATATTGCATTCACTGTATTTTATTTAATTTATTTTGAACATTAAAAGAAAAGTCACAAAAAATAGTGAGTCCCTAAAAGGTAAAATTGACTTCAAACTTTGCTGTGGCTGTTGATTATGTGGATTCAGTCTTTACAAACGGTGTAGACCAATCAGCCAATGGGAGCATCCCTTATTTGAGAGCCCATTGTATGAAAGCATGTGATTGGCCAAAGTTTGACAGTGCACAATGAACATTCTCACATTTAAAAATGCTTCAGATTAAAACCTAGACCAGTATATTTATTATTGGTTATCCACCTACTGTGTTATTTTACCTATTATATACCATAATACAGAGACTATAGAGACATGTAGTTCTAATATATTCAATATATAAGATGCCATTTTTATTACTATATGAATAGTATTTATGATTCACTTTGATTTACAGGGAAAAAACAAACAAACAAAAAAACAACTGTTCTTCATTTAAATGGCTTGAACAAAAAATAAAGTAGGACTACGCCTATGGTTAAACTAAAACTAGAGCTAAACTGAAATATTAACAAAATTTTAATCTAAAAACTCTGGCCCAGACAACTTAAGGTTTTTTGTTTTTTTTCCACAGATCATTCTTACTGCAATACGCTACTAGGAGAGACACAAGAAAAGAATGACGTACATTTGTGTTTAAAAATGAGTGTGGACGTAGGTTAAATTGGCCTAATTACGACCAACATTTCATTTTCTCGTACCACAAAGTTTAAGAAAGTTGTCTTTGCACTATTTTTTGCTGAATGTTCTCAGATGAACTTGTTGGGTATAAATTGGGATGCTTCCCTCCCACTCTGCAGTGTTGGAGGATGAGAAGCCATGGAGGGTCAGTCTTCCAGCGTGCAGAGTGGGTTGTTCAAATCCAGTTTAATTACAGCCGCAGCGGTAGCCCTACTTCTTCACTGACTCAAGACATTTGTACACAAGAGACGAAGTCGTTTTGAAGAAAGAAAATTACTTTCATTTGTTTCTTATCTAACCAAAAACAATCCCAACATCTTTGACTCAGACTGACTTTGAACTATGATGGACAGTTCAAGGGTCAAACTGCTCAATGGAAGATTGCTGGTTGAAATAATCCCTCGAAGTCGCTGCTCCACAGATGGATGTATTCCAGGGTGTATGCAGTTACTGAAAAACTATGTCAAACTATGGTTATGCAAGTGTCAGTAGATTATGCAGAACCTACACTAGGGTGGCTCTCTCATTTCAGTGTTCGGGCGGATAATAAACAGTGCAGGTTCCAAAAAATAATTCTTTTGGCGGACGTACAGCACTTTTAAACATATACTGCTCAAAACGTACTACTAATCTTCTAGATAATTCATTGGCAGGTAACATGTGCCAATTATAATTTATTAATTAACTAATTAAATTTACCTATAGTACAATTAACCATACCTACAGTAGCTGCAGGGACATTTGCAAACTCAAAAAATCATACAATAAAACAATAGTTATAGCTACATTAAGAAGTCAGTGATCTGCTATGGTCAGTCAGATACTAGTGTTTACTACCAGACCATGACTCCCTGTTTGTCATTTTGCTTATGGAAACATTCATCGTCCAGCTGAGCACATCACTCAGTGTTACTTGCTGCTCCAGCCTCAGCTCTTGCAGATACAGTATTTGATTACAGCAACAGGCAGATTGGATTACACCAGGCTCTGACTCAAATACCTACAGCAAACACACTGCAACTGGACAGCTTCCTGTAAGGCATTAACATGCAGAGAGGACGCCACCATCCACACCAGCACCAGAAGGGTCAGTTAGACTTGAAAATGAAATCAGTTTAAAAAGACGGATATATTAAAAAAGGATTTAATATCAACTAAAGAAATTAAATTATTTTGTCTTACTCAGGATCTCAAGGGGTTCTCATTTTTTTCTACACCCAAGAGATAATACAGCTGATATAAAGTATTGGTTGCAGCTAAATGAACTGTTGAATCCTCAGGTTAATAGTTATTTATTTGGCTATTTCAAGTTCTTAACTCCTACAAAGTGGTATTCTGCAAAAATGTTAGGACTTCTTACTCAAAAGATTTACATTGGATCAGAATAGCCATCTATAGCAGGGGTTTTCTGGAGTATGGTACTTTCCTGATAGTAATTATCAGATTTTTATCACAGAAAACTCTAATCATTTCCTCAGAGTTCAAAACTGGCCCCGAAATTTCCGCTGCCCTCGGTCAATTTATGTCAATTTTGTTTTATGATGTTGACTTCAATATTTATCAGAATTACATGCAGACCTTCTAGAAAAAGGGTTTCTGACGCCCTCTGGTGGCCAACAGACATTCCTTTTAGCGGCAATCACGCCAAATAGCAGCACCTTTTATCTATTTACTGGGAAATACCAAAAATGAAGTCATTTTTATTATTAAATACATTTTATTACATAAAGACTGCCTGGCATTTAACAGAAAGACAGTGGTATTCATGCCACTTGGTTTGGTTTGTTTGAACTGCACAAGACCATGTAATTCTTGTTGTCAATGTGTTTGTAGATTACTGTAACTACATGGTTTGGCCAGACACAGAAATCCCACCCGTACATCATTGAGACCCCTCACTTCATTCAGTCCAGTCCCAGCCCTCCCTACGAAGCAGTGCTTTAGCCCCAGTTGCACTCATCCTCATCTGTCACTTTGAGAATATCCGTGACCAGGCCTGTGCCAATGGTCCTGTTTCCGTCTCTCAAAGTGAACCTCTGGCCTTTCTCCAGGACCATTGGCTGACGAAGCGTAAGAATTATAGGGGTGTCCTCCCCTGGCATCACCATTTCCTGAAACAACAGAACAGAAAATGATTTTTAAACAATTTTGTCTGACAATGAGCGTTAGATGCATTATATTATAAAGTGATTCGATGATCTGAGCCAACTGTTTATTTTAAATTACACAAAACAAAAAGCTGGTTAATGGGATTTGTATCAGATTAACAGAGACACAGCACAGGGATATGGACACTACTGCGCAAACAGAAAGCAGCAGGCTCCAAGTAACAATTTTCCACAGTGAAATAAAACTGTTATTTTCAGGGTTAAATAATAGTAAATTGTATTTTTGAAACACTAGCACACACCTTCTCGGCAGGCAGGGTGACTCTGCAGGCCATATCCCAGGTCAGAGAAAACATAACAGGCATAAAGTTGGAAACAAATGGTTTGTGTCTACCACCCTCTTCCTTACTCAAGACATACACCTGTGATAAGAGAAAGCACAAATAAATCACTGCTCCCCAGTACACCGACCATATGTTGGCAGATTATAATGAAATATCCATTGTGCTTCCAGACCTGGGCCTGGACTTTCCGGTGAGGCATGATGGATCCTGGTTTGCACATCACCATCCCTCTCCTCACATCTTCCCTCTTCAAGCCTCGCACTAGAGCGCCCAGGTTATCTCCTGCCTCCGCCCGGTCCAGAGATTTGTGGAACATTTCAATACCTAAACACAGCCGAACAAACACCAAGGTGACATGTCTGCCCATAAGGAAGTGCTCAAATGAGTAGTAATGGATTAGTGAGTATTTAAGTAAGCAGTTTAATTCGATTAAAAAAAGTGTTTGTGTTCACTTACCCGTTACCACAGACTTGAAGCTTCTGTTGTGGCCCACAAACTCACACTCCTCTCCCTTCTTTACAACACCCTTCTCCATTGTGCCTGTTACTACTGTACCCCTTCCTGAAAGAGACATGATTTTACAACTCACTGCAATTTGTCACTTTAGAGGTACGATACTTTCAATTGATTTTATTTACTAAAGCTGGTTTACATTTTAATAAACATTATGCATTTTTTAATGCTTGGAAATGATCCAAATACTAAAGAAAAGCTGAAAAAAAGCAAAGAAGCATAAAAGGTGACCAACATACCTGGGATTGAATAAACTCCTTCAATGGGCAGAAGAAAGGGATCATCCAGTTTTCTTTTCGGCAGAGGTACATACGAATCCACAACCTCTAAAAGTTTCATCACTGCATTCACACCCAGTTCAGGTTCTCTGTTCTGAGAGAGTGAGTTATAAAACAGACAAAAACATCACATCCAGACTCATTTTCTGCTGATCCAACTACAGAGAATAATTCATAAATATAGCAATTAACTAGAATCAAATCTAGTTATCTCAAGTTCTCGACTCACCTCCAGAGCACAGAGCGCCGAGCCAATAACAACAGGTGTGTTCTCGCCGTCATATCCAAACTCTGTGAGCAGCTCGCGGATCTCGATCTCCACCAGCTCTAGCATTTCCTTGTCCTCCACAGCATCGGCTTTGTTTATAAACACAACGACATGCTCGACCCCAATCTGCCTGGCCAACAGGAGGTGCTCACGAGTCTGGGGCATTTGACCGTCTGTAGCTGCTACCACCAGAATACAGCCGTCCATCTGAGCTGTACCAGTGATCATGTTCTAGGGTTAACATGAACAAATGAAGGTATGACTGAATTTGAATATTATGATACATGATCAAGATATTAATGATGCTCAAACAATCCATTGTCATGATAGACACAAGACTGTTATGAAGAAAGGAAATTACCTTTACGTAATCAGCATGGCCAGGACAGTCTGTGTGAGCATAATGTCGATTGGATGTAGTGTATTCTACATGAGACGCATTGATGGTGATCCCTCTGGCCTTCTCCTCAGGGGCATTATCAATATCCTCATACTTTTTATAGTTGGCTCCACCGGCATCAGCAAGCACTGAACAAAGGAAAACACACAGCTTAAATATTTACATTAACAATGACAAAAGAGCAATTAACATCTGGTGAAAATACTGAACGTATACTCCATGTTGTTTAGAGAGCTAGAGTGAGATTACCTTTTGTAATGGCTGCAGTCAGAGTGGTCTTGCCGTGATCAACATGCCCAATTGTTCCAATGTTAACATGAGGCTTGTCTCGAGTATATGTTTTCTTGGCCTCAGCAGCAAAGGTCCGCCGGCTCAGAGGCACTGCACACTAGAAGAGAGTAAATAAATTGTTTATTCTACATCAAAATAAACATTACAGCATTACATCTGCACCAAAGGTTGTACTCATGCTCACCAATTTATAAGTGCTGTGCAGAAGGCTTGGCGAAGTAAGCTGAAGTGCTGAAAAGAGAGTATCAAAAGTTGTTAAGTTGTTGCTTTTACACAATTTAAGACAGAGTCACTTGTCTCGTTCAGGTTCATTCAAAGGTTCAAGTCATAAGTAGATGCCCAGCAGCGGATATGTATTGTGGAACAGCAGGGAACATACTGTAGACGAGTAACGCTTTACATCACATCATTGTACTACTTTTTTAATTGGTTGTTAAATAAACGGTTCGTGTCGGTCTTTCTCTGTATTCTCCAACAAAGGCTAGACTCAAAGCAAAATTCCTTCTTCATTGGTTCTTGCTAATACAGTAGTAACGTGACCTTGCTCTTAATCGGAAGCATCATCTTTTCCTTGATCAGCTTGGCTATTCACACAAACGCAGCCATTCTTTACAACGTTATAAACATTACAATTGAATAAATTAACAAATTGTCATAAATGGATACAATGTTATCTGGTTTAATGGATTTAACAATTTTACCAGAGAAACATGCACGCAGACCCACAAGCGCCGCCATCTTGGATGGTATGCAAGCCAAAGACGTTCAGTGAAACCAGATGATAGTTGTTCAAGGACAATAATAGTGCAGTCATTCTATAGACAGCTAAAAGGCAATTTACAATTGAGCTGTGTAATTGGCATTTAATGATACATTAGTGAATGATTACTGTTAACATTTACTATGCTAAATATTTGCACACTAAATGGTGTGATAAATGTGAAGTATCTTATATTAATACTCGTGTATTAAATATTTCGTTTTAAATTATTTTGAAATAATGACCTGATAGTAATGAAAATCATATTTTGTTTTCTTTGTATTAAATTTTCTTATCCAAATTAGTTCAGGTTGTGAGCGTAAGAGTAGATCATTTAAACAATACATTATTATCTTGATTTTACTGACACTCTCTGAAACGCTCCGGTGACGCGCTTTCAACCTTTTGACCTTACCGTAACTGTGGTTGTTTAGTGCCCTTGAACTGGCCTTTTTTGACATGACTTATTAATTTATTTAAATTCACTCATTTAATTTACAACGTAATCATGTTTTGATCATTTTAAACCAACACCGTGGCAAAAAGTCACCGGTGTTTAGGGAAGTGTGGCAATAAAATATTTGTGGCGGTATATTTTGTGCTTTACGGTAAAGTATGGCAGCCTCCGTAGTTGATGGTCATGAGCTGAACCAGAATGTTCTAGCGCCTTCAAGTGTCTGTGGTCATCGGGCTGGTTAACCCAATATAAAGACCAAGTGAGCACTTACATATTTCCACAGATTTCCCGTAGGGTAAGTAAAGGATATGATAAATTTGCTTTAGACTTGGCTAACTGTTTGTTACTTTTTCGAAGCTGGGTTGTGCTTCACGTGTTTTTCATATTACCACGTTTCGTCCTGTGGCCTTACTTTTTATTTTGACTGGCTCACTTTTGCTGTTAGTGTAATGGCAGAAGAAAGACAAGGTAGACGATATCCCCAAAACCTCCAGGGGGTCCTGCAGCTGGCAGTGGAGGCTGGCTCCGCCACAGAGGGACCTTCGTCTTTTGAACCCATGTCAGAGGAGGTAAGTAATCTACTTGGTTATTACACTTTCAATTACTTTCCGAACTCTTTAGATTCACAATAAAGCTGCCTGCCTAGCTGCCTGGAACACTCTGGACGAAACATTAATAATTATTTGTTTTAGAGGAAGGAATGGCTAAGAGAAGCGCTATCAGAGGTCTGTAAAGGACAGATGGATGAGGTGGAACAGATGAAAGTGTGCTTGTCTGTCCTGCGCAAAGACGAACCGAGTGATCAAGAAAGGGAGGAGGAAGATGAAGAAGATGAGCGGGAATCAGCATTTGAAACGCTGTCAGAGTTATGTGCGAATCTTGACAATGCGCGAGGTTTGTTTAACATTGTTATTGACGAAAGCAATACCCAGCATATAATGTCAAAATCTGTAAAGTATTCTGAGTGTTTGCCTTGTCTTACTTTACAGACTTGATGGTTCTCGGTGGCCTGGATTTGTGTGTCTCTCGGTATCTGTGTCATGTCCAGAGTGGGCTGAGGTGGCGTGCTGCTGAACTTCTTGCTTCCTGTGCACAAAACATGCCCCAAGTTCAGATCCACCTGCTCGACATCGGAACACTGCCAAAGCTACTGCAGATGACAGACTCAGACCCCCACCCCACAGTCAGAGTAAAAGCCCTGTATGCCGTCTCATGTGAGTGTCAACACTAAAGCGGTTTGTTTCTACCCCATTTGGTGTGCCGTGCAGTGAAATAGTAATCTGTTGTTCTTGTGACTGTAGGTTTGGTTCGAGAGCAGGACGCAGGACTCCAGGCTTTCCTGTCTCATGACGGCTTCTCTGTGCTGATGCGAGGCATGCAATCTGAAAATGAAAAGCTTCAGATAAAATCAGCGTTTCTCCTTCTTAACCTGCTGACGTCACACCCTGAGCAGAGAGGTATAAAAACACTACTAAATCTTCTGCTAAATCTTTCCCTGAATCGGGTTTAGTATCACATTTGTCTGAGGAAGTGTTTTTATGTCCATAATTATACTTTTCTTTAATCCTGCAGAGGCAGTTGTCTCTATGGGCATGGTCCAGCAGCTAGTGTCTGTTTTGCGTGCACCACATTCACCTTTCCATGAACATGTGCTTGGTGCCCTTTGCTGGTATTTAAATTTGTTTACCCAAATTGTATTTTTTGTATAATGGAGAAGGTATAACACATAAGAATATATACCTTGTCTGACTTTGCAGTTTGGTGGAGGACTGTCCACAGGGGCTCGGAGACTGCAGGGCCCCTGCTTTAGGTATGGATGAGTTACTCAGGCAGCGATCCAGAGAGCTGCAGGGAAAAGAAGAATGTCAGGTAAATGTAAAAGAGCTTAAATGGTAAAAAGTCTGGCTATTGTATAAAACGATCCTTAAGATGACTCTCACACTGGTGTTGTTATTTCCAACAGGAGGAGCTTGACTTCTGTGAACGATTGAGGGTGATGTGTTTCAGTGGACATCAGTCTGAAGACAATGGCATGGATCGCTGACATCTTATTAATCCTCACATGTTTCAGATGGACACTCATCATCAAGAGTTTAGGTGATAATCACTGTTCCATGCGTGTTATTCCTGTGAGGATTTTTACTATGTAAATACCTCTAATATATAAAATCCTTTTTGGTCAAAGCTGTTATTTTCACTGTAAGTCTCTGTAGTATTTTACAAATGTTGAATTCAGTTGCCAGCATGTCATTTTGTCAGTCTATCACTATTTAAAACATTAACAAAAGCATTACAGAATTATTTTTTAAACATTTTTATTTATTAGAAACAACATATGCATAAGTTTGTTTGAAACAAAGCTCAGAAATAATTACATGCCACTCAATATCAACATGGACATTATTTAAAAAAGATTAAAGTATTTTGGTACAAATTGGGAACATAAATGCATGAGTGCCCTTCTTTTGACTGGTGGATCATGAATATTTTACTCTATTTTTGTCCTCCATATTAAACGTTTTAAAAGCAGTCTGTAGATATTCAAACAAATATTTATCCAGAGGCGGTTTGTTAACAGAGGAAACATACTGTTATGATCTCTTCCATTTTGAAAAGTCATCTTTGCTCTCCACTGCCTTGACATCACCTACAGCAATTAGTAGCTGAGACAAATAATATGTCACCATGACAATAGTGTTGCCATGCTTCATTGGAGCTGCCACTTTAAAAATTTGCACAGCTAGAGCCATGTCTGACACTATGAATATCAAACTACCCAACAGTGTAGACACATGGCGGGTTCTAATGGCTAAGGTCCCCATTAGAGTAATCAAGAGAACATAGACCCCTACAGCTGGAACAAGCATGTCGGAGTTTGGAGCCTTCTGGATGTACGAGTATATGTAGACGTAAAAAGCTCCTCCTAGCAGGAACGGGATTGGATAAAAGACGCGGGGCCAGGTGGAAGATGAGTAGGTGTAATACCGTGAGGAGAGGAAAGAAAAAGAGTAGAGAAGGTGGGCCACAGCAAATGCACCCATTCCTGGAAGACAATTAAAAACAATTACAATTTATTCGCAAAGAAAAACATTTAACCATACTGATAACATAAAACAGCATTACAGAAGGTTCATTCCTCACCATGTAAAAAGAACTGTTCGGGCCACACGAGGCAGAAGTCTCCAACAGCGGAGAAGATCAATCCCCCCGCCACACCTAGGACACTCTGACCTCCATTCCAGCTCAGCACGACGGCAGCCAATAGCAGCGCTGGTGCTGACTTGACACCTGCAGACATGGTGGACGCAAAGGACTCAGGAGTCCACAAGTAGAAGTAGGTGGCTGTGGCTAAAAAGAAAGGCAGTAGAGACAGAAAAAGGGCACAGGACTGACAGAGGAAAGGGGAGAAACGAGAAGCACAGAAGAAATTCAGATATTGTTTTTCATGACTCAGTGCTGTCAGATTGTAGTCATTTCATACCAAATTCCTCCTCTGCCGTCTGTCATAGGCGTCTGTCTCCAGGATGTCCATCTCCGTATCCCTGATGTTAGCCCCTGTAGAGCCTCGTTTGGATGAACCTGACTTTTTCTTTCCTTTCTTTCACACATAAAGTCAGCCCTCAGGTCTTTTGTCCTGTTCACATGTGTCTTCGCTCTCTCTCAAATCCCTGCCATCTGTTAGATACACTCAATGCACTTTGGACTATTCACCACTGTCTGATAGGGCTCTGATAATCCATGTTCTCCCTGTTTTGAGACTTCATGCATTTGCTCCTGACCTTTGACCTCCCTGAGTTAGAATATATAGGTGATATCAACAAATAGAGGGCAAAGGTGATCCTCGGACAAAAAAGGAGTAAATAACAAGCTTCCATATATGAGAAGTAAACACCTTTTGTTGTCAATGAAAAGGCTCCTGACTTGAAATCACCACACATAACACACCACATTTTTTAACTTTATTTTGATTGAAATAATGGGTGTTTATATTTGATAACAAGTAACAATTAACAATATCTGAGGAAGATGTACGACAATGAAAGACATATCCTTTGGCAGTTCTCTGATATTTGCTAATAAAATGTATAAAAATAGCTACTGAGTTCACTTGATGGTCATAAAGTGTCAGATTTGTCCAATCAGGAATTGCCCTACATGAACCCAGAAAAACAAACAGTTTGCATTCATCACAAATATGATTCTATTTAAGAACATATGTTGAGTTTCATTTTCATTCGAAGCATGTAAAAATGAAACAATTTAGGTGAAGGAGGTGGAGTCCAGTAAGTGCTGTTTGAGTGGTCTTAATAATGATTAACCCTGGTCACTTTGAGTCAAACTTTGAACTGTGTATAACCACAGTTTGTGGAGTGGAGTGCTACTGCTGTCAGGAGACACAGCTCTCAAGGGTAGTGGGATTATCTGGTGAGTTGACAGTTTTCTATTTAAATGTTTTCAATAATATACACTTTATGCTTAAATTGCATGTAATCTCTGTACAGAACATGGCAAGCAGCTCTCCACTACGGATAGGAGTTGTTGGATATGGACACTTAGGTATGAACTCCGACAAAGAACACCTAAGTGCAATGAGCAGCATAAACTTGTGACTAATCGAGTGCATATGTAACTGCAGGGCAATATCTGGTCGAGAGGATACTGAAAGAGGGACCTGGACTTGGCCTAAAATTGTCCTTTGTTTGGAACAGAAACACTAATAAACTCAAAGGCTTTGTTGCTGATGAACTTATACTTGGAGATTTGTCAACTTTTGCTGAGAGGTGCAAACATAGAAAAACACACAAAAACATTAATAAGCAGAACATCAGTGACAAGTTAACACGTGGTTGGCTAAACTGTTGGCTAAACCACTGCAGTGTACACATACATTGTGTAAATAATAATATTATTTTATTTGCAATATGAGAGTTTGGCCTGATTCTAGCTCTAATGTGTAAACTTGTGTCTTCTGTTGATTTATAAGAGCTATATTTTTCACAGGCAATGTGATGTAATCGTAGAGGTGTGCCATCCTCACATTGTCAAAGAGTTTGGGGTCCACTTCCTGTCTCAATCACATTTTATGGTCAGCATATTTTGTGTGATTTTATTTTGTTTGAATACTGGGATTATATCGTGTCAAAACATGACTCTATTGCACTGATTTACCTTCTCAGATGGGTTCTCCATCGGCTCTCTCTGATTCAGAGCTGAACCAGAAACTGCGGCAAGCCGCTCAGCAGTATGGAAGGACTCTGTATGTCCCTAGTGGTGCATTATGGGGAGGCCAGGACATCCAGAGACTGAATGATTGTGGCACCTTAAAGGTAAGATAAGATACGTATATAAATGCAATTTAAAGTAGTAAAATAATAATAATGTCAGGCTGTAGTTGTTATGGGCTTAATTAAATATTTTTACTCTGCAAAGTTCATATGCCCTCTCTCCAGGCTTTGTTTATAAGAATGTCCAAGCATCCATCATGTTTCCGACTGACCAAAGACGTGCTCTCTGATTGGACAGAGGGTGAGGGCAGGCGTGTGTTGTTCAGAGGCTCAGTGGCAGAGTTATGCCCACTTGCACCAAACAATGTGAACACTATGGCAGCAGCAGCAGTGGCTGCAGGAACTCTGGGCTTCACTGGGGTTCAGGGAGAGATTGTCTCAGACACAGAGTACGTTTACTTCAAATCCAATGGAGCTTTTCCAGTCTGCATGTAAATAATTATGGAATGTACAAAATGGATGAATATAAGTCTTTATATTTTCTTAATTCAGGTTGAGTGACTATCACGTGGTGGAGGTGGAGGTGACCGGGCCTGATGGGTTTTCAGTGCACACAGTCAGGAGGAATCCAGCCAAACTTGGAGCTGTAACTGGAAGTGCAACATACAAGTCTTTTTGGAATAGTTTACTTGGTATGAACTGTATCTGTTTTCTTACAGTGCTTTGCAGTATTCAGCAAATTAAGCACTTAATTTATCTCTTTCTCTCTCCAGTTTGTAAAGGTCATGGGGGTCGGGTTTACTTGTGCTGAAGTGGACTCCCAGGAACAGGAGGTATTCCAACAGTGAATGTGTGAATTGCTGTATCACTGTTACAAAGATTTTTAACCCAGACTGTTATATATATGTATGTTATATAATATCTGCATCATAATAAAGCACAAACAAAATTCTAATTTATCAAACATGTTTTATTTTATATTCATCTGGAGCAAGTTTGTAACAAATGCTACAACTTTGAGGAGTGCGAGTGTATGCCTGGTCAAGCCTTGCTCCTCCTTAATACACAAGACTTTTTCTGCAAGCAAGCATTACCATTTATATTCTGAGTTCTCCTTTACAAATAAATACTTCCTGAAACAATCAAATCCAGGAATATCCATCCATTTCTAAAGGAGTGTAGGTTTGTTCAAGGCTTGAAATGATAAGGCGCAAGAATACAACACACACACACAAAGTCAATTTATAGTGTTCTGATGCAAGTCTTTTTTTTTTTAAATTATAATGGAAGGTTTTACAGTACATACAGCATTTAGAGACAAATGCTACAGCAGGTGGAGTTTTTCAGCAAAAGTAAAAATGAGTGCTCTTTGCAGTGACTTGAAAAGTAGCTGGAAGTGCTTTACAAACAGCAACAAGATGAGAAACTGGCAAATTGGAGAGTCACTGTGCTTCACAAAGTCAAATACAAAGTTACGGACTGCTATTAGTCTTGTAACTTTCCTCATTATCCTATGCACTAAATGATCCAGTGTTAGTAACCAAAAAGATCAAGCAAAATTTCCTACACTATATTGTTCCCTGTTAAGCCAAGTTGCTGCTTAACAAAGCTCATTTTAAAACACTGGTTGCATTGCTGGTGTAGTTGAACAATCTTGTCTTTTGAGGTACACACAGTTTGGGAAGACACTCACAAAGATGCTGTCTTCACAACAAGCCCATTACAAATATTTGATCAATCGCCTGCACTGGAGTATTTGCATATGATTCAGTTTTCATCGCTTTTAACGCTACTTTTATCACTACTTTTATCACTACTTTTATCACTACTTTTATCACTGCTTTTGTCGCTACTTTTATCGCTTATGAGACTGTCGCCATTCTCGTTGGCCCCAGGTGAGACAGTAGGCTTGTTTTTGAGCGGGTGGTTGAACGGCTGACGGATGTTCACTCTGTCCTTTTCCGCTTCAAGATCTTCGTCGTAGCGCTCATCCTCGTTGTCGTCTTCCGCCTCGCTGTGGTGGGGCGACGAGTGGCGGGACAGGGAAGGGGACGGGGGCACAGAGGCCGGGCGTGGGTAACGGAATCCGGACGTCTGCATAATAGGTAGACGTTAGTACTATAAATAAAGAGGAGTTTGCCCCACCTTAGAAGATACTTACTGATGTGGGCTCCTGGGATTCATAAAGATAGGTGTCAGGGAAAGCTTTGGCCAGTGCCATGTGACGTGCTGACACATAATACTGTGGACAAAGAGAAGAATCAGTGAAATACTACAGAATTTAAAACAAGGGGTGGTTTGGATTGGTCTTCTTACCCGGCCGAGGTAGCGCCAGTCCAATAGATCGCTCAGACGCTCAGTGCGGTTCCTCTGGATGATCCTCTGACGCCTGCTCTGTTTGCAAAACTGGAACAGGAAGGAGGTGAGCTGGTTGCATGACTCGTCCACTCCTCTGAACCGTCGATCCAGGATGTAAATACCTGCACCGGGAGATGTCATGTCAACTGTCTGTGTAAAACTTTATAATATGTCAGTAAAGGAACACACCATATGCTGATGGGTCTGCTATGTGTTCCTCCATGAAACAGCCAAAACCAGAGAGGTTTGTGGAAATTGATGGGATTCCCATGACGGTGCACTCAGCTGAATGTTACAAAAATATGTTAAAATACAATATTCAAACTGTCAGTAGACCTTACCACTGTGCAAAAACTCTTGCCTGGTGTGTAGCCCCACGGCTCGTAGTATGAAGGAAAGACCCCTAGGTGGCAGCCTCTTACAAAGTCCTCATAATCCATGGGAAGTAGAGGAGAAGTAGATGATAGGAATTCTGGATGGAAAATAATCTAAAGAGAGAAGAAATTAAAAATCTTTGTTGATTATAAAAACCCAACAGTATAAGGAGTGACTGACATTTCTAATGACTGATGATCTGACATGGTACTTAAGACTATAAATAATCAGCATTCTGGACATACCTTAACCCGGTCAGCAGAGCTGTTAAAAAGGCCAATGCGTCTGACACAGTTAAGGATGGGGTCACTACTGTCCTCCAACATATTATGTGTGCAGACTGGAGGCTGGCACTGCCTTTGAGTTGCAAAGATGGCGCGCTTCATTATAGTGAAATCCTCTTTGTCCAGCATTTTTGCTACATCTGGAAGCTGCCCTCTAAAAGAGTTACAAATAAGTAATGATTGTTTTACTCAAATTTAGGATTTTATTTTATTAAAACAAGTCCATTGATGCAGCATTTTCATGAACCAATCACTAACAATGGAAATCCCTGCATTTAATGTAAATGTTGCTCACTTACACTAAAAGGGACTCATAAAGTTTCTTTCCAAAGCGTTCTTTCACTGTCTGAGCTGTATCCCTGTTAGAACAAGAAACATTATATTTTAAAGACTATGGTTTTTTAAAAACTTATTTGCCCCTTTTAATGTGAAATTCGCACCAAAGCTGCTTTCTGACTGCTTGGCCCTTTAGTGTCTCCACATTAAAGTTGTTTGTCCGTGCTGGCATAATAAAAAACGCAATGACTGTCACATCGCTGTTGTTGACCTGCAAAAAGTAGAACAGAGAGAAATAAACACTCAGTCTTTTTAATCTAGGGTCATATCTTCCTCCTTTTATACACATTTATTTATTTATGTGATACAGAAATACACATACTTACTCTGAGCAGGTAGTTGAGTCTAGCTAAAGCCTCCAAAAAGAGGTCAGCTCCCTTGTTGGAAAATTCATACCTTCCAGCGATGAACAGGAACAAACACTTGTCCAGATTAAAGTCAAGGTGCCTGTCATACAAGATATTAAAGTAAAAATGAATATCATCTTTAGTATCAAATGTTATATGTGACACAAACATTCCTCTGTTTCTACTGTTAGTAATTACTTCATACATTTTAAATAACATTCTTTCACTATGTTTAGTTCAACTTTTGTTGTGACTGTATTATATGAGGAACCTGACCCATAGAAGTGTCCCCTGACAAACTCCTGAATCCGATTCTTGCTTTGAGCGTGCAGGTTCTGAAACTCATGCACAGCTGAGAACTTCTTAACGTTGAGTCCATTTGGAGTGATAATGTCTGAGTGGTATGAAATAGCATCCATAATTAACTTTGTTGATGAGAACATTAACAAAAGAGAGATTCAGGAGTAATACAGCATGGTACTTAATGACACTAGAGTATGTTCTTGTCACCTGGTTTCCTTCTGAGTAAGTGCTCTGCCTCAATGGCAGTAATTTTTGACACAGTTGTGAAAACATGAGCACAGTGAGCGGCCGCTCTTTCCAAACAGTACCGATGGTAGATCTGTCTATCACCAGCTTCCTTATCTACATTGAACTGATTGAAACACACAGAGAGAAAAAATCTTATTTTACTTCTTGTTTGCCCAACTTACTGCAAATTGAATGGATTTAATGGCTCTCACCTCTGCAAGATTGTTATAAAAGTCCACATTTCCTGCACACAGGTATCTTCCTAGCAGTGTGGCATGAGTTGTGAAGATGGTTGCGACAGGCAACTGCCTCTGTCGACACAATAACACACCCAAGCCAGCCAGCCACTCGTGGAAATGGGCCACAATGTGTGGTGGTTCCTCACTCTGTGCTGCATACTGCAATACAAAATCAATACCAAAAACTGGTACACATTGTTTTACAAACTTTCAGGCTTTTGAAAGCCTACAGCTCATAATATTTCCTAATTACACATGTTTATGAGAGTGAACTGCTCACCTCTCCTAGAAACCAGGCTGTAAGGAAGCCAAACAGCACAGCATCGTTTGCCTCTCGGTCAAACCACGGCACACCAATGTCACAGTACTCCCACAGCTCACTCTTCCAGCTGTCCAGAGACCAGGCAGTGTATCCCACATCAATCAAAATTACATAAGGACTACCCTCAATAAGCCAGCGACCAAAGTAGAGCTGTGAAAGAGACAGAGGTGACCAACAACTTTAATTTTAGCAGATTTATTATTGAGACGTATCAAATGATTATTATTCCTTAGCCATGAACTTGAACTTGTTCTCATTAGAAGTAGACAGAATAATTGGAGATTTGTCTATATGACCTTAAGAACACCAGAGGACTTTGGAGTGACGCAGCACAAAGCTATTAGTATAAGTATTGCACAGCCACTGCCTGTCAACTATTTCTGGACAGAGACACAGAGACATTGATACAACCTCTAACCTTTGCTGGAAAATGTCACGAGTTTTAAAACATGGTCAGGGACAGAGGTGTGTCCCAGAGAGTAGGGTCAGATACGAGACAAGCTCATATATAATATATGACTTACAGTGTTTATGAGTAGTGCGTGTTTACCACAATCTACTGTAAGATCCTTATTTTTAAGTTTAGAAAGGTTTACAGCTGCACATACAGACTGAATACCACATGAGTATGCAGTAGTACCTTACACCCACTGGAGTTCATTTTGTCAATGGTCTTCTTTAGTATAGGGTTGGTGGGCTCGATCAGCTCCACCTGTGTGCGCACATTGCTTTCCACATAGGGGCCCACAAGGAAATAGTTCTCCCCCCATTCCTCAGCGGTCAGGCGCGCTTTGGTCTGGATGACAGTGTAGATGCCTCCAACTTCGCACATGCAGCAAAGTCACCACAAATACACACACAATGTCAAAATAAAGCTGCGATGTAATGTAAAGTCTGCATGTTTTATTCACACAGACCTTGAGCTCCACAACAAATAGCTAACACCCCACAATGTACAAAAATGTCTGCATAACAAAGCACTTACCTTTGTTTGCAACCTCCCAGGCGATTTCAAACAGAACAGCATCCTCTAAATCAAAATCATCATCCCACTCCTCTAGCCCAGGCAGGGACGTGACTGACAGGCTGCGAGGCAGCGGCATGCTGAGTAAACACAGATGAATAATCCTCAATAGAACATATTAATAACACATCAAAGAATAATAGCATAAATAAATACTGCTGGCTCTAGTTCATTACAGATTTCTTACAGATTGGTGACCCATGCCTCCTATATCTTGTGAGAGATTGTATTTCAAGTGAATGAAAAGGGATCTCACTGTCACATGGCCACTATGTGAACCTCAAATGTGAATCACTAAACTTCACAAGTAAAAGGTGAAAACTGCTCAGTACTGACACTTCCTCACACACAAGCCAAACCTTCAAAGCACACCTGATTTCATAACCTCTGTTAGATCACACATGCAATTGCTACAGGGCATTTTCAACACTGGAAGCATTTTACAGCTACACCATATACACAATATACTATTTAGGGAATTAAAAAGCTGTATTTTGTGTGTGACATTTACTTTAGCCTGGGTCTGTGCAAGCTGGTGACACAAATACATCATGAGACCAAGCGGTGGTGGAGAAAGGGTAGTTAAGGACATCAGGTATGAATGTGATACCACTGGGCCCACTTGTTGACACGTCCACAGGAGAAAAGATATTTGGAGGAAATTAACCAGTGCCACCAGTGATTATTCTGTCTCTCGGGCACAGAACAATATATTTAAATCTATTAAAAAAACTCTTCATCTCATTGCATTGCATTCTAAGAGAATCAGAGGCATATAAGTATACTAAATGCCACAGAGATGACAAAGCGAATACATATTTGTTTGGGACTCACACCAGGGAATGCCAATGATTTCTATAAACACACACTCACCTGTTTTGTGCAAAGGAAACACTCAACACACAGTCAATCATTAGTAGCTATACTTAACATTAGATCATGCAGTTTTAGGGTTGTACACTGAAAGGACCCGTAGGCCAAAGGGGGCACACTACCTTAACGCAGGACACTGGACGTCTGTTGGAAAGAAGCTACTCCAGCACAAACACTACATTACACAACAGCAACGTAAAAAAAAGCAGGTAATGCTGTTAAATAAGCATGCTGCTGTCTGCTGTCAGGCCAGTCTGTTCTCGTGAGTGGAGGAGTGAACGTGACAACAGGCACCTAATGCAGCCGCGGAAACGCGCAGGACATCACGTCCTGATGCGCGCACACCCCTTTTTTTCAATACACTTTCACATGAACTATCTCGAAACAAACAAAACATATGCTCACTCACCCTGCGCTTTGGTCTCTGCTTCACAAAGATGGACAACACATTAGCGGCTGTCGTAGTCAATCAAGAAAGAGATAACAGCGGAGATAGGAAAGGGGGCGGCGGTTAAGTTTAATGGCAGCGTCTCATACTGGCCTGGTGCGTACGCCGTCACGTTAAGGGGCAAGCCAACCATGGGATCCAGGAAGAGAACTGTGAGCTTAACATTCATTGGCCAGAGGAACGCATTGGAAAAATGGGCGTTTTAGTCAAATAAAAGATCCAATTGGCTGAGCGCAAGGAAAGGCTTAGACTGGTTGGTTCGTCCTATCCCAAGATTTAGCTCTGCATGTAAACGTGCTGAATGAAAGAAGAAGTCACGGGGCAGAGAAGCGAGAGGGTCACTTGAAATGTCATGCAATGTCCAGAAGGAGACAGTTTTGGAAGCTATGGTACTGACGTCAAGCTACCCAACCCACCACATTATACCTCTCTCACACTTTACTGCTTACTCTGTTCGCCTCTGTCTCCTCATCAGTCTGACTTCGACAGGCTACCTGGAAGGTCCAAACAAATAACCCCCAGACACTAAGACATCTTAGATCATAAAAATTAGGACAAGATTCTTGCTGTCATAATCAAAGAAGAGGGTGACATTTGTTATAGTGAGAATACATAAACACAAGTGTACTTTAGTAATAATGATTAAAGGAAGGCCAAAACATGTCAACAACTGTAATATGCAGGATAAGAAAACGATTGCTTTGCGCAGTTGCTTGTCCCTTTTTATGTGCACGCTGTTTCCGTACGGTTCTGACGTCATTTTGCCGGGAACGAGCTCGTGTTTAATGGACAAGCATCGGCCAATCATGTTTCCTGTTACTGCTGAAGTTCCCGCCCTCTCTATGTTGTCGTTGTTTCTCGCGTTGCCATTGGACCCCGAAGCCAAACGCAACTTTTCCGCGCTCTTCTCGGTAAAAGTTCACAAATTAAAGAGTGGCGGGAGCTCTTGTCAACGGGGTCCGTGGTCAAAAGGTGTCTCTCTTAGACTCACGTAACCTGGTAATAGCGTGACCGCTGGTGGACACCGGCTGACAGGCTTTGCAGAGTCATAAACACTTCATTCAGGCAAGTCTAGCTTTAACCTAGGTTGTGTTGTGTTTACATGCGCGTGTTAGCTTGTAGCTGTTGCTCAGTGCTCATCGTTATTGTTTATACCTCAGCCAATAATGTGTCTTGATGTAAACGTGAACACGGGAATGGGCTGAGTGCTGTTTTGTTGTTTCTGTAATAAGTTACACTGTGCATCTGTAGTATTATAACACAGAGTCCCTAGTAGCCGCCATGCTAGTTACAGGAAATGTAACTCCTTTGCATAAGGAAAGGTTGTCTGACCAGTCTTGTTTTTGTTTTACTATTTTACTACAGTAACTATTCTGCTCTATGCTTTTTCTTGGCACTTTCGCTTGTTGTAGTGTGCCATACATTGTCATTACATTACATTATGAGGGCTTTTCACTCTGATAAGAAGAATGGCTGGTTTATTTATGGTTGTGATAAAGTTTTCGATATCTTAATAAATGCGCAGATGAATTTGACCCATTTCTCCATGTTCTTTTTCTCTTGTGTGGAAGGCAGCCTACTTGTAACGATGGAAAGCTCACCACAATATGTTTTCATTGTCTGCGTTGTATTCTCTTACATTTATCTACCTGCAGGTATGGATTTTAAAAGGCGTAATGGTGCTTCTTATGCTGGTGGGGGCCCCCACGCTAAAAGGGGCAAAAGCACAGGAGAATGGGAGGACAGTCCATCACAATTTGAAGAGGAGCTGTCCATGTTTGATGAGGCAGAGATGGACATGGAGGAGATGGAGGGGCAGGCAGGACATGATGTTATTCCTGTCGGTAGGTTTGATGCTTAAAACCCACTGTTCACAGGTTTCTGATGTGACTGAAAATGGCACTGACAAGACTATAGAAGTTAGATTGATAAACATCACCTTGACATCGCCAAGACCTAAAAAAATGCACACAGCAATTTGAGTTAGAGCTAAAGTACCAAGTTAATTTGTATCTGATAATTCACAGTGTTTGCTATTTTTCCTTTTCTTTTTGTAAACTGTAATCACAAAATATAGAAGAAGGTCGGTATGTACTATATTGCATTGCGGTGTAGTGTTTACAATGCAGCTGGCAGCAATGGGATCACTTAACCCTTAGTAATCACCTCTGAAATAGCAAAAAATATAGAATAGATTTTAGACGTAAAGTCTATCTTCTCTCTCTCTTTTAGGTGATCTGTTCTCAGCGGATCTCAACCCTCGCTGGCGACGTCCTCCTGCTCCCACTTTAAATCCTTCTGCTGATGCTTTGGTGTTCCAGCAAATAGATCTGGACTATTATTTAGGTGCCTATTGTATATATCATTTTCTGATGTAACAGCTCAATCAACTGTCATGGACTGTGAAAAGGAGTGCATCATAATAAGTTTTTGTACTTGTGCTTTACAGGGTCAGCGGTGGCTGGCATGCCCGGTCAGTTACAAGGAAAAGTCCCCATCATTCGGATGTTTGGTGTGACAGACAGTGGCAATAGTGTGTGTTGTCATGTCCATGGGTTTGCACCTTACTTCTATGTTCCTGCACCCAATGGTGAGTATTTGCTGGTTATAAAAGTAATCTGATTATTGTTGGTCTATGACATCGTGTTTTAGATGTTAACCTTTGTTGTGATTTTGACTTTCTAATACTATGTTCTCGCAGGGTTTAAATCCGATTACCTGGGTGAATTTCAAAGAGAATTAAACTCTGTTGTCCTGAAGGACATGCGCTCCAATAAAGATAACATCTCTGTCACAGTTTTGGCTGTGGACATCACTCGTAAGGAGAGTAAGTATTAGTAATATATAGGAAATATGTCGTCAAAGTGATCAATCACCATTTTGTAATTAATTTTTCTTATACTTTTATCCAGGTATGTATGGTTACCATGGGAGACGCATTCTTGATTTTCTGAAGATAACCATGGCAATGCCTCGTCTCGTCGCCCCAGCAAAAAGACTCTTGGAGCAGGGCTTCAAATTTGGACCGTTCCCCATTCAGAGTTACCAATCCTATGAGGCTAACATAGATTTTGAAATCAGGTGTGTTAGTGTATGGACTTTATCAACCTGTTTTACAGTAACGACAAAGAAACATTTATGCCGTTAATACTCAATAGTGTAGAAGCCATGCTTTTGTGTGAAATATTTTAAAGAGGAGAAAGTCATCATGAAAAGCTACCAGCCAAGCTTATATATTATTTATGTTTTAAGTTTGCTGTGCTGTGCTGTGATCGTCATACATCTCTCTTCATTGTCAGGTTTATGGTGGATTGTGATGTTGTGGGATGCTGCTGGATTGAACTTCCCAAAAACAAGTACAGAGCTCGGGAAGAGAAGAGCCCAGGAGACACACAGTCTCAATATCCTGGCAAGGTAGGTCTGGTTAACAACTGATCTTTAGAGATTGCATTCGTGTTCTGCTTAGCCATACTGAAGCATTTGACCCTGGTTCTGTCCTCCAGGTTTCGTTGTGTCAGTACGAGGTGGATGTGGGCTGGAATGATTTGATAAGTCACCCGGCAGAGGGAGACTGGCAGCGGATTGCACCACTTAGGGTCCTGAGCTTTGATATAGAGTGTGCGGGAAGAAAAGGTACAACCAATCGCTGTTATATCCTGATAATATCCTTAAATGTCATACATCAAGATAATCTACAGTTTAATGGAGGTGTTGAATTTTTTTGTAGGAATCTTCCCTGAACCAGACAAAGATCCTGTAATTCAGATTGCATCAATGGTACAGCGCCAGGGTGAGACAGAACCCTTTATCCGCACAGTGTTCACCCTCCAGTCTTGTGCCAGCATTGTGGGATCCCAGATATTGTGCTTTACACAAGAGAGACAACTACTCCAGGTATTTAATGTTCACATGCTGATGCTGAACATTTTCTTGCATAAATAATACCTTCTATTTGTACTTTTAGAGCTGGGCAGAGTTTTTGAGGACAGTGGACCCAGATATCATCACTGGCTACAACATCCAGAACTTTGACTTTCCTTATTTGCTCAACAGGGCAGCTGCTTTAAAGGTTTGACATAATCAGTATTTCCTCATGAGGTATTATTGCTCACTGAATTTTTGTTGTATTGTTCTCCAATCATTATAAGACTCTTTTTACATGATCAGGTCAACCTGTTTCCTTACCTGGGCCGTGTGCGAGGAATCAAGTCAGTCTTGCGAGACCTAAACTTTCAGAGTAAACAGATGGGACGACGTGAAAACAAAAGCATTAACATGGAGGGTCGGGTTCAGTTTGATCTACTGCAGGTCAGCATGTTTATGTTTAGATCGCACTTGTATATAATACCTTGAGTAATATGCATTGGCATCTGCAAGTTTTATCTGATTGATTATTTCTGCCTACCTAGGTTCTTCTCAGGGACTATAAACTACGCTCATACACACTGAATGCTGTCAGCTTCCACTTTCTGCAAGAACAAAAAGAGGATGTCCAACACTCAATTATTACTGATTTACAGGTAATTTGTAAAAGGCTCAGTAGCTTCACCCTACCGAGAAGGATGAAAGCATAATCAAAAAGGTTAAAATACTCTTTGTCCATGACTTAAAGCACTTGTGTTAACTCTGACTTCTCTTTTACCTCTATTTCAGAATGGTAATGAGCAGACTCGCCGGCGTTTAGCTGTTTATTGTCTGAAAGATGCTTACCTCCCGCTACGGCTGCTGCAGAAGTTGATGTGCGTAATCAACTACATGGAGATGGCTAGAGTGACTGGTGTACCTCTGACATATCTACTCTCAAGAGGACAACAAATCAAAGTTGTCTCTCAGCTGCTACGACAAGTAAAATGAGACAAAATCTTTTTTTTTTTTTTTTTTTTAAAGAATGATTGAAACTGAAAATTTGTGTGCATTTCTAGGCCATGAAACAGGATCTGGTCATGCCAGTTGTAAAGACTGAAGGAGGCGAGGACTACACAGGAGCCACTGTTATTGAGCCAGAAAAAGGGTGTGTTTTTTTTTCTTTTTTTTTATTAATGAATCTCATATTGTAGACAAAGTTTCATCCTTCCCTTCTGTTTGTAGGTATTACAGTCTTCCAATCACAACGCTGGATTTTTCCTCCTTGTATCCATCCATTATGATGGCTCACAATTTATGTTACACTACTCTGCTGCAAAAAGGCACAGTGGACAAACTAGGGTATTTTACTTTTTAAGCTTATGAAAATTGAAAAGTGAAGTCCATCAGCAAACTAATGAAGCAAACTGTTTACAGCCTTTCATCTGATGACTTTATCAAGACTCCAACTGGTGATCAGTTTGTGAAGAGCTCTGTGAGGAAAGGACTACTTCCTGAGATCTTGGAGAACTTGCTGTCTGCCCGAAAGAGGTATGACTAGTTTCCAGCAAAAGAAAGAAACAGAAATGGTTTGTAAAGAATTCAGGCAGTAATAGTCTCGCATATCACACTACATTTTTGGCCCATTGTGTGTCCACAGAGCCAAGGCAGAGCTGAAAAAGGAAACTGACCCTTTCAAGAAACAGGTGCTAGATGGTCGACAGTTGGCTCTCAAAATAAGTGCCAACTCTGTGTATGGCTTCACAGGTGCCCAAGTGGGCAAGCTGCCATGTCTGGAGATCTCCCAGGTAAAAAAAAAAATAATCAAATGCCTTATACCATACATTTATTTTATACAACATGCCTAAATTGTAGAGTGAATTTTATTACATTCAAAATGAAAGTTAAATTTTGTTATTGTTAGTTATTGCATTGGGTTTCACATTTATGTTTACATCTTGACTTGTTACAGATCTTTCAGAGCACAAGAGCTAAGCAGCAAAGGTGTTGAGAACAAAACCAACAGAACAGCCGATAGAAATAACAAAGAATAATAATTAGAACGTGGTGGTTTATATCTTTGGCATCAACTGGTTTGCGCTTGTGCTTCGTTTCCTTGTATTCACCAATATAATTTTACTTACATTGCCAAAATGTTTTGATTGTAGAGTGTGACTGGATTTGGACGACAAATGATTGAGCAAACCAAACAGCTGGTTGAGTCCAAGTACACCATTGCCAATGGATATGAAGCTGATGCCAAGGTTAAGGGCCTTGTCGTTGTATTTAGTACTATCTATCAGATATTAAAAATAATCTACTTGTGATGTGAACATGATTTGTAACATTGTAATGCAATGTACAGGTCATTTATGGAGATACAGATTCTGTCATGGTTAAGCTTGGAGTTGCCACAGTGAAGGAGGCTATGGCTATTGGGAAGGAAGCTGCAGAATGGGTCTCATCCCATTTTACTCCCCCCATTAAACTGGAATTCGAAAAGGTAGAAGTTTATTCTTGATTTTTAAGCAAAGGTGTTTCAGCACATAAAAAGCCGCTACAACATTTATGTTTACATTGTTATTTCACTGCTAATGAAGCTACTATTCTTTCTAAAGGTTTACTTCCCATATCTGCTGATTAACAAGAAGCGCTATGCAGGACTATATTTCTCATCCAGTGCAGACACACATGACAAGATGGACTGTAAAGGAATTGAAACTGTTCGCAGAGACAACTGCCCTCTAGTGGCTAATCTTATCAATACATGCCTCCAGAAAATACTAATAGACAGGTACACATGAAAACTTTACCATTGCATTATTTCAGTTGTATATTGATTAGGCTGTGTAGGTTATTAAAGTTATCACTCTACCAACAGAGACCCCCAGGGAGCAGTGGACCATGCCAAAGAGGTCATCTCAGATCTGTTGTGTAACCGCATCGACATTAGCCAGCTGGTTATCACCAAGGAGCTGACGCGCACTGCTCAAGAGTACGCCGGCAAACAGGCTCATGTGGAGCTTGCAGAGAGGTCTGATATCACTTCGACAAGACATGGCATTGTTTCAGAAGAAAAGATATATTTCATGTAACATTTTATATTCTTTGCAGAATGAGAAAAAGAGATGCGGGCAGTGCCCCCAATCTGGGAGACCGAGTTCCTTACGTCATCATTAAGGCAGCAAAAGGAGCAGCTGCATACATGAAGTCAGAGGTCTGTAGTATTATTATTAAAATACATGTGTCCATGGATTTGGTATTGTAAATAACGAACAGTCTCTTTATGTGCTCATTAGGATCCTATCTATGTGCTGGAGAACAACATTCCCATTGACACGCAGTATTACCTGGACCAACAACTTTCCAAACCCCTGCTGAGAATATTTGAGCCTATACTGGGAGAGACCAAAGCTGAGAGCATCCTGCTCAGTGAGTCTCAACACATACTTAACTATAGCAATAAGTCAAATTCTGTAGAAAAAAAACTTGACATGAATGAGGTTTTCTTTACTTACAGAGGGTGACCATACACGCTGTAAAACTGTGTTGACCTCAAAGGTTGGAGGCCTCATGGCATTTGCCCAAAAGAGAAGCACCTGCATTGGTTGCAAAGCTGTTCTCAAAACAGATGGTGCGTATGTCTTCATGGTTTCTTACGTTTATAGGCTTCTAGGACACTCGGTATCATAGTGTGAAAACATGGTGACATCATGTGTGTCATTGCAGCGGCTGTGTGTGATTTCTGTAAGAAGAAAGAATCTGAACTTTACCAAAAGGAGGTGAGATTTTAGATGATTATTGAATTGTTGTTAGGAGCAAGACCTACGCTACACAGTTTATTGTTGGTAACACATTGTAAATCACAGATTTTTCACCTAAATGCTCTGGAAGAGCGCTTTTCTCGCCTTTGGACTCAATGTCAGAGATGTCAGGGTTCCCTTCATGAGGATGTGCTGTGTACCAGGTATGTACAAGTTAATACGTATTCCCTAAACCTCCTCATGCAGTTCTTTTGAGACTGTTCATACTCTTTTTCAGTCGGGACTGTCCCATTTTCTACATGCGAAAGAAAGTTCAGAAAGATCTGGATGACCAGAGCAAACTAGTGTCTCGTTTTGGCTGGTGACAGTTTTTCCAAGTGCCTTGAAGTTCATCTTGACCCATTCCCTCATTTTTACAGTGTTGTTTTTTGATACTTGTAATAATTATATTTACACATTTGTACTCTTATAAACACTAGGCCAATTGAATAAATAAAACAAAATGACATAGTTTTGTCCTACTTATTTAAAAATAAAACTTTATTGAACACATTTTAATTGCAGTCAACCTTCAGACATTACTTCTCTGACTTGGTTAGATATTTTCGGCCACAGACAGTTGTTTAAAAAAAATCAAACAGACAATGCACGTAAAAGTCCAAATTATTTTACAACATTCTCAGAGTGCATTAAAAGTTGTAGTCAACCGTCAGGGAGAAACTGACTGGATCAAATGTTCATGTATTCAAATACAGACAGAGCTGCATTCACTGACAAATGCATCAGGTTTTTACAAAAATCTATTGTGTACATTTATAGTAATAAAATAAAAATGGCATTCTAGAAATGTTGCCTAAATTTGCCTTAATCAAAGTTATAAAATTTGACCAGTGGTGAAACAAACTTGACAAACTCTTGGCCTCTATATCAGACAGCATATGGACATAATTAATACCCAGAAACAGCCAAATGCAGTAAGATACAGGAACAGTGCAGCTACATGGAATGATGGGAATAGATATCTATTTCCATTACATCAACTTTCCCTTAGTTTCTGATAAACACTATTCCTGAGTAAATGAATATGGCACAAACTAATTCTACATACAAAAAAATGATGCACCTAGAATCTGAAACACAACCTGAATCTTTGTTAGAATAGATGCCCAAGACTTCACATAAAAGTGAAGTTAAAAAGAGGTTTTGTTATATTTTCAAATCTCAAAGGCAACACCAACCTAAAAATACACAAGACACTTTTCTCACCTTCCTAACGGTTTAGGTCATTACTATAATAAAGGCTTTCACAGGATGACAACATTTGTGGCATTTTCCTGTTATTATACTGCAAATAGCACATTGCTACAATGTGCATGATTGCACATCTAAATCCTTGATGGTTAAAAGGATGGAATAAAACAGTAAAAAATATAGTGTAGTAGATTTTGTCCCAGCTACGTTCCCTGTCCAGAGCTGCACTGGACATGTGCAAAGTGAAAGAGGAGGTGCAGTGTGTCAGGGGCAGAAGCAAGTGCTGTATGCAATGCCTTTGTGTGGTCTGCTATAGTATTGTGCAACGTCTTGGAGTGTTTTTCTTGTTCTTCTTGTTGCTGCGGTTGGTTTCCTTGTATCTTCTAATCTCACGTACAAGTGAATAAAAAGCTTCTTCAACACCCTACAAGACAACTCAAAATGAATCGATAGACAAAGACATTTGTGTTATTCAGTAGATATATTAGTTATAGTACCTGTCTGGTTTTGGCAGATGTTTCGACAAATGGTACGCCATAGCTTCGTGCCAGTTCCTGTGCCTGCCGTGTCTCCACTGTGCGGGAGCTCAAGTCACTTTTGTTTCCCACCAGCACCATGGGGACACTATCACTGTCTTTCACTCTGTTGATCTGCTCTCTGTGGAGAAAAAAAAGATTGAGATAAATACTTCTGCAGATTAACAATTAAAATGGAAGAATATTTTGCAGGAAAATTAATACTCTGAGGTGAAAATGCCAAAATATTGAGCTTTACAAAGCAACAAACTGCCTTTAAGGCCAAGATGCCGTGTGCAGCCGAGTAATGTTGAAGAGTCAATATTAAAATTGTTTATAGGTTATGTAACCAGATACCAGTGCACATCTTGTGTCTGTAGATGTGTGGTACAGATAAAAATGAATACATTTCCTGCTAATAACGAGGTCTTGGTGTTGCTTAACTCTCTGATCACAGATATAAACTAAAGTAGAGCATATTCATTATTGCCCAGTACAAAGAAAATGCCATCCTGATTGTAATTTCACAAATAAGATATTATGCAAAGGCATCTTGTACCTGTAGAGGTGAACATCTTCGAATGACTTGGTGTTGTTGATGGCAAACACACAGAGGAAACCTTCCCCAGTCCTCATGTACTGGTCCCTCATGGCGCTGTACTCCTCTTGACCTGCAGTGTCAAGGATGTCCAGCAGACACGTCTCTCCATCAATCACTACCTGTTTTCTATAGGAGTCCTAAACCACAACAGATGTATGTATCAAAAAACGACTGAATGACAAATCTACCAATATAATTAGATCAAATCAAACCATCTAAACGGATACTAAGGGCATAGTAGTATCTGTCACCTCGATGGTTGGATCATATTCATCCACAAAGTGATTCTGGATGAGCTGTATAGTGAGGGCACTCTTCCCCACGCCTCCTGCACCGACCACCACTAGCTTGTACTCAGTCATACCTGCAACTGCATAAAATAAAACTTTTCAGAGGCTACTGAATCTAAATGTGTGCTCACAAAATAAAAACTGAACGTGTGTGTAGCCCAAGCCACCCTTCCCCTTTCAATGAATGACGAAGACAGTGACCCAGATTTACGGCTATCCACTCTTACTTTAGCATTAACAGTATTGAAGCTCAAACAAAACCCTCTAATTGTACTGTGTGTCCTGTATGTGCTGTGTAGACGTCCTTACCTTTCCTGTAAGAAATATTACTATGTGTAAAAAAAAACCCCAGCTGAGTCTACTAATAAATGAGATTAGCTTGCTCCATTACGTTAGCCTGAAACGATTTCCTTGTTGGATAACACTTGTAGAAACAGTTAAATAAAGTCAAGAACAAGGTCAAGACAAAAAACTCGTGTTCAGCTGGAATTAGTGAGTTACAAAAATACAAAATATCAAAGTTTCTTAGAAATATATAAAACAAAATCGGTCCAACTTCTATGTCCGCTGTGGTTCATTGAAGGCAAAGCAATTCGCGTTAATCCCCTCCTCAGACAACCAATGAGAGGAGGAGAACGAGACTGACATTAGTGTTATCCAATCATATTAGAGTAGTAATATTAGCCCCACCCATATGCAGAGAACCCGCCAATCACGATCATGAAAATCTATACTCCTTGTTTTCATATGGCCAAAACCCAGTCATTTATTGTAGTAAGCACTAATGTTGAAAAAATTAGTTTTTCTGATTTTTTTTTTTCAGAGTTATGTTATAACTGTTAACAATTTTAGGCTACGGATGCGCGAATGAGGCTTTCCTATTCTGCAAATGTGGGTCTAGTAGTGAGAAACTTTTAACTAATATAAATTACAGCACAAACCATTTTCACAAGAAAGACTGAAGAAAGAAAGGCGGAGCGACATCAATCACTGAAAGGAAGTTTGGGGACTCACTTGAAGAAAATGGTTTTACTGACCTCTAGCGGTCGTCAAAAGGAGTTGTATTTTAAAACCACCTCAACTCAGAGCATTTTTAAAATAACAAACATTTACTTTATCACCAATTTGAAACTAGTAAAAATATAAGGCATGTGAAAAGTAAAACACACCAGTCATCTTCTTGGTTTTATCTATTTTTAGATGAATAGATAAGCAGTTTCAATTCAGATGTAACACTCCACAGGACACACACACTACTCTCACACATAACACAAGGCACAATGCCCCTCCCTTTGGTCCATCAGCCTCACTTCCCTTTGCTTGTGACGTTCACGTTTCTCTCACTCTCCCACTGAGTGCATCTGCTCTCTTATCTAATCTTTGCCTAAAATCACAGAGATAATCCTGCATCCATCTGTCCTCGGGAGGGAGAAAGAGAGACCAGTGACAATGCACTCGTAGTGTATAAAAAAAAGAAGAAGAAAAGAAGCAATGCTGTTTTAATTTGTCATCATCCCTTTGTCTTCGTAAATCCTTGTGATTAAGCAGTGACATCGTCTTATATCGCATACATTTTATTTTAACATGTACAAGTGATTACCACCTCTTTGGATCTTTGAATATTGATTTCTTTTTTATTTTTACACTGTCTCCTACCAAAGAACCACATATGTCATCATGAAGGAGGACAACATTGGAATAGCCAAGACAAACACTGATACAACACTTAAAATGAAATTGATCACATTGAGCATTATCGTTCACCTTTAAGACATTTAATTAAAAGCTGCATTATGCCACTCAAAAAAGTTGATCAACATAGCAATACATTTATCATAAAACTTTCACTGTAAAACAATCCAATTGCTTATCTTCCCAATAAAATGAAAGTGAAATTTGAAATCAAAGCCTAGAAAGTGTCTACAGAAACAAATTTCTAAATCCTGCGTTGACATAACCAGTGTGAAAAACCTGTTCATGTTTATGTGCTGTGTTAGTGTGTATGCATATGCGGTTTTAAGTGTCACATTATTTTATACCAAATACCTTCCCCCTGTGTATAAGGAATCCAAAAAGCAGATGTGATTGGTTCTGATTTTTTGTAACCAACATTAATACTGGATAACACAATCAAAGTTACAAAGAACACCCTTTGTATCTACATCTACAGCTTTGTTAAAAGTGTGCCACCACTCGTCTGCCCACTATACACGGTACATTTTGCGTGTGTGTTTTTGTAGGTAAAAGACAGGAGAGATAGTGGGATACTGCACTGTTAAGCTCATTTAAACATGCTCAATGCACAATGTTTCGGCACCTGCACCCAACACCACATACTCACATATACACAGAAAGACCATTTAAAAAGCTCTGACCCACCAACTTAAAAAGTACATGACAATAAAACAGCACCAACAAAGAAACAGTGAGAAGACAGCTTCCTGTTGAATACGAGATTAAGACAGAAAGGAGATCACACAAAAAGGAAACAGAATCAGCACATGCTATGACGCTTGGAAATATTATGACTATAGTTTGACACTGGATAAACAGTGTATGTTTAAGCAACTATCACACTCCACTTGTCACTCATGCCAGATGATTTCTCACATGTGCTTTGTGACCCATGAGCGCACCTGGACATGACCTAGTTAGGTCAGACTCAGGTGAGCCACAGCTAGACACCACTTTCAAATGAGCTCAAGCACTCAATTACGGACCTGTGCACATTCATATGCTCATAAACAAATGCACATACACTTTCACACTGTCACAAAATGACACCGAAGCACCTCTTTAGGTTCTGTATAAAAGATTTCCAAGTAGCTACTGAATGATAATAACATAAGCTATTTCTAATTGTTGTGTCTTAAAAGGCTCTATTAATCTAGGCTCAATTAAAAGAGAAAATACTTATGGTTTCATTATTGCTGGTGCTGTTTTTGACCAGAGAGCTCAGGGGGTCTGGGATTTAGATTCAGTTTCTGCGATAAAATTGAGTATGTTGATGAGCAATAATTACTCAAAAACTGGTAAGCACATGCCTTCACACACGTAAGCCAGAAAACACACACACACACACGCACACATACAGCAAAATGCATACACTGGATATGTGCAATTGTAAATACTACCCAAAAGGACAAAACTGTTCCATTTAGTATTGCAGTATCTTGCCTTTACAATCCCTTTACAAAATCCATCTTCCTCCTTGCTGGTTTTTACTCTTTTTAATTGTATCATCGAGTCAATTGTCTATGTCAGCTCCTTCTCCTTGGTTCCTTCATAAATGTAGGAGTTGTATCCAGGTGGCTGCACATACTCCTCAGACTTATCCCAGTCCGACACCCATCCACTGCCGGCTCCTCCTCCTCCGTTTGAACCAACCGCTTGGCTCATGGCCCCATATTGCCCTCCCCCACGGTAAAGTTCTTCTGTTTCATTGGCCAGTTCATCCTCATCAATTATGCCACACTTTTCTTCACTGGTGTCCTCTATGTCTGCCCACGCTTGCTTTTCCCCTGATGCAAATATTCCTAGAAAGAAAGCATATGTATGTTAGTGTACAATAAGTTTCCCCGTAAATGCTGAGATGTAATAAGTCAGATACCACACCATAGAAAATCACTCCTCCGTAATGAACCAGAGAAGCTATGAGGAAGACTCCCTGCCATTCCTCTCGTGTCTGAAATTTAAGTAGGTTTTGTGGTCACATTTGTTGTCAAAGATCCAAAAATACAAACTTTAAACGTGCAGAGGTACCTTATGTTTGGTCATTGCACCCACTATGAGGGGGCACACCATGCCAGATAAAGTCCCCACCCCATTTGAAATGCCCATCAGAATGCTGGCATATCGAGGGGCAATATCCAAGTGATTGACATTAAAACCTGTTTGAAATGACATAATGTTTATAATATGTTCATTATAAATGTGTGCATGAACTTTTTCATTTCACCTACCTGAGATAGCAAAGCCACTAAAACCCACAGCAAGGACCAAGAAGGAAATGGCAATGCCTTTAGTGTGAGAGTATCCTACCACAAGCAAAAGGGTGGCTTCCATTCCAAAACCTAACATATCAATATAGAGATATAGTGAGAAATGCAGCACAAAGATAGAACACCCATAGCGTCTCACATGTTTGGCCTTCATTACTTCACAGTCTTTCAGCTTTACCACATTTAGATTGGACACAAACCTCCACAGTTCATGAGCTTCCTGACATTGGTGGTAGACATCAGGTTGTGAGTTCTTAGGTAGTCTGCCAACTGGCCTCCAAGCGGTACAATGATTGTCATCACCAGATGGGGCAATGCTGACACAATACCCACCTAAATGGAAAGCAAAGAGGCTAAAATGTAATTTGGCAAACACAAAAACACTGTTATATTATCATAATTTAAACAATAGGTACAAGCATATGCAAATTGTAACTGAATGTTTCAAAATCCCCTCATTGTCTATTCTTTTATTGAATGAAAAAAAATTATGCATAGGTTATTGTATTTTAATGTTCACAATATATTCTGTAAAAAGAATGAATGAGAAGTTTTAACACATAAAAAACTAGTGGACCTTGCTGATCTCAAATCCAAAGACTTCTTCAAAATAGGCTGGTTGGCTGATGAGCAGCAGGTAAAACGTCCAGCTTCTGCAGAAGTTTGCCACAATTATAGCATAGACTGGCATTGAGGTGAAAAAGTGTCTCCAAGGGGTTTTAAATTTCTGCCAAGAAAATGAATAAGCGATTAAGGTGTTGTAATGTATGCAAACAAAACAAAACATTACAGGTCACATACATGAAGAGGATTCAAAAATGACGCAGATTCTCCAATGGCATCTTCAATGTACTTCCTCTCTTCTGGGGTGATAGTGGGATGAGCTGCAGGGCTCTCGTACGACACCAGAATCCAGAACAAGTACCAGAAAATGCCAAAGCTGCCTGTAGAAAAACGTAGAAAAGGCAAAAAGGGCCAATCAAGGAAAGTGTTTTGAACTCATCATACACAAAGCACATACATAAAAAAAGAAATAAAGGACACTCACCATAGACATAGAATACTGAAGGCCACCCAGTATATTGTACTAGTATTCCAGCTAAAGGCATGGCAACCACTGCCCCTGCATATGACCCTGAAAATGCATCAGACACATAAAAGACAAATACTTTAATAAATGTGAGACCTCATTTAATATAACATACTGTATATATTTGTTTGTTTTTACCACAAAAGGCTGTTGTGGCTAATCGACTTCTCTCCAGAGGAGGTGCCCACTTTGCCCAGATTCCATGGCAGGCTGGGTATGATACACCCTAAGGCATGAAGTGTAGTAAAGACACACAAGCTGATTTATTTCTAGATGGATATAGGTGACGTCTAACAGGCAAATGTAAACAGACAAGCACTGTACCTCAACAAGACCCTGACATATCCTGACCAGGATGACGCAGCTGTAATGGCAGCGAGCAGCACTTGGAATCAGCATGTTAAGGACTGATGTGGCCACTATTGCAAAGCCAAACACTCTGACAAACAAAAGACAACACATATCTTAAAGTGTAAACTGATTAACTTCTGTTAAATAAAAGAACTTTAAGTACACACTTTTATGTGCAGTACATACACATTATATCAGTATTTACATTTGTAGCACATACAGATACAGACAAACTTCAGTTTTTGAGTTGTCCATTTAGGGCAATCTGTTAAAGGATTTTCACCTGTTGGCAGCAAATTTTTGACATATAAATCCTCCTGGGATTTGAGTGACAATGTAGCCCCAGAAGAAGGAACCATGAATCATTCCCACTGTCTCTGGGTCCCAGGTGAACTGTGCAGCCTAAAGCAGGACAAAAAAACTTTGCCTTATCTTTTGTAAGTGATCTCAGTAACAATATGATTACCTATAAAACAGCACAGTTTGAATATTAAAGTGCATACACAAATCTCTAAATAAACTTACCACAAGTACTTCCTTGTTGCCCCTGTAAACAGTGTGGTCATTTACCATGCTGACAATAGCCACACCTAAGTTGCACCTGATGCCAAAGGAGATGCAAAATCCCAGGCCTGATAAGATGGCGATGATGTACCGTCTGGGCAGACCAAAGCAGGTACAGTCCACAATGGGCAGCTCCTTCTCCTCCACCAGTTCAGGACGACCCTCGGCCGATAACTCAATGGTCTCTCCATTTGGCTGCCGCTTCTCAATTATTCTGAGGACAACCAAAGATTATGAACATTTTCAAAACCTTCAAAATCAAAGCACAATAAAAATTAGTTTTCTCTTTTAGTTTTATCAAATTAAAAAAAAAATATAGGGCTGCAATTATTTTTTCTTTTATAAAACAACACATTTTTTTCGTGTTTGCTGCATAAATGGTCTACCTTGGGGTTTTAGGAGCTCTCTAGTAAGATGATGATGTCTGTACTGCATTCTTTTCTGGTCTTTTTTAGACTCAAACCACCTACATAGAGTCAACATCCACCTTGTTGCGGTTGTGTCTGACTCAGCACGTGTCAGTGTGGAAGCAGCTGTCACTGGCAGAGAAACAGAGCTGGATGTTACAACAAACCCCCCCAGTGCCCACTTCTTGGAGACACATGGGACCCTTGTTTTACTTGTCCTGTTATAGATCTCCAATATCTCAGACACTAACAAGGCTCTCTCGAGATTAATGCCGCTCACTTTGAAGTCATTCCAAAAGAAAGAAGAAAAGACATAAGGATAAAAGGACAAAAACATTTAAAAATAGCAAACTTTAAAAATAGCAAGTTTGACCTAAATACATCATTTCACAATACAATATGTGCTGTTATTTAATGGGTACAGAATCATTTGAGTCACTTTTTCCACAGGAGTCAAACAGTGAAGTCAGTAGAGCAGCCATCTGTGTATTGCAGCATCCATATTGTCACCAGCATCCCCCCACAATACGCACATTCTGAGAGCATGGAGCAGACATATACGTAAATGCCTACTGTATTTTTTCAGATATGGTTCTATACTTTCCAGTGTTTTACGTTTGTGTATATTTTTTCTGTATGTGCGTGTCAGTCAGCCACTTTCTGTTGCTGATCCAGTTACTCAGTGAGCTGGAGAATTACGCACAGAAACAGACACAATCACCGTGGATTTGCTGTGTGATGAGAAAGTTGCATGTATTAAAGAGCCCCTTTATGTTTTTTAAGCTTCAATGTGTTTGCCCTATTCAACTTAATTGTTTTAAAACATTCAATTCATTTTGTTTGCTTTGGCTTTGGCACACTGACTTAAAAAGACCTTATTCAGGCATACTAACACAAGACGAGTCAGATGCTGACACTAGTTAATTATTGATGTGTTTTTGGGTGAAATAAATAATTTAATCCAGCTTTTACACTGTAATGTGTCACTATCCATCTATCTGTTGGCCTCACTGCACGCTGGTGTACATTCTGTCTCATCCAGTTCCATGCAGCAAACATACGGTCACATAATCAAGTCCCTAGATGTAAATAAATGTTTGTCTTTACATAAAAATAATATGTTTGTATTTTCTTTTCATCAAGTAAAACAATGCAATGCAATAGAAAGACTTTGTAAAGCAATGGTTTGACATTTGTCAGAGATTAGAGGCTGAACTGCATCTCTCTCTCTTTCTCTCCCTCTCTCTCTTAATCTGTCACAACATTCAGATTAGGATTACAAAAATGATTTACTTCCGGAAATGAATATGGAAGGGCGGACTTGCAAAGGGCGTGGTTCAGAATCCATCTTTCTGTCACGACACAGAGTTGAGTCTGCTTTCTATTCTATATTAACACTACTACTCCACAGACCACACTTCTCTTATGAGCTTTAAAATGTAGCCTACATGATTTAACTGTATCAGATCAGTTAACTTTTTTCCATTCATTTGCTTATGCTGGTTCCACTGTCCTAAGAAATATGCTGACTTGTCTCTGAATATGTGATGTTCAGTATCATACTTCAGCATAAGCGGCGCACAACGATCCTCATTAGACCTAGTAACAGATTGCAGCCTGACACCTACACATATGCTACCGGCTAACGAGGTTAGCCCAAAGCAAAAGTTCCTACTGCTTCCTATTAAAGATTTTTTTCAGTGAGAGCGTGATCCCAAAGCATTTGAGCAGTTGAGGATCTCTTTAATTTTAAATGTATTTTAAAGTGCTGATGGAGGCTTTGTTTTTCTATAGGGCACAAAAGACCTTCACACTGATCTAACTGATGAGTCACTTGAGGTATGACAGACCTGTGCTGTCCCTGGACATTTGCCTTTGTGTGACGCTTACAATAATGTGAACTTTCCTCCACTGATGTGGCCCCGCTCGTTGCTCCTGATTGGCCTCATCTGGCTCAAATTAATGAGTAAGAAGCATAAGCAGGGGCCCAGTGACCCCAGGCCCAGCAAATAACATCATTGTTATTACAGTATAATATCAGCGAGAGGCAGAGAACTTTAAACAAAGTCAACCAGCTCTCAAATAAAAGATGAAAAGAGAAATTTAACAGTCATAGATTTACATAAAGCATCTGCACATTTTATGCATGGCCCCACCTTCCCACCCACACAAAACATGGATTATTTAACAGCATATAATGTGCCTGTATATTACTATTTAATTACAGCCACTTGCCTTTTTTTGCTCAATGTACATACACACAACTCTTTATTACTAGTTCAAAATAACTGCCACCAAATTAATCAATGTTAATTCTTACATCGTTTTTTATTTGTATATACTGTGGCCACATCACACCTCTCATGTAGATGATGACCTGGGACTTTGTTAGCCTGTGCACTATATTAAATTTACCAATTCACAGAGCGTTCTGTGTAATCCTCTCATAAGAGGATGATGGAGAGCGTCAGAGAGACGTCTATGGAGGTTGTCAGTAAAATATTATGTAACGCTAGATGCCCTGGTCATTATTTGTACACTTTTGTACTGATTTGATTGTTTTCTTTCATAAGTTTGTATCCTAGTGTAAATTATATGCTTTTATATGTTTAAATGGGTTTCATAGAATAGGTGTTTTTAAAGTAAAGTTTCTTCAGTGATTATCGTTTCTACAGTGGTGATTCCCCTTCCTCCATGAGCCTCTCACTCTCCCTGAAGTGAACAGATTGGGTCTCGGTGGGACTGTGTCACCCAGGGAGACCCCCTCCTCCCCATCCTGTCACGCCGCTTTTTTTTCTGCCAGTGTCCTGTAGACGCAGACTCACACTCACACACACATGTGACCTTCAAAGACTATTATCTAAGTATATATTATCACAATAAAATTATATTTACTTTATTTCTTAAACAGAACAACTCAGTAATATGCTATAGTGTAGAGCTAAACAGGAGACAGACAAAGTACAGGCAGAAAAGTAGCGTTCAAGCTTTTCAATCATTATACCTAAAAACAATGCCAATAACCAGGTCCTACTAGACCTGACTTTTTAAACATCCTTGGTGAATACTTCCATAAATTTGCGGAAAAACACAATGCAATTGTATATGACCTTATGCAGAACAGCTGCTGGTAAAATTTCAGTGTCATCAATGTCCCTGCAGAATTCTGCCAAGTGTTCACTCGTGTATTTTGACCTTTTGTTCTTTTTTGAGTAAATCATAATATGACTTGACCACGTCTGTCAAAATCTTTATTTTGTTATGAAGTAACTTCTGCTTTGTAAAAGTAAGAGTGCAGTGTAACCTTCTGGTGCTGAAGTTTATGCTTACTTTGAGGGGCCTTATAAAAACAGGAGGGTGTGCATTCTGATGGAGAAATGCTTAAATAATAGATGACTTCTTGGCTGCTCTCATCACGGGGGATCACGGTTTTGTCTGTGAGGGAGGTGAGCCTGCTCACAGTCATTTATTCACATCATGGAGGGATGCCCTTTTCACACAAGACTACATTTGTACATTTGATAAACTAACAATGGAGCTACATAACATTAACAAATTAATTGTCAACATACTAAAAGCAACCTGACTCCAATCCAACACATCACATCTCACAGAGCATCAGCCATGGCCTGACACGTGGCTTATGACCAGTAAGACAGAAAAAGCCTGATTGTGCGTTAATCTGGTAGACTCTAGTGGGATGACACCTATAGGCTACTGCCTCAGTGGCCCAGTAGATGGATGCAGGATAGAGGATGTAGGAAGGAGGAGGCAGCGGCTGGAGGAAGTCAAATGGGCCGGGATAGACTGAGAGGGAGGGGAGAGTTTAGGGATTTGCATGGCTGACAGCTGGACTGAAAAAAAAAAAAAACAGGCTATTTCAGGACGGGATTTATACGTTAGTTTCTACCTCAAATCCTGAGAGAGAAAGCTTAAAGCTATGGTTATCGCACAGGGCTCTACCAGAGATTTTAATCTCTCTTTTTACTTTGAATATCAGTCACTTTTGTGATTTTAATATTGATATGCAATGTATATATCTGCATTCTCAGGACTTTCGTTCATTTACTAAAAAAAAGAAAAAAAGAAATAATAGAAGTTAAAACTGACACAGACATCACCTTATAAATGCCATGGCAGGTAACAGTGGTTATTGACCCTTCATTTATAAAGCTTTCCATATTTGTATATACTATATTCGAGATGAACTGCAGGAATATTGCCTCATCAAAATTACACTTAACATTTACGCCTAATATGATATTTTACAACAATAAAAACCTACAATTTCACAAGACACTCTGGCTTAGACGTGTAACAGAATAAGAAAGACAGATACTGACAAATAGAGTCGGTGTGAGGCAGCTCTCATCCATGCGGCCAGTGCCAATAACTCACATCATTATTATGTAATCACACCATGGTCTCACGCCTCTTCTAAATCCACTATAATAAATACCAAAACTGGTAAAAGCAAGCAAACAAGAAAAGCAAAGTGTACTACAAACTTCAATATCACTTCTAGTGCTGATTTATTTTTTGACATAAATTGCTCACTTCATCATCAGCAACACCTTTTAATCCACATCAGTTCATCATTAATCACTGCGCTTCGTCCTTTAAAAAACAAAACAAAACGCTGATATTTGCAGTTTTGACTTGTGCGCCAATTTAAAACCAATTTCAGCAAACTTTCCTTCTGCTGTCAAGGACGGAGAGGAAAGACAACAAAAGCGCCTTAAAACTACCTCCTTTGATTGGGTAAAACAGGTAAAAGTCAAAGGTAAAGTCAGAAGTGGTTGAATAAAGTCTATACCTGTTAATTTTGCCCAGAGTTTTGGCCGCCGCCGCCTTGAACCTGTCCGGTCGGATCTCCATCCTCGCAGCTCCTGGACGCAGCACTGAGCTCCAGCCTGTCCTCTGCCTCTCTCCCTTCAGCTCCTCACGCCATTCTCTAGTCCCTCCCCAACACCTCTCTGTCTACTTATACTCACGGGCGAGATGCGTAAAGGTAAAATATTATTTCTGTGTGCGCTGTTAAAATGCAGTTCAGCAAGTATTAACCAAGCAGGAGAAATATGGATCAAATGCGCCATGATGAATCTTGGAGGGGTTTATTTGTAGGAAAAGCGCGCTTTATGCTAGCTGTCTACTATCAGGCTAGTAACAGGCAACTTTTTGTTGCCTGTTTATTAAGAATATAAAATCCCATTTACATTTTTAATTATAAATATTTTATTATTATGCATAACTTAAGATGTGTTTTTGCAAATGGCATAAAAATTTGGCCAGGTTTTTTTTTTTTTTTTTCTTTTAAACTAAACTAAATAGCTCCACCTGTGTCTCCGGCATTTTTGGTGCCATTGACTCCCATTCACAATGCAAAATTGCAGAAAAAACATTTTTTATACACTACTATTGCAATGTGATTTCTGTTTTAAATTTTTTTAAATCCCTTGTGTTGTAATGTTTCCATGGCAACCACTAAAAACATTTTTTTAAATTCTTGTCCTAGGGACCCAGTTGGAGCAATTTATTTACAAGTGACTTTGCCAAAAAATAAATAAATCAATGTTTCTTTTTTCTTTCTTTCTTTCTTTTCTTTTTTATTTTTTTTACATTCCCAGATTAACGCCCCAAAAATTCTAGTTTGAATATATGGGATTAAAAAAAAACAAAAAACAAAAAACAAAAAAAAAAAACAAAACTAAAGAGACTTTAATTGATAAAACTGGCATTTAAGGGGTTAAAATTTCGGAAAATTCATAAATATTTGTTATGTATGGAGACGACTGAAGTTAATGATGGCATTCATTAAAGAAAATGGAAAAAATATGCTGACACAAAATATTTCTAATATTTCTTTTATGTCTAAAAGAGCATTTTCTTGTGTCAAAGGGACTTGGGTGGAGAACAAAATGAAGGGGGGCCCCTTAAAATTGTTGTCATTTCAAGTACACCAAAGGGTATAAGTTCTGTATCCATTACCACAAATTAATACAGAACACCAACTGATTCTTGGTGCCATGATAAATTTCGCAATGCAAAATTTATCATGGCACCAAGAATCAATTATGCCTTATGATTTGAATTATATGCATTTGTACATGTTGTCTATCAATGAATAAATATTTTTAAACAGGGTACATATGAAAAAAGCATAGAGCTATATGTTGGTGCCATTTAGACATTTATTTACTTGTAACTAATCACTTCTTCAACATTTGCTCTATTAATATGAGGTAAAATAATACTGTAAAAAGTTACTGTACTGACTTCACTCACTTGACTTAAAACACAAATAACTCTTGAAACACACACCCACCCACACACACACCCACACACACACATACACACAATATGTCTACATTCAGCCGTGCCTCATTATAATTGTTTAGGGACAGTCCACTCCATACTTAAGGTAGAATGTTTAAATGCAAACTATACATGGTTTTCAGCATAATACTATGATGTTAATGGATCTGGGTAGCTGCATGAACATTAAACTGAGATATTAGCCATTGTTGACAATAAGTTGGTACAAAATGTAAAAACCTTGTTTGTCAAACTGGCTGCCGATGTCAGATTTGTGCTTTCAAACATTTTAGATCCTTCAATGTAGCTTTTGATGTGCATCTTCTTTTGCAAGTTTTAACGCATGAAAAGCAATATACACAAGTGAGGTAGAACGAGATACTACACATAAATCAAAATAGCATATTAGAGCTGTAAAGGCAGTTAACAGTCACGTATTTGAACATGCTCAAACCACTGTGTCTTGTTCTTCGTCGTCTTCCTGCTGGGGCAAGAGTCGGTACAGTTCATGACCCACTGGCAGGAACATTGTCCTGGGTCCTTCTTGGTCCTCGGCACAGACTTGGTGGTTGAAATCTAGCTGTTCAACAGAGTTGCACTTAGTGTACAACTCCCTCTGCATATCTGGGCTGTCACTCTCCTCGGAATTGATGGTACGAATCCTGCGGTTTTGCAACATGGAATGGATGTAGACAATGGGAACGGGCAGGCTGGCGAGGACGATGAGCATGACAATCAACGCAATGCCCCAGCCAGGGTACTCCAGGGTCTTCTCAGAAGCCTGGAGATAAAAACAGAGGGTGTCTTCAGTGATTTGTGAGCCAAATAATCACAAACATATTGAAAGGGTTGTAAAATAGTGTCCATAAATCCAAAATCCAGCTAGGTGTCTTACAATGTCTTGATTCCAGGAGGTGTATGTGGGCCTTTTGAAGACCATGCGCAAGAAACTAGCAGCAAGGAGACCAACCATCGCCAGAACACAGACGTACTTCCAAAGATACTTGTACACCACTGGAGGGCGCCATTTGAGCATCACTTCAATATCATCCATAAAGCTGAGAAGGTACATAACATATGTACTGTATGTGCAACACAATAAGATTACATTTTAGTGAATCTGATGTAGGAATATTGATTACTTACCGGTCTGTTCCATAAACCCAAGCAACACTGACAGTTTCAAAGATGACTACAATAATTAAGGGTAGCGTTGCAGAGTAGTCATCAAACATAGTGACAAAATAGTTGCCAGATCGCTGGGTAAACAGCAGTCCAATCAAAAAGCCCAAAGCACAGCTGGACACTGAAAAGCAAATACATAAAGCAGATAACGTCATAAAGTTACCTGAGCAAACATAAAAGGTTAAAGTGACATGAGTAAACAGAAGTCCAACCAACTTTTCTTAGATCTGATCATCTAATAATGATGCTATATTCTTCTCTTGCTGCCAGAGTGAAAACAAGTTTATGCGATAGTTTCATTAAACACAGTATAATCAAATACAGTCGAAAGCATTTCAGTTAAAAAGTAAATTAGCTTAACTCAGATTGTATTGATCGGTAAAGACTTTTCAAAAAACAGCGAACACCCTTTAACAAGCTAAAGAATGTCATTATTGACTGTGCTTGGGGGCCACAGGCTCGTCAAGCAGCATTTTCATGGTGGCAGCATGCTAATGTGTGCAACATAAAAACCCCTGTAGCCTGTACCTGTGAGTAGTGTACGGTGGCGCCCCAGAAGACTGAAGTTGTCCATGAGAGGTGTGAGGATTCCCTGCATGGTCCCAAACATTGTGCTCAGGCCCAGGTTCAACAGCATTAGGAAAAACAGAGTTGACCAGAAGGGACTGGCTGGGAACAGGGCCATCACCTCAGTGAACGCTATAAACGCCAAGCCTGTCCCTTCTACGCCCTGCCCTCACACAAACAGCACAAGGAAAGGGGAACGGGAGAAAAGATAAATAGTGTGGGTCTGCCAAAAACAATATATAGAACATAAAACTAAACATCAGGCATTATTTTAGAAATGATTTATGTATTGAAATTAGCAAAAGCTTTGTAAATAAATCAACGTCAGAAAACTATGTACTTTTAGTGCAAATACTTGTAACATCAACATATAGTGTCTGTTCCTTTGTTTTGTTAGCTTCCCCTTCCATGCCTCAATCCCAGCTTGTCGCCATCTCTTTTGGGGGGCCACTGGGTATATAGTATCTATCCATATGTTTTCAAGCTCCTGTCTGCTGGATATTTTACAATGCTTCCAAAATCTACAGGCATCCTGGGAAATGCCTACTTCTGTTACTGAATCATTCTCCTTTTGGTTAAGAGACTGTTATTAAAAAAACGCACTGGCAATGGTGTCCCATCTCTGTCAGTCATGAGTCACAAAAATGTTAAATTGCCTAATGTGTTCAGTGTCCCTCACCTTATTCATCTCCTCCTCCAGACTGCAGTCAGTGATGTTAGGGCCAACCATGCTGCTGTAGTGACTGTACCATTCTCTGTAATCTCCTATAGACACAGAGCTGGGATCTGTTATGTTGAACCAAGGCCACCAATGCTGGGCAGATCCATCAGATGCCATTATGTTGAGCAGACCAAGATTACTAGGAGAGAATTAATCAAAGAAATAACACATGACAAGTTTGACTGGCACTCAAATGTATGCATGTCTTCAATGTGTAAATCAGGATGAGTTTCAACATGAAAATCCATACTTAGCCACACAGCTTTGTGCTATGTTCTTGGCACGAAATCCCAGAACTACAAAAACCACCAGTGAAGCCAGGACAGAAGTCATGAAGTTGATGCCAGATACCATCAGGGCATCCCTGTGGCAGTTATTGTTGACAGGATTATAGGAGGAATATGCTATAACAGAGCCATATCCAAGACCAAGGGCAAAAAACACTTGTGTTGCCGCCTGTCGCCACACCTGCACATTACCCCAGATTTCCAGCTGAAAAAAGAATGAACTTTTCATTAAATGAATGTAAGAAGACTACAACAGATCCAATGCATATTCAAATCTGTGCGTACTTTAGGATAAAACATGTAGGTGATTCCCTCCATGGCACCGTCCAGCAGTAATCCTCTGATGAGGAAAATAAAGAGCACCACATAGGGGAACACTGAGGAAAAGTACATCACCTGAAATATAGGAAATCCAAAGAGTTCACATATTTGTCCTGTTTGTGTGGTGTAGCAGTAGTATGTTTCTTTAGGAGAACATGGCTGAAAAAGAACTATACCTTTGCAGAGGACTTGATGCCCTTAATCATAGCTAACGAGACAATTGCCCAAGCAGCTAGTAAACAACCAGTCATGATGGGATTAAATTCTCCAGATTCTTCAATTGAGTTTGTAATATTTAGGGCTTTCCGAAACCAGAAATATGATGTAGGGGAACTTCTTGCACATTCTTTCACTGTTCAGACAAGTAACGTAATGTTAAGATTCTGAACTTGTTAAGGAGGCCATATGCATTGTTAGATATGCACAACTTTGTACCTGTTTCATTGGTGTTTACATCAATGGGACACTGATGCCATGGCAGAGGATACTGGAATGAATTGCCCATGTAAAACAGGCTCCATGCAATAATAACATTGTAGTAAAGAGCCACATAAAAGCAGACCTAGGAGAGAAGAATAAATCATGAACCTTAATCAGTGATAATTATTTACATAGTGCTTGAGAAATAAAATACAGTATGTTTGTTCTACACTGACCTTTCAATAAATAAATAAATAAATAGAAATACAGGATGTCTGTGTGCCCTAATAGTTTTTAAGTTATTCATGTCCTGAGTTTAGTGTTTCTGTGATGATCTTGCTGCTACTATGATCAGATCACTAGCCCTACAAAGGAAAACCTTGTGCAGAAAACAAGGCGGTTCTGAAAAAGGTAAGGGCGTATGAGTACTTGTGGGTGCAGTTTGTACAGAGAAACTGTTATGCAACACACTGCCAGCTCTACAGCAGGCTGCGTCTCTCACAGCCGGGTTGGATGTCATCATCACCATTTCCTATGTATACACACAGTGAAGCCGCTGATTCTCAGTAAAAGTTTTCTTTTTGCAGCTGTGAACTTTGGATCACACTAAAACTATTGGCTCTCTTCTAAACCCAAGTTAAGCTGAAATATGGGGAATGTATAGAAGGACAGAGGTCTGACAAATGGATTTCACTGACTTCCTTTTAAAAACAAAACTTTTACTGCGTTGGTCCAGATGTGTATATGCACCTCAGACATGTGCAACAGAAAAGCCAGAAACTCTTACCATACAGCTGGAGTAGCCAATGCCTGCCAACTTTGGAGAAATGTGCTTCCATACACCAATGCTGCCCTGTCGTATGCTCTGACCAGCAGCCAGCTCCATGAAAAACAGAGGTACTCCCACAATCAGCAAAAGAAAAACATACAGCAGCATGAAGGCTCCTGAAAGAGAGCCACAAAAACATGTAAGAGGCTTAGGTCATTTGCTTTACTAACATATATTCCCACTATGTAAATCCCATTCTATTTTTGTGGATGACAGAAGTCTTTCAGACTAGCCAAACACAATCTACAAAAAGATTTGTTAGTATTTGAGGCACTTTACCTCCTCCATTTTGATGGCAAAGATACGGAAACCTCCAGACGTTGCCAAGGCCTACGCTGAAGCCCACCTGCGCCAACACATACTGGATCTTTGAGTCCCATGCTGGACGATCTCCATCCTGTGTTTCAGCTAAGTCTGGATCATCCACAGTTGTAAGCTGAGATTCAGACTGGCCCTGGCCCAGCCACGTTCGGTCTTCGTTGCCGTCAAGTGAAGGTTTCTCCATCTTAAAACAGAAAACCCATGGCACGTCTGTTTCAGGTCAATCAAGGTAGTGTTTCAACAAAAGCTGGTGCGTATACATGAAAAATGATACAGTAGAAATATGTAAACACAGCAGGTGACTGGACTGCAGTTAAACACATACTACCACTGACTTGGCTCAAATGGTTTGACTGAATTCAAACTGGCTTTAAGACCTGACCTCTCTGTATCAGCTGGTGAGAACGGAAAAGTACCAGTGATCACATGTGGCTTTCTGGACACATTGCCTGATTGGGCAGTTGACCTACAAATACATACACAGGGGTATGAGAGTGACAAAAATATGCATGTGCACACAAATAGGGAACAGGGGAAATGGGAAGATCTCAAGTTGGGGGAGGGGCACTGGGAAGTGTTAGGATCACATTGGTTGATGGTGTGGGTGGTGCTGAGGTGTGTGGATATAGTTGGTAACAAGACAGAGGGAAGGATATTTCAGTATTGCCAGATTCTTCTCTTCACAAAGCCTGAATCCAAACTGCAAAAGTCTCATATTTGTATGAAATATCAAAAGCATGTGTTACATCTTCATGTACAGGTTTACATTTATGGTAACTAAATGTGATCGTGACTAAATGTGATCAACACTCAGGAACAGTAGATGGACATCAGAGAAAGCACATAACCAAACAGAAAGAGAAAAAGCATAAGATCTGCTGCAGGATTGACACAGTTGTATATGGTTAAAGACTGAATTGGTTGTGGTTTAAAACATGCTAAAAATAAGTTACACAGTATTGTTAATTGAACAGAAGCGTGTTGTATTATAAAGGGGGCTACATATTACTTGTAATAGTTTCATTTAGTAAAGTAGTACCTTACTCATCAGTCCATCTGGCTCCAAACAGAGGCATTATGGGAGAAACTGAAGCAGAAGGGTAAACAAATTCTTGGGTGCATTGCCATCATCAAAAATAACCGGATAACCAAAGTAAATCTTTACTATTATGTACAACAATATATTGTACTTGTGTACTGATAGGTTTGTGAGTATGACCTATGGTGCATACTTTACACACCACACCCTATTAAACCAATCGAAACATGTATGTTTATGGAAAAAGGCCCATGAGAAATGGGATCTGCTGACTCAAGTTACAGTTTTAGACCCTTTAGTGTTGGTATTTCACAAGTGCTTTGTTTTAATATAAATAATTTTGCCTGGCTTTATAAAAATAACAATCTAACACACATTACAGGACTGTACTGTGTTATTTTCCTTTTGCCTGACATTTTTCTGTTTTCGCCTTGTGCCTACATAATCTAACAGCCCCCTTTCCTTCTGAGACACAAACACCCACATCACATTTGTCTCATATTGGGCAGCCAGGAGCTATCTCTTGGGAGATTTGGAAAAACAGGCACTACCCACTTCTGCGCTTAGCTCACAGAGAAAATAAATGCCAATGTAAAAGGGTAAAAAACTAAAAAAGTATCTCCCATAATTGAGATGGGTATGATGACAGCACATGCATTGATGTAAAGTGGCAAATGTACAGTGGCAATAAGTTATAGTGACATGCTTGGTAAGTAAAACAGTAAAGTTCTTGTGTTAAATAACTGGGCATGTGTGTCTCCATCCCACTCAAACCCACAAGAAACAGTCACAAAGAAAGCCCCATTCACACTCACACTGCGTCTCTAAGGTATGTGGTAATTTTACATGTCATTGCCATGTTTGAAAAGCACTCTAATCTCTTTGGCAAGCTGCCTCTATTACGCTGGGAGGTGTTCTGTTACTCTAACACTTTGTAATCAACAGTCACATACAGCTCAGTAGTTTTCCATTTGAAAGTTGTGACTTAACATTAACTAATGAGTGAAAGTCGAACCACTTGGAGCCAGTTGCTAATGCTGGTCATGTGTGAGACATGTCAGTATTTGTGCCGCCATAAAACATAGGTAATGAATCCTTCTCATTTTTGGAGACATATACAACAGCCGGACTCTAACAAGGCATTTCACGCTCATAAATCAGAGTCTGGAGCGACAGAAGAAAAGATATGAAGCTATAATTCCCCCAACATAAAACATCTCTAAAAGTCATTATTGAACATTATTTTAGTTCAGTCTCCCTGAATGTTTTAGATTTACAACTGGACTCAACCAAAGGGAGAAGAGTAAACTCCCTGTGCAGGTATACACTTGAGTTCACACGTTATTCTACCCCTAACACATGCACCACAGTATTGCATAACCCTGACTCTGAGGGGGCTGCCAATCTTGATTTCTTACTGATTTTTTTTTCCTTCTCACGCCACTTTAATAACTTTAAGAAACCAGGCAAAAACACATACAGCTCCATATAAAAATAACTTTCATGGGTTATGTAATTTGTGTAGACATTTTTCTTTTTTATACTGTACTAAAATTAAGTGCACACGTGTTTTGCATATTTAACTGTTGACTTTTAAAAACATATCTGATCAAATTTGTGAGAAAGCCATGCAGACCCACATGTGTAAAACGGAGATAATCCTGACTGAGCCAGACTGGTTTATGACAAGTTGATAAACTGACACTTTCTCCAGTTGTCAGCTTGCCATAAGGTTGAAGCTCATTCAGTGGCATTAGTCTGTTATAGTTACAGCAGAGCCCCTGAGTGTTGTGGACATACCACGCTGACAGCACGGTCCCAAAGAGGAGTAGAGCTTCCCAGTCCTTTTTGCTGTTGCTTTCGCTGCTTGTCACGTTTTGTCCAGTCGTATCATAAGATTTACGCAACCTTTTAGTTTGGCTTCATATGCTTTTACAAACAAAATCAACTCCTGATTAAACAACTTATGGTAACAAATCAAGTAACGTGCCTGTTACTTGATTTGGAACACACTGTCGTCGCTAACCCGGAGCTGAGCTGAGGGGGATCGTATTTACAGTAATGCTGAAGCCAATGAGAAGAGTCAGGGGGTTGACCTGACTCCCCAAAAGGGCGAGTGGGGCTGGGCGACTTACGAACATAATGTGCAACTGTGTGTGCAGTATGCGCTATACCGAAGTGCTCTCCGGAAGGCAGTTTGTTGTAGTTTGTCTCAAGCACAGTTGAGGACAAACAGACTGCGGTATCTACAGTGATGAAAGAGAGAAGTCACTTTTACGCACGAGTTAGTCGCGCCACTCAAGTAAACAAGGCAGACAAAAATAGGTACAGTGTAGTTGTACAGCGAAATAATTGACCAAATTGATTGATTGATTAATTGATTGATTGATTGAAAAAAAACAAACAATGAAGTTTCACCTGACAGCTACACAGTTATCTTTGCCTTTACGTGTAGCCTGTTGTAATGATTGTAATGAGTTCCCTTTTTAGAAACTGGAAAGGTTTTACATTTTTGCTTGCTTTTGTAACCATGTTATTCTACTGCTATGTTTCAAGTGACCTTGTTGTATCAAGTCACAGTTTATTACGTACCTATCTAACTTCCAGCATCCATGTAAACCACAAAGCTGTATATAAGAGACCTGCTCACAAGAGTCTTTGCTTCATCAGAAGCTCTGTCTCTTGCTGTAACCCAAATGCATTTGTTTTCATAAAACTCTTATACCAAGTTGGTTTACTTGGAATTAAAAAAAAACCAAACTTTTATCATTTAACAAATTTCATTAATTTTCGATTCCATGAGATTCTTGGGGAGCCCAGTATCTCCAGTCCTCTCTACAGATCATCTGAGCTGAAGCACATGCAGGAAAAAAACAAAGAACTCCAAGTCCTCCGCCACAGGACTCATAAAGTCTTGTTTTGGACCTTTGAGAGGCCCACATCCACGAGGAGTGGACCTGGAGTAAAGGGGGATCCAGGACCCAGACTGTGCTACATGGTCAGTCAAAGCGGTTTGTAAAGGCTCGTTGCAGATTTTTTTTTTAAGTAAGGCATGCCTAACTTATTTAGCTGATTAACTTTAAAATGGAAAGCCCACAGAATACACAATGTATACATTTTAAATGTAATGTGTTTTTCCCTTGCTTTAAACCTTTTTTTATCAGGTTGTTTACTGGCTCAAAGAACTTGTTTGACACATTACACTGGGTAAAAACACGGGGAGGGATTATAGAGACAACCCTGGAAAAAGAATTTAATCCAAAACTGTAAACATCCCTTCAAAATCACTGAAATGTTCTTTTTATATGTCGCCTTTTTCCTCAACAGTTTGAATAATGACACAGTTAATGAGTATTTTAATATTTTAACTCTTGCTGTTAATTTTAAAAGTTTAAACTTAAAACCATCATACTTAATCAACATTGTACCCTCTAACTTTGAAACAGATAACCTTAAGGAATGGAAATATTTCTTCTGCTTTATCCAGCCCACAATTTTGAAACTTACTGATACAAAAGAACAAATGTAGACAGTGTCTTATTAAAGGTCACAGAGATAAACAAAATATATTATTTTTTATTGTTACTGTCCTGCTTCTAAATCACTAAACAGTTTTGACACAAAGACATAAATAATTACCTACAGGAAATCAGCCACGTAAAAGTGCAAGTTCCACCAGACAATAGACTTTAATTTAATGTATAACTCAAAACCTGGACTTTCAAAGCTGATAATTTACAAGCAAAGTGTTGGTAATTACCTATAATAAGTTCTATTATTATCAGACATACATGTTTTACAATTGCTAAGATGTGATTTGTGACCTCAAACCCATTTCCTTAAATCCTGATAAACAATCCAAAGTTAGTATTATAGAAATGAGCAGTTTTCAAACAAAGACATTTATAAATCACAAAATAAAAATTCAAAATGTACAAATAAAATAAATAATAAAATGACACATCCTCAAAGGGAGGATAGAAATGTTTTCTGTGCAACCCTCTCCACTGTTTTCTCTCAGAGGTTTTTCCACAGAATGGGAGCTGGAAATGGAGATTACCAAATGGTTAAAGCCCTGTTACCAAATGGGAAGATATTGATCTGCAAATGACCAGAAAACCTCAAAACGGTCACTAGTGCCAGTCTGAGGAAACTTGTGCCCAAAGACAGCAACATCAGGGATCACACTTAGGGCACAGTGAGATTCTTGTGCTTCAGATCCCCTTCCACTTGCCCTTTTACCAGCGCATAAGAGAAATATGTGCCTATGCTGAACGCTGCTCCCTCAACTGCAGCAATACAACCCAAGTATTGCACCCAATTTCAACCAATGGGCATGACATTTTAATGAATAAGTTTAACACCCCAATAAGAAATGAATGGTTCAATAGAGTCTAAACCTTCACAACTCCCTTAATGTGATTGATACTGACTGGTTGATATTTGTGCCATTTTGTAGAGTTATCATACTATTTTATTATTATGATAAAAGGGAGGAATGACATTGATATTTAAAAGACAGCTACACAGTCATCTTTGCCTTTATGTCATGTTCTGAAATGATTGTACTTATTGTACCTCACCTTGAACATTACTGAGTTCCCTTCTTAGAAACTGGAAAGGTTTTACATTTATTTGCTTGCTTTTGTAACCATGTTATTCTGCTGTTACGTCTCAAGTGACCTTTGTTGTATCAAATCACACTTTATCATGTACCCTTCCAACATCTATGTAAAACCACGAAGCTGTATAAAAAAGACCTTGTTCCACATCAGAAACTCTGTCTCTTGCTTTGTAACCCAAATGCATTTGTTTTAGTAAAACAACTAAAACTGATAAACTGTTGTATTTTCATGTTTGATATATTTATATACTGAAATTTCTGCAAAAAGATATAACTAATGAACTACATTAAATAAGTTACATAAAAGTGCAAGGTTCAACCAGACAATAATATTTAATGTAACCTAGAACTCAAAACCTGGGCCATTTAAAGCTGAATGTTTTGAATTAAAGCAGTGTTCAAAGTGTTGGTAATTACCTACAATAAGTTTAAACACATTTTACATGATACTGCTGTAATGTCCAAATGTTGAACATTGATTCAAATTCATTTCTGAGCTCTCTTTCTAAAGTCATATTTGCAGCAGTGACACAGGTGTCCTTTATGTTTTTGGCTGACACCTGATCATTACCTTTAGATTAATTGCAGTTCATTTTCTTGTGAGTGCATTGTAAAGTATGAGACAATGGCAACAGCATCAGTATTAAGGTAGTGTTATGGAAATTAGCAGGTTGTAAATCACTAAATAAAAATTCTTGTAATAAGGACATTCGAAATGTACAAATAAACAACTGATCAAATGACATTGTTAAACTATGGCCAAGACCGTCCTCAAAGAGAGGACATTTTTATTAGTAAATGAAAGAATTCCCATGACAACATTTTATAACAATAAGGTAAATCTGAGACTAATGTGGGATTAGTCTGGAGAGCTCTTAGCCATTACTTTTATTTGGTGAGCCACTGCATGTGTCATGTGTCAACACTGAGGTTGAAAATCATGGTGCATCTAGCCTCTGTAGCCAGCTGATGGCGCTGTTGACCAGTTGTTTTCAGTTGAGAATGCTAATATACTGTATGTCTTCAAGTAAACCCATCCGACTGTTTACAGTAGGTCAAGACAAAGGTTTGGTTGTAACCATAGTATCAGAGAATTCATTCATCCCCATCTTTATTTACAGTTTATACAAACAAAGAAACAAACAAAGAAACAAAAAAACTAGAGAACAAAACCTTAATTCCACAGCAGTACAATTGCTGTACAAGTAAAGACAGGTAAAACACACGACACGAAAAGCACAGAATGAGCAAGTAAAATAAGAAGAATATCAAAAAGTGCACAATCCAAAATTATTCTCAAACAGATTGAAATTTAAAAATGCACTATTGATATTCACAATATAATAAGAACTGTTACATAAAAACAGCTTTGGTGATTAAATAATGCCATCTTGACAACTGAATGATTCTTTTTTTGTGTTAAATGAAGTCAGTCCTGCTCCATTTCTTTTCAAAAAATAATTCCCTTTTGACCTGACATACGTCTGTCATTTTTAATGTAAAGTTTCCATTTTAAATTGATTTTAGATTGGAGCCTGTCAACAGTCTCCCTCTTTGACAGGTGAAACTTGATGTCCCTGTGCTCATGGGGGTGTGACGTTTGTGGAGGAATACTCCATTACATCTCTGGTAAGGCATGTGCACACAACCTTCCTGGCCCAAGCCACAAGTAATACTAATCAAAATACCTGTCACCAGGAAGAAACACAGTGCAGAAGATGCACAGAGAAGAATGGGAGGGAGGGATGCATGAGTATCAGAGAGTGAAAGCAGTGCAGGTTAACTACGAATGGAAAGTCAGACCTGTTTTTCTTGTTTGTGCATATCTTGAGAAGGTGGGCAGAACTCGTGTAAACAGCTAACTCACTGAACTCTATTCAGCATGAGGACTGGTTTCTACGTCTGGGAGTTGAAAGCTTAAACCACGCTCAAAGGTACAGTGATGAATGGACATTTTTATGTTTATTGTGTTTGTAGATGTATTTGTCAATAGGGAGAGTGTGTGTGTGTGAGAGAGAAACACAGCTGCCATTTGAAGGACAGATATTTTGTCTGTGACCCATAGGAAACCTTTGGCATCATCATGACACTAAACTGGTCATGGTTTAGTAAATTTATTTTGGGGTATACTGTCACATGCTGCAATGTAAGATAATCTGCTATTGGTTATCACAGTTTAGCCCCTTAACTGGTAAAAGAAAACGTAAGGGTCATCATAAGGTGAAGAAATGGTCAGTTGGAGTAAAACTCTCCAGTGTAGTTCACACATTCACATTGCACACATCAGCAGAGAGAGGATTTTTACTGAAACTTAGTGCAGTTTCTATCTGATTTGGTAGATTGTGTCACCTGCATACCAAGCATATAGTGACAGTGGTTTTTCCTGTAGCGTGTATGTGTCACTTTGATGCATGAAAATGTACCTGAGCACACACAGGATACTTAACATTCTTATGAAAAGCCTTGGAATGTGGGAATATCAAGACAATCATTCATTACCTTTGAACAATGAAACACTGCAGTTGGAAGCAAAGGCATTTAATCAATCGTCCAGGCAGGTTCAAAATATAAAATATAACCGAGAAAGTATGAGAATAGTCTCAAGAATTAACATTATTTTTCTTGTAGAAGATTTTCTTGTAACTGAAGCACAAATAAAGACTTACATACTGTAAATATAAACATCTTTACTCACTTAACATTTCATTTTTCTTTTTATTCATTTTCTCTTCGTGCATTCACACACAACAGATGTCTGCACCACCTCCAGTGGTGCCTAGGAAGCCTTCAGGAGTCCGAGTTATGTTAACTCCAGGAGAACAACCGTTACCTGGCGTCTTGCCTTTTCACACAGACTCAGTCAAAGGTATGTTCATCTGGATGTGTAATGTATATAAGAGTAACCTGTTTTAATGATTCAGCAAGATCTGTGTTGTTGTATATACCATCCAAGTGTAACACTGTCTCTGCTCAGAGAATGGTGCTAGAACAACAAACAACACGGGACCCTCTCCAGTGAACTCAGAGAGAGAAGTTGTATGTACTTCATTAATGGAAAAGAATTAAAACAGAAATATAGTACACTGAAAGTTTGCCACTGATATGTCATTAATAATGTGTGTGTGGATCGTACGCAGGAGATTCTGAATCACTGTTTTGATGACATAGAGCGCTTCATGTTGCGCCTGCAGCAAACGGCTGAGGCCCAGAGTGTCCTTAACCAGAGGAAGAAGAAGAAAAGAAGCAGAAAGAGCAAAAATAAAGAGACTCAAGAGGGTGAGATGTGATTGCCAACTATAAAACACACACACATACAGTTCCTCTGTATTTGTGACTGGTTTGTGGCTGTGGACATGAGTAAAGTAGGTGTGGAATCACAACGTTAGCTATTAAAGCAGGCTTTGTGTTGTAGAAGGGGAATATGCATGGACTTGTTAACTCCACACCTTTTAAATTAAGGGAGTAATTATTTCGCCATCAAAACGGTAGAAATGATTCACTAAAAGGGATCGTTTTCTTATTTAAAATAAACTTCTGGACAACAGCAAAGTAACTACTTGTGCAAGACATACTGCCATGAATGTGGCAGGTGATCATAGTGAAAACAAAGCAAATAAATATCCATTAAAATCCATATGGTTATAATCCATAATTTACACATTATTGACTTCTTCTCCTTCTGTTTGTAGATGATTTGTTGACCTTGAAAGCTTGCCCTCCACCAGAGGAAGAATTTGTGGACATCTTTCAGAAATTTAAATACTCCTTCTGTCTGCTTGTAAGATACATTTATTGTTTTATGTCTGTTAGAGTAAAAAAATGTAAAACATTTTTCATCTTCTGTTGTTATTTTATGTTATATGTAGGATCGTCTAAAGTCAACTATAGCAGAACCCAGTGCACCAGAGCTTCTGCACCATATCTTCGTGCCTCTTAGACTGGTGAGTAATAGATGAGACAACTCCTTTTGTTTCTCTTGCTGTCAGACTGACTGACTGACATTTTCTCACAGATGGCAAAAACCACTGGCCCAGACCTCGCTGCTTCTGTGGTTAGTCCTGCGTTGACCGCTGGTGCTGTGTCTCTGCTCCAGGAACATCTCACTGCGGAGGAAAATGAGCTGTGGACTTCCTTAGGACACAACTGGACATCATCACGGTCTGCGTTACACCCATAATACATTCCATCTGTTTAAGTCTAACATTATTATTGCTCTCACAGTTCACACCTTGGCGTGTCTGTTCCTCCATATTCACCTGTGTTCCTGGATGGGTGGCGGCCTCAGGCATTTGACTCATCTGGCCAGCCAGTAGAGGATCCCATTGAGTCACAACACAATCAGGATGCCCTCAGGGAAAGTGTAGTGACCCAGAATACACAGAACGAGGCTCGGCATACAGACGGCTCTGTGTCCACTGATGAAGTGTAAGTCCTTTCACAAAAAATGCTACAACTAAGGCAGTTCTTACCCAGGTATCTGTGTCAGAAGCAAAAGAGGAGTGTGTGCTTAATAAATATATGTTTAAAACCTACAATCTGACACAAAAATAAAGACTCCAAAAGACTACACATTTTTTGTTTGTTACAGTGAAGGAAATGGGCTGCCAGAAGGCGAGCGACTGTACTGCTGCAGTTATGACTTTGTTGCCAGAAACAGCAGTGAACTCTCTGTGCTGCAGGGAGAAACACTGGAGGTACATGCCTTTAGATCAAACTATAATTTACTTGAGATATTCTTGTGTTGATTAAGCATATGATTACATCACACTTCTGTAGGTACTTGAGTCGTCAAAGCGCTGGTGGAAATGTCGGAATCGCTTTGACCAAATAGGATTTGTTCCTCACAATATCTTGGAGCCTTTGTCTGAGCTGAATAAAACTGGAAATAGTCCAGTGATACGAAGAGAGTCAAAGGTGACAACAAATAGTTTTGCTTGTCTAACTTGGAGTTACAAAGTTTTATACAACTTTATCACTTTTGTTTTTTTCTACTATAAGACGGCCCTTGCCCCTCGGTCCAAGTACTACTCATATGCTCCTACAAGTCCAGTGGGAAGCAGTCCTACTGCTGAAAACCAGCCAGTGCGACCTCAAAGCATGACACTACCTTCTACAACACTACAGGGTGAAGACAGTAATCGAGGTAACCACAGTGGGCGATTATGAGTACAAACACCTCAGTTTATCTACAAGCTTAGCATGTATTATAAAACCTGAGGTAGTATTACCAATGACAATGTAGGGATGTTATGCCACCTAGTGGATGTCCATGAAGCTTAACTCAAATTGAAACCAGTGTAATTTCACACTTTTAGGTTTTTGTTCAATTCAAATTCACACCATGTGTTTGTTCGTAAAGCATTTTTCTGATGTTTACTGATTAAAGCATTTTAGAATCAGCAGCTACAAGGATTCTATATTGAGAATTATTCAATGAATCAAATAATGTTAATACATATTTCATTCAATTAGTATGTAATTAAATGCCTGTATTTGCACACACAGTTCTGTTCTTAAATATGCACGCTCTCTACAAGGTGTATGGGTGTAGCACTTGCCATTAATAAGTACAATTTTAAAAAAGCAATCTTTGGAGTATTCCTAGATCTCTAGTAATGTCTTTTATAGCTATAGAGCACAAGATGCTGTAAATCTCTGTTGTCAGTATCTTCATGACTTGCTTATGTCTGTTATTGTACAGTGCTGATAATGAATGATGAGCTTCTTGAAAAACTAGCTGGAAGAAGAGGCTCAACGCGCCCCCTGGTGGTCTCCAAAACAGCAGACATTTCTGCTCCTCTGAACTACCACTCCCCACCAGCTGAGGTGGAGGCCTGGCTGGCTGCGAAAGGCTTTAATGAACAGTGAGTGGAAACTGAAGCTCAGATTTTAATGTTAAACTTGATGTTAAACTTTTATATGTTTTTTTTTTAACTAAAGCTCTCTGAGGTTAACCTGTGGTTCGTTTTTACTCTATTAGCACCGTTCAGAGCCTGGGTATTTTAAATGGAGCTCAGTTGTTTTCACTGAATAAGGAGGAACTCCGTACAGTGTCACCGGAGGAAGGTGCAAGAGTTTTCAGTCAAATAATGGTCCAGAAGGCCCTTCTTGAGGTTTGTTCACTGTCTGCTTGACTGTTTGCATACCCTTGGCTTATGCACACACTTGCGCAAAAGTATCATGTTGTTTTGGCCTACATTAACCAACAATCAATAACAGACAAATTCAAAATACAGTGGGTGAAAACCCATGTACAAATTGAGAGTCAATTTTGAATACTACATAATAAATAGTCATATACTTCTGACATTTTCTAAAAACTTCTGAGCGGGACTTTATGTTGTGTCTTCATTTAGGATGTACACAAGGCTTCAGAGCTACAGGCAGCAATGGAGAAGCAAAAGCAGAAGATTGGCCTCAACACAGAAAGTGAGCTGGTGTGATGTTGCTTTAAAACACAAGTGGACCATTATGTAAAGGAAATAAATAAGAAAAGCCTATATAGGTTTGAAGCATAAACAATTAATGAATAAACTTATATACTGTGAAAGTAGATGTGCAAGAGCTACGAGACATATTTTATTATATTATTACATAAAAAACAAAAGAAACAGAGCTTATTACACTTTTTTTTATTACAGTTAAAATATTCAATTAAAGCTTTGTTTCAGCAAAGGTAGAAAGTTAAGACGCAGTGTTGTGATGATGTGCTAACAGTGAACACACAGGACCATGACACTGGACTGAACTCATGAATTGTGCATTTGTCAAACACTAGAGCCAGGTGTTGCTCCAGACTTTGTTTTCACCATGTCCTGAATATCCTCTGTGATCTAAAATACACTGTATATTAAGTATTAGCTCAGTGCCAATTATATAGATCTGTCAAATCCATTTAATAAACACATATAATTAAAACTCAGTGGCTCATACAATATACTTTAACAATTAACTTAGATAGATAATGTCCTTACAGATGAGCAGCAGGAGAAGAGGTAGTATCTCTCTGCGTTCCAACACCGGCGCCTCGTATTTCGTCTTGTTTCCCTCACATTTCACAGGTAATGGTCTGGTCACAGCTGTCCCAGTTCAGGAGGTCTTGTGCTTTAAACCACAGCTGGATCTCCCTTTGTGCCCCCTCTGGTGAATCACTGGCATGGACCACATTCCTTCACATACACAACACACTTAGTATTTGACCTCAGGAGAAATAATAACCAAAATGCAGCGTAGAATTGGTGGTATTGAATGGCGTTACCGGCTGACGTGGAAACTGAAATCTCCTCTGATGGTGCCAGCGTGGGCCTCTGCTGGGTTAGTGTGTCCCACCATCAGGCGAGATGTCTGCACTATATTATGGCCTTCCCACACCTAAACAGGATTCAACATGGACAATAATTCAACAATAATATTGCTGTATATCACATGTGTCAAACTCAAGCCAAATGCAATGTTTTATGTGGCCCTTCAAAACATTTAGAAGGTGATTTTTTTGGCACTAGGTTTAATTCATTGAATTTAAGCATGTTTTAGATGGATTTGATTTTTGCTTCAAAGATAAGTAACTAAAATCTGTTGAAATCTGACTAAAACCTGTTGAAGTCCAACTAAAACCAGTTTCCATAAAAGGAGGAAATCATTGTTTGTGTGATAACATGTAAAAAAGATTAAATCTCACATTCAAAATGTAATAAAAGCTTCCAAATGTCTACATTTTCAGCCCCTTTCAGCCCTTTTATTAACTTTCGCAGCTCCTCACCACTTTGAGTTTGACAGCACTGCTGTAGACTATAATTGCCAATGGCTGCTGTGTGAAACAAGGCTACAGAGACAGATGCTCTCACCATGGCAACCACAGGTCCAGAGTTCATGTACTGCACCACACTGGGATAAAAGGGCTTCTTCGTCAGGTGACAGTAGTGCTCTGACAGAAGATCTTCAGAAACCTTCACAACATGCACAGCTATGAAGTATTTTGACATCAACAAAACAAACATGTAGTGATCAGAGTTGTACAGTACCTGCAACAGCTTTAGACCAACAAGTTTGAAGCCCCTTTGCTCGAAACGTTGGATTATTTGTCCAACTAGACGCCGGTGGATCCCGTCTGGCTTCACGGCGATAAAGGTGCGCTCCTTTGCGCACGGGACACCTGCAGGACGACAAAACGTATTTCTGAAACACACTCATTTAACGACACACTCACATAGGAAGATTATTATTAGAGCAGCCTTTTAAGAAAACAACACAAGGGCTAGTGGAAAGAAGAGCTCCTCATGCACGAGCTAATGAATGACCGTGCGCAATCAATAAACACGTCATGTGAGCCGTCCAAGTTTGGCCAGTCCTGCGTCTGTTCTCCACATTTGTGCCTCTAACCTAGATACAGTTCGTGACCCTAGGTGTGCAAGCTTTATTTGTTTTCGCAGACTACAACATTCAATTTGAAACAGGCAAATATCCACGTTATATATCAAACTATCCAAGTAACTGGACTTTATATTGTGATGCAAAATTTGGTGAACTTGTCAACTATGACTAAAACGAACTTTCTGACAATACTGCAGGGATGATGGGAGAAATAACCTACATGTTCCAAAAAAAAAAAAAAAAAAAAAAAAAAAATCAAAGCAAGTTTCATCTAAATAATAATAATACAAATTCACTTACTTGATGTACTTCTGTATCCCGCACCAGCATCTAAGCGTCCACTCAGCAGCTTGGACTGAGAGGACACAGACAGAAGACTTTTAAACGCCTCTTGTCTCCCCGAACACACCTGCTGAAGAAACCTCTTGAAAATGCAGCGCTGGAAGGTGATCATCTTTGGTGTGTCGTCTGTGTCCACGAACAGAAGACAACTCTACTCAATCAAAACTCACGAGTCACCATCCGTCTGGCCCCCGTGATGGTCCCTCCAACTATTTACGTAATTCTGCTAAAGTCAGAGCAGGAGTTGTGTTTGCTTTGCACTTGTTATTATTTAAACGTACATCAGATTCCACATAAACAATTCTGAGTCTAAGATTAATCATTTATAATATTTTAAGTATGTTTCTCTTTTCAATGAAGCATTTAATTAGACATAGACGACAAAGTAAACCAATTCAGAAAAATAAAGAGGCTCTAGCACACACCTTTTAAACTTAAATCTAAAATGAACTAAACCACAAAAAGGAATGCCAGACCTTTCTATAATGCAACTCAAGAGACTCTTGAAAGCCACTACACCTTTGGCAACAGTTCATGTTTTTTTTCTAAACTATTTGCTTTGTTGATGCTTTAACGTCTTAAACTGTGCTTCCTTGTGAGAAGAGATGTAAAGAATAGACTATAGGCTTAATTTAGTAAATTTAATAATTAAAAGATTAACTAACAATTTGTGATGTAAATCTTAGTAAACCACAATAATATAGGCATCTAGGTGTAGTTCTCTCAATGTACTGCAACCAAAGATATCAAAGGAGCATATGAAGCAATAATTACTCTGAGTGAGTTTTACTATAAACGCACTTTATTAATCAAGCATTTTTGCATTTCTTTTTCATAATGGAATGATATGAAAGATCTTAAGTTGAGAGTCGTCTCCTTTGGAGATGAAAATTTTGAAGGCAAAATGAAAGCAGACATTTTAAAAACTCAAAATGAGTTGAAAGTGCTCAGTCCCAGCCCAGCTTTGGTGCAAAGGCATGGGAAAGAAGGCCTGGCTCAGACTGCTCCGGGTCTGGGTGAAAGCTGACGGCAGACCAGGTTTACATTTCTGCCAAATCATCATTGGCAACATATAAGGTGGTGCTTCTTTCACAACAATAATGCACCTTCCTTCTACAGTAGAAATCAAAGACATATCAGCAGCATCCTAAACCTCCAAATTCTTTACAATACAATGTGTGTTTTGTCCCTTCCTATTACTCTGAATAGGTCAAGTAAAGCTGAATTTGGAGTGTTCGGCAAAGTGGTTAGCACAAGCAGTCCTTAAAAAATACTAGGTGTGTTGAGTGGTTCAGTCATTGTGCTATAGCTTGATGGTGCCAGTGGGTAAGCTACTATTACAAAGCCTGTAGTAGCGAAGGTCGTTCACCAGCCGCTGCACACTTTGAGTGAAAGAAGGGAGATCCTATAGAAAAACAAAACAGGATTATTAATTCACTATGGATTCATGATCAACATAACCTTAAGTGTAACCATCAGTGTAGTCTCGCTTGATCAGTGAAATCATACTTCAATATTAACAACAAAAAGAGACACTCATTTTAATCCTTACCCGCTCAAGCTTAAAGTTGCGTGCGAGAACTTCTCGTTGGTTGGTATCCACACCCTGACAACCATTGAGGAACTCTGGCATGAAGGCCGAATAGAAGGTATCAAAGTCAACTGAGGCCATGTTGTAAATGGCCAGGGTTATTTCCTCCTGAAGAAGATCGTGACTTTTGTGCAGAAGAACCTGCAGCAGCACATTGATGAAGTGGAAGAGCATCGAGGTCCTGAAAAGCTTCTGAGATGTAGAATGTAGAGAAACATGATTCAACACACTGCATTTTGTTGGTAGCTTATACTTATACTAAAGCTACCAAAAATACAAAATACAAAAAAAGGACTTACTCTGTGATACAACTTGTGCTTGCTGTTCAGAGACTCCAGATAGGAGAGATTCTGTTTAAATATGTGGATATCAGGCTGTAGGAAAGACTGCCCAAAAGCCTAGCAAGACATTTTACAACAGGTCAGGAAAAAAAAAGCTTTATTTTTGTCTTTATTCAAATTTGATTGTACACACACCTGCATGGCGGCTGTGAACTGGGCCTCATTTTCCATAGCATCTTCAGAAGCTCCTCTTTGGACACTTGTTAAGACTGAAGCTTTGAAGAAATATCTCCAGTTTTGGTGAAGTATTTGGTAAAGTAACTCAAACATCTCTGCCTTGACATCTGGGGAAGAACGCTATCGAGGCAATACAATTGGCATTATTATGTATGAAATATGCAAAAGAATAAAGTAGCTAACACTTCAGAAAAATGGCTGCTTACATAGTGGCCTTTCATAATTTGAATACCTTTACATTTACAGGAAACAGTGCATCTAATTTCAGTGATAACACAATACAGGCGCAAAATAACTGCAACTATGATAACCTAAAAACAAGTATGTTGGCAAACTAACCTCTGCCACAACTGGATAAACTTGCTCCATGCACAGAGAGAGAATGCTCGGAAGGAAGGGTTTAAAAGCTTGGCCGGGCTCCTGAACAACCACCTGCAAAATCTTCAGGAACTTCTGGACCACCCTGCAGCCAGCACTGCCCTCTTGCAAAATACTGGCTGCCAACTGTTCCCTGAAAAAGTATATATTTTTAATTGTACGGCCACAGTTTAAATGTTTAAGCCAAAAACTAAATATTTTCTAACCTAGTAAACATGCTAAGAAATGTGTGGATGATCTGCCCTGTGAAGGGAACACCCATTTGGACTCTTAGGGCCTGAAACAGCGTCAAGAAGAAGGCCAACATTTCATCCGTCACATCTAGGGGGAAAAGTGTAACCAAGTCAGATAATATTTTCTTCTTTTTTTTGTTGTTGCTAAAATTAAGTTGAGACAAACCTGGCTGTTGAATAAAAACTGGGAAAAGGCTAAGAGACACTTGGACAGACTCCTGAAGACTCTGGTAGCAGATCTGGCGTGATTTGGTAGATTCTCCAGAGATGCTGTCCACCATGTCTTTGAGCACGGGTAGAGTCTGCTGTATTACTGCTTTCACTACAGTAGAAAAAGAAATCAATTAGAGCACTCAAAGGTGAAAAAAAAGATCATTTAGTACAATAACGCCAATCTGAAAAAAATACTGACTATTATGTAGATCAGGATGGCGTGGAGTAACATTCACAGTCCCTCGTAAAATCCGATATTCTCGAGTGAGTGCTGCCAAGAGGCTGGCATGGTTACTGGAACGAGACTGCCACTGCTGTTCATTTTCAGGTAAGTTTGGCCATGGGAGCAGTAACATGTTGGATAAAGCCCTACACACCAACATGTGAGCCTGGAAAATCAAGCACATGCAGCAGCTCAGTCAGTGCATTTTAAAATTGCTCTAATAAATCCAGGTAACCACTTACCTCTTGGGGCAGTCTCCGGGTGTGATTATCTGTGATGAGACTAAATATGTTTTGAACAGCTGGCAAAGTGACCAAGAAAACAGGGCGTACAGTAGAGGTCAAAGAAACCATCAAATGGCACGCTGACAGCAGCAACTTTTCAGGTACCTGGAGAAACAATAACAAATGCTAGTTTGTTCTAACAATTGTTTATAGTGTTTTTCATCTTCACCATATGGCTTAGGTTGCCTGGCCAGCCAGACGGCCTTCTCATTGTATTACATACAGAGAAAGTCAGTCTGGGATTGCGGGGTTTAAACAGGATTTCATAACGCTCACTGAGTAAACCAATCAGAGAAACCACACGGATGTGACGTAAGGAAAGCGAAACCGTTCTAGTTCATAATACCAGCATGGCTAGAGAAAGAAGATGCTTCGGTGACGGTGAATGACTTCTGTTGTTTTTTGTCAGAAAAATCTGAGAACACAAGGTGTAATATCGAGTTCAGTTCTTATTTCGATCGTAGTAAGCTACCTAAACCTGCGTACTGTATGGTCGAAAAAATTCTCACGTGAAACAAAATCCTGCCTCCCTCGCTACGATTGGTCAGTAAGAAAGAGCCGGAGCAGAAATCGGGGGCAGACTGGACAATCACAGACTGACTTTCTCTGTATGTAATACAATGAGAAAGTTGTCTGGCTGGCCAGGCTATGTCTTAGGAGGAAGTAATCAGAATAATAAGAGAAACCTTTGCTGTGATGAGTGGGCTACTGGCGTCTATTGCAGATGTGATGAGGTTGATGAACTGGCTCTGGGTTTGGCCGTGGACCTCACTATAAAATTGTGCAAGCCAGTGAGAATAGGCTTGCAAAGCAGCAAGGGCCTGTGCGTGTCTGTAATAAACAAATAACAAATGCAAAAAGTCATATAAAATACATGTTTTGCATGAATTGGTTCAGTGACATGTTAAGAACACCTGCACTTGTGTTCTGTCCCCTGATTTAAGGTTAAATGTATTTTTTTTAAAAATGTATCAAAAGCAAATGAAGGGAAAAATTAATGCAAGGAGTTTGGGTATGCTTTCTCATTAGCTTAGACTTTTAAAGTTGGAAGACACCACACAATGTATTATTTTTTTTGTCTTTTGATGTACTCACACATCAATGAGGTCTGGTTTGAGCACAGAAGGCACAGCGGTCTCCAGGTCATAAAGGCTGGTCTGAGAACCGTAGCAAGTAACTTCAACCAACCTTTTTGTGAGGAAAAAAAGTTGGTCATTAAAATTTCATTTGGAGACAAAATGAACAGAAACAGATAATTACTACCTATGTCAAACATAAATCAACATCCATGACGTCAGCTAAGTTCTGAGAGTCATGCTAATAAACATATGACTTCTTAACGGTGAAGATGCACTGACCTCTCCACAACTGCCAGCGCATCATTAAATCGTGCAGCAAAAACCTCCCCAATGAAATGTTCAGCCAAGCGTCCAACAGCTTGAAGGAGGGAGCTGAGGTCCCTGAGTGAACAGTGGAGTCGACGGCAGTCATTCTCTGCAGTGATATTGAGTCTTCGACCTAAAGGAACACAGGAAGACAGGAATGAATCCTTCTACCAGTAACAAATCTATCAGTATATCACCATATAAGCAATAATTGAGGAGAACAGGCAACTTACTAGTACCAGTGGTTACAATGAACTGCTGTAAACCCATGTATACATCTAGATTTTCTTGGAGTACAGGAAACTTAACAGCAAAAATAAAAGATTAATTAATTAATATTACAAGTATAAATGTACATCAAAACATCAAATGAACTGAAGATGTGACATAATTACAAAACTTCACTTAAAATATAGTAAGAAACAGTTACTAACTTTTGTAGCTACCTTTTTTCAGCTATATTTACAGACATACAAAGAGACACAAGACACACAAACTCTTACCAAAGTAGTAAATGCATGCGATGGAAGCAGCTCCATCACCTTGGCAACAACCTCCAGACTCTGACGCAGGTACTTTTGCCACTCAGTCTGTTGCTATAGTTACCAAACAAAGAAGAAAATTCACACTAAGTGAAAGGTGCTGTGTCTGTCTATTATTAACTAATGAATTAATAAAAAACAAAACACTGTGATCAAGTGCAAAATACCAGATGTAAAAAGGTCTTACATCATCATCTAGAGTCTCATCATCCAGCTCTTCTAACTGTGCCTGGTTATATCTGAACTGGATACGATTCAGAACTTCTCTTAAAAGAAGAACCAAAGCATCTTTGTACCTGTCAAAACAGAGTTTAAAGTATATGAGCACTGAACAAGGAGGAAACCTGACTCTGTATAATTCAAATTGCAATTACGTTGTGCCACTGACCTATTAAGCACACTTTCTCTGTCTGCTAGCCTGCTTTTGATTTTAGTCGTTAAATAATCCAAGAAGACACTCCATATATCCAAACAGGCAAAGTATCCTTCATGTGTGGGCTGAAAACAAATGACAAACAGGTTTTCAGTTCAGGGTTGTGTGTCTATGTTGTAGAACTATATTGAACACAATTTTTCTCTTTACCTGGTTAAAGGTGTACTTAAAAAGCAGACCAAGAAACTCCACAATTGGAAACTGAGGACTGGACTCTATCCGCCTCAAGTGAACACTGACAAACAGGCGAAGAAAGTCTGTGAACTTCTCCAAGTAACTGTGGACAAAAAAATTATACATTATTAAACACATTATTAGTCTTACATTAATAGTATTAATTATATTAACTATAAACATTAATATTAATTTTCTTTAAAATCCACGCAACGTTCATGTCACGAACATGGTAGTGCACTAAGTCAGTTATCTCTTTATCAACAGCAGGATAAACATACAGAGAGCCGCCAGAGGTCTGAACAATGACCATATTGAAAAACAGACAATCACCTCCCAGCAACTTCTGACTGCAAAATAGACTTGAGCCTAATAAAGTAAACATCTGCGGAAAACCATCAGCTGATTTAAAACTAAATACACTATGTGTACTCACGAGTAATAATTTAGCCATACCTCTCGTCTAGTTCTTGAAGCCGACTCTTGACCGTATGAGCATTATTCTCACGTGTCAACCTTTGCAGAAGAAAGAAGGTCTGTTGGAACATCCGCAACAGATACTCCTCAAAATCCATTGGCACGCAGTTCTTTGACACAAGTTCATTGACACATGTCATGGCAAGTACGCCAAGCCGGGAGCGATCCACCTTGGTCACCTCATTCTGCTGTCCATTTCTGCCTCCCCCGTTTGATGTAATTGGATGAAGCTGTCCATTAGAAGATGATGAGTTGGAAGAGATAAAGGATCCTGACTTGGCTTTTGTCCTTAGATCACAACCAAACCGCGCAAAATGAAAAATAGAGGCCAATAGTGTGGGTGTGATGCTTGTGGAGAGAGGGATCCAGCTAAAAAGGTGAGCCAAACACTCCAACACCAGACAGCAGAGCTGGTGACTGTCATTGTCCAGTGCTGCCATGGGCTGGCACAGCAGCTTTGAGTATTGACTTCCCTGAAACAAATTTCCAAGCAATTCCACTAGAAGAAAAAAAAAGACGACAACATATGAAAAAAAAAAATTCCCTCCTTCTGCTTAATATTAAAATTAATAGTAATTTTTTTTTTTACTTAATAGTAAAATGCTACTAGACATTTCACATACCACTTTCCCCTGAGGTTGGTGATGGAGGTGGGGTTGATGCAATAATGCTGTGCTTGTCCCAGTAGGTCTCAAGGATTCCTGCATATAACAGCAAGAGAAGTTATTGCACAAGCTCCAAACTTAAAATGAATTTAACATCAAGAATTACAGATCATTACCTGTCAACAACCCAAGTACCGTCGGGACCTGTTCCATCAAAAGTTTTCGCAACTCCTCTTTTCGAGCGACACTCAGGTCCTCTCGGGGACAAGCAAGCTCCTCTGAAGTGGTTTTTAACATCACTAACCCTAAAGAAGCCAAGGCTGGGGACTGAATCAGCTGCAGGTCACAAAAGATAAACAGACAAAAAGAAGTGGATTTAGTTTTGTTGATGTGCAATTCAAAAGGTACACATAAAAACTAAAACTGCTACTCATTTTCTCTTAAACATATAAGTAGGTCTTACCTGGAGGGTATTTGTGAAGAAGTCATGGTAGAACATTGGCCAATCCTGGCGACCAATGTCCACTATCACTTTACAGAGTTTATTTCGGATAAAATAAGGGACAGATTTGTGCTGAGCGAGCAAAAGTTTGGGTAGACAGCTGCGAATCTCCATCTTGTCTTGAGAGGCGACACCAATCCACATCCTGTTCACCAAGTTCTGAAAGTAAAAAAAAACCCAATTACCCAATCAAAGAGTGTGACATAATGCTTAACTCATAGTACATAGTTAGGTACTCTCTCTTAAAAAAGACTTACTTCAAATACTGTGAGGCTGTACATCATGACGTACTCGTTCTGTGTATTCGAGAGAAAGAATAAGCAGTGGCGCCATGCTCCTGTCTGCTGTGCAAAGTTATTCAGCAGCTCCTCTGTAGAAAAAGGAAGGAGGCACGATGTGAGACACAGGAAGTATTTAGAGTGCTGTTACTTGTTAAAGAAATGATTTCACATATGTAAATTTAAAAAACTGGCGCAGTAGAAATTATATTCATTCTATTATTAGCAAATGTATTAAAATGAAGAGTGTGTGTTACATATTACAATATATCAACATAAAAAGAACTAAAACATATATTATAAAAAATCTCACCTATTTCTCTCTTGCGTTCATTGGTTGTACAACTGTGAAAGAACTCTGTCATGAGGTTCTCAAGTGCACGCAGCGATGCTTCCTCTGACGCCTTGAGGATAAAGCAAAGTGGAGTTAAAATGTCATATGTCATATTTAGTATTCTTAACTGCAATCTCAACACAACAACACAGGACTTGATAGGGATTTGTCTCAATAATTTAAAAAATACAATCAAAAATCATAGAAATATTGATGTAATAATGCATTTTGAAGGTGAGGGAGGTTGACTGGCAAAACGTAGATGGACAAGTGAGATTTTAAAGACCGACAGGCGGGTCTGAATTCCTCAAATAAGCCACAACTTGCCGAGGCCTCACACTCAGAGCAAATATTCTGTTTTGCAGAATGGGCGTCGTGCACATGGATTAATGTGAACATCCCATCAAATACCTGGCATCCCAAAATCCGTTATATAGTTTTATCTGTCTACAGCAGTTAAAGACATCACTGTATTCAGTCAAACGCAAGCAAAACTGTAAAAAATGTACAAAATAACATTAAGTGTAACAACAGAGACTACCTTCCTGTTTGAGATCAAAGCCTTCTTGTGGCACTTCTGGCATTAGCAATCAGGAAATAAAGTCATTGCACATTACGAAATTAACAATACATTACCATGTTTCACTGGTATTTTCTTCAATCTCCTCAGTCTTCAATTAATCCCAGAACAAGCCTGCGTGGGATATTTGTCCAGGCAACTCTGTTCTTAGCGTTAGCTGTGATGTTGGTGGCTAACACAACTACGCAGAGGTATCATCCTGACTGCTCTGCTCGGTTAGCTTGGTAACCCTCGGTAACACCAAATTATTTTTGTATGGTATTGTTATGTTTAACAAAAATAGCGTTAAAGAACAATAATTTTCCGCACTCCTACACCGTACTTTTACATTGGCTAATACTAACCACAAATCTAACATTTAGTCAGGTATGTTGAACTGTTAGCTGCATTGTCATGAATTCTATTTAAGTTAAACTTACAAATTTTAATACTGGCTGCAGCCGGAAAAGTGCACAATATTAATTAGCTTTCTATCTCGAAGTGTGCCAGTGGTTTGAAGCCAATTTACCAAATTGTTGCTACGATTGCTAACTACACTGCTAGCGTTTCTCTACAGATAGGCATCATTTTCTTTCGCTAGTTAAGGCTAGCTGTCAGGCGTAGACATGCTTCGGACTTTTGCTCACGACCACCACCTTTACCGTTTTTCTGTTCCTATAATCCGGGCGAAAATGCACAACTATGTTATACAGCTACCATTTTGTGAAATAACGCTATTTTTTCCTGTACGAGTTTCTTCCTGTTATTCCTCTTTTCAGTGCATAGGGCGGCTCTAATATTTCACCCTAGCTAATGTTAGCTTGCGGGTTTACAGCAGGGTTTGCTTCGCAACTTCCTCTTTCGCTGCAGAAATCTGCCAACCCAGTCATTATTAGTGAAGGTAGAAACAACAGCACAAGCACAATATCCGGTCACGTCTACCATAATAAAGACCACAGAAAAAGCACACAGTCACGTGAAGGGCCAAAAGACCTGACAAAAATGAAATTACACGATTATGGGAAGATTAAAAAAAAAACTGCATTACATTTTACTAATGACAACAGAATGGCATAACAAATTATTTGCCTTTAACAGAAAATTTGACAGTTAATATGGCCCCTATTTGACTGTGTGGTCCTTCATAAATAAGTCTTTATTTATAATATAGCCTACCTGTATTTTTACATCAAGAATTCAAACTCAAACCATAAACAACCTATTCAAATAAAATAAAAGTACTAAAAGCACACAAAGATACAAAAAACACATTTATTTGGAACTAAATAAAAACAAAACATAAAATAAATGCATACAACAAAAACACACATGCAAAATTATAAATCAGCTAGCCAACCTCTTTAATGCTTTGTTTAAGATTTTAAACTCACCAAGACTAACCAAAACAATGTAACAATGGATGCATTCACAAAAATTACAAAATTTTAGCACTACAATAAAAAAACGTTTTAAGGCACTGTAAAAAATATATACTAAAATACATTAATTCTCACTGCACCAGAAGGGTTCCAATGGGAACATATATTTATTTAAAAAGCAATTCATTGTAATTAAATAATTAAATAAATAGATTAGTCTAGATGTAGATCCTCCACTGTTGTGGATGGCTTCAACACGTGGTGTTTTCTGAACATGGATAGGATCAGATCTTAATCTCAATGTCCACTGGGGAACTGAGGTACTTAGGTCTCAGTGGCTGAATCATCAGGCTCAAAGAACAGTTTAGGAAATGTAGAGAAGTCAAGAACGCCCACATTAACTTTGTCTGCTTAAATATTGTATAAAGCTCTTCATCCTGAACTGTGTGGTTCATCTTATTGTCTCATATTACATTCATACCATGTTTTTGTATCATACATATTGCACATGCTATCACAGCAGCATTTGATGATGAAGACTTCTATGTTGAATTATCTTCCTTGGTTAATTTATGTACATTGTCATCTTCTGCTGCTTTTGTTCTTAAAACATGCCTTTGTGCGTTGATACTATATGCCCAGGCTCTGTCCACACCAAGCCCTTCTGTTCTGCAGGGAGTCCAGTCCTGGAATGGAAAGCGACCTGCTATAACCAACGCATCATCAGGAAGCTCAGCCAACAGCTTCTTTTGCAGCAAAGAAAGCTAGACAAACAAAATGATAAAAAAAAAAAATGAATTCTCAATCTTATGATTCTAAATAAATGTTTTGGTTTGCAATTGACCAGTTAGAAAATTTATTGTGAGTAACTGGTTGAATATGCAATGACAATACCAACCACGCTAGGGGCCAAAAACACTGTGACATTTCTGCATTCTGAAAGATCCACCTGAAACAAAGAAGGATATATAATCTGTAAATACTAAACCACAGTAATCATAATTAAAGCAAAGGGACACCGACAATATTTGAGGTAGGCGTTTTCATATATTTTAGCCAGCTTTGTGTTGTGTATTTACAATATATGGTTGCTAATTACGAAGGTGCTACAGGTACAACAATGTCATACCTTCCAAAGATCTTCTCGTCTGTATGACACTTTTTCTTGATGACCTGCTCTCCATGCGTTAAAGCGAGACAAATAAACAAGCCAGGGATTGAGCTCATATCCAACAGCAGGAGTGAAACCCTGTCGATAGCCTTCCAACACCTTAAAAGTAAAAAAGAAATGTTTTAACCCAGCAGTGATCTTTAATACTCACTAAAGTGACCCCATTTCATTTCTTAAACTTACAATGCGGCCATCCCCAGATCCTAAATCTACAATGCTGCCTTTTCGACCCTTGAGCAATGCCATTACATTACGCACTTGAGATTTACTGGCAGGTAAATAGGGAACCTGAAAGATATTCCATACAAAACATTTGAGAAATAAAGTTTCTTCATAATATATGAATCATAAAAAGATATCTCACAATAAACCATACTTGTAATTTTAAAGGGACTCTTCGAAAGCCAGGCTGAAGAATTCCCACCCACATAGCGTAGACAGCAAGACCAGTGCCAGCAGCTATCTGAGCAACATCTGAAGCTGTAAGTGATCTGGTCTTGAGCTCGGCAAAGGCCTCTGTTGAACAGTCATCATCCATTTCTGTAACAAATCAACAATACACATAAATACAATACAAAGATTTACATTGAAATTGAGGCAGTATATAAACAAACAATCTATAATCGGAATACCCCAGAAAAGGTAGATCAAAAGGTCTTTTAAAATATTTGTCTATTACTAGTAATTACAAAGGTAATACACTGGTTGAGGTCACCTACGTTACGTCGCGTAAACAGTCACACTAAAATACACACACGACACATAGGTTACAGTTGAATAACTATTATCATATGAGTTCAAAGTTATGCCTGTATTGTAGCCATTAATTAAAATAACAATAAAAAACGACCTGCAAAGATTCGGGGGACACGTCGCCTTGTCGGACTGGTCCGATTGTAAAAAGTTCCGTGCTTCCGTGAGACATTGGTTCCGGGTTTGCAATGCCACCCAGTACAGTGTCTAAAGTATAAATTCTCGAAAAATATTCACATAATGTCAAAAAATATGATTTATTATTTCATGCAGGACATATTTTTTTTAAAAATGTATTGGCATACTGTCAATTTCCAGAAACAAATGATTTTTTTATTTTATTTGAACTAACAACATTAGTCTTAGTCACTTGCATCATCACTTATAATTCCATGCAGGTTGGCCCAGTCTGTTCTTCTCTGGCTTTTGTGTGACTTTTGCTGATCGCTGTCAGAACCAGAATCTAGTGTACGCTGATATGTAGTGGAAGATGGTGGCTCTTTTTGTTCGTGCCAGGCCAAGGTGGCTCTGCGCTTTGGTCGACCTGGGGAAAAGAAACACCAGTTATTATAATAATCACATACAGTATGGACAAAACAAGCTCTAATATGACAAACCTTACCATGTGATGTTATTATGTTGCTTGTGTCAAGCTCAGCTAGTTCTCGAGCTTCCTCTCTTTGCATTTTGATTTTTTTGCACTTTTCTATTGTAGGGGGACCTAGGGAAAATAATAAATCAATGTTATGCAAAGCTATTAAACCATGGTATTATCCATACCAAATCATGTTATTTTAAAGATTTTAATTTATAGAGAAAACAAAATTATTGTTTTGTTGTATCTGCATTGATACTGACCCTCAACTCCAAGATCTTCGAGTTCTTTCTTCAATCTCTCCACTTTGGAACGAATAGTATGGCAGCCCTCAAGCAGCTTCTTGTATTGCCGCTTAGCTCCACAGAGGGCAATGTAACGTTTGAGCCTCACAATTGATTTGTTTTCCTCCTGAAGATACAATACTGATCAGACTTTTTATAAATACAGACTTCACTTTGTGCCACAACAAACCCTGTCTGATAAGACTCAAGTGCTTAAGGTATATTCTAATTTTGACTGTTTCACCTTTTCACTTTTTGTGGTCTTTTCTTTTTTCTCCACTCTTTTTTTAGTCACTTTATCCTTTTCTTTCTTTTCTCTGTTATCTTCCGTTTCATCTTCTAAAGAGGGGAGTGATGAGGAATCAGAGTCTGGTTCTTGGTCATTCTTTCTCACGGATATATTTTCTAGGATATCACAAAAAAGAATCATACATAACATAATCAAGTTAAAAGCCAGTGTCCTGATTTGATGTAGAAATTATTTTCCATAGAAACCCTTTTTGATACTGGTGATGCATACCTTTTTCGCTGTCGTCTGAAGACTTATCATCATCTTTGCCAATCTTTTCTGGATGGTCTGAATCTTCTTCACTTTCACTTTGTGGAGTCTCTTTAGATTTTTTGTCATTTTCTCCTTCACTCATTTCCTCGTTTTCAGAATCATCACTGCTCATTTGTTTCTCTTCACTGGTCCCATTACTCTGATTTGGTTTCTTCGCATTCCCTGAATCAGATTTATTTTTCTCTTCATTTTCAGAATCATCACTGCTCATTTGTTCCTCTTTACTGGTCCCATTACTCTGATTTGGTTTCTTTGCATTCCCTGAATCAGATTTATTTTTCTCTTCAGAGTCATCACTGCATACTTGCGTTTTACTTCCAGTATTTGCTTTTTTCTTTGCAACTTTCTTTTGATTACTATCACTGCTCCCTTGTTGCTTACTTGTTTTATTCGTCCGTGGCTTTGTTTTGTTAATTTTTTTTGTCTGACGGTTTTTTTGTTCGTCTTCATCCGAGTCATCACTGCTCACTTGACTTTTTTTGGTCAATCCATTAGTCTTTTCTGTTGTGTTATCAGATTTCTTCTTTGAATTATTGGCCCTGTTTTTATCCGAGTCATCACTGCTTCCGTGCTCTTCACTTAGAGTTGCTTCTTTCTTTGTGGGTCCAGCTTTAACTTCAGTGTGTTCGTCATCTTCAGACTCATCGCTGCCAACTTTGTTTTTTTTCTTTTGCTTGTGTTTTACTGAATCTTTCTTTGTCTTTCCAGATTCATATTTCTTGTCCTTGGATTCTAGTAAAAACACAAACATTACAGCGATTCAACCAAATACATGACAAATACATAACATACACAACATAATACATACAAGCACAGAAGTATAACATACCAGGTGAAGATCTTGACTGATGACGGGATTTTTTAGCTCTGGATTCATCTTCGGATTCACTCTCATTTTCTTCACCATCACTGACATTTTCTCTTTTCCTTTTATTGGAGGATGTCTTGGTCTCAAACTCTTTTTCATTGTTGTCTTTGTCCTATCAGTAAAAAACATACAAATAAAAAATAAATATATCAATGACAGTAGCACTAATTTATTATGTTAAATAGTAGATTTCCACATACCTGCATTTTGACTAGCTCCGTTTTAACCACCTCCTTTAACAAATGTTTAGCCTGAGAACTTAAGCAGTCACTACCAACGTATGCCAAATAACGCTGCTTTAAAACTCCTAAGGTCAGTGTACTGGAAAAAGACAGAAAAATAAGAAACACTGTTGTATACCCAACCATTTAGCTAGAACTTCCATGTTGTTAATTGAGCAACTGGGTGCACTGTTTGACAGGACACAGTGCACATTGCGGGTAATCAAAGTGGATAATGCCGACCTCTTAATATACAAAGCTTTCTTACATTTAATTTTGTAAAAAGTAGTTTCTTTATATCATACCTGAGGTCTGGCTCGTCGCGGAGCACAGCGCACACAAATTGACGTATGGTTTCTGACTCTTCTTCGGTCACCGTCATTTTTGTAGCTGATTGTTTTTGGCGCCTACTTTCCGGTACGTCGTACGCAGGAAGTGACGCTACTCACAAGCCACGCCCACAAGATCTTTACACTCAACTGTTTCTGCAGGCAAGTTCAATACCTCACTTTGATTTAAGGAATAAAGACACGTAAATTCTGGATCTGTCAAATAATTTATTCATCAATTTCACATGACTATAACAGGATGTAAGTGATATTAGTGCAATATTTCAAGGTGTTACAAAGTGACTTTATGAAGGGTGCCAGAGAGACATATTCCTCTTGTACAGTGTATTTTTCAGTTGTCAAACTCAAATACAGGACACCAGTAAAAACTACCTGAGGGAAGAAGGAATAGCAAATAAAATATTTTTTCTTTACCATCACAGTATATCCAATTTTTGTGAAACCTTTCAGTGGTTTGGTATAAGACACGAAGGCAATGGGAAAAGTCATGGCTCAGAATAAAAACACAAAACAGACACATTTACAATAACAAATTAAAATTGAGTGCATCTTTCACATGTTAACACAAACATTGCATAAAGTAGAAAAGTTAAATATCAAACAATAAATTAGGGATATAAATTAATTGAATAATAAAAACATCTTGAAGCAATAACTGTAATTTAAATTAAAGCTGCTCAACAATCACATTTGAGGCTGTTTATTCCAGTGTTAAGCTAAACTAAAAGCCTTCCTCTGCTCATTAGGCAGGCAGCATGTTAGTCCAACTTAAAAAGAAGGCCACAAATGTTTCACAACCTGATCAAGTCGAACCAGAAGGCTTCCAGTGCAAGTTATTAACACATCATAAATTGGCTGCCTTGTCTGTGGGCTCTTCGGAAGCCTTTAAAAAGCAATATTCAAGCTGTATGTTCCAAGACATTTACATTTACGTTCCTACTCAAATATTGTACACATCATTTCACGTAAACAAGCCTTTTTAATACAAACAACTAAAAAGTCATCAATCTCCGAATGTGGACAGGGAAAAACTAAAGACATCAAATTAAATATCTACATACATTGCTATTGCTATGATTAGGGACCTCTCCTTCATTCTGCGAGCATTCAACACAAACATGCATGCTTAACATACATATACTTCACATTAGTCCTTGTACACAGTTTGCTGACCGTGCCCTCTTTCGTCGTGCATTATATGCCTCCTTACATGAATGCGCCTGACTCTCCTATCTCCCCCCACAGCACCCTCTTCCTCGGACTGGCCAGCTCCCACTGATGATCCCGAGCCCCTTGAATCCAAAAGATGTACACCTCCTGAACCTCTGTTGTTCTCATAAATGAGGATGTTGAGCGTTTCTTCAAAGATCCGAGCCTCAGGAAACTCAACCTGAAAGATAATGATGTTTGAATAGTTTGCATTGACAAACTGATGTATTAATCACAACTTATTTACCTTGGTCTGCTTCTTCTCTGTGGCATAGACAATGGAGGTGCAGCAGACCTCAGCGATCTTGCGACCTTCGCCATAGAAAGACCAGCAGCAAATCTCATCCCCAAGTACATCTTTCACAAACAGGACGCGACCGTTGAATCGTAAGACCAGTTTGTCAAACAGTTCAATGTTCTTCAGCAAGTTGTCATCGGAGTTACTACAAAATCAGAGACAAATATCGCTGTGGCATGTCAAATGGATTTTTTATGTATGTGTTTAAACTAAGACACGGGCTGACAGAAAGGTTACCTGGTATAAGAGTATTTATTATTTCCCCTGTTGTTCTGCAGCTTTACAACTGGCTGCAAACATAAATGGTAAATGGTAAATGGCATGCATTTATATAGCACTTTTCATGCCTACTGAGCCACTGCTCCCCAACATAAGAAAATGATGACTGATTATAATGTTTTGTTTCAATATTTAGATCCTGTTTACATGACTTCTCAGTAAGATATTTACACACTACTGACAACATGTAAACTGTCACCTACCTTTCTACAAGTGGCAATCATCCTCTGTTCTTCCTTGGCTGAGGTGATCATTGGGATGCGACACACTGTTTCTAAGACATCCTTTTGTTTCTGAAAAAAGACGGAAAATCATTTGCATCTAAGTAAGTTATACTGGTAACCAAGAAAGATACTCACAAAAGTTTTAACAATTACCTGCATAGCACTGAGGCAATGCTGGACAAGTCCCTGAACTCTATAGTATTGACCCTCTTTTAAAATCTCATCCAGTTCTCTGTGGTCGTCTGGAAGAGGCACTGAGCCATCTCTGAGAAAGTTCAACACTATCCCAAAATGTCGGCCACACCTATCTAAAACCACCCAACCTGTAAGAGCAAAAAATACCATAATTAAAAGTTGTTAAAGACAACTAACTGATTGCTTTTATTTTAAGAAAACTTGATTAATAAACACTGTGACGGTAGAACGACAGCAAAAACACCTTGCATTTAACTAAAATTGTTGCTCTAAGCAGACACTTACCTTCAGAGTCTATAGTTACATCTGTTTCCCCATTACATATGCTCCTCAACAGACTGTCCTCCTTGCTCAAAGTCTGGACGGTTGTGTAATGCAGAGAGCCACCCACATTTAATTTGACATATTTGCTCCCCAGAAGACCCTGATTTCTGATTGTGTTTTGGCAGACAGACTGACTAGTGTCGGCAGCATCACTGCCAACTGAAGCCTCAGCAGACATGGGGCTGAAGAGTCACCTTCTGACTGCACACAAAGAACAGACAAAGAAACATGTCTTATGAGAAGAAATCAGGAGGAGTATAGTACTATTGTTCCACAGTGTAATAGCACACCATAATAAATATAACTGTCACACATTTAGCTAGGGTTAGAAAAATATACGATACATTGTGTAAACTGCACGTTGCTCCATTCAGAAGTAATTACAGTTGACTGTGACTAAGTGTTTTGAGACTTTACGCTCTTTGAATCCTGATGTTAGCATATTATTTAGCTAGTCGACCAAAATACATATGTCTTAACACCTGGCAAAAACAAAAAAAAACTTCACTCACCAGACAGAACATCCAAGAGAACAGAGTGTTCCGGGTTAAAACGAAAATCCTGACTTTAACAATGTATTTAGTTTAACAAGAGCATTACGGTTTGACAGCTCATTTTATCAACAAACAGTTAGCTAAATCAAAGCAGCTAACAGTGGCTCTTTAAGGTGTACAATAACCTGATGTACCGTGTCGCTTCTTTAAGGTGAACAAAAACAACCAATCAAAAATATACAATGCTTAAATACAAAAATAAACCACAATGTTGAGACATGCAGATGTTTTTGTGCTGCAAAGACAACAACAAGCTAGGCTAAATAGGGCACTGATCGTTCTTTCGCCTTCTTCTTCTGCGATAAAACCCAATAACAAAAAATAAGTAGTGCCATCTGGTGGATACTCTGTAACACACAGTGTGCGTGTCATGCAAGTAAAAAGGAACCGGTAAGTTATGTAGAGGTAAATACCAAATTACAGTGTAAACATAAAAGCATATTGGCAGTGCTTTGACCTATCTGTTACAGTAAACAGCAAGCAAAATCGGGCTAGCAGCAGTAATTGTAAAACGGAGGATTTTTTCCTAAAGGGAATGTTTGTAATTGTTCAGGCACAAAATTTCGAAATACATTGCTTCAAAATAGTATTTCACCCACCAGGGAGCAAGTTTACAGATCTGAGGAGAAGTCCCAGTGGAGCTGCAGCAAATCAGATGTAAACAATGACACATGGGACTCAATATTTTTACACCATTCAACAATGACTTTATTTCCAGTTCAGCAATAAGTTACTGCCTTCAAAAGTGAGTATTGTATATGAAGCAAAAAATGCTACTGGTAAAAAGAGAAGTCTACAAAGCAACCGTCTCCAAGATCCGTAATTTAATGCAGTGAATGAGACTAAATCCACTGTCCGAACAATCAGTTGTAAATAAATACACAATCAGTTGTAAATAAATGCACTACAGCAAGCAGCCAAGTTTGTAGTTTTTCTTCAACATAGCGCATACAACATCAAATCTGATAACAATGAAATCTGTCAATAACTCTAATTATAATGGTGAAATTGAGTAGAAGCAATATAATTTACAATCAGTGCATGCTATAAGCATAATGACATTCATGACCTCACCTTTTCTTATTTGTCATGTGATGATGCGCTCCCAAAATGGCAAAGAATAAAAGAAACACAGCTGTTGTAAACACTATTTCAGCAACAAATGAAACACTTATAGACATAAACATATTACACAATATATTTTGGCACTGAATTTTCATTATACTGATAATGAAAATATATAACCTCCCTCCACCAAGTAGAAGCGTATATATGAGGCTTATATATATATATGTATATATATGAATGTGTGTGTGTGTATGTAAGCAAGTATATATATCAACCTCAATCAATATTAAGTCACATATTTACATTCAATTTGTGTGTGTGTGTGTGTTTTACACAGAGAGAAAAAGACAAAGTGAAGAATATTTTTCTAATAAAAAACATATTTTTTCCTAATTATTATATCATTGAAAATGTAGCTGAGCAAGATCCACTTAGAAATAAAGCATTCAATGGACGTGTGCACTTAATACATCAGAATATCCTTTCAAATAAAATATTGCCAAGTTCCTCTACATTTTGGCCTCATATTGTAATAAATAAATAAATGAATAAATAAATAAATAAATCCATACATTCATAAATAAATAAATATGCTGCTCTAATGCCTCACTCACTGGCCTTTTAGGTTGTCAATTCCATACCCATCATAAGGCACCAGTCCTGATGAACCAGAGAACAGGATCAATGATTTGGCAAACACATTATCAGTATAATAAATCAAAATAAAGCACTTTTACAATGTCATGAATTTTTTGATTTGATTGAAGTGGAGTTCAAATAACACTGAGGAGTGAGGCCTTGTAAGTGGTAATAAGGAATGGAATCTGTTTTTCATTGAAAATAAATCATATAATGTGTTCCTTTTTATTCTCACCAACACACATTCCTTTTTTTAAATGGATACTTCATATTCCCGTGTGTCCTGTGGTCAAAAGAACAAAACAAAACAGGAAAAATAATGTTAATGCTTACAAACACACATTGTTGTTGACCTGTCTATAAGCTATAGTATTTGCTCTATACTTACTCCTGCTTCATAAAGTGGGTTGTTGAAGTCAGACTCGACTGTAATGGGACTGTAGGAATGTGTGTGGGAGAGAGACTTCCAAAAGAGCGGCTTCCATTCTAATCTGCAGATGCTACAATGCACAAGATATACTTTATTCACATATTCACTGAGGTTTATTAGTGTAACAGGGAAAATCATTAAAGAAGCTATTTGATCTTAAAAATGATGCAAGGCACTTACTTTGTATAGTACATGTAGATTCCTCCAATCAACAGGATGACAAGGATGATTGGGAGAATTATTGCCAAAGCAATATTCTCACTGAGGATCTGATGGGATGGCTCAAATGACTGGGACACTGCAAATAGATAAAACAGTATTCAGACACTTTTTTAGCTTTTTCTTCTTTATTCAATAGCTCTGTGAAGCTCACTGAAATGTTATCTTAAAGGAAGAATTACATTAAAGACAGAAAAGACAAGACATTACTCACCTTCTAATTTGTGATCGTCCAAAAGTTCCTCATATGCCACTGTTAAAAGAAGAGAGTGATTAAGTATGCAGTGCCTCAGCTTTCAAGTCCTATATTGCTGAAGGTACAGTGATTTGCTGATCAACACCTTCTGAGTGTCATGTTTACAATTGTAGTTTTACCTTTGCAAAATGGTGGTGGGCTGTTCCACTGTGAGGGATGGCCAGGGACACAGGTGATGATGACCTCCCCGATAAGTTCATATCCCTCGTAGCAAAAGAAGCGCAGAGTCTCTCCTGCCTGGTAACTATGTTTGTACAGCGTCTGGTAACCGTTGTCAGGGACGCCAGGATTTGGACATGGGTCATATTTTACTGCACAGAACACAAACAAATAGTCATAAAATGTCCTACACATTATTTAACTGCATATGAATGTTCCATAGACCCTTATCCCATCTGGGTTCAGCATTTAGTAAAGACTGATGAAGATGATGAAATAATATATTGGTTTCAGATTTTTACCCTAAGAACACTCTCATTGAACAGTAAAACATTCTTTTTCTGTCAGTAAGAGTGATGTATTATCAAATGTTACCTATTGTTCAATACAATGGGGAGAGTTAATCATACAATACGAGTTAATATCACTTTTCTATATAAAAGACTTGAGTAGGTTCTTCCTAAATGGGACACTGGAAGACTAAGACAAGACATGTTAGTGAGTCAAAAGGCTTGAGAGAGTGAAGTTGAAAGCAGCACTCACAGACACATTTTGGGCTGCGGTCACTCCATTTGGGGGTTCCAGTGTCCCGACCGTGGCATGAAATTTGGCTTGGACCCTCCAGTTGATAACCTTGGTTACAGGAGAAACGAACCACTGTTCCGACTGCGAAGCCGGCTTCGGGGCGGACAGAGCGTGCCCCATTCACAATCTCTCCCGGATCAGGACACTGCTGAACTGTAGGGAGCAAAGAAATGACGAGTGAAGCCACAATAGTGTTACCTTGGAGTCTTACTTGACTTATTTGCTTGTTACCTTTAACACAGGTGGGTGGGCTACTGCTCCACGAGAGGTCCCACTGGCAGGTGATGATGTCAGAGCCACTAATGTCATATCCTGGCAGGCATGTATAAGTTAGCACACTGCCTCTCACAGGCGAAGGATGGGATGAACTCATCCAACCAAACTCAATTTGAGGAAGGGTAGGACAGGTGTCATTTGGCTCCACCTCTGCATCAACACAAAGTTCTTAATAGAAACCTACTGTCTTATTTAGCTTTAGATATAAATATCTTTAGTTGTGAACTTTACCCCTGTAATGGATGAGAAAACCTTGACTCAAGATGAAACTGGAATCATCTGGATCGCTCTGGAACTGAATAGTGACCTCTGACCCCCCAGACACCACCTGGAAGCGTTCTTTAGAGCCCAGGTACTGTCCGATCACATGGGACATCAGGTCACGTCCATCAAACACAGTCAGCACATCGGTGTGGCGGATGTTAAGGCTTTAAAGAAAGTTCAAAATAAAAATATTGATGTTACAGTCAATATTTACTCTCTCAACCATACTGTTAATACTTGTATTACTGTGAAATTGAACAACTCACATATGGACATCCAGTTCAATGCGTTTATCTTCGTTCCCATGGATCTGCCAGACACAGTCCAGACCCTTGGAGTAGCTCTGGGGCCAGTCAGGAGAGAGGATAGTACCAGAGGGCTCTGTCAGCTCCCCTCCACACAATGCTGACAATGAAAAAGATGGAGTTGTTCTGAATGATTTTTATGTATATAGAATGATTTTTCTTATACAGATGTACCACATATTTATTACAGTAGTTCATGTGTGCTTTGCTGCATGCACAAATGTCCTCCAATGACTATCTATCTGCCATTTTAAATCTTGGTTGCCATCATAGGCTTTGTATTTTTAGAAACTTTCTTACCCCGTCCACATTTTGTGCTAGCTGTTTAATTCCCCTAGAGCCATGATTTTCACAACACAGCAACAGATTAGCTTGTGACACAGCCAGGTTGACTTCAGAGAAGCTATTTATATCATGAACTCAAGACTGATATTTTCTGGGTGTTACCTTTGCAAACAGGTTCAGTGTCATTCCAGTGTGGGTTGCTGGGGTCCACACACTCTATGGTCCCTGACCCCTGCTCCATAACAAAGCCTGGAGAACAGGTGAAGCTAACTGTGGTACCCAGTTGATATGTGAGGTCACTGCTGCTGAAGTTCCCATGAGGCATGTAGGGCTCCCAGCAATGCTCATCATCAAAGGCTAAACAAGAAAACACAATAAGTCTGTGTCCCTAGTTTATAAATTGATTAAAAATATAGTCAGCATGTAAAAATAGATTTCACTGTGAGAAGATTCTAAAACTGTGAGCCACTGAATGTCATCCAACCCTTGAAATGTTTATTGCGTCGATAATTTTACTTACCAACGTAAAGCTATATTATCATTAGAAAGGCAGGAAGTGTTGGGTGTTTTATTATGTTCTGATTAAACTACTTTCGTGACAGTGAATAAGACTAAGTGAAAGGTGAGGATGCACCTTCATATCGCAGTGCCAGAAGCAGAGGGATGGATGAAGAATCAGCTGTGAGCTCCAGATAAAGAGCGGAGCTCTCACTCAGTAACCCACGCTCTGGGACATCATCTGCATCAGAGTCAAACAGCGACGGAGACAAGGAACTGTTACCACTTCGAACTATTAACCTAAGAGGACAGAAGCACAAAGACAAAAGCTTGACAAAAGTGCTCATCTCAAAAGTGTTCATATCAATACAGACACACCGGGGCACTGTTGAGAGTATCCTCACTGGCTGCATCAGTGTGCGGTATGGTGCCTGCACGGCCTCCAGCCCAAAGACTCCAGGATCATCAGTGTCCCACTCCCCTCCCCCATGAACATTTTCAACACCCGGTGCACCCGCAGAGCCATCAGCATTGCCGATGACCCCTAACATTCCCTCTTCAGTGTCCTGCCTTCAGGGAGAAGGTATCAGAGTCTCTGAGCCTGCTCTACGAGACTCTCCAACAGCTTTGTACACCAGGCTGTCAGGATGCTGAACTCTGTCCACTAGCCTCCTGCTCCTGGACTTTAATCCCCCTGCCATTTTGCAAACAAGGACTCATTACACTTTATTATGTGTTACTTTAACGACGTTTGCACTTTATTGCAACCATTTGCACTATGGCTACAATGGCTTCTGCTGACCAGGACAACTCAAATGCTGCTGTTTATGCACCTTTTACAACACTGTTATTCTGTTTAATGATGCCACGATTTTTTGCACTGCCATTGTTTGTACATTGGTCAATATCTTTTCTAGTAGTGTGCCTTTTTTTATATTTTATACTTCTTTTTTATTCAGTTTTAATTTTACTGCATGTCTAAAACACTATGGTGAGAGAGAAATGGCATTTGACTCCTCTGTATGTCAGTGCATATAGTGAAACAAAACAACTCGGAATCTTCAGTCTTTTGGAAGTATTTGGGGTTTTGGGGTGATGGTTTCTTGTAAAAAACAATAGCACCTTTTCAAATCTACACTTATTATACAGATGAAAAAGTAATTACATCTTTAGATGATTTACATAAAGATGTAAAATGAGTTTCAAAACCTAAATGATAGGAAGGAGCTTACCTGTCTTCATCTTCATCCAGTGCAATCCTCTCAAAGTGCAGGTGCAGTCTGTGTCCCTCTTTGGCTTCTATCAGCCAATGGCAGCTGAGGTTGTTTCCATTGGTGTGGTTGCTGACTGCAGGAGGCGGTGGAGATAGGATCCGGCCCACTGTCGCACCACGGATCCACCCTCCGCAAGACACAGCTAAGTAACAGTACCATAATTAATCTCCAGAATAATATGCACAAGTATGTGATGTTAATGGGACTTGACAGACCGACACACTGGGGTTCAGGGGTGCTCCAGTGCGGCTGAGTGGCATTGATGCATGTGGCCACCTCATGGCCTCGGACCTGGAAACCTGGGTCACAGTGGAAGTGAGCCTGACCTCCTGGGTGGATGTCTGTCACCGTCACTCCTCCACTGTCAGGAGAACGAGGGAATGGGCAGGACAGCAGAAATGCTATGGAGAAAGATCAGTCAGATTTGTTTCAAAATGTTAAGTACATTTTCCTATGATTTTCCCAGATTTTTGTGGTTAACTTCTATCACAACATTTTTTATCTGTAAATGTCTACATTAGTTAGTATTATCCCAAGTAAATATCACTCACATATAAAGTGGCTTTTATGTATTGCTTGTGTGTCGTAATAAAAAGTTGAATTATTTAAAATACTAAAAAAATGGGACAGCATGTAATACATGTTAATACATGCTAATGTAATGTACCTTGATAGTGAAGGCTGAACATGCCGTGGTTGTTTTGGCGTGGACTGCGATAGTGGATGTACACCTGATTGGTCGTACTGCGGATCACCTGACCCTCTCTCATCAGCGTTTTATTGGCTAAGAGCTCAGGTCCTGGACCTCCATAACCCATAATGGTCAGAGACTCCTCCTTAGACAGGTTTACCTTCTTTACCTAAAATAATATATACATATAATAATATATCATGTTCAAATTAAATCTGTCACTGTGCTTATCACAATTTAAGTGATTTATTATTAATAACACACAATACCTGGATTTCTACGCCATAACCGGAATACACTGTTATGCTGTATGTGCACTCTAGAGGGGAGAACGATGCAGGATCTGGTGACTCAACCACATCCTCCATAGCAGACAAGGTCGCATTGCATTGTACTGTGGACATATGAAAAAAAAATGACAAAAGAAATAACATAACCAGATACAGATCATATAGTTAGTAAAAAAAAAACCTTCTATACTGGAGGTCTTAGTTTGCTTTAAAAGGACTCATAGTTACTTACAGAGAACAGTTCTTGAGCACTGTGTAGTTCATTTACACAGACCTTTCTTGCTTTTTTAGCTTAATGAATTGCAAATATTGTGTCTGTTTAAAATATTATATATATAATTGAATTAGACTAAATTATTGGAGTTAAATCATAGAATTGAAAAAACTGATTTGACAAAGAGGCAACAGAGCAAGGAACTGCATTTGAAATATGTACTCAGCCAAGTGAGCAAAAATTATTCCCAATGGAAAATGTAATTTTGCAAATATTTACCAACAACAGTGCATATTGCATGTTGTGAAGACCTGCTGTGCAGTACCTGGTACATGCATGGTCGTGATGGTTGTTGTTGTGATCAGTGTGGTGGTGGTCTCCTCCTCTACAGGCACTGAGGACATGGTGCTTCTCAGTCCAGTCTGTCTGGCTGCAGAAGATAAGCTTGTGGTCAGCAGCCCAGGTGATATGGCCGTTGCCGTGGACTCACTCTGTTTGAGCCCAGGAACAGCCTGTGTAGGGTTGGTAGTTGTACCTGAAGGGTCCAAAGGCCCACGTTTATAATATGACATTTCCAAAAGCAATCACCTTTTTGTAGTTAAGCTGTATTAGCGAGGAAGTCAATGGCTGTGCACCTGCAGAGGCTTGTCCTAAGTACTCCTTACTTTGTAGGGCAGCGTGGAACAGGTCACCCATAGGATAGGAGTCTGGGCTGGATGTGGGCGGTGTATCGGGGTCAGGAGTCATAAAGCTCATACCTAAAACAGCCATGACTTACTTACTGTAATGCTTTTTTCAGGATTGAATTACATGGTAAGTGAATATACAGAACCACTTTGCAATGATGTGTAATTGTGTTGTCAAAACAAGAGCACATTTATTAGAGATATGACACCAAACACAGCACACAGTATAGTGTTACCTGAAACCAGGTGGATCATGGTGACAGACAGCATCACCACAAAGTGAGTGACCCCCATGGCTTTGGATAAAAACAAGGACCTGAGAAAGTTAAGAGACCACTGATTAAAAAACTTTGCATTATTATTATTTACTATAAAAAAGGATACCATCACATGGACAGGTAAACTGTAAGCAGTAGCTGGTCAAATATAAGCTTCTCTAGGAAGGAACACATAGCTACCTGAACTGTGACATGGAGCCTATTAAAACACTGTTTACATCACGAACCACTAAATTCACTGCGGTGTGATAATGAAAAGCTGAACTACTCAAAGTGGAAACGTGAATTTAGAGTCAGTAGACTGGAAAGAATATCGAAAGCCTGCGTTTTATGGGCCTACACATAGCACTCGATACAAGCTAACAATTTAATGCATTTCTCTGCATTTTCCACCTTAATGTGATGCCACAAAATACAAAATGCGCCAGAGTCAAAATCAGCAGAGCGCCATCTCTTCACACAGTTTCTTTCAAAACGTCAGTGTTTTAAAAAAGCGTGTGTGTGCTGTTTGAGGCGTTTCCTCGGTGAAGACAAGCGCCAGTAACAAAATGATGGGGATCTATGAGGCTGGCTCGCTTGCATATCCCCCGGCCCTCTTTGTGCAGCGGATGATATTTTAGCACCAGTCACCAATACACAAGCGAGATTGGGATGTTCTTACCTTGCTTTTCCAGGACGTTTTGTTTTTATGACCCGTACCCTGTTGCGTTAGGCCCCAAGAACACGGCGCACACGGGGTATGTGCTTTTAAGGTGCCCCTGTATTTGCTGCTTACCGTGTGCTTGACGCATTCAGCTATGATGTGAGGGCATTTGTATTGATGCTTCAGGTGCGCCCTAGCGGACACAGGCTGTACTGCAGCGGTAAGCTGCATTTATTCAGAGGCTGTGTGGGCGCTGGAGGAGCTGTCCACAAACCAACACAGTGCTACACTTTATTCAGGTAAAACATATGAGATGCTTCGCGCCTTGCTTGCATGTGCCACGCGTTTTGCATGGCCAACCAATAAATGTGGCGGTTTATGTGAAATCTTGTTGTTAGTGAAATGCGGATGTTGAACAAGAAGCAGAAGGGATGTAGAGGCTGCTGCAACATTAAATATCAGTCTGTCGATAAAGATGGCAGCAGCCACATTTGTTCCTGGTGTCGCCTATGGGTGTTGCCATTGGGCAGTATCTTCACTAAGCGTGTCATTGATACCAACACGAAACCAACCCGCTGGAATAAGCCTATTAGGAGTGACCCCTCCCACCCACTGACCCACACCCGAACACACTCGGGGACACATGCGCATGCAGATGTTTAGCTTTAAGTGCAACCTGTGCACCACGGTTGCAGTTTTTGCCTCTCTATTCAAATATCAGTCATTCAATATATTTACATGATACCCTGAAATAAATCTGATTATATCCAGCTCCCATGTGACGTTTGCTCAATCTGTCTCTAGTTGACCTACACGCAGCTGTTTGTTGTTCATACCATGCTGTTATGTAATGTTTTCTAATGTCTTAATCTTAATGACATTAAAACCCAATTCGGCAAAAACAAAATATGCTGCTGACATATTTCTGTCACCAACGTTTGGAAATAGACAAAACAGAACAGTAACAATGAATCCCAGTGTCATGACATAGAAGCAAAGAGTCCGTGCTGTCCTAATAGGCATGTCTCTGAAACCCAACAGATGACTGAATTTTTTTTTTTTTGTAAATATGCTTATTATTTAGCAATTTAAATGCACTAAATGTAATATTGTTCCATCAAAATATCACTGTGTTGTAGAAAGAATCAACACTAGACGACAAAAAGGAAAAGGGGTTATTTTTGAAGTATACTATAAAATATCGCGGGGTGAATGTTGATAAAATTTGAATATAATAAACAATATATAATCAGACTATACTATACCTGCAGTCATGTTTTAATATTGTTATAAATGTTTTTGTTTTAACATATCGCCAATTTTGGCTCTGTTTCAGTTTAACCAAGATGCACTGGACAATGAACACACTGCCCTTGCCTTTATACACTGAGCTGGGCGTCCATTCCTTGAGCGGACTCCTGTGGACTGTGGTGCTGCTGTTCCTGTGGCACTGTTACCGGATGGGCTCTGATTCGCCGCTGTCGGGCCATTCACACAGTGGAAAGCTCAAGTCAGGCTCCAGGCGCTCCATGAAGGCCCGTGGCGGGAGCTGTGCTGGAACAAAGTGTAGTGCCCGCTCCAAACTGTCAAGGAGTGATCAAATTACCCCCTTCATTTCCATGGAAACGGAAGAAGATGAGGAGAGGGGACAGGGCTATCTCACCCCAGTGCTGAGTCATGCCTTGTTCCCGGCCCAGGCGTCTGCAGAAGCCAAGAAACTGTACGCAGCGCTGCAAGAGTACGCCAAGCGCTACAGTTGGGTGGGCATGGGCCGCATTCATAAGGGCCTCAGAGAACAGGTGTCTTCATAAATTTATCATGATCATAGCATCTTTTTTTTGCCCCAGAGTAAACCAGTAACATGCCTGAAACGTGTGTAGTTAATGCTTCCAAACAAGAAACAGACTTACTTCAATTGTGAATAGTATTTGTGTTGTTTTTGTATTTCATCATTCTGTTTTGCATTAGGAGAGACTTGCCAATCATTCAGCGATACAGAAGCCTCATCTCTTCTACCTTCCAGATGTCCCGAGTGTCCCTTTTTTCCCACGTGACGCTCATCGACATGACATTGAAGTCTTAGAAGCCAACTACCCCGTAATCCTGGCCGAGTTCCAGGCCGTTTATCAGAGGGGCATAGACTCCAAATCAGGATGGACCTCAATTGGACCAAAGGTAGAAAAAAAACCTACAAGATCAAATTTGCTATGGTAGAAAATTGTATTACTAGTACTGTCTTTTTCTGTCTTTTTCAGGGCCAAACAGTGTTTCCATTGTACAGTGCAGGAGTCTGTGTGGCAGCGAACTGTCGCTCTTGTCCCTACACCTATCGGACAATTCAGACTTTACGGACATTTATAAGCAGCAACTCTCTGGGGTCTGCTGGATTTTGGCTTCTGGGACCCGGTGGCACTTTGGCGAGTTCATATGGACCCACCAACACTCGACTTCGTTGTCATCTGGGTGAGTAAAAGAACCTGACAGGCAATAATCTCGTTCTTTTTGGGTTAGGTTTAAGGTTCAATTTGACTTAGCCTATTTTGTAACATGATCCGTCTGCCAGTAATCCTCTCTGTTTTTGAAAACAGACAGAGCAGAAGTGTGTGCCCTTCTTATCTGCAGGCTGTACAAAATAGTTTGGAAGCTAAAAAAACAGCTGTGACCTTTGTAGGCCTCCAGACCCCGCCTGAGTGTGAGCTGGTGGTAGGAGGAGAGCCTCAGTGCTGGTCCGAGGGACACTGTCTTCTGGTTGATGACTCATTTCTGCACACTGTCTCACATAAGGGTCAGTACAGAACAACTTTAAAAAATTAACAATATGATTTAGGAATATACTGGGAATCTAAAGCCTTGACAGCCAGGTTTTGGCTTGACAGTTCACATTATTTATTTTTAAGTAGCTTTTGGTGTTCTTAGCTGCTTGCAAAAAGAAATAACTAAAATAAATAAGATCAAATTATAAAGAATACAATGTAAGACAAGGCAGTGAGGTCAGAATAAAAACAAAATATATTACGTGGCTGATTTTTCTTTTAGACATGAAACAGACCTGATTCTTAAATTTGGTTTATTGCATAGATACAGTTAAACTGTATTTTTATTTATCATCACTGTGCACTTAAAATCCTATCTAGTTTTAATTAATTCAAGAATCCTACCCAAATGTGGGCTGTTCAAACTATCAATAAAAGTTACTATTTGGGCTAATTTTGCTTCAAATGTTCAACTACATGTCAATCTCGTTTTAGTTTAAAAAATAATATAAACTTCACTGTTTTTCTTTATTCGAAGGCCCCCAAGAAGCTGGACCTCGTGTCATACTGAGTGTGGACCTGTGGCATCCCAATGTGGCCGCAGCAGAGAGACAAGCCTTGGACTTTATGTTCTGCCCTGAGCCCTAGTGGATTACAAATGCACAAAAGGCAAGGGACACCTCACATGTGTCTCTCTTGTCGTGGGTCATGAGACTCATCCTCATCACTGTGTGAATCAAAAGTACAAGCCATTAGCTTTAAAGTGGTGTGTGATTAAGAGCTACACCAGGAAGTGCCACATAAGCATGTAGCAGCACATTATGTAACACAAAACAATACAAAACAAACAAACTAAAACAATTTGGCTACAAAATGTGAAATCTATCTAACACCATAATATTTAAATGTAATGAATACTATTTGCATGCTGCATTTACTTATAAGGGTTGCATGTGCAAATATGCCTTTATAAAAAAAAGACCAATACACCAACAAACTGTGAGAATCATGTCAAAGAAATGTATTTTTATTTATCAGTTTGAAGACATATTTAGTTTACAAACATTTATTTTATATTTTATTTATGTATTTATATCATATATTTTTCTCTCATTCTTTTATATAATGTGAAGCAGTTAGAAGGTTGACATATGGAATAAACATGAATAAATCAACATGTTTTTTATTTGAATTTGTCTGAATATGAACTAAGGTAGGGATTATCTAATTAAACTTATTCTAGTCTAATATTCAGTTACTTTTTTAATGCATAGATTCATTCTGGTACTTTAATCCCACATAGCTCTTTTTTGGTACCATTTTTTCAGTCAGTGCACAGGAATTAGTGTGGTGACTTTGTCTTATCTGCCATCTGTTCAGATGAGGGTCCCATGATGAGGATTACAGAGAGTGAACTAATCCAGACCGGAGTAGAGACATAGATTATTTCTCAGAATGTTTATATTTCGTATGTATATTTTCCAGGATGTGCTGCAGTATTCACTCCATTCAAACACAGCTTGTGCTCTTTGTCTGCTTGGTTTTTGATCTATTTTGATTTTTGCAACCCAGATTTTAAAAAAAGTAAAAAACAGTGAAAGATGTCTTGCCTTTTGACGATAATAAGAATTGCCTCAACCATTGCCATCGTCACAATGTCTCATTTATCTTTCACGGGCCAAATAGCAATTTTCTCTTTAGACATGTTACTTTGTTATGCAGCTGGAATCAGTGAACCTAAGACATATAAATTCATTTAAATCAGTATTGGAAATGATATTCCTCCCTTTTTGCTATGCTTTATTCAGACTTCAGGGGAAAAAAATCTGATTTTTCAGTGAACCTTCACATTATTTGTGCTGAATAGAACAAAGCGATCTACAGAAGTGGTTCTCTACTGGTCTCATCTACTGATCTCTATCTCTATAAATCCATACATACTCAAATTATAATTTTCCACAATTTTTCATTTTTAAATTTTTTTTCTGACCATACATGCTGCAATCCTCCAAGAACATGCCTGCGACCCACTTTTGGGTCCCAACCCACTAGTTGAGAATGACTGCTCTATAGTATTGCTCATAAGTAAAGGCACAATAATAAGTACTGTATGCTGGAGCTAATTATAGTGCGTTAGTATTCAGCTTTTTAGAATGAAGTATTTTTACCAGCCCTAAAAATACCTTATTCTAAAAAGTGGTTCCTTTAAATGGTAAAGTAAATAATATATAATATCAATGTAAAATAATATTTACATTTTTATTTGTCTTATACAATCAAAGACATTTTCATCTTCATATTTATCAGAAATGTACCCAATAAGAAATAACTTAAAACAACATATCCTTGCAATAGAAAGCTAACAAATAATGCTATTATTCAAAATGTAAATGAATCCAAAGGAAGAACTGAATGATAAAAGTAGTGCATAAAATTAAATACAAAATCCATCCTTCCTTATTTTTGTGACATCATCTTGACAAACTCTGTAAAGAGAGGACCACAATCATGTTCCAACTTGTGTTTATGTTGATTTGTGTGACAGCACTGAGAGTGAAAAATAGTCCGTTTGAGTCTCACCTTCAAAGTCGACCGTTCCGTCTCCGTTGTTGTCAGCTTCTCTGACCACGGCCTCGATTTCTTTCCTGCTAGTCTGCTCTCCTAACAGCTTCACCATGGCATGTCTCAGCTCATCAGTGGTAATTGAACCGTCTCCGTCGATGTCAAACTGAAGTTGGAAAAAAAAAAAATTTTCACCATGTATTTTGTCTTCTATTTTGTCCACCATGTGTTTCCAAAGACCAAACATTTACTCACCTCTTTGAATGCATCTTTGAGTTCCTTTAAGCCAATCATTCCTGCCGTTTCAGCGATGAGCTTGGGGGTCATTAGTTCTACAAAATCTTCAAAGTCCACCCGCCCCCCCACTGTAATGAGATAATCATCACAGATGTAAAGCAAACATTCATAAAGCACACGATCAAAGCAGATATTTAAGGAATAAAGGCTGGAGATGGATGGAAAAGTCCAAAGTTTGGTAATAAAATTTGTACAACCTGTGTGACCTAGTGCATATGCAGCCTAGATCACTGACCCATGAGAGGAGCCACAAACCAAAACTTGTGACAAATAGAATAGAAATCTTTTAATGGAGAAAAGCACATTTATCACTCACAGTTGAATCAGTTCCTCAAAGGAAATATACAGTAGTTTGGTCATTTTCACTAAGCTCACTTGTTGATAAAAACTAGTGGGAATACAATACAGATTTGTTTTTTGACAATAAAAGACTGACTCACGGTTCATGTTGATGTTTTGGCTGAGCTCTATAAGCTCCATCTCTGTCGGCATGTAGCCCATGGTCCGCATTAAGTTCCCCAAGTCTTTACAACTGATGTACCCGTCCTTATCTTTATCAAACTCTACGAAGGCATCCCGTAATTCTAGAGAGCACAGAGGCAACACATTACAATGTCAGTCTCATGATAAATGGATTTTAAGCATAAAATTGGCAAAAAATGTATTTTACCATCAATTTCATCATTTGTAAGACTCCGGGTCTGCAAAGAAAGAACAATAAAGAAAAAAAATACATGTTGGTACATTGTAGGAGCACTGTTCATGGGATGCAGGGGAAATCCTAAACGTTACTTTTATTCCCACTGATTGTCAACTTTCTCTGCTCTGAACATGTTTGAAGAAATATCATTGATTAAAATCTCTGCCTAAAACAATTTACCGTGAATGAAATTACATTCGAATAAGCTTTAATATAACTTAAACTATACAAGCAGACACATACTTCAGGTTTTATAATGGAAGCAAAAAAAAAAAAAGAAAAAAAGTGACTTACTTGTCTCTTTGTCCCTCCTCTGAGAAATATGCACGGCTGTTTCAGACTCATGATCTCAGTTGTGACCTCACAGATTGGTAAAAGCTGACAATATCTCCTTTTCGTCTCTATATCATTTGGTTTTCCTTTTGGGGAATGTGTCCTCAGCTGCGATGTGAGTACACTAGAGAAGGATGAGGTCTCGTATGGATTATCTGCGCAGCTTTGGTTTAGAAAAGCAAGATAATGCTGGCGTACACACAGCGCAGGCTTAACACTGTGTATTGACTCAATTTCATATACAGAGCAGGCTATAGAATTAATACATTGACAAGAATGGATTTCATAGATTACATTTAAGACGAATCAATGACTTTCACCCAGACATGGAATGAAAAAAAAACATCAAGAAGATCTAATTTAAAGGTAATATATAAATAATTGAAAATGCAATGGAATGTGATTGTGATAATGTCTGTAATTTGAATTTATTGCATAATCTCTAGGGGTTTTGCATAAGAAGATATTCAAAATTCTACACGCAGCAATCAAATTTGATGTCATTTACCATTTCCTTGCATGAGACTGACATCACGAGCATGCAAACAATGCGATCACACTGAAACATACATTTGAAGAGGATGAGCGTCACGTGACAGGAGTGGGTTCACTGGGTTGGCATGAAAGAAATGAGTCTGATACAATCACTTCTAATACTCTTGGGTGGTGCATGCAGAACATCAGCACTTTTTGGAATCATTAAAGATAGAAATCGATGCTCTGGATGCTGTAGATCGGACCAATCAGCAATTATTGAAATCTTTCACATCTGGAGTCACATCTGCAAAAAACCATAACCCTTCACAAAGCTGACAGTTTCCATTTATCCTGAGTAAAAAAAAACAAAAAAAAAACATGTCTAACAGTAAGGCCTTACTTTTTATTGAAATAAAAAAATTGAACACTTTTTTGTTTGTTTGTGATATTTCAGTGAAGTACTACAGCGGTAAAAATACATAATAAGACACAGATGAAAGTCATATTAGCCCTCCATCATACGATCCTGATGCAAATGAAGAGTTTGCAGCTTTTTATTAGTTCCTGCTGCTGCTATTTTCGTCTGAAGCAGATGTTCTCACTACCACAGTCGTACTATGATGGACAAACTGTTCCTTCTGATGGCGCTCTCTCTGCCCTGTGAGTTCATTTATGCAGAAACATGCTGGTTTCATTTTGACTTTGTCTCACTTCTGATTATTTTTTCAGGTTTGAAAGGTCAGATCCTGGAGTCCATCCCTTCTTCTCCAGTGTTAAAAAACCCACTGTCTTTCCTGCAGAGGGTCTGCATTTACTTTTGGCAGCTATGGCATGCACTGGATTAGACAAGCTGAGGGGAAAGCACTGGAATGGCTGGGGCTTATTTACTACGATGGAAGTAAAGCATTCTATTCAAGCAGTGTACAAGGACGAATAGAAACACCAGAGATAACAACAAAAGCCTGGTGTTTCTGAACCTCCAGGGGGCAGTAGAAGATTTGAAACACTGTGCTAAATGATGTGGAAAAAATATTTGCAAAATTACTGGGGTGGGTAAGTGGTGAAGCAGCAGCTGAACATGTGGCTTTCACTTCCTCATTATTTTTGCCCTTTTAGTATCACATTTGTATAATAATATTCCCACTGATGGTTTTGTCAGGTGTGCGACATTTTGAATGCACCATTTTAAATATTAGCTCTTACTCACTCTCATATAATATAATAATATTATATAATATGACAGTTGTTTTAAATATAAAAAGGAAAACATTACAAAAATACTGTCAGAATAAAAAATAGACATTATCGTTCCCCAATGGGGCAGTTTTTTAGAGTGCAACTTTCACAGCTCACTGAAGAATGAAAATAGAACAAAACTGTTGGTCAGAGCCATGATCATCACTCTCTGATTAGTGCTGAAGTGGGGTCAGCAGTTCATCTGAAAATCCAGCTTATCAGGCTTTTAAATTGAATTGACACACAAATGAATGTTAACCTTCAGTGGTTGGGATTGTGTAGGAAATCCATGATCCACGACAATTCTTCACTAGTGCTCTGCAACCCCTCCTGCGCCTCATCAGATCAGTGGGAATGTCAGTTTTGTTGAGTTGTCTTCAATAAAACAATACTGTAATTATGTGAACGCATTGCTCCTGATGCCGGGTCTGGTCTCTTCACTCAGACAGAGACAGACCTAAGTTGTAATTGTTCTTTTTCAGATTCTACTTTCACAAATTGCAGGATTTTCTTCCCTTAAAAACACCTAACATTTTAAACTCTGATAGAGGCCAGCTAACCACTCATCTGGTGTATTTATTACTGTCCTATCTTTATGCAAATTGAGCTCAGATATATATAAAAAAAAACAGCAGAAGAGAAGTCACTCCATGCAAAGAACTTGATTCCAATCATGAAGTGTGTGGCTGTGCTGCTGCTGGCTGTTGGATGCAGTGAGTTTTACTGACCTCATACTCACTCACTCACTCACACATACGTTTCCAACTCACATTTTGTTTTGCTCACACTCACTTTTTATTCAACATTTTTCCTTCCACAGGTGTGAAGTGTGAGCAGTTGACACAACCAGCCTCTGTGACTGTGCAGCCAGGTCAGAGTCTGTCCATCTCCTGTCGTGTCTCTTATGATCTTAGTGACTATGCTACACACTGGATCAGACAGCCTGCTGGGAAAGGCCTGGAGTGGATTGGAGGACACTGTGATGGCTGCAGCGAAGCACTTAAAGATTCACTAAAGAACAAGTTCAGTATAAATGTAGACTCCTCCAGCAACACAGTGACTCTGAATGGAAAGAACATGCAGCCTCAAGACACTGCAGTGTACTTCTGTGCTAGAGACCCACAGTAACACAAAGCATCTCTAGAGCTGTACAAAAACACTACATGAAACACTGTGGCCACCATAGGGGGAGCTGTCTGATTGGGAATAAAATGACTTTCTTCAGGGTTAAGAGAAATGTAAATTATAGTTATTAGTTGTAGGATACAATTTAAAATACACACTGAAATTGATCATTTGGTCATTTGGATTTGGTCAACATTATAACAGATCAAGCTGACAGAACATTTGTCAAACATTATTCTAAATAAATGTATTTGTATATATCTGTATATTCTGATTGGTAGAGAAAAAACACTTTTGTAAAATGACAGGTTTGAAGGAGTTTATATAATAACTTAAGTACACAAATGAATTTCAGAACTGAGAACAAGAACAGAAAATAGACATGACACAAATTTGTCAGATAGTATTGTCCACTGAGCTAATAGTGGGAAAGATTTAAAACATAATCATTTATGTTTTGGATGTTTCACTCATCAGGACCTTTATCGATGAAGCTACTAAACAAGAAACAACAAATCCAGACACATAGTATTAAAACTGGGCTGTATCTTTATGCAAATTGTCCTCAGGCATAAAAGCTGCAGAAAAGAAGTCTCTCCATGAATACAACCATGAAGTGTGTGGCTGTGCTGCTGCTGGCTGTGGCATACAGTGAGTTTTACACACTGAACATCTCATTGCTCACTGTAGGATCACACTCACTCTTTATTTAACACATTTCCTCCACAGGTGTGAAGTGTGAGCAGTTGACACAACCAGCCTCTGTGACTGTGCAGCCAGGTCAGAGTCTGTCCATCTCCTGTCGTGTCTCTTATGATCTTAGTGACTATGCTACACACTGGATCAGACAGCCTGCTGGGAAAGGCCTGGAGTGGATTGGAGGACACTGTGATGGCTGCAGCGAAGCACTTAAAGATTCACTAAAGAACAAGTTCAGTATAAATGTAGACTCCTCCAGCAACACAGTGACTCTGAATGGAAAGAACATGCAGCCTCAAGACACTGCAGTGTACTTCTGTGCTAGAGACCCACAGTAACACAAAGCATCTCTAGAGCTGTACAAAAACACCGTGGCCACCAGAGGGGGAGCTCTCCATTTGGGAATAAAATGACTTTCTTCAGAGTTAAGAGAAATGTAAATTATAGTTATTAGCTGTAGGATACAATTTAAAATACACACTGAAATCGATCACTGTTTTGTTGTCATTCCAATTTCATTTTGTTTCTGGAAAAAATGGTCTAAAAGATCATACAATGAAAAAGTTGTAATAATCTAGTTATTTACCAATTTGATGGCATGTAGCCTGCTTTATGCTTTATGATGACAATTTGAACATCAAGTTATAGTATTACAACTGATCAAACTGACATACCATTTGTCAAACATTATTCTAAATAAATATATTTGTAGATATGTGTATATTCTGTTTGGTAACAATTTATAGAGAAAAGCCACTCTGTAACATATCAGATTTGAAAGAGTTTATATAATCACATACAGTAAGTACACTAATTCATTTCAGGAATTATATTTAAACATGAAGATCAAGAACAGAACATAGACATGACACAAATTTGTCAGATAGTATTGTCTATTGAGCTATTAGCGGGAAAGATTTAAAACATAATCATTTATGTTTTGGATGTTTCACTCATCAACCGAGGACCTTAATTGATGAAGCTACTAAACAAGAAACAGAAAATCCAGACACACAGTATTAAAACTGGGCTGTATCTTTATGCAAATCATCCTCAGGCATAAAAGCTGCAGAAGAGAAGTCTCTCCATGAATACAACCATGAAGTGTGTGGCTGTGCTGCTGCTGGCTGTGGCATACAGTGAGTTTTACACACTGAACATCTCATTGCTCACTGTAGGATCACACTCACTCTTTATTTAACACATTTCCTCCACAGGTGTGAAGTGTGAGCAGTTGACACAACCAGCCTCTGTGACTGTGCAGCCAGGTCAGAGTCTGTCCATCTCCTGTCGTGTCTCTTATGATCTTAGTGACTATGCTACACACTGGATCAGACAGCCTGCTGGGAAAGGCCTGGAGTGGATTGGAGGACACTGTGATGGCTGCAGCGAAGCACTTAAAGATTCACTAAAGAACAAGTTCAGTATAAATGTAGACTCCTCCAGCAACACAGTGACTCTGAGTGGACAGAACATGCAGCCTCAAGACACTGCAGTGTACTTCTGTGCTCGAGAACCACAGTCACACAAATCATCTCTAGAGCTGTACAAAAACACTCCAACTACACAAAACCACCAGAGGAGGAGCCCTCAGCCTGTTTGTGATATTACTATAATACAACACAATAGAAGCAGTTTTATGGTCTTGGGTAAAAATGACAAATATGCTATTTTCTCCTCATGTATTAAGGAAGGAGGCTACATTGGTAAAATGACGTTTAGAACATGTAATGCCTATAGTTAAAATGTTTGGGTTGTTATTCTATTGCTGATATACTTGTGCTTTGTAGCATTGAATTTTTGTGTATTTTATGCACAATTGCTTATGGCACATCTATGAAATTATTAAAATGACAACTCACAGCATAGGTTTTAAAAAAATCACAACAATCTATCATTACTTGCAATAAAACAATTGAAAATAAAAAAAATACATAATTTGTTCATCTGCTTTATAAACCTACAGATATAAAAACTGCAGAAGAGAAGTTACTCGAGTCACTGATGATCTTTAATCCATGAAGTGTGTGGCTGTGCTGCTGTTGCTGGCTGTTGGATACTGTAAACTTATTGACTGAATATAGTTCACAATCACTATTTATTCAATATGTTTACTTTTTTTATTCATTGAAATCTTCCACATCTGGAGACACATCTGCAAAACCATAACTCTTCACAAAGCGGACAGTTTATCTTTATCCTGAATTAACATGACCTATAATGGGGAATGAAATGTTTTTTAATTAACATGTGTGTTTCATGAATAAAAACTGAACTTCCTCACTTTTTATCAAAATTTAAAAAAAAAATCATCTCTAGATTTAATCAACTGTCACAACTAAAAGAACAACATTACAGACATTTATGTTACTGGTTTTGGGTTTGTTTAAATATGCAAATTGACCTCAGATATAAAGCTCCAGAAGAGAAGTGTCTCCACGAGAAGAGACTGAATCCAATCATGAAGAGTGTGACTGTGCTGCTGCTGCTGCTGGCTGTTGGACACAGTGAGTTTTACTGGATATAACTCACTGTTAAATGGGGCCACATTCACTCTTTATTCCTCCACAGGTGTGAAGTGTGAGCAGTTGACACAACCAGCCTCTGTGACTGTGCAGCCAGGTCAGAGTCTGTCCATCTCCTGTCGTGTCTCTTATTCTGTTAGTAGCTACAGCACACACTGGATCAGACAACCTGCTGGGAAAGGCCTGGAGTGGATTGGAGGACACCGTGCTGGATACAGCGAAGCACTCAAAGATTCACTAAAGAACAAGTTCAGTGTAAATGCAGACTCCTCCAGCAACACAGTGACTCTGAGTGGAAAGAACATGCAGCCTCAAGACACTGCAGTGTACTTCTGTGCAAGACGACCACAGTCACACAAATTATCTCTAGAGCTGTACAAAAACACTAACTAACCAACTACAGTACACAGCCACCAGAGTGGGAGCTCTTGCACCATGTAAACAATATTATATTCAACTCACGATCAATAAAAACACATATTCTTTAAAGTTTAAACTATAAGCAAAAACATAATAAATTTACACACACAAATAAATGCAGTTACAGTTGCATCATCCTCTGTTTAAGATCTACTCACCCATTTTGTTTTAAAACCAGGCCTGGCTCAACATGTGTATTGACACCTGAGAAAATGACTCAAAAAATACCAAAGTTAAGTCTAGACACCTGCAGAAATGATAACAGCTTCTTCGTTTTGTGCAGCAGCTTCCAAACAAGGCCTGAATCCAGGAATCAGAATTTATCCTCAACAACGTTCACCAGGAATAATATACTTTTAACAACAACAGTCTATTCCAGCTTCCCCTCATCACACAGAAATACCTGCCTAACCTCAGCTGAACACATGCAGTTTATGAACAGAGTGAAAAGATGAGTGAGTGTTATATTATTGTTGACACTAATTAGCAGAGAGTCACGTTTGTATCACGTACTGTACATGGTGTACGCGCTTGGATTAATTCCTTTTTTGACACAAGCCTCCTGAGGGCCGGACAGGAGTTGGTCAAGGACCTGATGTGGCCCCCAGGCCTTAAAATGCCCAGGTCTGCTCTACATGGACTTATGGTCATAAAAGAACTCAGCATTTTATAATTGATCACATTGACATTGCTGTATATTGCCATAGATTTCCAGGAAATGTTACAGCCATATGTAAGTTTTATCAGTACAGCTGAACACAAGATTACTTTGAATGGAAACCATCCAAATTCAGTTGTTTGTCAAATTTAATTCTCTTCTGGTGCTTTGTTAAGGATATATATAAAAATTACTTATTTACTAGTAACTTAATAGATTTGTGAAAACGACAATTTTCTGCTCTTCTTTGGATTTAAAACTGTCACAACTAAAAGAACACAATTACAAATGTTTGTTGTTGGTTTTGGGGTTGTTTAAATATGCAAATTGACCTCAGATATAAAGCTCCAGAAGAGAAGTGTCTCCATGAGAAGAGACTGAATCCAATCATGAAGTGTGTGACTGTGCTGCTGCTGCTGGCTGTTGGACACAGTGAGTTACATATATAGATATAACTCACTGTTAAATGGGGCCACACTCACTCTTTATTCCTCCACAGGTGTGAAGTGTGAGCAGTTGACACAACCAGCCTCTGTGACTGTGCAGCCAGGTCAGCGTCTGTCCATCTCCTGTCGTGTCTCTTATTCTGTTGGTGGCTACAACACACACTGGATCAGACAACCTGCTGGGAAAGGTCTGGAGTGGATTGGAAGTGATTATTCTATCAAAGATTCACTAAAGAATAAATTTAGTGCTACTGAAGACTCCTCCAGCAACACAGTGACTCTGAATGGACAGAACATGCAGCCTCAAGACACTGCAGTGTACTTCTGTGCTAGAGACCCACAGTCACACAAACATCTCTAGATCTGTACAAAAACACATCAGTGTGTGAAAAAATGAAGCCACCAGAGGGGGCGCTCTTACACCACTAACTCAATGCAAAAGACTAGAATCTACTTTTATCATAAAGACTGGAAAATTAAATACACAGTTTAAATGCTTTTGCTCTGTTCCTTGAACCACAGCAGATCAACACAATGTCCATCAAGTATTTTTATTAATAAACCTATTTGGAGCACATTGAATATTCTTTCTGTCTGTGTTGTGTCTGTGTTGTTTTATTAATATTAACCCTGCTTTAGACGAAATGAGCAGAAGTGTTGCCCTTCTCATTGATATGAAGTGACCCCAGATTGAAATTTGAAGGTTAAAGGCAGATGGTTTATTCTTTTGGAGACTGGAGCAGCTGGAGGTTCTTATTTGATGAGGATCTTGGTTCTAAAAAATGGATTGTTATCAGCTGATGCACTCAAGTTAATGTCATTATGCAACAAAATAAAGTAATCATTAAATTTTTTTTACTTACTTAGTAAGTTTCAGCGGTTGAGGCTGTAGGTAAAGAGAGCTCAAATATAAATGAGTGAATAGTGACATTATATGCAATAAGACAGAGATATCAAACTTGTTCAATGTAAAATGTGCTCAAAACAATCCTTTCTTTATAAATATTGGAGAGTAAAAGACAAAGTTTAAATGACTAAGAGTAACTAAATGACTCTATTCACTTTTGCCCATGAACAGAAAACACACAATCACACATTTTTGGTTTTATTTAAAATATGTTCTGTAAAATTTATACCAATATCTGTTATTTTATGACTGAAACTAAAAGTAATGAATAAGCAAAAATATTGTCAAATGAATAGGTTTCAAATAAATGCTTTTATTGTCCACCAGTCAGAATAATATCTATTATTTCAGCCAAACCTGGTAAATAGATATACTCTATTAAAAGGCCTTAAAGCAGGTGAGAGTTATTGACATCACTGACATCATTAACTGTACCAAAAACACACCCTATCAGAACAAGTCACACAAAACATACTGTAACACACTACAAATGTATTATCTTTTTATTATTAAAACAATAATTATTAAAACTAGATCCTCTTTTCTTAAAAAACTATTTGCATGTCACTTCCTGAAGATGAAGCCCTGATGTGGAGATGCAAATTCTCACTTTGTGCTGGATACTTGTGTGGGTCTCTTTGTGTGGACCCTCAGAGTTCACATCTGCAGTGTCAGGATGATGAATACACTTCATCTGTTGTTAGCTGCTCTCTGTCTGCTCTGTGAGTTGATCTGGTTTTCACTGAACAACAACTGTATTTTGAAACTCTTCTCCTGTTATTTAACCATTTATTTAACACATTTCCTCCACAGGTGTGAAGTGTGAGCAGTTGACACAACCAGCCTCTGTGACTGTGCAGCCAGGTCAGCGTCTGTCCATCTCCTGTCGTGTCTCTTATGCTCTTGGCTACTGGACACACTGGATCAGACAGCCTGCTGGAAAAGGCCTCGAGTGGATTGGACAAAAAAATACAGGAGGTTCCTATTATAAAGATTCACTGAAGAATAAGTTTAGTATTGATTTAGACACCTCCAGCAGCACAGTGACTCTGAATGGACAGAACATGCAGCCTCAAGACACTGCAGTGTACTTCTGTGCTCGAGAACCACAGTCACACAAATCATCTCTAGAGCTGTACAAAAACACATCAGTGTAAATTAAACAATAAAACCACCAGAGGGGGAGCCCTCACACCAAATAAATACCAAAGCATTATGATGTACAGGGGTTGGACAATGAAACTGAAACACCTGGTTTTAGACCACAATAATTTATTAGTATCATTTTGGGCCTCCCATTCAGCCAATACAACCTCAGTTCATCTTGTGAATGACAGATACAAGTCCTGCACAGTGACCAGAGGGATTTTTAGCCATTCCTCACAACAGTGGCCATCAGTGTAAATTACACTATAAAACCACCAGAGGGGGAGCTCTCACACCACCAACAATTTGACCTAAACCCTTGACAAGAGAAAGACACAGAATAATAAATACTGTATAAGTGTGACTCACATATTATTAATCCTTGTTGCTGATGCAGCCTGTTGTCAGCAACCTTCCTCTTTTATTTGCAGCTCTGCAGTGTCTTTCTAAATGAAAACTTGACCTCACCATGTGATTAACATTGTCACATATAGTAATTGTTTCAGCTGCATCTCCAGAGCCATTCAGCAGTGTAAATATAATCAGATAAGTCTTGAGACAAATCCTAGTCTTACCTTTCTTTATAAATATTCAAGCACAGAATCAGCGCCGTACACTACTTCATCTAATTACTTTTTTCCATGAACAGTTGACAAACCGTTGATTTCAAAGATTTTAATTTACAACTTGAGTCAAGTCAGCATTTTTATGACAATGTCTGGCCATAAGATATCAACATGTGATCAAAATAAAACACAAGAAAACACATTAATTACAGGCACAAAGTATTATCACTGAGCTGTATGTTTATGCAAATTGACCTCAGATATAAAGCTCCAGAAGAGAAGTGTCTCCATGAGAAGAGACTGAATCCAATCATGAAGTGTGTGACTGTGCTGCTGCTGCTGGCTGTTGGACACAGTGAGTTTTACTGGATATAACTCACTGTTAAATGGGGCCACACTCACTCTTTATTCCTCCACAGGTGTGAAGTGTGAGCAGTTGACACAACCAGCCTCTGTGACTGTGCAGCCAGGTCAGCGTCTGTCCATCTCCTGTCGTGTCTCTTATTCTGTTGGTAGCTACTGGACAGCTTGGATCAGACAACCTGCTGGGAAAGGCCTGGAGTGGATTGGAAGCAAATATACTGGAGGTTCTTACTACAAAGATGCACTGAAGAATAAGTTTAGTATAGATGTGGACTCCTCCAGCAACACAGTGACTCTGAATGGACAGAACATGCAGCCTCAAGACACTGCAGTGTACTTCTGTGCTCGAGAACCACAGTAACACAAAGCATCTCTAGAGCTGTACAAAAACACATAAGTGTGTGAAAAATGAAACCTCCAGAGGGCGAGCTCTTACACCATTACAATTTTAACTATACCCTTGACCAGAGACAGACACAGAATAATAACTGTATAAGTGTGACTCACATATTATTAATCTTTCTCACTAAATTACTAAAAAGGTTATAATGTTTGGGTTTTTATTATATCGCTGATAAAGTTTAAGTAGCATTGAACCTTTGTGTTTTTTATGCACAACTGCTAATGGCACATTTTATTAAATTAAATTTTATTAAAATGACAGCTCACAGCATAGGTATGAATAAACTGTCACAATAAAACAATTGAAAATAAAAATATATATCTAATTTGTTCATCTGTCTTATAAACATACAGATATAAAAACTGCAGAAGAGAAGTGAATCAAGTCACTGAGATGATCTTTAATCCATGAAGTGTGTGGCTGTGCTGCTGTTGCTGGCTGTTGGATACTGTAAACTTATTGACTGAATATAGTTCACAATCACTATTTATTCAACATGTTTTCTTTCTTTATTCATTGAAATCTTTCACATCTGGAGACACATCTACAAAACCCTACAAAACTCTTCACAAAGCGGACAGTTTCTCTTTATCCTGAGTTAACATGACCTATAATGGGGAATGAAATGTTTAATTTACAGAAAAAAAATGGAACTGCTTCACAAATAAAAATATGAAGAACTTTTTGTTTAATGTCCATAGTATTGTTTGTAATATCTCAGTCTGAAGTACTACAGCTGTAAAAAATACACTATAATACAAGCTGAGGGTCATGTTAACCCCTCCCTCAAATGATCCTGATGCAAATGAAGAGTTTGCAGCTTTTTATTAGTTCCTGCTGCCGCTATTTTCGTCTGAAGCAGATGTTCTCACTACCACAGTCGTACTACGATGGACAAACTGTGTCTTCTGAGGCCGCTCTCTCTGCCCTGTGAGTTCATTTATGCAGAAACATGCTGGTTTCATTTTGCCTTTGTGTCTCACTTCTGATTATTTTTTCAGATTTGAAAGGCCAAACCCTGGAGTCCATTCCCTCTTCTCCAGTGTTAAAAACCCACAAGAAACACTCAGTCTTTCCTGCAGAGGGTCTGGATTTAGTTTTGGCAGCTATGGCATGCACTGGATTAGACAAGCTGAGGGGAAAGCACTGGAATGGCTGGGGCTTATTTACTACGATGCAAGTAAAACATACTATGCAAGCAGTGTACAAGAACGAATAGAAATCACCAGAGATAACAGCAAAAGCCTGGTGTTTCTGCAACTGTCCAACCTGAAACCTCAGGACTCTGCAGTTTACTTCTGCGCCAGAAACACAGTGTTATGGTTTATTGTCAGGCTTTACAAAAACCTCTAAGAGCTACCAGAACCTCCAGGGGGCAGTAGAAGATCTGAAACACTGTGTTTAACATGTTAAAAATGTAAAAACATAATAGAATCAGAAAGTGGCGAAGCAGCAGCTAAACATGTAGTATTTATTTCCTTATTTTTCTGTTCTTTTAGTGTCACATTTGTGTAATAATATTCCCATTTGGGGTTTTTGTCAGGTGTTATTCAGCTACATGGTCATGGTCAGCTAAGTTTCTAATATAAAAAAAACATTTATAAATCTGCTGACAGTAGTAACCTTTAAAGGCAGGTCTCACAAAAAAGAGAGTATTCAGCAAAAGCATCTGAAGTGGCTGGAGTTCATTCAAAAGCCAGGATATGACTTACTTTCTGATAAATTCTCAAATAGAGGATGTGCATTGGGCCATCCCTGTGGACAAACATTCCCCTGAAGGTCCTGTTAATGATTCTTTTAAAATGAATTTGACACCACTCATTTAAATGCACTACAGTTCTGAAACTGTGACATTGAACCACAAACTATATCAACAAGAAAACAGACAGAAAATTAAGCTTGGGACTATTGGCAGACACACATATTCTTTGTAATAAATGCAGAATTTAAAGCATTTGATCCCCTTTTGGTTTTGTGTGGTGTTAATAATCCCTTGATAATAATTTGTTGGCCCAATGTTTTTATGTAACACAAAGTTTTGACCATAGCAATAACTGTAGTGGTCTTGACTGGTTTCTGTGAATCTTAAGGAACATAAGCAGTATTCATATTGAGACTCTGATTGAAGTTCCTAGTAATCTTCTTCATCTTATTTAAAAGTGCATCTAATACTAAAATGGAGGCCAAATATCAACCAAAGCAGTCACATGCAACATTTGTCATTGTTATCTTCATGCAAATTGACACAGATATAAAAAGCTGCAGAGAGGTCCACGAGAAGAGACTGAATCCAACCATGAAGTGTGTGACTGTGCTGCTGCTGCTGGCTGTTGGACACAGTGAGTTTTACCTACAGCCTATAGCCCACTGTTAAGTGTGGTCACACTTTTTTCTTTATTTAACACATTTCCTCCACAGGTGTGAAGTGTGAGCAGTTGACACAACCAGCCTCTGTGACTGTGCAGCCGGGTCAGAGTCTGTCCATCTCCTGTCGTGTCTCTTATTCTGTTAGTGGCTATGCTACAGCTTGGATCAGACAACCTGCTGGGAAAGGCCTGGAGTGGATTGGGGAACACTGTGATGGATGCACCTTATACCTGAAAGATTCACTAAAGAACAAGTTCAGTATAAATGTAGACTCCTCCAGCAACACAGTGACTCTGAATGGACAGAACATGCAGCCTCAAGACACTGCAGTGTACTTCTGTGCCAGACGACCACAGTAACACAAATCATCTCTAGAGCTGTACAAAAACATTTAAAAACACAGTACTAGTAAACTACAGTATTCAGCCACCAGAGGGGGAGCTCTTATACCATATAAATAATATTATAGCCTCTACATGGACTTTGTTCATAAATAATACACAGCATTTTACATACATATTAAAGGAAATGTTATAGCCATATGTAAGTTTTATGTCTATTTAGTTTGATATAAACTGTATGGATTGGATCAGTACAGCTGACTACAAGATTACTTTGAAAGGAAACCATCCAAACTTAAATCCTCATTGTGGACATGTGTCCTGCTTTTTGAGAGGAACCCAGAGTTCACTTCAGCAGCTCATGAGTAGTGCCTGCTCTGTTTGTCAAATTCTCTTCTGGCGTTTTGTTAAGAATGTGATAAATACTTACAGTACATTAATGGATTTGGTCACCTCTAGATTTAATCAACTGTCACAACTAAAAGAACAACATTACAGACATTTATGTTACTGGTTTTGGGGTTGTTTAAATATGCAAATTGACCTCAGATATAAAGCTCCAGAAGAGAAGTGTCTCCATGAGAAGAGACTGAATCCAATCATGAAGAGTGTGACTGTGCTGCTGCTGCTGGCTGTTGGACACAGTGAGTTACATATATAGATATAACTCACTGTTAAATGGGGCCACACTCACTCTTTATTCCTCCACAGGTGTGAAGTGTGAGCAGTTGACACAACCAGCCTCTGTGACTGTGCAGCCAGGTCAGAGTCTGTCCATCTCCTGTCGTGTCTCTTATTCTGTTAGTAGCCACTACACACACTGGATCAGACAGCCTGCTGGGAAAGGCCTGGAGTGGATTGGAAGTGATTCTTCTATCAAAGATTCACTAAAGAATAAATTTAGTGCTACTGAAGACTCCTCCAGCAACACAGTGACTCTGAATGGACAGAACATGCAGCCTCAAGACACTGCAGTGTACTTCTGTGCCAGACGACCACAGTAACACAAACATCTCTAGAGCTGTACAACAACCCTGCAGTGTGTGAAAAAATGAGGCCTCCAGAAGGGGAGCTCTTACACCACTAACCATTTTAACAGTAACAGTTTTAATACAAATCTATTATAGATTATATGCCAGGTCTAGAGAAAAAGTACCGAACAATTTTAACAACAACAATTAACAACAATTGATTAAAGTGATTTGAGTTAAATTTTCATCCTCTTGAGTCTGGTGTGTTTTAGTGGGCGGGGTCAATGTAAAAGCCTAGAAGATCCTTTTATTATAAAGACTGGAAAATAAAAGACAAAGTTTAAATGTTTTTGCTCTCTTCCTTGAACCACTGAGAAACATCAGCAATTCCATCAAGTATTTTTGTTAATTAACCTATTTGTAGCGCTTTGAATCCTTTTTCTTTTTCTGTCTTCATGTTGTGTTTATAATATTAACCCTGCTTTAGACAAAATGAGCAGAAACACTGCTGCATTAGTTTAAACTGTGAAAACCTTCACTCCAATGCATTTCAATTCAAAATACCTTTATATATTTATTACAATAATTTTAAGGCACATAGAGCAAGTCAAACACTATAATAAATAAGTTCAAATACTATGATATTAGTGCGATAACTGAATAATAATAAAACAACTTAGTCATTGCCATCATTAAACATGTGAGTAACTAACAAAAACTACACAATAAAATAAATCCTAATGGTTTATTGTAATTTGAAGGTTAAAGGCAGATGTTTTGTTTGTTTTGGAGACTGGAGCAGCAGGAGGTTCTTGTTTGATGAACATCTTGGATTGTTGTCAGCTGATGCACTCAAGTTAATGCTATAATGCAACAAAATAAATACTTTTTTTTTTTTTTTACTTACCAGTAAGTTATAGCAGGAACACATGGAGGGTGGGACAGTCTGGGGATTGTGGTGGTTTGGGGAAACTGTGGTTTAAAACTGAGGCTGTAGGTAAAGAGGGATCAAATATAAATGAGTAAATAGTGACATTATATGCAATAAGACAGAAATATCAAACTTGTTGAATATGAAATGTGTTCAAAACAATTGACCAACAGTTTTGTGCTCCTCTGATCTGTCTTGTTGTTTATAGAGGTTAGATGTCGACTTGCTCCCTGGACAGAAGAGGCTGTTAGTTCAGTTGATTGTCTGTATCTGCAAGAGTTTCAAAGAAATAGCACTGTTTAACCCATGCACCTTTACCATGTACTATGGTACAGTGTTTTATTAGTCGAATGGTTACCTCACAGCTGAGGTAAGTAGGGACTGCTTGTCTCAAAGATAAGGCTGACACTGTGGCATTTGATAGTTATAGTATGTGTTTTCAGAACATATTGAAAGATATCAGATACTTATATTTGTGTTGAGGTGATTCTCACAATGTATTGGGATCTTGTTTCTATAAAAAATACATATATAAATAAATTGAGTAAGGAAGATAAAAACAACCTGCTTTGATTGAAAATAGAAGAGTAGATGTTATCAGGGTCTGTTTGTGGAGCTGGACTGGTTTGGATGGCGGCAGGTTGAAGTTGGAGAGCTGTTGGCTGATGTTTGAGCCATATTTTTGGGTGAAGGCTTTCTGAAGGCTGTAGTTGTTATTGTCTAATAGTGGATGCCCCTGTAGATGTTGATGGTCAACAGTAGCTGGAGGGTGCAGGGCAGACATGATGGATGTTAATTTGTCTGTTGTGGCTGCAGTGAAACATTGGAGGATGGTGTTGAAGCTGGCATTGGGCTGAATACAGCAGAAGTTGCTTTTGGTGAAAAGATGCAGCTCAGTGTTAAAAGCTGCTAAAAGGAGACAGTGCTGTGTGTTTGTGTGTTATTTGACTCAATGCAAACTAGACGACTACAGAACTGTGAGGCTATATAAAGTCCACATGAGAATGAGTGAGGTCACTTCATTTCCTCATGATGTTGTTTTTAACTCTTCTGCTGCTGCTGGCAGCTGGATCCTGTAAGTCTCTGTTAGCATCAGTAAACTCTGTTATAACAGCTCTGTTTAATAAATATCATTTTTTGTTTTTTTTCACAGGTGTGAAGTGTGAGCAGTTGACACAACCAGCCTCTGTGACTGTGCAGCCAGGTCAGAGTCTGTCCATCTCCTGTCGTGTCTCTTATTCTGTTGGTAGCCACCACACACACTGGATCAGACAACCTGCTGGGAAAGGTCTGGAGTGGATTGGAGCACACCGTGTTGGACACACCTTAATCATAAAAGATTCACTAAAGAACAAGTTCAGTATAAATTTAGACTCCTCCAGCAACACAGTGACTCTGAATGGACAGAACATGCAGCCTCAAGACACTGCAGTGTACTTCTGTGCTCGAGAGTCACAGTCACACAATCATCTCTAGAGCTGTACAAAAAGTCTTCAGTGTGTGAACAATGAAACCACCAGAGGGGGCGCTGTTACACCATTAACCTTTTGAACACTAACAATAACATTACATATTGTGCTTCAAGACTTGTTCAAAGTCAAGTGAATAAACACATAAACAGAAAAGATAAAGTTAAATAACACATAACTGTCTACCTTAGAGCATCTCAGTTCTATACCATAAAAATGTAGAAAGTAATAATCACCTGATTTATGTGAATATGGTAATTTTTGGACTGAACACTCAAAAACTCCAGTCACAGTTCAATGCCGTATTTTAATTTAATTTTTCAATTTAACTAAACAGCACATAATAAACATGGATCAGTTTCTCTGCTGTCAGTAACTTTACTTCATCTGCAGCTGTGCAGTATCTTTTGTCATTGAAACTTGACTTTGGATAAACCTCACCATCTGCATCATCTGCATCTGAAGAGCAGTCATTTGGGAATAAAAATATGTAGACAGATCATGAGGCAAAGAACCTTCTGAAGTTGAGTCTGGTGTGTTTCAGAGGGAGGGGTCAGTTCTTTCTTTACAAATATTGGAGAGTAAAAGACAAAGTTTAAATGACTAAGAGTAACTAAATGACTCTATTCACTTTTGCCCATGAACAGAAAACACACAATCACACATTTTTGGTTTTATTTAAAATATGTTCTGTAAAATTTATACCAATATCTGTTATTTTATGACTGAAACTAAAAGTAATGAATAAGCAAAAATATTATCAAATGAATAGCTTTCAAATAAATGCTTATATTGTCCACTAGTCAGAATAATATTTATTATTTCAGCAAAACTTGGTAAATAGATATACTCTATTAAAAGGCCTTAAAGCAGGTGAGAGTTATTGACATCACTGACATCAATAACTGTACCAAAAACACACCCTATCAGAACAAGTCACACAAAACATACTGTAACACACTGCAAATGTATTATCTTTTTATTATTAAAACAATAATTATTAAAGCTAGATCCTCTTTTCTTAAAAACTATTTGCATGTCACTTCCTGAAGATGAAGCCCTGATGTGGAGATGCAAATTCTCACTTTGTGCTGGATACTTGTGTGGGTCTCTTTGTGTGGACCCTCAGAGTTCACATCTGCAGTGTCAGGATGATGAATACACTTCATCTGTTGTTAGCTGCTCTCTGTCTGCTCTGTGAGTTGATCTGGTTTTCACTGAACAACAACTGTATTTTGAAATACTTCTCCTGTTATTTAACCATTTATTTAACACATTTCCTCCACAGGTGTGAAGTGTGAGCAGTTGACACAACCAGCCTCTGTGACTGTGCAGCCAGGTCAGCGTCTGTCCATCTCTTGTCGTGTCTCTTATTCTGTTAGTAGCCACTACACAGCTTGGATCAGACAACCTGCTGGGAAAGGTCTGGAGTGGATTGGAAGGGATTCTGAGATCAAAGATTCACTAAAGAATAAATTTAGCGGTACTTTAGACTCCTCCAGCAACACAGCGACTCTGAATGGACAGAACATGCAGCCTCAAGACACTGCAGTGTACTTCTGTGCGAGACAACCACAGTCACACAAATCACCTCTAGAGCTGTACAAAAACACTTCAGTGTGTGAAAAAATAAAACCACCAGAGGGGGAACTCTTACACCACTAACTCAATGCAAAAGACTAGAATCTACTTTCATCATAAAGACTAGAAAATTAAATACACAGTTTAAATGCTTTTGCTCTATTCCTTGAACCACAGCAGATCAACACCATGTCCATCAAGTATTTTTATTAATAAACCTATTTGGAGCACGTTGAATATTCTTTCTGTCTGTGTTGTGTCTGTGTTGTTTTATTAATATTAACACTGCTTTAGACGAAATGAGCAGAAGTGTTGCCCCTTCTCATTGATATGAAGTGACCCCAGATTGAAATTTGAAGGTTAAAGGCAGATGGTTTATTCTTTTGGAGACTGGAGCAGCTGGAGGTTCTTATTTGATGAGGATCTTGGTTCTAAAAAATTGATTGTTATCAGCTGATGCACTCAAGTTAATGTCATTATGCAACAAAATAAAGTAATCATTTAATTTTTTTTACTTACTTAGCAGTAAGTTTCAGCGGTGGAGGCTGTAGGTAAAGAGAGCTCAAATATAAATGAGTGAATAGTGACATTATATGCAATAAGACAGAGATATCAAACTTGTTCAATGTAAAATGTGCTCAACAACAACAACAACAACAACAACAACAACCGTTTTATGCTCTTCTGCTCTGTCTTGTTGTTTATGGAGGTCAGATGTCGACTTGCTCCCTGGACAGAAGAGGCTGTTAGTTCAGTTGATTGTCTGTATCTGCAAGAGTTTCAAAGAAATAGACATTTTTAACCCCTGCATGCATGAATGGTTACCTCACAGCTGCTGTAGGTCGAGGCTGCTTGTCTCAAAAATAAGACTGGCATTGGGCTTTGGCTTCTCCTGAAATTGGGCTTAGGTTGGAGGCACTGATTGATGTTTTGGAGTGACCATTTCTTCTCAACTTATGCCGCCTGAATGAAAAAACAACAACATGTATTTGTCTTAAAGTTGAAAAATTAAAAGCAGACTGTGGTTATTATCAACTGAATAGGTTTCAAATAAATGCTTTTATTGTCCACTAGTCAGAATAATATCTATTATTTCAGCCAAACCTGGTAAATAGATATACTCAGGTGAGAGTTATTGACATTACTGACATCAATAACTGTACCAAAAACACACCCTATCAGAACAAGTCACACAAAACATACTGTAACACACTGCAAATGTATTATCTTTTTATTTTAAAACAATAATTATTAAAGCTAGATCCTCTTTTCTTAAAAAATAATTTGCATGTCACTTCCTGAAGATGAAGCCCTGATATGGAGATGCAAATTCTCACTTTGTGCTGGATACTTGTGTGGGTCTCTTTGTGTGGACCCTCAGAGTTCACATCTGCAGTGTCAGGATGATGAATACACTTCATCTGTTGTTAGCTGCTCTCTGTCTGCTCTGTGAGTTGATCTGGTTTTCACTGAACAACAACTGTATTTTGAAATACTTCTCCTGTTATTTAACCATTTATTTAACACATTTCCTCCACAGGTGTGAAGTGTGAGCAGTTGACACAACCAGCCTCTGTGACTGTGCAGCCAGGTCAGCGTCTGTCCATCTCCTGTCGTGTCTCTTATTCTGTTAGTGGCTACTACACAGCTTGGATCAGACAACCTGCTGGGAAAGGCCTGGAGTGGATTGGACAAAGATCCACTGGATATTCTTACTACAAAGATTCACTAAAGAACAAGTTCAGTATAGATTTAGACTCCTCCAGCAACACAGTGACTCTGAATGGACAGAACATGCAGCCTCAAGACACTGCAGTGTACTTCTGTGCTAGAGACCCACAGTCACACAAATCATCTCTAGAGCTGTACAAAAACACATCAGAGTGTGAAAAACATGAAGCCACCAGAAGAGGAACTCTTACACCAACAAGTAATTTAACAATAACAATGACATTACATACTGCCATGCAAGATTTTTTCAGGTTAAAGTGAAAAAAGACACAAAATAAGTTATTTAAAAAACAAATAAATAAAACTTTTTGAGATCTTAGCAGCTGTTCTACTTAACTTCTCCATCAGTTAAACATTGTCACATGATTGTTTCAGCTGCATCTAAAGAGCAGTCATTTAGCAGTAAAAACATGCTCCGATGATGTGTGGGAAACAACCCTGAAAAGGTTTGTTTTTATTTCAAAAACCTCAGATGATTTTTTAATAACACAGAATATAAGTCTACGAAAGTGAAGACACATGTGGATGTACCAACAAGTAATTCTGACCAAATGATTAAACAATTATTCATAGACTTCTTCTGTGGAGTCTGGTGTGTTTCAGAGGGAGGGGTCAATGCAAAAGCCAAACCTTGCCTTTATAAATACTGGAGAGTAAAAGACAAAGTTTAAATGATTTAGAGTAACTAACTATTTACTTTTACCCATAAACAGACAACACACAATCACAAGATTTCAGTTTCATTTAAAATATGTTCTTACCAATACCTGTTATTTTATGGCTGACGCTAAAAGCAATGGATGAGCAAAAATATTATCAACTGAATAGGTTTGAAATAAATGCTGTTATTGTCCAACAGTCAGTGTAATATTTATTATTTCAGCCAAACCTGGTAAATAGATACACTCTATTGAAAGGCCTTAAAGCAGGTGAGAGTTATTTTACTGATGTCAGTTACTTTACCAAAAACCCACCTTGTCAGAGCAAGTCACACAGAACTCAATGTAACACATACTGCAAATGTATTTTTTATTTTTTATTATAAAAATAATTATTATTGTAAGATCCTCTTTTCTTAAAAAATAATTTGCATGTCACTTCCTGAAGATGAAGCCCTGATGTGGAGATGCAAATTCTCACTTTGTGCTGGATACTTGTGTGGGTCTCTTTGTGTGGACCCTCAGAGTTCACATCTGCAGTGTCAGGATGATGAATACACTTCATCTGTTGTTAGCTGCTCTCTGTCTGCTCTGTGAGTTGATCTGGTTTTCACTGAACAACAACTGTATTTTTGAAACTCTTCTCCTGTTATTTAACCACATATTTAACACATTTCCTCCACAGGTGTGAAGTGTGAGCAGTTGACACAACCAGCCTCTGTGACTGTGCAGCCAGGTCAGCGTCTGTCCATCTCCTGTCGTGTCTCTTATTCTGTTAGTGGCTACTGGACACACTGGATCAGACAGCCTGCTGGGAAAGGTCTGGAGTGGATTGGATATCATTGTGCTGGATGCACAGTGGTCCTTAAAGATTCACTAAAGAACAAGTTCAGTATAAATGTAGACTCCTCCAGCAAAACAGTGACTCTGAATGGACAGAACATGCAGCCTCAAGACACTGCAGTGTACTTCTGTGCTAGAGACCCACAGTCACACAAATCATCTCTAGAGCTGTACAAAAACACATCAGTGTAAATTACACTATAAAACCACCAGAGGGGGAGCTCTCACACCACCAACAATTTGACCTAAACCCTTGACAAGAGAAAGACACAGAATAATAAATACTGTATAAGTGTGACTCACATATTATTAATCCTTGTTGCTGATGCAGTCTGTTGTCAGCAACCTTCCTCTTTTATTTGCAGCTCTGCAGTGTCTCTAAATGAAAACTTGACATCGTCGTGTGATTAACATTGTCACATATAGTAATTGTTTCAGCTGCATCTCCAGAGCCATTCAGCAGTGTAAATATAATCAGATAAGTCTTGAGACAGATCCCAGTCTTACCTTTCTTTATAAATATTCAAGCACAGAATCAGAGCTGCACAAAAACTTCATCTACTTACTTTTTTCCATGAAAAGTTGAGACAAACAGTTGATTTCATATATTTTAATTTACAACTTGAGTCAAGTCAGCATTTTTACGACAATGTCTGGCCATAAGACATCTACATGTGATCAAAATAAAACAGCAAAAAAATTAACATATTAAAAACAGACACATAGTATTAACACTGAGCTGTGTGTTTATGCAAATTGACCTCAGATATAAAGCTCCAGAGGAGAAGTGTCTCCACGAGAAGAGACTGAATCCAATCATGAAGTGTGTGACTGTGCTGCTGCTGCTGGCTGTTGGACACAGTGAGTTTTACTGGATATAACTCACTGTTAAATGGGGCCACACTCACTCTTTATTCCTCCACAGGTGTGAAGTGTGAGCAGTTGACACAACCAGCCTCTGTGACTGTGCAGCCAGGGCAGAGCCTGTCCATCTCCTGTCGTGTCTCTTATTCTGTTGGTAGCTACTGGACACACTGGATCAGACAACCTGCTGGGAAAGGCCTGGAGTGGATTGGATGCAAATATACTGGAGGTTCTTACTACAAAGATTCACTAAAGAACAAGTTTAGTATAGATGTAGACTCCTCCAGCAACACAGTGACTCTGAATGGACAGAACATGCAGCCTCAAGACACTGCAGTGTACTTCTGTGCTCGAGAACCACAGTAACACAAATCATCTCTAGAGCTGTACAAAAACACATCAGAGTGTGAAAAAAATGAAGCCACCAGAAGAGGAACTCTTACACCAACAAGTAATTTAACAATAACAATGACATTACATACTGCCATGCAAGATTTTTCAGGTTAAAGTGAAAAAGACACAAAATAAGTTATTTAAAAACAAATAAATAAAACTTTTTGAGATCTTAGCAGCTGTTCTACTTAACTTCTCCATCAGTTAAACATTGTCACATGATTGTTTCAGCTGCATCTAAAGAGCAGTCATTTAGCAGTAAAAACATGCTCCGATGATGTGTGGGAAACAACCCTGAAAAGGTTTGTTTTTATTTCAAAAACCTCAGATGATTTTTTAATAACACAGAATATAAGTCTACAAAAGTGAAGACACATGTGGATGTACCAACAACTAATTCTGACCAAATGATTAAACAATTATTCATGGACTTCTATTGTGGAGTCTGGTGTGTTTCAGAGGGAGGGGTCAATGCAAAAGCCAAACCTTGCCTTTATAAATACTGGAGAGTAAAAGACAAAGTTTAAATGATTTAGAGTAACTAACTATTTACTTTTACCCATAAACAGACAACACACAATCACAAGATTTCAGTTTCATTTAAAATATGTTCTTACCAATACCTGTTATTTTATGGCTGACGCTAAAAGCAATGGATAAGCAAAAATATTATCAACTGAATAGGTTTGAAATAAATGCTGTTATTGTCCAACAGTCAGTGTAATATTTATTATTGTAGCCAAACCTGGTAAATAGATACACTCTATTGAAAGGCCTTAAAGCAGGTGAGAGTTATTTTACTGATGTCAGTTACTTTACCAAAAACCCACTCTCTCAGAGCAACTCACACATAACATACTGTAACACACTGCAAATGTATTAACTTTTTTATTATTAAAACAATAATTGTTAAAGCTAGATCCTCTTTTCTTTAAAAATAATTTGCATGTCACTTCCTGAAGATGAAGCCCTGATTTGGAGATGCAAATTCTCACTTTGTGCTGGATACTTGTGTGGGTCTCTTTGTGTGGACCCTCAGAGTTCACATCTGCAGTGTCAGGATGATGAATACACTTCATCTGTTGTTAGCTGCTCTCTGTCTGCTCTGTGAGTTGATCTGGTTTTCACTGAACAACAACGGTATTTTTGAAACTCTTCTCCTGTTATTTAAACACATGTTTAACACATTTCCTCCACAGGTGTGAAGTGTGAGCAGTTGACACAACCAGCCTCTGTGATTGTGCAGCCAGGTCAGCGTCTGTCCATCTCCTGTCGTGTCTCTTATGCTCTTGGCTACCACACACACTGGATCAGACAGCCTGCTGGGAAAGGCCTGGAGTGGATTGGATATCATTGTGCTGGATGCAGCGGAGCACTTAAAGATTCACTAAAGAACAAGTTCAGTATAAATGTAGACTCCTCCAGCAACACAGTGACTCTGAATGGACAGAACATGCAGCCTCAAGACACTGCAGTGTACTTCTGTGCCAGAGAACCACAGTCACACAAATCATCTCTAGAGCTGTACAAAAACACATCAGTGTGTGAAAAACATGAAGCCACCAGAAGAGGAACTCTTACACCACTAACCTATTAAACAATTACAATGACGATTTATTCAAAGTCAAGTGAGTAAACACACAAACATAAATGATAAACTCAAAAAACGCATGAATATCCTCCTTAGACCTTCTCAGTTCTACACCTTAAAATGTTAGAAAATGATAATCAATGTGAATATGGTTATTTATTGGGCTAAACACTCAGAAACCCCAGTCACAGTTTTATCCTCTATTTTAATCTCAATTTAACTTAAATGGTACATAATAAACATGGATCAGTTCTCTGCTGTCAGTACCTGCAGCTTTGCAGTGTCTTTCATCATGGAAACTTGACTTTGGATGAACTTCACCATCTGCATCATCTGCATCTGAAGAGCAGTCATTTGGGAATAAAAATATTTAGACAGATCATGAGGCAAAGAACCTTCTGAAGTTGAGTCTGGTGTGTTTCAGAGGGAGGGGTCAATGCAAAAGCCGAGCCTCTCCTTTCTTTATAAATATTGGAGAGTAAAAGACAAAGTTTAAATGACTGAGAATAATACAGCAATGATCCTCCTTCAGTATTGGGTTGTTTGTCTTGTCCTGTCTGTCAGCTGGTCAGGTGAGACCAATACTATTATTTACTTATTTACTTTAACTGTGTGATCCACCTAAGCTAATGATGTTTCAATATTTTAGGAGCTCGTGGACAAAAGCTGAATCAGTCTGAAGCAGTGGTTAAAAGGCCTGGACAGACCCACACACTGACCTGCACATATTCAGGCTTCAGTAGTGATTATGCTACTGCTTGGATCAGACAGGAGAGTGGAAAAGGACTGGAGTGGATCTCTTACATCAGTGATGGCAGTGTAAGCATCTACTACTCTGAGTCAGTTAAAGGCCGTTTCACAGTGTCCAGAGACAACAGCAGAAAGGAGGTGTATCTACAGATGAGCAGTCTGAGACCTGAGGACACAGCAGTGTATTACTGTGCCAGAGACACAATGAGACACAACAGCAGCAGAGCTGTACAAAAACTACTTCTCTATTTACTTTTGCCGATTAGCTTCATTGTCCATAATAATAACTACATTAAAGATATAACGCAGGATTTCTAGAGAGTTTATAAGGTTTCTCTTTTTGAATAAACTATTGCCACAGTTTGGCTGAAGGCTATACACACAAAAAACTGTAGCGTACATATAAACAAAGAAGAAAAACTATGAAATAATGGGCATGCATAGTGTGTTTATTGATACTAGTCACCTCCATATTGAGCATTGTTGATTAAGGGAGATTTACAACATGGAACATTTTTTTCCAAATCCTTTTGGGATTTTAGTTGTTAATAAAAGAAAAATTAACTTTTAACAAGATGAAATCCCATATATTTTCGTTGATGTGTGCACCAATGCACTGACACACAAACTAAACAAATATTCATTCATTGTGTCCATAGTTATTTCAGAGTACTATTTTCACTGTATAACATACAATAATTCATTTTCCCCCAAGACTGATGTGTCTTTGTCGTATTCAAACATGTCACTGTTTTGCATAAATAGTTCCTCTCTGTTACATCTGTTTCCAGCAGAGGGAGTTGTATGCAAATCAATTATTCTTTATACTGACACTTTTCGCAGATCTGGTTCATTTGGGCCAGTTTATGTGGCTACACAGGGCGGTGAATTTAATCATTGAAGTTTGATGTTTTATTAAAAAAATGGGAAATAGAGTTGTCTTAACTTTACTCTTTGCCGCTACTATTAATGGTAAACTTTCTTCTTCTCACATGTTCTTGAAAACGTCTTGATCCTTGTTCATTGATACCAGCATTTTTCTTCAGGCGTTTGGGCAGAGATCAGACTAGACCAGCCGTCATCTGTGGTAAAAAGACCTGGAGACACTGTGAAGGTGTCCTGTGCCACTTCTGGTTATACCATGACCAGCTATGCCATTAACTGGATACGACAAAAACCAGGCCGAGCTCTGGAGTGGATGGGGTGGATTAACACAGCAACAAGCGCTCTGAGATATGCCAGTGCCTTTCAAAGCCGTTTCAGTATTAGTCAAGATGTTCCCAGCAGCACCCAGTACCTGGAGATCACAGGTCTGACAGCAGAAGACAGCGCTGTTTACTACTGTGCTCGATAGACACAGTGACACAGACAGTGGAGCAGCTGTTCAAAAACCTTCACCAAATGTCCACTGAAGCTTTACAATTAATATATTCATGTTATAAGCAAGACCCCCTTCAAAATCTTTAAGCTGTATCACAAACAGAGGCACACACAAAAAGATTAGATTGTAATCATATACGAGTAACAAACCCTCAGGAATTAAGCAGAAAGAAACTGCTGCATAGATGCTTTTGTCGTGTGTTGAGTTTGGTTTGTAAATGTTGTTTCTATCGTAGGAGGAGCTCGAGTGAAGATGTTATTTAAAGCAGGACCGTGCACTCGACAGCAACACAGAGCAAAGATGTCTCCTACAAAGCTCACGTTCCTGGTGTGTGCTGTGTGTTTGTTAACTGTTGTCAGTGCTTGGAGCATAACAGAGTCTGGAGCGGCTGTAAAACGACCTGGAGAATCCCACAGACTGACATGTACTACATCTGGGTTTAACTTTAGGGGCGATGTGTGGAACTGGATCAGACAGGCTCCCGGTAAAGGTCTAGAGTGGATTGCATTTGTGCACACATCCAGTAGCCCTATCTACTACTCCGAGTCTGTCCGAGGGAGGTTCACTATCTCCAGAGACGACTCCAGCAGCAAGGTGTATCTGCAGATGAATGGACTGAAGACAGAGGACACTGCAGTGTATTACTGTGCCAGTGGAGACACTATGAGACAGAACAACAGAAAGGCTTTACAAAAATGACTTCCTCTTTTTACTGCATCGTCACGTGTCTCTGTAGAATCTAAGACACATTTTAGTGCATGTAAATAAAATGAGAAATATGAATATGTTCCTGCAAACTAGAAATTCATATTGTCATTATCCTTCATTATCATCCAAAATGTCATAATGCAAAGATAAAAGCACTTCAAACCAATAAACATCAAGTATTGTGTTTCTGGGAGGAGTCAATGCAAAGTCCTGTCCTCTATTATAGTGTGTGCAGAGAGGACAGAGACACAATGGACATAATGGACTACAGGACAGCCCTGCTTCTGCTAACTGCCTACTGGACAGGTGCTGTTCACTGGTCCTGAAGAGATGTTGGTCATTTGTAGCTCTTTAGTATTTGATGTGTTTATTGTTTCCACAGGGATCTACGGTCAGACTCTGACTGAATCTGGTCCAGCTGTAAAACGACCTGGAGAGTCTCACACACTCACCTGTACAGCTTCTGGGTTCACATTTAGCAGCTACTGGATGAGCTGGATCAGACAGGCTCCTGGACAAGGGCTGCAGTGGGTCGCTGTCATTAGCAGCAGTGGTGGCACTACCTATTACTCTGAGGCAGTTAAAGGCAGGTTCACCATCTCCAGAGACAACAACAAACAGCAGCTGTATCTGCAGATGAACAACCTCCAAACTGCAGATTCTGCGGTGTATTACTGTGCCCGAGAGCCACTGTGACTGAGTCAAAGAGAGGAGCTGTACAAAAAGCCACATTAGCAGCACAGCCAAACAAACAAACAAACAAAGAAACAAACAAACAAACAAACAAATCATAAATAAATTAGATCTAGTCTGGTCAGAATCATTCACTTTCTCAGCAAAATGAAGTAGGTCTGGACCCTCTCCCATTCAAACATATTTCCACCAAAATCAATCCCATCTTATCAATCATAATGTTAATCTAAAACATGGCAGGCTTTATATAATTCTTCATTTCTTCATTTCATTAGTTGCATGTTTTTCTAATTGTGTTGTTTCTGGAGAATCTCTGTGTATGTTGGTACTGCTCCCTGACTTCTGTACTGTCTGATGCCCTCCATTAAAATAAACTCAAATCTACAGGGACCAGACTGATTCTTTTTATGGAAAAGTAGGAGAATTAGGGCGGCTGGCCAGGCTAAATTGGGTCTTAAATATAAAAAAACAAAACTGAAAAGCTACGTTGTATTATGCATTTACCGTTCATTCACACTTCTATCAGTGAAGCAATATTTTAATTTATGTATGAAATTTACCAAACAGTATCAACCATTTTCAGTGCTGAAAAAGCTCAGTCTTTCAGTTTGACAGAGAGCTATACACACAAAAAGGTGTAGCGTACATATAAACAATGAGGAAAAACTGGGAAATTCAGGCCATGGGTAGTGTGTTTAATAGACACCTCCATATTGATCATTGTTGAATAAGACATTTAAAATGTGGGAGGATTTTATCCAAATCCTTCTGGTTTAGGCTGTTGGTCATCCATTAAGGAAAAAAAATACTTTTAACAAGATGAAATCCCATATATTGTTGTTGATGTGACTGATTGTGACACACAAACTAAACAAATATACAGTCATTGTGTCCATAGTTATTTCAAAGTACTCTTTTCACTCTAAAACATACAATAATTCATTTTCCCCCAAGACTGATGTGTCTTTGTCGTATTCAAACATGTCACTGTGTTGCATAAATAGTTCCTCTCTGTTACATCTGTTTCCAGCAGAGGGAGTTGTATGCAAATCAATTATTCTTTATACTGACACTTTTCGCAGATCTGGTTCATTTGGGCCAGTTTATGTGGCTACACAGGGCGGTGAAGTTTGATGTTTTATTAAAAAAATGGGAAATAGAGTTGTCTTAACTTTACTCTTTGTAGCTACTATTAATGGTAAACTTTCTTCTTCTCACATGTTCCTTGAAAACGTCTTGATCTTTGTTCATTGATACCAGCATTTTTCTTCAGGCGTTTGGGCAGAGATCAGACTAGACCAGCCGTCATCTGTGGTAAAAAGACCTGGAGACACTGTGAAGGTGTCCTGTGCCACTTCTGGTTATACCATGACCAGCTATGCCATTAACTGGATACGACAAAAACCAGGCCGAGCTCTGGAGTGGATGGGGTGGATTAACACAGCAACAAGCGCTCCGAGCTATGCCAGTGCCTTTCAAAGCCGTTTCAGTTTTAGTCAAGATGTTCCCAGCAGCACCCAGTACCTGGAGATCACAGGTCTGACAGCAGAAGACAGCGCTGTTTACTACTGTGCTCGATAGACACAGTGACACAGACAGTGGAGCAGCTGTTCAAAAACCTTCACCAAATGTCCACTGAAGCTTTACAATAAATATTCATGTTATAAGCAAGACCCCTTTCAAAATCTTTAAGATGTATCACAAACAGAGGCACACACAAAAAGATTAGATTGTAATCATATACGAGTAACAAACCCTCAGGAATTATGCAGAAAGAAACTGCTGCATAGATGCTTTTGTCGTGTGTTAAGTTTGGTTTGTAAATGTTGTTTCTATCGTAGGAGGATCTCGGGTGAAGTTGTTATTTAAAGGAGGACTTTGTTCTGGGAAAAAACATAAAGGTTTGTTTTCTCTTAAAAAGCTCACTTTCCTGGTGTGTTTTGTGTTTTTGTTATCTGTTGTTTTTGCTTGGAGCATAACAGAGTCTGGAGCGGCTGTAAAACGACCTGGAGAATCCCACAGACTGACATGTACTACATCTGGGTTTGACTTTAGTGGTTATGTGGAACTGGATCAGACAGGCTCCCGGTAAAGGTCTAGAGTGGATTGCATTTGTGCACACATACAGTAGCCACATCTACTACTCCGAGTCTGTCCGAGGGAGGTTCACTATCTCCAGAGACGACTCCAGCAGCAAGGTGTATCTGCAGATGAATGGACTGAAGACAGAGGACACTGCAGTGTATTACTGTGCCAGTGGAGACACTATGAGACAGAACAACAGAAAGGCTTTACAAAAATGACTTCCTCTTTTACTGCATCGTCACGTCTCTGTAGAATCTAAAACATTTTAGTGCACGTAAATAAAATGAGAACTATGAATATGTTCCAGCAAACTAGAAATTCATATTGTCATTATCCTTCATTATCATCCAAAATGTCATAATGCAAAGATAAAAGCACTTCAAGCCAATAAACATCAAGTATTGTGTTTCTGGGAGGAGTCAATGCAAAGTCCTGTCCTCTATTATAGTGTGTGCAGAGAACAGAGACACAATGGACATAATGGACTACAGGACAGCCCTGCTTCTGCTAACTGCCTACTGGACAGGTGCTGTTCACTGGTCCTGAAGAGATGTTGGTCATTTGTAGCTCTTTAGTATTTCATGTTTATTGTTTCCACAGGGATCTACGGTCAGACTCTGACTGAATCTGGTCCAGCTGTAAAACGACCTGGAGAGTCTCACACACTCACCTGTACAGCTTCTGGGTTCACATTTAGCAGCTACTGGATGAACTGGATCAGACAGGCTCCTGGACAA